>LR991049.1:12018856-13409558 GCA_905163495.3 Cosmia trapezina
AGTACATACTTTTCTTATTGTATAGTCAGCAACAAAAGTTGATTTACACTTCAGTTAAAAAAAAAAATTATATTAGTAGATTACCAAACTTGTCAAAATCAACAATTATAAAATCAATGATAGACCATTCTGACACTATTGTAATCGCAGGTTAAACTACGCTTGCCGCGGTTGGACGGTGGATAGGTGACCATCTTTACATACCGAGACTCCTCCGTGCCTCGGAAAGCACGTTAAGCTGTTGGTCCCGGCTGTCATTCGTGGATCTTTGACAGTCGCTACGGGTCGTCAGAAGCCCAAAAGTCTGACAACCAGTCTTACCAAGGGTTATCGTTTTACCGAGTTATCTGACTATTGAAAAATTAGCCCTTATTTGCTTATACAGGGTCAAATAAATTATCTAGAAAAATTACGCTGACTTGATGGCTATCAATATCTAAATACTACAAAATAAAAAAAATAAAAGGATTTGAATTTTTTTTTTTGTGGTCAATGACCGCTGGTAGTGTTGTTACTTGCAAGTGTGAGTTGATGAAATCTGTTTTATCGTGTTTAGATATCTTGACCAATCACGTATGTGAAGTTTACAAAAAATAAAAAAGTAAGAACCGACTTCAAAAACTAATAAAATAACTTTCATAAAAAATTTAACAGCTTCTGAAGTCGGTGCCAAGCTAAAGTGCATTGAAGAATCGAAGACACCAACTTCAGATTAGTTACTTATTAATTTTTGAAGTCGGTTTTTACTTTTTTAAAAGTAAATAAGTATATTTTTCCATTTTTAGTTGAATATACAATCCTACATAAGAAGCTTTAGTACATTTATGCATATAACTTCGTACATAAGAATAATAACCTTCCTGAAAGAATGTAGATCTCGTTAGTGAAAAAATCATCAAAATTGGTTCATTAAAGTCGACCGACAGCTGTATGCCAGTATTTAAAGAACACAAATTATTAAGTCTACCATCTCTGTATATTTTTGAAATAGCGACATTTGTAAGGGTAAACCAATTTCTATTTCCACGACTAGCTGACACCTTCCCCCGTAACAGACGTGACAATAATCAACTGTGTTCGCATACATCAAAGACTGCATTAATGGGAAAAAGTGTTTTCTGTATGGCTCCTAAAGTTTATAATAAGATACCACAGTCATATAAAACATTGCCGGTAAATTTGTTTAAAAGAAAGATTCGAGATTTATTAACGGACAAATGTTATTATAATATAAATGACTTTTTGAATGACACTATTTGACATTTATTATTCTATCTTAGTTATCATTAAATTTTGTGACATTTTATGACTAATTTATTTTACTTATTATTGTTGTTTACAGACTATTATGTGATTTAATTTTTTATTTTTATTTCTTGTAAATGTTATAAATTTGTACGCCTTACGGGTGAAACATGTACGTACGAAATATTAATATTGTGACATCCTGCATGCATAATTTGCATGTATACGCATGTTGTAACAAATAAAATTATCTTTATCTTTATCTTTATCTTTATTAGTTTTTGAGAAAATCGCAGACAAATAAACATACATACATACGGGTCGAATACAGAACTTCCTTTTTTGAAGTCGGTTAAAAAAACAACTGATTTTTAAACTGATATTTTAAGTGACTAAACGGTTGATGACCCAAAACAAAAATCATAATTTTTTTTATTTTGTCGTGTTTAGATATCGATAGGTACCGATCACTTCCGCTGAGTTTCGCTAGCTAATGTAATTTGACCCTAGTCTTTTCCCAATGGGGAAGAAAACTGACAACTTTTTCCGCTAGGTGTCACTGGTAACGCTTTACTCACAGAAAATGACATTACCTGTCAAATCACATACAAAACTTGTTGATAAAAAAATTTGGATGGCATCTGACATAAAAATGCTGCGTTTGCACGTAATCTGTTTGTAATAACAATGGAAATTATTAATTTCCTAAAGACTTACGATTAAAAAAATATGGGAATGGGTGACTAAGATACGCAATTTTACAGCTTTCGAAAAGTCGATGGTATGTTCATATCCATCTTTGTATCAGCAGTTCCATGCTGCTGAGGTATCCCACAGTTCAAATTACGATCAAATGATTCGATTCTTTATCAGATTTAATTAAAATTCAGATTTAATTGCTAAGTTAAACATCGATTATGTTATAAAACTACTGTGTACCTAAATACGTAAAAGTTTGGAATTACATACTACGATAATTTATTAATGAACGACATGTTGATAATTATGTACAAAATTGGGTTATTTTCTTCAATGAATAACAAGAAAATAGGCTGTAAATACGTGCTGACCAGCACCCTAATTGCGTAACACATTAGCGATCGGAGTTGGTTTCATTTTGAAACAAATTGCTAATCTATTGCTTCGTATGTTCGAAAAATTTGTCAGCTCGACAACGTAAATAACGCAATGAATGTTGTTGAACTGTCAAAATGAAACCAACTCCGATTGATAATGTGTTACGCAATTAGGGTGCAGATCCGCTTTTCGGCCTCTTAGTGAAGCTCCTCGGTTCTTCAGTTCAGCTTTTAACTGAGGTACTGTCCACGTTGAATACATTGTTCGTTGTATTAACAAAAAACACACGCTAGTTTATGTTAAAATTATTTAAAACCCGAAAAACATTGAGAGAAAAATTATGGTAAGTACCTATTTATCTAAATCAACCACACAACATAAGTACAGATAGCGCGCGAGTTGAATGCAGAGCTTAGGAATGCGGTAGTGCTGTGACCTAATTATAATTACAATACACTGCAGGCGCGTGAGGTGGGGCGTGCGGATAGCGGGGGGAGATGCTCCCGCTCTTTACCTCAGACCCCGACTGCATTCAACTCGCGCGCTATCTGTAGGTTAATGGGGAAGAAATCGCAAAGCTATGAACAGGTGGCGCTGCTATGGCTCGACTCTTAACATCGCACTGTCATTTTTGACAGTAGATAAATAGGTACTTACCATAATTTTTCTTATATGTAACAAACTGCTCCCAACCTACAACACAAGTTAGCAAGCATAAAATAAAATAACCTCAAAATTAACCACGTACACAAAATTTTCTAAATAAACAACATACGCACCTGCCAATCCCTTTAAACGTTCAAGGCGTGAATATAGGCGAGTTTCCATCTGGGCCCAAAGAATTTATGTTAATATTAGTTAAATAATAGAAGAGGTTGGCATTGAGATACAAATTCGTGTATTTTCCGAGGGCGCCAAAATAGGAAAGGGTGAGTTCTTCGACGTAGTGATGTGGAAGTGTCGATAGTTTAGATGTCGAATTCTCCATAGATGATATAGCGTGACCTTTTTGTGTGTTTTTTCTGATTTTTTTTATTTTTTAGTGTTCCGTACCTCAAAAGGAAAAAAACGGAATTCTTTTAGGATCACTTCGTTGCCCGTCTGTCTGTCAGTCTGTCAAGAAACTTTTTTTCAGGGACGCGTGGTGGTATCAAGTTAAAATTAAAATCAAATACGTAGGTCTATAGACCCTTGGAGTCCAAAAAAAATCATGCTTTTAAGTCAACGCTATAATAAAATACTTACGGCAATTTATGCGACATATTTTGCAAGTAAATCAAAACGTATAGGGTGCTTACCGTTGACCTAAAAAGCAAAGTCTCACAGCACAAATAAAGGAAAACGTCCGAAAATTGTTAATTTGTAATTTTATCACATAAAAAAAATATATTTTGCAGTGAAAACACCCTTTACAAACCCCCATGAAAACGGAAAAATATGTTCATCTAAGCACCTTACTACCGACAATATAAAAACGCTGTAACCCGTATAATGACAAATTTAAACTATTTTGCAGTTGGAGAATAGATATATCAATGTATGGGAGAACATGTTTGCCAACTACAGTGTTAAGTTTGTTTTTGGGATAAATTCTTTTCAACTACGGAACTCTTCACTGAACGTGGTCCGACACGCACTTGGCCGATTTTTTTTATTATTGTTATCTCAGTCTCTCTTTGTAGGTCACTATTTAATAAAATCTACTTTGATTATAATCAAACAAGGTTAGTCGGTCAATCAAGTGTCGTTTTCGCATTAACTTCGATTCTTGATTGTAATCATTTTTCACAAGTGTTTTTATAGACACCTTTCTACTTAATGTTACAGCGTGTATAAGAAATGTGTAGTACAATACGCGCCACGAAAGATGAGACTTAACACACCACGTGGTTTGACTTGCGCAGTAGACGATTTTAAGGCGGAGATTTCTTGAAAACGGTCAAAAAGGTGGTTTTTTAAAGCTGTATATCTCATAAACCGTAAATAATTTTGACAAATAAAAAAAATATGATATTTTCCTAAGTCCTTTTCGCATACAGTCTCAAAAAAGTCTTCAAACATACCTTTTAATAATCTTTAAAAGCTGTTTATCCCTTCATTAACAATTATAATTATAATTAAAAATATACCATACAATGTCAAATGCCAAACGGCATCCAGTGATGGATTATTTATTATTAATTAGTTAATTTATAATTTTATACATTTTATTTGCACTTTTACGACATAATTGCGGTGCGCGTAAGAGTCTTCTATCTCGTGCGTCAAACTAGACAGCCATAACGCCATTTCACTTTGTACAGACTAACAAAGTCAACAATTTTATCCAAGGGCCAACATCTTAGGATTGCGAAAAAATATTCAGCTGTCCCATACATTTGGGTCGAGTAGATATTAAAGTTTTGTATGAGACAGCGTTGGAAGGCCCACAAGGTGGATTGTTGACTTGATGAAGGCCGCATGAATCCGCTGGATGCGAGAAGCACAGAACCGGTCGAAGTGGCGGTGTTTGGCGGAGCTATATGTCCAGCAGGGGACGTCTTTCGGCTGAAGTGATGATGATGTGACAGATGTTTTTTTTTTCTTGATTACGATGTTGGTCCCATAGAGAAAGTTGTTCAGTGTGATGGTCTGTACCTTAAAATATTACCACAAATTTTTGATACACGCTGTATTGGTTGCTTAAAACTTAGCCTCGGGTGTAATACTGTTGTGCGTAGGCCATGACGAGCTAAGTAAGACCGTTAAGTAATTATTTATTAGTGTACATTATAAGTATTTGCCCCAGGCTTCACTTATATTGCGTACTTATGCGTGGAGCTACCAAAAATAGTTCTAGAAGTATTTAAATTTTTTGGGTAGAATAGAATAGAATAGAATTTTATTTGTATGAATGTAGTTTTACATGGTACGTATGGTACTTTAATATAATCTCAAAAATTAAAAGGGCTCGTGGCTAAGTAATAACAGCCGCACGGGTCGATTGAAGGTTAAGCTACGCTTGCCGAGGTCGGTCCGTTGGTGGGTGAGATCATCTCAAAATCACGTTAAGCCGTTGGTTTCGGTTGTCATTTGTGGATCTTTGACAGTCGTCAAGGGTAGTCGAGTCGAGAAACTCGAAAGTTTGACAACCAGTCTTACCAAGGGGTGCATTACCCATTTACCCAGTAACTACGTTCTGGGGGTCAGCTCCATGTAAAATAGTGATATTCAGCTGAATCTGTTTAATTGGAAGCCAACCCCAACATAGTCTTTAAAAGGCCAGGCAAGTGATGAGGCACGAACTATTCCTATTATTTGATCATTTATTTTATACGGTTCCTGACCCTAACATTTCCTATTGTTCTAACCTGTTGGCTAGAATCAAGTGGCGATGCATAAATAAGGAGCCTTATAACTTAGAAGCCCTTTGATTGTGACGACAGGATTTTTCTTTCATGACAAACCAACACTGCGCGCCAAAACCAAGATCACGGACGTTAGGTACCCAAAAAGCCGTAGGACAGTGCCGGACATGTCTGCCGCATGTCAGATTACAAATGGGCTAAGAGAAAAACCGATTGGGCGCCAGTAAACGCAAGACGACATCGCGGCAGGCCGCGACGAAGATGGCCGGATGAGCTTGACTCCTACCGAAAGGACTGGCCGACACTAGCAAAAGACAGAATTGTGTGGAAAATGGAGAAGGAGGCCTTTACCCTGCACAGGCGTACAGACGGGGTTATAGAGGCTAGTTAGATTAGACAAAACCCGATTTTAATTGTCGTTGAGAATAAACGCTTATTACTGTAACTGTTTATGTATTATTCCTTCAGTGATAGGTTGGTTAGGAGGCCATACTACCTCAGCTTCTTATCTCGCTCGCACGATACTGTTCGCGGACTGAGTAAGAGCGAGACTGAATGCGGTGCTGGGCGCCAATAGTTTACGGCGAAAATAATGATAATTTGAAAAAAAATAAAAAACAAGACCTGCTTTATAGTTAGTTCAGCACCCTAATTGCGTAACACACTATCAATCGGAGTTGGTTTCATTTTAACAGTTCAACAACATTCATTGCGTTATTTACGTTGTCGAGCAAACTAATCTTTCAAACATATGAAGCAAACGATTAGCAATTTGTTTCAAAATGATTCAATCTCCGATTGATAAGTTGTTACGCAATTAGTGTACAGTTAGTATGCAAAGTTTCATGATCTAATTTGAAGTAATTTTTGAATACCAGCGGTTTATTGTTCGGTTTGGATTTTTTTCCTATCAAGAAAATTTTATGGAATCGTGTTTTCGTCAAACATAGTACTTACTTAACATTAATCCTCAACTTTACCATATATTTATTTCGAATTTAATGCTGCGGTATTTTAGACACAACGGAGGAACATGCTAAGCCATTTGAGGTAGTGAAAGAAGCATACGGCAAACAATTTTTTTTATCCTAAATCATGACGAAATTATTTAAATTTCTGAGTCATATCATCAATGTCCAAAATTATGTTATTATGGCTGGATAACACTATAATTATAAGTTAACTTAATTTGTGTTTAGTGTTAATATGTGGCTGACCCTGAGCTGTTCGTAATTGACAGGTATACCGACATATTGTAAAATGATGTTTATGAAAGTAAGTAATTTTGAAATATTTTGGGAGTGTCAAAGTTCGAGAGCTACGGTTCCTAGAAGAGCGGTGGCCGCCATATTGTGTCTGTAATTGACCATCGAATGACGTCACTGAAACATTATGATAATAAGAGAGCGTTTTTTGACACCGCAAGCCAAACCCGATGCCATCATTTTGATAATGACGGGGGTCATTGCGAAACTATGGCTTTAGCAATATGTATTACTAGCGACTAGCCCCGGCTTCGCACGGGTAGGCAGATCGCAAAAAAAAGTAGCCCATGTCTTTCCCCAGGGTTCAAAGTATCCCGTTTCAAATTTCATCAATATCACTCCAGTCCATACATACTACACACATCCATTTTTATATTTTTATAGATGCGCAATATTTTAGTCTTTATTAACATTGATAAGAAGCCTAAAACTGGAAAGAACCTGGCCATCATGTTCTTTTTATTTCAGCCGTTACCGCGTTGCGTTGGTACCTTTCAAATTGGTTAATGGCGGGCCGATTTATGATAAAAAAACCTAGAAAACAATATTCACTCTTTGTCGACAAAAATAGTTAATAATGATAAGGACTTTCCCGGACAAGTCTTTCACACAGACCTCTTACACTAGAATTTGCAACATTATCCCAACTATGTTGGGGTCAGCTTCCAGTCTAACCGGTTGCTGCTAAATACCAGTATTTTACATGGAGCGACTGCCTATCGGACCTCTACAACCCAGTTACTGAGTAACACGATAAATCTTTGTTTTATTTACGGGCTTCCGACTACCCGTGCATTCCGAGGCACGGAGGGGTCGCGGATCTCGGTATGTAATGAAGGGTCACCCATCCTCGGCAAGCGTTGCTTAACCTTGAAGATCGACCCATGCAGCTATTATTATGTACCCACGAGCCTCTTAGTATTTGCAGCATATCGAACATGAAAAAAAAAGGCGGTCATGTGGGGAGTTGGGGACTGCCGACAGATCACAGAAGTGAAAACTTAAACGCAGTGTTGCGGTGACGCGGTGACGCGAACCCTTAAGATTTCCCGTTACCAAAAATCGCTCAACGCGCCTAAAGAAGTATCCACTTCAACTATGCATAGCATGCGTGGTGTCACGGTGACACGGTGATGAGAATTTGTGAGATTTCCCCGTACCAAAATCGCTCAACGCGCTTAAAGGAGTATACACTTCAACTATGCATAGCATGCGTGGTGTCACGGTGACACGGTGATGAGAATTTGTGAGATTTCCCCGTACCAAAATCGCTCAACGCGCTTAAAGGAGTATACACTTCAACTATGCATAGCATGCGTGGTGTCACGGTGACACGGTGATGAGAATTTGTGAGATTTCCCCGTACCAAAATCGCTCAACGCGCTTAAAGGAGTATCCACTTCAACTATGCATAGCATGCGTGGTGTCACGGTGATACGGTGACGAAAATTTGTGAGATTTTCCCCTACCAAAAATCGCTCAACGCGCCTAAAGAAGTATCCACTTCAACTATGCATAGCATGCGTGGTGTCACGGTGACACGGTGATGAAAATTTGTGAGATTTTTCCCCTACCAAAAATCGCTCAACGTGCCTAAAGAAGTATCCACTTCAACTACGCATAGCATGCGTGGTGTCACGGTTACGCGAATCTGTGAGATTTCCCGCAAACAAAAATCGCTCAACGCGCCTAAAGAAGTATCCACTTCAACTATGCATAGCATGCGCTGTGTCACGGTTACGCGAACCCGTAAGATTTAGCCCTACCAAAAATCGTTTAACGCGCCTTAAAAACTTTCATTTCAAAAATCGCTAAATTCCGATGTGGTTACTAGTTTATTAATCGTTCAAGGCACCTATAGGTCAGTAGGACGTCCATACTCAGCAGTTCGTTGCATGCCAATGATGACGTATTAGTAGCAGAATTAAATATTCATTAATTAAGTACTTATAATAAGTCCGTTAATGTCCACTGTTTGAACAGGCGCCAACTGCCCGCCATGGCTAAACTATTTGTGTAATGTTATTGTCCTCAAGATGATCATTGCATGATGATTAACTATAGGTAACGAGTAACCTGCTCGCTTAGCATGGTTTTACAACTTGACATTCGAGATTACTTCGTTAGAGGAATTTAAGTTTAATATTAATTGCGTCTCTGCGTCAAGTTTGGCAAAATTTGCTTTCGTCTGTCTGTTTGTAGCTACTCTTCTACAGTTAGCATTTTACAACCGATCTGAACGATCCTTGGTATACAGGATTTACGAGTTAATAGTTTTTTTTTAATTGGAGGGCTACTTCCTCCGAAGAGGGGCTAAAAGGGGGTTACTGGACATCTTCGCCTTATGAGATCCGATTTCGATGGTCCTTTTTTATTGTAAGTTGGTCTCATAAAAATTTGGTGAAAATCCTTCCGGAATAATTTCCCTAAAGAGCTGATCGTGAAATCCACATCAAAATCCGTTGCATAGTTTAGAAGATCAACGCGGTCACAAAACAGATAGACACAGCGAGCAACTTTAAAATTATGTACTATATATATCGAAGCCTACACGTTCAAAAGTTGTCTCACATTATGGATAGAAATAATAAATCTTAGCGGTAAAACACGGCGATAATTCGCGTTCTTGATTCCGCTCTATCGTAGCAAGTGAAAATGTACTTATAATATGCCGCATCTAGGGACCAAGTCTAAAAATTTACAAACTCGCAACACAGTGAGTTGTTGACAGATTTGCAATACAAAATCTGTCAAAAAGGAGAGTCCACTCTAGGCAAAAAAGGCATCTGCGGCGTTGCCACGGACGACTCTCGGAATTTCGTTCAACTTATTAGTATAGCCAAACACCTAATTGGGTATTTAGCGAAATCTTCTATACGTAAAAAACGACAACTACAGAGTTCTCCACTTATCGATACATCGATACCGCCCCCACACTACGTGGGGGTAGCTACATTTTCATGTAGGTCGCATAAAAATAACGTAGCCGCCACCCCTGCGCATCTGTTCAAATATTGAGTACTGTGCAGGCTACACGATGGGAATATCTTGCAGTGTCAGGAATAGGATCAGGGCTGACTATACGTATGGTAAGAAAAAGGTTTCTGGGAAAAAAAGGGCAAATTACGATACCCTTTCGCGTAGCTATCGACTCTATAAAGCCTTTGGCGTTTGTCAAATCAAAGAGTAATAATTTTTTTTGGTTGTGAGGGTAGTCTTACATTACCGGCGACGCTTGCTATGATCTTTGCAGACTCCTAATGATTGATTTGTCAACTTTTCAGTTATCTACAAAGCAAATTAGTGCTTTCTGATAGTCGAAAAATACACCCGACTTCCAAAAACAACACTACAAAGTCAAAAATAACTTTAATTTCGGAAATCGGTGTCTCTGGTTTTGTCATTTCTTTTTTTGCCACCGACTTCCGTAATTAAAGTTAGTTTTCACTTTTAGTGTTTTTTTTTTGGGAGTCTGTTATTTTTTGTAAAAAAGTTTTTATTTTTCACTTTTTAGTACTTACTACATAAATTCGTAGACCACCACCTGCAAAAGAAAATATAACATCGTCCACATAAAAAGTGGGAAAAAAATATGTATTATTGAAGCTAACTCAAAAACTACTTAAGCAAAGATAATAAATTTTAACATGGTACCAACTTCAAGGTATATCCTCCCGAATGAAACAAGAATCTTTCTAATCAGACAACTCTGTAAAAAGTTACGCGTGCTCCTAAATAAAATAAAAAAATAACGTACGTTTCGAATTGAGAATTTCCTTTTTTTAGTCGGTTAATAAAAGATAACCTCAAAAATGCCTCTTCTTTCTTAATGCCAGAGATGCTTTTTAGACTCTCGACAAAATATTGTGTCTACCACTTCATGTAGACAGTGTGGATTTTGGTGCAGGCTGCGCAAAGGCTGCGTAGGGTTGCTGCAAAACATTTCTTTGCAAAAATGTTCGCATATTATGCAACTCAATTGTATGTCCTATAATTAGTCTTTGTCACCAGTGTTACCAAGGAGTATCGTTTTACCCAGTAACTGTGTTGTAGAGGTTAGGTAGGCTCCATGTAAAATACTGGTATTCAGCATACGGATAGGCTGGAAGCACACCCTAGGCAGATGATGAGATTAATCTCTGTCACTATTGTGGTATTGAAGACTTGAATATTCGGGTACTTTAAAATCATGTTCGAAGTTTTTTTTCAGGACGCAAACTATATCCCTGTTTCGGGCCAAAAGGTTATTTTTGAAGACGTACCGAAAAAACAGAAACAGCCATCAGAATTCTTATCTCAGTAGAACGCACCGCTTTGCTAATTACTAAGGAAGAAACTTGATTTTCTTTCCTCGTCCGATTTCCTCTTCCGGTTAATTTCGTTGCGTATTCGAGACACTTAATAAGTGCCTTGGGACATGATCTTTATTCCTTTTTCTGTGTTACTGAAACTGCAGTGGAGGAACAAAATGGAGGGTAGTACCTAAATCACCACGAGTGCCATTTGCTTTGGTGAATAAAGATAATTTAGGCTTTTAACTAGGTAGTTGAAAGTGCATAATGGGGTGCATCAACGTTTTTGGTATTAAGTTAATGGGGCATGCGGTGCTAAGTTATTAAGAAATTGTTACTCTAATCTTAGATTTAAGTTAAATATTTATAACGGTGTAAACAATTGTTGTGGGCATATTGCTCGCAGAACAGATCCGAGTCCGAAGGGGCCGAAAGGTTCTGGAGTGGTGACCGCGTACCGAAAGACGTAACGTTGGAAGGCCCCTCACAAGGTGGACCGATGACCTTGTAAAGGTCGCAGGAATCAGCTGGATGCGGGAAGCACAGAACCGGAGGCCTATGTCCAGCAGTCGAAGTCTTACGGCTGAAATGATGATGATGATACAATTGTTGGTTGGCCATTAAAGAAAAATAAATAGATTAATTAAAAAGTCTGGGTAATTGGGGTTTCTGTTAGCTCGGTGGTAGCTAGTAGGCTGGATTTGTGCCAGGATAGTGGCAAAAGGCTCGCCCTAAGGTCACATGACAAGTGAAATGTAATTGTAGGTACTGTATAAGTACCTCTTGGCTCTGGCTACGTCTGCAAGGAATACAGGCGAGCTTACTTAGCCACAAGCCCCTTTTTCCATACCTGACCTATCGTATTGAATCACCCGGTACCTAAATTATGTTTTCTACGTCCAAAATAATCCAGAAACTAATTTAACCCCTTTGCAGCGCAACCCTAACCATTCCCAAGATTGGTTCTTATCATATTTATACAGTATTGTCTTCAGACTGTTTATTTACCCTTCTTTCCGGGAAAACTGTAAATCTATACATATGTTTGCAGTACTGGTAGAATTGCTGGCAATTGAAGAGCCCTTCGTGAATATTTTAGGTTTGCAGGCTTCGGGAGTCGATGCGGGTTTCCGTTGCCTCAGTTTCGAGTATTTTTAGGGTTACTAACCTCAAAAGGAATAAACGGAAACCATAAAGGATCACTTCGTTGTCCGTCTGTCTGTCAAGACCCTTTTTTCTAAGGAACGCGCAGAGGTATCAAGTTGAAATTCATATCAAATGCGTAGCTCTTTGGTAGGTAGAGCTCTAACAAAAGAATCCTAAGCTTCTAAGTCAATGCAATAAAAAAATACGGCCATTTATGCGACATATTTTGATACTCGCAAGTAAATTAAAACCTATAAGGTATTTCCCGTTGACCTAGAATCATGAACTTTGGCAAGAAGCAAGGTCACACAGCACAAGTAAAGGAAAAATCGTTAATTTGTAATTTTATCCCATATTTTTTTTTCTGGAGCATTTCTGCAGTTAGATAAATTGACCGTGACGTAGGTATATCAATGTATGGGAGAACATGTTTTTCAACTACAATGTTAAGTTTGTTTTTGGGATAAATTATTTTCGGAACCCTTCATTGTGCGTGGTCCGACACGCACTTGGCCGGTTTTTTAGTATTGTGGCGGCATCTACATCGCCACCTCTGAACTACGCATCAATGACATGACGTCACGCAATCCTGCATCGCGCAATTAGAGTTTACCACGCGATTAGCATATATACAATGTCCCGACATCAACCGTCGGGCAGTAGCCCACCAGACACAACAACCGTCTGGTCGGAGGATCCTCCCTTTTCTATGGAGGATGAGTGAACTTTACACCCTGTTCCTCATGCCTCTAAAGTATCTTCGTTAGAGAAGTTTCTACATATTTCTAAGTAATTTTCAAACACTGTGGCGTAGCATAATTTAAATGATGAAATTGGCACCTACATCTTCATTAACTTGATTTGGTTAATCGGTTTAGGAAGTGTGGCGATTAGATAAGGTATCTTGTTGGCGACATTGTCGGTAGTACATAAAATTGGCTGCACCGGCGTAATCGCCAAAATACGCGCGGAAATGAATGTGGTATCGATCTAGATAATTAGAAATTAAAAATACCTATTCGAACGTTCCTAAGAGGCTTATTCCACAAATCCCCTTATACAAAGTGTAAAATAAATAACCCACAACCTCTTAAGGGGTCATTGTACTCATCATTATGAACAACTTTTACTATGGCACCAAACCTGAAATCGCGAAAAAAAATCAGCTGACCAGTACATTTATCTACATCAAACTCGTGAAACTTTAGGGAGCAGCTGATTTTTTTTCGCGATTCCAGGTTTGGTCCCATAGTAAAATTTAAGTTGTTCATAATGATGAGTACAATGACCCCTTAAGAGGTTGAGGGTTATTTATTTTACACCTTGTATAATCCCCTTCAATGGGGTTTTATGAACTTTTTGTCCACAAATCGCCATTGATATCTTCAATAGGTAGGTAAGTACATCTATGTAAGTTAGATTTCCCCCGGATTGGTCTGATTTCGGAGATGAATCCGTGGCAAATCTAACTAGAGAGATGCTTTTTCTTATGGTTATAATTATGAAAATACATACTTATTATTACTGCCGTAAATCGTATTTTTACCCGACTACGGCAAAGCCAAAAGGAAGGGTTATGATTTTAGCAGTCTACTTGTGTATGTATGTATTTACGTGTGTTCCACCGTAACGCCTAAATTACTGAACCGATTTTGATGAATGAGGTATCAGTAGATTCGAAATAATGGTCCGGGTGACATAGGCTATATAAATTCTCCCTTAATTTAATATGGTGGACTTAACACGTAAATTTCTGACCTCGAAAAAAATTAAATTGAGATAATCATGACATGTTTGGTATTTAAAGAAAGGTAATTGACGAGCACATTACAAATATGTATATACCTATGTCATTATTGTTTAAGTAAATAAATATTTTGAACATTTTAGATCAATTTTATTTTTCCGTAGTGGGGTTACAGTTTTTTAAACTTTATTCTTGTGATCAAGATATCAATGGGGATAATGTGGACAAAAAGTTCATAAAACCTCATTGAAGGGGATTTCGGGAATAAGCCTCCTGAGCATTATCAGCCCAGTGGTTACGGCCCCGACTTACAAGTTGTAAGTCGTAGGTTCGAACCCAGGAGCCGCTTTATACTTTGTGTAAATAATTTCATCACCACTGCTCTCAAAACGGTGAAGGAAAACATCGTGAGGAAACCGGCATGTCTTAGACAATGATATATTACCTCTAGATGCGTTACCCGGGCTCAAAAATGGGAAATTAAATGAAGGGTAATTGCCCGGCGTGATATCAGTCACGCACGCGCGCCTGTGAACATGCAGCAGCTAGTGACGTAACTAAATAAGTATATTCATCTCTTTCTTACAACAGGTATCGGCATGCGTCTTTCCTTTTCTTTGCGGCCAGTATATACTGGTATGTTGGTACATAATGGCTTACGCTGTTTTTGAAAGCACTGATGTTCGTGTATGACGCGTCTATCTGTAATACGTCATTGGTCTTAGAACCAAACATTCGAAGATATGTGACATCTACCAACCCGGACTGGGCCCGCTTGTTTGACCATTGACAAAAACTGGTTATTCCACAAATCCCCATTGACGTCTATGCTCCGAATGGCTCCGACTTGTAATAGCTGCAGTAAAATGACACTTCATATCTGTCATTTTGTTAAAAAATGTTCCCATTTGACAGCGAAATGACATTAAAAATGACATTAGAAGTGTAATTTTACTGCAGCTAATTAAAAGTCCGGCCATAGACAGACCATAGATAGAAATAATAAAAACTTATTTCTTATATCTACGCGTCTAGGTCATAATGTTTATAAAATTAATACCGGTTTTGTTAACATTTTCACCTGTGTTCAAAAAATCTTGATTTTATTAAAAATCTAAAGCCTTCCTGTCTTTGGCGTTTCCATGTCAATGAAAAGAGAGAGCAGTACATCATTTTATTTGCATTTATGAATAAGAGGGTAGTTATTCTTTCCATTCGTTAGCAACTGTCAACTCTCCACCTACAGCACTACTTCAACTGTATAAGAGAAGCGTGTATACTCGCACAGGCTTACAAATCAAACGTTTAGCATAAATATACAATAAAGTCGGCTAGTACGGAGGTCGCACGTGATTCTAATACTGCTGATCTATTTTGAATATTGGTTTAATAATAGTCAAAAATGGCGACCACTATTTAAATTAACTGAAAATGCGACATATTTGTCAAAAGATTACATAATTATACATCAATCTGTCTAGCCTTTTCCCAACTATGTTGGGGTCGGCTTCTAGTCTATTCGGATGCAACTGAATTCCAATTTTGGACGGATTTTAATGAATCTTTGTTTAAGGCGAGTATAGGCGCCCCCGTCCGCCACCATTGAGAAAAAAAATAATAATTCTGGAGATATGGAACATTTTGTTACCTATGCACACATTTTTAATCAGATGTTGTAGATTATTTGTATAAAAAAAGAAGTTAACGTTGAGGTTACATAAAGCAGTTAACGCCAAAAACAGCCTTTTTAAATGCTATAACTTCGAACCTAGGAAGGCTGTGTTGATTTTTTATACAAAAAATCCTAAGAATCTGACTACATAATGGATAGGATCAGCTTACATAATGACAGGTTACATGAGTTAAGTACTAAAATTGTTTATTTTATTTGACAAAAATATAATTTAATGTATTGTGTTGCGTAAATTATTTTGCATAGGTACTATTGTATAGAATCTAGTTCTTCTAACTGAACAGACAGCTGTGCTGCTGGACAGTTTGTTCCGCTACTTCTTCTTCCCAGCTAAAGCACTAGGAAGTGGTGAAGGGCGGGCGTTTTGTGGGGACTGTCTTACTGTAAATTCGACGTTCAAAAAGTGCTGATTCTCAGCCTAATTTGAATAAAGGACTTTTGATTTTGATTTTGACTAAAAATGTGTGCAAAGTCACCCACGGCTATTGTAAGCGGGGGTAAATGTATCTGGTTGATTAATCTTAGACATAATGGAAAAGCAACAATAACGAGTTATCTCAATCCGTTACATTTGCCCCCTGGTTACAATAGCCCCGGGTGACCTCATATGAAATTTCAAAATTTTTCATATCTTCAGATTTATTAATTAGGGTTCCGTACCAAAATGGTAAAAAAGGAACCCTTATGGTGTCACTCAGTCTGTCTGTCTGTCTGTCACAGCTGGATATCTCAAGAACTACTAATGCTATCAACTTGAAATTTAGAATATATATAGTTTTAGATGACGTTGACCCAACTATTTTGCAAATAAGAAAGAAATTAAAATATTTAAGTATATTTTTTTTTGCAACAGGGACTGAAAGGGGGTCTTAAAAAATAAAAGTAGTGCTACTAGGGCATGTGGGGTATCATATGAAAGAACGCTGTTTGCACATTTTCAAACATTTTTTTCTTTTTTTTAGGCCGCATAGTTTTCGACTTCTGATGAAAAATGTAAAAAAAAATACCGTCCCCCCACCCCCCCTTATCTCCGAAGATTGCAAAGAGAAAAATCTGAAATTATTCTATGTGATAGAAGTTTATGTCAAGATTACAGGAAAAATAAAACGATGTCTCTAAATAGCACACTTTTTCAGAAATCGGAACGGAACCCTTGGTGCGCGAGTCCGACTCGCTCTTGACCGGTTTTTTTTTTTCAATGGTGGCGTTGCCTGTTAGCGGCTATGCTCGCCTTAAGGTGGCTTAACACTGTCAGAAACGAAACTTATGCTCTTCCATGTTCCCAACTTGCTTCTACTTGAAAACTTGTGACTCTCAACTCGAATGCGTTCTTATGACTTTGTTGCCCCATTTCTCTTAAGTT
Organism: Cosmia trapezina; assembly: GCA_905163495.3. Lineage (NCBI taxonomy): Eukaryota > Metazoa > Arthropoda > Insecta > Lepidoptera > Noctuidae > Cosmia > Cosmia trapezina. The sequence continues at coordinate 12,036,032 of LR991049.1, forward strand.
ATTTGGATGGATTTGAACGAATCTTAATTAATGGTGATAAAATAAAATGTCGAAAACTAATAGAAACAAAAACCGGTCAAGAGCGAGTCGGACTATATAATTTTGTTAATGATTTCTGAAAAACTGTGCTATTTAGAGACATCGTTTTATTTTTCCTGTAATCTTTACATAAACTTCTATCGCATAGAATAATTTCAGATTTTTCTCTTTGCAAAAATCGGAGATAAGGGGGTATTTTTTTTTACATTTTTTATCAACAGTCGAAAACTATGCGGCCTGAAAAAAACGCTGTTTCATTATGATTTATGCTATCCCATTTGCCCTAGTAGCCCCACTTCGAATTTTTCAGTCCCTGTTGCATTAAAATATTTAAGTACTTACTTAAGTAAATATTTTTATTTCTTTCTTAAAAATTCAAATCCAAGAGCACTACTGTGGTACTTATACAGTAGTAACAGATATAAAATTTGACTTCAATCAATACTAGTACATTTAAATAGAACTGTGTGACGATACGTTTGCACTAAAGGTCGTGAGATCTGCTACTGACCTATAAGTTTAACGGTGAAATAGGACTAGTATGTATTTGCAAAATGACGTCTTTAGGCTCAGTTTCGTTCATAAAAACATGGGTTCGAATATTGAAAAATTCCTACTTTTTGACGTTTGTTTAAAATGTGAATAAACAGTCCCCTGGTCCGGTGAGAGAGTTGCTGATAACGCATTTATAATCAAAGTACCTACTAATTTGGTTTGGTTTAGTAAGTGTATGTTACGTACCGTTCTCTTTGCAGTTGGTATTACGTACCTACTGAATTAATTCTTAGAGATTTTAGAATAGTGTTTTCTTCACCCCACAACTGGTAATCAGGCTTTTTTGTGTAATTGCCGAGGGTGTTGATTTGAATAAGCTTCCGGTGTTTGCTCATCGCCCATTCGTGGAGCCTTCTGATTGGTTGCGGATGAGCACACTAGCGCCGCGCTCCTGCGTGTTTTTTCACTGTACTACGTACCATACGGGTGTCCGCGCATACACGCCACGCGCGATAGGTATATACTTTTCTACAAAAATAAGGTCCTTCGGTGAAAACGTGCTACAATCCCCGCAAGATACCAGATATACCCTGAACCAGCGCCTGTGGAAAAATATGTGAGGTGGAATTGAAGCAAGATTCAGAACTATCGAACGCGCTTTCTTAGCCCATCGGTGTGCGAAGCGGCGGGACGGCAGCGACCGGTAAGTTTTATTCGAATCTTCCCTTTTTACAGCACATAATTGTTTGATCTCTTCGAGCCTGGATTTATATCTAGGTACTTGTTGTGGGGTTATTTTCCTAGTTTCCTAGTGTTTTTAGTTCAAAGTCCATTTGCGGCGTTACGCGTCCAAAATGGCGGAACTTATTCAACAAGACATTTTTGAACGTGAGATCATTATCGATGATCTCAAGCGTATTTTAGAGTTCATAGATTCAGACGAACAACAGTTTAGGTCACGCTCAAAAGAATTAACTTTGCAACAAAGAAAGTTCTTCAAACTTCAGGCAAAAATAGAAAAATTCTTAATAAAATCCAATACTTTCGACAAAGACGAACAACTGAAGATTCGTAACAATTTTAATGATTGTTATTTCGCAATTAGTGTTCACTTAGATAAACTTAAGGAAGAGGATAATGAGCGTAAACGAAGAATGTCCTCTAGTACGTCATTTAATAATAACTCAGTGGTACATGTTCCATCTACTCATACGAGTAATAGTTGTGCAAGTAGATTACCTATTCTTCCAATGCCTACCTTCTCAGGGGAAACCACGGATTGGCCCCCATTTCACGATTTGTTTAGTTCATTAGTACATGGCAAAAATACCTACACGGAGACAGAGAAGTTTCGTTACCTGTTACTGTCATTAAAAGATGAACCCTATAATCTTATTAAATCGATACCAATTACAGACGAAAACTATAGTGTTGCGTGGGATATTTTAGTGTCTCGGTATGATAATAAACGGGCTATCGCCACGAAACATCTCGAAAAAATATTATACATTGAACCTAGTACCGAGAAAATGACTCAAAGTCTAAGAAACTTACTCAATGTTTATCAAGAAAACATCAAGGCATTGCAGGCTATGCAATTTCCGATAGATCAGTGGAGTTTCATAATAGTGACGATTTTACTACGTAAGATTCCGTCTAGTGTTCGAAAACGTTTCGAATTATCACTATCGAGGCCATCGGATATACCTGACATAAGTACATTGATAACTTTCTTAGAACGCGAGTTAGCTGCAAGCGAATTCTCTTCTCACCCACAAAATAAAAATAATCTTGAAAAGGTAGGTGCTCCCCGCACATCGCGCGGTAACGAAGGCTCGCGACGCGCGCTCGCAGCCAATGTCGCTTCATCGAGTTCGAATACAACAGACTTACAGTCTACCAAACAGAATAATTTAAAAAATAATTGTTTATGTTGTGATGCTCAACATACGTTGACAAAATGTTCGAAATTCCTTAATTTATCTCCCCGTGATAGGTATTCTTTTATTCAAAACAAGAACGTTTGTTTCAATTGTTTACATGTCGGTCATGATTTAAAACAATGCAAATCTAACTTTGTTTGTCGCTCATGTCATAAACGACATCATTCATTAATTCATTTCGAAAAGTCTAACAGTTTATCAGTTATTAGTGGTAGTAGTGATAATGCGGTCTCACTTTCTGTAAACGGAACGACAGAGACAGCGGTTCCCAGTACCTCGCACGCTGCGATGACTGCGGCGGTGAACGATCGCAAGAACGATTCGCGTTCTATTGCTCCGTCGGTTAGCGCGAGTACGGTGCTCCTATGTACGGCACTCATCAATGTGCATGTTGGCCCACAAAAACACACAGTTCGATGTATTATTGATACAGGCAGTCAGGCGACTTTTATTACCGAGTCTTGTGTTCAGCGGTTAGGGTTACATCGCAGCCAAGCGAACGTTCCGGTGTTCGGTGTTGGAGGGACCGAGGTCGGAGCTGTTTACCCTAAGGGTGTAGTATCTTGTCATATCACTCCTACACACGGGGATCAACCTTCAATTTCAGTTAACGCATTAATTTTATCTAATCTTATTTCACGTATGCCATGTGTGACATTGCCTTTCAAGGGATGGCCACACATACAAAACTTAACTTTAGCTGATCCTAAGTTTTATCTTCCACAATCAGTGGAAATGCTTTTAGGTGCGGATATACTATCCCAAGTTTTATTAGGTCACGTGATCACGGGTCCACCCGGTTCACCGATGGCTATGAACAGTATCTTTGGTTATTTATTGATGGGTGATGTTTCATACAACCAAAATACATCTACTTCACTTCAAGTTTGTCTCAGTAGTTTAAGCTCATCCTACGATGACGACATCAACCTGAGACGGTTCTGGGAATTGGAATCTCTTCCGGAAAAAAGAATTCTAAGTCCCGACGAAGCGTTGTGTGAATCTATATTCGTAAATTCACATACTCGTGATGAAACTGGGCGATATGTTGTTCCACTCCCTTTCAAACCTGATGCACCCACCCTCGGCGCATCACGAGATACGGCGGTCTCCAGGTTTAAGAAATTAGAGTATAGGTTGGAACACAATCCTCAACTTAAGGTAGACTATCATGCGTGCCTCCAGGAGTACTTGGAACTCGGTCACATGGAGCCCGTTGATTTACCTGTTTCGTTAGCTAACAGCTATTACATTCCGCACCACTGCGTGGTCAAAGAGTCCAGTGAGACTACTCGTACTCGTGTCGTCTTTGACGCGGGTTGTAAAACTTCGAATGGAATATCACTTAATGATGTTCTACTGACTGGTCCGAAGCTGCACCAGGATATAGTAGACGTTTTATTGGGTTTTCGTATCCATGCTATTGCTGTCACTGCCGACATAAAGCAGATGTACAGAAACATAAAATTACAACAATCCGATTGGGATTTTCAACGCATTGTGTGGCGTAAATCACCCACTGAACCGTTGCGTGATTATCGATTGCGCACCGTCACCTTTGGTGTCAGCTCATCACCATACTTAGCCCTTCGTACTATTCAACAGTTGGCTCATGATGAAGCTGCTAACTTCTCGTTAGGTTCTAAGGTTCTCCAGAACCAGGTTTTTGTTGATGACATCGTCACCGGAGCAGGCGACGTAAAGCAGGCCCTGGTTTTACAACGTGAGTTAGTAGGTATTTGTTCGTCAGCTGGTTTCGAGCTACGTAAGTGGCAGAGCAATTCGCCAGCGTTACTCGCTGCTTTACAAACGTCAGTCGTTCAGGGCGAGCGGTCTGATAACGTTTCTTTCGCTCTGATGGAGAATGACAAACAAATAAAGGTTTTAGGACTTCAGTGGAATCCTGAATCTAATACTTTCATTTTTAGCGTTCAGTCAACTAATGATAAAATTACAAAGCGATCCATACTATCACAAATAGCGAAAATTTATGACCCTATGGGATGGTTATCTCCTGTAACTATTTATGCGAAACATCTCATTCAGTTGTTATGGATTTCAGCGGTCGACTGGGATGAGTCACCTCCTTTAGATATTATAAACGCTTGGTCTAGTTTTCTTAACGAGTTACCATTATTATCAAAGTTTCAAATTCCACGTTTCGTTTTTGCAAGCGTGAATGCAATTCAAATTCACGGGTTTTCCGACGCTTCCGAGCGGGCTTATGCCGCGTGTGTTTACGCCCGTATATCCGATAATAATGATAACGTTAAAACATTTCTTCTTCTCGCTAAAACGCGTGTAGCACCTATAAAACCGGTTCTTACTATTCCGCGCCTAGAGTTGTGCGCTGCTGTTTTGTTATCAAAGTTGATTGATAAAGTGAGAAGTGTGTATGATAACCACTTAAACTGTGAACATGTTTGTGCGTGGACTGATTCATCCATCGTGTTAGCGTGGCTTCGTTCTCCACCACACGAGTGGAAAACATTCGTTTCTAATCGCACTAGTGAAATCTTATCCAGGCTTCCGGCCAAAACTTGGAGACATGTCCCGTCAGCTGACAATCCAGCTGACGCACCTTCTCGAGGAATGCTTCCTACAAGTTTTGTCCAAAATGAGATGTGGCTCCATGGGCCCTGGTGGCTCGCGCGTGATTCTAGTTCTTGGCCAAGTCCCAAGAAAATACTAGAAGTCACTGAAGACAAACGCAATCTACCTATGTCTATGGTGTCAAACTCTTCCACCTCAGCACTACCTGATGTGGTCGAGTATATTACTAGATTTTCTACTCTAGGTAAACTTGTTAGGATAACAGCACTGTTATTTCGATTCTATAATAAATGTAAGAAAGTTCAAAATTCCTATCCAAAATACATAACTGTATCCGAGTTTAATTTTTGTTTAAATCGACTTATCCATTTAGTTCAACATTCTTGTTTTTCCGAAGACATTAATAATATTTCACATGGAAAGTATCCATCAATTAAATTACGTCGACTCAACCCGTTCATGGATAACAAAAATAATCTTCGGGTAGGTGGGCGAATTCATAAATCACTTTTACCGTTTGTTTCCAAACATCAATTGATTTTGCCTAAGAAACATCATCTTACAGATATAATCATTGACCATGCACATATCACGCATCTACATGCTGGTCCGCAATCCGTGCAATACATTTTATTCCAAAAATATTGGATAATGTCTGGTCGTGACGCTATACGTACACGCATACATCGCTGTGTTCGTTGTTTTCGTGTATCTGTTTTTGTGTGTATGTCTACACACAAAAACAGATACATAACATTTAATAATTTTCGCATTTCGAACTTTATTTGCTCGAACGTAAAACGGACCCGCGAAATCAACAGATGTTTTAAGAAATGGCCGCTCGGGGCGCACTCTGACGGCCGGTAACGGACCCATGCATGGCTGCGGATTCACGGGGCGCGCACGAAAACAACGAACACAGCGATGTATGCGTGTACGTATAGCGTCACGACCAGACATTATCCAATATTTTTGGAATAAAATGTATTGCACGGATTGCGGACCAGCATTGCGAGCAAATAAAGTTCGAAATGCGAAAATTATTAAATGTTATGTATCTGTTTTTGTGTGTATGTCTGTCAAGGCCATACACCTCGAACTCGTATCCGAGTTGTCAACTGATGCATTTTTGGCAACATTGCGACGCTTCACGTCCCGTAGAGGTTTATGCACCGACATTTACTCTGATTGTGGAAGGAACTTTGTTGGTTGTAATAATTATCTACAAGACTTGTATAATTTTTTACGTAATGATTCTGTTCAAGCCACTCTTAATAGTAAAATTTTAGAACAAGGCATTACTTGGCATTTTCAGCCTCCTTACGCCTCTCATTTTGGTGGCCTTTTTGAATCCGGTGTTAAAAGTGTAGGAAATTAACTGATTGTGTAATGACTATTAAAATAAATAAAGAACATGGAACTTGGAATATTTTATATTGTTGGTTATTACTTGTACAGAGTTTTGAGAAGAAGATACGTGACACACATTAACTATAAGTCAAAGACAAAGACAGTGACCTATTGACAGGTGACAGATGTGGCAGCTTATTGGTTGCGTTCCATTTCAACACCCTCTCCAGAACGCAGACCCATTGCTCTTGAACAGAAGTTGTGCTTGTTACGGTAGAGGCCCTTGGTGAGCACATCAGCGACCATGTCATCAGTACTCATGTAGCGCACATCAATCTGTCCACTTGACACCTTCTCACGAATGAAGTGGTACCTCACATCTATGTGCTTACTGCGATTGTGGAAACCCTCGGTACCTGAAAGTCTAATTGTACTTTGATTATCACAAAAAATAACCAAAGGTGAAACCACCTTTGATTGGTTGGACCATATGTCTTGATCCAACTGTTTAAGCCACAGTGCTTCTTGCATTGCCGACGTTAGTGACATGTATTCGGCTTCTGTTGACGACAATGCAACTGTTGGTTGCCTTTTAGAATTCCAACTAATGGCAGCTCCCTGAAAAAGAAAAACTTGGCCCGAGCATGACCTCCTGTCCTCAATGTTTGATGCCCAGTCTGCATCACAATAACCAGTTATACTTTCTTCGTTCTTTTTAAATATAAGCTTCGAATGTAAAGAACCTTTTAAGTATCTCAATACTCTTTTAAGAGCAATCCAATGTTCTCTAGTGGGCTTGTTATTAAACCGACTTAAACTGTTTACTATAAAGGCAATATCTGGTCTTGTACATTGAGATAAGTATAGTAAACATCCCACTGCCTCATGATAAGGAATGTCTGTTAAAACTTCACTATCATCTTTTGCTGGTACAAGCTTCATGCTAACATCACATGGTGTGTGCACTATTTTACAGTCTGCCATGCCAAATCTTTGTAGGATTTTTTCTGTGTACAAGCGCTGATCCAATGAAATACTGTCTTTACCTCTAGTTATTTGCATTCCAATGCAATATTTAGCTTCGCCAATATCTTTCATGTCGAAGATACTCATTAAATTGTTCTTCATTGAAGTCAATGTATCTTTACAATTGTAGAAACATAACAAATCATCGATATACAGTGCTATAAAGAAAATGTCAGACTCATTCTTGATAGAATAATAAACACAGGGATCCACTTTACTTCTCAACAATCCAATTTCCAACAGAGCTTTATTTAGCTTTAGATTCCACTGCCTGCTGGCCTGTTTCAGGCCATAGAGGGACTTTTTCAACAGACAGACTTGATTACTGTCTTTCTCATACAATGGTGGCTGAACCATATATATTTCTTCCTCTATATCCCCCTGCAAAAATGCTGTTACAGCATCCATTTGATGTATTTTTAAGTGATATTTTACTGCCAGACCAATTAAATACCTGAGAGATGTGTAGCGAAAAACTGGTGCAAATACTTCATGATAATCTATATTTTTCCTTTGTTTAAATCCTTTGATTACCAGCCTTGCTTTAAATCTTGCAATCTCCCCATTTTCATTTGTTTTTGTTTTATACACCCACTTGCAAGGTATAGCTTTTCTACCTGTTGGCAGATTGGTTAAGACCCATGTTTGATTTTTTAATAAAGACTTATATTCTTCATCCATTGCTTGTTTCCACTGCGGGGCTAGATCACTGTCCATTGCTTGTTTGGTGCTCTGAGGGTCACAATTTAATAGGCTCATTGCTGATTCATTGTTAAAACACATTAATGATACAGGATTATTTGCTGCATCTTTTCTCTTCTGATTCCTCGTCCTTACTGTCACATTTTCATGTGAGAAAACTGACTTTTCTGGCAAATATTCAGTATCATTTAAATCCTCAACATCCTCATAAGTACTTTCATCACTTGACATTGAAGCAGGAAGTATGTCATTATTATTTGTCTGTTCATCACTTGACATTGAAGCAGGTACCACATCATTACTATTTAAATTGATTTCTACTTTATTCTTTGATGTTATACATGTATTTTTAACACTTGAAGACATGTACTCAGGGCAATTAACATTTACATGTGTTTTTTTAACAGTGCTTTCCATGAAGACAACATCGCGACTCATTATTGCCTTTTCTGTTTCAGGTACAATAAATCTATAGCCCTTAGTTGTATTACTATAACCAACAAAAATTAGCTCACGTGATTTCATATCCCATTTACGCCTCCTTTCTTTAGGTATGTGCACCATTGCTTTGCAGCCAAAAACCTTGAGGTGACTTAAGTCAGGCTTTGATCCTGTCCATTTCTCATATGGAGTGATTCCAGCAAGTGCACGTGAGGGGGACCGGTTAATGAGATATGCAGCTGTCATTATGGCTTCTGCCCAGTACTCTTTCTGTAAACAAGCATTAAAGATCATACATTTTGCCCTCTCCACAAGAGTTCTATTCATGCGCTCTGCGCGACCATTTTGCTCCGGGCAATAGGGATTACTAGTCTGATGTGTAATGCCAGATTCCTTGAGATATTTTCCGAAACTGTTATTAACATATTCTTTGCCATTATCTGACCGAAGAACTTTAATACTCTTGCCCATTTTATTTTCAACTAAATTCTTAAATTCTCGAAATCTTTCAAGTGCCTCACCTTTGTGAGCCATAAGGTACACAAAAACCTTGCCAGAGTAATCGTCAATTAAACTCAAAAAATACCTGGCTCCTCCAAGCGATGCCGTTTCCATGGGTCCACAGACATCACTATGAATTAGTTCTAGCAAATCCTTTGCTCGGGAACTCACATGTTTGAATGGTTGCCTGGCCTGTTTTCCTTGTAAACATGACGTACATATCATGTCCTCTTTAGTTGCTGATAACTTTATACCAAGAGCACAATTCTGTAATTTGTACAAATCATTAAAATTAATATGAGCTAATCTTTGATGCCAGAGATAACTATCTTCATCAATACATACTGATAAAGCTTGATTGCTACATGTATCAAGTTTATAAGTTCCATTTATGCAGACAGCTGTTGTCACTTCTTCACCTTTATTATTTGTGACACGGCAGCCATAGTTGGAAAATTCAACTTTACAGCCTTTTTCAGTTATCTTGCTGACAGACAGTAAGTTAGTAGCTAATTCCGGAACATAAAATACATTTGTTACCTGTATTTTGTTTAAATTGCCATTTTTACCCTTAACTGTTATCTGTGCATTTCCACATGATTCAACTTTGAGCATCTTGTCGTCAGCTATGCGGACATGACTTTGCGGTGGTTCGTGTTCTTCGGATAACCATTCCCTGTTTCTGGTCATGTGTACTGATGCTCCGGAGTCAATAAACCAGTTGCACTCATCATTGACTGAAACCGCTGAAAAAGCTGCTACGAAACTAGTATTAGCATTTTTATCTGAGCTATTTTTATCTGAGCTCTTTTTATCTGAGTTCTTTTTATCTGAGTTCTGTTTTTTATTTCTGCAGAACTTGCCTAGATGGCCATAACGATTACAATTATAACAGCGTGGACCCTTTGACTTTCCTTTGTTACTATTTCCAGATTTCGGAGTAAAGAATGCAGAAGTTGAGTCTACCGGTTTGACATCCTGTAATATCTTGGTTTTAACCAAGTCTGCTGATATGGTAACACCAGAATTTTCCAGTGCCATAAGCATAGGCCTGTATGACTCAGGCAATCCTGCTAGCAACAAGGTTCCGAGCCATTCATCATCAACCTTAAAGTTTATGTTACGGAGCTTATGAGCTGTGGCCATAATCTGATTGACATAATCTTCTATTGTTTTACTATTATCTAAAGTAGTAGTAATAAGGGTCTTTAATAAACCAACTTTCCTGGTAAGTCCAGAATCGCTGAAGGCTTTTTCTAAATTGTTCCATACCTGCTGTGCAGTTGTGCAATCCTGTATGTGGACATAATTGATGGGATCCACCAGTAGGATTAATTTGGATTTTGCCTTTTTGTCCTTCTTCGGGTCCACGTTTGTCCCTTCGACACATTCCCAGAGTTCCTCGTGATCTAGAAAAGTTTGTACTGCAAACCTCCACGTTGAGTAATTGTCCCGGCCAACTAGTTTGTCAATGTTAAATGAACCATGCGCTGAATTTGAAGCCATAATATGATATTTTTCTTGATATTGTTTGTAATGGCGTCACATGGAATTCGAGCCGGCCGGCAGTTTTTTTATCCAAATATATTTTTCCAATCCTGGTTATTTCCTGAAAAATAATAGCGGAACCACGCTCTGCTACCATGTAGGAAATTAACTGATTGTGTAATGACTATTAAAATAAATAAAGAACATGGAACTTGGAATATTTTATATTGTTGGTTATTACTTGTACAGAGTTTTGAGAAGAAGATACGTGACACACATTAACTATAAGTCAAAGACAAAGACAGTGACATATTGACAGGTGACAGATGTGGCAGCTTATTGGTTGCGTTCCATTTCAACAAAAAGTTTTAAACATCATTTACATCGAGTCCTCGGTACGCAAACTCAAACTTATGATGAGATGCATACCCTTCTTTGTCAAATTGAAGCGGTACTTAATTCACGTCCACTTTGTGTATTAAGTGCTGACCCATTAGATCCGTTACCTTTGACACCAGCTCATTTTTTAATAGGAGGTCCGTTGACGTCCTTACCAGACATTTCATTAACCGATAATATTTCAAATCGACTCACTAGATGGCGTAGAATACAACAATGTGTGCAACACTTTTGGAAACGTTGGAGTCGTGAATATTTACACGAAATTCAACAACGTAACAAGTGGTTTCGAGATCGCGGCTCACAACTCCGTGAAGGTATTATTGTCATTGTACGAGATGATAATTTGCCACCATTACAATGGAGACTGGCTCGTGTCCACCCAGGTTCCGATAATATTACTCGTGTCGTAACTTTACAGATGGGCAAAACTTTCGTGAAACGCTCAGTAGTCAAAATATGTCCTTTGCCCTTAGAATAATCATTCTGTAAGTTTAGTTAATATTGTTGCGAATCTTAGTTAAGTAATCTTAAGTTAGAATAACTTTAGTTTAAAAAATTTAAGGCTTCATGCTTTCGTAGCATTTTTCATTCTTTTTTTTTTCGAATGTTACATTCTTTTTTGTCTTTTAATTTAAAGTTAAAAGAAATTCATTCTTTTAAGGCGAGCGGCATGTTACGTACCGTTCTCTTTGCAGTTGGTATTACGTACCTACTGAATTAATTCTTAGAGATTTTAGAATAGTGTTTTCTTCACCCCACAACTGGTAATCAGGCTTTTTTGTGTAATTGCCGAGGGTGTTGATTTGAATAAGCTTCCGGTGTTTGCTCATCGCCCATTCGTGGAGCCTTCTGATTGGTTGCGGATGAGCACACTAGCGCCGCGCTCCTGCGTGTTTTTTCACTGTACTACGTACCATACGGTGTGTCCGCGCATACACGCCACGCGCGATTTATACTTTTCTACAAAAATAAGGTCCTTCGGTTGAAAACGTGCTACAATCCCCGCAAGATACCAGATATACCCTGAACCAGCGCCTGTGGAAAAATATGTGAGGTGGAATTGAAGCAAGATTCAGAACTATCGAACGCGCTTTCTTAGCCCATCGGTGTGCGAAGCGGCGGGACGGCAGCGACCGGTAAGTTTTATTCGAATCTTCCCTTTTTACAGCACAGTGTAGGTACATAAATATACCTACTTACATACAATTTACAATACTAAATAACTAAAAATACAAGTAGGTAATAATTATTAGATATTACTTTGATTAATTTCAAAATGGCGTCGTTAGTTCCTCTTTTGGCCACCGGGCCAGATAACAAACTTGCATCATCATTATTGACAGCCTTATTTCACTCACTGTTGAGTAGGCTTCCTTCCTTTTGTGACGTGCTTTCTTGGGCTTTGGTACTCTCATAGAGGTCGTACCCGCGTTCGCAATCTTTTTGTAGGTCTAGCTTTTCCAAACGAATGCGTAGAATTAGTGCAAAATTACCTTTTGATTAAGACGATTATTGAATTCATCATTTAATTGTGCTTTTGTGTTTTTCTTCTGTGTTGCATCAATTAAAGCATTTATCTTTCTATCTACGAGTATATTTTAATAGTTATTTATGCAACTGACGTATAATAAGGGGTATTAAAACACGAATGTGGGATAATAGTATCACATGAGTGTTTTAATACCTAATTATGTACAGTTGCATACAAGACTTTATCTACATCCATGTTATCAATCCTCTATAAAAGGTTCTGAAACAGTTTTTTGCAATACTAATACCTACTCGTATCGAACATGGCGGCCGGCGTCATAGTATACGATGTGAATTCGAATAAGTTCTTTTTTTAAAATTACGGCGCTGTTGTAGTGAAACGCGCGTGCATTACAATGTTCTTTTTTTGAAAACGAGTTGCATTATGAAATTCAGTACTTTACTATTACTTTACTATTAGTTTTTTTAAGCGTGAAATTTGAAAAGTGTCGTTAATCCGGCAATAAAAGTATCGCCGATATATCGTCATCGCTGTCGGTAACGAATTCACCTCTAGTTTGTAAATTGTACACAAAGGTAAATACAATTCCACTTACAGTCGCGTATGAACGTGAAACAAGTGTGAACAGGAAAAGAAAGATAAGTACATTACATTCCATCATCATGGGGTTAAAAGAAAGAAATATCTCATAAAGCTTGAATCCTCCAGCAGCTGTTGTTTGATAAAACGACGTGTTACGTAAAAGTGACGTGAAATTGTGTTGTTTCGCACAAGGAACTTATGTACGTACTACGAGTTTCGCACTCGTACATACGTTTACGCGAGTGGTGTGGCTTGGTGCAAGATATAAGCAAAAACGGGCTTGTTGAAAGAGACAAGTGCTTAGCAAACCAAGGTCAATGAAATGAATGGATCAGGGGCCTATTTAACAAAACCGATAAGACAAAATTTGGACAAGTTTCCTTCATACATTTTTAGTTTTGCTAAACAGCCCATATCGTAAAATGTGACAATGGTAGTTTTTAACAAGTATGACGCATTGTCAATTTTTAATAGGACCCCACATAGAGCTTCGGAAAATCGCGTGATCAAGAAAAGTAATGTCAATACCTAGGTACGTAATTTGTTGATACAATGACTAGTTCAATGATAGTTGTGTTGCTATTAAAGCACCCGTTTGGATGCTATTATGGTTACCATGGTTACTATGACACTGGCTGTTTTAATGTTTGCAATAAGCTAACTGTTTCAGAAACTTTTATAGAGAATTTATAGCATGGGTGTAGATAAACGCATTTATGACACCCACACCAACCAGAGAAAGATGGTTACTCATTCTTGAGCCCTGATTTGCAAGAAGTAACTCAGTTGAGTGCGAATTATTTTACCCTTACCAAAGCAGGGCCTACTTGAACCACGAAAACTTAATTTAACAATTGCACTTTACACCTTTAGCTCCATTAAAATAATGACCACTTGAAAAAAATCAAACAAATTAAATTTTGCACTCTAGCAACACGGGACGCGACGTTCAGAAATTGAGCTAATTGCAAAAGGCGGGAAACACGTCGAGAGGATTTCCGAACGTAAAAGCAAGATGGCAGCGTGATTTTTCCTTTTTAATTATCGTTTTCGGATGGAACGAGTTTAAATTGAAGGGCCCTCGAAGGGAGAACGAAATGGCGGGAAACGGGACTTCATGTTTTTCTATTTGTTTTATTTCAGTGATTGGGGAACGAAGGAATTTGTATGGCGTTTGTTTTTCTGTCTGTTCCTAATTTGAAATGGCGTTTTGTGCATTGTTTGCTTTAAGTTTCCTGCAGTGGATCACGGAAAAAGTATCAATACTTTATCAATTTCCGTTTAGTTCCTTAGGCAACTGCTTAATTCTCCAACGTTTTCGTGAATTATTGGAAATTATGCACTGTGTGAAAGATGATATGGCTAGAAAGGGGGTGATTATACTTATACCGAGATGTCGACTAATAGAGAAGTATGGAAGAAAAAGTCATGTCGGGCCGACATAATGCCGGATAAGGGCAAGAAAGTTATGATAAAAGTCCAATTTTTTTTTTTTTCAAGATGTAAGTATAGGGTGTCCTAGAAATTGACCGACATAATATTGTAGGTAGTGATCAAGCCCCCCCAAAATAACAAAACATATACCTACAAGGTGTAAAATAAATAACCCACAACCTCTTAAGGGGTCATTGTACTCATCATTATGAACAACTTTTACTATGGGACCAAACCTGGAATCGCGAACAAAAAATCAGCTGCTCCCTACATTTTGACGAGTTTGATGTAGATAAATGTACTGGTCAGCTGATTTTTTTTTCGCGATTTCAGGTTTGGTCCCATAGTAAAAGTTGTTCATAATGATGAGTACAATGACCTCTTAGAGGTTGTGGGTTATTTATTTTACACCTTGTATGTTCCGCAAAATGTTATAGTTTTCGAGATATAAGTACTTTAGTTTCTTTTGACTCCTTTACCTTTACCAAACGCCACGCCCTTTCTGAACAAAAATAATAGTTGGTATAAATTGTACGAAAATCAAATATAAAGTTGGTGACATTTCGACGATTCACGGTTGCATACAGAATATATCTAGCGTCTATTTTACCGACGCGGTGTCATTAGCTGAGAGAGTAGTGATGGGACATGACTTATCGATAGATTTTATAAACTGCATCGATTATATTTGGAGTGAAATTTTTTAAGTTTTTCGAGATTATATTATTTATCGATTGTTTTATCTTCTCTCTTAATTCGGCGTCATGGTACAAAAACACAAATACAAAGGAAGTTAAATAAAAGCTTAAGTAAAAATAACGGTGATAAGTCATTTCAATTTCTTTCTGAAATACTAAAGTCGGCAAAATCAAGGTTTTATTCTATCATAAACCTAGATTTTATTTTGTAATATGTACTACGATACTTACGATCATTGCTCAGATACCTGGGCGACCGTATTCTGCTCGGGTGAAAATAGAGAAAACGAATTTTGCTTGCCCAACTGACTATTGCCCTGCCTTGCGGCACTCCAAAATTGACAACTTGTTCTTTACTAAGATAGGAACCAATTTGCACTTGTTGAGTCCTATTAGTCAAATAGACCTTAAACATATGAAGCGGTATTCCCTTGATACCTATGGACTCAAGTTTTGACAATAAGATAGGAACAGAGACCGTATCAAAGGCTTTCGCCATATCCAAGAAGATGCCAAGACATTTGTTTTTACAATCCAGTTGTCTTGCAATGAATTAAGTAAGATCTAGTACAGCATCCTCAGTGGATATCCCGCTTCTGAAGCCATACTGGTTATCTGCAATAATGTTGCATCTGTCTAAAAATCCGTTTAGTCGGGAATTCATGATTTTTTCTAGCATCTTGGATAGTGCGGACAACACAGATATTGGCCTATAATTATTGACACAGTCTCTGTCCCCTCCCTTATGTCTGGGTGAATCAGAGCTTTTTTAAATGCATGAGGAAAAACACCCGTGTTTATAGATCGGTTAAATATGTGTGTAATGGGGGCTATCAGAATGTTCCTACACTGCTTGAGCAAATTGGAAGAAATTTTATCCCAAAATCCCAACCCGTTGCACAGTTTGATTCAACCTCAGTGTCGTCCGTCTCCAAGAGAGTAAACGAATTAACAGGGGAAGACGATTTAATCTGAGATGGCTCTGACCGCCTATTTGGATTCGAAGATATAATTTTGTTTGCTAAGTTCCGACCGACATTTGTAAAAAATGAGCATACATGGTTAATATTGGATTGTTTTGAATATTTAACAATTCTGAAGGAGAAGTTTTAATTTTCCTAGTATGTGTTATGTCTTTGATAACATTCCATAGTGCTTTAGAATTACGTCCTGCTATCTTTGATTTTTCGTCCCCTACTCTAGCAAATTAAAAATCAGAGGATAGTAATTTACCTCTGCCCATAATAGTTATTTATGCAACTGACGTATAATAAGGGGTATAGCCGAGTGTGATAATAGTATCACATGAGTGTTTTAATACCTAATTATGTACAGTTGCATACAAGACTTTATCTACATCCATGTTATCAATCCTCTATAAAAGGTTCTAAAACAGTTTTTTTGCAATACTAATACTCGTATCGAACATGGCGGCCGGCGTCATAGTATACGACGTGAATTCGAATAAGTTATTTTTTAAAATTACGGCGCTGTTGTAGTGAAACGCGCGTCCATTACAATGTTCTTTTTTTGAAAACGATTTGCATTATGAAATTCAGTACAACATTAAAACACCCGTTTGGATGCTATTATGGTTACCATGGTTACTATGACACTGGCTGTTTTAATGTTGGCAATAAGCTAACTGTTTCAGAAACCTTTATTGAGGATTTATAGCATAGGTGTAGATAAAATACTTAATTACTTACACGTCCATCGACGCAACATATCATAAAATTAGCACAATAACACCAACATACACCCGCATTATGAACATAAAAATACCATTCCGCCATCACCTCATGCATTCTACATGATAAGTTTTTACAAAACTTCCATAATTTACAAAATTTTCCACAATTTTCCTGCTGGCTATCTGGCCAACAGGAAAGGTACGGAATTAGGGTAGGTAGGGATATAAACAAAGGACGGAAGATGTTATTAACAAAGATAGTGAGTAAGTTCACTAGACAGGGGTTTTGCAAAAGGTTCACATTACTTTAATACTAGAAAATTACGTCTGTAAAATCACACAAATCAGCGAAATAAGTAACTTAAACTAACCTTTCAAATTAAAAAAGAACCATCGAAATCGGATATCATAAGGCGTAGATATCCAGTAGTCCCCTTTTTGCCTCTTTTTGGAGGAAATACGCCTCTAAAGGTCGTATTTCACAAACGATCTGGACGAAACTTGGTGTACAGCTTTTAAGACTATAGATTTTTTTGTCGTCGGGGATTTTTTAATCCATTCAAAAAATCCCCGACGACAAAAAAATCTATAAAGTCGTAAAACCTGTATACCAAGTTTCGTCCAGATTGGTTGTAAAATACGACCTGTAGAGGAGTACCAACGAACGACAGACGAAAGCAAATTTTGCCAGACTTGACGCAGAGACGCAATTCTAGCTCCGTATATTTATAATAAATTTAATGTAACTCTAAGTCTTCGGAAATGTAATTCACACATATTTAAAAAAATTGTGCGGGAATACTTACTCTGCTTAAATTATAATAGTACTGAAGACACATTTAAAATCCTGAAATAGCAAACTCCATACTTACATACATTCATTCATTCATTCATTCATATAATACATACACACAATCACATTCTTATACCTACGATCAATCATACTCACATAAACACAATCACAGAAAAGCCATAATAGTATTAAGTTTAGCAATATTATTGCAAAATTAGTGTAAGTTTTTCATTTGTTTAAATTTATTTTCCTAACGGGTATTAATTTTAATTTCTTAAGTTCTTACTCGTTTGTTACTCTACGGGTCACAGCAATGAGGAATAATACCCTACTGTAATACAGTATAAACTAGTACGGGGGGTATTGTAACTGTTACTGGCGGCCTTATATATTGTCAACAAATAAATAAATAAATAAATAAATATTAAACTTAAATTCCTGTAACGAAGAAATCTCAATGTTTTGTCAAGTCGTAAAACCGTGCGAAGCATGCGGGTTTCTAGTTACCTAGAGTCAATCAGTTACTGAGACGTTAAGGGCGAGCGCGCATTGCGGTGCGTTTTTCTACCGCATAATCTGTGAAGTATGGAATGTCTTTGAAGTGCGCGCACTGCGGTCATGCGTTTTGTTACTGTAGGCACCGCCCAGTGCGGCAGAACTACCGGAAACGCACCGCAGTGCGCGCTCGCTCTTAATCTCGAGGATGCAACACTGAAGTATAATTTCTTTAGTCATGACTGAATGATGAACGAATGAATGAAACGAATGTTGAACGATTGAACGTCATCATATATTTTATATTCATTGGAAGACCTTGTTGTAATCCTCACTGCTGTTGCCTACATAGTGTTTTGTAACGAGCGGGTCTTCTCTATTTTATTTACACTGTGGCTGAACCCCAAACAAATATTGACTAAAGAGTGTCCAGTAGTTGTGTGAGCTAGCTACAACATACTGTTTGCCGTGTTGATTTTGGGTGTCATTGTTAGAAAGGGGCGAATCTTGGGATTTACACTACTAACAAAAAAAACAGTGGTTTTTGCTTAGGGAGCAGAATTCAAACTTTTGTGAGAAGTAGCACGGGGTTTTTGAAAGCCAAATACAAATAGTCTGTTGTTAACTTATATTTGTCAACCCAATAATATTATAAGTAAAAAAACCGGTCAAGAGCGAGTCGGACTCTCGCACCGAGGGTTCCGTTCCGATTTCTGAAAAAGGTCTGCTATTTAGAGACATCGTTTTATTTTTCCTGTAATTTTTACATAAACGTCTATCACATAGAATAATGGGGGGGGGAACGGTATTTTTTTTACATTTTTCATCAAAAGTCGAAAACTAGGCGGCCTAAAATGGCCTGACACCCCATATGCTCTAGTAGCCCCACTTTGAATTTTTAAGACCCCCTTTCAGTACTTACCTGTTACAAAAAAAAATATAAATATTTTTATTTCTTTCTTATTTGCGACGTTTCATAAGCCTACACTTACGTAGGCTTATGAAACGTCAGAAATAAAATATTTTGAATTTTATCAGAGACTTTTGCTCTTCAGGAATCATTTTGTGTCAAAAGAAACGTTTTTAGGGTTCCGTACCTCAAAAGGAAAACAGCAGTGCGATTCCGTAACCATCTCACCGTGAAAACTTAGGTGAAGTGAGCGTGGAGTGAGCTGTCAATAGTGTCAATTCGTAGCAAAAACAAACTCACTTCACCTAAGTTTTCACGGTGAGATTTTTACAGAATCGACCGGCAGAACCCTTATAGGATCACTCGTGTGTGTCTGTCTGTCTGTCCGTCTGTCACACCCAATTTGCTCCGAATCTAATGGACCGATTAAATTGAAATTTGATACACATATGGATTTCTGTGACGCAAACACGTACGGGTAAAGTAAATAAATGAATTTTGAATATGAGGGGGCTTTTAGGGGGCGAATCAGAAAATTAAAAAAAAAGTTTGCAAACTGTACCGTGTGACATATCAAATGAAAGGGCTTACAATAAGGGTCTCAAATATATCTTTTTTGTAATTTTAAAATAAATTCTTTTAAGGTATTTAAGAAAATTGACCATTCCTCCCTTATCTCCATAACTACCGAGCCTAAAATTTTGAAAAAAATACAGAAAATAGTTCTTTACCTGTAGATTACAGGAAAACCTATAAGAAGTCTGTGGTCTTAAAATAACATGGTAAATCTCTCAATATTGTGAGTACAAACTTACATTTACTGTTGGAATGTATGGGAGAACATGTTTTTCAACTATAATGTTAAGTTTGTTCTTGGGATAATTTCATCTCAACTACGGAACCCTTTATTGTGCGTAGTCTGACACGCACTTGACCGGTTTTTAGGGTTCCGTACCAAAATGGTAAAAAAGGAACCCTTATGGTGTGACTCAGTCTGTCTGTCTGTCACAGCTGGATATCTCGAGAACTACTAATGCTATCAACTTGAAATTTAGAATACTTTTAGATGACGTTTACCCAACTATTTTGCAAATAAGAATGAAATAAAAATATTTACATTTTTTTTGCCACATGGACTGAAAATTTCAAAGTGGAGCTACTAGGGCATGTGGGGTATCATATGAAAGAGCGCTGTTTGTACATTCTCAAACTTTTTTTTTCTTTTTTTTAGGCCCCATAGTTTTCGACTTTTTATGAAAAATGTAAAAAAAATACCGTTCCCCCCCCTTATCTCCGAAGTTTGCAAAGCGAAAAATCTGAAATTATTCTATGTGATAGAAGTTTATGTAAAGATTACAGGAAAAATAAAACGATGTCTCTAAATAGCACACTTTTTCAGAAATCGGAACGGAACCCTCGGTGCGCGAGTCCGACTCGCTGTTGACCGGTTTTTTTTAGTCAAGTCTTCGATGTCAATCTGTCCGGTCAACCATGTTGTATTCTTGTCACACAATCTAATTAAGTACAAATGACAGTTAACGACCTATTCAATCCTTAGTAAATTAACCTTTCACATTATCACATAATATCCTGCCGGTCGATTCTGTAAAAATCTCACCGTGAAAACTTAGGTGAAGTGAGTTTGTTTTTGCTAGGAATTGACACTATTGACAGCTCACTCCACGCTCACTTCACCTAAGTTTTCACGGTGAGATGGTTACAGAATCGCACTGCTGATGAGAAGATTTGTTGTTGACCATTTGTTTATACAAAGCATAGATATAAAAAACAAGAGAAGTTGCAAGGGGGCGAATCTGTGTCCGCGCGACATGCTCAGTATGAGCCGTTCATAGTCAAATGACCGTCTCCGCGAACTAGTGCGCTTTCGACTGTCACCGTGGACATTTATAAAAATGCCGTGTTGTTCAGTGGTTTCTTGTAAACACCGAAGCCAAAACAAAAACTATGTAAATCATGGAATCACTTGACAAAGGTACAAAGTGGAGACACAGGGTTCCGATACATTTCATCTCCTTCTTTCTTATATCTATGATACAAGGTATTGAAGTTTTGGGAACCACTGTACAAACACACCCGGCGATTTTATATACTAGCTATTTTTTTTTGGGTACAATAGACCCTTGTTAGTGTATTATTGAAAACAACAAAGTACGCAAAATAATAGATTCCGAAAAAAAAACAATTACAGTACGAGTACCATTGACCTTGAAATCAAGGTCAATGACCCGGAGGCTTTAATCGTCTAATATACGAGACATTCACCGCCTCATCTAACACAAATGATTCACCAAAAATAGAGGGGATATGGCGCTCGGCGGCCGCTGCCGCGGCACCGCTCGCTTCGCTCGCTCGCCGTCGCGCGTTAAGGCTCACTGTTCTAACCTAACCTAACCTAACCCAAATGATTCACCAGCAATAGAGGTAATGGTCACTATTCTAACCTAACCCAAACAAATGATTCACCAATGTGAAGTTTCGGACGCGCGGGTGTGATAGTACAGTGGAGCCAAGTTTTGTATGAGACGACTGACTATTTTTTCGCGATTACGATGTTGGTCTCATGGAAAATGTTGTTCAGTTTGATGGTCTGTACCACACCCTTAAATTCTACCACACCTTTCTGGAACACACTGTATTTAATTTTAGTTTACCTTAATTAATTACCTAACCCGATGGAGTTACACATACAACCGTACTTCCTTGTAAAAACCACATTCTTTATCGTTTCTTATTTACTTAAATTAAACAAACCAAACTCCTTTCCCCCCAACGCTATCGACACTTGGCAACACTTGAGCAAAAGCGCGGGAAATAAGTCCGCCATTACAATGCGTCCTCCGTAGCCGGCTCGTATACAGGGCACGTACATATACGTTGAAAACTTGCTATTTATTGATATACGATTTGTTATGCTTGAGTATTTGTGAGAGGGTAGGTCTAGAAATAGATCTAGATATGATGTAGTGTGTATCTAGTTAGAGAATAAACAATTTTTTACATTAATAACATTCTAGGTTGCACTTAATAAAAACCGGTCAAGAGCGAGTGGGACTCGCGCACCGAAGGTTCCGTTCCGATTTCTGAAAAAGTGTGCTATTTACAGACAGACAACACAACACACACACACATGATGAGTATACAGGGTTATTGGTAAAACACCAGCAACCTCTTAAGGGGTCATTGTACTCATCATTATGAACAACTTTTACTATGGGACCAATCCTGAAATCGCGAAAAAAAAATCAGCTGCTCCCTACATTTTGACGAGTTTGATAAATATAAATGTACCACCAGCTGATTTTTTTTCGCGAATTCAAGTTTGGTCCCATAGTAAAAGTTGTTCATAATGATGAGTACAATGACCCCTTAAGAGGTTGCTGGTGTTTTACCAATAACCCTGTATACACCTTTATTAGCAACTAATAAGATAACCCCTATTGCAGGTGTCTATAACCGACCGTACCCACCCTCTATCAAATTAAAATCTCTCCGTCTCATATGGGGTGTAGAATTGTGCATTCACACTTCCGTATTTCGGCAAACACAGTCCTTTGAAAGGGGGTCAAACTATTACGATTATCTTAGCGGAACCCAATTCAAACTTGATACAACTTTCATATCTAACAGAAAACATCTCAGTCGAATAAGCGCAAGCGGTGCGCGTTCTTAGTGCGCAGGATGCGAGCCAGCACCAGTGGGTCGTTCTTCTTGTCCCCTCCGAAAAAAAAATCTTTTTTCTTCCTAAATATTCAGTGTCACAAATATTTTATCACAACAAAATCTTTTGATAATGCAACCATTAAAATAATCTTAAATACTTATTTGTGACATATTTTTCAAAAGTGTGACGGAGGTGTTGTCGGTAAAAAAGAAGAACGACCTCCATTATTATCCTGCTGCCCTGGTGATGATTGCTGAGTGATTTGACTGCCCGGCCCCTAAGGCGGCAATGCTGTAATAGACATTTAGGCACAGAATAAATAATAGTACTAACGTACAGAAGTTGCACTCCTTTGATCTTGAAGAAAGCCGCTTTTATAATAGCCTACAAAATCTTTTCCTACCCATGCGCAAGCTAAATTGCTCTTAATCGCCGCGCTTGAGAGTTATTATTACTTTGTGTCGTTACTCGTCCGTAACATACCTCGCCGCTTAGCCGAGTACTAGGGCTGTCCGCAAAGAAAAATAAAATATGTTACCATACCACCATACCATACCATACATACCATATGGTATGGTGGTGGTGGTGGTGGTGGTGTATATGGTACCTTTTTATACTTTTATTGTATTTATGAATAGTCTATCTAGAGTTGTTTCACTTTACTGTAATGTCTTATAATTTTCAAACGTTATTTTTTATTAATCAATCAAACAATCATTATTAAATCATGATCATCATTCAATCATCAATTATTTTTAATACACCATCATCTCGTATAATATTTAGAAGTGTTCTGAAGTAAACAAGGTACAAACACGTCTTAAATTGAAAGTAACATTTGGTCCACTTTAGTCGTCTGAACATGGTCATAAAACAACTAAAGATGCCTCAACGCACTAGTGGCTAAGTTTGTGCGATCGTACGATCGCGGGTAGGTACAGTTGCTTGTTAATCCTAAGTTAATCCTTAATTACTTTAAGCGATTTTGGACATTACTCCTGAAACAATACGACGCGCACACAAACCCCCACCACTCCGCCGAGAGCTCAAGTTAAATGTCGGCAACTATATAATAGTAAGTAGGTAGGTAGGTAAAAAAAAGGTAGGAACAAGACTCGACATTTCGTAATGGATTTTCGTCATTAAAAAAGTAACTATATCACTAATATATATATATAGTATAGTGATAATATGAAGTATACTTAAATTTAAAATCTAAGATTTCATTTTTTCATGGGCGGCCGTACGTGTCTCGCTCGCTGAGCGCGTAATACACCCTGACTGACTTGTAACCCAGAGTTGCCGCGAGCTGTAGGTACTTATCTCGAGCGGAATGTACCAGTGCAAGAGGCCTGATTTAGGTCTGTGTTCACCAACATCCAAACCACATGACTGTGTCAAACTTCTTATGGAAAGAACTTAGGTACCTACTGGTTAAATACACTGACAATAGGGATGATGACTAAAAATTTATTTTTTCTCCGTCATAGAGATTATTAAAAAATATTGGACACGTATTTTTTCTTTTTTTATGGAATCAAAAAATTACGGCGATACATTGAGTTAAAATATGGCATGACGTCACGCGTAGCTAGGTTTTATACGTACAAGTGACGTAGTGAGCCCCCACTCTCCAACTTTAATGCGTGATAGCTAAGTATTTTTTTATTAATATGATAAAGCAAAAAATACGTGTCTAAAATTTTTTTATTATCTGACTGACGGACTAAATATAATTTCTTTTTTTTTACCCAGGCATCATCCCTATTATTGTATCTTTTAATCTTCGTTTATTTTAATTGCATTGACATTTTATTTTCATTTTTAACTCTGTGTTCTTTTTAATTTGTACCTATAATTTATTAATTTAGTTTCAGTGTGTTGACATTTTATTCATGGTTGTCAACAACAACAACCGTTTGGTAGTTGGCAACGCAACCGTGACTGAGAGCCAGGACACACGCATGAAAGTCACGCCACTGAGGAAGAGCGAAGCGAATACGTGTGCCCATCATGCCAGTCTAGGATACTGATACTGGTTGAAAATAACACGAAAATACACGAAACCCGAAAATATTTTGCAAATAGTGTAGGTAAATTTAGCTTCCACGAACACGAAGCGAAATAAGTAAAGATTTTTCTTTCCCTCTTCCTTATTTTAGCCAAATCGGTTGGGATTAATTATCTTCCTTCTATATCTTGTAGGGAGAAAAGAAAATCCGGTGCAAAGTTTCTATATTTAGAGACGTGTTAAAGGAATGTATTTGCGTGATTTGCTTTTTGGGTGAAAATGCTGAAATGTAGGTGAATTGAAGGCTGAGGAATGGATGTGATCAGGCAACATTGCGGTTTAAAAGATGTAGTGTGACAGAAAATAGAGTATGAGCTTTTAAATGCCTTTAAATAATGAAAAATATTAGAGGGCTGTCGCATTTTGTCACCTCTCTCGCTCACACGGGGCCAAATTTTTAAGATTGTTAAATGAAAAGATGTTTTTTTAAAAAATGTCTATTGTGTTATCTAATAAACTCAGTTCAAAAAGTATTATCTGTTTTTGAGATGAGTTAAACAATAAAAAAACTTAAATAAAAATAATAAGTTCCGGCTATCATTCGCGAATCTTTGACAGTCGTAAGGGGTCTTTAGGAGCCCGAAAGTCTCATAACCAGTCTTGCTTGGGGTTGTGAAGGTCAGATAGGCAGTCGCTCCATGTAAAATACTGGTATTCAGCTGCTTCCGATTAGACTAGGAACCGACCCGCGACCCCAACATAGTTGGGAAAAGGCTAGGCAGTTTGATTGATATATTTATTTGCTTGATTTTGAATCCGTAACCACTCCGGGTCACTTCCAAACAAGATTATAATAATTTATATCCTACGGAACAGTTCTTAACTCTCCCCCATAGATATTAAAAAGCTACCCTACCCACTATTACTTTAGCGAAACAGTAAAGAAAATATAAGTGGTATTTTATATCAATCTACTGGCAACACTTGTGATGAATGTGTTGCCCGGTTTTAATATCTTTTTTTATTGCCAGCCGACGGTTTGCGATGTTGTCTGTTATTTCTGCTGTTTATTGTTTATTTTCTTGTTTTCTGTTTATTTTAGAATGTTTATTGGTTTGCTTTTGAAGTTGAGTTTATTTTGTAGGTTGTTTTTGTTAGATAGGGTGTTTTTAGGGAGTTTGGAAAGTGGATAAAGATAGGTTTTAGATAAGTTGTGTTAGCTTGGAAAAAACCGGCCAAGTACGTGTTGGACTACGCACAAATGAAGGGTTCCGTAGTTGGGATGAAATTATCCCAAGAACAAACTTAACATTGTAGTTGAAAAACATGGACTCCCATAAATTCCAAATTTCCAACTGTAAATGTATATAAAAAAAAAAAATAAAAAAAAAAAATAAAAAAAAAATATAAAAAAATGTTTATTTCATCAACTTAAATGACTTATTTTAGTTGCAATGTGGGAACTGTAAATGTAAGTTTGTACTCACGATATTGACAGATTTACCATGTTATTTTAAGACCATCGACTTCTTATAGGTTTTCCTGTAATGTACAGGTTCAATACAGGAAATAGTTCTTAACTACTGCACCTAATTTTTTTTTTTAATTTTGGCCTCAGTAGTTTCGGAGATAAGGGGTACAGGATGGTCAATTTGCTCAAATAACTTTAAAGAATTTATTTTAAAATTGTAAAAAATATATACTTAGGTATATTTGAGACCCCTATAGTAAGCCCTTTCATTTGATATGTCACACGATATAGTTTGTAAAACTTTTTTTTAAAATTTTCTTATTTGCCCCCAAAAGTGACCCCCATATTCAAAATTCATTTATTTACTTTACCCTTCCATGCCTATTTGGGTCACAGAAGTTCATATATGTACCAAATTTTAACTTAATCGGTCCATTAGATGCGGAGCAAATTGGCTGTGACACAGACTAGCAGACAGACACACGAGTGATCCTTTAAGGATTCCGTTTGAGGTGCGGAACCCTAAAAACTCTTGAAAAGGCTAATTTTTAGGGTTCCGTACCTCAAAAGGAAAAAACGGAGCCCTTGTATAGGATGACTTCGTTGTCCGTCTGTCTGTCAGTCTGTCAAGACCCATTTTGTCAGGAACCCGTGGAGGTATCAAGATGAAATTAACATTAAATACACAGGTCTATGGTCCCTTGGAGCTCTAAGAAAATTAAGCTTCAAAGTCAACGCAATATGACTAACCAACTATCAAATGATTTAACCACATACATTTGGTTTTATAGGAATTTTAATAGTTATTTATGCAACTGACGTATAATAAGGGGTATTAAGCCGAGTGTGATAATAGTATAAGATGAGTGTTTTAATACCTAATTATGTACAGTTGCATACAAGACTTTATCTACATCCATGTTATGAATCCTCTATAAAAGGTTCTGAAACAGTTTTTTGCAATACTAATACTCGTATCGAACATGGCGGCCGGCGTCATAGTATACGACGTGAATTCGAATAAGTTCTTTTTTTTTAATTACGGCGCTGTTGTAGTGACACGCGCGTGCATTACAATGTTCTTTTTTTGAAAACGAGTTGCATTATGAAATTCAGTACAACATTAAAACACCAGTTTTGGATGCTATTATGGTTACCATGGTTACTATGACACTGGTTGTTTTAATGTTGGCAATAAGCTAACTGTTTCGGAAACTTTTATAGAGGATTTATGGCATGGGTGTAGATAAAAACACAAAATTATCGACGTATCCCCTTAAGTAGATACATAGGGCTTATAATACAATAGGCTATGTAAGGTCAGGGCCTAATTCACGTGCGATCACGTCAGCGCGGGATGTGGTCACTTGCGCTCGTATTCGTAACGTAGTACATTAAAAAAAGTCCCTGAAATAGGTACAGACGTTAATCAGGCGCAAGGTAACAATTAAAATTATAAACAGGGTATTTTATTGGATTGGACGGTCTCACGTTTGACCAGTAATTCACCTAGGTGTCTGGGGAGTACAGACAACATTACCATCAAGTGACAATAAAAGTAACAGTTATACAACAAATTTTCTAATTTTTCATTATGGGTATCGTTTTCATGGTTTTCGAGGATGCCAACCAAGCCAATAATGAAGTCAGTTTTTTTTGTGAAAATTTGACAAATGTTTGACATTATTATTCATTGTAATAATTATGATTTATGTTTTAATTTTATTAGCTTATTAATTTATGGTAGTTTTAGCGAATTGTATTAGAAACATTTAAAAACCCGACCATCTATAATGTAAATCATACGTGAGAAGGAACTTCGTTCCTGACGGGGGTCCCCCGAACGCACACGTTTTAGTGTTCCGTACCAAAATGGTAATAAGGAAGTGACTCAGTCTGTCTGTCTGTCTGGCTGTTTATCACAGCTGGATATCTCAAGAACTACTAATGCTATTAACTTGAAATTTGGAACAGTTTTAGATGACGTTTACCCAATTATTTTGGAAATAAGAAAGAAATTTTTTTTTTGCAACAGGGACTGAAAGGTGTCTTAAAAATTCAAAGTGGGACTACTAGGGCATGTGGTTTATCATATGAAAGAGCGCTGTTTACACATTCTCAAACATTTTTTTTTTGTTTTTTTAGGCCGCATAGTTTTCGACTTTGGATGAAAAATGTAAAAAAATTACCGTTCCCCCTTATCTCCGAAGTTTGCAAAGAGAAAAATCAGAAATTATCCTATGTAATAGAAGTTTATGTAAAGATTACAGGAAAAATAAAACGATGTCTCTAAATAACACACTTTTTCTGAAATCGGAACGGAACCCTCGGTGCACGAGTCTGACTCGCTCTTGACCGGTTTTTTCTATTCGGTATTACGGCTGCCAGCGTCGCTCAGAAACGTTGTATCTACAATAATTAGACATACCTAATAACGTAAGTAGTGGTGACCCCGTGGTATCAGCCCCAACTTGTAGTATTTTGGCTGTATAGTATGTTAGGTTTAGGTCCTGTTTGAACCCAGGCGGCACTTTGTTTAATTTCAATACCACTGCTCTCAAAATGGGGTTGGCTACTGTCAAAGTGGCGCTAGCATAGCTTTAACCAAAATTATATTCATTTGTATGAAGTATTTGTTTGTTTAAGATTTTACAAAATTCCTAAGAAATGTGAAGTGCCTTATTGCAAAGAAATAGGACCACACCAATTTCCGATAGCTGTAGAATTAAAAATGAAACGTTAAAAAAAGTAATAAAAAAAAGTGGTCTAATTCGGCTTTTTGTAGTAATGTATAATTGGCGAAAAGTATCATGAAATGTATACTTCCTACAAACAAAACCATTTCATAAATAAAATAGCTTGATGTATAATTTTAAGAGTATACCTTTCAATAAGGTCTGCTTTTCTTCCTTGTAAAGAAGCACCTCGTTTTTTTCAGTTCAGCCTTTAGCTCTCTTATTCTTCATGTTGAGTACATGTTTATCTTATCATCCATCCTGGTATTTTGATGAAAAAATTTACAAAACCGAACCATAACCGAACACACAAATTGAGTAAACAAATATGACAGGTGAAAGCTATGCTAGCGCCATCTGCCAAAAGTTTTAAGGAGCCAACCCCATTGTAACCGAAATCATTAAGAAACGTCATGTCCTGGAACTAAAAAATTGAAAGATATCCATCAACTCGCACTGAGCCCTCACGGTGGATTGAGAATTGACCTCAATCCTCATGATTTCATGAAATCGGTAGATTTGAGGTCAATTCTAACTCATGGAGTTGTATTGCTGATTCTAATGATTATAATTCTGTAAAGCCATATTAGTTACGGCCGCGAATCATATTTTAATCAACATACAACCTGACACTGACCTGCAAATTGCAAAAAACTTAAGAAAATTTGGATTTCGCGGGCTACCATAACGCATCCCCCTTAATTCCGTGTTTCTTTTGTTTCTAGATGAGGCAGCCAAGCTGGTGATATTGGCGGGATGCAGGGCGGCGGTGCGCCCGCCGCAGACGCCGACCAGGCGCAGTTTGAGGCGGACAAACGAGCCGTTTATAAGTATGTGTTGTTTATCATCTACCTAGTAGACTTTGGAAGGTCCTAAATTAATGCTATTAAGTCCTCTTGATGGGGGAAGGTTCTGGAGTGGCGACCGCGTAAAATAAGACGTAGCGTTGGAGGCTTTCCACAAGGTGTCCAGATCAGGGACAGTTCAACCCTGGTTATGAGTTAAGTCTTTCGAAGGGATAAGCCGTTTATGAGGTTACCTTTATCATGTGTAACTCCTTCAATGGCTTGAAACCCAGGAAAAGGGTTATCGCTTCAATATGGATAACCCATTGAATGGGTTCTATACTTGAAACCCAGTGAAAGTTAATGACGGGGTAACCCCTTCAGTAAGATAACTTAAATAATATAAGGGTTTTGTTCGGGTTACCATATTAGCTATTTACAACGTATGCCCATCATCCAGAGATAATATTACGTTGTTCTGATTCGGAATGTTACGCTGTTATTGTTTTTAAGATAGTTGAAGTGTAACCCTTTTGAACGGCTTAATTTAAGCCGTTCAGCGGTTGACAGGGGAGAATGGAAGAAGAAAACGTGTTGCGCCGACCCCACGTATCATGAGGTAAGGGCACTAAGGGCAGGAAGATGTATATCTTCTAAACGAAGACTCGACTAAATCTAATTAGCGAAAAAAATTGGGAGAAAACAGATCTTCGCTAGATGCTTTGAGATTCAAGTTGGGCCAAGCTGGGGAGATGCTCCTCAGATCGGCCACCTATAAACCCTTACAACTTTTGAACTAGTGACCGACTAATTCTGATATTTGGCGACCAATTTCGACTAATTAGCGACAAAACTTTTGTTACTTATCAAAAAAAAAATCCCTGATGATGGGCATGGCATAAAAAAGCCACAAAAGGGATGAATGAAAAGCAGCTGCATGCAGCTGAGATGAGAATGCTAAGAGGAATGTGTGGTGTTACACGAATGGATAGAATAAGAAATGAGCACAATAATAGGAGGTCTGAAAGTGGCACCGGTGACTGAAAAGTTGTGCGGAAATCGGTTGTCATGGTATGGGCCTGTGATGCGGAGGAATGAGGAAAATGTCGTGAGGAAAGTTTTGAGTATGAATGTCGATGGCTATAAGAGTAGGGGAAGACCAAAGAAACGATGGATGGACTGTGTGAAAGATGACATGGCTAGAAAGGGGGTGACTACCGAGATGACGACTGATAGAGAAGTATGAATAAAAACCGGCCGGCCGGCCGGGGCTTCATTGTGCGGCGACTACGCACAATGAAGGGTTCCGTAGTTGGGATCAAATTATCCCAAGAACAAACTTAACATTGTAGTTGAAAAACATGGACTCCCATACATTCCAATAGGAAATGTAAGTTTGTACTCGCAATAATGGGAGATTTACCATGTTATGTTAAAACCACAAACTTCTTATAGGTTTTCCTGTAATCTACAGGTATAGAACTATTTTCTGTATTTTTTCCAAAATTTTAGGCTCAGTAGTTTCGGAGATAGGGGGGGGGGGGGGGCGAATGGTCAATTTTCGTCTATTTTCTTAAATAACTTTAAAACTATTTATTTTAAATTTATTAAAAAAATGTATTTGAGACCCTCATAGTGAGCCCTTTCATTTGATATGTCACACGATACAGTTCCCAAAACTTTTTTTTTAATTTTCTTATTGGCCCCCTAAAAGTGACCTCTTTAGTCAAAATTCATTTATTTACTTTAGCCGTACGTGTTTGGGTCACAGAAATCCATATCTGAACCTAATTTCAACTTAATCGGTCCATTATATTCGGAGCAAATTGGCTGTGACAGACGGACACACGAGTGATCCTATAAGGGTTCCGTTTTTTCCTTTTGAGGTACGGAACCACAGAACAGATAAAGAGGACCTCTTTATCTGTTCTGTGTACGGAACCCTAAAAAGGACATGTTGCGCCGACCCCAAATAGATTGGGATAAGGGCAGGAGAATGATGATGATGATGGTGGCCATGGCAATTGGCATAGTCGGCCCATTTACTGAAAAACATTTAAGTAAGTGAAAACTTCTTAGGCGCGTTGAGCTATTTTTGGTATGTGGAAATCTTACGGGTTCGAGTCACCGCGTCACTGCGACACCACGTTTAAGTTTTCACTTCTGCTGGCATTTCCCATTACTGCCAATTTGAAAAAACCGGTCAAGAGCTAAGTAGTCGGACTCGCGCACCGAGTAGAGGGTTCCGTCCGATTTCTGAAAAAGTGTGCTATTTAGAGACATCGTTTTATTTTTTCTGTAATCTTTACATAAACTTCTGTCAAATAGAATAATTTCAGATTTTTCTCTTTGCAAACTTCGGAGATTAGGGGGGGGGGGGGGGGGGGGAACGGTAACTATGCGGTCTAAAAAAAAGAAAAAAAATGTTTGAGAATGTGCAAGCAGCGCTCTTTCATATGATACCCCACATGCCCTAATAGCCCCACTTTGATTTTTAAGACCCCCCTTCAGTCCCTGTTGCAAAAAAAAATATAAATATTTTAATTTCTTTCATATTTGAAAAATAGTTGGGTAAACGTCATCAAAAACTATTCTAAATTTCAAGTTGATAGCATTAGTAGTTCTAGAGATATCCAGCTGTGACAGACAGACAGAGTGACACCATAAGGGTTCCTTTTTTACCATATTGGTACGGAACCGTAAAAATGATGAATTTTCGCTGAGTGCTCGATTAAAACTCGAACAGAGTCGTCAGTAGAAGTTAGACTCCAAACATAACAATACAGCCAGAAATCGAAAAACCTCATTTTTAGGGTTCCGTACCTCAAAAAAACTGAACCCTTATAGGATCACTCGTGTGTCTGTCTGTCCGTCTGTCACAGCCAATTTGCTCCGAATCGAATGGACCGATTAAGTTGAAATTTGGTACACATATGGATTTTGTACACATATGGATTTCTGTGACCAAAACAGTGTAAATAAATAGGACCGTTTTCCACCCCGAAGGGAAGAAAACGATTATTTCAGGTCTTGCCGAGGCTTGACCTTCGGAGATAACCTACCTTACCTATCTGTACTCACATGCGTCTACTTACGTCTTCTCATCTCTGAGCGTGTTCCAGGTGCGGGGGTGAGGCGCGGCGACGCGCCTTCCCCCCGCGCGGGGGGCGGCGGCTGCCGCGCATCGGGAGAGCGCGCGTTCTCGTTAGTATCTTACTCCGAAGAGCCGGGAAGGGCTTGCTTCGGTCAAGCCTCGGCAAGACCTGAAATAATCGTTTTCTTCCCTTCGGGGTGGAAAACGGTCCTATTTCAGTTCTGTGCCTTCGGCTTGACCTTCGGAGACGTGTCTATTTTCTGCCGGCGCCCTCTAACTATAGCGTACTGTGACAGAAGTGGGTGTGAAACATCCTTTAGCCGAAATTTGAGACAATCAAGCTATTTTAATTTCCCTTAGGAATCTTAAATCTAGTACAAGTCTTTGACTCAAAAATCTTAGGTCTAACTTACAGCGTTCAGTGAGGACAGTCAATAAGATAGAGACTATTAATGAAGTACTGTCCAACAAAAAGAAAACAAGACCTTTCAAATCTTAATTAAAACATAGGCAAGGTTAACACAATATTAGCTGCTTAAACTGCAGAGAATGAATTATTAAGAATATTTAAGTTTTCGTTTCTAGGACGTTCTAGCGATTTGCAATAGTGCTTAAAAAAATTGTCGGAACCTCTCCAGTTTCCTCTTTTTAGAATCTCAAGTTACATTATTTTGATAATTATTTGACGCAACGGCTGATCTCATTGAGCCCGGACTATAATTTATGCCTAAATCACGAAAAGGAACCTTAATCCAACCGGCAATTATTCACCACGTGTAGTGATAAATAGACTATGCAAATTAGATCGTGCACTTCTTCTACTTGCGGACAACTCAATCAAGCAATTCACCCATTTGACCGAACTTAATTCAGCGTCTCCTGAACAAGATAGCTGCCATCCAGACTGCCGATTCTTGCTCATATTATCGGTTTTAGAGCCAAATTTAGGTCAAAACGTTATCGAAGAGCTTGATCTATCGCAATGTTGATCGTCAATGCATGACAGTGAATACGACGACCTGAGGCTAACAATAGCAGCAAGGCTACATGCTGAGAAACCTGAAATATACTATATTCAGTTGGAAAATGAGATCTCAACCATCTCAGTAGATCCTGAACATCCCAAATTTGTGACTATGATAGTGAGGATGTACACTTTTTAATGCCTATAGCTTTGACTTTGTTGAAACTAAAGGGTGTGGCGCTAACCCTTTTTCCTGCGTGGGATCTGCCAGAGTCAAAACAACCAATTTGTGGACCAAAATGGTCGAAACTGCAAGCTTTCTAACAAGGGATAGGAACCCCAAATAGGTGGCGACATCCTGAGGTCGAGGACTACTAGGGACTTTTCCCATTTTGTCTGCACCACGAGACCCATTGTTTCCAGGCAGACTCATAAGTACGCCACGTGGAATCACGCCATGCAGACTGCACAAGATCGATATCTCCCGGATCCATATCTGCTATGAGTTCACCCCACCCCGTATCCTCCAAATCTCGAAAAACAGGTCTCCTGTCGAACACAGAGGGCGATTGGTGGACAGGTCGACCAGACTCTTGCTGACATTGCGTATCTGAAAGGGGGCTTCCAGAGCTCTCCGTTTCAGATCGCCCCTCCAAAAAAAACTGTTTCCCAGCGCGGAACCATCAGCAGATAGGTTCCTGAGGACTGGTCGAGGTGTCGTAACAATCTGCGTATTAGAGGTGGGGGGTGGGAAGATCCATGCCAGTTTGTAATGCCAAGTCTGGCTGAAGGCGTTGATGAACGCCGCCTCCGTGTCCCATGCTTCTATCGAAACATACATCGAGACTACTTTCGATCGACTGGTTGCGAACAGATTTGTTTGAGGAATACCCCACTTTAAAAACATTTTTGTCGAGACCTCGTCTACGACATGCCAATGTGGGAGGCTCTTTCCCATGGACAAACAGTCGGCTATGGAATTGTAACGGCCTGGTAGGTAAAAGGAATGAATGGTTACCCCTAAGCTTTCCGCTAGTATCAAGACCTTTTTGGTCTCCTCTAGCAACGCCGTGGAGCGTGTTCCTCCCTGATTTCTCAGGTACGAAATCACCGTTCTGTTGTCGTATTGAATCATACGGTGAACAACTCTTTTCTGAACAGACGACCAGGGCAGTCACCAGGACTGCAAAGCCCAGTCGACCTATTAGTGAAGTTCCTAACCGCCACGTCCATTGACCTTTCCGCATTATCTTCTCTAAATCTTTTAGCAATAATCAATCAATCTGCCTAGCCTTTTCCCAATTATGTTGGGGTCGGATTCCAGTCTAACCGGATGCAGCTGAATACCAGTATTTTACATGAAGCGACTGCCTGTCTGACCTCCACAATCCAGTAACTAGGTAATACGATACCCCTTGGTAAGACTGGTTGTCAGACTTTCGGGCTTCTGACGACCCGTAACGACTGTCAAAGATCCACGAATGACAGCCGGGACCAACGGCTTAACGTGCTTTCCGAGGCACGGAGGAGTCTCGGTATGTAAAGATCCCATCCACTGACCAACCACGGCAAGCGTAGCTTAACCCGATGGATCGACCCGTGCGGCTGTTATTATTTAGCCACGAGCTCCTCTTTCAAGCTCCTCTTTCTTTCTAAATCTTTCAGCAATCGAACTATTTTCTCTTCCGGAAGTCTTTTCTCGTTCATGTTTGTGTCCCACACAAACCCTCGAAATTCTATATTTCTTGTAGCCTCCAGAACAGACTTTTCCAGATTTACACACCAGCCGAGACTTTGCAGAAGACCCAGTGCATAGCTCATCTGGCTTCTGAGTACATAAGGGTCCTGATGTGCCAACAGGAAATCGTCTGAGTATACTACCCATTTGCTGACGCGGGAGAAAGCTAACGGTGCGCTGGATAGGCCGAAGGGAAGGGACGTCATCTGGAAGAGTTCGTTCGCATAGCCGAACGCAAGAAATCTTCGGTGGCTCACTTTTATTGGCACATGAAGAAGGCTTGACTTATATCTAACTTCCCTAAGAAATCGCCGGGCTGGAGAAAATTGGGGACCTGATCCTGGTTTATCAGGCGAAACTTTCAGGGGCTTAGATAACAATTCAGGCGACGGAGGTCGCAAATTGACCGGAGCTTTCCGTTTGTTTTTGGAATTAGAAACATTCGCGACAGAAACCCAGTTTCGGAATGACATCTTTCGACTACTCCTTGGGCTAAAAGCTCTGAGCTCTTTGGACCTCGTGTTCGAGGGTCTTGTCGCGAATCTTCCTAAATTTTTCTTGCAGGGGAGTGGAAGGCGGTTTAGAAAAGAATGGTATTCTATAATTTGAAATTATTTTTAGAATCGTGTTTGGGGCTCCGATTTTTTTCCCATACTGGCCGGAAATCGCACAGCTGTCCCCCGAAAACTGTCAATATGTACCACGGGACTTTCAGAACTTCTTGTCGCTTCCTCCCCTACCCCTGCGCTGGTTGTAGTTAGAAGGCTTTTTACCTGGCGGATTGCGGGGTGATGAGTGGTGAGAGGATGAGTGGTGTGGTGATGAGCGGTAGTTATCGGGGTAATGAGTAGATGGTCGGGAGCGCCAAGTTGGTTTCGTGCCTTTAGATCTAGCAGATGGTATCGGTTTTTGAAAGGAAATCACGGCCTTTTCCGTATTTCTTGCTGAAATAAAAACAGCTGCCACTCCACCGTTATCCTTAACCAAAGAACTCAGCTGTTTCTCGTCAAATAAATGTGTAGGCGAAGGAGGAATGTTGTGGAGCGCACCGTTCAGAACCTCATTCTTTGTCTTAAAGGCCTTGCGACAAAGATCTATTGTTTCGGACCGATGCGCGCGCACGAACTGCAGGAGCTGGTCTGATATTAATTTGAAGCTGGAGTCCTCTGCCAATAACTGCCTCAATTTGGCGCTGGCGCTCGGTCACTTTTTAATTATAGCGTTCAAACTTTCAGCAAGGGCTCTGCGTTGTAGCAGCAATCCGTGTGCGTGATTGTGCCTAACATACCTTCCTGTTTTGTTACCCAAGGAGATGGTTGCGAGGCTAGAGTCCCCAGATCAGTATTCACTCTAAGCGCACTAATAAGCGCCTTTGGTGCCTAATCTTTGGCACTCAATGTCCTCACTCTTAAGTTGAGCCGACGGCTCGGGTATGAGAGGGTCCGCTTCTTTAGTAGTGGGCAGAAATTCGAGCTCCCTCTCGTCTCCCTCGACTTGCCAATCCGGATTGGGGTCCAAAGCAGGTGCTTTCAAACTCAAACTCAAAGCATTTATTTCAAATAAACCAATTACAGGCACAGGAATTGTCAATCCATGAATTGTCTTTTCATGACGGAGACTCAGAAGTCTCCGAAATTGACTCTTTTTCACAGTCAGAATAGTGATTTTGCTCACGCTGTTGTCGCTGCTCGAGTTTCTCCCAGAGAACAGAAAACATGCCTTCAAATTTTTGTTCCATAGCTTTAGCATTCTGTGATGTGGAGGGCGAATTTGAGTCGCGCTTGCGCCTACGTGCCAGAAGTTCATGGCTTTGTGATGTCGAAGCCGATGTATTCCTCCTCTTCCGACTAGTCTCTCCCGTTTCAGAAAGAGAACCGGAGAGAGGTAGCAGCGCCTCGACTGATTGTTTAACAAACTCAGTGCGCGCTGCCGAGCCTCGTAAGCGGTTTGCTACCGCTGGTAGTCCAAGAACAAGAGCCCTTGTAAATGCCCAATCCTGATCCGCCTCTGGTACAAATGCGCGGGCTAGGCCCACGGTGGGCAGGGCGTATACTAATTTGTTTAATATATTCGGTTCAATCTTCTCACCAAATATTTCCTCCTTTGGGGCGGTAGTAACTTCCTAGCGAGTCCATCCATCCGGGAGATGTTCCTGAGCCAAAACCTTCACCCGCTCCAAAATCTCCTCGTCTTAGTCCGTTCCCGCATGCACGTTCAAAAGCTCGCCAAGGGTCACAGCAAAAGCGAAGCGGTCAAGCGATACCCAAACAGGTAGTACCAAGTACTCATGTGGTTACTAAAGCAACATTATACAATTTCTGAGCCGCGCCGCCCTAATTATGACCCGCGCCGCCCGAATTTTGAGCCGCGCCGCCCAAATCTGGAGCCGCGCCGCCCAAATCTGGAGCCGCGCCGCCCGAATTTTGAGCCGCGCCGCCCGAATTTTGAGCCGCGCCGCTCAGTTTCCAGGCCGCGCCGCCCAATTTTTGAGCCGCGCTGCTCAATCTTCGAGCCGCGCAGCCCACTTCTCGGGCTATGGTTTTGACCAGGCGGACTGTGGCTGAATAGCCGACATGTCGCGCGAACGCCATTGCTGCGTCGCGGTTAGGCATGCAGGTAGGTACGTAAAATGTGGATGGTATGTCCGACACTACGATAACTACATATACATATTTTGTGGATGGAATGTCCGACAAAAATTATGCCACCGGTAGTGCTTTATAGCATGCTAAGCTTATAATATGTTGCAGTCAAAACAAATTTTATTTTCAACATCAACCCGCACCTTAGAACAAAACAACACAGAGACAAAAATAAAACATTTTAATGACTTACCCCAATATCCAACGGTAAATCACTCACAAAAACGTTACAACAACGTTGAAACACTAAACTTTTCGTAATGTTTTGATCGTAATCATTTACGTAAAAGAAACATGTGCGTACACTAGGTAATAGTAAGCGTACTAACGAGAACGCGCGCTCTCCCGATGCGCGGCAGCCGCCGCCCCCCGCGCGGGGGGAAGGCGCGTCGCCGCGCCTCACCCCCGCACCTGGAACACGCTCAGAGATGAGAAGACGTAAGTAGACGCATGTGAGTACAGATAGGTAAGGTAGGTTATCTCCGAAGGTCAAGCCGAAGGCACAGAACTGAAATAAATGAATTTGAATATGGGGGTCACTTTTAGGCGGCAAATAAGAAAATTAAAAAAAGACAGTTTTGCAAACTGTACCGTGTGACACATCAAATAAAAGAGCTTACTATGAGGGTCTCAAATATATTTTTTATAATTTTAAAATAAATCGTTTAAAAGTTATTTAAGAAAATAGACGAAAATTGACCATCCCCCCCTCATCTCCGAAACTACGGAGCCTAAAATTTAGAAAAAAAAAATACAGAAAATAGTTCTTTACCTGCAGATTACAGGAACACCTATATTACGTGTGTGGTCTTAAAATAACTTGGTAGGTAAATCTCTCAATATTGTGAGTACAAACTTACATTTACTGTTGGAATGTATGGGAGAACATGTTTTTCAACTAAGTGTAATGTTAAGGTTGTTCTTGGGATAATTTCATGCCAACTACGGAACCACTTGCCCGGGTTTTTCACTCAAAACTAAATTAAACTACGTTCTACTTTCCAGACACCCCCTGTTCCCACTACTGGCGCTCCTACTGGAGCGTTGCGAGCAAGCCACGGCAGGGGCAGAGTCCCCGGCGGCCGAGGCCTTCGGCGCAGACCTGCAGGCCTTCGTGCAGCACCAAAGGAGAGACAGGAGGCCCTTCCTCGTCGACGACCCTGAGATAGATGGACTTATGATTAAGAGCATTCAGGTGGGTTTTTACTAAAACTACAGAACATCAAACTGAACAACTTTCTCCATGGGAACAACATCGTAATCGTGAATAAATTATCAGTGATCCCATAGATTTGGGTCGAGTAGGTATTGAAGTTTTGTATGGGGCAGTTGATAGTTTTCGTGATTACGATGTTGGTTCTATGGACAAAGTTGTTCAGTTTGATGGTCTGTACCACACCCTTAAATTTGACCATACCTTTCTGGAACACTGAATGGGTTGATGATCGTAGAATACGGGCTGGTATCCGCAACTCCACGAAATTGCGCGTATTTTGCGTATGGGTAGGAAAATCGATTATTCGATCCACCGGTGATCGTCGTATATAAAATAATAAAAGCCAGTTGTTAATCATCATGGACCTTGGATCTTGGAGTTCCCCTACGTGATCGAATTAGAAATGTAGAGATCCGCAGGAGAACAAGGTAATCGACACAGGGCACTCTTCCGGAAAACGTACCTAACGTTGGAAGGCCTCCCACATTAAGGTGGACCGATGACCTTTTGAAAGCTGCTGGAATCCGCTGGATGCGGGAAGCACAGAACCGGTCGAAGTGGCGGTGCTTGGGGGAGGCCTATGTCCAGCTGTGAACGTCTTTCGGCTGAAATTATGATGATGATAAATCATCAATATCAATCAATTTGCCTAGCCTTTTCTCAACTATGTTGGGGTCGGCTTCCAGTCTAACCGGATGCAGCTGAATACTAGTATTTTATATAGAGCGACTGCCTATCTGACCTCCACAATCCAGTAACTGGGTAATAAGATACCCCTTGGTAAGACTGGTTGTCAGACTTTCGAGCTTCTGACGACCCGTAACAACTGTCAAAGATCTACAAATGACAGCCGGGACCCACGGCTTAAAACGTGCTTTCCGAGGCACGGAGAGGCCTTGGTATGTAAAGATGGTCACCCATCTACGGACCAACCCCGGCAAGCGTAGCTTAACCTGATGGATCGACCATGTATTTAATTTCCAGGTGCTGAGAATCCACCTGTTAGAACTAGAAAAGGTGCAGGAGCTATGTCGAGACTTCTGCGGGCGCTACATCGCGTGCCTGAAGACCAAGATGCAGAGTGAAAACCTGCTCAGGACTGATTACTCTTCAGGTCAGTCGGTCGTTAGGACAACTAACAAAATTAGGAGTAAGTCGACGTTCGCACAAACGTAAAAATATCGCGGCGATTTAGTTTCGAGCACTGGATTTTCAACGCTCTGCTTAGCACCGAGAGTTGAAAATCCAACAGTGTGTTTTTTCGACGCTCTGGAATGCACTCCGTTTGAAGGCGATAGGATGGACTGTTATGTATTATGGTTGGTGTATGAAATAAAACTAAAGCTTGAGTATGTTATAAGGATTTTAGTGGATAGATGAAAAAATATGACAAAATATTGGAAACGCAAACCTTAGACCGACATGAGCAGAAAGAAAAAAAAAGAAAAGAACAACATTCGTATCAAAAATATAAAAATCTTCTAAAAAGTTTGAAGAAACCAAGGAGTTCGCAACACTGTTGTTGTTATACCGTATTCAGGGAGCCGTGAGATAAAAGGTAAACAAACCATAAAGTCAGGTCACTGACTGGACAGGCCCACTCAAATTTGTATGGTTCTTTCTAGAATAAGAATAAGAATAATTTATTTACAGAAAATACAGGAATAATTTATTTACAGAAAATACAGGTCCTCAAAAGACCATTTCAGACATGTAGGTATCTATGTGGTCCTCACATGATCTAACCAAGATTATGTCTGAACTTTAAAAGAGACTTTGACCCCTGAGTTTGTTTCGCCATTTCTTCTCAGGGTAGTCAGATAGGAAATGTCGACTTCATGTAGCTTATTTAAATATGGATGGTATTTAAAAGTACTTCAATTTATTCCCATTTCATTTACCTAATTTTGCCTGTGTTCCACCAAATATACTGAATGTGCACCAAAATATGTTCATTAAAATATGTCATAACGAGCATCTATTGGATATGGCGCTCGGCGGCCGCTGCCGCGGCACCGCTCGCTTCGCTCGCTCGCCGTCGCGCGTTAAGGGTCACTGTTCTAACCTAACCTAACCTAACCCAAATGATTCTAACCCAAATGATTCACCAATGTGAAGTTTCGGACGCGCGGGTGTTTTGTGTAACATTCAGGAATATTTGGTGCACGATCAGTATTTTGATGTACGGATAATATTTTTGGTGAACACAAAAATATTATCCTTTAAATATTATATTTTTTTTTAATATGACGTGTAAAAGTGATTCCGATATCCTATTTACAGAATAAACAATTTCATTTCATTTCATTTCGTAGTAAGTTCAGTACGCGAGGTCTAAGCTGAGCTTTGCATTTGTGTAAGTGCACATAGATAGTGTAGGTGTGACGTCCTTTGCTTGGTTTAAAACCGTTTTATACTGGTTTTTGGCAATCAGCTTTTGTTCTTTTAATACGAGAGACCATGACCAAAACCATGTCGCATCGTTTTACGTCCAAAACCGTATAAAATCGTTAGTTTAGATGATTTTGAATCCGACTCAGTGGGCAGCATCGGTCAGAAATGTCACAGTTTTATGGGAGTTCATTTCTGCAATGTCAAAAAAAATAGGCAGATAGTTTTATCACAATATGTCTGATATTAAAAATGTACACAGGTTTCGTAATTTTATCACGAAAAAGTTTGTTTTCCGCGTCACATGTGTTTTTTATACGGTTTTGGTCGTAAATCGATAAGACAAAAATTTTGGTAATGGGCTCTCGTACCATTTTCGTGATCACTCACACAAATGTAAAGCTCAGCTTAGGCCTCGCGGACTGTAGCGTTCTGTAGTTTATGCGGGGTAGGCATGGGTAGAATTCGTGAATTTATGTATGTAGGTATGATAAACAGTCTAACCTAATATTTTTTATTCTCTATTTTCAGGCGGTGTAGAAAGCAACAATAATTTGTCTGGCTCGATAGACGAGCACTCGAGCACGTCGAACTCTCCACAATATCAGGTATGAAATGTATGTTAACCTTTCATAATTATGAATTTATTTCAAATATAATAATTTACTGTTCTTGAATACACAATCTCAGTATTTACTTACCTACAGTGGTACCCAACTAATAAGGCGCGTCGTGAATCTTCGTTCGCATAGAAAAGAAAGTATGGCCCCGAAGATTAACGAGAATGCTTAAAACTTACAATCAACCTTAGATCACTACTATAAGGTTCATAATAAATATATATAAATATATAATAAATATATATAAATATATAATAAATATAAATAATACACTGCAGCTGTTAGGTCCGTCTCACTCGCAAGTATAGCGGCTGACTAACATCATGGCGGCAGCTGCCGACCAATAGCTGTACAGGAAAAAGAAGCACGGTGCGTGGAGCGTGCCAATTGTTCAATAGCATTTCCCGCGCTTTGAAAATTCATCTTCTGCGCAGGTACCTCGGTAAGCCATATCAGTTGGGTACTACTGTACATGTATTGCCACTAAATCAACTATCTAATCTGTACAAATAAATAAAATTGTGTCTGTATGTAATGTTTCATGCTTTTTACGCCTAACTCAGACGCCAGCTCCTCACATTGCTAATAACAAAAACAAATAATATGTGAAACCTGGAATAAGCTTGTCATTGTGAGGAGAAATAAAGAACTATTACTATGTTAATATAACAGCTTTTTACTAAATGCATATGAAAGTATATACGGCACTTATAACAAAAAACAATGTTTAAAATTTTGTCTGTCTGTCTGTTTTTTCCGGCTCGGAAACCTAGGTAAACTACTATCCGACGGGCCCGTTGCTTCGTTGACGGAGTTAGGGAGTAGACTACAAATCAATCAATCAATCTGCCCTCTCCCAACTATGTTGGGGTCGGCTTCCAGTCTAACCAGATGCAGCTGAATACCAGTATTTTAAATCGAGCGACTGCCTATCTGACCTCCACAACCCAGTTACTGGGTAATACGATACCCCTTGGTAAGACTGGTTGTCAGACTTTCGGGCTTCTGACGACCCTTACTGTCAAAGATCCACGAATGACAGCCGGGACCAACGGCTTAACGTGCTTTCCGAGGTACGGAGGAGTTTCGGTATGTAAAGATAGTCACCCATCCACGGTCAACCCGTGCGGCTGTTATTACTTAGCCACGAGCTCCTCATCTATACTAAAGCAGCAAAAGCCTGGAGCGGCAAACTTACGTGACGCGAACTAACATTTTATGCGAATGATACCATTATTTCAACCCAATATCTGTTTGTGAACAGTCGCCCCCCGCCCCGCTGTCGGCGGCGTCGTTCCCAGCGGTGTACCCGCCGCACAACGAGCTACCTTATGCGCCGGCTGCACGGGACACACGTGAGTATCTTTACTAGTGGACTATACTGACATATCATGCGTGCCGGACAGGTACAGTCGCGAGGCCTAAGCTGAGCTTTGCATTTGTGTGAGTCGCACTTTGCATCTATGTGCAGATAGTGTAGGTGAAACGTCGGCCTAGAGCGCGACGCGACCTTTGTTTGGTTTAAACCGGTTTATACTGCTTTTTGGCAATCAGCCTGAGGCGCGGTGCATCGTTTTTTTCCACTAGACCATACCTGGGAATCCACTGGTTCTGGAGATATTGAAGGTCAAAGTCGCGTTTTTTTTTTTACTTTTTTAATAAAACGAGTGAACTAAACTTGACTAAACTTTTTCCGACAAGTACTACGCGTACTGTAGAGCGAATGGGCGGGGCTTAAGTCTGTTTGTCTGAATTCGCGTCACATTGCGCTTAATAAAAAAATAGCTTTTTTATACCTAAAAATAAGTCGTTTCCCAGCAATAGTTTTTGTGCACAGCTACTTAGTTAGAGTACAGTATGCGTAGTTGACGGCTTTGTGTGTGATGTATCTTTTTACACCCTGTATGCGGTATGGAGCTCACATCTATGCAATAAATCCAACCACATACTTGATATCGCCAACAGGGACTGAAAGGGGTCTAAAAATTTAAAAGTGGGGCTACTAGGGCATGTGGAGTATCATATGAAAGAGCGCTGTTTCGCATTCTCAAACATTTTTTTTCTTTTTTTTAGGCAGCATTTTTCAAACAATGAAAAATGTAAAAAAAGATCCCCCCCCGTCCGAAGTCTGCAAAGAGAAAAATCTTAAATTATTCTAAACTTCTATCACAGAAGTTTATGTAAAGATTGCAGGAAAAATAAAACGATGTCTCTAAATAGCACACTTTTGCAGAAATCATCACCAAAAATTACATATATG
Organism: Cosmia trapezina; assembly: GCA_905163495.3. Taxonomy (NCBI): domain Eukaryota; kingdom Metazoa; phylum Arthropoda; class Insecta; order Lepidoptera; family Noctuidae; genus Cosmia; species Cosmia trapezina. The sequence continues at coordinate 12,080,678 of LR991049.1, forward strand.
ACGGTACGGAACTCTCGGTGCATGAGTCCGACTCGCTCTTGACCGGATACACTGCTGTTATTTTTAACTGCAAACTTTTAGTAAAAAATAACATACTAAAACCAACTATAACTGAAGTAAAAATAAAAAATAAACATAATATGTCGTCGAAGACATGTATGCCTCAAAATAATCTAAAGTCTAAATGGTATCAACTATCACCTCCTTAAGGCTTTGCACCCAGCTTCCAAACACCTTGTATACAGGGTGTAAGGGACAGCCCTCCGCAAACTGATACGGTGAATTCAGTACGTCATACTAAGATGACCGGTACATGAATTTTTTTCAGGAACGTTAAGGGAATCTAATAAACCTGATTTGTTTGTGTTTTTGTGCACAAATCGGAGCGTCTATTACTGGTTGGGAGGGGTAGGTAATAGGTATGCGGTGAGTTCGATGAACTCTGTAGCTAGACAGAAAGTGAACAGCTGATTTCACGCTTCGTTGGTTAGAGCATTTCAACATCAATTGCTGGTTTTTTTTTTGCATAAATGGAGTGCTGCGAACACACAATGCAATTTTACATTGAAATAATGAAAATGTAACAGAAAAAAAAATGTAAAATGAAAATTTTCCTGAGAAAATTTCCGGTGGAATATGATTCACAATGAGGAGCTGAATGCACCCTGTTAGTTTGCGGAGGGCTGTCCCTTACACCCTGTATTATGATGTTTATTTTGTAAATTGGTGTTAACAAACACTTTTACTGTTAGAATGCTGGTATCCATAACCAGTGGCGTAACTATACCGTTCGAGGCCCGTGGCCAATTCATTGGATTTTTACTAAATGTATAATATTAAATGTTGGGAGTTGGGATTCTCCTCTGACCGGGGGCCCCTTCCGGCTGGGGGCCCGTGGCATTTTGCCGACTTGCCACCCTGTAGTTACGCCACTGTCCATAACACAAGTTAAATCTTTCTTTAGAACTGGTACTGGTACTAGTTGGAACTAGTGATATTCGCCTTTTCAGATATGAACGGAATCTGATGGATAATTTCCTTTGATTGTTTGTTTGCAGCGTCACTAGTGGTCCAAGGTTCAACGCCGATCAGCCAGATAGGCGCGGGGCTGCTCTCTACCGACTCCTTTACTGGTAAGTGTGAATTACCATCTTAATTTGCTTACATACCGATTATTGCAGCATCGAACAGGTCACATGAGTTAAGTACTAAAATTGTTTATTTTATTTGACAAAAATATAATTTAATGTATTGTGTTGCGTAAATTATTTTGCATAGGTACTATTGTATATAATCTAGTTCTTCTAACCAGGGACTTGAAACGTTACTCAAAATAACGTTACGCGTAGTTCCAGTACCGATAATTTGTACCGTTCCACCAGGATCGTAACAAAATTAATACCTTGGCTATAACGATACTGACAAACGGAACGAAATCTTAAAGTGTTCACTAACAATATTATCAATATATCGTTATTAGTATAACGATATAATAACGTTATTCATTCATTTCGATACGCAACGTTGCCAGCTTCATGACCATGCTGTGTGCGGTGCGGCCACGCATACGAAACGCGTCGTCGTCGTCTAGTCTAGTAGTAGGTACTTATTTCTATGTGCCGAGGCTACCGGGCGACGACGACGGAGCGGTAGTCAGCGAGAAAAGTTCTTAAGAATAACGTTACAAATGAATCTGTAACGTTTCACCTGTAACGTTATTACAAGCGGATAAGCTTAATGTTACTGATACCTGTAACGTTACTTAAAATTTTGTTCTACGAAAATGATATTCTTTAACGTTTCTTTCTTGTAACGTTATTGTTATTTTTAAGTTTTAGTATCGTTACAAATTTTGGAACGTTATATGATAACATTAATGATAACGGAACGAAATTCATTTCGTTTTCAAGTCCCTGCTTCTAACTGAACAGACAGCTGTGCTGCTGGACAGTTTGTTCCGCTACTTCTTCTTCCCAGCTAAAGCACTAGGAAGTGGTGAAGGGCGGGCGTTTTGTGGGGACTGTCTTACTGTAATTTCGACGTTCAAAAAGTGCTGATTCTCAGCCTAATTTGAATAAAGGACTTTTGATTTTGATTTTGATTTTGATATCAGTTAAGCCGGGTTTTCACTATACGACTCGGACCGAGTGCGCTCATACGAGCTGGATCATATAGAAGTCCACTCGGAATTTGGTTGACACTTTACGAGTTCAGCGTCAAAGTAGCATTTAATTTAGTCTCCTTGCACGCATCAAGATGTCGACTGATCAGCCGCTGCGAGGTATAGAAACTGTGGCAGATATGCTAAGATCAAAATCATGGAAGGAAAAAAATCTAAACAAACGAATTTGGACCCGGAAATGGATTTTAAGACGTTCATTCCACTTTTTCTTAGTTGGCGCCATGTTGCGTTTCATTTTCCGATCCTATTTAATAATAGGATCATCATCATCATCAACATAATCAATCTGCCTAGCCTTTTCCCAACTATGTTGGGGTCGGCTTCCGGTATAACCGGATGCAGCTGAATACCAGCATTTTACATGGAGCAACTGCCTATCTGACCTCCACAACCCAGTAACCGTTTAATACGATAACCCTTGGTAAGACTGGTTGTCAGACTTTCGGGCTTCTGACGACCCGTAACGACTGTCAAAGAGGCACGAATGACAGCCGGGACCATCGGCTTAACGTGCTTTCCGAGGCACGGAAGAGTCTCGGTATGTAAAGATGGTCATCTATATACGGACCAACCGCGTAGCTTAACCTGATGGATCGACCCGTGCGGCTGTTATTACTTAGCCACGAGCTCCCAATGATATGGTGTACATATTAAAGAGTATTCTATTCTTTTCTTCACAGGCACAAACTCAAACAACTCCTGCTCATCAGTGTCAGGGTCACCGCCTCCAGAAGACGAGTGCACCGAGGACTCGTCAGGCAAGCGAGGAGTGCTCCCCAGGCATGCCACGCAGGTCATGCGGGCCTGGCTGTTCCAGCATCTCGTGGTGAGGGTTGTTTAGTTTGTTTGTTTGAACGCGCTAATCTCTGAAACTACCAGTCAATTAAATTTATTTTCAATACACTTTTTCGAAAAGTGGTTCATATCGCACAATGATTAGATTCACAATGCAATGTATTTCACACGCGTGCGATTTTCATTTTCCAACACGTGTTCGGGAATAAAAATTGCCACAGGTAACTTATACCTTTACTTAGTCCAAATTGGTTCAACACAACTCTATTCGAAGTTTTTTAATCTCGGCAAAGAGATATGCGTCTTTACGGCGTTAATATTTTTTGAATATTTAAATAATGTTTATGAATACAATATCATCAAAAACCATGATTATTACAATAAAAAAACGTTTATGAACAAATTAACATTTATTTGTGTTCTAAACTCAAAAATATTTGAATTTTCTATTTTTCATATTAGGCTACTTATCGGCTTTATACCTTTGCTTCTCCTTCAACCTGGCGAAAGCAAAGCGCGGAAAAAAAAGAAAATTTAAATCATAGTTTCCTAATAATTCATGACAAATATATTTTTCAATACACTACCTCGAAAACTGGTTAATATCGCACTACGATTAGGTTCACAATGCAATGTATTTCGCACGCGTGCGATTTTTCATTTTCCCACACGTGTGCCGGAATAAAAATTGCCACAGATAACTTATACCTATACTTAGTCCAAATTGGTTCAATGTCTCTATTCACAACTCTCTATTCGGAGGTGAATGTTTTTTTTTTAATCTGGGCAAAGAGATATGCGTCTTTAAGGCGTTAATATTTTTTAAATATTTAAATAATGTTTCTAAATAGAATATTATCAAAAACTATGGTTATTACAATAAAAAAAAAAACGTTTATGAACAAATTAACATTTATTTGTGTTCTAAACTAAAAAAAAATATTTGAATTCTCTATTTTTCATTGTTTTCATATTAGGCTGTTTATCAGCTTTATACCTTTGATTCTCTTTCAACCTGGCGAAAGCAAAGCGCGGAAAAAAAAGAAAATTTAAATCATAGTTTCCTATTAATTCATGACAAAAATATTTTCCGTTATTTTATTTTATTTCTTCAAAAGTGTATTGAAAAACGTCGTTTGATACACGTGGACATTTGTTATTGCAGTTCTCGGCTCAAAAACAACCTCGCCTACGGCTCGGGTGTTTTAATTCCGCCTCGAATGCAATAACAAACGTTCTCCACTTGTATCAAAATGTACTATTATTAAATTTATCCAATAAGTTGATAATTATGTACACACAGCACTACTACGAACTGTCAAATTTTCTCATTAGATTTTGAACTTAACCAATAACATTTTAAGGTCTAAAATCATTTGGAGTTTGACAGTTTGGTATAACTTGATGTGCTGTTGTCTGTACATTTAATTTTAATCCTAATAATGGAAGTGAGTTTGTTTGTTTGTTACGCTTTCACTCTAAAACGGCTGAACGGATTTGGATGATATTTGGCACATGGGTCAACTGGAGAAGGACATTAGCAACAGCTAGTTCTGAATCAATCTGCCTAGCCTATTCCCAAATCTGTTGGGGTCGGCTTCCAGTCTAACCGGATGCAGCTAAATACCAGTATTTTACATGGAGCGACTGCCTATTTTTTATTTATTTATTTAAATGCCTTAAAACTACCATAACCAGGGACCGGACGAGCGGATTAATTTTCAAAACCCTTTGAAGGGGTTTCCCTTACGATCGACTGTCCCTTTATTTGGGACAGTCGTACGAATACTTAGCAAAATACTACGGAAAGCCGATTGACAAGGAATCCTAAGCGATATCGTAAGGGTAAGCGCTAACCTAGCCTTTATTGGGTAAACCAAATGCTTTATTGCTTTCCACTTCATAAAAGGGTATTTTCTTCCGCCAGCAATTATTCCTTTTATGTAGGAGTAGGCAGGCAAGAATTCTTCTTTTTTGACCTCATAGGTCTTATCCTGCGGATATCTATAGATATATATTATATATATTTTTTATTATATTTAATTATTCTTTATTATATATAATTATTATTCTCTACAGGGTGAAATTGAATAGATGCGACAAAATTTAAGGGGGTGTTCTACGCATCAATATGAACAACTTTTACTATGGGACCAAACCTGAAATCGCGAAAAAAAATCAGCTGTTCAGTACATTTTGACGAATTATGCGAACATTAAGTGTACTGAACAGCTGATTTTTTTTTCGCGATTTCAGGTTTGGTCCCATAGTAAAAGTTGTTCATATTGATGCGTAGAACACCCCCTTAAATTTTGTCGCATCTATTCAATTTCACCCTGTATAGAGAATAATGGAAAGGTTTGCTTATTTTCGATATTTACAGACTACTTTATGAAGAAGTTCCTATTTACGTTCTTGGATAAATATATAAATAAAACATTCAATATTTTATAATTTTTAAGGACCGCATTTGCTTGTTGTTTAACCGTAATGGCGCGAAATCACACGCGAACGCCGCCGGGCGGCGGCCGCGCAGCGCGTTCGCTTGGGGTTTGAGTGGGGTCTCTGTCTGCATACGTAACGGTATAATATAATACCTAGGACGGGATGTAAATGTGACGTAAGTACATTATTAGTAATGCTTAAAAATGTATCAAAATGGATAAGTTACGGTTTTATAATAGGTACTAAGTACTTTGGATTCTACATCAATCTATTATACCGTACCTAATTTATTTATTTATTTATTTATTTATTTACTCCAAACATACAAATATCCTTACAGGCTAGACCCAATGCGATATTGTAGCATACATACATTAAATATTTCCACTGCTTAAACCATAACAAATTCTATGGGTCGCTATTCTCTCAAATTCACCCAAAGTGCAACAGAATATGTCGACATCATCAGCAATGAGGTTGAGAGTACGGAGCGCGCTCGTCAGCGGCGCCTCACTCAGCAAGTTAGTTCGCGAGCGCGGTACCGCCAGCAACCGCGGCTGACGACGACGACCCACATACCGGTCTGGCACGACTAGTTCCACCCTTCGCAATATATCCGCATTGTGTATCTTCCCTCTAATTATCTTAAAGATATAAGAAACAAGTGTGAGTTGCCTCCTGACCCTAAGTTCGTTATATCCGACCATACCTAAGACAAATAGAGTTGGATATAGCAATGGATAAAATGGATACACCCCGTATTCCCGCATATATTTATATCTAATAAATTTATTTTGTACGCGCTCCAACATGAGGCTATATTTAGTTTCATGCGGAGCCCAGATAACTGCATTACATTCTAATTGGCTCCTTACTAAAGCATTATACAATGCCGTTATAGCTTTCATATTTGTAAAGCCTTTAACCATTCTTAGGACAAATCCTAGGTTTCTGTATGCTTTTTTGCATACCTTAACTATATGATCACGAAACGTTAGCCCAGTGGTGAAACGGACACCCAAGTCCTTCACTTCAGTGACCCTAGCCATCGGTACCCCGTCCACCGTATAACTATATCTAATGGGCGTGTGTGCGCGCGAGAAACTTATGGTCACACACTTGGATGTGTTAAACTGCAGGAGATTACTCTTGCTCCAAGTTACTACTCTGTCTATATCTCTCTGCAGTCTTTCACAGTCATCCATGTTCGTTATGGAGAGAGAAAGTTTGAGGTCGTCGGCAAATAGCAAGCACTTAGCGTCTTGTACAACACTTGGTAGGTCATTTATCACTAAGATAATCCCAAGGGGCCCTATATTACTTCCCTGGTTTACACCAGATCTAGTATAGTATGCCTTCGATTGGTATCCCGCAAAGTTAACATACTGTTGCCTGTTACTCATATAACTCGCAAAAAACTTAAGTAAATGCGGGGTGAAACCGACCCCTGCTAACTTTTTCAGTAATACGTCACTATCGACTAAGTCAAACGCTTTTTTAAAGTCGAAGTATGCAGCATCGGTTTGCCCCCCAGCGTCCACTATCGGCACCACTTCCGCCATGTAGCTAAGTAAATTGCTCGTAGTATTTCTAGTGGTCCGAAATCCATGCTGCGCGTCGGTGAGTTGCGAGTTAACTTGCTGATATACTTTCATAAATAATTTTAAATGATATTTCATTACTATTTTTAACCGACTTCCAAAAAAGGGGGAGGTTTTCAATTCAGTTGTATTTTTTTTTATGTTTGTTACCTCAGAACTCCGTCGTTTATTGACCGATTTGCGATTTTTTTCCCCTTACTTGATATGCTTCCAGATTGGTCTCATTTTTTTCAAAATCCAGTTCTGATGACAGGATCCATGAGGAAACGAGGGAACTCCTCAAATATTATAGGCAACCATATAGTTATTTTGATATTCAGAGACTTCAAATTTTGCTTAAGTCCTTGATGAATCAAGGACTTAAGCAAAATTTGAAGTCTCTAGGTCCAGCGGTTTCGGCTGTGCGTTGATATATCAGTCAGTCAATCAGTCAGTCAGGACTTTGAATTTTATATATATAGATATTGGTGATCTAGATTTGGTTAAGTCCAATCTTCAAAGCCTTGAGCACAGGCGTAGTGTAGTGTAGCCAGCCTTTCGGTGTTATACAGGTAGCATTTTGGAGAGTGTGCGCGGGCATTGCATAACTTGATTCTGCCATCTCATTTCTACCATCGGACAACCCGACGTACGGCGAGTATCCATCCTTACGTTGTTGAAATTTCTACGGTCCGGACTAAGTGTTTTGCCTCGTCTTTTATACCGCGTACATCGAAGGACTGGACCAATTTGCATGCTGCGGTCTTCACATAGGATTATAATTTGAGTGAATAGGCTCTTAATAAACTAGTGCGCCTCACCACCAACGATTGCATCACTGCTTACCATCAGGTAGGATTGCGGTCAAGCATTAGTTTATATCAAATAAAAAAAAGACATATCCCGTTGTTTATAATCCCGTTTCAGCGGGAAAATAGCCTAAGATGCTACTTCTAACTTCAGCTATCCGTCAGTGAAATTCCCATCAATATCGATTTAGCGCTTTCGGAGATAGTAAATTATAAAAATTAAGATAATCGTAAATAGTAAATTAATAATATAGACAGATTTTTTGAACCAGGAACCATCTCGGGTGCCCTCAGATCACTAGAACCTGAGGCCCTAAGCTGAGGCCAATTTGGCAGGTAACTTTGGTAGGCCAAAGTTTCATCATAACAAATGTACAAACAAATAAAAAAAATAAGTAAATTTTTCTGTTGATTTCAATTTGTACAGTCTTTGAAAAAGGCTTAAATTTGAGTATTTGAGTTTATGTTGAGACTAACTTTAAAGTAATTATTAAATCAATTTTTAAAGATTTTTACGACGATTTTGTATTTTTTGAAGAAAAAAAAAACTGAGTGAAAACTTTTACTTTCATTACTACTGGTACTGTTTTATTTTTGTACTTGATTTTTGCATCTTTTGATACTTGAAAGTAGATAATATAATCTGTTAATTAACATTTGTGATTTATATGTAATATAAAAAAAAACTGAACTAATTTTGCACGTTAAAATTTATTTTTGAGTTATGTATTTAGAAAAGTTGTTTTTTTTTTTAAAAAAAACCAACCAAAACTATTATTTTTCCTAATTCTTAAAGTTAGGTACTTATAATAAATTTCAGTAAACTAGTAATAAAAATTTAGTTTAACATTACTGCTTATGGTAATTTTAAGCTAAACTGATTTTTATTTGAATTTATCAAGATTAAAACAAATCGGGTGCCTCCGGTAAGGGGCTCTCGGGAAATAACCAAGTCAAACACTATCATCATCATTTCAGCCGAAAGACGTCCACTGTTGGAAAAAGACCTCCCTCAAGTGTCACCACACTAACACTATAGGTTACATTAAAACAGTGGCGTAGCTAGTCCTAATGGGGCCCTGTGTCAAATGTTTTTGAAAGAAGTTCAAGACGATACCTGTGTCTCACTAACTGGATGTGCTACACAATTTCTAAGTAGATTGGAAACCAGTATACGCAATTTAGTAAACAACCGTAGAATAGCTTCATGCAACAAAAAAAACATTTGTTTTTCTGTGATAATGCTCACCTTAATATTTTTTTCACAAATTTGGCATTTGCTGGAATTATTTGTCTCGTCATATTGAAAATATCTGTGCACTGCATCTTTTCTTGGCTGAGGCATTATTTGAGTTCTTCAAAAAGTATTCTCCGCGTAGCTTTCGTGGCGAATTTTTTTTTAGAGTAATCTTCAAATAAATGGGCATGCATTTAAGACGCTGTAAAAGTAATAAGTGCAATTTTTATTATATGTAAATCGGTGCATAAACTACAAAGATATTCAATTTTGAAATTTCGGTTCCCACGAAAGTTATGAAAGACGCCACAAAAGTTACAAACGTATTTTCTACAAGCAAAATATAGTTTTAAATCCTTTTTTTTTTTATTAAATTTCCTGTGGATTGAAGTTTATAACTTGTATTTGAAATCATCACTGTTTTGAGATCAGGTTATTATTACTTATTAGTAACATAGGTTGCTAACTCAGCTTTTGTTCCAGCAATTAAACTGTAAAATTTACTTCACCGTCATCATCATTTCAGCCGAAAGACGTTCACTTCTGGACATAGGCCTCTAAGCACCGCCACTTCGACCGGTTCTGTGCTTCCCTCATCCAGCGGATTCCGGTACGCGACCGCCAGTCCAGAACCTTTCGGCCCCATCGGCCATCTGTTCTACGAATGTGCCCTGTCTACTGCCACTTAAGTTTAACATTTTTTCGGGCTATGTCGGTTACCTTGTTCTCCTGCGGATCTCTTCATTTCTGATTTGATCACGTAGGGAAACTCCAAGCATAGTCATCACTGGCAACACCTACTGGATCAAAAACTTTCGTCTTGAGATACTGCGGTGTGTGAGACGAGAAGATATTGCGAAGCTTCCTGAACGCTGCCCAGCCGAGTCAGATTCAACGATTGATCTCGTTCTCGAAGTTGGACCTAACTAACTGGACAGTTTGTCCTAGATAAACATACTTGTCCACAACTTAAAGTGTAGTGTCTCCGATCTTCATGAGAGTGGGTGCTACATGGGCATTTGACAATGACCTTTGTCTTATCGATGTTTATTGTAAGACCGATTCATTCGGAAGCTCTACTGAGGTCATCGAGCAGTACTGAGCTCCTCCATAGTCTCAGCCATGATGACTATCGTCAGCAAACCGAAGGTGATTGACGTACTTGCCATTGATGTTGATGCCTAGCCCTTTCCAGTCCAGAACCTTGAAGACATCCTCCAGTGCAGCGGTGAACAGTTTCGGAGAGATAACGTCTCTCTGTCTCACCCCTCGCTGCAGAAGTATAGGTTTCGAGGTCCGGTCCTGCAGTTGTACTGACATGGCGTTTTCGTACAAGCACTTCAGCACCTTAATGTACCGATAGTCGATCTGGCACCGCTGAAGAGACTGCAGTAGCAGAGAGGCAGGCTTCAGTTTTCTGTATAACCTGCCGCAACGTATGTATGTGATCTACGCTGCTATAGCCTTTACGGAATCCGGCTTGTTCAGGAAGCTGGAAGTTGTCTGACCTGCGTGCGAGACGGTTCGTGATGACTCTTGAAAACAGCTTGTAGACATGGCTCAGAAGTAAGACGGGTCAGACGACCCTGTAACTCTTAAGAAGAGCATTATCACCTTTATTAAAGAATAGTACCACCACTCCTCTGTACCATGTCTGCGGCGTTTTGCCCTCAAGTATGACTGAATCAAATAGCCTCTGGAGGCTCTTAAGAACGGGTTTTCCTCCGACCCTCAAGAGTTCGGCCGTAACTCCGTCATCACCCGGCACCTTGTTGTTTTTGAGCTGCTTCAGAGCCATCCTAATCTCGTACAAGCTGAAGCCCGGGATGTCTTCGGTATAGTGTCTGGTCAATCTAGCTTTTGGGTCATTTTCCAGATTCGTGACTGGATTACTTGTTGAAAATTGACAACATTAACATAATTATTACTTAGGTACTATACTAGTGTAGCTGCTGACAGTTAATGTGTTTTTTTGATTATTTATTTCAAATGTTTACAATCATAAAACGCCATTTTTGCCAGCTGCTATAATAGTTGTTTACATATTATTTTTGTCTAAGTTGAATTTTTATACTTATAGCTGACAAACAATCTTCATAATAAAATTTATAAGGTATTTTTCTTACTGTCAATTAGCCTATTGGCTAAACAGTACAGGTTAAAGTGGGGTGAACTGTTAAATTGCCTACGAGAAAACATACAAACAGAAACACATACACAAGTCGTTACAAGAAAAAAATTGAAGTACATACATGTACAAACACATAACATCTTTCTTTTGAGATTCGCGAAAATCGAGTAAATGCATCAGCGACGTCACAAAAAATCTGAAGTCATTCTTTCGCCTTAATGGAGATATATAACTTCCATGGTGCGCTAGATGACTTTCGTGGACAAATAACCACGAAAATTGTGCCACGAAAGTAACGAAAATTTCACATTTTTGAGAATTACTATTAAACTTATTGTAAATTAACGAACAAAGTACTTGGGAATAATCTCGAAGATCTATACTATTCCTTCATTTAAAATAAGTTGGAAAGTTATAAACATTATCCTTCAAAATTTGCGGATGAAAGTTTCTTGAGCAAGGCTACTTGAAAATATCCAAAGGTTAACTTATCTCGTATTTTTTTGTTTAGAAGCAATGAATGTATTTGTCTCCCCCCACTGATGCCGGGACGCTACTGAGCGTCCGCGCAGCTAAAACGGGTAGCGAAAAGTTGCTCCTCTTGGAAGATAAGTGCAGTTTTGTTGCGCGCTCGCGAAACTAGCAAAATCGTGAGACAGAGACATAATGCCTATTAACTATTGTACATTAATAGATACAATTAATATTATTTGGTCATTATGATGCCTAATTAAACACAATTAATTTGATGTATTACATTATATGCTTATTAATAGAATACAAAAGTTATCAAAGTTTGCCGTGAGCGCGAACAGAGTGTGACGCGCGAAGAACACCGATTTTGCTCCCGTTTTGGACACTAGATATTTTTTAAAATAAATATTATAAATAATTTTAGATATTTACTGTTGAAATTATACACATAAATAAATAAAGAGTAATCTGTATTTGGTCCTAAGACTGAATATTTAATTGGTTAGGAATTAAGACCGTGTGACCGCGTTTTGAGGGACCTCGGAGAACTACCCATTTATGAGTAATTAGTCACTGCACTAATATGAATACTAACACTACCATAAACTAAACTTATCGGCACAATTTATAGCGAGCGCATCGTAATTTGTATGCGGCGATAAATAGCAGGCATTGGCGAATGTTTTCACTTCTCGCAAAAATGGCTGTGCGCCCGCGCCCGTGACGTATTAGTAGTAAACAAACACAACATCACGCACACAAACACGCGCTGCGCCAACGCTGCACTGACATTACGCACGCACGGCACACGTTAGCTTTTAAAGCAAAGGCAATAAGTTATATTTTAGCATGACGCGGTGATCGGTAGGCTTATCTTTGTGTGCCTTAGCGTTGCCGAATTCGTCCGCACGTGCTGCTACTGGCTTCAGATCGCTCTTATGTTGTTAAAAATACGGTTCAAACTCGCTTGAATTAATATATTGGTTAGCGCTTACGAAGGGGTTTCCCTTTCAGAATTGGATAGCTGATTGTTAGCGCTTTTTGTATTCGACTGTAAAAACCCAGATATTTTTTTGGGTAAGTCAATTAATGGGTTTCCCTCGAGAAGGTTAGCTAAAAAAGTATCCAGCAAAATCATGCGGGTTTTTAATTGAATTAAAATATCCTAGCTCTTCAAAACCCGGGGTAAAACCCTATAAAAGGAAAGCGCTATCGGTCCCTGACCATAACAGGTATTAAACTAATGCGATAATCAAGTCACACACCTAAAATTAAAATTAAAGTATAAAATATATCTAAAAGTCATTGATTGTAACATAATCTAAACAATAGTACTTTTGCGAATTCACCCCCGTAACATGTAAATACATCAATTTCGACCTGAATATGACTGATGGTGCGAATTGCTCCAGTCATAGGGGTTTTGACCAGCAAGTTGGTCCTGGCTGAGTGTACGACCAGCAGGGCGGGCGGCGTCGCCTCCACACATAACGGTCCGGTCACATATGACCTCTACAACCCAGTAACTGGGTAATACGATACCCCTTGGTAAGAGTGGTTGTCAGACTTTCGGGCTTCTGACGACCCGTAACGACTGTCAAAGATCCACGAATAACAGCCGGGACCAACGGCTTAGCGGGCTTTCCAAGGCACGGAGGAATCTCGGTATGTAAAGATGGTCACCCATCCACGGACCAACCCCGGCAAGCGTATCTTAACCTGATAAATCGACACGTGCAGCTGGTATTACTTAGCTCCTCAACAGTTAGTTCTAAATAAAAACATATTATTACATTTATTTGCAGCATCCATACCCCACAGAAGAAGAGAAGCGCACGTTAGCCGCGCAGACGAGGCTCACACTCTTACAAGTCAATAATTGGTTCATTAACGCGCGCCGTCGGATCCTGCAGCCCATGCTAGACTGTGCTGATAAACCTGGTGAGAATACCTTCCTAAAGTCTGTTCTAATACTATCACTTGAAAATGCAAACGCACCCGAAAGCCACAGATTATAGTATAGTTAAAATCTCGCTGCAGACTTGGTCATAAATCATAATCGGAGTAGGGATGTGCGCTAGTTGCGCGCGCTCAAGGCCATTATCGATAACAGATGATGACGATGACTCAGACGAAGAATTTTAATTTTCTATTTTTAGTTTTATATATACGTTCTTTTGTTTATATATTTAATATGCTTTGTAGTAAATTTGGTAATAAAATAAAAAAAAAAAAAAATTATTTCTAACACCCATTTATAAATTTATAAAACTATCGATATCACTCATCGACTGCAGTAATGCACAGGACTACGTGTGGGCGTGACCTGCCCATAAGGCCCGTGAGTGGGAAAGAGAGCGAAACACTCGAATGATTTATGACCGAGTCTGCAGCGAGATTTTAACTATACTATAATACAGATGGGACACTCCGCAGCTTAGGTATGAAGCTACAAGTACGCGGCGGGCCCGTCCACGGGTCTCATTCAGTAGAAATGGCGCTCGCCGAAGGTATAAGAGTTACGCGATAGAAAGAAAGGCAATGTGTAGGTGAATATAACTCTAGGTAAATGCGTTCTGCGAGCTGAATTGCACTTTATTGTGTCGTAGCAAGAGTCGCTTTTTATTTAAATGATTTTGCGGAGTGTCCCATCTGTATAAATTTGTGCGCAAGCTGAGTTTTGCATTTGTGTGAGTGCACATAGATAGTGTAGGTGTGACGTCCGGCATAGAGCGCGACGCGTTCTTTGTTTGGTTTAAAACCGGTTTATACTGCTTTTTGGCAATCGGCTTTTGTTTTTAGGGTTCCGTACCAAAATGGTAAAAAAGGAACCCTTATGGTCTCACTCAGTCTGTGTCTGTCTGTCTGTCTGTCACAGCTGAATATCTCAAGAAGTACTAATGCTATCAACTTGAAATTTGGAATAGTTTTATATGACGTTTACCCAACTATTTTGCAGATAAGAAAGAAATAAAAATATTTGTATTTTTTTGTAACAGGTGCTGAAAGGGGGTCTTCAAAATTCAAAGTGGGGCTACTAGGGCATGTGGGGTATCATATGAAAGAACGCTGTTTGCACATTCTTAAACATTTTTTATTTTTTTTAGGCCGCATAGTTTTCGATTTTTGATGAAAAATGTAAAAAAAAAAATCCCCCCCCCCCCCCCCCCCCCCTATCTCCGAAGTTTGCAAAGGGAAAAATCTGAAATTATTCTATGTGATAGAAGTTTATGTAAAGATTACAGGAAAAATAAAACGATGTCTCTAAATAGCACACTTTTTCAGAAATCGGAACGGAACCCTCGGTGCGCGAGTCCGACTCGCTCTTTTTTTAGTACGAGCGCATGAACAAAACCATGTCGCATCGTTGTAAAACGTAAAACGATAAGACGCTTGAAGATTTTGTCTTACGTAAAACGATAAGAGAAAAATTTTGGTCATGGGCTCTCGTACTATTTTGGTGATCACTCACACAAATGCAAAGCTCGTCTTAGGCCTCGCGGACTGTAGTAGCCGCGAAATTCAAATTGTCTTCCGTTTTTTGCAATTTGCAGGTCAGTGTCAGGAATTTCGTGGGCTACCCTGGCGCTTTCGCCTGAAGCAATCACTCACTCTATAGAATTAATAACACATTTTCACTTTTTTCTTCTTTTCTTTTTTTTTCTTTGTTTCAACTTTATACTTCAACACATTTTCCAACAATTACTATTTTAATGAGATCAATGGTGGCCCAGTGGTAACAGCCCCGACTTAGGAGTTGTAGGTCGTAGGAGGTTCGCACCCAGCCAGGCGCTTTACTTTGTGTAAATTATTACACCACCACTGCTCTCAAAACGGTGAAGGAAAACATCGTGAGGAAACCGGCATGTCCTAGAACCAAAAATTCTAAGACATGTGACATCTATCAACCCGCACTGGCCCTGCGTGGTGGATTACAGCCCACTGCCTCTAGCCCTAAGCCTACGCTCGCTGTCCGTCCGTCCGTCTGTCTGTCACCGGTTGTATCGTTGAAAAAAATAATAATAATAATAAAGTTTATTTATCAAAGGAATACATAGACATAGGTTGGTTGAATTTTCACAGATTGTGTATTAATATTACCACAATAACAACAAATAATAAAAAATAAATAAAGTTAAAAATTAAAGGGGTGGTCGATACAAGAAACGTATTTTTTTAAATGAAGTATTTTTTTTAAATATGTAGGAAGTGTTAAATATTGTAAGGTGATACGGAACCCTTTGTGTGCGAGTCCAACTTGCAATTGGTCGGTTTTTTTTATTGCTCTCAGTGCAGCAGTCTTCTATACACAATAGTACAAGTACAGAAGATTCACTCCGCAAAGTCATTTAAATAAATAGCGACTCTTATCACGACACAATAAAGTGCAATTTAGGTCGCACAGCGTTAATTACCTACAGTTATATTCACATAGAAGTTGCCTCTCTTTCTACCGCGTAACTATTATACTTTCTGACTCGTTAGGGTTGTCTTCTTTTACGACGCGGCGCGTGAGTGAGTATCGAACAGGCAGCCCACACTGAAGTCGAGCCCGCCGCGTACTTGTATCTTCGTATCTAAATTGCGGAGTTGATTCTACAGTGGAAGAACATTATTTTAACAGTTTCTTTTCTAACTTCTCCAGGTGGTAAGAAAAGCAAGAATGGTTCGTCTATTAGCAAGCGCTACTGGCCCGATGCACTCTCTAACCCACAGTTTACAGCTGGTAAGTTAAACTACCACCTCGCTAACAAAACATCAAAACAAAATGTCAATGTCATGTGTCATCATGATGTCATATCAATGTCATTGTGGCGGCATCTACATCGCCACATACGAACTACGCATCATGTCGGGGTCACCAGTATAGAGGCATGAGGAGCAGGGTGTAAAGTTCACTGATCCTCCATAGGAAAGGGAGGATGCTCCGACCAGACGGTTGACGTGTCTGGCGGGCAACTGCCCCACGGTTGATGTCGGGACGTTGTATGTATGCTAGTCGCGCGGTAAACTCTGATTGCGCGATGCAGGTTGCGTGACGTCATGTCATTGTGATGCGTAGTTCGCATGTGGCGATGTAGATGCCGCCACATCATCATTTTCATCAATCATTTTTTCTTTTTCTCAGAACATCGTTGTTTTTTTTTGATGTTTTGTTTTTTTTACTCGCGAGCACAAACTTTTTTGCAACACAGCGCGATCTAGCTGTGCACAGTAGCGCCATCTAGTGATCTTATAGTAATGCCTAGGCCGCACACATCGCGATGACATTCGGGCGATAAACTTCGTCTTCGGTCTACAGCGAAGCTGCGCGGCCACATAGTGCGTGTTGTCAAGTTTATCGTGATGTACGAGCGATGTACAAACGCAAAAAACAAAATGGACGCCGCGGTTGCTCTGTATTTTATGGCAGCAAATAATTATTTTTTACATTTATGTCATGTGAAAAACAAATTACTCAGACTCGTAATTTGCAATAAATTCTAAAATTTTATCATTACTCCAATTCATGTTACGGCTTCAGCTATATTATGCACTGTAGTTTAAGGCGGGGTGCAAGCAAGCGCCGTAGGTATTAAATGCTTACCGCAGCCCCCGCAAGGAGTAGCGATACGTAATAAATTACGATGCGCGGGAAACGCGCGCCAAGCGCACCGCTCATGAGTTCATGAACTCGAGTAGGTACTATGTTGCGTCACAGAATAGAGCAATGCAGTAGATAAACTTGAACTGATTAGTATACAAGTTTATTTTGTTTTATTTTTCTAGTAAGTATTTTTGAAAGTTTTAGACAGATTATTATTTCATTGTAAACTTGAACAGTTAAAATAAATAAAAATAACTACTTATACTTATTTATTTTTGTGAATAAGGTGGATTTAAAATCTGACTGACACGAAGACCTTTACCCGTACGATTCAAAACTAAGCGCCGCGCACCATTTTACTTTACGTTCATTCCCCACGACAGCGACACCACTGAAAACGATACCACTGGTGTGGTATCGTGGGGAATGACAGAAACTACTATTCCCCACGCCATGCGACACCACCGACTGTATTGTGCTGTTAGTGATGTCCAGCTACATAACAATGATGTGTTACATAACAATTTAGACCTTATTGACATTCATGTTTTGTTGTTAAATTTAGCTTCCAGACCATTTACCAAGTATCTTGGACCAAAAAAACAAATGGTTTGTAAAATGTCTATAAGGTCGAAATTAGCTTGACACCCTAGAAATGATGTGCATAATAATCTAGACACTTTCTGAGGTGGCAAGCGAATTTAGACCTTATTGACATTCATGTTTTTTTGTTAAATTCAGGTTCCAGATCATTTACCAAGTATCTTGGGCCAAAAAAACAAAGGGTTTGTAAAATATCAATAAGGTCGAAATTAGCTTGACACCCTAAAAATGATGTGCATAATAATCTAGACACTTTCTGAGGTGTCAAGCGAATTTAGACCTTATTGACATTCATGTTTTTGTGTTAAATTCAGCTTCCAGATCATTTACCGAGTATTCTGGACCAAAAAAACAAAGGGTTTGTAAAATGTCAATAAGCTCGAAATTAGCTTGAGACCTTTATCGTTTTCAGCGAACTTAAATACTACGAAATGACCGTTCATTCCCCACGACACCACTGGTGGTGTCGTCGGGAATGACAGAAACTAGTATTCCACACGACACCAATGACTGCATTGTGAGTGATGTCCAGCTAATTTTTAAACGTAACAATGATGTGTTATTTTTAAACGACTTAAAAAACGGAGGAGAATATCAATTCAGTTGTATTTTTTTTTTTTTTTATGTTTGTTACTGCAGTACTCCGTCATTTAGAAGCCGATTTGGAAAGTTCTTTTTTTATTTTATTCGTTATGTCAACACAAAAAAAAACGGAGGGGCATAACTTCTTATGCTCTAGTTTTTTTTTCTTGAGAGGACGTGATTACGGTCAAAATGAAAATCCAAGATGGCGGCTGCAAAAATTTTCGAATTTTTCGACATGGGCGTCAATTTCGTGATATTTGAGGTCGCTGAAAACGATAATGGGGTCAAAATGAAAATCCAAGATGGCGGCTGCGAAAATTTTCTAATTTTTCGTCATGGGTGTCATTTTCGTGATATTTGGGGTCGCTGAAAACGATAGTGGGGTCAAAATGAAAATCCAAGATGGCAGCTACGAAAATTTCCAAATTTTTCGTCATGGGTGTCATTTTCGTGTTATTTTAGGTCGCTGAAAACGATAGTGGGGTCAAAATGAAAATCCAAGATGGCGGCTGCGAAAATTTCCTAACTTTTCGTCATGGGTGTCATTTTCGTGATATTTTAGGTCGCTGAAAACGATAGTTGGGTAAAAAATAAAATCCAAGATGGCGGCTGCGAAAATTTCCTAATTTTTCGTCATGGGTGTCATTTTCGTGATATTTTAGGTCGCTGAAAACGATAGTGGGGTAAAAAGGAAAATCCAAGATGGCGGCTGCGAAAATTTCCTAAGTTTTCGTCATGGGTGTCATTTTCGTGATATTTTAGGTCGCTGAAAACGATAGTGGGGTCAAAATGAAAATCCAAGATGGCGGCTGCGAAAATTCCCTAACTTTTCGTCATGGGTGTCATTTTCGTGATATTTTAGGTCGCAGAAAACGATTGTGGGGTCAAAATGAAAATCCAAGATGGCGGCTGCGAAAATTTCCTAATTTTTCGTCATGGGTGTCATTTTCGTAATATTTTAGGTCGCTGAAAACGATAGTGGGGTCAAAATGAAAATCCAAGATGGCGGCTGCGAAAATTTTCAAATTTTTCGACATGGGTGTCATTTTCGTGATATTTGAGGTCGCTGAAACCGATAGTGGGGTCAAAATGAAAATCCAAGATGGCGGCTGCGAAAATTTCCAAATTTTTCGTCATGGGTGTCATTTTCGTGATATTTTAGGTCGCTGAAAACGATAGTGGGGTCAAAATGAAAATCCAAGATGGCGGCTGCAAAAATTTCCTAATTTTTCGTCATGGGTGTCATTTTCGTGTTATTTTAGGTCGCTGAAAACGATAGTGGGGTCAAAATGAAAATCCAAGATGGCGGCTGCGAAAATTCCCTAACTTTTCGTCATGGGTGTCATTTTCGTGATATTTTAGGTCGCTGAAAACGATAGTCGGGTCAAAATCCTTAAGTTTTGAGTTGAGCTGCACGATTACTGACAAATGCGTGCACTGACTGGACAGGTCCACTCAATCTGTGTGGTTCTTTCATCAAAAGACCATTTCTGACTGCAATCTACATGGTCTTCACATGATCTGACCAAGATTATGTCTGGACTTTAAAAGAGACTGTGACCTCTGAGTTTGTTTCGGCGTTTCTTCTCAGAGTAGTCAGATAGGAAACGTCGAACTCATCTAGTTTAAAAAAAAATATGTTTGACGTGTAAAAGTGTTTGTACAAACCTACTTACAGAAAATAAATCATTTATCATTTATCATTTATCAAAATGAAAATCCAAGATGGCGGCTGCGAAAATTCCCTAACTTTTCGTCATGGGTGTCATTTTCGTGATATTTTAGGTCGCTGAAAACGATAGTCGGGTAAAAAGGAAAATCCAAGATGGCGGCTGCGAAAATTTCCTAATTTTTCGTCATTGGTGTCATTTTCGTGATATTTTAGGTCGCTTAAAACGATAGTGGGGTCAAAATGAAAATCCAAGATGGCGGCTGCGAAAATTCCCTAACTTTTCGTCATGGGTGTCATTTTCGTGATATTTTAGGTCGCAGAAAACGATTGTGGGGTCAAATTGAAAATCCAAGATAGCGGCTACGAAAATTTCCAAATTTTTCGTCATGGGTGTCATTTTCGTGTTATTTTAGGTCGCTGAAAACGATAGTGGGGTCAAAATGAAAATCCAAGATGGCGGCTATGAAAATTTCCTAACTTTTCGTCATGGGTGTCATTTTCGTGATATTTTAGGTCGCTGAAAACGATAGTCATTCATTTTGACCCCATTATCGTTTGCAGCGACCTCAAATATCACGAAAATGACACCCATGTCAAAAAATTTGTAAATTTTCGCAGCCGCCATCTTGGATTTTCATTTTGACCCCACTATCGTTTTCAGCGACCTCAAATATCACGAAAATGACACCCATGACGAAAAATTAGGAAATTTTCGCAGCCGCCATCTTGGATTTTCATTTTGAACCCACTATCGTTTTCAGCACCCTCTAAAACCATGGAAACGACACCCATGACGAAAAATTAGGAAATTTTCGCAGCCGCCATCTTGGATTTTCATTTTGACCCCACTATCGTTTTCAGCGACCTAAAATATCACGAAAATGACACCCATGACGAAAAATTAGGAAATTTTCGCAGCCGCCATCTTGGATTTTCATTTTGACCCCACTATCGGTTTCAGCGACCTCAAATATCACGAAAATGACACCCATGTCGAAAAATTTGAAAATTTTCGCAGCCGCCATCTTGGGTTTTCATTTTGACCCCACTATCGTTTTCAGCGACCTAAAATATTACGAAAATGACACCCATGACGAAAAATTAGGAAATTTTCGCAGCCGCTATCTTGGATTTTCATTTTGACCCCACTATCGTTTTCAGCGACCTAAAATATCACGAAAATGACACCCATGACGAAAAATTAGGAAATTTTCGCAGCCGCCATCTTGGATTTTCATTTTGTCCCCACTATCGTTTTCAGCGACCTAAAATATCACGAAAATGACACCCATGACGAAAAATTAGGAAATTTTCGCAGCCGCCATCTTGGATTTTCATTTTGACCCCACTATCGGTTTCAGCGACCTCAAATATCACGAAAATGACACCCATGTCGAAAAATTTGGAAATTTTCGCAGCCGCCATCTTGGATTTTCATTTTGACCCCACTATCGTTTTCAGCGACCTAAAATATCACGAAAATGACACCCATGACGACAAATTAGGAAATTTTCGCAGCCGCCATCTTGGATTTTCATTTTGACCCCACTATCGTTTTCAGCGACCTAAAATATCACGAAAATGACACCCATGACGAAAAATTAGGAAATTTTCGCAGCCGCCATCTTGGATTTTCATTTTGACCCCACTATCATTTTCAGCGACCTAAAATATCACGAAAACGACACCCATGACGAAAAATTGGAAATTTTTGCAGCCGCCATCTTGGATTTTCATTTTGACCTTGAAATACAAAAAAAATAAGAAGATACCTAATTAGAAAAAAAACTTAATTTAAAAAAAAAATCTTATTTATGTAGGTATACAGAAAAATACATTTGAGGGCCTACTTATTTTCTGAACATCCCTGCCCAACCCTTTGAAAGAATTCAGGCGTGATGTTATGAAGAAATCTCATTTCCTATCCGATATTCATTATAAAACCACCCGTACTAACTTTATTCTGTGGCACCTACCTATTTGAGATTTGAAAATAGTGAACCAAAAATTTGCGCGTCAGGCGGCTTTATAAGCTCCAGTGTAGGGTTCAAATTCAACTGTTTTACACACTTGATGCGATTGGTAAACATAGGCCGTGATAAAAATAAATACCAATAAAGCTTTTGCGCGCGTGACGTCTTTATTTACATAGGCATAGCGTTCAAATTCAACTGTTTTCAACACATGCTAATTTGTGCCGGTCGCAGCCGGTGACAGAAGTTAGCGGGGGTGGCGGGTTCGAAAAATTGGCACACGTCCGACCTCCGTCACGTTCCGCTCGGGACTAAACGGCTCAGGGCTAGCGTTTGCGAAGCTGAAAACACTTGACATTGGAATTAGTGATATAAATATTTTGATATTTCAAATTATGATAGCCGTTATAAATTACATTTTTTACGACCTTTATTATGGCATAAGTTTTATTGTTCAAAGCCTAATATAAATCAAATGAAATAAGATATAGATCATAATTTAGACTTGTCTTTGCGATTTAATTGGATGCAGTAAAGTGCAAGTAATCGTGTATCGGACGGCCGAAATTTCTAGATCGAAGTCTGAACTAAGAAATATATTTTTTTCAAAATTTAAATACGTGTTATCTACGAATAAAACACTAAACAAAACGACGTTTTTACGGCTCTCACCGCCTTAACTTAACACGTCCACTACGCACGAAGGGTGGGGGCCGACTGAAGTGTGGCCGCGCAGGCGAAGTTCATCGCGATAAAACGCTTTGATCTGCGATAGTTTACCGACAGCGGAGCGAAGTCCTTGCGACTACGCACGAAGGTCCGAAGTATACGCGAATACTTGGCTACATACATCTCGGGTTATCGCGATGTGTGCGGCCTAGGCATAAAACTAACATTAATATTGGTTAGGTCTCTCCTTTGTGATGAGAAAGTGGTCCCAGGTACCCTATCACTCCCTACCTAGTAGTTAAAGCGCCGATTACACTGGTACAAGTCTAAAAGTGAGTAATTTACTGCATTTTGAGGAGTTCTTCTGCTCATCACGCCGAAGATCCTCATCAAAACTTCACCAAATTTTTATGAGACCAATTTACAAGTTACTACCTTTCAAATAAAAAGGACCATCCAAATCGGATCTCTTGAGGCGTAGATATCCAGTAGCCCACTTTTTGCCCATTTTTGGTGGAAGTACCCCGTCCAATCAAAATTCCACATAATCCATCTCCATAATCCATCCAAAGGTTGTCTGTAAAAGATCGCTTTTAGCGATAAGACCGCCCATTGTGTCACCCTATGTAAAATTTCAACATTTATATCTGTAATTTTTATGGTGCGCATAATAAAGAGTAGGTACTTATTCTATCTATCTTCCCCGACGACAAAAAAAAATACTATAAGTAAAGTCTTAAAACCTGTTTATCAAGTTTCGTCAAGATCGGTTGTAAAATTGAATATGAAAAAAAATGTTCGCTATGTAAAGACTTTAAAAGACGAACACTCATCTTCATACTCTTCATCACATTTCCAGGTCTCCTCTCATCATCAGAAGACGAGGACCAAGAAGGTGACCCTTCCGGTGACGAACAGGACTCGACGAGCGACCCGCCGGAACATACCACCTATCCCATACAGCAGCCCATGCATTAGAAGGTAATGTGACGTTTTAGGAACTGATATTAGAGTAATTTGTAGAGAATTTGTGGCTTGTCGAAGTTGGAGATTTTGGTGAATGAGAAAGAAGAATAATCTGAATGAAAATGTACAACTATATCAATCAATAAAAATTAACCTTGTTTTTTGTAAAATATCCACCAGCAAAAGCAACACGCAACGCAATGCAAGAATATTTCATTGAGACGAAACAGAATTTTGTTGTGTTGAAAACAAAATAAATAAACTATTTACATTTTCAAATCAACAGACAATAATGCGTAAATATCATACACAGCCAAAGCAAACTAAAGAATACGCGGGAAAATTATTTTGGCAATTGACAGATTCTCACAAAACTAGAGTGGTACCAGTTCCTAAAACTCGCATAATCGATTTGAAAAAAATTAAATCGAGTTAGTCGATTCCCAGTTACGATTCAATGTATACGTATTAATTAAAAAAATCTTTTCATGACAACGCCATGTCACAATGAAATTCATTTATTTATATAAAAAAAGACATAATATAAAATATATTGACAGTATACCGTAAGTTTAAGTGTAGAATAGAAGGATTTTGGGTATTAACAGTGTGACCGTGACCAGACTAAAATGAAGAAAATAAACCATAATTTTATGCAAACAAAAAAAAAAACATTTTCAATAGTGATGTGTGAACGGTTTTTCATTATTTTCTGTCGATTGAATTGAAACAAAAATATTTTATTCAGTAAATAAATTAAAAAAAACTAACTTTAGCTGTTAATGTATACGATGTACATATTTATAATGGGTTAGGTATTTAAATCACACCCAGTTTAATGTAATTTCTTTGCGAAAAATTACAGTTAACAATTTCTAAGTGACTTGTTGTCAGAAAGAGGTAATAAAAAAACAAATATTATTTTTTTTTGAAATAATGCAGAACTTACAACATGTCCCAGAATTGAATACCCAAAAAAAGGGGGGAGGGGGGGGGGTGGTAAAAAATTAATGGTTCTGTCAATTCTGGGACATGTTGTGGAAAATAGCTTATGCTGCTAAAGTTATATAATACGATATCAACAACTTGTATACGAAGAACCTATACGATATCATTATATCAATTTTGTATACGATTACAATTTTTAGGTTTATTTAATTTTTACAGGTTTATAATATGTCAATTTTAAAGATAGTAAAGAAAAAGTTATCTAATGAATAAACAAATTGACTTTATTTGTTGAATATTAATAAAGAATGAAAAACAATTAAAATAATTGATACTATAGTGAGCGCGCAAGTGCTAGTCACAGCGGTGAGACGGTGGAGGGTGCGATTGACAAGATTGGCAGACTGAGATAGCTTGACCTTTGTCTACCTCCCCCGTCTCACCGCTCACATGCCGCAGGCGGTGACTAGCACTTGCGCGCTCACCACGACAAATTTATTACGTTTAATTAAATCAAGTCTCTTTTGAGTAAAAGTATTTACCTATTCATCTATTTTAAATGCTGTTTCACACACAATAAACCTAAGAGTTCTATTACTACTAACAAATTGAGAAAAACACACTGTTACTACCCAAAATCTAAAACTAGAACTTTGTATACGTAATCCATACCTCAAATATTATAAAAAACTATTCATATTATCGACAAAACTAACGGAATACAGCACTAATGATGGTCTTTTTACCTGTTTTTTTCTCTGAGTCAGATTTATTGCTACTTCGGATGCTTCAAATACAAACTATGCTCCTATAGTTGAGAATAGTTCCAGTCATTTAAGTAAAAATAATCTCAAAAAGTAATCTTTATGCCAGTGTTACCTAAATTATTAGTACCCTATGTTTTTGATACTGGAAGCTATTACTTTATTTTTGGCTTGGCGGTGGGAGTTGACTGCTAGAAATGGTCACGTAAGGAAAAAGCGTTATGCCCCCTCCATGCGACTTTCCCTCTCTCGCTGTCTCTTTCTATATGAGTGTGATATTTAAAAAAAGCAATTTTTTAAAAGTTTAGTTGGTCGGAGCAACAACGGAAATGACTTTATCATTATTTTATCAAATTGTGCTTCCGTATTGTGTAATTTTAACACTTGAAGAACAAAACCCTTAACCTTTTAACCGCCCAACTTCATATCAGTTGTCGCTCCCCCAGCGCCAAGCACAGTAAATTAAAAAAGCTTTTTGATAGAATACAGCATATTGAAATAAAAAAAGCGACCCTGGCGAAATGGAGACTAAAATATTTGTCGGATTAATCCGACGTAAGCGGTTAAAGGGTTAAGGGGGAAGCGCCAAGGTAGCCCGCGAAATTAAAATTTTCTGACGTTTTTTGCAATTTGGATGTCAGTATCAGCCCAGGTATTAGGTTATATGTGGATTATAGTATGTTTCGCGATCGTAACAAATATATATTGACAGAATTATAATCATTAGAATCAGTAACACAACTCCTTAAGTTAGAAAAATCTTTAAATTTCAAGATTTCATGAAATAGTCATTCAATAGGATTACTTGGTCTAAAAGTGTTGTATGACTTTAATAATTAAAATTCCCCCCTAAAGAGTATGTATGATTAATGATAATCCATAAATAGGTAAAAAGACCAACATTTAAAAACACCACTCGTTTTTGGCAAACCTGCTTGTGTTCACATAAAAAAACTTATGTAAAATAATAACCATTCGCATTTAGTCATCCCAAAAATTCGCAACTTTTTTGTAAAATATTTTAACTTTAACTCAAGCGATTTTGTCAAAAACGAAGCTAGTATACTTGGGCCATTACAAACACAAAGTTAAAGTTATAAATATAATATTATGACTCTAACTTTGCTTTTATAATGGTCCTAGTATAAAAAAACTCTTTAAATAGACGAAAAGCCCTCAAAGAGGCCATTTTGTTTAGCGTTTTGTCAATTTTACAAGCCGGTTGTGAATTAAACACTTTTTTAATTTCTTCTTCCCATTTGACCGACTGACGCAAGAAATAGATACTAAAAATATTTTTTACATTCAAACACTAGAATAAAACCGTCCACTGATATATTGCATGTATTTATTTATAAAAAAAGTAATTAGTTTTGAAATATACTCATTGTTAATTTCCTTTAATTTACTTACACAGCCATATTAGTATTAAGTTTCTCTTTGGTTGGTGTGGAGAACCGATATTTATAACAAAACAAAAAAAAAATGAAAAAGTTTTTTTTTTAGAGCAAAAATCGCAAAGAAATAAGTACAGTATAGGATAAGTCAGTTGAAAATATTATGTCGTTTATTTTGTATAAAAAGCAGTTCATTATTAAGAAATGTAAACTGTTTCCTATGTTTTATTTTTAAGTTAGATTCTAAGTGAAAAAGGACCATTATTTTTTATGACTGTATTTATAAAAAATGTGATTTCAATTTATTATTACCTACGTTATTTTAGAAAAAAAAAAACAGAATTATTAGCTCAAAAATACCGGTAACTCCACACTAACCAATCTAGCTTGTAAGTATTAAAAAAAAACGAATATACGATTGTAAATTATACGATTCTCTTTAAAAATAGTATACTTCGAAAAACTTAAACGTTCAATCCAAAATTGTATACGCGAAAAAAAGTATTAAAATCGTAATTGACACTTAAAATTTAGTCAAAGAATGTTAATCGAATAATCGACTAAAATATAGTTGGTTAGTCACATCACTAAAGACTAAGAACTTGGCAAAAAAAACTCTAGACTCGGAACTATGTCATTCTTAATTTAAAACTTGCTGACAGCTATGAACGCTTTGAAGGACACTAACGAGACACAAAAGAATAGTTTTATTGTTATTACTCTGGCCGTATCGTGTCCTTCAAAGCGTTAAATATAGTTAGTTTTTAGTGGTCCTGCCATTAAAAACTACCAGAGAGGTTTGTTTGAAGATTATACTTAGACTATTTCTTGTAGAAAACAAGATTTAACAGCTTTGTCTCTGTTATGGCAACGCATCTGGGATGTCTTTGGTATTGTAGACGTCCATGGACAGAGGTGACTGCTTACAATCAGACGGGTCAACTGCTTGTATGCCATAAAAAATACACATCTCACTTAGATAATCAGGTAAAACTCAACTCAAACTCAAAGCATTTATTTCAAATAAACCAATAACAGACACTTTTGAATTGTCAAGAGGTCGGTCAGTCAGAAAGATGAAGCTAGTTGCCCATTCCAAAGCTTAGGAGGGAGAAAAACGGGCACACTTTTAAATTAAAATATGTTTACAAAGTATTGGTTAAGTACATCATTCATGTTGAAATTTTACATGAGAAAGATGCAGAATGTTAAAGGCGTCTGTAATAAAAAGATGAAAAAGAAACTAATTCAAAAATTAAATTAAAATAAGCCGTGGCATCTAAGAGATGACCAGTTCCTACTGTTGGCACCCGTTCACAAACATCACGCATGGATCAGCACCATTCAGCTCAACCATTTTGAAGGAAGCTAAAAGATCCAACACACGCGCCACCATCAGCGAGACATTAGAGTGAGCATGACATCCTCTCAGCCGCCAGGGCACATCCAAGTCATAGAAAGACATATAATCAGCTTACTAAATAGGTTTGCGATAGGTTCTACTCTTTTTTGCCAAGTCTGTAGTATTTAGTAAGTTGCCTGTATTATTAGTCAGTTCAACTAAAATGTTTTAGTCGATTATTCGTTTCACATCTCTATTTAGATGTAAAAGTGATGGCGGGAAAAGTTAATGGTTGTAGATTAAAAAATATCGTAAGGAATACAATAATGATATTTGTTTTAAGCAATGTTTTTTAAAATGGACTTCCAATTAAGATTTTTAGATGGTACTATTGAGACGCTCGATAATAATTCAATAATTCACTAATAAGAAAACTTTTTCTAAGTTTATTTTAATACTTTGAGGGTCATTGAACGCTCATAGGTAACAATAAAAACTTATATTGCTATTCGTCCAGTATCCTTCAACCGATTAAAAACACGCGAGCAATAGGAATGACGCCTGGGTAAAAAAAAATATTTAGTCCGTCAGTCAGATAATAAAAAAATATTGGACACGTATTTTTTTGCTTTATGACATTAATAAAAATTAGGTACTTAGATAAAACGCAATAAAGTTGTGTAGTGGAGGCGTGCTACGTCACAACTTTATCAAACTACGTATAAAATCTAGCAAAGAGTGACGACATGCCACATTTTAACTCAATGTATCGCCGTAATGTTTTGAATACCTACGTAAAAAAAATTAAAAGTAGGTATGTGTCCAATATATTTTTTTTAAGTTTTTAGTCATCATCCCTTTTGTTAATGTAGTTGTCTAAAGTAAAATCGGTATTAATTCGATATTAATTTCTCAATCGCTAATCGAATAATCAATTTTAATTCATCTGTAGGTACTGTTTGAGATCATGAAATGAAGAGTTAGCGTAAACATGCCATACCTACCTAATGCAATTTTATACCCTTTTAAATTATTATTCTACTATGCAAGTCTTGTAACACACAAATGTCTTCCTTATAAATAAATCATCATCTTATCAGTATCACCATCTCATTAGTATTATCTAAAAATAAAAGTTTAAATATTAAGTTAATAAAAAATCGTAGTATAAATACGATATTTTTTGATCTTAAGAATGGATGCTTAGGCCGGAGTTATGGAAATCATTAAACATTTCTAGGTTATCTACACAAAGACACGGCGTGAATGAAAATATCAAACTGACATATTTTCATAGAAAAAAAAAACTACAGAGTTGAAAATGCTCATTTTTGTGAAGCAAAATGAGTGAATAATTATCCAGTTTTTTCATTGATCAAATACTTTTAATTGAATTTTAACATTAGAATAATAAAAAAAAAGTTACTCAATCCTTAAAATGAAAATTAGATTAAAATTTTCCTGTGGTCCTATGGTACTTACTTACTTTTTATTTTTAAATATTGGTCAGTTAAAGATTTCCAAAACTCCAGTTTTCCAATTTAAAAAAGAAACAGTGATTACCCTGTTATACGAGGAAACGGATATACGTAAAGGAAAGGTGAAGTTAAAAAAAATAAGATTTTTTTATGATAATATTATTATTATTATAATTATGTATTAGTACATATTATACATTATACTTATACATCGCGTAGTGATAATAATGTATTTTTAAATATAACGGAACTGTGACTTGGAATAATCGCCAGTAATTAGCGTTAAAGAGGCCTGTAGGTCACTGTGAGGCCTGTAGGCCAAAAGGAGGTCGATTGAAGGCCAAGTTGAGGCCGATGAAGGCCAAAGATGGCTGAAGTAGGCCAACACGTGGCCGAGTTTAGGCCAATGTGAGGCCTGATTGTAGCCCAAATAAGGCCGTGTTTGTTTTTGAAAAGTGGACGCTTTGATTGTCGTTTAATAATGAAAGGTTATTACAAAAAAAATACGGACTTAGTACGTTATCAAATAATAAATAAAAAAAAAGGTTCATTTTACTGCAATATAATATTGCAGCATCTATAATAGCATAATACAACTATAGGCACATATTTCAGTTTTCTACTATTGAGAATGTTTAATGAAACAGGGGTACCTACATACATTCAATTACAATATGTAAATAAGCCGATTAAATCGTATAATGGCAGGACAATAGTCAAACGAACAGGTCAAAACAAAGAAAAATAAACAACTACAAATATTTTTACAAATCCACACTATATTAACCAGTCTAAAGTGCTATAAGGATCTTTTGGCGCGTGAATGACATTAACAGGGTGGCGCTGTTGGTTGGTTGGTTCGTGAAATTGTTTTGTGAAATGTATCGAAAAAACAAGATGGCGGACATAGTTCCGATTTTGACCACGCGCCAAAAGATCTTTGTACGGTATAAGCAAACTGTTGAATACATGAAACAAATCAAAGCGTCCTTTTTCCCCACCATATTTTGCCCACCAGTGGGCTGCTACCCCACTTATTCCGAGACCGGAAACAATTTGAAGTCAAGTCCAGACCTAGTATACAATAGTTATACGCGCTTGTTTAGAGTTAAGAATAACTTCCATGTTATACTTTACGGTACAGCATAATTTTTGCTAGTCAATAAAATAATTTTTAGGCTGATTTTTGTGTTTTATTTATAAAAGAAGGTATCATATAGCTGGCAACACAGAAGATGTGGTGTTGCTGCATCATCGCCTGCGGGTACGATGACTATACTCTGTCCACTAGGTTATCACTTTTTGAGATCCGACAGTTGGACAATTACTAGATTTTTTTATTTTATTTTTTATTTTTTTTTATTAGTGTTCAAAAAAGTGTATCGCAGAGTTCAAAATTATTACTTTAAAAAACCACAGAAGCCTTTGAAGGCTTATATTAATGTAGCTAGTGAGTTCGGAAATATATGTATAAGTATCTAATTTATGAGACAACTTTAGACGGTAAGTAGATATATAAGTTTCACATTCGATTAATATTTTAAGTCTTTACTTATTATATAATACAAGAATAGCACAACTAAAGGTGGTAAGTGTATCAAACTAATAATATCACAATTAAAGAGGTAGTAAGTATTGTATCAAATTAAAGTACAATTACATTTGTAATTATTACAGTTGTAATAAGGATCAAATTCGCAAAAAATGTTAGTATGAAACTAACAGCTGTCAAAAAGTGAACAATCAAGTGGACAGATAATAACTCATTCAGTGACGTCACTTACTAACTCTAAGTAATTGACAAAAAATAAATATGACCGATTGACAATAATTCACACAATTTTGTTGACATGATTGTGCTAACATCTGGTCAATTTATTTAATTATTGATATTACACAACATAAATTCACACCATTTCCCATGGGGGTAGGCAGAAACTACAGAATGCCACCCCTGCCACGATCCTTACATACTTCTTTTGCCTCGTTTACGTTCATACATCAGAGGCCTCAGAGCCCTTAGTGCGAGTTTTTATACTTACTCGATCATGTTAACGTAAACGTCAATTTGTACTGAAATTGAATAAGCGCCGTCTGGTGACTGTAATGGGAAACACAATTATACCATACAATTTGACGTACGTCAACGTTAACGTAAACGCGATCGAGTAAGTATAAAAACTCGCACTAATCCCACTGTGCGAGTTTTTATACTTACTAGATCACGATAACGAAAACGTCATTTTGTACTGAAAATGAATAACCGCCGCCTGGTGACTAAAATGGGAATCATAATTATTCCATACAAATTGACGTAAGGTAAAGTTAACGGAAATGCGATCGAGTAAGTTTAAAAACTCGCACTAAGCCCTCTGGTCACACGCACGCCGTTTGCGAGTACTACGCACCTGACCTTTCTGAACAACATCACCACCGTCAGTGTTTATTTCCTTCTAGGGGCCGGGGGGACGCCCTCCTGCTGTTTCCACTCAAATCACGTCAACCTCATCATCATCCGTAACCATCGTCATCTCTCATGATGGATATTATTAAGTGACATTTCTGAGTAGGTCCAAAGGAAAAGTTCTTATCAACAATGGCGGCAATGAGATACTTTTTGGGATTAGCCTTTTTGCAGCAATAGTGTTGATGCAGAGGCACAATAAAATGGAGATAAAGATTTATGTCGGATCTTTCATGAGTGTGCACTTATAACACCGACCCTCTTCTAGGCCGAGCACCGCGCATTCATTACTTACGTCGCGTCGTCCGTCAAGCAGTCGTCTAACCTCAAAACTTATCACGTGCGCGACCGTAAATACCTGCTGCCTGCACCTACTGTTTTCAAGTGAGAATAGGAACCCAATCGCACTCCGACCCCCAAGATACAAGCCCTGCTTAGTTTGTGGGTCAGCGGTCAAACCATACATTGTTGTAATGTACATCTCGTAGTTGACCATTGAGGTCGAGACTACTTAACCGGACTATCCTGTGGATGCTTTAAGCGATCTTAAAGCCTCTGGCCAGGGGCCGAGCGCACAGAACAGTTGGCTTCGGCTCAGAGTCCCAAGATATGCCAAAGACATTGACAGTGAAACAAAATAATAAAAATCATTAATAACTTATCATTTCTCGAAATCTCTCGGACAGATTTTGATCCCCTTCTGCATGTTTGAACAGTACATTGTACCCTTTCATTTGGTTTATGACTCATCCTTGGCGACGCTTGGACCACATTTGCCCACTATCTTTTGTGTTTATGTATGTCTGTCATGATCACTTTTTCTTTTGCCAATAAAACCTTTGAATTTTTTTTTGTATTTTTTAGCTTACCCATACCTATCCCAATTCTGTGCCCACGGTAGGTATATTCTGACACTATGCCTAATCACGATCTTATGTTTAAAGGATTCGACAAATAAATAAAATACCATTTGTAGGTAAACTTTACAATATTTTAATTGAACAATACATTTAGATACAAAAGTCCTTAACTATTATTTACAATTATAATCTAAAATTCGTATAAAAATATTTATAGAACCACCGATTTTCCTTTTTATAATAAAAAAACAATAATTTTATCGATAAAAAAAAGAAAGTCTTTATACATTAAAGCTTCACTAAACTCTAATTTATAGTTTGGTTGGAATAGACTAAATAGTCGATTATTTTTAATCGACTAAGTAGGTTGATGTTTGGTTGAATCCAGCCATTTTATTTTGTTGACTATAGGTGCAATTCTATAAAATCTTACCAAGAAAACTTAGGAATTTGAAGTGAGCTGTCAAACTTATATTTTGAATTGTTTTAATTTTTTTTAGGCAGTATTTCGAAATATCTTGATTTAAAATAGTGTTCTTGAAGTTTATTGCCCGTTCTTCTCCATAGAGATCTAATTTTTGAAATGGGCAACTAGCTTCAACTTTCTAACTGACCGACTCTTTGACAATTCAAAATACCTGTAATTGATTTAATTGGTTTGTGTTTAGGATGACAGATCACCTATGTTTTAACGATAAGATTTTTCAGAAAAGACCATTAGTTCTTTCACAGTTATTATAAAGTGCTTCAAAGATCTTGTCACTGTCAAAATCACAGTGATCTTTATTTTCGTTTAAGTCTGTCAAAATAACATTGATCTTTATTTTTGTTACACTATGGTTGCTATTGAATTGCTCTGTCAAAATTAAAATAACTGTGAATGGACTATAGTCACAGGGTGCATAGGCATAGATATACTTAAAAATAGAGTAATATATCTTTTAATCTCATTAGAATTTCAATAAAATACGATTGTTCAGACATTTTGTTCATTCTTATAAATACAATAAAATAATTTTATTTTCGGAATTTTAAAATTGGAACGAAACAAAAAAACAACAAATAAAATAAATAACGGCCGAATTCTCAAACACAACTTAATTTTATGACCTGTCTGTCACAGGGTAGTGTCAAAAAGGAACGTCTTAAAGGTAAGTCTTAGAGCCTATTTCACGATGTCCGAATAGCTACTACTCACTGAATAAATTCAAAAATGGAATACAATTTGTATGAAATTATCTGCCTAGTAAGTTAAATAGGAACTTAATCGTAGGTGGTGAAACAGGCCTAAGTGTCGTTTGAGAATACGGGAGTTAGAAGAGACATAAGACATATTTTTAAAATTATATAAGTACATTATTTGAGCACATTTTCTTAGGAAGGAATGTCTTTTGATTACAAGATTGGAATGTTTTATAATATAGACCCGTTCCCATATTATTTTCGAGCCATTCTTATTCCAACCCGAAATCTTATAAAAACCGGAGTTCCGGCTTTTAAGACCAATTATATTGGCAAGTTTAAAAAGTATTAATTTTATTTATATGTATCTTTTTAAGAGTTTTATCAAGGCAAAGTTTTAAGGTATTTTGGCCAATATTTCTAAGTTTTTTTCTGTCTGTAATGTATAACTAAATTTTTTTCTGACGAAAAGTTGACTTTAATGTTGTCAGAAAATTTTCATCAATAAACTACAATGGGGGTTCCCATTGTAGTTTATTGATGAAAATTTTCTAAAAAAATAAAGGCATAATGGAGGCATTTTATGATTCTAGAAAAAGGCTATCCTGTAAAGGGTGACGGTTTACGATTACATTATTTATTAACTGTTTTAGGTATTTCAGATAAATATTGTGCCTGATGTGAATGTAATGGAGGCAAAATGAGTCCAAAATGGGAAATTAAATTAGAAAATGTTTTCGGACATTGGATCAATTTCTTAGCTACATTATAGACAGAAAACAATAAATGAGCAAATATTCCTTTAAAAGCTAAGCGAACTCCGTTAAAATCGGAATTCTTTACAATCAGTCGTCGACACAACCCTATATAAAGTTAAAATAGCCTATGAACCACTAAACGCAACAAGGCAGTACAGTTTTATTTAATTTTTGAGTGGGCAATCAAGCGGGCTAACCTGATGGTAACTGGTCACCGTCGGCCGGCAAAAGCTGTAATGCCAGGGGCATCACAGAAACTTTGCTTTCCCAAAGACAAAGCTGATAGAGCTCTAATCATTCTAAAATTACTTGATGTTCGTGTTACGGGTAAAGAAAACAGTATCAGTTCCTGCAATCGACGTTTTTTCGCTGTCACAGAACTTGAAAACGATGTCGTCATAAAGTCACATGATTTAAAATGATAATCTATTTTGGTAACTGTACTTTTGTCAGTTTGTGGTCAAGCCGTCCCCAAAAGCGTTTAAAAAAATATAGTATTTAATACCCTGATATACAATATTTTATTGTCAACACTTTGCTTTTGTCAGTCACTTTGGATTTGTCAGAGTTGATTTTATTACTTTAACCATTATAACAACAATAGGGGTAACATCTAAGTAGAGATTCTTACGAAATTAGTGCATAATTTTCATAAATACTTAATTAATTGTTATGTTAATGATACGCGGTTTTTACGTATTTCTACTGATTAATTAATACAGTAAAAATAACCTAAAAACAACTTAAAAATAACTTAAAATTATTTTCGTTCGTCCGTCAGCTATTGTCAATAAAATTATGTTTTCTCAAAAACACGCTAATCTTTTAATGAGCATTTTAATTCAGCACACTTTTTCAAACGACTCTGACAAAAGCAAAGTGAAATCACAGACCCACTGGATAAGCAGAGGGGACAGCAAATAAAACCTAAACATGCCTCCCACCACACCCTCTATTCCTGATTAAACCTATGTTCCGACAAAATAAAACTATTATCAGACCTAATCAAAGATTCCCTTTCAGCGTCACTAAAACTAGACTTAACGAAATCACTCCTTAATACATTTTTAAACTCTAAACTACAATCAGTTTTTACGTAACTTAATTCTTGCACTTTATCCCCACACTGATTTAGAGGTATATAGGCTGATTCTCGATTTGGCATAAATCTATGTGAGCCATTTATAATCAGAGTCGAACTTCTTCGAATAGTCTGCCTTCCAAGTTCAACGATTTCGAGGGAATTTTGACCGATGACCAAGCTTTTATATGTTTTTATAAAGACGTATGCGAGGGTTAGAAAGCCGATTAATATCATGGAGTAGGTTATGATTGGTACTATGACGGGTCCCACAGTGGTGGCGAGGTAGATCCATCGCCAGATTGGTGTTGTGAGCTCGTGAATGCCCTGGAAACAAAAAGATAAATGGTAAAGTGACTTTGTGTTTGGCAGACTTTGGAGTTGTCATTCCAAATTCATCACTTAATTTTCTTAAGTTTACCGCTTCAAACCCAGACAGGCGCTTAGTGTAAATTATTTCATCTCCACTGCTCTCAAAACGGTAGGAAAACATCTTTAGGAAACTGGCTTATCCTAGAACCAAAAATTCGAAGACATGTGACATCTATCAACCCGCACTGGGCCCGCGTGGTGGATTACAGCCCACTCCCTCTCCACGAGAGGAGGCCTGTGTCCCAGCAGTGGGAACATTAGAGGCTGATTATGATATTATGCTTATACAGCTTCGGAAATGCTCGACCGGTTTCACACTCAAAGGTAGCTCCTAAACATAAGCTTAGGACACGGCTTAATAAAATTAGTAGAGCATTCTCGAAACAAGCAATAGAGAAGTTTCATTATTTGTCTCAAGCTTAAGTAATACCTAAGTAAGACTTTGGAGTTGTCAATATCAAAGTTAGACTTGTGCGAGTTCCTAAATGTGACGTGTCGCATTCCGGCTTCATAATCATAATCATTTATAGGTATTGGTATCTACAGCATATCGTAGGCCTAGCAAAGAGAAAAGCCCTCGAGAAGTAAGAGGTCCAGATGAATAAATAAATAAATAATCTTTATTGACATAGGTATTAGGAGGTTGTACGAATATTACAAACTAGGTAAAAACCTGTAGGTATGTCATGAGTTAGCACTTTCTTCCATTTTCATTACACTATTATAATTGTTATGCCAAAAAATCTCATCACTCAATATTTAGATTTACTCATAAAAACAAAAAAAAAGATACTAATAATAGGATAGTTCTCCATATGGCACCAAGGACTTATAAGTATAAAAATAAATCATCACTCAATATTTAGATTTACTCATAAAAACAAAAAAAAAGATACTAATAATAGGATAGTTCTCCATATGGCACCAAGGACTTATAAGTATAAAAATAAATCATCACTCAATATTTAGATTTACTCATAAAAACAAAAAAAAAGATACTAATAATAGGATAGTTCTCCATATGGCACCAAGGACTTATAAGTATAAAAATAAATGTGAAAATTTTATGTGTGCACTTATCTATAACAAAATACTAAAGAACTATAGAGAGTTAAAATTATGGTTGCTGGAAAAACACTTTATTTTTATTTTTGATTATGTTTCTATTACACTATGTAATATAAAAATAATCAAAAATATTCACATATTAAGCTATTAAGAAAATGTTCTAATTTAACATTGTATATTTTTCCAAATCATTAACACTACCTACTCGTTTAGACGTGATATTTAGTTTAAAATCATTAAAGTCGGTTACCGTCGCCTTAAATTGAAAAACAAAGTTACCGACAGTCGTGACTAAAACAAGCATTTTCCAAGAAAGTCTAGTTTCTAAGTATTCTTAAATGTTTGTTTCTCGAGAAAGTAAATGAAAGTGATGTGCCGTATGCGCTAAATAGATGTCCAACTATTCTGTCAATAAGTCGACGTGAGTTTTCCCCATAAAAGATTGAAATGGCATTTGTTCGACTGACCGTTTTTCCGGCGACTTGCCAAGAACAGATTTAATAATAAATGGGATCTGTCTTTCAATACTTCTATGTAGGAGGGCTCTCGCTCACACCTAACCAAATTAAAATGAAAGTACTTATGTTTTTTTGAAAAATGTAAGCAATTAGAGGACTAGTAGGCAGGTAGGTATTAATTTAATAGATAGGTACCTAATTACCTAGTTTACCTAATTTTAAAAACACATTACCATTGTGTAATTTTCCACACGATGTTCTCTTTCAACGTTTTGAGAGCAGTGGTGATGAAATAAATCGCACAAAGTATTGTGCCTATGGCTGTCCGACTTGACGACAGCGAACAATTGCGTGCTATGCGAGCCAAATAAGAATAGTACTGCCAAGACGCCGTTTTGTTCCGCAATACTCGCGAAATTCATTACCAAAGCGTACTAATTTGACAGCTATCGTGTGAAGTTACCAGCGAAACTCGAGGAACTCGTGGCTAAGTAATAACAGCCGCACGGGTCGATCCGTCAGGTTAAGCTACGCATGCCGGGGTTGGTCAGTGGATGGGTGACCATCTTTACATATCGAGATTCCTCCGTGCCTCGGAAAGCACGTTAAGCCGTTGGTCCCGGCTGTTATTCGTGGATCTTTGACAGTCGTTACGGGTCGTCAGAAGCCCGAAAGTCTGACAACCAGTCTTACCAAGGGGTATCGTATTACACAGTTACTGGGTTGTGGAGGTCAGACAGGCAGTCGCTCCATGTAAAATACTGGTATTCAGCTGCATCCGGTTAGACTGGAAGCCGACCCCAACATAGTTGGGAAACGGCTAGGCAGATTGATATTGTGTGAAGTTGCCAGCGAGCGCGATCCTATGGTTGTGTGAAGTTGCCAGCGAGCGCGATCCTATGGTTGGTATTGTGTGAAGTTGCCAGCGAGCGCGATCCTATGGTTGTGTGAAGTTGCCAGCGAGCGCGATCCTATGGTTGGCTCGCATACTTTATCAATCGGAGTTGGTTTCATTTTGACAACATTCATTGCGTTAATTACGTTGTCGAGCAGACAACATTTTTCGAACATATGGAGCAATGGATAAGCAATTTGTTTCAAAATTATTTTTTACTATTTTTTTACTTTTTTTTAGGTAACTACTTACTTCTTCAAGCCACATAACAGGAAAGATGGTGTCGGGAAAGTTGTTGATATTGTTGATCGGAATATTCGGAGCACGGTCTACCTTCAGGTTGAGTTGTACCCTCACGAAGCCTTCAAGGGGTACTCCAATTTTCTGGAAAAGATGAGATTATTTAATTAGTATACCTAGTCGTTATGGGTCGTCAGAAGCCCGAAAGTCTGACAACCAGTCTTGGCAAGGGGTATCGTATTACTCAGTTATTGGGTTGTGGAGGTCAGATAGGCAGCCGCTCCATGTAAAATACTGGTATTCAGCTGCATCCAGTTAGACTGGAAACCGACCCCAATATAGTTGGGAAAAAGCTAGGCAGGTTGAAAGTTCAATAATATTTTTAGGAGCCCAAAATGGGAATTATTATAAGTAACTAGGTAAACGCCTACATGCTTAACAAAATAAGGGTATTTAAGTATTGTTACGAACTGGGGTTCGGGATAAATAAATTTATGACAATTTACAAAAAAAACACACTAAGTATATATTTAAATAATCACAAATACAGTATATAATTTAATGTATTGTGTTGCGTAAATTATTTTGCATAGGTACTATTGTATAGAATCAAGTTCGTCTAACTGAACAGACAGCTGTGCTGCTGGACAGTTTGTTCCGCTACTTCTTCTTCCCAGCTAAAGCACTAGGAAGTGGTGAAGGGCGGGCGTTTTGTGGGGACTGTCTTACTGTAATTTCGACGTTCAAAAAGTGCTGATTCTCAGCCTAATTTGAATAAAGGACTTTTGTTTTTTTTTATTTTTTTTATTTTGAGTAATCAGAAACTTTAAGCAGAATCACTTGTAGCTCACTGCAGTTTACTGTTGTTCACTGTTTAGCATTCCTAGCTGAATTGCCTTACTCCGATGGCAACCCTCTATTTAATTTAAGTATATAGAGTGACTGGTAATTAGTGACCGATACCTAAACACATGATTGTGCTCATGATAACAAACGACTTTTACTAAGAGACCAAACATGAAATCGCGAAAAAAAAATCAGCTGCTCCCTACATTTTGACGAGTTATGCGAACATGAATGTATGGGGCAGCTGATTTTTTTTCGCGATTTCAGGTTTGGTCCCATAGTAAAAGTTGTTTGTTATCATGAGCACAATCATGTGTTCAGGTATCGGTCACTAATTACCAGTCACCCTATATGACGAGTGTAAGCTTCTCGAAAGTTCGAGAACATTCTAGTACTTACGGGAATGATCTAGAATGCTGCAAAACGACACATAACCATCTAGAAAATTCTGGAAGGGATTAGAATGTTCTAGAAAAATCTGTCATGAATCGACGTATCGTGTAGTTCTGCTACTCGATTACAGATGGCGTTAGCGTGTCTACGTAACCGTATGTTAAATAATGATGTGATAATGATTGACTTACCGGTTGTATCATGAAGTAAGTTTCATGTTTCTTCTTGATCGGCTTCAGACCATCGAAGGGCAGCAGAAGACTCGGGTCAGCGTCGTAGAAGTGAGGGAAGGAGAGGTACACTGGGGCGTCTGTAAAAAGGTTATAAATATCTAGGTAAGAACAATGTGTTAGGGCAACGGTGCAGTTTAAAAGAAGTTGTTGTCGCCTCTTTGCGAGAAAAACGTGAAATTTCGGAAAAGGTATTTTTTATTATTATTCAATAATTTAATATTCGATTGTAGAATCTTTTCGTGTATTTTTTAAAAGTTTATTATATAACTCATTTAACGTAAAAACACATTAATTTATTTGTCATATTTTTTTTTAAAGTTTACATATCGCTTCCTATAAAATTGCATTTTTCGAGATAATTAAGTGCGTTTTTCTCGCAAAGATTCGTAGTTTTTACAAAAAATTTTAAGAGTAGGTAAGTAATGCTTAGATGTTGAGAAGATGAATGTAAGGGGACTAATAAGGTATTTACAAGGCTTATGTGAGTGGAAACGCCGGGAGGGGACGCCCTAGGAAGACATATAGTGCCCTTATTGGTGATGCTCTTCAGAAAGGTCAGGTGCGTAGTACTCGCTACCGGCGTGGGTTGATGACCAGGGAGCCTAGTAGGTACGAGTTTTTAATACCTGGAATACCTAGTCGATCGCGCTAAAGTACACTTCAATAAGTACTGTAACTGAAGAAGGGACGTTTGGTGACAATAATGGGAACTACAAGTGTGATGAAACATACATGGTAGGCTTTAATTATTAGTAAGTAATTCATAGATCATAGAGGATGGTTCGCACTCTATCCAAAGACAATTGTTTCATTCCTTCTCTAGTTCTCTTGTCAAAACGTCATCATGGTGAGAACACACTTTTTCCTATTTGTCTCGTATTTCATATGTTTGATATTCCATTTAGAATAGTTCTGATTGCACTATTCGCATATACTTGATGATCAAGGAATACACGAATAGTTACCAAGATTTGGTGTTTTTAATCTCACCGCATGCCACCTCCTTATGCCCGCAGCAACTGCACGACCACACCTTATTTTATATTAGCTTCGCTGATAGCTAAACTGCTCTGCTCAGATAGTACGTAATAACAAAGTGTTCCATACAAATTGACGTAGGTACTTAACGTTTACTACGTTAAGTTAACACGATCGAAATGAATAGAAACTCTCACTAGGCCCGCAGATTTTTTAAATATAAACAATGAAGAGTTCCGTACCTACCTAGTTGAAAAGAATTCGTACCAAAAACAATCTTAATCCCAAAAAAATATTTTTTAAGTGTTTAAATTACAAATTGACCATTTCGGACTAAGACCTTGCCAACCGACCGTGCGACCGTGTCAAATTTCATGATTCTCGGTCAACGGGAAGTAACTACTCTGTAGGTTTTGATTTACTTGGGAGTATCAAAATATGTCGCATTTTTTATGGCCGTTTTTTGTTTATTGCGTTGACTTAGAAGCTTGATTTTTTAGAACTCCAAGGGACTTACGTATTTGATATTAATTTCAAATTGATACCTTCACGCGTTCCTGAGAAAAAGGGTCCTGACAGACTGACAAACAGACAGATGGACAACGTAGTGAACCTAAATGGTTCCGTTTTTTCCTTTTGATGTACGGAACCCTAAAATTAAAAAAGAACCAATACCAATCAACCATCCCACCAACCAAATGCCAAATAAAAAATATCCTGTAGCTAAACAAATGATTATCGTATGACTAACTTTCGATTTACGTCATACCGAATGCTCTAAAATAAGCATTTAGCATGTATCGTGCAACCCTACTTTCCACAGAGTTGGTATAGTTTTATGCAGCATAAAGGTACAATACGCGCCACTAAAGATGTGACTTGACATACCACGTGGTTTGACTTGCGCAGTAGACGATTTTAGGTGTCTTTAGCGGTATGAGGCCCCAAGTCTGCTATTACAATAGTGTCAGAATGGTCTATCATTGATTTCATAATTGTTGATTTTGACAAGTTTGATAATCTACTAATATTATGGCGTCATTATGACTTTCCAATGGTCAACCACTGACACTCCATTGTAAGAAATGGCATAGAATGGTAATCTCGTAAATGAACGACTGACGTATGCAGTAATCTGATAATCTTACTAGGTAGGTACTTCAGATTGCTTAAAACACTAATAAATATATATGTAAAAATATATATAAATGAAATCTGGCATGACTAAATGTTCAAATTTAGTACTTAGTAGTTTTTCGAAAATCATTTCTACTAACGGGTTTTATAATAATGGTAATACGACAATGTCATTCTTGTACGAGACCACTGACCGACCATTGTCATTTTGCTAAAAGTTCGTAATCTGCTAAATTCATAATGGTCGATCATTATGAATTTAGCAGATTACGAACTTTTAGCAAAATGACAATGGGATCGTCTTGGAATGACGAATTTCTAAAAAATAGCAGACTTGGGGCCCTGAGCACGGGAAGGGACCGGGCGTCATCAGGGCAGCAGAAAGAGCGAGGGAGGCGCGGTCAAGTCTCACCTTTCGTGGCGCATATTATACGTACGTTTTTTGATCCATTAGTTTATACTTTCATCAGGTAGGTACTGACTACAGTTGGGGAAAGGCTAGGCAGTTGGCGACACTTACTGTATTGACAGGGGCTGATGTTCTGCAGACCTCTAGGAGGGCACTTCTCTCCAGGGTAGTAGCATTTGTTGTCAGGGTTCACGTCTGCACTCTCGAAGGTCGACGGTGGTGGCGTATAGAGACCTGCTTTGATGCCTGGAGGATAGAAAAACAGGTTTGTAACCAACATATAACAGCGCCATCTAGTGAAACTTATCCAAAGCACTATGATGAGCGGCTTCTAAAGGCGCGGTATTAGCTCAATATTTACAAAAATTGGTTTCTTGGATTGTCCAGTATGATGTAACGCAATGAAACTATCCGACACAAAAGGGTTTAAAGAAAAATTTTAACCGAATAGAATAATAAAAAATAGTTTAATATTACCTATAAAAATTTTCGAAGTTGCTCAAAAAAATAAACCTTGGCGTCGAACATCTATGTATTTTCAGCGATAGCGACATTAATTTTTTAAGAATTTAATAGAATTAGCATATTTTTAAAACTTTAACCGGACAATTATTTAATTTATTGTTCTGAATAATAATATTAATTTAATAATATTCTGAATAATCTAAAGAAAACCCGTAGTCACATCTCGGCAACACAAATATTATTTTAAATTTTCAGTTTGTGTTCCCTTCCACATATATGACCCATCTGCTATCAAAGCAAGAGTGAACAGTCATCTTCTGGGCACGCTCGTTCTATCGTATACCTCATCCATCCCATTCCGTAAGGCGTGATCAAGGTCAGGAGCATGCCCAGGCACCAATCAATCTGCCTAGCCTTTTCCTAACTATGTTGGGGTCAGCTTCCAGTCTAACAGGATGCAGCTGAATATCTGTATTTTACATGGAGCGACTGCCTATCTGACCTCCGCAACCCAGTAACTGGGTTTATAATACGATACCCCTTGGTAACACTGGTTGTCAGACGACCCGTAACGACTGTCAAAGATCCACGAATGACAGCCGGGACCAACGGTTTAACGTGCTTTCCGAGGCACGGAGGAGTCTCGGTCTCCCTGACGGTCTCCCTGAGGGATCGACCCATGTGGCTGTTATTACTTAGCCACGAGCTCCTCATGCCCAGTCACCAATAAAAAAAAACTCAGAGCAGTGTTTACAGGGTTGTGTTCATGGAGAAAATGTCTGAGGGGTTGATGAGAATCTCTTACCATCTTTGTAGACATCTTCTCTATACTGCAAAGGCAGGATCCTGCAGAGATCCTTATCATACACGTGGACTGTGTCAGACTTGGTCAGAGAGCGAGGTGGGAAGAAGGAACCTTCGGATGCACTGGAAACAAAGAAAGAAATGGTTGGTTAAAACAGTATGCAAGCGATTTGACTGGCTTTTGTTTTTGCTGTCAACCGA
Organism: Cosmia trapezina; assembly: GCA_905163495.3. Taxonomy (NCBI): domain Eukaryota; kingdom Metazoa; phylum Arthropoda; class Insecta; order Lepidoptera; family Noctuidae; genus Cosmia; species Cosmia trapezina. The sequence continues at coordinate 12,125,159 of LR991049.1, forward strand.
TCACAGACTTGGAATTTGAAAGCAATGTTTTATCACTCCTCCTCTGACAAATGTGTGCACTGACTGGACAGGTCCACTCAATCTGTGTGGTCTTTCTTCAAAAGACCATTTTAGACACCAATTGGTCTTCACATGATCTGACCAAGATTATGTCTGGACTTTTTAAAGGGACCTCTAAGTTTGTTTCGGCCTTTCTTCTCAGAGTGGTCAATAGGAACCGCCGACCTCATATAGTTCTTAAATTATGATTGACGTGTAAAAATCTTTGTACGCACACGGCTACAGATCAAGCTATACATTTCCAGTATAAGCTGATCTCGCATTGTATAGGATTTCCTTATAATGAGAGGTCAGTGTAAACTGGAAATGTATAGCTTGATGTGTAGCCTAAGTATGTAGTTATCATATCACTTTTGACATCAATTGCCATTAAATTCAACTGTTTCATAGACAAATGGACCTTATAACCGACTAATGTAAAAACTAGCGGAACCGACAGACGTTGTCCTGTCTGAACGATCCTAGAACCCGACTGCAGCGCCACCTACCGGGTCCAATTATGTTTTCAAACCATCCAGGAACCCATTGAAATATACACACAAAATTTCATCCAAATCGGTCCAGCCGTTGTTATACCACGTTGTATCCTTTTTTTTACGCGCAATGGAACGCGAACCCAGGGAAGCGGAGTTAGGCCCCGCCCCTTCGCTCTACGATACGCGTAGGTACTTGTTGGAAAAAGTTTAGTAGTAACACTTGGAATACGTTTTAGTAAAAAAAAAAATGCGACTTTGATCTTGAATATCTCATAATATACTTACCAGTGGATTCCCAGGTATGGTCTAGTGGAAAAAACGAGCCAAATAATGGGTAGAATATGTGGCTTTCGGCTTCGGCAAGTGTCTTTTTACACCCGGTATATTAAAAGCGAGAAAATCTTCTTAAAGTGATTGCGCTGTGTAGCCCGCGAAATTCAGCCTTAAGCTGAATATGTCACAAATGTTCAGCCACATTTACTTAAGGATGATGCGCTGTGTAGCCCGCGAAATTCATTTTTTTTTGGGTTTTTTGCAATTTGCAGGTCCGTGTCAGGTTGTATCTTGATCAAAGTATGATATGCGGCAATAAAACATATGTATTTATATAATTTTAACCATAAAAAACATCAATACATCTCTTTAGGTTAGATTTCGTGCAGATTCGTCAAACGAACAAAATCTAACGAATCTGCACGAAATATAACCTAAAGAGATGTATTGATGATTTTTATGGTTAAAATTATATAAATACATATGTTTTATTGCCGCGTATCATACTTTGATCAACATACAACCTGACACGGACTTGCAAATTGCAAAAAACTCAAAAAAAATTGAATTTCGCGGGCTACACAGCGCATCATCCTTAAGTAAATGTGGCTGAACATTTGTGACATATTCAGCTTAAGGCTGTATTTACAATTGCAAGTTGACTCCTACCTTGTGCGAACAACTTATGTTTATAGAACAAATATTAGTCATTATGTACCTATTCTATGTTGTATTGTTGAGTTTATTTAAAAAAAAAACGCACGTAGGAATATTATAAGTTATGGTGGAGGAAAACATTGTATGAAAACCTGGGGATTACTATGAGCTATTGTAGCAGGTCAGAAGTTGAACGTTTCTTGTGAGAGAGAGAGACGGAGCTATAAGTCGTATATAGCTCCATCCAGCCATAAGAGCTCATAGTAAGGCCCCTGGACTTTCAATCAACCTGCCTAGCCCTTTCCCAACTATGTTGGGGGGGTTGGCTTCCAGTCTAACCGGATGCAGCTAAATACCATTATTTTACATGGAGTGACTGCCTATCTGACCTCCAGAACCCAGTAACTGAGTAATACGAAACCCCTTGGTAAGACTGGTCGTCAGACTTTCAGGCTTCTGACGTCCCGTAACCACTGTCAAAAATCCACGAATGACAGCCGGGACCAACGGCTTAACGTGCTTTCCGAGGTACGGACGACTCTCGGTATGTAAAGATGGTCACCAATCCACGGACCAACCCCGGCAAGCGTAGCTTAACCTGATAGATCGACCCGTGCGGCTGTTATTACTTAGCCACGAGCCCTCCTGTATGCGTTCCTATATCAGGTCAATGTTAGACAAAGAGTGAAGTGTTAGGCGATGTCTAATCTGTTTAAATAATTACCACATAAACAAATCATAAAAGAAAGTCAACATTTGTCATTAGTTTAGTATCGCTATTCGATAACAGATGGCGTGACGTCACTTGTGTGATTCTCCTGCAAAACATGACCTCTGCGGTACTTTATACAATATGTATTAGTTTTTGTTTACACTAAACCTGAAAAGGGGTCACAAACACATCATTTTGAACATTTTTTTCTATGGCACCAACCTTGAAATCGGGAAAAAAAAATGAGTTGTTACTTAAATCGACAAAATGTATGGAACAGCTGATTTTTTTTTTCGCGATTTCAGGGTTGGTCCCATAGAAAAAATTGTTCAAAATGATGAGTACAATGACCCCTTTTCGGGTTTAGTGTAAACAAAAAGTAATGTTGTATACATAGACTTAGAAAAGATGGACTCCGCGCCGCGCATATCGAAAGTGAAGCACCGTACCGATCTATGTGTGCATGATTTGAGTACCTGCAAAGACGCCGGCGCTCGTGTCACGTAATGGCGGCCGGTCGGCATACTATGATGTAAATGTGTGCGCGAGGCGTGTTTGTACAAACGGTCCGCTTACTGTGCTTCACTTTCGATATGTGTGGCGCGGAGTCCATCTTTTTTTATAAGTCTATGGTTGTATAATAAACTTTTGACTTACTGGACACTGTTGTTTTATTTCTATGCGAGATATTTTACGGACGTTGTATAGGCGACATACAGTACCTACAAGGGTGATCGTATTACTCAGAGAGGCAGTCGCTCTCGTTCCATGTAAAATACTGGTATTCAGCTGCATCCGGTTAGACTGTAAGCTGACCTCAACATAGTTGCTTGCAGAACGGATTGCCAATTAGGCCGAAAATTTCTGAAGCAGCGACGAAATTTCTCAAGAAAAAATTCTTACGAAGGATTCCCGATTGGTGACTAATAGCTTAACAAGAACTTATTCTACAATATTTGCACATTATTATTGATTTTCTTCGGTGTATTGCAAAAGGGAAAATAACTTAACCTTGGGACGACGCGCGACGTAAAAATAATATTTGTTTGGCATTGTCGTTCGCAATTTTTTTTAGGGTTCCTACGTACCAAAATGTTAAAAACGAACCCTTATGGTGCGATGATTTATCTGTCTGTCCGTCTGTCACAGCTGGATATATCAAGAACTACTAATGCTATCAAATTGAAATTTGGAATAGTTTTAGATGATGTTTGCCAAACTATTAATTTTGCAAACAAGAAAGAAATTTTTATTTTTTTTGTGCAACAGGGACTGAAAGGGGGTCTTAAAAATTCGAAGTGGGGCTACTAGGGCATGCGGGCTATTTGCACATTCTCAAACAATTTTCTTCTTTTTTTTTTGGCCGTGTGATGAAAAATGTAAAAAAAAAATACCGTTTTCCCCCCTATATCTCCAAAGTTTGCATAGAGAAAAATCTGAAATTATTATGTAAAGAGTACAGAAAAAATAAAACGATGTCTTTATACAGGGCTATTTTTAAATGACTAGCTAAATTTTCACAGGGTGTTCTACCCATGAATATGAACAACTTTCACTATGGGACCAACTTTGAAATCGCAAAAAAATATCAGCTGTTTCATACATTTTGATCGAGTAGGTATTGAACTTTTGTAGGAAACCGCTGGTTTTTTTTTCGTGATTTCAAAGTTGGTCCCTTAGTGAAAGTTGTTCATATTCATGGGTAGAACACCCTGTGAAAATTTAGCTAGTCATTTAAAAATAGCCCTGTATAGCACACTTTTTCAGAAATCGGAACGGAACCCTCAGTGCGCGAGCGTGACTCGCTCTTGACCGGTTTTTTTTACTAACGACCCGTCGTCCTGCATCACATGGTTTTTAAGACTTGAAAAAACATCAAGTTTTCTATACTATATATAAGTTAAATATTAATGTATTATACATATAAACTTTCCGGAATAAATTATCTAAATGATAGTGAAAACCGCATCGAAATCCGATGCGTAGTTTAGAAGAACAACGCAGCCACATAAACAGTCAGATACAACAAAAAGCGACTCTAATTTAGGTATAGCGGGAGTAAAAAGACACTTGCCGAAGCCCAAAGCCACATATTCTACACATTATTTGGATCGTTTTTTTCCACTAGACCATACCTGGGAGTCCACTGGGTTCTGGAGATATTGAAGGTCAAAGTAGCATTTTTAGGGTTCCGTACCAAAATGGTAAAAAAGGAACCCTTATGGTGTGACTCAGTCTGTCTGTCTGTCTGTCTGTCACAGCTGGATATCTCAAGAACTACTAATGCTATCAACTTGAAATTTGGAACAGTTTTAGATGACGTTTACCCAACTATTTTACAAATAAGAAAAAAGTAAAAATATTTATATATTTTTTGTAACAGGGAGACTGAAAAGGGGTCTTAAAAATTCAAAGTGGGGCTACTAGGGCATGTGGGGTATTATATGAAAGAACGCTGTTTGCACATTCTCAAACATTTTTTATTTTTTTTTAAACCGCATAGTTTTTGACTTTTGATAAAAAATGTAAAAAAAAATACCGTATACCGTACCCCCCCCCCCCTTTTCTCCGAAGTTTGCAAAGATAAAAATCTGAAATTATTCTATGTAACAGAAGTTTATGTAAAGGTTACAGGAAAAATAAAACGATGTCTCCCAATAGCACACGTTTCACACACACGCACACTTTCAGAAATCGGAACGGAACCCTCGGTGCGCGAGTCCGACTCGCTCTTGTCCGGTTTTTTTATTATTAAAACGTATTGGTGTTATTACTAAACTTTTTCCGACAAGTACCTACGCGTACCGTAGAGCGAAGGGAGTTTGCCTGGGTTCGCATTACATTGCGCGTAATAAAAAATAGCTTTTTTTATACCTAAAAATAAAAGTCGTTTCCCAGGAATAATTTTTGTGCAAAGCTACTTAGTTAGTGCATAGTTGACGGCTTTGTGATGTCTTTTTACACCCTGAATAGAATTGTGTATTGACGTCAAAATGTCTTCCTACATAACGAGTCAAAATGGCGGTAAACGATATTCTTGTTTTCTAAGCAGTGCTGATATTGCTGTTTTTGCGGCAAACCTATAATTTCAACGGTTATTTTCTAAGTGATGTATCTGTGTTTGTTATAAATCTAATAAGCGGCATAATATCACAAAATTGCGTTTTGACAAATTAATTATAGGTACGTGTCGTTTTGCATCCTCAAATTTTAGGATGAGATACAGAACATCAAATCGAACAACTTTCTCCATGGGACCAACATCGCATTCGCGAAAAAATTTTCAACTGCCCCATAGAAAACTTCAATACCTACTCGACGCAAATGTATGGGACGGCTGATTATTTGTGAGTCGTCAAAAGCCCGAAAGTCTGACAACCAGTCTTACCAAGGGTTATCGTATTACCCAGTAACTGGGTTGTGGAGCTCAGGGGGCTTACTATGAGCTCTTATAGCAGGGCAGAAGTTGAACGTTTGCAGTGAGAGAGAGAGAGACCAATAGCACCGTCACTCTCTCTCACTGCTCAACTTCTGCCCTGCTATAAGAGCTCATAGTAAAAACCCAGATAGGCAGTCGCTCCATGTAAAATACTGGTATTCAGCTGCATCCGGTTAGACTGGAAGCCGACCCCAGAAAAGGCTCCAATCAATCATAATCCTATCTATTAGTTTTTCTGTTGTCGACAAAGTATCATCTCTTTCTGTATCAATAGCCAAAAGAAAACCTAACTTTTTCGAGGCAGCGTGCTTAATATTTCGACATTCTTTCCTGTGGCCCCCGTTTTGTTTTGCCGCCCTGGGCCCCGACAGGCTTAGTCCGCCACTGTCTTCTTGTCTTATTATTTACTTAATTGTTATTTTATCACCTTTACAAAACACATAAAAGTTAAGGAAAACGTCTTGGGAATTATCTCGAGTAACTACAATTAGTAACTACGAATGGTTTTTATAGCAAGTAAATTACTATTTGTACTGATTTACTACAGATTTACGTAACTGGTTGCATAGTTAATTATAAATAAGTAATTTATTTGCAATAGAAATGGTTAATGAGTCATTAACTATTTTATGCAAGCATTGTTAATTTTATTACTAACTTAGCGGATCCCACAGACGTTGTACTGTCTGAACGATCCTAGAACCCGACTGCAGCGCCACCTACCGGGTCCAATTGTGTTTTCAAACCATCCAGGAAACCATTCAAATATACACACAAAATTTTATCTAAATTGGTCCTGCCGGTGTTATACCACGTTTTATCCGTTCTTTTAAGTATCATAGGATATACAGGTATATATATATATATATCATACGGACATAGGTCCGTCTCCTGGTTCTAAGCTACCTCCCCACCAATTTTCAAATCCAAATCGGTTCAGCCGTTCTCGAGTTATATAGGGTGACTGGTAATTAGTGACCGATACCTAAACCCATGATTGTGCTCATGATAACAAACAACTTTTACTATGGGACCAAACCTGAAATCGCGAAAAAAACTTTTCGCGATTTCAGTTATGGTCGCTGATGAATCAGCTGCTCTGCTCCCTACATTTTGACGAGTTATGCGAACATGAATGTATGGGGAAGCTGAATTTTTTTTCGCGATTTCAGGTTTGGTCCCATAATAAAAGCTGTTTGTTATCATGAGCACAATCATGTGTTTAGGTATCGGTCACTAATTACCGTGACATGGGATACTTACCATCCCGGTGGAAGGTTCCCGTGGGATAATTTCCGACATCCACGCGGGCGAAGCCGCGGGCAACGGCTATTGATTACATAATAACTTGACTTACCGAATGTCGTTGCAAGGCCTGTCCTTCCAGTGAGGTAGATGGTCCAACCCATTGATCTTGTCCATGTACCCAAATCTGTCCATTTGATTTTGCCCAGTGTACATTGTTGATACTTCGTCGAGAGTGCCGTTTCTCTGTGAATAAACAAAATACCATATAAAGGACCTACATAAAATAATGCATGCTGGGGAGTTTGTTCCGCCACTTCTTCTTCCCAGCTAAAGCACTAGGAAGTGGTGAAGGGCGGGCGTTTTATGGGGACTGTCTTACTGTAATTTCGACGTTCAAAAAGTGCTGATTCTCAGCCTAATTTGAATAAATGACTTTTGATTTTGATTTTTTAAGCTTAATCGGCTTTTAATGTTCCCAATGATGGGAAACAGGCCTCTTTGTGAGAGGGAGTGGGCTGTAATCCACCACGCGGGCCCAGTGCGGGTTGGTAGATGTCACATGTCTTCAAAGTTTTGGTTTTATCTAGGACATGCCGGTTTCCTCACGATGTTTTCAGAGCAGTGGTGATGAAATTGTATAAAGTAAGAAGTATAAGTCCATGCCTGTCTGGGATTGAATCTACGGCCCGAAACTCGAAAGTCAGGGCTTTGTACCACTGGTCACTACTATTCTCTTTACATTCATCATCTGCTTAGCATTTTCTCAACGATTGGGGTCGGCTTCCAGTCTAACCGGATGCAGCTGAATACCAGTATTTTATATGAAGCGACTGCCTACCTGACCTCCACAACCCTGCAGTTACGATAATACGATGCACCTTGGTAAGACTGGTTGTCAGATTTTCGGGCTTCTGACGACCCGTAACGACTGTCAATGACAGCCAGGACTTCCAAAAAGAAAACATTACAAAAATAACTAATTTCGGAAGTCGGAATCTTTGGTTTTGTATTTTCGTTTTTTGCCACAGTCTTCCGAATATTTTTCACTTTGTAGTGTTTTTTTTAGTAGTCGGTTGTTTTTTTTTTTGTAAAAAAAGTTTTTTTAGTTGACAGAAACCGGTGGAGGCGGATCATCCGCTCCAGATGCAGCTCCGCAGCTGACCACGATCCTCAGACATTTAAAGAGAGAGGCCTACATATGTCGAGCAGTGGAATGGTATATGCTGATGATGACCTTAAGAAATTAAATAGGATACTTACTGCCAGTAGTAATCCCATCTGGCTGTTGGGCCTCTTCCCTTTGGGGTAGAAGTAGTGAGCCAATGTCACTAGTGGGTCGTTGTATCTGAAAATAATGTGATAGGATTAATATTATTAGTACCTACCAGGTACCTACGACACTTTCGGCTCGACCGTAATCTGTGGCGGTTGCTGTAACGCACTCAGATATACAACATAAGTTTTTGTTTATACTAAACCCGAAAAAAAGATTGGTCCCAAAATGGTGAGTACCATGACCCCTTCATGGTACTCATCATTTTGGGACCAACTTCGAAATCGCGAAAAAAAAATCAGCTGTTCAGTACATTTTGACGAGTTTGATGTAGATAAAACAGCAGATTTTTTTTTTCGCGATTTCAGGTTTGGTCCCATAGTAAAAGTTGTTCAAAATGATGAGTACAATGACCCCTTTTCGGGTTTAATATAAACAAAAACTAATCACTACATATTATAAAACAAAGTCGCTTTCCGCTGTATGTCTGTCCCTATGTGTGCTTAGATCTTTAAAACTACGCAACGGATTTTGATGCGGTTTTTTTTAATAGATAGAGTGATAAAAGAGGAAGGTTTATATGTATAATACATGCGCGGGCAAAGCCGCGGGCAAAAGCTAGTATTGTATAAAGTTGAAAATAACGCGATACAAAATGCAAGAAATGTCCCCCCGACCGATTTTACATCCATGTCACGACGAAATTACCTCGCGTTATTTCCGCCTCAGGTGTTTCTGGCAACTTAAGGCCCTGGTTCCAAGCTTGGTTTAGCTCGGTGTGTAAGTGAAATGGCTTTATGGCTGTCTAGTTTGACGCACGAGATAGAAGATTCTCACGCGCACTGGAATTATGTCGTAAACGTGCAAATAAAATCGTATAAAATTAGAAATTAACTATTTAATACAAAGTAATCCATCACTGGATGCAGTTTGGAATTTGACATTTCATGGTATATTTTTAATTATAATTATAATTGCTAATGAAGGGATAAACAGCTTTTAAAGATTATTACGAGGTATGTTTAAAGATTTTTTTGGTGCATTAATGTTTGTTTAATTATGTTTTGGCTTCCATCACTGTATGCGAAAAGCACTTGAAAATATCATATTTTTTTTACATGTCAAAATTATTTACGGTTTATGAGATACACAGCTTTAAAAAACCACCTTTTTGATCGTTTACAGGAAATCTGCGCCTTAACTAGTCGCATGCCGTAATTACAGACACAATTAAAAAGCCATTGTGTCTCGTGTGGATCCACGTTCCGGCACACAAAGGGTTAAGGCTCTATGACCCGGCTCGGGCGGTGAACACACGTGTACACGCGAGTGATTGCCTCGTGGCTCGCGCGTTTGATAGGTATTTAAACATAGGAATTATTTTAATCATTTTATCACGACAAACTCAGCGAATTGTGTTACTACCTTTTTACCCGACTACAGCAAAGCCAAAAGAAAGGGTTATGATCTTAGCAGTCTATGTATGTATATAAGTATGTATTTTTACACGACTACGGTAAAACCAAAAGGAAGGGTTATGATTTTAGCAGTCTACTTGTGTATGTATGTATATAAGTATGTATTTACGTGTGTTCCACCGTAGCGCCTAAATTACTGAACCGATTTTGATGAATGAGGTATCAGTAGATTCGAAATAATGGTCTGGGTGACATAGGCTATATAAATACTTCCTAAATTTAATATGGTGGACTTAACACGTAAATTTCTGACCTCGAAAAAAATTAAATTGAGATAATCATGACATGTTTGGTATTTAAAGAAAGGTCTTGACGAGCACATTACAAATATGTATATTCCTATGTCATTATTGTTTAAGTAAATAAATATTTTGAACATTTTAGAAAAATTTTATTTTTCCGTAGTCGGGTTAGAGTTTTTTAAACTTTATTCTTGTTTTGTTTTATGTAAAAATAAAAAAAAAGTCTATTTTGTAACTATGAGATTGATGAAACATTACGAAACGAGGTAACTTTGGGATTTTTTTCTATCCAGCAAAGTAAATCTAATAGTGTTATTATAAGCGATTGGCTATCCATCAGATCCTTAAATAAGATATATCTTTTTTTCAGAATATTATAACACTGTTTTTTTATGTTTCCCATGGGTTCAAAAAACTAGTAAGCGTGGTCTCTATCGGGTCATAGCGCCTTAAGAGGAAACGTGGGTGCTCTTTTCTCCATACAAAAAGACACAAACGCTCTCGCCTGTTTTCTTTCTGGTTAATGACCATAAAGCTAAATATTTTTTACAGAAATATAAATATCAGTTACCTACTTGTATGCCCCTATGTTTTCCTTTTTGATGATATATTATTTTTATAAGAACTAGAACGAACCCTCCAAAAATGCTCAAAATTCAGACCGCTGTCAACAGACGCCTAGTGTACCAATTTGACAACTATTAACGAAAAAAGAAAAACATAAGGGCATAGTATATATACTTCTTATTCAGTTTATGAAATATCTTTTAAATTGGTCCAATATTGGAGGAGGAAATAGGCGAGAGCCAAACCTCGAAATGTGACTTTTTACATAGGCTATTTAGTCGGATCTGCAGTTGTCCTTATCGCACGAATTCGAGGGCGGAGCGCTCGCAGAGCGACAGCAATACCTTCTTAAAATACCTAATTTTCAAAAGTCTGGCCACCCGCCTTTCCTCTTAAGGCAAAAGCGCTAGGTTAGCCCGCGAAATACAAATTTTCTTACGTTTTCTGCAATTTGCAAGTCAGTATTAGGTTGTACAGACGCCAGCACATCAAGCTACTACAATATGTCAAATTTCTTTAATAGATTTTCAATTTTAACGCTAAAGCATTAGGTTCAAGGTTGATTGGGAAAATTTGACAGTTTCGGGTGGCTGCTGGCGTCTGTACGTTGATCAAAATATGATTCGCGTTCGTAACAAATATGTATTTACAGAATTAATATTTACAGAAAAAATAATTAAAGTCATCTATAAGACCAAGTAGGTAAAACAAAAAACAAAAAAAAAATCAAATACTTACTTAAAAAAAATAAAAAAAAACTTTATTCAGTTCAGAAAAACACAGAAACCAAATCATATTTTAATCAACATACAACCTGACACTGACCGGCAAATTGCAAAAACCGTAAGAAAATTTTAATTTCCCGGGCTACCTTAGCGCATCTCCCTAAATAATAAACTGTCTTACCCAAAAACGAGTTCTTCAGCCGTAACATGAACGAACGGTTTCGCTCGATCTCGGTACGTGATCGCCAGCCCGGAGACCAGCAGGTTGAAGACCCAGCTCGCCAGGTTCGGGGAGAAAGAGGTCACAGTCTAAAATTATACAAAAAGAAACCTATGAATTCGTTGTTGATCTCTAATGGTCTGTGATGAGCATGTATTTCACAATGAAGATTACCACTTTGCGGGACATCTTCAAGGTCGAAATGTCCAATTCTCAAAATGTCCAACGGTGTCAAAATGTCCAAATCCCAAAAGTCCAATTCGCTAAATGTCCAAAAGTTAAAATGTCCAATTGACAAAATGTCCAATTCCCAAAATGTCCAATCTTTGAGAATATGGTGAATTTGTTCAATAACTCAATCACTATTTTTGTAATAATGTACCTTAAATCATCAAATAACTTCTCCCGCTCTGGGTGGAGCGGGAGGGCGTGTCAGACTTTTACTGACTAAAACCCACCCGTGTTCCTTCAGTTGCCTATGCCAGGGCCGCGGTAACCCCTTCAGACAACCCGCGACCCCAGCGGCGTAATAATGTACCTAATATAAAAAAAACCGGCCAAGTGCGTGTCGGACCACGCACAATGAAGGGTTCCGTAGTTGAAAAGAATTGATCTCAAAAACAAACATAACATTGTAATCCCAAAACAAAAAAAAAAATTACGTGATAAAATTACAAATTAACAATTTTCTTTACTTCTACAGTGAGATGTTGCTTCTTGCCAAATTTCATGATTCTAGGTCAACGGGAAGTACCCTATAGGTTTTGATTTACTTGCTAGTATCAAAATATGTCGCATAAACGGCCGTATTTTTTATTGCGTTGACTTAGAAGCTTGAGTTTTTTTGAACTCTAACTATTAACTTACGTATTTGATATTAATTTCAACTTGATACCTTTACACGTTTCTGAGAAAAAGGGTCCTGACACACTGACATACTTGAAAATATTTTTATAAGTGATAAAATGACAAATTTACAATTTTCGGACTTTTCCCTTTACTTGTGCTATGAGACCTTGCTTGTTGCCAAATTTCATGTTTCTAGGACAACGGGAAGTACCCTTATAGGTTTTGATTTACTTGCGAGTAGCAAAATATAATATATCACATAAATGGCCGTATTTTTTTATTGCGTTGACTTAGGAGGTTGATTTTTTCAGGACTTCAAGCGAACATAGATTTACGTACCTATTTGATATTAATTTCAACTTGATACCTCCACGCGTTCCTGAGAAAAAGGGTCTTGACAGACTGACAGACAGACAGACAGACAGACAGACAGACAGACGGACAACGAAGTGATCCTATAAGGGTTCTGTTATTTCATCTTGAGGTACGGAACCCTAAAAATACAATAAGTAATCAACACCATAATTTTTATAATTTATAAATTGAAACAAATATTAAACATGGTTTAATAAAATCAATATTGGACATTCTAGGAGTTGGACATTTTGGGATTTGGACATTTTGACAATTGGACATTTTGGCATTTGGACATTTTGGGATTTGGACATTTTGAGAATTGGACATTTTGACCCTGAACGATTTATTTCAATGGAATGTTCTATTACCAACTTACCAGTAAAGGAATATTCGGCACGACCAGCTTCTGATTCTTATCAACAGACATCTCAGGAACGAAGCGCAGGATCTTATTGTGTTGGTAGGTCACCGTGTCGTTGTCGTGGAACTTTATATTCACCTTCTCCATGTCTTCTCTGAAACAGAAGGGGATGATTTAGTTAATAGGAACATGAAAGAAGTTATCCTTAGGTACCTACTGACTAAGCTAAGCGTTTGTTGTTAGATATACCTTTTTTTTTTTTTTTTTTTGAGGGTTGGAAATCATCAAATAACTTCTCCCGCTCTGGGTGGAGCGGGAGGGCGTGTCAGACTTTTACTGACTAAAACCCACCCGTGTTCCTTCAGTTGCCTATGCCAGGGCCGCGGTAACCTCTTCAGACAACCCGCGACCCCAGCGGCTTGTTAGGTATACCTAAATTGCGTGTTTTGGATGACATGTGATAAATCATTTCTTTTAAGGCCCTACATCCAAGCGTGGTTTAGCTCGGTGTGTAAGTGAAATGGCGTTATGGCTGTCTAGTTTGACGCGTGAGATAGAAGACTCTCACGCGCACCGGAATTATATCGTAAAAGTGCAAATAAAATCGTATAAAATTAGAAATTAACTATTTAATAATATAAATTCATCACTGGATACAGTTTGGCATTTGACATTTTATGGTATATTTTTATTAAAAATTATAATTGTTAATGAATGGTTAACAGCTTTTAAAGAATAATATGAGGTATGTTTGAAGATTTTTTGGTGCATTCAAGTATGTTTTATAATTATGTTTTGAGTTCCATCAGTGTTTGCGAAAAGGACTTGAAAATATAATATTTTTTTATTTGTCAAAATTATTTACGGTTTATGAGATACACAGCTTTAAAAAACCACCTTTTTGACCGTTTTCAAGAAATCTCCGCCATAATGTGGTTTTTATGATGCAGATATATGTCTTGAGTGGTTAGCTTACGTGTTCTGTGCTGAGCTCACGCAACGCGTCGTACGTACAGCCAGTAATAGGACTCGCCCATCAAGGAGCGCTGTCCCAAATTAGACGCATTATTAATTTATTACACATAAAACAAAAGGTGTTATATTAAAACACGTATACTAGAAGATAAATAGTTAAATTAACTTTAAAATGGTGAAGGTTTCATAAAAATACGCTTGATAATTTTTGCGTAATTCTCAGTTTTTTATCCGCGATAGACATAACTTTGCAAATTAATTACAGAAATATAAACGTAATCTAAAATATTCACATACTTATTGAATCATTAAGAAAAAGCTCTAATTTAATGTATATTTTTTTACAAACACACATACTATTGTCAAAAATCAATCTGCCAGCCTTAGATTATGAAATGTCCAGATTCCGTGTTCAGTACAAAACGTAACATAAAACGTGAAGCCAATTTTTATACGTGTGTGAGTGAGCACCGTGTACTACATAACGCATTTGCGTATGTGTGCAACATGCGAGTAATACCAGCGCATAGAGATTACCCTAAAATAGTGGGAAAATTTAAATATAAAAGGAACATTGAAAAGGAACTTAAAAAATAAAAGAAAAAAGTGTGAATTTGGTCAAAATTAAAATCCAAGATGGCGGCTTCGAAAGTTTTCAAATTTTTCGTCATGGGTGTCGTTTTCATGCTTTTCTAGGGTGTGAAAGCCGACGATAACGAAAAATTTGAAAATGATTGCAGCCGCCATCTGGGATTAACATTTTAACGTCACTATCGGCTTTAACACCCTCGAAACCCATGAAAACAACCCCACCGATATACTTAACCATGTCCGGGGGCTTAACGTCCGAGGCACGGAGAAGACCCGGTATGTAAAGATGTTCAACCATCCACGGATCAAAATTAATAAAACCACATAATATAAGAAGTCGTTTCCATACCATGTATCTGATTAATTGTGCATTCCCGCATTTTCTGGAATCCCGGGATTTATATTAAGAAAAAAAAATACTAAGAAGCTGCTTCCACAGTTTGTTAGCCAAATATTAACTTAAGGTATATATGCATCCGGTTATCCGATCTCTAATCATCATTAATTCCCAAACACTAATCATCATCATCTTCCTGCCCTTATCCCATGTTACTTGGGGTCGGCGCAACACGTTTTCTTCTTCCATTCTCCCCTGTCAACCGTCACGCTATCATTCACTTCCTTCTCTTTCATATCATTCCTCACACAATCCATCCATCTTTTATTTGGCCTTCCTCTGCCTCTCCATCCATCAACATATATATTCATCACTCTTTTAGTCACATGCGTTTCGTCTCTCCTCATCACATGCCCATACCAACCCAAACGATTTCCTTTTAACTTTTCTGTCACTGGCGCCACTTTCAAACTTCCTCTTATATACCTACTCATTTCTTACTTTATCCATGCTCGTCACTCCACACATCCATCTCAACATTCTCATCTCCGCTGCATGCAATCTTTTTTCATCCGTCTTCTTCAATGCCCAGCATTTCGATCCATAACGTGCGACAGGCCTTATCACGGACTTGTAAATTGTTCCCTTTAACTTGAGGGACATCCGTGGGTCGCAAGTTGTTCCTGTAACCTGTCGCCATTTCATACATCCTGAGTTGATCCGGTGCGTTACGTCTCGGTCTACTTCGCCATCCCCTTGGACAAGCGACCCGAGGTACCGAAAAGCGGAGCAGATCGGTAAGGGCGTTCCGGCAAGAGACATGGGCACAGGACCCGAAATCACAAAACAGATACTCCGTTTTGGTCCGACTTACTCCCATTTCATCCAATTCCCAAACACTAAAAGCCTACCTAAAAATGTATACTGGGCATTCTGTAGCAAACTATCAGAAAGTGCCTATCAAAAATAAAATACACAATAAATAATTGTCCAATAAATTAAAATAATTTTGAAGAGCGAGCGCATTCCAAATTGAAATTCAATTATAGAAACAACTCAGCGTGAAATTCAATAAATGAGGTACCAGTGGCAATAGGTCCTGTCAGTTGACTTGGTTTTAATATAATATCCTAAAAAGGTTAAACTTGCAATAGAAAAGTGTAAATTGCTATTTAAAAAAAACAATGCTTATTACATTTTAAAGGATAAAACAATTTTATTTCAATTTCTAAGTATCGATTTCTGACATTTGTCTTATTAAGTACTCGAGTACCTATGTGTGTGATATTTGTAAAAAGTAAAAATGTTAAAACACACTATTATCGCATTTACAGACTTGGATTTTATAGAGGTAAATTAATAAACTTGTGTGCTAAAGACAGATTCAATGCAGTTAAGAAATGAGTTTTTAAGCAACTCTCTTAATTAACCCACGTTAAAAAGATTTGATGGGTACATTTTACATAATCAATTTAGGGTGTCGTATGTCGACTCCACTAATGAGTTGACGGAGGTTCGTGTGTTTGGGTCCAATTGGGAGCGCCTCCGAACTATACGGTTGAAGAAACAAACTAACACTCACAAAAAAAATCATCGTCCATGTTAATGAAACTCCTTAGTCATCCCTCGTTTTTTTCGTGAGGTGTTGAAAATTTGGGTAAATTTTTTCATGCCCTAGGCAACACTTAACAGTTATTGTGTCAAATTCAATGTCACATTCTTATTTTTTCGTTTTCGAAATTAACTATGAAATACACGGTGAAATTGAATAGTTACGTATGAAATGAGATATTAGTGCGCTTTTCTTTTTTTGTAGTGTAATTTTTGCACGATTTCACAGCACAGACTGACATTTTTTTAAAAATTAAAACACCCGGCTCGTGACGTTTGCGGGGCGAACGTTCCTTGACGTCTGGCGCGGGGATCGAACTAGTCACTAATATTGGTTACTAAAATTTGGAATCAATTTACGGTAGCCTACTAGGAATCTGGACATTTCATAATCTAAGCTGCCAGCCTTTGCCCAACTATGTTGGGGTCAGCATCCAGTCTAACCGGGCTATTTTGAGTTATCGAGTCTGGTCACACCACGGTGCATTTTATTAATAAAAAAATACAGATTCAGAAAAACATTCCTTTTATAGCCGTTCACAGGAAGGCTCAGTATTTCGGAGATTTAAGTATAATAAGGCTTAATTTTACGCTACATTAATTGGTGGAGCTGGACAAGGAACCGGAAATTGGTAAATTATAAGACACATAAATCTTCAACAGTAATTAATGTAAAAGAACGTTTCCGCCCCATCTTTTGTTTCAATAAAAGTACATTTTCTGCGAAAAAATTACATGAGCATATTATTTAATCTCGGAACAATCGCTTGTGACCCTAATTGACCTTATGTTGTTTGAATTCAAGGTATTTTAAGATAACATCGACCATTTTTATAGGTACATATAAATTACATAGTTGCACTTCGTCCGCAACACAATAAATATGCAGGGTGTTTCTTTTAAGGCTGCTCCTTCCTAAAATACGGCGAAACGAAGTCACTTTGTAACCATCTTTTACAGTAACTATAGCATCTTTCTGATAGGAAAAAATACACAGTAATCTACAACACATAAGAAGTGATTTAATGTGTCCTGAAATCTATTTTAGTTTGTAGAACTAAGGAAAAAAAAACCTAAATCCAGGTCTATTTCGGTCTATTTTTTCGAGTTGTTACCATATTACTCCTACAGTTTTCATTAAAAGTGTTCATAAATTTATACAGTTCTTTACAAACTAATAAGGAATGATTTCTTGTCATTACTTTTTTAGTTTAATCAACAGATTTTTTGTAACTCGATAATTACTTCATATTTTGCAAGCGTTGTGTCATCGCGCTTCTCTTTCTTTTCTATGCAGTCCGACAGTGACCGCGCTTTTTGCGACGGACAAGCAGTGCGAGCTGTTAGCAGAGTACCTATCGATTTAACCCCCATGTATGTTCTACGATTGTTTGTGCCCATGTCGTAATAACAGCCGCACGGGTCGATCTTCAAGGATAAGCAACGCTTGCCGAGGTCAGTCCGTGGATAGGTGACCATCCATTAGGTACATACCGTACATATGACCATTATACCCCTCTATTCTTCGCAAAGCACGTTAAGCCGTTGGTCCCGGCTGTCAGTCGTACATTTTTGACAGTTGTCAGAAGCTCGAAATTCTGACAGCCAGTCTTACCAAGGGGTATCGTGTTACCCAGTAACTGAGGAGGTTCAATAGATAGTCACTCCATATAATATACTGGTATTCAGCTGCATTCTGTTAGACTGGGAGCTGACCCCGACATAGTTGGGAAAAGGCTGGCAGATTGATTTTATTTCCATCTAGATGACACTAAAAATTTGTTACACTACAACTCTATCTTCATAAATTTGTTTTTTTTTTGTCTTGGCATTAGTAATAACTAATTTATTATTATTATTTATAATACTAGCCGTTGCCCGCGGCTTCGCCCGTGTGGATGTCGGGATTTATCCCACGGGAACATTCTACCAGGGTTAAAAATATCCGATGTCTTAATCCAGGTTACAAACTATCTGTATACCAAATTTCATTCAAATTCGTTCAGCCGTTTTTGCGTGATTGAGTAACAAACATCCAAACTTGAATGTTTAACATACAAAATTTCACATTTATAATATTATAATAGGTATATTATAATAGAGTAGGATTACTTAATAAAGATATTATGCTGTTGTACGAATACAAAATGGATTCTTATGACAAAACCGTTATTGTCAAGTCATATCTTGGTTATGCTTCATAATAAAGAAGATTTAAGTAAATATCTACCAATCTTATGCTAGCATACGTAGGTATATTTGTTTTAAATTTCTTGAGTGCATAGGTATTCTTTGAATTGACCAAATAAATCAGTATCAGTGAACAAAAATGTAATAAGTATTCTTCAAAATCATCTGATTCGTAGTTTCAATTCAAGGTTTGCAGAGCCATCGGCAGTCGCTTTATATTAAAAACAAAATAATTAAAAAACACAACTGTTCGTCCAAAAACCTAACTAAAAAGTAATAAAAACAAGTTGTATTCCCTGACTAAACAGATAAATAAAATTGTCATTGCAGTCGGGGGACCATTTTGTGGAATACTGTTTAATCTAAGAGGTCCCCCGACTGCAATGACAATTTTATTTATCTGTTTAGTCAGGGAATACCACTTGTTTTTTATTTAAGTATTTACTTTTTAGTTCGTTTTTTGGACGAGCAGTTGTGTTTTTTAATTATTTATTTTTATTTTATTAATTTTAGTGACAATGTAGATATTCGCAGCCTGAACAGCACGTTCGAGGCTTCAATTTGATACTCATATTGTAATAATTAAAGGAACTTTTTTTTTTCATTTTTCATAATGGAGCCATACTGCCACCTTATTGATTTAAAAAAATATTACAGCCAGTGTCACTCAGGATGATGTAAGGATTCTAACGATACCCCATACATCCAAATCTGTTCAGGCATTTAAAAGTTATGATGTAATAAAGAAACTCACATACAAACATACGAGTACATCAACCCTGAAAACATTACAGTTCTTTGACCCCATCTTTGGGAAAAAGCAGGAGATGATGATACATAAAGTAGAATAGATATCGCTACCCTACACGTTTGCTGAGTTTGGCTAGCTAATTTATTTTTGACCCTGTAGATAACATAACTTACTTCATCATCTGCCTAGCCTTTTCCCAAAGACATATTCGCACACCTAGATAAAGGTTGGCACAGCTCAAAATACCTTTTTTTAGGAACAGCAAAAAACATTAATTTGAATCGTTTTCTATTTGACCGATTTAAAATATTGTTGTATGTTTAGAGGAGCTCATGGCTAAGTAATAACAGCCTCAAGGGTCGATCCATCAGGTTAAGCTACGCTTTCCAGGGTTGGTCAGTGGATGGGTGACCATCTTTACATACAGAGACTCCTCCGTGCCTCGGAAAGCACGTTAAGCCGTTGGTCCCGGCTGTTATTCGTGGATATTTGAAAGTCGTTACAGGTCGTCAGAAGCCCGAAAGTCTGACAACCAGTCTTACCAAGGGGTATCTTATTACCCAGTAACTGGGTTGTGGCGGTCAGATAGGCAGTCGCTCCATGTAAAATACTGGTATTCAGCTACATCCGGTTAGACTGGACGCCGACCCCAACATAGTTGGGAAAAGGCTAGGCAGATTGATTGAGGCGACAAAATCTAAAAATATATTATTTATCTTTTATTTAGCTTTTTAAATAAATATTATAGCTTAGGTAAAATGCAGTCGGAAAATGTTAGTTTTAGTTCGTAAAATAAAAATAATTAAATTATAAAATTCAGTCAGTCAGTTTTCAGTTTTTTAAATCTATTTTCTAACACCATGAAAGTAGCTGCCATGTTATTACGTCATACGGTTGTGCAAATTAAAAAGTGTCAACTATCAACTAATCAGCGTATATAAAGTGTTTGTTCACACTGCCAACTGACGTCATGACCACAGAGTAATATGGCGTCCACTGTGTCCAGCGTTTTCACGCGAAATTTGAAAATGTAAAGTTTAAATGCATTTTTATGTGTTCGTTTCAACCGCGCGGCCATGGCGTTAAAAAAAAAAAAAAACTATGCCAACATTTTGTAACAATTTGTAAAAGTTCACTCGCAAAACCTCAAATTTGTCAAAGCTATGGTTAAAAAGTTAGAAGGGTTT
The DNA here is from genome assembly GCA_905163495.3 of Cosmia trapezina. Taxonomy (NCBI): domain Eukaryota; kingdom Metazoa; phylum Arthropoda; class Insecta; order Lepidoptera; family Noctuidae; genus Cosmia; species Cosmia trapezina. The sequence continues at coordinate 12,145,738 of LR991049.1, forward strand.
GAACGTGGCCGCGCCATCGAAACGCGGAGAACCGCGCGGCCACGGAGATCTCAGAAACTAAGCGTTGGACAGACCTGAAATTTTGGTAAATAACAGATTCAATTTGTAAACAATTTGTAAAAATATAGAAAAAAATCCTAGGTTAATATTTTAGGAGCTGTGAGACTAAAACCCCGTGGCCGCGCCATCGAAACGGTGACAAAAACGTGATAGCCGATATCTCGGTGAAAAAGCATCGCAGACGTCTAGAGTTTTTTGTAAAACCCAGATTTGAATTTGTCAAAACTTACAAAAATGCAACAAAAAATACTAGGTTAATATTTTAGGAGCCGTGAGACTAAAACCCCGTGGCCGCGCCATCGAAACGGTGACAAAAACGTTATCACCGATATCTCGCTGAAAAAGCATCGCAGAGGTCTGAAGTTTTTTGTAAAACCTAGATTTGAATTTGTCAAAACTTGTAAAAATACAACAAAAAATCCTAGGTTTATATTTCAGGACCCGCGCCATAGAAACGGTGAAAAACACGTTATCGCCGATATCTCACTGAAAAAGCATCGCAGAGGTCTGAAATTATTTGTAAAACCTAGATTTGAATTTGTCAAAATTTGTAAAAAAATAACAAAAAATCCTAGGTTTATATTTCAGGAGCCGCGCCATTGAAACGGTGAAAAACACGTTATCGCCGATATCTCACTGAAAAAGCATCGCAGAGGTCTGAAGTTTTTTGTAAAACCTAGATTTGAATTTGTCACAATTTGTAAAAATACAACAAAAAATCCTAGGTTTATATTTCAGGAGCTGTAAGACTAGAACCCCATGGCCGCGCCATTCAAACGGTGAAAAATATGTTATCGCCGATATCTCGCTGAAAAAGCATCGCAGAGGTCTGAAGTTTTTTGTAAAACCTAGATTTGAATTTGTCAAAACTTGTAAAAATACAACAAAAAATCCTAGGTTTATATTTCAGGAGCTGTAAGACTAGAACCCCATGGCCGCGCCATCGAAACGGTGAAAAAAACGTGATAGCCGATATCTCGCTGAAAAAGCATCGCAGACGTCTAGAGTTTTTTGTAAAACCCAGATTTGAATTTGTCAAAACTTACAAAAATGCAACAAAAAATACTAGGTTAATATTTTAGGAGCTGTGAGACTAAAACCCCGTGGCCGCGCCATCGAAACGGTGACAAAAACGTTATCACCGATATCTCGCTGAAAAAGCATCGCAGAGGTCTGAAGTTTTTTGTAAAACCTAGATTTGAATTTGTCAAAATTTGTAAAAATACAACAAAAAATCCTAGGTTTATATTTCAGGACCCGCGCCATAGAAACGGTGAAAAACACGTTATCGCCGATATCTCACTGAAAAAGCATCGCAGAAGTCTGAAATTATTTGTAAAACCTAGATTTGAATTTGTCAAAATTTTGTAAAAATATAACAAAAAATCCTAGATTTATATTTCAGGAGCCGCACCATTGAAACGGTGAAATACGGTTTTTTGTGAACCTAGGATTTTTGTTTTATTTGTAAAAAAATTATCTAATTCAAATGTAGGTTTTACAAAAAACTTCAGACCTCTGCGATGCTTTTTCACTGAGATATCGGCGATAACGTGTTTTTATCTGTTTCAATGGCGCGGCTCCTGAAATATAAATCTAGGATTTTTGTTATATTTTTACAAATTTTGACAAATTCAAATCTAGGTTTTACAAATAATTTCAGACTTCTGCGATGCTTTTTCAGTGAGATATCGGCGATAACGTGTTTTTCACCGTTTCTATGGCGCGGGTCCTGAAATATAAACCTAGTATCTTTTGTTGTATTTTTACAAGTTTTGACAAATTCAAATCTAGGTTTTACAAAAAACTTCAGACCTCTGCGATGCCTTTTCAGCGAGATATCGGTGATAACGTTTTTGTCACCGTTTCGATGGCGCGGCCACGGGGTTTTAGTCTCACAGCTCCTAAAATATAAACCTAGTATTTTTTGTTGCATTTTTGTAAGTTTTGACAAATTCAAATCTGGGTTTTACAAAAAACTCTAGACGTATGCGATGCTTTTTCAGCGAGATATCGGCTATCACGTTTTTTTCACCGTTTCGATGGCGCGGCCATGGGGTTCTAGTCTTACAGCTCCTGAAATATAAACCTAGGATTTTTTGTTGTATTTTTACAAGTTTTGACAAATTCAAATCTAGGTTTTACAAAAAACTTCAGACCTCTGCGATGCTTTTTCAGCGAGATATCGGCGATAACATATTTTTCACCGTTTGAATGGCGCGGCCATGGGGTTCTAGTCTTACAGCTCCTGAAATATAAACCTATGATTTTTTGTTGTATTTTTACAAATTTTGACAAATTCAAATCTAGGTTTTACAAAAAACTTCAGACCTCTGCGATGCTTTTTCAGTGAGATATCGGCGATAACGTGTTTTTCATCGTTTCAATGGCGCGGCTCCTGAAATATAAACCTAGGATTTTTCGTTATATTTTTACAAATTTTGACAAATTCAAATCTAGGTTTTACAAATAATTTCAGACCTCTGCGATGCTTTTTCAGTGAGATATCGGCGTTAACGTGTTTTTCACCGTTTCTATGGCGCGGTTCCTGAAATATAAACCTAGGATTTTTTGTTGTATATACAAGTTTTGACAAATTCAAATCTAGGTTTTACAAAAAACTTCAGACCTCTGCGATGCTTTTTCAGCGAGATATCGGTGATAACGTTTTTGTCACCGTTTCGATGGCGCGGCCACGGGGTTTTAGTCTCACAGCTCCTAAAATATTAACCTAGTATTTTTTGTTGCATTTTTGTAAGTTTTGACAAATTCAAATCTGGGTTTTACAAAAAACTCTAGACGTCTGCGATGCTTTTTCAGCGAGATATCGGCTATCACGTTTTTGTCACCGTTTCGATGGCGCGGCCACGGGGTTTTAGTCTCACAGCTCCTAAAATATTAACCTGGGATTTTTTTCTATATTTTTACAAATTGTTTACAAATTGAATCTGTTATTTACCAAAATTTCAGGTCTGTGCAACGCTTAGTTTCTGAGATCTCCGTGGCCGCGCGGTTCTCCGCGTTTCGATGGCGCGGCCACGTTCAAACCCTTCTAACTTTTTAACCATAGCTTTGACAAATTTGAGGTTTTGCGAGTGAACTTTTACAAACTGTTACAAAATGTTGGCATAGTTTTTTTTTTTTTTAACGCCATGGCCGCGCGGTTGAAACGAACACATTTTTATGGCACCTATCGATTGAATAAATAAATTGTGTTTTTTTTAGTGGCTTGTTAGCACTATAGAATCTAATTGAGACACTTTTCAAAAATGGGTGTAATACCCTATTCAACTGACTCACATGATGTTCCTACTCGAGTAGTGCAACATCAGCAGAACATTATGCGGCTTCGCAGCGATTATGATTAAACATCGACGATAATGTGCAACGTACAATTTAAAAGAATATGTACTCGTAGAATACCCATTGTAGATTTTGCCTATTCTACTTTTCAACTCTTACGTGACAAGAAAACTTAAAATACTTATCTTACACCAAAGAAAACCATAACATTTCATTTTACATCAAGAAAAATAGTAAATTGGCAGTCAAAGTTATCCAGGAATAGACAAAGTAAAGTAGGTGACAGCCCTAACCTCAAAAATAAAAATTCAATAACTCAGAAGTCCCGCATTATCCACACCTGATTTTTTTTTATAATAAAGCATATTATAATATGAAACTATTCATGTTAAAAAAAATGCGGATACAATGAGACTAACCAAATAAAAAATATTTTTAGTTTTTGATGAAAACTTGATTTTTCCTTCTATTTACGATTAGTTTTTCTTTTTTTTCTACTGAACTAATACATATAACAGTCCTTTTTAAGACCTCATATATAACAATTGCAAAATCATTTTGAGACGAAATAATGCATTTCTATGGTTTCTATGGAGTTTTCTCGAGTTTCAAAATAACATCAAAACTAAACATAGAAAAATCATGGTTTGTTCCCAGAAGTTTCAGTTCTTCGCTGGATCTATAGCATGAAGGGATAAAATATAGATGACCGCAATTGAAGCAAAATTCCACAGGCTGTCATTCGTGGATCTTTGACAGTCGTTACAGGTCGTCAGAAGCCCGAAAGTCTGACAACCAGTCTTACCAAGGGGTATCGTATTACCCAGTTACTGGTTTGTGGAGGTCAGATAAGCAGTCGCTCCGTATAAAATACTGGTATTCAGCTGGATCCGGTTAGACTGGAAGCCGACCCCAACATAGTTTTGAAAAGGTTAGGCATATTTTTGATGTTGTATATTATTATTTTACTAAGTTATTAATTTGCTCAAATAACCTTCAAATATACGTAAGTATTACTTTATATTAATCGCAATAACTTTTGAATTATTTTTTTGAGCTGTGCCACCCTTTTTATTATGTTGTGGTCGGCTTCCAGTCTAACCGGATGCAGCTGGATACCAGTATTTTACATGGAGCGACTGTCTATCTGACCTCCACAACCCAATAACTCGGTAACACAATTGTATCTTTAAAAAGATTCAAAGATTTGACATAACCTTACCGACCACACTACCGGATAATTTCGTCATTGCATTGACCAATATTTGTCGAGCAATTTTCTCCAAAACCAAGTTTGTTATGTAACCGAATGTACCTACGTGTTTCTTATTCTGTCAAGAAATAGATGGAGCTACATATAATAACAGCCGCACGTGTCGATCGGAGGTTAAGCTACGCTTGCCGCGGTCGATTCGTGGATGGTTAAACATCCATTTCATATGGATGGTCACCCATCTACGAATCCACGTGGTCGTTGGTTTGGTGATCTTTGACAGTCGTTACGGGTCATCAGAAGCCCAAAAGTCTGACAACCAGTCTTACCAAAGGGTTATCGTGTTACCCAGTAACTGGGTTGTGGAGCTCAGATAGGCAGTCGCTCCTTGTAAAATACTGATATTCATCTGCTTCCAGTTAGACTGGAAGCCGACCTCAACATAGTTGGGGAAAGGCTAAGCAGATTGAAAGGGACGGAGATATGTTTCTGTGTCAAGTTTAAATCTATGTTAATTCAATATTAAACGCTACATTTGTAAGTGTCAAGGAAATATTGAAGTTAGTAAATAATGTTACACGTGAACAGACGTAAGTATTTGAATTGTGTGACCTACATTATTCTATGTGTTTATAACCGGCTTTTTATGGTTGGTAAAAAAATCGTGATGGTATTGATTTTTAGGACTCCAGGTTGCTCTGGCGTATATACAGGGTGTAAGGGACAGCCCTCCGCAAACTGATAGGGTGAATTCAGTATATCATACTAAGATTACCGGTATATGAAATTTTTTCAGGAACGTTAAGGGAATCCAATAAACCTGATTTGTTTGTGTTTTTGTGCACAAATCGGAGCGTCTATTACTGGTTGGGAGGGGTAGGTAATAGGTATGCGGTGAGTTCGATGAACTCTGTAGCTAGACAGAAAGTGAACAGCTGATTTCACGCGTCGTTGGTTAGAGTATTTCAACATCCATTGCTGGTTTTTTTTTTGCTGTTTTTTTTTTACATAAATGTAATGCTGCGAACACACAATGCAATTTTACATTGAAATAATGAAAATGTAACTGAAAAAAAAATTTAAAAAATTAAAATTTTCCTGAGAAAATTTCCGGTGGAATATGATTCAAAATGACGAGCTGAATGCACCCTGTTAGTTTGCGGAGGGCTGTCCTTTACACCCTGTATATAACACTAGCTTCTGCCCGCGACTTCGTCCGCGTGAAATTTCTTGTTCACCGGCCGGTGAACAAGAAATGGTGGTGCAATGCGACGGGCTCCACCCCGTCGCATTGCACCGCCCGCCAACCCGCGCTATTACTTACTTTTAGAATTTTATAGGCAAAATTTTGCTACTTTGGATTACATTTTTGAAATTTTCTTAGGGATCTCTAATTTTTTCGAAAATAAATTATAGCCTATGGTATTTCCTGCTAATTTTACTTTCTATTCTATTCAGTACAAACAAACAAACAAAAAAATCTTTCCTCTTTATAATATTAGTATAGAAGTATAGATAAGTTTTGTTTACACTAAACTTCATAAGGGCTCATTGTACTCGTCATTTTGAACAACTTTCACTATGGGACCAAACCTCAAATCGCGACAAAAAAAATCAGCTGTTCAGTACATTTTGACGAGTTTGACCCTGACCGCTCCCGGCCCAAAAGTGCCCATCACACTCGCCGCGTTTCCACGCTGGATTGCGATGGCCAGGATGATGGATAATAGAAAGACATTAATGAATTTATTTATTTTGGTGTTTTTCTATCTATAATATGTATGTATTTACAAAAAAAAAAAGTATACCTATAAGTAGTTTATCAGCCATCTTGTTACCATAACACAAGCATTAGGTTGCTTAGCTTGGGACTAGATGGCGTGTGAAATGTCCAAGGATATTTATTTATTTATTTATTCAATCCAAACATACAAATATCGTTACAGAACACAAAGAGGCAAGAAATAAAACAAATATTTTATTTTTGTTTTATTTCTTGCCTTTTTTTTTTTCAACAGGAACTGAAGGGTCTTAGAAATTAAACCCTCGGGGCGCGAGTCCGACTCCCTCTTACATTAAGGCTTGTCCGTCGCAAAAAGCGCGGTCACTGTCGGACTGCATAGAAAAAAAAGAGAAGCGTGATGACACAACGCTTGCAAAATATGAAGTAATTACCGATTTACAAAAAATCTAGGGATTGGACTAAAAAAGTAATCACATGAAAACATTCCTTATTATTTTTTAGAGAACTGTATACATTTATGAACACTTTTAATGAAAACTGTAGGAGTAATATGGTAAAAACTCGAAAAAATAGACAAAAATAGACCTGGGTTTAGCCTTTTTTTTCCTTAGTTCTACAAACTAAAATAGATTTCAGGACACATGAAATCACTTCTTATGTATTGTAGATTACTGTGTATTTTTTCCTATCAGAAAGATGCTATAGTTACCTACTGTAAAATATGGTTACAAAGTTACTTAGTTTCGCCGTATTTTAGGAAGGAGCAGCCTTAATAAACATAAATATTTTCTTACTTTACGAAAGCTGTTTAAATAAGTTAGCCAAAACACAACAACCAATCATATTTATATTGTTAAGAGATTTGACAACGAGATTATATAGCTAAGGTCAAGTTACGAATGACTGAGATTCATCATTGTGTCTTGAATTATTTGCTGGTTGTTCTGAATCATTCTTCTATGACCGTGGTCACGGCTGATCAGATATATTAAATTAGATAACTGATCTACCTCAAGCAACCCTGGGTGTACTGATGTATATGTCACGTGCTTCGTGTCGTAACGAAATGAAGATATAATTATTTGTTATTTCTGTAATTTTTTTATCAATATTTTTAAACAAAATGGCGCCGCATTTCCTAGCTTTTTAACAAAGATCTACTACGGCATCAGCTCTGATAATAACGGTAATTCCAGTGAAGTCGCGCCGTAAATTATTTTTGAATTGTATTTTTTTACATTTTTGATCAAAAGTCGAAAACTATGCAGCCTAAAAAAAATAAAAAAAAATGTTTGAGAATGTACAAACAGCGCTCTTTCATATGATACTCCACATGCCCTAGTAGCCCCACTTTGAATTTTTAAGACCCTCTTTCAGTCCTTGTTGCAAAAAAATATAAATATTTTTATTTCTTTCTTATTTGCAAAATAGTTATTTATTTATTTATTTAGTTGGGTAAACGTCATATAAAACTGTTCCAAATTTCAAGTTGATAGCATTGGTAGTTCTTGAGATATCCAGCTGTGACAGACAAACAGACTAAGTCACACCATAGGGGTTTCTTTTTTACCATTTTGGTACGGAACCCTAACAAATTGACCAGAAAACGCAGTACATGTGAATGCAAATTTCTAGTGCCACTTCTAAAGTGCTTTGATTTAATTATTTAAATACTTAATGATGATTATGATGAGGTTTTTCATTTGGCAATTGAGGTTAATTTAATAACCTCAATTTTCTTTAATGATGTTCCAATAACAATATAATAATGTTATCCTAGGGAGAGCAGTCTTAAGAGTAATTTATTTCATCACCACTGCTCACAAAACGGTGAAGGAAAACATCGTGAGGAAACCGGCATGTCCTAGAACCAAACATTCGAAGACATGTGACAACTACCAACCCGAACTGGGCCCGCGTGGTGGATTACCGCCCACTGCCTCTCACAGAGAGGAGGCCTGTGTCCCAGCTGTTGGAACATTATAGGCTGATTATGACTGCTTAGCTGACCTCCACAACCATAGATACTGGTTAATACGATACTCCTTATTATGACTGGTTGTCAGACTTTCGGGCTTCTGACGACCCGTAACTATACTGTCAAAGATCTACAAATGACAACCGGTACCAACGGCACGTAGGAGTCTCGATATGTTAACCTTCGTTAGTGGTGCTGTTATTAATTAGCCATAAGCCCCTCAAGCCATGATGATTGTTGGTCGTTATATGTATTAATTATTATCTATATTTTTATTGCCTATGCCCTTTGGTACTTCCCTGGTTATCATAAAATATATAATTTAAGCTAAAATTCTACTTCCTAACCCTACAAATATGTGGATGACCTTCAAATAGCTGAAGTCCTATCAATCGTTTCCGAGGTAAGACAAAAAATAAAAAGCGGGCAAGTGCGAGTCGAACTCGCACACGAAGGGTTCCGTACTACCGTACAATTTTTATCTTTACATTTTTTTAAAAATACCATAGTAAAAAAACTGCGTAAAAAACACGTTTCTTGTAAAAATTAAAAAATTGTACAGGGGAAACCATTTTTTTTTTTTTTTTTTAGTTATTTGTTGAATTTTTATATAATTACAAATGTCAACCTATTACGGTTCAAAAGAACTGCCCTGTGTCAGATGGTCAGCGGAGCCTTAAGAACCCCACACAAAAATTTGCCCTGCAGTCTCTGGTCCTATCAGGAGGGTTTCTGTCCAAGGTCTGCATACCATAAAGGGAACTGTGAGTCTGTGATCTACAGCGATCAGGAGGATTGTGAAGCTGTAAATTTTAATACAAACATATATTCTTAAATATAATATGCATATATTATGCTGTATATTTATATATTTTTTTTAGATGTTTTGCCATTGTAATAGAATAAGTTATTTATGTTAATGTTTAAATCTGTGTTAGTTTATATATTATGTACATAAAGAATAAATAAAAATATTACTTTAAGTTGATGCAATAAACATTTTTACTAAAAAAAAAAAAAAACCAACCAAAAAGCGATAACGTTTTTCCCCTCGTAAACATAGTCTAATTTTCATAATTTTTGGGAATGTGGTAGATACATGGAGAAAAGAATGAAGGGTAGATATAATGAAAAATTAGGTCTGTAAGGTTTTATTATAAAGAAATATTGCATACCATATAAGTTGTTAGCATCTAAATATCTAAATTTTTTACTTAAAAACTTCCTCGAGTATTTTTTTTTTAATTAAGCTAAATCGAATTACTAAAAAAGAAAAACGTACATACCTAGATTAAAGTGTACTGAATCTAATGAGACCAAAATTCGTCTCATTTCGTAAAGGTTTAGGGGGTGAAAAGTTATCGCCCGAAACAATAATATAATTCAAAAAGGACATGTAGATAATTGCCTCCAAGACTTGCAACTCTCTATAACACACCCGGAGAGAGGCAGAGCAAGCGGTATGAAAAGATGGAATTTTGAAAATACCTACTCGTGCCGCGTATCGGCACTTCACAATCCTGACAGGCTGAGATCTATCCGCCGCGCCGCGCCGGGGTGGTCTGTAAATGTGTGGAGCCCTTTAGCAATAGGTGGCAGACCTTGTGTTGTCATCTGACAATATGCTGAGCTGAGGCCCTTTTGGCATTGCAATAATTGTTTTACGTTTTTATAGTTTTAAGGTGTACCTATTTATATTTTGCTGTAATGCCAAATAAACGCATTTTTCTTTCTTTCTTTCTTTCAATAGGGCCCCGTTAGAAACGGAACCCTAAATCAATGTAATTGATGTTTTTCGTAATCATCCGAGTATTGTATTGTCAGTTTTTGTTATTATATTTTGTGGTTGAAAACATTTTTTTTTGTTTATCTACGTCTATTCATTGAGGGCGTAATCTGCCAAGCATATAGAATACCCTTTGACCGTTCTTCGGCCTATGTTTGGGTTATAATATTAATAACATTACCATATTTTTTTTTATACAGGGTGTTAGGTTAAACCTATTGTTGTCCCTAACATACATTAACGGAGTGCAGTACTCATGATAATGAACAACTTTTACCATGGAACTAACCCTGAAATTTGAAAAAGGAAATCAGCTGTTCTCTACTAAGTGCAAAACTTACGCGGTCAAAATGTACGAGACAGCAGATTTTTTTTATAATATTTTTTTTCGGGGGAATTTTTTTTTTGTATGATATATTTTTTTTTTTTTTAGTTTTGGTCCCATAATAAAAGTTGTTCATAATGATGAATAGCCGGTGAAGTTGAAGGCACATGAGACGGCAACTTTGTTGCCGAGCGTTGAGTATCCAACATCACAGCGCTTCGGAAAAACACACTGTTGGATTTTCAACTCTAGACGCTAATCAGAGGGTTGAAAATCAAGTGCGCGAAAAAAAATCGCGGAAAAAAAATATCGCCTGCACGTACCTAGGCTAGACTTACTTTGTTTTTATGTAGTGCATACAGGATGTGTGAAAAATGACCAGCAAAATATTCCAAAGTAAAAAAAAAGCCTGTTAATTCTGACATCTACAAACTAAACTTGAAAATAAAAAAAACGATGCAAACAAATTGCCAACAATGAAATTTTTTGCATAAATACATGTTTTTTTTGTGGGTTTACTATATTTTTTGTAATAAACAAAATGATGATTATGACCGACATGCAATGAATTGAAACTTTTTACTTCAAAAACCAACAAAAGGTGATGTTATTAGCTTTTTGCTATTTTTAGAGTTCCGTTTGTTAAAATGAAAAACGGACCATTACATAATTTTTGCTATCCGTCTCCAAACGAATTCCTAATTCAATTGCCATTTTCTAGTATTTTTTTTTGCTTAGGGATATCTATACTAGAAAGGTTTAGGTAGTTAAATAAAGGTAAACAATCTTGATGTGTCTTTTATCTTTTTTGTGTTAAAACCTCAGTTTAAATTTAAAATGCAACTAAAAACCAATGTAAATACAACAATAAGTTTATTTGTTTATTATGTGTTTGTGTAAAAAGTCACATCAAGCAGAACCTTTCTAGTATATAATATGTTTGAATAATTACATAATGTTCTTACACACGAGGGACACGCGCTAACGGCAGTAGCAAATGCACGCGGCGTCGGCTATAAAGCCACCGCCATTTTGTCAATGGACTACAAATCGTTCAGAGGGCATTCACTTCGGAGCGATTCCGCGGTTTTTGTAGTTTTCTAGTAATTTATTTTTGTATTTGTAATTGTACTTATACAGTTTTCTACCGGTGGAGCTTTAAAAATTCATATCTTTTTTTGTAGGAGACATTTTTTGACACTGTTGTCTTGCATTTTACTTTCATGTTACAAAAGAATATCTGAAAAATACACACTACAAAAAGATATGAATTTTTTACAAAAACAAAAATGACTCGAAAACTACAAAAAATCGCGTAACAAACATGGAGTATTTTCCCCCCGCGTATGAGGAACTCAGATTTTTCTTTTTGACATCACTATTTGGACCACCCTGTATATGCTTTTAAATATCTTTGCGTTCTGCCAAATTATTTGATGTATTTATGTAATTATTTGTTGAGCAACTGAAAACTACTTCTTGAGGAGTCACCATGGAGGTGACTCTTCAAGATTAAGTGAGGGTATTTACAGTTACATCACCCGTCGATGGTGATTTAACCCAGTACTGCTGAAAAATTATCACATTCTTCAGTCGAATGGTTTTCTAGTTTTCCCGACGCAAACTGTCAAACACATAGTCATTCAATATAATATATTATATATTTAAATACACATAAGTAGATGACTACATAGAATTTGTTAACTACTTACAATATTGATTCATAAAAAAAAACCACAATTTTCGTGATATTTTTATGTTATTCCGGTTAAAGTTGGTTTGTGGTTATTTAAATTCATGGGTATTTTAACATACATACATTGACGTAATAAACGTCAATCATTAGTTTGATTTAGTTTCTATAATTGAACAGTCACGATTGTTTTTATATTTATTAGGATTAGCCCAAAGGATTTGAGTGGTGAGGAAAACACGTGCGTTTGAGTAAAGATAATAATTATAACGAATCTTGGGCAAGGCGATTATTCAAGATCTTGAGATCAACCACTTAAAGCGACGATAGCAGACTTTTCATGATTTTAAACTGAAGATCACGTCTAAACGAGTAGTGTTAATGATTTGTAAAAATATATTTTAAACTAGCTGACCCGACAGACGTTGTCCTGTCCCAATTTCAATATTCCCATATAAAATACACTTTCAGTTTTCCAGAATTTTCCAATTTTCCCGGCAACTTTTCCAATTTTTCTCATCGTTCAAACCTTCCCTGGACTACGTCAAACATTTCAAAACGAAAATCAGCTAAATCGGCCCAGCCGTTCTTGAGTTATAAAATTACAACGAAAAGTGGCATTGATTTTTATAGATATAGATTAGAGCATTACTATGTGAATATTTTAGATTATGTTTATATTACACAGTGTAATTAATATGTAACGCGGATAAAAAACCGAGAATCACGCAAAAACTCTTAAGCGATTTTTTGATAAAACCTTCACCATTTGAAAGATAATTTAATTATTTATGTTTTAATATACGTGTTTTAATACAATGCCTTTTGTTTTAAGTGTAATGAATTAATAATTCGTATAATTTGGGACAGCGCTCCTTGATGGGCGAGTTCTATTACTGGGTGGACGTATGACGCGTTGCGTGAGCTCAGCACAGACCACGCAAGGGAACCACTCAAGGCCGTTGACATATATGTGCGTCTTAAGTTGATGTCTTATGCGCGTGTAATTTCATTAACAACCAGCCACGGTTAGCGCCAGGTTCACACTGGCGATTTTTTACGCGACTAATTTGATCGCGATTTTTTTAAGACACAGTGCTATTTCGTGCATTGAGAATCCAATTGAATGCATCCCAATACGTCAAAAAATACACTGTATTCCGTCCGGTCTGACAACTTCGTATTTCTAAACGTTTTTCGTGATTATTTTAATAAATTTAAATCAAGGGACAATGTCCTCTCTAAAATTTTTAGATCGTTGGTATTTATAAGTAGGTATGTATGCTATATTTTGACAGTTATTTTTGTAAAATAAAGAGCATGTTTCAGTTTCACGTCAAAACGCAGCAACGCTTTGGCTCCCTATACCGGATGACTTTTTTGCCGTCTCGAAAAAAATTGGGTATACTAGGTGAACAGAGTAGCCAAACTTTTTTTTTTCTTTAAATAAAAAAAAAATCAAAAATTCGATATTTTTTAACGATTTATTATTTTTTTTCAAAATATCTGTTTTTATGTTTCAAATATGAAAAGTTTACATCGAATTTGTAGTATTTATTGGTACTTAGATATTTTTCAGTCTAAGCTATTAAAAAAAAAAAACCGTGTATGCCATAGGCTTTTACTCCGTTCACCTATACCCAATTTTTTTCGAGACGGTAAAAAAAGTCATCCGGTATATGGTTACGGTGGATTTCAGGACACAATCTTTCGCAGTAGACACTTTCGTCGAATGCATCTTCACCTACCAACAGGTTCACGCAAAACCTATACCTACATTATAACAGTACTTTACGAAAGATAACAAAGTCAGGTACAAACCTATAAACAAAAGGGCCGACCTCCACAAGTTTGGGTTTCTCCCCTGTCTCCAAAAAGGCCTGAGGGTTGGTCACGTTGAAGATGTACACCTTCGTCAGTCTAATGACGCCAGGTTTGTGCCAGTAACTGTAGCTCAGGGAGCCGTTCCAGAGTTTTAATTCCTGGAATAAAAGAAATGGTTATTGGAGGAAATTAAGTCGACGTGCGCACGGACGTAAAAATATCGCGGCCATTTTTTTTTTCGCGCGCAATTTTTTCTGATTGATGTGCGTCAATCAGGATCACAATTACCAATGCAATTAGGTATGTGTGCGCAATACACAGGTACAGTGTTATCTGGAAAACCAACAGGAAAGACTATGTGCTTAAATATACTGAATGTTCTTACAAATTAAACAATTAAACTAAGAAGAGATAATACTCACTCTAAATATAATATAATCCAGCCAAGGCACGAACGATAGTATAATTCCTAGCACCACGGTGCATATACTAAACATAATCACTGCCAAACGACCTGAAACAAAAGAAATACAAATAAATATGGTTTAGAAAAACGAAACAGAATTAGCTGTTTAAAAAAAAGACGAATGAAATTATATAGCATGATTAGAAACGGTTGGCTATCAGGCCCATGTACAGTTGCGGACGTTTTTCGCCAGAAATAATGATGATAATGTTTAATGTTGTATATGTCGCAGGTTTATGACAAAATCAGGTTTTTTATCAAAACCTAGGCTTTTGATCAAGAATCGGTCGACGGAGCCCCTCTGTGTGGGGCTTATATTTCTGTGTGCAGGGTTTAAAGGAACCTAACCTAATCGAAACTCGGGGTGCCACCCACGTCGACCGTCTTCTTTCGGTTCTGAATCAAAAGCCTAAGTTTTTGATCAAAAACCTGATTTTGTCAAAAACCTGCGACATATACATTTAGAAATGAGTAGCTATTTTAAAAAAAGTATCAAAGTGGTGCCAATGACAGTTAAAGGAAATCTTTTGTCTTGGTATGGTATGTGGGGAGGATGAATATTGTGTTTGTGCATACATACGAGAGAATGATAATGAATCTCCTTTGAATTTTTGACTACTTAATAACACTCGAACCCTTCATAACACTAAGTTTGAACCGATACGAGGGAAGAATTTCGAATCAAATCAATCAACGTTGAAATACCTAACAGCAACTGTCCTCCATATTGGATTTCATGTGGCGTCAGTAAATTAGAACATATTCTTGATTTAGATATTTTTAGACCTAATTTGTTGGGATGGATAATCTAAAGACGCATAATTTCTTGATATTGGTTCAGCCTATCACACTATTTCTATGTCCTATAAATCTTAACAGAGTTGAAAGATAAGAAATATCTAAAGATATTTTTTAAATTTACTGGAACTTTTTCCCGTAAAACAGTAGAAACACAACGTGTATAGATATTTATGTATGAAATAATGATTATTTTCTCTGGAGTGCCACAGGGAATTACTTTGGGACCAAGGCTACTCCATCTTTAGGGAGACAACCCTAGTTGAACTCTATAAATAAAAGTCTCTTTTTGCGGCATTGGATAGTCTTTTTTTTTCAACTATCTTGTGCCCGGCTTTCAGTCTAACCACATGCAGCTAAATACCAGTATATTACATGGAGCGACTGCCTACCTGACTTCAACCCAGTTACTGGGTACCACGATACCCTTCGGTAAGACTAGTTGTCAGATTTTCGGACTTCTGACTACACGAAGCGACTGTTAAAGATCCACGAATGACAGCCGAGACTAACGGCTTAACGTGCTTTCTGATCCGAGGCACGGAGGGTTTGGGCCTATCCAAGGGCTGCGCTTAGTAAGCACAGCTTAAAACCTGATTGATCGACCCGTGAGTCTATTATTTACTTAGCCATGAGCCCCTCAGACTGATGAAGTCTTTGATCAGTAAATCTGCGATCAAATCATGAGGTTTTGCGATTGGTTGGCGAAAATAACAATAAACAATAATATTTCAATTATGTGCTCGACATGAGTTTTGACTTGACACTAAATTATTTTTTTAATAAGCTCTTTGAAATGTATTGTTAAATCATTCAATTTGATTCTCTGAATATAGGTTAGTTCATGATAACCCCTAATAAAGTCAGAGTTGTGCATAATCTCATTACTCTGACTTTAGCATGACAAGCAGCGTACTAAAAGCGTATTACACCTGTCTGACCTCTGGACCACTGACGCTAAGTCATGTATGACATAATTACTTTGTAGTAAACAAGTATAATGATTCTAATTACAACAGGTTAAGCAGTCAAGGAAGTTGTGGGTAATAGTGTCTTTAAATACGACATTAGTGTTCGGTTGTGGGTTTGGGAGAGCGGAGCGGTTAGCGGGGAGATTAATGCTTGCTTTTTCGTGAGTATAGTTTGAGTCAACAATCCATACTATATCTTTGTATTTTTTTAAATTATTCATACCTACTACGAGACATACACTTATACTCAAGCCTTCTTCTCACGGGGAGAACGCCACCTGCTAAGATCCTTACATACTCTTTTTGCCTCCTATCGTTCATACATCTGGTCATACAGGCACGCCGGTTGCAAGTACTACGCACCTGACCCGCTATGTCATAACTGTAACTAACTATGTATAAAATCTAACAAGGAGTGACGTCATCGCACATTTTAACTCAATGTATCGCCGTAATGTTTTGAATACGCAAAAAAAGAAAAAATACGTGTCCAATATTTTTTAATAATAAAAAATTTAGTCGTCATCTCTATTCTACAAGCCATTATCGCTCACCGCTCCGCTACCTCCTATGGTTTTAAACACAACCTTAAAAATCTTCCTACCATGTTAGGGTCAAGGATCATTGTCGTGCTAATTTGTGATAGATCACCTATTAAAACCACTATAAGAGATTTCCCTAGAATGTTCTAATTACTATGAAAAAGAATTTCATCATCATCGCCATCAACAGCCTCGCATTTTTCTTGGAACTGAAGAATGAAGATCCTAGCTATGACTGCTATTTGAATATGTCGTAAACTGTATAGTCTTCTTCATATTTTATTTATTTATTACTGTGAATCATAGTGTCGTAAATGACGACTAATGCTCCGTTCCTAGATTTCATTGATAATTCGTCACCATCGCCTTCATCATTCTTCTGCCCTTAACACAATTGTCCAAAGTGGTTGACGCAACATGTCTTCTTCTTCCATACATCTATATCAGCCGTCATCTATATCAATCATAAACTTTCTATCAATATCATCTTTTACACTGTCCATTGCATCGTTCCTTTTGTCTTCCCCTACTCTTATAATAATAATAAACCATTTATTTCAGGCGACACAGGCCCATAGATAAATACCTTAACCTAAACATATATATTTGAATATAACAACAGTAACACTTCACTTTGCACTAGCTTTACTTTGCGCTGTCACGTGGAACTTGCCCGCGGAAGTGACGGAACACCACGTCCTGCGGCCAAAAGTCTTCTTCCATGACGAGGGGCAGGTAACAGTTCGGTACACGCACCACGAACGCCTTGAATTTGACGTTGCAGCGCGACTCCAGTAACTGCACTCTCGGCGTGTACCTCGTCTTCTGGCGCACGTACTCCACGATGTCCTCCGCCTTAGTGGTGTAGTGCAGGTGGGAGATGTACACCGGTGTGTTTGGCTTTGCGGCCCGCAGGGTAACTTCTTCTTATATCCATATCTTTTGATGATTCTACATACATAACATAATATATAAACTCATGCCTTCTTCACACGGCGGTAGAAGCTGTAGAACGCCACCTGCTACGATGCTCACAGACTCCTTTTGCCTCGTTTACGTTCATACATCTGGTCATACACGCACGCCGGTTGCGAATACTACCTTATCTTTCTGAAGAACATCTCCAATAAGGTCACTAATATTATATCTTCCTAGGGCACTCGCTCCATCTAAAATACTGGTATTCAGCTGCATCCGATTAGACTGGAAGCCGACCCCAATATAGTTAGGACAAGGCTAATCAGAAGGAAGTTTTTATGGAAAGAACAATTGGAAAAGTTTTCATAATCGGCAAAACTGAACGTCCTTTTTTCTATGGATTTTTTGTATGAATTATTATTCAGATAGGACAACGTCTGTTGGGTCAGCTAGTGAAATTAATTAATTAGTGAAAGATAAAAATGAACAAAAAGTGAAGTGTCGAAGTTATCTGCATAATACCATTGGGTGAGGTAGTTGTCAAACGCGAGCTTCATAGGGATGATGACAAAACATTATGGCGGACAAAAGATTATTAACTAATATTGAACACGTATTTTTTCTTTTTTTACGTAATCAAAACATTACGGGCGATACATTGAGTTATAATATGGCATGACATCACAGCTTGCTAGATTTTATACGTAGTAGTGACGTAGCGAGCCCCCACTCCCCCACTTTAATGCGTGTTATCTAAGTTTTTTTTTATTAATAAGTTAAAGCAAAAATACATTAATATATTTTATTATAAAAAAAAATATATTATAATATTTTTTTATTACTTACCTGACATAGGGACTACTTAATTTTTTTTTTACCCAGGCATCATTCCTATTATTATGAAAAGATTTTTGTTTCAGAAATCAGTAAGTGTTATTATGTTTGTATGTGTGAGTGATTCTTGAAGACGGTGTAATGACTAAGGAAATGGTGAATTATTGTTTCATCTATGATTGAAGTTATAAACTTATAGCGGTTTATAAAGAAGAGCCGAGCAGGCAGGCGCGATGCGGCTCCGATAGAATAATTTCTATCGGCAGTTACTGATATGTATCATGTTACTCAAGTGTAATACTGGTATTCACCTGTATTCTGGTTCACATCCCAGTTACTGGGTAACACGGTGCCCCTTGGTAAGACTGGTTGTCAGACTTTCGGGCTTCCACGAATGATAGTCGGGACCAACTGCTTAAAACTTAATATTGTTCAACAATCAGCCAATGAATAAGAAAGAGTATATAAGAGGAAGTTTGAAAGGGCCGCCAGTGACAGAAAAGTTGAAAGAAAATCGTATGGCTTGGTATGGGCACGTGATAAGGAGAGACGAAACGCATGTGACTAAAAGAGTGATGAATATACATGTTGAGCGATGGAGAGGCAGAGGAAGGCCAAAGAAAAGATGGATGGATTGTGTGAGGAATGATATGAAAGAGAAGGGAGTGAATGATAGCAGGACGATTGACAGGGAAGAAGAAAACGTGGTGCGCCAGCCCCACGTACTTGGGATAAGGGCAGGAAGTTGATGATGATGAATCAGCCCATAAATGAGTGCTGTATATAGTCCTTTCAATGAATAATCAATAGTCATATTGTCCCTAGACAGTTGTCAATAGGAAAACGTCCATTCAATATTTACTTGTAAAGTGTCTTTTAAATAAGTATTTGCAGAAATAAAATCATTATTTGTCTTGCGTGTTCTTTCTTAGTTTACTTTGGACATTTTATAGTTACACGTTGAAGGAAAATTACACAAGAAAATTAGTACTTATAAAAGTCTGAATTGTCAACCCGCAGCGAGTAAGAATGGTGATTAATGCTCCTTCCTTGTCTGTTTCAGAAGAGGCGATTATACAATGGGAAAAATACAGGCCCATTCAAAACTATTTTGCGAACAGACTTCCGTGGGGTATCATATGTTTGCGCATTCTCAAACATCTTTATTTCTTTTTTATACATGGCCGCATAGTTTTCGACTTTTGATGAAAAATGTAAAAAATACCGCCCCCCCCCTTTTTCCGGAGTTTGCATAGTTTTTTATATATTTAGTTATTTAATTTTATTCGTTTTAGGTTTTGGAAGTCGGTTTTTACTTTTTTAACCGACTTCAAAAAAGGAAGTTCTGTATTCGACCAGTATGTATCTATGTTTTTATGTCCGTGATTTTCTCAAAAGCTAATGCACCAATTTTGATTATTCTTTCACTAACGTAATTTAAATACTTTCAGGAAGGTTTTACTATATAATACATTAGGTAATTATTCTTATATACGAAGTTATATGCATAAATGTACTGTATCTCCGGAATTTCTAAGCGCATTTTGATGATTCTTCTTTTCGTTCGACTTGGGCTTCTGTTTATGTATATTCAACTAAAGACCGACTTCAAAACCTAAAACTGATAAAATAAATTTCATGAAGTCGGTGCCAAGCTAAGGTTCGTTGAAGAATTGAAGACACCGACTTCAGAAGCTGTTAAGTATTTTTATGCCTAACCTAACCTAACCTGCCGCAGCGTGTGACATACACAAATAGGTCTATGGTGCAAACGAATCCGGCTTGTTCAGGAGGCTGGAAGTCGTCAAACCTGCGAGCAGGTAATTCCATCATCATTCCTCATCATCGCCTTGTTGTTTTTGAGTTGCTTCAGAGCCATCCTAATCTCGCACAAGCTGACCAATCTAGCTCTTGGGACGTTTGCCAGATTCGTAACGGGGTTGCTTGTTGACGAGTACCTTTATCTGTCCATAGAACCTGTCGATCTCCCTTATCAGCACATGTTTGGCGGATTTTTATTCGTTTTAGGTCTTGAAGTCGGTTTTTACTTTTTTTAGGGTTCCGTACCAAAATGGTAAAAAGGAACCCTTATGGTGTGACTCAGTCTGTCTGTCTGTCTGTCTGTCACAGCTGGATATCTCAAGAACTACTAATGCTATCAACTTGAAATTTGGAACAGTTTTAGATGACGTTTACCCAAATATTTGGCAAATAAGAAAGACAAAAAAATATTTATGTTTTTTTTGCAACTGGAACCGAAAGGGGGTCTTAAAAATTTAAAGTGGGGCTACTAGGGCATGTGGGGTATCATATGAAAGAACGCTGTTTGCACATTCTCAAACTATTTTTATTTTTTTTTAGGTTGCATAGTTTTCGACTTTTGGTGAAAAATGTAAAAAAAAAATACCGTTCCCCCCCTTATCTCCTAAGTTTGCAAAGCGAAAAATCTGAAATTATTCTATGTGATAGAAGTTTATGTAAAGATTACAGGAAAAATAAAACGATGTCTCTAAATAGCACACTTTTTCAGAAATCATCAACAAAAATTACATATAAATGATGTTACGAAACCCTCGGTGCGCGAGTCCGACTCACTCTTGACCGGTTTTTTTTATTTTAAAGTAAATTTATTTCAGATTATTAATTTATTAGACCATACCAACATCTTAGGTGAATTACTTATATCGTAGCAATTTGATTAATTGTAGCTGTTAGCACCGCAGTTAGCCACTCACGTTTATATATCTATTAAGTGGGCACGTGGCATTAGCAGTAATTATAGATCAGGGATTAGTGAAACTATGACGTGATCAATCAATCTGCCTAGCCTTTTCCCAACTATGTTGGGGTCGGCTTCCAGTCTAACCGGATGCAGCTGAATACCAGTATTTTACATGGAGCGACTGCCTATCTGACCTCCACAACCCAGTAACTGGTTAATACGATACCAATTATTAAGACTGGTTGTCAGACTATCGGGCTTCTGACCACCCGTAACGACTGTCAAAAGATCCACGAATAGCAGCAGGGACCAACGGCTTAACGTGCTTTCCGAGGTACGGAGGAGTCTCGGTATGTAAAGATGGGATCCACGGAACAACCCCCCCAAGCATAGCTACACTTTCCGGGACAGACCGCCTCTTGACGTTATGTCGGTATATCGTTACGTGACAGTACGGCTAAGGGCGGTGAACTTTATTTCATGTAATTTGGCAAACCGTCGATAGCCGTTGCTTGCCCATAGTATTCTTAAGAAGCACATGATCTAGTGTCACATCACGCGACTTCATTTATTCGTGGGTGTCACGGCAAACTCTTTTCGAGTCATTTTTCAACACACACATACGCAGTGCTTATGCACCAAAACAACACATGCACACCGCCGACAGGCGTAGACTGAGCCATACAAGTACAATGATGTTGATATTTAGTGTCACGGCGTACGCGGCGCCGGCGTGTCGAATGAGGTAGTACGGCTGTAGACGGTATGACAAAATGTATGGGATTTTGAAGTGTCATATCATTACATTTGCAAATAGTCAAGTGTCCCGGAACGTGTTAAGTAATCTGATGCATCGACCCGTGCGGCTGTTATTACCTAGCCACGAGCTGAAGTTATAAAATACAGGCTGACTTTTGAATCCAATGGTAATTTATCCGGCAATAAGTACTGAAAGCAGTTTTGAGAGCAGTGGTGGCCCAGTGGTAACGGCCGCGACTTACGAGTTGTAGGTCGTAGGTTCGAACCCCGGCAGGCGCTTTACTTTGTGTAAATTATTTAATCACCACTGCTCTCAAAACGGTGAAGGAAAACATCGTGAGGAAACCGGCATGTCCTAGAACCAAACATTCGAAGACATGTGACATCTACCAACCCGCACTGGCCCCGCGTGGTGGATTACAGCCCACTGCCTCTCACCGAGAGGAGGCCTGTGTCCCAGCAGTGGGAATATTATAGGCTGAATATGTGTGTTATGTTATGTGAAGTATTGAAAAAAACCGGCCAAATGCGTGTCGGACCACGCACAATGAAGGGTTCCGTAGTTGAAAAGAATTTATCCCAAAAATAAACTTAACATTGTAGTGAAAAACATGTTCTCCGTTCTTCCATACATTGATATACGTCACGGACAATTCTCCAACTGCAAATTTAAATTTGTGTTCGTGAAAAACTATTTTTAAACATAACATCACGCCTTGTTTCCCCGATGGGTTGGGCAGAGGCGTATACACGCACAATTCGCCAGAAAAACAAACAGAAACTCTTGGAACACCCAGATCTTTCACAGATGTTCTGAACAGACCAGAAGACTTGATCAACTTCTGAAGGGAGGTGGGCTGGTTGGAGTAACCCCCCACGGCCGTCATGGCCCACGCACAATGGTCCATATGAAGGACTAAGTGCGGAAAACAAATCCTCGGAGATAACATAATATAACAACGCTGTCTCCACTCCAGGACTCCGGTCCGCCGGGATCGCGTGTTGTTGCCGCTGGGGTCGTGGGTTGTTGCCGCCAGGGTCGCGGGTTGTTGCCGCCGGCGTCGCGGGTTGTTGCCGCCGGGGTCGCGGGTTGTTGCCGCCGGGGTCGCGGGTTGTTGCCGCCGGGGTCGCGGGTTGTTGCCGCCGGGGTCGCGGGTTGTTGCCGCCGGGATCGCGGGTTGTTCGAAAGAGATACCGTGGCCCTGGCACAGGCAACTGAAGGAACACGGGTGGGTTCTAGTTTGACACGCCCTTTTGCTACACCCAGAGCGGGAGAAGTCATTTGATGATTTCCCATCCACAAAAAAAAAAAGAAAGGACTCGTCTGCTCCACCGGCCATCGGTCCTTCGACAAACATGGCCAGCCCACTGCCACTTCAGTTTGCTTACTCTGCAAGCTATGTCGGTTACTGCGGTTCTTTTCCGGATAATTTAATTCCTGAGTTTATCCTTCAAAGAAACTCCGACTATAGCCCGCTCCATAGCGCGCTGAGTGACCATAAGGCCCTGTATCCAAGCGTGGTTTAACTCGGTGTGTAAGTGAAATGGCGTTATGGCTGAGACAGTTTGACGCACGAGATAGAAGATTCTCACGCGCAACGGAATTATGTCGTAAGTGCAAATAAAATCGATAAAATTAGAAATTAACTATTTATATTTTTAATTATAAAATTGTTTATGAAGGGATAAACCGCTTTTAAAGATTATTAAGAGGTATGTTTGAAGATGTTTGCTTTGAGTTCCATCACTGTATGCGAAAAGGATCACTTGAAAATATCATATTATTTGTGAAAATTATTCAAGGTTTATGACAGCTTTAAAAAACCACCATTTTGATCGTTTTCAAGAAATCTAGTCCTTAAATTAGTGGACTAAGTTTAATAATAATATTATAGCCCCACTTCTCTTCGGAGAATTCTCGTTAGATGTTGTTCATATAAAACCCATGAGGTTAATAGGTGATTCTTGCATGCTATTTAATAGTATATGACAAACATAATTGGATATTTTGCGGTCTTATGTATAATGTAAATACACGTTTATGTATAATAGTTTCTAGTTAAATACTAATTGTTATCAAGATGTCTTTGGTTTCCTAGATATTTATCCATAGACACGTGAGGAAGGTTTAATGTTAAAGGTTTAAATGGAATTCGTTATTCTGGTGTTTATATTTTTCTACTAGCTGTTGCCCGCGGCTTCGCCCGCGTGGATGTCACTACAGTAGTACTCAACTAATATGGCTTATCGATGTACCTGCGCAGAAGATGAATTTTCAAAGCGCGGGAAATGCTATTGACCAATCGGCACGCTCCACGCTTTTTCCTGTACCGCTATTGGTCGCAGCTGCCGCCATGTTAGCGCGCGCCGCTTGACAGCCGCCATACTTGCGAGTGAGACGGAACTAACAGCTGCAGTGTATTATGAACCTTATAGTAGTGATCTAAGGTTCATTGTAAGTTTTAAGTATTCTCGTTAATCTTCGGGGCCATACTTTCTTTTCTGTGCGAACGATGATTCACGACGCGCCTTATTACTTGGGTACTACTGTACTTCCCTATTTGAATCGAATTTTGTTCACAATTTCATGGGTTTTATTTTTTGCGTAAGTAATTAATTCTTAAATAAAAGTAGATAGCCTATGTTACTCCTTATAACATTAGGTGTCTGCCAGTGAAAATCCTGCCAACTCGGTCAACTGCCTAAAATTAATGATCTCCTTTGGTCACACGTTCCTGATATCCTGTATCGTATCCTTTATTAAAAAAAAGGGTAAGAGCGAGTCGCACTCGCGCACGAAGGGTTCCGTACCATTATCTATAAAAACGGCTGAAAAATCATGTTTGTTATATTGGAGCCCCCCTTAAATATTTGTTTTATTTTAATTTAATTATTTATTTTTAAAGTGAATATATAACTAAATATTCTGTGAATATTTCAAGCGTCTACCTGTTGCAGTTATCAATATCGAGCAAAAACGAACAAAAAAAAAAACACGTTTGTTGTATGGGAGCCCCCTTAAATATTTACTTTATTCTATTTTTTAGTATTTGTTGTTATAGCGGCAACAGAAATACATCACTCGATAAACTTGAGCGGCTTCAAAATGTGTGTATAAGGTTCATATTCGGTTTGCGCAAATATGACCATGTTTCTGAATATCGTGTCAAGCTCAAGTGGTTACCAATTCGCCTTCGCCGGAATGCTCATATCCTTTCCCTTTTGTATAGTGTGCTCTTTTCCCCTTCCACCCCTCTCTATCTCAAGAAACGTTTCCAGTTTCTTTGCGACTCCCACGCGAAATTTTTAAGGTCATCAGAACTTGAAGCTCAAAATGCCTATGCATTCCACAACTTTCCTCGACAAATCCTTTACTGTCCAGCAGGGCTAACATGCGCAAGTCGACAAAATTTTGTCGACACATTATCTCGTGCAGGGACCCAATTCCGGGCTCGAGCTAGATATCACGACCATGGAGATCAATCTCTGTTTCAAATCTCCGCATCAATGTCCGGTTCAAATCTCGATACTATCAAAAAACCGTATTCTGGTAGACCATGGAGAAAGATTTACAACGGAGAAAATAATCTCGTCTAAAAGACGTTCCATTTTTATCGATTCACTTTGATTATAATCGATTATGCTACGTTTTTCTTTTTTTAGTATTAATAACGTAATGTTTAATTTATTAAATCCAAGCAAACACATTATAAAAGATAATTTTAGTATATTGTGTTTCTATAACTGAGTTTTTTTTTATAATTACCTACTTAGGTACTGAAAATAGTAATTGCAAAGTAGCGTGATCCGAAACGCATTTCGCATGATTTGTGTAGTATTATATAGTGCTCTGTGATTTGTGTCCTTTTTCTGACGTAGGTAGGTTTTAATTTTCAAACTAAATAAAACTATTTTTAATCGTGATATAGGTGTGGAATAAAATTAGTTGTCATGAACTAAAATTCACACCAACATAACAATTTTTTCCAATTTTTTCTTTTGCTTATATCTCGAAAACGGTGTGCCCTATCGCAAAAATAATGAAAATTTGGCCCCCCTTTATGAAACCCATAAACCCCGAAGCCTCTACATGTAGGTACCAAAAAAAAATACGAAAATAAACCTACGAATGTAAATTTTGACAGATGTTCCAACGGAGATTTCATATCTCCATACCTTAGGACCAGCCGTGATATCTCGCTGGTTTGCGATCGAAAAATTTATGAATGGAGATCGCTAGAATAGCATTTTTTCGTTTTCGACGGAGATAAGCAGTTTCTCGACTGATATTTCGACCATGGAGACAATTTCCATGCCGCCGGAATTGGGTCCCTGCACGAGATAATGTGTCGACAAAATTTTGTCGACTTGCGCATGTTAGCCCTGCAGGCCGCTCGTTTGTGGAATGCATTGCCCGTTCAAATTAAACGCGCGCAGTCGTTACCTATGTTTAAAAGGCTCGTAAAGGAACATTACTTGTCGTTGTGATCTTGTTCTCATAACTGTTAAATTAAACATCTTTAGTCTTCATTAATTTTCGTTGCTTAAATATTTAGTATGTATGTATTTATGTATCTATTATTTAGGATATGTATGTATCTATTTTAGTTTAATATTGTATAAGTTGGTATTTACTATTTGCACCAACGACAGCCCCATTTTATATCGTGATAAATCACTGTCCATCCTAAGGTTGCCTGGAAGAGATCGCGGAAAGCGATAAAGCCGCCCATTGTATGTTTTGTAGTGTATATTATGTTTTCTTTTGTTATGTATTTTTGTGGTGTACAATAAAGTATATATAAATAAATAAATAAATCACCTGTGAAAATTTCAACTGTCTAACTATCACGGTTTACGAGATACAGCCTGGTGGCAGACGGACAGACAGACGGACGGACAACGGAGTCTTAGTAATAGGGTCCCGGTTTACCCTTTTGGTACGGAACCCTAAAAAGAATGGCTATATGTGTTGCTAAGTGCAAAACTCTTCAACGGCTGGACCAATTCGGCTAATTTTATTTTTCAAATATTTGTTCAAACGCTCCGACCCACTAAGGAATTTCCCTCGCAATTCTTGTTCATAAACTCTGTTTTGGAGGTCTTTTGAGATTATTATTACTGTTAGAGTAAAATGATTTAGATGCTATTTTTTTTAGTATTTGCTTTATTGAACTCTTGGCATTAAACAAACCCAATTTTACATGCATACGATGCACTGTTATTATGAAACAGACCGTTTATTAAGTGATAAAAACAGAGAATTTAGATGACATTGCGGCATCCGAATTAAGAAAATTAAAGATAATTTGAAAAAAGTAATTAGCGCATTTTTATGACGAGAATTTGGGAACAATTATGTTCTGAACAGATTTTCTAAATAAAATTTGTATTGCCCAATGTAAGCGCACAAACCTAACTCGAAATGTTGTTGGCGCGAACGAGCTGTATTTAACGCTTGATTTACCTAACATAATCCACCCAGATGAACTTCAAAAAAATAACCAGCTATTACTTATATTATGGTTATTCACGTGCTGTAATAATATTTCATATTATTTCATTACTTTTGTTTAAAAAAAAATACAAAGAAGCGCAAATAATTTGCCGCGATTGAATTTTGCAAGACTGCAGCCTTAAGGGGTCATTATACTCATGATGAAAAGCTTATACAATGGGACCAAATATACAGAATTAAATTGAAATCTTGGGTATCCTTTTAAGGGGACATTGTACTCATCATTATAAACAACTTTTAATAAAGGACCGAATCTGAAATCGTAAATAAAATCTGCGGTTTCCTACATTTTGTCGAGTTATGCAAACATAAATGTATGGAGCAGATATTTTTTTCGCAATTTTGTGTTTGATCTAATAGCTGTTCGAATAATAATGAGTAGGTACAATTACCCCCGGAGAGGTTTTCAATTAACGCACCGTGTAAGTAGTTTTAGTTGTGGAGGTCAGATAAAGAAAGAAAGAAAAAAAATACATTAGATAGAGAGGCAGTCAAAAAACGCAAAAAAAGCAAAGAAAGAGATTAGGTACAAAGTAAATTTTTTTTTTTTTAGTGCTCAGAATGTCAATAGGTATATTGTTGTATATTTTTGATGCAATGCCAAAGAAGCTTTTGTTAAATAGAACCGCTTTATGTGGTACATCAACGATGGTGATGATTTTATTACCTAGATAACAAGATCCTTAGGAAAATACAAAAAAAAAAAAACTCTAAATCTAAAAACAATCTTGTAAATACGTCATGATGACCATACATATTTAAATGCAAGTACATATTACATATCTAATTCACGGGCTTGTGGCTAAGTAATAACAGCCACATGGGTCGATCCATCAGGTTAAGCTACGCTTGCCGGGATTGGTCTGTGGATGGGTGAACATCTTTGAATACCAAGACCCCTCCGTGCCTCGGAAAGCACGTTAATCCGTTGGTCCCGGCTGTCATTCGTGGATCTTTGACAGTCGTTACGGGTCGTCAGAAGCCAGAAAGTCTGACAACCAGTCTTACCAAGAGGTATCGTATTACCCAGAAACTGGGTTGTAGAGGTCAGTGAAGCAGTCGCTCCATGTAAAATACTGGTATTCGGTTGCATCTGGTTAGACTGGAAACCGAAAAATGCCGAGATGGTCGTGAAAAAAATACGGAGAAAAAATCACGAGTCCATCTTTCTAAGCATATGTAGGTATTAGCTTGACCTTTAACAAGATTTCTAGGAAACTATAAATTAGTAAACTTTTGCCAATAAAAACATGTTACTTTATTTAATTTTAACTCTTTTTCTTTTAAATTCAATTTGAATATTTAAAACATTAACGTTAAAAACTCGCTATAACAAATTATCATTTTTGTCCAGAAGTTATTTATTTTAATTTTATTTTGGCATTGTTTAAAGGCTGCTTCAAACAGCGCGACACGCGACACAAAGGTACATTAAATAGGTATATATAATATACCTAATACCGATCAGTCTGCCCAGCCTTTTCCCAACTATGTTGGGGTCATCTTCCAGTCCAGCCGGAGGCAGCTTAATACCAGTATTTTACATGGAGCGACTGCCTATCTGACCTCCACAACCCAGTTTCTTGGTATACGATATCCGTTGGTAAGACTGGTTGTCAGACTTTCGGGCATCTGTCGACCCGTAACGACTGTCAAAGATCCACGAATGACAGCCGGGACCGACGGCTTAACGTGCTTTCCGAGACACGGAGGAGTCTCGGTATGTAAAGATGGTCACCCATCCACGGACCAATCCCGGCAAGCGTAGCTTAACCTGATGGATCGACCCGTGCGGCTGTTATTACTTAGCCACAAGCCCGTGAATTAGATATGTAATATGTACATGCATTTAAATATGTATGCGTCATTATGACGCATTTACAAGGGAATAACCTGAACATCATGACGTATTTACAAGGGAATAACCTGAACATCTTGTTATCTAGGTAATAAAATTATCACCATGGTTGATGTTCCACATAAAGCGGCTCTATTTAACAAAAGCTTCTTTGGCATTGCATCAAAAATATACAACAATAGTACATTTTGATACAAGTGGAGAACGTTTGCAATAACAAACGTTCGAGGCGGAATTAAAACACCCGAGCCGTAGGCGAGGTTGTTTTTGAGCCGAGAACTGCAATAACAAATATCCACGTGTATCAAACGACGTTTTTCAATACACTTTTGAAGAAATAAAATAAAAAACCGGTCAAGTGCGAGTCGGACTCGCGCACGAAGGGTTCCGTACCTTATTATATGTTTGACAATTGCAACTTACTTTTTACTTATTTTATAATAATACTGTGAATTACAAGGTTATTTTTTGCAGTTGCAGAAAATCACCCATGTTTAAACAAAATACCTTAAGAATCGCCGTTTTCAGTATTGTTGATTAAATACAGTATTCATGGTACTTACATGGTATAAAGAAGTTTCAAATTCCTAATTTGTTGAATTGTTGCGCTAGAGCTCGTACAAAAATGGTCTAAAATTTACAACTTTTACGGCCCCCTATTTCTTAATTTTAAAAGATAAAAAAAATATGTTTGTACTCTACTCAATGAGTTCTAGACGATGACACCCCACATAACACATAATCAGCTTATAATGTTCCCACTGCTGGGACACAGGCCTCCTCTCTGTGAGAGGTAGTGAACCGTAATCCACCACGCGGGCCCAGTGCGGGTTGGTAGATGTCACATGTCTTCGAATTTTTGGTTCTAGGACATGCCGGTTTCCTCACGATGTTTTCCTTCACCGTTTTGAGAGCAGCGGTGATGAAATAATGACATGACACCCCACATGCTAGATTAAAATTTTTATTTTTTTTTTTCAAAATGAAAAGTTTATTGTATGGGGACCGACCCCTTAAATTTTTAACTTTGCTTTATTTTTATTATTTGTTGTTATAGCCGTAATAGACAGCGGAGGCTTAGTAAGTTTGTACTGGGCTGTACGTGGTTGTCTGATTTCATGGATTTTAATTTTCGTCTATTTTCTTAAATAACTTTAAAACAATAAATTTTAAAATTATAAAAAAAATATATTTGAGACCCTCATAGTAAGCCTTTTCATTTGATATGTCACTCGGTACAGTTTACAAAACTTTTTTTTTTATTTTCTTATTTTCCCCTTAAAAGTGACTCTCATATTCAAAATTCATATATTTACTTTAGCTGTACGTGTTTGGGTCACAGAAATCCATATGTGTACCAAATTTTAACTTAATCGGTCCATTAGATTCGGAGCAAATTGGCTGTGACAGACGGACAGACGGACAGACAGACAGACACACGAGTGATCCTATAAGGGTTCCGTTTTTTCCTTTTGAGGTACGGAACCCTAAAAACACATAAAATAACGGAAAATAATTTTGTTATGAATTAATAGGGAACTATGATTTAAATTTTCTTTTTTTTCCGCGCTTTGCTTTCGCCAGGTTGAAAGAGAAGCAAAGGTATAAAGCCGATAAACAGCCTAATATATGAAAAATAGAAAATTCAAATATTTTTGAGTTTAGAACACAAATAAATGTTAATTTGTTCATAAACGTTTTTTTTATTGTAATAATCATGGTTTTTGATAATATTCTATATAGAAACATTATTTAAATATTCAAAAAATATTAACGCCTTAAAGACGCATATCTCTTTGCCGAGATTAAAAAAAACATTCACCTCCGAATAGAGAGTTGTGAATAGAGGCATTGAACCAATTTGGACTAAGTATAGGTATAAGTTATCTGTGGCATTCCCGCACACGTGCGGGAAAATAAAAAATCGCACGCGTGCGACATACATTGCATTGTGAACCTAATCGTAGTGCGATATGAACCAGTTTTCGAGGAAGTGTATTGAAAAATACCTATTGACATTCTGAGCATTAAAAAAAAGGGAAATTATAAGTGCAGCAACAAAAGTTTTCTTTAGCACCTGCAACCTAGCGTCTTTTTTTGTAGATAAGCAACGATTTAATAAAACAGCTTCTATTATATTAATTCAACATCTTTACTATTCCAACAGAATATCAAAAAACCAGCGTCAATTTACGAACGTAAATTAATATGACTCAGAGCTACCGATAATTATATTGACTTCTGAATTAATAACTCAGCGACTAATGCTATAGGCGGGTTAGTTTATATATTTTAGAGATTCAACATCTGTCTGCTAATAAAATCAAATTCCAGCCTCAAAATTAGCCATGAAACCTTTTTATTCAACAACTAAATTAATAAATCATATTCTTTTTTCATGAAAATTAGCAACACAAGCAACCTAACGCTCGCAAAAATTATTGTCATTAAAAACATACATCGGCAGCTCTGTTTGTTTGTATTTGGACATGTCGCAGGTTTATGACAAATTCAGGTTTTTGCAACGAATTAAGGTTTTTGATCAAAAACTTAGTCTTTTGATCAAGAACCGGAAGAAGACGGTCGACGTCAGGGGCACCCCGAGGTTCGGTTAGGTTCCTTTAAACCCTGCAGATAGAAAAAGGAGCCCCGTGGCGGGGCTCCGTCGACCGGTTCTTCCGGTCGGACCTGATTTTGTCATAAACCTGCGACATGTCCAAATACAAACTAACACAGAGTTGCAAATGTTTGTTTTTGATGACAATGAATGATAAACCCTTTCAGTCCCTGTTGCAAACTAAACTAAATTTTTAAGACCCCCTGGTCTTAAAAATTCAAAGTGCTACTGGGGCATGTGGGGTATCATATGAAAGAACGCTGTTTAAACACTCTCATTTTTTTTTTTTAGGCCACATAGTTTTCGAGTTTTGATGAAAAATGTAAAAAAAATACCGGTCCCGCCCGCCCCCTTATCTTCGAAGTTTGCTTAAAGAAAAATCTGAAATTATTCTATGTGATAGAAGTTTATGTAAAGATTACAGGAAAAATAAAACTATGTCTTTAAATAGCACACTTTTTCAGAAATCGGAACGGAACCCTCGGTGCGCGAGTCCGACTCGCTCGTGACCGGTTTTTTTTTCAATAAATTACCGGCGTTGTGTCATCGCGCTTCTCTTTCTTTTCTACGCAGTCCGACAGTGACCGCGCTTTAGGTCCTGTATTTCTCTTATGCGGGCTCTACACTCGCGCCGCGAACCACAAGTGTGGATGGTTTCGCGGCATCGCGATCACGCTGCGCGGCGTTCCCCGTCCGGTGGCGGTTTTTTAGTCCGCGTCAAAGGGTTTGCGAAGCGCGAACGCGAACGCATCCACACTGGCGGTGTGTTCGAAGTTGTGTTCGAGACGCAGTGACAAGCGGACGTAAAAATGAGCATCGATAACTAGTGTTCCTTGAGTGTTATCAAGCAGAAGGCAAGCCCAACATGAAGGTCATAAAAATAAAAATAAGATACATGATGCATGGACGAGAATTAGTGTAATCATCGAAATTCCTGTGCCAGATCTCAGGAAGAAAAGGGACTCCCTAAAGTCCAGCTACAGAACATACAGAAAAAAAGTTAAGGATTCTACACGTCCATTTCAGCCAAATGCGCGAACGTAAATGCGAAAGGTTGCGAGTGTAGAGGGCTATATTTTTCGCGCCGTGTTTAAGCGCGAATTGCAGCCGCGATTCGCGGGTGAGTGTAGGGCCCTCATTAAAGTAGGAAAAAACAATTTACAGTTTGACTTTACTGAATTTTCTGCATGGAATTAGTAGGTATGTACTCATTTAATTTTAGTTTTAAATAAGTATCGAACGTGGCAAAGATCTTAAGCTATTCAGCCGCATGTCGTGTTAGTTACACCATTTATGACTCAAGAACGGCTGGACAATATTTTATGATTTTTGTGTCTTTGGATTTGTCTTCGTCCGGAATTGCATAATAATTATCAAAACATAGGAAAAACTCACAAAAAAAATGTGAATAAAATTAATTTTCTCACACACGATATTTGGACAAGGCAACGTCTGTCGGCTCAGATAGTAAGATATATAAAAATAACTACAGCTTCGAAAACCAAAATATTGAAATTAGTTGCTTAAAAAATAACTAAATCTTTACACTAAAAAATACCTGAAAAAATTTTACATACCCAATTGCTTCATGTTTTGCAAAAAAATTACCAGGGTTGTGTCATTGCTTCTCTTTCTTTCCTATGCAGTCCGACAGCGACCGCGCTTTAACTATAGTCAGTTTATTGTATTGACATATTACACTTCTGCTTACGAGGAACAGGAATTATGTTGTGAGTTTTTAAATAAGTTAAAAAGAAGTTCAAATTTAGTTTTTAAATTAGCCATCTAAATATGCCTGCCTAGAAATAAAAAAACTCGTTAAGATTGTCTATAGCAATTTAAATACTGGTTGCATAGATTTCTTCTAAATGTCAAAGTCATAATGATTATAGAATTAATAAATAAATAGACCATTTATTTCAGATTTTTCGCACTGGCATGGTAACACATCTACGATGTTTATTCGGCTCAGGCGCAAAATGTCGCTTTCGCAAAATGTCTACTGGTAGTAAAATGTCGCTTTCTCATAATGTCGCTTTCGCAAAATGTCTACTGGTAGTAAAATGTCGCTTTCTCATAATGTGGCTTTCGCAGATTGTCGCTTTCGCGAAATGTCGCGTTAGTAACTTAGAAAAAAAATTAGCCAGGTTTAAAAAAAAAGGTTATTTTTTTCCAATTTCTTATTAAATGTTTACAAGTTTTCCAACATATTTGGTTTTTCTTGGTTTCTTTTTTTTGGTGGTTCAAATTGAATGAAATTTGAACCACCAAAAAAAAAACAAACCAAGAAAAAATCCAAACAGCTTATATATTATGTTGTAAAACTTGTAAACATTTAATAAGAAATTGGAAAAAAATAAGCTTTTTTTTAAACTGGGCAAAATTTTTTTCTAACTTACTAACGCGACATTTTGCGAAAGCGACATTCTGCGAAAGCGACATTATGAGAAAGCGACATTTTACTACCAGTAGACATTTTGCGAAAGCGACATTCTGCGAAAGCGACATTTTGCGAAAGCGACATTTTGCGCCTGAGCCGTTTATTCTTTAAGGCTACCTTATAAATAAGTAAATAACAGCCGCAAGTGGTACCGATCGAACAGGTTAAGCTACGCTTTCCGCGGTTGGTTCGTTGATGGGTGACCATCTTTACATACCAAGACCTCTCTGTGCATCGGAAAGCACGAAATTTTGCTGATTTCGCTGATTTACGTGATTTTATAATTATAATACAATTCTATTTGTTTTAATGCACAACATGAAAGATGATTTCAATTATGATCTAATGAATGAGCTACTTTATTATTTTTATTCATTAATTTTTTATTAATCGACCTAAACCTGTTTTGTGAATTTTTGCTGTAAGAGGTTTAGGATATCACATATTTACGAATCGATTTGACATCTAAAGGGTAAAAAAAATTTACAAAGTATTCTTGTGAAAGTTGTCTATATAATGTATGAATCAGTTTTTACCACTTTCACATAAAATTTTCAAGTACAAAATATTCAACATAGTCAAATTTTAGAAAAAGTTGGTAAAGAATTACGTTTATTAAAACAACATAAATAAACTTCAGTTCCAAATCAATCCATTCCCTGAAAGAAAAACTCAAAAAATTCATAACATTTGGCATTAAAAAGTCTTTTAAAACAACCTAATTCTCGCAATATAAACTCGACGCAAAATAAAAAATTAACTCATTCATTAGATCATAATTGAAATGATATTTCATGTTGTGCATTAAAACTTCTAGAAATACAGTATTTTAACAGTGAAATTATTACTCTAAAATCAAATCAGCGAAATCGGCAAAATTCGGCCCCCCGGCTGTCATTCGTGGATCTTTGACTGTCGTTACGGGTCGTCAGAAGCCCGAAAGTCTGACAACCAGTTTTCAAGAGAGAGAGAGAAACTGCAGACGTAATAATGGCTATGGATATCTAAACTATCTAGAGAAACTGCAGACGTAATAATGGCTATGGATATCTAAACTATCTAGAGAAACTGCAGACGTAATAATGGCTATGGATATCTAAACTATCTAGAGAAACTGCAGACGTAATAATGGCTATGGATATCTAAACTATCTAGAGAAACTGCAGACGTAATAATGGCTATGGATATCTAAACTATCTAGAGAAACTGCAGACGTAATAATGGCTATGGATATCTAAACTATCTAGAGAAACTGCAGACGTAATAATGGCTATGGATATCTAAACTATCTAGAGAAACTGCAGACGTAATAATGGCTATGGATATCTAAACTATCTAGAGAAACTGCAGACGTAATAATGGCTATGGATTTCTAAACCGGATAAAAAAACCGGTCAAGAGCGAGACTCACGCAAAAGTTGTGCTATTTAGAGACATCCCTTTAATTTTTCCTGTAATCTTTACATTTAAACTTCTACACATATAATAATTTCAGATTTTTCTCTATGCAAACTTCGGAGATAAGGAACGGTATTTTTTTTTACATTTTACATCAAAAGTCGAAAACTATGCGGTCTAAAAAAAGAAAGGAATGTTTGAGTAATTGCAAAGAGCGCTCTTTCAGATACCCCTTAGGCCCTAGTAGACCCACTTCGAATTTTTAAGACCCCTTTCAGTCCCTGTTGCTAAAAAAAAATGTTTATTTCTTTCTTATTTGCAAAATAGTTGGACAAACGTCATCTAAAACTTCGAAATTTCAAGTTGAGGTATCCAGCTGTGACTTGTGACAGACGGACAGACAGGCAGACAGACATACTGAGTCGCACTAGGGTTCCTTTTTGCCATTTTGGTACGGAACCCTAAAAATAAAAAAAAAGATTTGATTTTTTTTGAGGAGGGGCCGTGCCTCGGAAAGCACGCTAATAAGCCGTTGGTCCCGGCTGTCATTCCGTTCATACATCTGGTTGTACACGCACGCCGGTTGCGAGAACTACGCACCTGACAATTCTGAAGAATATCACCAATAAGGTCACTATAGCGAACCCCTCCCGGCGCCGGCGTTTCCACTCACATCTGCCTTGTAAATACCTTTTGTTAGTCGCCTTTCATTCATACTCTCAACATGACCAAACCGTCTAAGCATACTCGTTTTAAGGCCTGGGTTCCAAGCTTGGTTTAGCTCGGTGTGTAAGTGAAATGGCGTCATGGCTGTCTAGTTTGACGCACGAGATAGAAGATTCTCACGCGCACCGGAATTATGTCGTAAAAGTGCAAATAAAATCGTATATAATTAGAAGTTAACTATTCAATAAAAAGTAATTCATCACTGGATGCAGTTTGGAATTTGACATTTCATGGTATATTTTTAATTATAATTATAATTGCTAATGAAGAGATAAACAGCTTTTAAAGATTATTAGGAGGTATGTTTAATGATTTTTTTGGTGCATTAGAGTATGTTTAATTATGCTTTGGCTTCCATCACTGTATGCGAAAAGGACTTTAATATATTATTATCATATTTTTTTTACATGTCAAAATTATTTACGGTTTATGAGATTCACAGCTTTAAAAAACCACCTTTTTGATCGTTTTCAGGAAATCTGCGCCTTAATACATTTTGAATACAAGTGGACAATGGTCCTCTCTATTCGGAGGTGAATGTTTTTTTTTAATCTCAGCAAAGAGCGTCTTTACGGCGTTAATAATTTTTGAATATTTAAATAATGTATAAAAATAGAATATCATCAAAAACTATGATTATTGCAATAAAAAAAACGTTTATGAACAATCAAAAGTGTATTGAAAAACGTAGTTTGATACTCGTGGACATTTGTTATTGCAGTTCTCGGCTCAAAAACAACCTCGCCTACGGCTCGGGTGTTAATTCCGCCTCGAATGAAATAACAAACATTCTCCACTTGTGTCAAAATGTACTATTGTCACTACATCTTCTTTTAAACTGTATGTTAAATACTTATGTATGTTTATTTTATCTGAATCTTATTCATCAGTACATTGGCACAAGGTGCACTAATATTTAGAAAGCTGATGCCCCGGGCTATTTGTACATAATTATGTTACTGTAATAGCTCAAACTGCGGTAAATCTTAGGATTTACCGGTAAATCCGAATTGTTCTATAATAATCATCCATTTCTGACTTTTACCGGCATTCAGTCGGTAAATGTTAGGTTTTACCACAGATACCGGTAAATGTTAGTTTTCAGAGTAAAAGAATGCAGTTTTAATAATCAGAAACTATATATCCAACATTACTATTATTACTATTGTTATTACTCAAGTCTTAAAACATGTTTATCATGCTTTAGAAAAATAAAATACAAAAAAAATAACACAAAAATTAGACGGGGGCCCCGACCCCCCCGTCTAATTTTTACGATCACGTGGGAATTGTATTACACTAACCCTCTAGCCGAGTGGGTGTCGAGCGAGACACGAGTTGATGCGAATATTGTTTTATATTTCAATCTTTGATTTCGGATATTTACTGGTGTCTGCGGTAAAACCTAGGATTTACCGACTGAATTACGTAAAAGTACGAAATTAAAGATTATTTTAGAACAATTTGGGCTTTTATTACCGGTGAGATTTGGTAAATACCGGTAAATCCTAAGATTTACTGTAGTTTGGACTTTTACAGTAACACATACAATAGCCCGGGGCATTGTCATAGCCCAGTGACCTAGTATGGGCAATACTTGTTACTTTGACTTTTTGCACCTTGTAGATTTGAATAGATGAAGTGATTGGTGGTATTTTATGAGGTTTTGAGGTGAATGTTTCGTTGATCTGACAAACTTAAGCATTATTGGGTTTTCCATTATATTGCTATGGGTTTTTCCATTAGGTATCTTCAGTGGCAACAGAACATGGGTGGAATCCACCCATACTTACAGAATGTTATGAAAATACGTTAATTTGTTACTAGGTTAGGTTTGGTAGGTATACCTATTTACCTCGTAAAAAAGAAATATCGCGATAAGACCCGTTCTCGAGATTGTTTTATAATTTGTTACTGTTAAGGAGTGAAAAAATTCTTGTCTACGAATTCTAACGGGGTTTGTGGTTAAGTAGTAACAGTCGAACTGGTCAATCAATAGATGGGTGACCATCTTTACATACCGAGACTCCTCCGTGCCTCGGAAAGCACGTTAAGCCGTTGGTCCCGGCTGTCATTCGTGGATCTTTAACAGTCGTTACGGGTCCGTCAGAAGCCTAAAAATCTGACAACCAGTCTTACTAAGGGGTATCGTAGTATCCAGTAGCTGGGCTGTAGAGGTCAGATAGACAGTCGCTCCATGTAAAATACTGGTATTCAGCTGCATTCAGTTAGACTGGAAGCCTTAGGGTCCACAACCCAGTTACAGACCAGACTAGGACATGTTTGCTAGGGGAGCAAACATGTCCTAGTCTGAGACGTATAATGATGGATGTAATTCATTTATTTGATTTCTTATTTTTGACAAACCAGGGTTTAGCTGGAGTTTGTAATAAATTTTTGTATTGATTTCTGACAGGTCGTTTTCTAGTTTCTGACATTAAAGGAAATAGGTTTTTAATGGTCTTTACAAACATGGCCATTTCCAGAATATACAATGGCGGAAATGTGAGCACTTTTAGGAACTTAAAGTTTGGTTCGCAACTGTCTGTGGTCTTCAAACCACAGATAATCGTTCTAATGCAACGTTTTGCATAAACTCGTAATTATCACAAAACATGTTGACGCACTTGAACGAGACGAAGAGTCGATCCATTAACAAGCAAAAGGAATTAGGTAGCCAGGTTTTTTTTTTAATTCTACATAATATCTTACCTGATCGAGGTGTTTCACGGGTCAATCCAAGGTTGTTACATCGAGACCTCTTCGTGCATCGGAAAGCACGCTAAGCCGTTGGTCCCGGCTGTCATTCCCGGCTCATTAATTAGTAGCACGAAAGCATGCTTTTACTGAGCAAGAGCTCATTAGTAGCATGTGTGACTAGTAATGAGTATTTCTAATATGTTTTCGAGTAAGCGTGCTTATAAGCATGCTTTTTATGAGCACGTGTGTCAGTACCTTGCGCGGGCCCAGTGCGGGTTGGTAAAAGTCACAACAATACGTGTCTTCGGATATTCGCTTCTAGGACATTTTTTATATCTTATGATGCCAAAACTTTCCTCACGTTTTTAGGGTTCCGTACCTCAAAAGGAAAAAACGGAACCCTTTTAGGATCACTTTGCTGTCATATTTTGATACTCGCAAGTTAATTCAAAACTAATGGTGTACTTCCCGCTGACCTAGAATCATGAAATTTGGCAAGAAGCAAGGTCTTATAGCAGAAGTAAAGGAAAAGTCCGAAAATTTTAATTTTTTAGAGGCATGAGGAACAGGGTGTAAAGTTCACTCATCCTCTATTGAAAAGGGAGGATCCTCCGACCAGACGGGTGTTGTGTTGTGTCTGGTGGGCCACTGCCCGACGGTTGATGTCGGGTCGTTGTATATATGCTCATCGCGTGGTAAACTCTAATTGCGCGATGCAGGTTTGCGTGACGTCATGTCATTGATGCGTAGTTCATATGTGGCGATGTAGATGCCGCCACAATTTTTTAATTACATCATATAAAAAATATTTTCAAGTATGTCAGTCTGTCAGACGCTTTTTTAAAATATCCTTGGACATTTCACACAACGCCATCTAGTCCCAAGCTAAGCAACCTAATGCTTGTGTTAGGGTAAAGTAAAAAGTAAAGTAAGTTGTTGTTTAAAGGTATCAAGTTGAAATTAATGTCCAATGCGTAAATCTATAGCCCTTGAAGTTCTAAAAAAAATCGAGTTTCTAAGTCAACGCAATAAAAAAATACGGCCATTTTTTTTTTTTTTTTAATTTGCAATCGGTCGTTAGACCATAAGCGAATTCGTTCACAATTCAGTGACTAGTGGGTTTGTAGTTTGTATGCAGGGTTAGGCGTGCCTTGTGTTGTTTTTTGTACCGCTCGATTTCGGATTTTACTGATGGCATTTGTAGGTAATCGTTGATTTCTTCGTTCCTAGCAAACCAAGGTGCATTTGTTATTGATCTGAGGATTCCATTTTGGACTCCTTGCAGGCAGAGTATGTTGGTTTTGCTGGCAACGCCCCACAATTGGATCCCGTAGGTCCATATTGGCTTAAGGACCGAGTTGTGGATGAGGAGTTTGTTGTCTACAGAGAGCACAGAGTTTCTTCCCATGAGCCAATACAGGTTGCGGAACTTGTGGTTTATCTCGTCCCTTTTATTTTTAAGGCCCTGGTTCCTAGCTTGGTTTAGCTCGGTGTGTAAGTGAAATGGCTTTATGGCTGTCTAGTTTGACGCACGAGATAGAAGATTCTCACGCGCACCGGAATTATGTCGTAAAAGTGCAAATAAAATCGTATAAAATTAGAAATTAACTATTTAATAAAAAGTAATCCATCACTGGATGCAGTTTGGAATTTGACATTTCATGGTATATTTTTAATTATAATTATAATTGCTAATGAAGGGATAAACAGCTTTTAAAGATTATTAGGAGGTATGTTTAAAGATTTTTTTGGTGCAAAGGACTTGAAAATATCATATTTTTTTTACATGTCAAAATTATTTACGGTTTATGAGATACACAGCTTTTTCCTGAAAACGATCAAAAAGGTGTTTTTTTAAAACACCTTTTTGATCGTTTTCAGGAAATCTGCGCCTTAATGTGATGCTTCCATGTTAGGCGCCTATCTAAGTGGAAGCCAAGTACTTTACACAATCTGTGTGTGGTAGGATATCAGGACCAAGTCTAACACCCCTCGTGTTTCCGTACTTAAACGGCCATTTATGCGACATATTTTGATACTCGCAAGTAAATCAAAACTTCCCGTTGACCTAGAATCATGAAATCTTGCAAGAAGCAAGGTCTCACAGCATAAGTAAAGGAAAAACTCGGAAAATTGTTCATTTGTAACTTTAAAATCACATAACAAAATATGTTTTTGGGATTATAATGTTAAGTTTGTTTCAACTCAAACTCAAACTCAAAACTCAAAGCATTTATTTCAATTAAACCAATTACAGGCACTTTTGAATTGTCAAAGAATCGGTCAGTAGGTAAGTCAGAAAGTTGAAGCTAGTTGCCCATTCCAAAACGTAGATCTATGGAGAAGAACGGGCAAGAAACTCCACGGACACTCTTTTAAATCAAAATATGGTTACAAAATATTGGTTACATCATTCATGTTGAAATTATACATGTGAGAACGATGAACGTTAAAAGCGTCCGTATTAAAAAAATAAAAAAAATAAAAAATTCAAAATTAAAATTAAAATAAGCCGTGGCAGCTAAGGTATGACCGGCCTCCACCAACAGCGCCCGTTGACGAACCTGACGTATGGATTCGTTAAATGATCCAACACACGCGCCACCATCAGCGAGGCATTAGAGTGAGCATGACACACTCTCAGCCGCCAGGGCACATCCAAGTCAAATAAAGACGTACCCAAACTACAGAACCCTTCATTGTGGTCCAACACGCACTTGACCGGTTTTTTTTCATTATAGATAATCTTCTGCATCGCATCATTGTAGGTAAGCATGTCAATGACCTTGCACGCGTCTATAAACCGGTCGAGATAATTTAGAGACGAGGTGGGTAGAGATTTATTGTACTTTCACTTTTCTCTTGACTATGATGAATTAAGGGTACGGTCTATCGGATACTGAATTGTGGACCCGTTATTACGGGGTAAGGTGATGATGGCCAAATTATACAGGGTGAAATTTTAATCGTTTTAATCCTCTTAAGGGGTCATTGTACTCATCATTATGAACAACTTTTACTATGGGACCAAACCTCAAATCGCGAAAAAAAAATCAGCTGCTCCCTACATTTTGACGAGTTTGATGTAGATAAATGTACTGAACAGCTGATTTTTTTTTCGCGATTTCAGGTTTGGTCCCATAGTAAAAGTTGTTCATAATGATGAGTACAATGACCCCTTAGGAGGATTAAAACGATTAAAATTTCACCCTGTATGTCTGAAATACTAACTGTTCATCAAAAGTCACAAAAGCACGTCATCTAACCTTTT
Source organism: Cosmia trapezina (assembly GCA_905163495.3). Taxonomy (NCBI): domain Eukaryota; kingdom Metazoa; phylum Arthropoda; class Insecta; order Lepidoptera; family Noctuidae; genus Cosmia; species Cosmia trapezina. The sequence continues at coordinate 12,188,202 of LR991049.1, forward strand.
CTTTTTTTTTGTGGTTGGAAATTATCAAAATCTAAAAATCAAAATCGAAACGTCAGAAGCTAGGTGCACGGTTCCAAATTGCTCGTTTCCTATGGAGAAGAGCCGGCAAGAAACTCCATGGTTACTCTTTTGAAAATATTTGGCTTTTACAATATTTTCAAATAACAGGTGAGGCTCGTGGCTAAGTAATAACAGCCGCACGGGCCGATCCATCAGGTTAAGCTACGCTTGCCGGGGTTGGTCAGTGGATGGGTGACCATCTTTACATACCGAGATTCCTCCGTGCCTCAGAAAGCACGTTAAGCCGTTGGTCCCCACTGTTATTCGTGGATCTTTGACAGTCGTTACGGGTCGTCAGAAGCCCAAAAGTCTGACAACCAGTCTTACCAAGGGTTACCGTATTACCCAGTAACAGGGTTGTGGAGGTCAGATAGGCAGTCGCTCCATGTAAAATACTGGTATTTAGCTGCATCCGGTTAGACTGGAAGCCGACCCCAACATAGTTGGGAAAAGCCTAGGCAGATTGATTGAACAGTGTCAATTTTGGAGTGCCACAGGGCACTGTAGTGGGACCTTTCTTATTCCTCATTTACATTAATGATCTCCCTAATATCACTCACCATAACACAATCTTGTTTGCTGATGACACAACCCTTATTGTAAAATGTGAAAATGCAGACACATATGAACTAGACATAAACAACGCAATAAACAACATCATACACTGGTTACATTCTAACAACTAGCAAATTAATATGGAGAAAACTAAAATGATCCAATTCCAAACCCATAAAAGAATGCCTTTGACACTACATATTAAATATAATGATATCATCATTGAACAAGTTGCAAGTACTAAATTTTTGGGTATAAATTTGGATCAGAATTGCAACTGGAAAACACACGTCGATTACGTTTGTGGTGTTCGTTTCAACCGCGCGGCCATGGCGTTAAAAAAAAAAAAAAACTATGCCAACATTTTGTAACAATTTGTAAAAGTTCACTCGCAAAACCTCAAATTTGTCAAAGCTATGGTTAAAAAGTTAGAAGGGTTTGAACGTGGCCGCGCCATCGAAACGCGGAGAACCGCGCGGCCACGGAGATCTCAGAAACTAAGCGTTGGACAGACCTGAAATTTTGGTAAATAACAGATTTAATTTGTAAACAATTTGTAAAAATATAGAAAAAAATCCTAGGTTAATATTTTAGGAGCTGTGAGACTAAAACCCCGTGGCCGCGCCATCGAAACGGTGACAAAAACGTGATAGCCGATATCTCGCTGAAAAAGCATCGCAGACGTCTAGAGTTTTTTGTAAAACCCAGATTTGAATTTGTCAAAACTTACAAAAATGCAACAAAAAATACTAGGTTAATATTTTAGGAGCTGTGAGACTAAAACCCCGTGGCCGCGCCATCGAAACGGTGACAAAAACGTTATCACCGATATCTCGCTGAAAAAGCATCGCAGAGGTCTGAAGTTTTTTGTAAAACCTAGATTTGAATTTGTCAAAACTTGTAAAAATACAACAAAAAATCCAAGGTTTATATTTCAGGACCCGCGCCATAGAAACGGTGAAAAACACGTTATCGCCGATATCTCACTGAAAAAGCATCGCAGAGGTCTGAAATTATTTGTAAAACCTAGATTTGAATTTGTCAAAATTTGTAAAAAAATAACAAAAAATCCTAGGTTTATATTTCAGGAGCCGCGCCATTGAAACGGTGAAAAACACGTTATCGCCGATATCTCACTGAAAAAGCATCGCAGAGGTCTGAAGTTTTTTGTAAAACCTAGATTTGAATTTGTCACAATTTGTAAAAATACAACAAAAAATCCTAGGTTTATATTTCAGGAGCTGTAAGACTAGAACCCCATGGCCGCGCCATTCAAACGGTGAAAAATATGTTATCGCCGATATCTCGCTGAAAAAGCATCGCAGAGGTCTGAAGTTTTTTGTAAAACCTAGATTTGAATTTGTCAAAACTTGTAAAAATACAACAAAAAATCCTAGGTTTATATTTCAGGAGCTGTAAGACTAGAACCCCATGGCCGCGCCATCGAAACGGTGAAAAAAACGTGATAGCCGATATCTCGCTGAAAAAGCATCGCAGAGGTCTAGAGTTTTTTGTAAAACCCAGATTTGAATTTGTCAAAACTTACAAAAATGCAACAAAAAATACTAGGTTAATATTTTAGGAGCTGTGAGACTAAAACCCCGTGGCCGCGCCATCGAAACGGTGACAAAAACGTTATCACCGATATCTCGCTGAAAAAGCATCGCAGAGGTCTGAAGTTTTTTGTAAAACCTAGATTTGAATTTGTCAAAATTTGTAAAAATACAACAAAAAATCCTAGGTTTATATTTCAGGACCCGCACCATAGAAACGGTGAAAAACACGTTATCGCCGATATCTCACTGAAAAAGCATCGCAGAAGTCTGAAATTATTTGTAAAACCTAGATTTGAATTTGTCAAAATTTGTAAAAATATAACAAAAATCCTAGATTTATATTTCAGGAGCCGCACCATTGAAACGGTGAAATACGGTTTTTTGTGAACCTAGGATTTTTGTTTTATTTGTAAAAAATTTATCTAATTCAAATGTAGGTTTTACAAAAAACTTCAGACCTCTGCGATGCTTTTTCACTGAGATATCGGCGATAACGTGTTTTTATCTGTTTCAATGGCGCGGCTCCTGAAATATAAATCTAGGATTTTTGTTATATTTTTACAAATTTTGACAAATTCAAATCTAGGTTTTACAAATAATTTCAGATTTCTGCGATGCTTTTTCAGTGAGATATCGGCGATAACGTGTTTTTCACCGTTTCTATGGCGCGGGTCCTGAAATATAAACCTAGGATCTTTTGTTGTATTTTTACAAGTTTTGACAAATTCAAATCTAGGTTTTACAAAAAACTTCAGACCTCTGCGATGCCTTTTCAGCGAGATATCGGTGATAACGTTTTTGTCACCGTTTCGATGGCGCGGCCACGGGGTTTTAGTCTCACAGCTCCTAAAATATAAACCTAGTATTTTTTGTTGCATTTTTGTAAGTTTTGACAAATTCAAATCTGGGTTTTACAAAAAACTCTAGACGTATGCGATGCTTTTTCAGCGAGATATCGGCTATCACGTTTTTTTCACCGTTTCGATGGCGCGGCCATGGGGTTCTAGTCTTACAGCTCCTGAAATATAAACCTAGGATTTTTTGTTGTATTTTTACAAGTTTTGACAAATTCAAATCTAGGTTTTACAAAAAACTTCAGACCTCTGCGATGCTTTTTCAGCGAGATATCGGCGATAACATATTTTTCACCGTTTGAATGGCGCGGCCATGGGGTTCTAGTCTTACAGCTCCTGAAATATAAACCTATGATTTTTTGTTGTATTTTTACAAATTTTGACAAATTCAAATCTAGGTTTTACAAAAAACTTCAGACCTCTGCGATGCTTTTTCAGTGAGATATCGGCGATAACGTGTTTTTCATCGTTTCAATGGCGCGGCTCCTGAAATATAAACCTAGGATTTTTCGTTATATTTTTACAAATTTTGACAAATTCAAATCTAGGTTTTACAAATAATTTCAGACCTCTGCGATGCTTTTTCAGTGAGATATCGGCGATAACGTGTTTTTCACCGTTTCTATGGCGCGGTTCCTGAAATATAAACCTAGGATTTTTTGTTGTATTTTTACAAGTTTTGACAAATTCAAATCTAGGTTTTACAAAAAACTTCAGACCTCTGCGATGCTTTTTCAGCGAGATATCGGTGATAACGTTTTTGTCACCGTTTCGATGGCGCGGCCACGGGGTTTTAGTCTCACAGCTCCTAAAATATTAACCTAGTATTTTTTGTTGCATTTTTGTAAGTTTTGACAAATTCAAATCTGGGTTTTACAAAAAACTCTAGACGTCTGCGATGCTTTTTCAGAGAGATATCGGCTGTCACGTTTTTGTCACCGTTTCGATGGCGCGGCCACGGGGTTTTAGTCTCACAGCTCCTAAAATATTAACCTGGGATTTTTTTCTATATTTTTACAAATTGTTTACAAATTGAATCTGTTATTTACCAAAATTTCAGGTCTGTCCAACGCTTAGTTTCTGAGATCTCCGTGGCCGCGCGGTTCTCCGCGTTTCGATGGCGCGGCCACGTTCAAACCCTTCTAACTTTTTAACCATAGCTTTGACAAATTTGAGGTTTTGGGAGTCAACTTTTACAAATTGTTACAAAATGTTGGTATAGTTTTTTTTTTTTTTTAACGCCATGGCCGCGCGGTCGAAACGAACACCGTTTGTGATAAGCTCGACAGATTTGTTTACGCAATAAAAAGATTAAGAGTCACGGTATCAGTAGAAGCGGCTCTTTGTGCATATCGCGGATACGTTTCATCAGTACTCGCCTATGGTCTCTTGTTGTGGGGTAACTCGGTGGACATTCAAAAAGCGTTTAGAGTACAAAAAAAATGTGTACGTGCAATCTGTGGAGCCTGGTATACGGAAAGTTGTAAGCCCTTGTTTAAAAACTACAATATTCTGCCATTACCGTGTATGTACATTAGAGAATTATGTCTATTTGTGCAACAACATCCGGAATATTTTACTAAACGCAAAGATGTAACCAAACGAAATGTAGTTCCTAGAAATAAAAATAAATTTAAACATGAGCTCTGTGTACCGCAATGCAGGCTCGAATTGCATAAAAGGAACTCGTATTTAAATGCTGTAAAGGTATATAATAAATTACCTGACGCTTTCAAAGATTTACCTTTGACGATGTTTAAAAAAAAGGTAACACAATGGTTAAAAGAAAAATGCTTTTATGACCTTAACGAATACATGTCATATAAAGAAAACTGACAGTAATATTGGTTTAATGATAATTAATTATTGTTAAAATTTTACTCAACACTTGACATTATAATAGTATCAATGGTTATGACATTATGTTATTATTATTACAATTTACAATTACTTATTTATTCTCACATTGTATTAAACATTATCTATTGAGCTTTGACATGATTTTAATTCATTTGTTACGGAGTTTTAATTAGCTGCTGATTATTATTATTTAATCAAAATTTAATTCAAATGATTGTAATCTCTTTCTCTGCTTTTTCTTTTCTTTTTGTATTTGTTGGTCCAGTATGACTAATTTTGTACGCCATAAATGACAAAACATGTAGCCTACCTCAAATTAATATTATAAGACCTGTATACTCATGTTTCACAAAATAAATATTATTTTATCTTATCTTAGGTATGTGAGGACAGTGTAGGCCTTTCAACAACTACCAGGTACTTAACAAAACAGAAAACAGTCAACAAATGTACAGTCTACTAGGCCTGCAACGTTCTCACATTCACAAAAAAGAAAATAATGTATTTAGTTGATATAAATGATATGATTACAACTACAGTAACAAATCTGAATAAATATCATGTTCACAGCCACTAATATAGAATTAAAATATCAAATGACTTCTCCCGCTCTGGGTGGAGCGGAAAGGCGTGTCAGACTTTTACTGACTAAAACCCACCCGTGTTCCTTCAGTTGCCTGTGCCAGGGCCACGGTATGTCTTTCGAACAACCCGCGACCCCGGCGGCATCTAATAGGTACCTAAACTTGTCCAGGGACAAGTGGAGGGCAGGCGGTCACGCGGGCGGTCACCTACGCGTTGGACAGACCTTATCAAAGAGTCAACACAAACCTCCATAGTTCAGAACTTTCGAGACGCGGCAGACCGGAATAAGTGGAGGAGCATCGCGAGGGCTGCTTTGGCCAAAGAAAATGCAGAGTCATCAACCACGATCATCATGTCAAGAGTGAAAGACGAAGATTGGTACGAGTGTGTTGGATCATTCGGTTCCCTACAAAATGGTTGAGCTGGATGGTGCTGATCCACGCGTCATGTTCGTGAACGGGCGCCGTCAGTTGAGACTGGGCATCTCTTATCTGCCAGGCCTTATTTTTTATTTTATATTTTAATAAGTATTTTTTATTTTTGACATTGTTCTCACATGTAGAAGCAACAAATATAATGTACCCAGGATTTTGTATTACTTATCTTGATTTAAAAGAGTGTCCGTGGAGTTTCTTGCCCGTTCTTCTCCATAGGGATCTACGTTTTGGAATGGGCAACTAGCTTCAACTTTCTGACTAACTGACCGACTCTTTGACAATTCAAAAGTGCCTGTAATTGGTTCAATTGAAATAAATGCTTTGAGCTTGAGTTTGACTTTACGCGCGACCGACCATACGCGACCGAAATCACCGCATGAGGAATGCAGGCCTTATAAGTTACCTACCTATGTTATTTACCTCACCTTTCTTTTACACCTTGTACAGTGGCTAATGTCTCCATGAGGCAACGCATCTCTACCTGCGCGTGATCAGCACTTTCACATGAAACTTTCTTCTTTTACATCATAATTTGAGTTATAGATTCTTTTTACAATATTCGTTTGAAAGAATTTCGAAATTATTTTGAAACTTTCTTTTGATTGTCTGTAAATTTATTATTATTTGTTGTAAATTTATTGGGTTATTTATTATTAGGGTTCTGTTCTCAAAAGGTGACAATCAATCTGCCTAGCCTTTTCCCAACTATGTTGGGGTCGGTTTCCAGTCTAACCGGATGCAGCTGAATAACAGTATTTTACATGGAGCTACTGCCTATCTGACCTCCATAACCCCGTAACTGGGTAATAAAAACCCCTTGGTAAGACTGGTTGTCAGACTTTCGGGCTTCTGTCGACTCGTAACGACTGTCAAAGATCCACGAATGACAGCCGGGACCAACGGCTTGACGTGCTTTCCGAGGCACGGAGGGGTCTCGGTATTTAAAGATAGTCAACCATACAAGGACCATCCCCGGCAAGCGTAGCTTAACCTGATGGATTGACCCGTGCGGCTGTTATTACTTAGCCACGAGCTCCTCTCCTAATAAAATTAATGTAGATAAGTAAGCACCTCTTTCGTCTTATGAATTAGAAGCCTTGATAACTTACAACATAGATTACAATAGAATTACCTACGTAATATGCATTTTATTGTCTTGAGAAAACCCCATTGTTTACAGAGGAAAAATAGCAGCAACTTGTAAATATATTGTGTTATTATATCTCTATTTATACTCGTAATACAATAATGTTAAAGAGTTTGTATTTGTTTGAACGCGCTAATCTTTGGAATTACGAGTCGGATTTGAAAAATTATTTTTTTATTTGATAGCCAAATTCTCGAGGAAGGTTATAGGCTATTTAACATCACGCTATGACATTTAGGAGCCGAACTAAAAGAAGAAAGCCAGAATGCTAAGCGAAAACGAAGTAATTGGACGGGCGATGCAACGCGGCGGCCCGGGGGATGGTGGAGAGTTTCATTAAAATGTGGCTTTAGTATGTTGTGTATCTTACGATTTCCACACGAACGAAGTAGCGGGACATAGCTAGTGTCTCTATAAAGCAAAGGTCATGGTTATTGAAGATTATTTGCAAAAACTTTAGACTTAAGACGATTCTAATAGGTAATGAAAATATTAGGAATGTTACTTTTGCCACAGACGGAGAAATGACATCATTTTGTGACGGTTATATTTATAAATGTTGCTTTGAGTTAATGAACCATTAGCTGTTTACTTAACCCCTCAAGTGTCGAATGCACCCCATGTGTGCATAAGAAAAACCCTTTTTTTGTTAGGTATATAAGCTAAATATATATAAACACATTAAATATATATATTCACATATATATAAACGTAAAAAAACATCATCCGATGGAAAAACAATCATCATCATTAGTTGTGAACCTATGGAGTTCCCAGCTAACCCCCCCTCCCCCCCGCGTGTCAAATGCACCCCAATTGTGCAAAAGGACAAAACTTTACATAATAGGCATATAAGCTTAGATCACATATATATAAACGTAAAAAAACATCATCCGATGGAAAACATATCATCATCAGTAGTTGTGAACCTATGGGGTTCGCAACTAACCCCCAACCCTCCCCACTCACTGAGGTATTGGGTCTAAAATTAGCCAAACTCAGACACTTGAGGGGTTAAGGGGACTACAGGACCTAAAGCGCGGTCACTGTCGGACTGCATATAAAAGAAAGAGAAGCGCGATGACACAACCCTGGTAATTTATTGCAAAGTATGAAGCAATTAACTATTTACAAAAAATCTATTGATTGGACTAAAAAAATAAAATACTATTACGTTAGTAATAGTGTTTTATTTTATTAGTTGCATGTCGAATAATCTGACAAAAACTTGGAATGATTGCATGTCAAATCAAATCAAATCAAATCAAATCATCATGTTTGTATTAGTATGATTTTCAATAAATTTTTAGAGGTAACTTCGTGATTTTTTCTATCGTATCGAATTAGTTGTATTATGTTTTCAACACACTATTAATATCCTGAAGGATATTAGGTATCTTTTAAATTAGTCCAATATTGGAGGAGGAAATAGGCGAGAGCCAAACCTCGCAATGTGACTTTTTACATAGGCTATTCAGTTGGATCTGCAGTTGTCCTTATCGCACGAATTTGAGGGCGGAGCGAGAAAAACACAAGGGCATAGTATAATTATATCATTCTTATTCAGTTTATGAAATACCTATCTTTTAAATTGGTCCAATATTGGAGGAGGAAAAAGGCGAGAGCCAAACCTCGAAATATGACTTTTTACATAGGCTATTTAGTCGGATCTGCAGTTGTCTAGGGACAACTGCAGATCCGACTAAATAGCGCAATAGGTCGCACTAATTTGAGGGTGGAGTGCTCGCAGAGCGACAGCAATAGTTTTTTCAAATACCTAATTTTCAAAAGTCTGGCCGCCCGCATTTCCTCTTAACTCCACAGTTACTCCAGGCTAACCACACAAGGAACAATAATTGTGTCCGTATTCGACTAACTGTCTGGCTATCGGCCAGTTTAATGACTAAACAAATGAATAAACCTTTTGTTTCAATACTTCCTACACCTTTTTTGAATGATGCGAAATTATTTGACAGTTCGTCACATTAATGCGGTTTGGTATTTGACATTTTTACACGCCTCCGAATTATTACGGCCTTATGGCTAAGTAATAACAGCCGCACGGGTTGATTGATCAGGTTAAGCTACGCTTGCTGGGGTTGTTATGTGGATGGGTGACCATCTCTACATACCGAGACCCCTCCGTGCCTCGAAAAGCAAGCCGTTGGTCCCGACTGTCATTCGTAGATCTTTGACAGTCGTTACGGGTCGTCAGAAGCCCGAAAGTCTGACAACCAGTCTTAACAAGGGGTATCGTATTACCCAGTAACTGGATTGTGGAGGTCAGATAGGCAGTCGCTCCATGTAAACTACTGGTATTCAGCTGCATCCGGTTAGACTGGAAGCCGACCCCAACATAGTTGGGAAAAGGCTAGGCAGATGATGAGGTGTATAAATGGCTTAACGTGCTTTCCGAGGCACGGAGGGATTTCGGTATGTTAAGATAGTCACCCACCCACGGACCGACCGTGGCAAGCTAAGCTTAACCTGATCGATCGACCTGTGTGGCTGTTATTACTTAGCCTCCCAATTTAACGTATCTATCAATGGAACTATTTTATCTGTACCTTACTGGGTAATACGATACCCCTTGGTAAGACTGGTTGTCAGACTTTCGGGCTTCTGACGACCCGTAACGACTGTCAAAGATCCACGGATGACAGCCGGGAAAAATGGTCACCCATCCACTGACCAATCCCGGCAAGCGTAGCTTAACCTGGCGGATCGACCCGTGTGGCTGTTATTACTTAGCCACGAGCTCCTCTCCTTTATCAATCTCGAATGTTTTAATCAAATTCATTACTCGTAGAATGTTGTACTTAATAACACTTTGCGGGATATTAAATTAATGCTCACAGACGTCAGAACAATAAAACTTCTATTGTATTCCGTTCAGAGCCCCGCTAAGTGTTAAATCGAGCACTTTTTAGATCAGTCTGCGGTAACGAAACAACTGTTTTATCTATTAAATAAAATACTAGCGGACCCGATAGAAGTTGTCCTGTCTGAACGATCCTAGAACCCGACTGCAGCGCCACCTACCGGGTCCATTTGTGTTTTCAAACCATCCAGGAACCCATTCAAATATACACACAAAATTTCATCTAAATCGGTCCAGCCGTTGTTATACCACGTTTCATCCGTTTTTTTAAAAAAGTATCCTATGTCCATCTTCTAAGCTACCTCCGCACCAATTTTCAACCAAATCAGTTCAGCCGTTCTTGATTTATAAATAATGTAACTAACACGACTCTCTTTTTAACCGACTTCCAAAAGGAGGAGGTTCTCAATTCGTCGGAACCTTTTTTTTTTTATTTTTTTTTTATTTATTTTTTTATGTATGTTCCCCGATTACTCGAAAATGGCTAGACCGATTTGGATTTTTCTTGTTTTGTTCGAAAGGGTATACGTCCCAAGTGGTCCCATGATCATCAAGTCAGGATCTGATGATGGGATCCCATGGAAATCGAAGGAAACCCTCAAATTTTATGGGCACACCTATATCGATTTCGGTATTTTTTATAGTAACTCGTGCATTTGCTCTCGGAAAGTACCATTCGGTGAGCTGGAACTGATGATGAAGACCACAGAGGGCCATCGGAAATACTCAATTATATCTAAGTATATAACAGGTTGCGATTCGATTACTTTAATATGGTTTATGCTCGTCAAAATAATGGTAATGGTGACTTCACCATGAGCTCCATTTCTCCTGGTTCTTACTAGGAGAACTCCTCAACAATTAACGTCCCTGCATCGGGAAAACCAACATTTTGTAAAATGTGATGAGCAGTTGACATTGAGTTATTGTAACTTAGATAAATTACAAACTGAACCACTAAAAAGTGAAAAATAAAAACTTTTTTACAAAAACAAAAACCGACTTCCAAAAAAAACACTACAAAGTGAAAAATAACTTTAATTTCGGAAGTCGGTGGCAAAAAACTAAAATACAGATCCAAAGACACCGACTTCCGAAATTAAAGTTATTTTTCACTTTGTAGTGTTTTTTTTGGAAGTCGGTTTTTGTTTTTGTAAAAAAGTTTTATAATTAGAGATACTAGAAAGGTTTAAGTAGTAAAATAAAGGTAAACAATCTTGATGTCACTTTTTACACAAACACATACTAAACAAATAAACGACTGCTTAAACTAATGGTTCAATTGATTTAGTAATCATTATTGTTGTATTTACATTGGATTTTAGTTGCATTTTATTTTTAAACTGAGGTTTTAAAATAAAAAAAGATAAAAGAAACATCAAGATTGTTTACCTTAATTTCACTACATAAACCTTTCTAGTATAGATAATATATGTTTTTGAATTAAACAAGTTTCTAAACAGAAAAAATATCTTAATATCTTTAATAATATTATTTAGTGAAGCACTTCATTGGGTTTTTTTGGCTTCGACACATGTGTTATAAACGTGATTATATTTGCATCTTTTTACCTAGGTAGGTATATTAAATTCTAAGTCTTAAAAAAAGATTCTAAGTCGCTGGACTCGCAACTCGCAGCAATTTCGTATAAACTTCTAAGACTCAATCGCAAAATGTCCTGCTAAACACTATTTAGCGTTTTAATAAGGTCGTTAGGCAGTTGATTAAGGCGACGATAAAACTGAAGATCACGTCTTAAACGAGTAGTGTTAATGATTTGGAAAAAATATATGTTAAATTAGAGCATTTTTTTAATAGCTTAACATGTGAATATTTTAGATTATGTTTATATTACATAGTCTAATTAATTTGTAAAGTTATGTCTAACGCGGATAAAAAACTGAGAATCACGCAAAACTATCAGGCGTATTTTTATGAAACCTTCACCATTTTAAAGATAATTTAATTATTTATCTTTTAGTATACGTGTTTTATTAAAATATCTTTTGTTTTATGCATAATAAATTAATAATGCGTATAATTTGGGACAGCGCTCCTTGATGGGCGAGTCCTATTACTGGCTGGACGTACGACGCGTTGCGTGAGCTCAGCACAGAACGCGCAAGCTAACCACTCAAAGGATTAATCCTTGATAATAGGGATAAAAATATTAATTCATCATCATCTGCCCAGCATTTTCCCAATAGACAGACAAACTTTCGGGCTTCTGACGACCCGTAACGACTGTCAAAGATCCACGAATGACAGCCGGGACCAACGGCTTAACGTGCTTTCCGAGGTACGGAGGAGTCTCGATAGGAAATGCATGGTTACCCATCAAAGCTTGACTGCAGCAAGCGTAGCTTTACCTTGTTCGTTTGACCTGTGCAGCACTAAGAAACGAGCCAAGAATAGTTAAAATGGCCGCCATGATTTAAATCAGATGATTTATAATTAAGGCAATGTTTTTCATCCATCTTGGAAAAATACTGATAATTATAAATATTCATTATAATCTTGCGGTTTAGGCTAATACTTAATAGAGTACGAAGATATCAAGATATATGAATAAATTAAAGTGCAGAGACCTCTGAGAATCGAAGGTAAAGCTTCCACGGTCGGTTCGTGGATGGGTGGCCGCAAATTACGGTTGTAGATTCAAACCCTGACAAGTGCATTAATTTGTGTAAATTATTTCATCACCACTGCTCTCAAAACGGTGAAGGGAAACATCGTGAGGAAACCGGCATGTCCTAGAACCAAACATTCGAAGACATGTGACATCTACCACCCCGCACTGGGCCCGCGTGGTGGATTACAGCCCACTGCCTCTCACTGAGAGGAGGCCTGTGCCCCAGCAGTGGGAACATTATAGGCTGATTGTGATGGCTCTTCGTATGTCGTCCTCAACATGTTGGGGTTGTGACTGCCCATCTGACCTCCACAACCCAGTCACTGGGTAACCCTGGTACAAGACTTTCGGGCTTCTGACGACCCGTAACGACTGTGAAAGTTCCACAAATAACAGCCGGCACCAACGGCTTTTAACGTGCTTTCCGAGGCACGGACGGTTCTCGGTAAGTACCTACTGGATGGTCACCCATCCACAGACCGACCTCGGCAAGATCGACTCGTGCAGCTGTTAGCCACGAGCCCCTCATATCGATTCCAATTCTTAAAAACTACTTACCGTTATCGGTAAATTCGAAATTTATTAAGAGGAAATGCGGGTGCTCTTTTCTCCATACAAACGCTCTCGCCTGTTAATTTTCTTTCTGGCAATGACCATAAAGCAATGATTTTTTACAGTTTTCCTTTTTGACGATACAATATTTTTATAAGAACCCTCAAAATTGCCTATTCAGACAGCTATCAACAGAAGCTTATTTTGACATCTATTAACGAAAAAAGAAAAACATAGGGGCATAGGCATTATATATCCTTCTTATTCAGTTTATGAAATATCTTTTAAATTGGTCCAATATTGGAGGAGGAAATAGGCGAGAGCCAAACCTCGAAATATGACTTTTTACATAGGCTATTCAGTCGGATCTGCAGTTGTCCTTATCGCACTAATTTGAGGGTGGAGCGCTCGCAGAGCGACAGCAATAGTTTCTTCAAATACCTAATTTTCAAGTCTGGCCATTTCATTTCCTCATGAATGAATGAATGAAATGCACCAATCCCAGCGTGGTTTAACCAGACTCGATTTCTCGAATGAACCCAAAGATTCACACTAGCCCCTGTTGCCTCATGTTACATGGTGCATCAGAGACCATTGCATATCAAGGAGTAGACCGGGGGTCGCGGTAATGGTAGGGAAGACGTGCCCTTAGGATATGGATAAGGATCACCCGAGCCAATCTGGCCATTTCATTTCCTCATAAACACTATTATTTTTAAAACACTAAATTTTTTACCGTTTCCAAAGATGATTCGTCTTAGATAAATTACTTCAAGATGAGAACGTAATATTTTATCATAGTAGACTACAACGTGCATTTAAGGCCCTGGTTCCAAGCGTGGTTTAGCTCAGTGTGTAAGTGAAATGGCTTTATGGCTTTCTAGTTGGACGCACGAGATAGAAGATTCTCACGCGCACCGGAATTATGTCGTAAAAGTGCAAATGAAATCCTATAAAATTAGAAATTAACTATTTAATAAAAAGTAATCCATCACTGGATGCAGTTTGGAATTTGACATTTGATGGTATATTTTTAATTATAATTATAATTGCTAATAAACAGCTTTTAAAGATTATTAGAAGGTATGTTTAAAGATTTTTTTGGTGCATTAAAGTATGTTTAATTATGTTTTGGCTTCCATCACTGTATGCGAAAAGGACTTGAAAATATAGTTTTTTTTTTCATGTCAAAATTATTTACGGTTTATGAGATACACAGCTTTAAAAAACCACCTTTTTGATCGTTTTCAGGAAATCTGCGCCTTAAATATAATATGTCACTGCATTGTAAATAAACACATTTGCGCGAGTAATGGTTTCTTGCTACAGAAAACTTGTTTTGAGATGTGGTTCGAGTAAGAGCGATTTGCGGTGGGGCAGAAGAGCGTTACCTAGGGCAGAAGAGCGTTACCTAGGGCAGAAGAGCGTTACCTGGGGCAGAAGAGCGTTACCTAAGGAAGAAGAGCGTTACCTGGGGCAGAAGAGCGTTACCTAAGGAAGAAGAGCGTTACCTGGGGCAGAAAAGCGTTATCTAGGGCAGAAGAGCGTTACCTAAGGAAGAAGAGCGTTACCTGGAGCAGAAGAGCGTTATCTAGGGCAGAAGAGCGTTACCAAGGGCAGAAGAGCGTTACCTAGCGTAGTTTGCGTGTTGTTGTGCTCAAAATATGGCCAGGAATTTGCTGAATGAATTAAAAAAAACAATAACATTAACTTTTGGGCTTTGCAGCAGTCGGGTTTTTATCCGATTGCTGCGAAATTGGACTTTTTAACAGCATTTCAAATAGGAAAAACTGTTTGAAAAGACATCATACAATGCTTTTTCAAACGATTTTTGCGTAATAATAATAACGCATTTTATATTAATTAAAAGTTGCATAATCTATTTAGCAAATAAATAATATTGAATTTGAATTTGAATTTAAATAAAAATTAATGGCTAAATGTGTTGCTTAGCGCTAAACTCTGAAGGACTCTGGACCAATTCGGTTTTTTTTTTTTTTGAAATATTTGTTGAAGCCCATGGTCCAAAACAACAATAACGTTCTTATGATAATAGATGGCGCCACGTGTCTTTCGAATCATGATTGAATTATATTATTACAAGCAGAGTACAAGCCGAACTGATTGTCAAATTCTAAAGTAACGCGAGCGAAGCCGCGGGCAAAAATTATCGAGCAGGTGATGTGAAAAAAAAAATTAAACCTTTTTTCCGCTTACAGTAAGACCTAACCTCTATGCCGTAATTATGTATATTTATGTACATAAATACATAATATAGAACTCAATACATTGTGTGCAATATCTAACTTTACATAGAAGACTGTTCTAAATTGATTTTATTTATATAATATAAGTCGCTGGTCTACTGGTTGTGAGTGCGTCTGTTGAGAGTGGGTTATAGGTTCGATCCCCGGGTAAAAAAAAAGAAAAAGAAAAGTGAAAGAAAGAGAGAGAGAGAGTGTGAGTGAAAGTGTTGTTAGGGAATTGTCAGTAGCAGCTTGGACTCCGGATTTGCGAATATTCCCAGTCGCCCCCACATGGATTGCCACCAGGTGGCAATCGGGAATAAAATTCCTAGTTGCCACCGGGTGGCGACTGGAAAGTTATTGCCCCACTTCAAATCGCTGTACAATGCGGCGTGGATTGCCAACCCCCAAACCAAATTGGAAAAGTCTGACCGCCAACCCCTTCATCGCGGCCGTAAGACAGAGAGCGAGGAGGGGGGCGTTGGTGATCCACGTCGTAGTGTAGTGTAGGGTCAATAACTTCCCAGTCACCATCCGATGGCAACTGGGAATTATATTCCCAATTGCCACCTGGTGGCAATCCATGTGGGGCGACTGAGAATATTCGCGGATTTGTATCCTGCTGTGGCAATAGGTTCGCTCCCTACTACATGGTATAGAGGTATGAGGAACAGGGTGTAAAGTTCACTCATGCTCTATATGAAGAAAAGGGAGGATCCTCCGACCAGACGGATGCCGTGTCTGGTGGGCTACTGCCCGACGGTTGATGTCGGGACGTTGTGTACATGGTGTAAGTGTAAACAGTGGCAATCTTTGAAGGTGTCATTGTACTCATCATTATGAACAACTTTTACTATGGGACCAAACCTGAAATCGCGAAAAAAAATCAGCTGTTTCCTACATTTTGACGAATTATACGAACATAAATGTACTGAACAGCTGTTTTTTTTTTCTGGATTTCAGGTTTGATCCCATAGTAAAAGTTGTTCATAATGATGAGTACAATGACTCCTTGAAATATTGCCACTGTTTACCACTTACACCCGGTATATGTATGTCAGTAGCGCGGTAAACTTTGCTTGCGCGATGCAGGATTTTTAAATTAAGCCCATATTTTGCTGGTTTTGTTTATCACAATCAGACTCCATTGCTGGGACACAGGCCTCCTCTCTTCGAGAGGCTGTAATCCACCACGCGAGCCCAGTGCAGGTTGGTAGATGTCACATGGCTTCAAATTTTTGGTTCTAGGACATGCCGGTTTCCTCACGATGTTTTCCTTCACCGTTTTGAGAGCAGTGGTGATGAAATAATTTACACAAAGTAAAGCGCCTGCCGGGGTTCGAACTTATGACATACAACTCGTAATTCGCGGCCGCTACCACTGTGCCACCACCAAGGGAAACACAGACATAGTTGTTTGATCTCACGAAAGCGGGCGAGCCATAGATAGATAGATAGAATACTCTTTATTATGCACACCATAAACATTACAGATATAAATAAGAAGCCAGCTTAAGAAAATCGACCAATCTAACTGTTGAGGGTCGTTAGTGAGGATTTGGGCAGTGCGATCCACAAGTATTGGCTTGGAGTCCATCGGAGTGCCAACCGTCGATAGACACTTACTAATGTGATATTATTTTGTTTTATTGTTAGGTAATTAATGATGATTTATTGTGAGTTAATTTTATTGTATATTCAGTTTTAGTGTTTTATTTTGTGACTGTATTGAATTTTAATGTATTTTATTTTGATGTTGTATGGAATTTGATGTATTTTATTTTTATGATCTAATGACTTTTAATGTATTTTATTTTAATGATGAATTTTTTGTTTGTGATGTGTATTATGGGACTTCGTGCCTTATTAAATACATAAATAAATAATAAATAAATGTTGAAATTTTACATAGGGTGCCACAATGGGCGGTCTTATCGCCATACTTGTATGGGTAAATGTTACATGCACATTGTCTTTGTGTGCGTAAGCTCGGGAGCGCGCTACCTGCAGTAGTGTTAGGGCGAGCGCGCATTGCGGTGCGTTTTTCTACCGCAAAATCTGTGAAGTATGGAATGTCTTTGAAGTGCGCGCACTACGGTCATGCGTTTTGTTACTGTAGGCCCCGCCCAGTGCGGCAGAACTACCGGAAACGCACCGCAATGCGCGCTCGCCCTAATTCTGTAAATATCTCACCGTGAAAACTAAAGTGAAGTGAGCTAAAAGTGAGCTGTCAATAGCGTCAATTCCTAATATCACAGGTGGAATGACAGCTCACTTCACGATCACTTCACCTAAGTTATCACGGTGAGATGTTTACAGAATAGCATTACAGGTACGCACACAAGAGCGCGTGTCTATACGCATTACATCTACAAGTATGGCTCACCCGCTTTCGTGAGATAAAACAACTGTAAACCCAATGTCAAAAACACATTTAATCATAAGACTACACCGACAAATCTTAAGGCCACCTCACATCCTATTGCATCTTTCCGTGCGACAACGCACGCCCACAGGCGTGATAAGGACGGAACACAGTTTAAAGATAAAATCAAGTTCATTGGCAACACTATCTAGGCAGGACGTAGTCGTTTTTTTTTCATTGTAATTTCTAATCGTATTCCCGTCTGATAGGGCCTTTGATTGATTTCGAAAGCGGGAAAATGTGATATTTTGCTGTCATTTTTAACACTTGGTTCATAATTTAACGGCGCAAATACTCCAATCTTATTGGGACTGTTGGTGGGGATGTTCGGGCAGTTTGGGGTTGAAACACTTGGGCCATGGGGTCCGTGTGCCCTCTTAGTTTTTCGAGACATTGCGGTTGATCAAACACGCACACACCAAACGTCTACACGTGAACAAAGGGCTGGCCTATTTTCTGGCCAAAGAATCAGCATTGCCATACAATGTGGCAATGCTGTCAGCCTTTTGGGCACTTTTCCTATTGACAGCGATGCGGAAGAATTTTTTGATGCCCTATGATTGTTTCCACTCCTTTATACAGGGTGACTTTGAAAACATGCGACAAAATTTAAGGGGGTGTTCTACGCATCAATATGAACAACTTTTACTAAGGGACCAACATCGAATTCGCAAAAAAAAAAAATTACCTTCCCATATTATAGTTAAAGGTATTGGACCCTTTTGTAAAAGAAGGTCGGATTTTTTTTTCGCGAATTCGAAATTGTTCACATAGTAAAAGTTGTTCATATTGATGCGTAGAACACCCCCTTAAATTTTGTCGCATGTTTTCAAAGTCACCCTGTATATACTTGTACGTTTCTTTGTTAACACCGTGTCCTGTTGCATATTTTCTCGGAAGGGAAATATGCACACATAGTATAAATATGCACATATGCTTGGGAATATGCACCTTCGTCAGTTAGGTCTCGTTCACACGATAATTCCTACGATTTTTTACTGTAAAAAGTGGGGATCCATTGGGCATATGGAGTATGAAACAGCCAAAAATCCCGGGACTGTACAAGTACAGTCGCGGGATTTTCCAAGCTAATCTCGGGATTTTCGGGATTGTCACAAACAGGTCTAGTTTGCACTCCGTAGTCCGTTGCGCCTTGACAATGACCTTGCCTAGAATATATTAATAGCATTTATTACATAACGCCAAAAAAAAACAACCCTTTGATATAAAGTATCTATTGTATATTCCTCCAACCAGTGTAGAACCTGAACGATTGACAATAAACTACGAAGCCGGCTTGGAAGTCAAACCTTGGATGCATTGATATTTCTACGATTGTATTTTCAAAATTCTAAATAAGATTTTTTTTTCTTTTAATTTCTTACAAAGTACAGTAGGTACCTATCTTTGTTTTGTCTTTTTTCTTTTCTTACTATAGGTATTGTGATTTGTGTTGTGCAATAAAATTAAAAATATATTTCAAGAAATTACTAGTTTTTTTGTACATTTGAGACCAATTAGAAACCACATATCCCGGGATTCCGCATCAAAAATCCCGTAATCCCGGGATCTAAAAACATGGTCGGGATTGTATTCTCTAGTAGTAATACAATTACTCCATGTTAGTATAATCCTCAAATGTCAAAATTTCATGAACTAGTCATTCAATAGGATTACCTGGTCTTGAAGGGTTGAATTGATGACTTTAATGATTATAATTCTGTAAATACATACTGTAAATACATACATAGGTACTCGTATTAAGGTCGCGAATCATATTTTGATCAAGAAACAAAAAACTAACTCTTCATCTTTATTATAACTAGCTGCGCCCCGCGGTTTGACTCGGGTAGACCGGGATAAATAAATAAATAAATAAAAACTTTATTTCATAAAAAAATACAGATGAACATGTTTTCAAATATTAAGACAATTTAAATAAGCTACATCTGAACACAAAATGGGAAACCCTGCCTCTCAAACTAGGTAACCCTGCATCTTGAGAGACAGTGATTCAACATAAAATGTGATGCTACAATAGTATAAAAATAGACTGTGTCGATCTACCCGAGCAAATGGAGAGAAAAAGAAAAAGTAAAAAAAAAAAAACAAAAAAGATAAAAAGCTAATAAGTATAATGAAGTGTGTTTGCGTGTGTGTGAGGGTGTGTGTTTGGGGGGGGTGCGTGCGTGAGTGTGTATGTGTGTGGGTGTGTTGTGTGTGAATTGGAGATATGTAGGTAGTTAGACCACGTACTTAAGTAAGGATTCTGTTTGAAGATAGTCCCGCTCCAGTAGCCATTTCGTTAATTTTGATTTTATTTCATATTTATTTAGATCGACAATGTTTAAGTTTTTGTGAATATGTTTGTAGATGTATGTACTTAGTGTGTTGTATTGCTTTTGAGCGAAGAAGGTTTTATGAGGGGTACTTAAGGCTAGTTTCTTCCTTTTTTTAGGGTCAGATGGGGGAACGCTACCGTGTTTTCTAACAGTAGACTGCAAAACAAAAAGCTGCAGATAAAAAGTAGCCTATGTGTTAATCCAGGATGTCAGCTACCTCCATACCAAATTTTATCAAAATTGGTCCAGCCGTTTGATCGTGAAGAAGTAACAAACATAGAAACACACACACAAACTTTCGTCTTTAGCTTTCGCTTTTATTAGTGTGATAAAGACATAGCTAGATATTAGTATCATACATAAATATTATCATTTTGTTCCTCTTCAAATCACGGCGCCATGTTTTCATCAATCATTATTTAAATACCTTAGTTATTTACCTAATCTAATAAATAATATTTGTGATAACAATAAATTCTGACAACAAATTAATTAGCTTCCTCTATTAATAATGAAGAATTTGCATATTTTAGAAGGAAGGGCGTATTTTTTTAATGCCTTGGGATAACCATGACATATATTTGATGTAAGAATTTAAATATAACAAAAATATTTGTATTTAGGTACTTGACCTTCACATCTTAGGTTTTTACGAACCTGTATCGGGCTCGTGGCTAAGTAATAACAGCCGCACGGGTCGATCCATCAGGTTAAGCTACGCTTGCCAGGTTACCATCTTTACATACCGAGACTCTTCCGTGCTTCGGCAAGCACGTTAAGCCGTTGGTCCCGGTTGTCATTCGTGGATCTTTGACAGTCGTTACGGGTCGTCAGAAGCCCGAAAGTCTGACAACCAGTCTTACCAAGGGGTATCGTATTACCCAGTAAATGGATTGTGTAGGTCAGATAGGCAGTCGCTCCATGTAAAATACTGGTATTCAGCTGCATCCGGTTAGACTGGAAGTCGACCCCAACATAGTTGGGAAAAGGCTAGGCAGACTATTCTATGGACATGGTCTTCCCTATCATTAGTATCGCGCCCCGCGGTCTACTCCTTGATATGCAATGGTCTCTGTTGCACCATGTAACATGAGGCAACAGAGGCTAGTGTGAATCTTTGGGTTTATTCGAGCAACCGAATCTGGTCAAACCACGCTGGGGTGCATTTCATTCATGAGGTCTTTGATTAAACAATCCGACTTCTCTAAGAAAAAGTACCGAAACAAACTCAGAAGTCACAGTTTCTTTAAAATCCATATACTGTCTTGGCATTGGTCATCTGAGGTCCATGTAGATTGATCAAAAAACCCCAATGCCAAATACATTCTATAATTATCTGCAAACTATAGACATTAAAAACACGCGTCAGTGACATTTCAAGGTACATAACTTAAAATAGAGGTTAAGTTATGTAAAGTGACACATGACTAACATGTCAGTTAAGACGATACATCGAAGCGTGGTTTAGTTCGGTGTGTACAAAATATCGCGGCGGGATTTTATCGCGCACTGGATTTTCAACTCTTGTTGTTGAGCCGAGCATTGAGAATCCAAGTTAACAACAACAGAGTGCATTCTAGCGCGTCTAAAAAACACACTGTTAGATTTTCAACTCTCGGTGCTAAGCAGAGTGTTGAAAATCCAGTGCGCGAAACAAAATCGCCGCGCTATTTTTACGTCCGTGCGAATGTCGACTAAATGAAATGGCGTTATGGCTGTCTAGTTTGACGCGCGAGATAGAAGACTCACGCGCACCGGAACTAAACGCGCTTCATTTAAATGTTGATTTATGACAAAATGCTATACATAAATAAATGTTTAGCTTAGTAAGTTCTTAACATATTTAAATACCTTCGATTTAAACCAAATTTTACTGCACAATAAGGAACTGTTTATGTATAATCGTATAAAACAGAAAATAGACAGTGCTACTTTGGATTTTTTCCAATCGAAAAATTTCAAGTTTCGGTTTTAGTACCTACAGCAGTAGACAATAATAATCAAATAACACATAATTATGGGAAATCCAAATGATATAACTGTATTGGTTTTATAGGAATTTTAAAAACACGAAATTTATCAACGTATCCCCTTAACTAGTAATTCCTCTGAACCTCACCTTGAGTGCTGGTTTACCCGAATTAGTCAGT
This sequence comes from Cosmia trapezina, assembly GCA_905163495.3. Classification (NCBI taxonomy): domain Eukaryota; kingdom Metazoa; phylum Arthropoda; class Insecta; order Lepidoptera; family Noctuidae; genus Cosmia; species Cosmia trapezina. The sequence continues at coordinate 12,210,484 of LR991049.1, forward strand.
TAGTACTATATTTGAACAAAATGATTCAAGTTATTTAAGTAAGAAATCACGACTTAGAGATTACCCTAGCCCCGCTAAATATTAGGTAGCTTTAGCTACCTAATATTTATATTACCGCACATATAATAATATATAAGGTGCCCTAAAAATATATGCCACGGCTGCAATGGCAGACAGTATTATTGTATACATATATGGATTAAAATAGTGAAGATTTATTGAATAAGATCAATAAAATCTTCACTATTTTAATGTCATAAACTTTTTCGTATAAAAAATGTGCGTATATGAATTTATTTATTTGTATGGACGTCTCGTAGTAATTAGTGTTCATCCACGAATGAGTTATCGTCATCGAATGAGTCATCGAAACAAGTGTAAAAGTAAAATTTTTCGGACGGGCAAAAACACATCGGGAGTTGGGACAACTTACTGTCAAATAATGTTTTCATTCATACTTCTTACGGGCCCCGAACCAATCATACGTCCGTAGGTCATACGAAGTAGGAAACGCCCGTAACGAAGGCCGAAACTACTATATTGCCGAAACTACTAGATTTATTGAATAAGATCAATAAAATCTTCACTATTTTAATGTCATAAACTTTTTCGTATAAAAAATGTGCGTATATGAATTTATTTATTTGTATGGACGTCTCGTAGTAATTAGTGTTCATTCACGAATGAGTTATCGTCATCGAATGAGTCATCGAAACAAGTGTAAAAGTAATTTTTTTTGGACGGGCAAAAACACATCGGGAGTACTGTCAAATCATGTTTTCATTCATACTTCGTACGGGCCCCGAACCAATCATACGTCCGTAGGTCATACGAAGTAGGAAACGACCGTAACGAAGGCCGAAACTACGGGCTTCGTGCTTAGGCAGTAGGCCCCCTGGTCATCCACGCACGCCGGTAGCGAGTACTACGCACCTGACCTTTCTGAAGAGCATCAACAATAAGGTCACTACATGTCTTCCTAGGGCGTCCCCTCCCGGAGTTCCCACTCACATATGCCTTGTAAATTCTTTTGTTAGTATCCTCTCAATATGACCAAAACATCTAAGTATCTAATAATGACTTATAATCCAACTTAATAATCAAAATGATTACTTACATCCTTTACTTACTTGACTAATATTGCAAGACATACATTATTTTGTGAAACACATAAAAAACCTTGTCCGAAATCACGTTTGTACGTAATTAGGTTTTTGAACTTAACCACAAAAATGATTACTTACCAAGATTAGGTAGTTTTTGTTTTAAATTACCATACAGAGACAGATTTAAGCTCTGGCAACACTGAGGTGAAACCCCGCGGGAGACGTGGCTGCGTGCGTCATTTATTTTAAAGATTAGGAAGTCATACGACTTTTCGCGACAGTTTTGGCACTTCCATGCAATTTAAGTTGATGACGACACGGTTGGCGCAGTGGTTGAGCGATTGACTGCTGCGCAGCATGTCGCGGGTTCGATTCCCGCACGGAACAAATATTTGTATGACCTACAAGTATTTGTTCCGAGTCTGGGTGTTTTTCTATCTATAATATGTATGTATTTACATAAGTATAAGTAGTTTATCAGCCATCTTGTTAGCATAACACAAGCATTGGGTTGCTTAGCTTGGGACTAGATGGCGTTGTGTGAAATGTCCAAGGAATTATAGGAATTAAATATTACTATTATGAACAATCTGCGTGAGGAAAGATGACTCTTTCACGCAAAAACTACTGAAAGGATTTTGATGAAATTTGGCACACAGACAGTTTATAACCTGGATTAACACATATAATACTTTTTATTCCGATATTCTTACGGGTTCGAGACCTACGCGGGTGAAACTGTGGGGCGATGCTAGTATAATTATAATCACACTATCACACTAATCACATTTCACACTATAATAATATTATAAAGGCGAAAGTTTGTGAGTGTGTGTGTTTGAGTTTGTATATGTTACTCCTTCACGCTCAAATGGCTGGACCAATTTTGATAAAATTTGGCATGGAGGTTGCTAACTCCTTGGATTTATTATTTTGGATTAATACAGATGGGACACTCCGCAGTTTCAAGTACGCGGCGGGCCCCGTCCTCGGGGCTAATTCAGTAGGTCAGAAGGTATAAGAGGTACTTACGCGATAGAAAGAGAGGCAACTTGTAGTTGAATATAACTGTAGGTAATAAGCGTTGTGCGACCTGAATTGCACTTTATTGTGTCGTAACAAGAGTCGCTTCTTATTTAAATGATTTTGAGGAGTGACCCATCTGTATTAATGTGTGACCATATTAGGCTACTTTTTATCCCGGTCTACGCGGGTAAAACTGCGGGGCGCAGCTAGTAATATAATAAAGCTGGAAATTTTGTTTGTTTGAACGCGCTAACCTCTGCAACTCCCAGTCGGATTTGAAAAATTCTGAAGGTTATCCTAGGTACCGTTAGAAGTCGAGCAAAAAGAGAGAAAATTCAGAAAGAACAATCAATCTGCCTAGCCTTTTCCAAACTATATTGGGGTTGCCTTCCAGTCTAACCGGATGCAGATAAATAACAGTATTTTCAGAAAGAACCCTAGGTATTTTTAGAACACAAAATTCAGAAAGAACACTAAGCGAAAACGAAGTATTAGCGCGGGTGGGCGATGCGATGCTGATGTGGCTAAGCGGGTCGGGGGACTAGGGAGTTTTATAAAAAAAATTGTTTACAAAAAAATACAACTTCTAAAATCAACACTACAAAGTGAAAAATAGGTAACTTTAATTTCGGAAGTCGGTGTCTGGTTAAATGTATTTTCGTTTTTGCCATCGAATTATATATTTTTTTTACTTTGTAGTGTTGTTTTTGGAAATCGGTTGTATTTTTTTGTAAAAAAGTTTTTATTTTGCACTTTTTTGTTGTGGTACCTACAAAAGAAACTAGAATATACTCCACAAAAATAGTGTGGAAAAAATACGTATTATTGAAGCTAACTCAAAAACTACCAAAACAATTTTAATAAATTTTACATGGGACCAACTTTGAGGTACTTATACCTTCTCGAAGAAAACAATTTTTTTTCATAAAAAAAATATACAGGTACGTGTCGAATTGAGAACCTACTTCCATTTTTTTCGTCGGTTAAAAATGTGGCTGTATTTTAGTAAATTGTGTATCTTACGATTTAAACATGTAGGTACATAACTACCTGTACTCATGTATTTTTTGTTTTTTGTGCATTTAATGTTGCAGGGGTCAAAAGCCAACTGCAGAGTATTTTAACAGAACCTAAAAAAATATGATTCATTAGTTAAAGTGCTTGTTTCGTATAAAAACTGGCAAAGAAAAACGGGACTTTGGGATTATAATACTAGTAGGTATCTACTTTTAGTTTGAGGAGCTCGTGGCTAAGTAATAACAGCTGCACGGGCATTGATATAAAAACTAGTAATATTTAAGTCAACTAGCTACCATCGTCGCATCGCGTCGCATCGCATCGCGACGCATCGCATCGCAACGCATCGCATCACTTGCCAGCGCTATTACTTCGTTTGCGTTTAGCGTCCTTTCTGACTTTCTTTTTGCTCAGCTCCTAAGGGCCACAGCATGATGTCAAAAACCCTATATCAATAGACGTTTGACCAACTATTTTGCAAATAAAAAAGATAAAAATATATCTTAAGTAAGTTTTTTTACAACAGGGATTGAAAGAAAAAAAAAGCGAAGTGGGGCTACTAGGACATGTGGAATGTCATATGAAAGAGCGCTGTTTGCACATTCTCAAACATTTTTTTTCTTTTTTTAGGCCGCATAGTTTTCGACATTTAATGAAAAATATTTAAAAAAATACCGTTCCCCCCTTATCTCCGAAGTTTGCATAGAAAAAAATCAGAAATTATTCTATGTGATAGAAGTTTATGTGCAGATTACAGGAAAAATAAAACGATATCTCTAAATAGCACAGTTTTTCCGAAATCATCAACAAAAATTACATACAGGGTGTCCCGTAAATAATGGATAATCTCTTAAGGGGTCATCGTACTCATCATTATGAACAACTTTTACTATGGGACCAAACCTGGAATCGCGAAAAAAAAATCAGCTGCTCCCTACATTTTGACGAGTTTGATGTAGATAAATGTACTGGTCAGCTAATTTTTTTTCGCGATTTCAGGTTTGGTCCCATAGTAAAAGTTGTTCATAATGATGAGTACAATGACCCCTTAAGAGATTATCTATTATTTACGGGACACCCTGTATAAACGATGGTACGGAACCCTCGGTGCCGTCCGACTTGCTCTTGATCGATTTTATTTTCAATATTAAAACTAACAAATCTAAAGAAGGTGTTTCTCTATAGTTGTTAGTTTTAATATAGTAGACACAAACTCAGAGGTCTATTTATAAGATTTCTATTGGTTTTGGCTGACTCTTAACAGAACTACTTGGTTATTATTACCAAGTAAAGTATTATACCTTCGAACCTTCGATACGACCTCTAATACTTCACAAGTAGGTATAAACGCCGGATATGACGAGTGTTCAACGGCTGACCCGATTCCGATGTGGTTTGCGTTAAGCAACGCATTGGTTGCTGTGGCTACGATATCACCTTTAATATTATTTTATAGTTAGCTGAATTGATTTTGAAAATCGATGATAATGAACTTTTAAACCGTACCGTTGTCTTTGTATTTATAGGCCGTTTACTTTGTGTAAATTATTTCACCACCACTGCTCTCAAAACGGTGAAGGAAAACATCGTGAGGAAACCGGCATGTCCTAGAACCAAACACTCGAAGACATGTGACATCTACCAACCCGAACTGGGCCCGCGTGGTGGATTACTGCCCACTCCCTCTCACAGAGAGGAGGCCTGTGTCCCAGCAGTGGGGACGTTGATTGTAACAAGATTATTTTTTTAATAGGTGTGCCATTTTCTAAGATGAGAAGTAAATTTCTATGTCTGTCATCAACAGTGTCATTGGATTCCCCACAATTAAATCAACGGTATAAAATAACCAGCCACGTGCGAATCGTACACGCAGATGAAGGGTTCCGTACCACCGCGCAATATTTAAACAACACATATAAAAAAAAAAAACTTCAGATTAAAAAAACACGTTTCTTGAATTTGGGGACCTATTTTATTTTTATTATTTGTTGTTAAAGCGGCAAATAATAAAAACAAAATAAAGTTAAAAATTAAAGTCGTTTTAAAAAAAATTGACAGTCGTTACGGGTCGTCAGAAGCCCGAAAGTCTGACAACCAGTCTTACCAAGGGATATCGTATTATTACCCAGTAACGGGGTTGTGGAGGTCAGACAGGCAGTTGCTCCATGTAAAATACTGGTATTCAGCTGCATCCGGTTAGACTGGAAGCCGACCTCAACATAGTTGAGAAAACGCTAGGCAGATTGTTGTTAAAGCCGTAATAAAAAAAAACCGGGCAAGAGCGAGTCGGACTCGCGCACCGAGGGTTCCGTTTCGATTTCTAAAAAAGTGTGCTATTTAGAGACATCGTTTTATTTTTTCTGTAATCTTTACATAAACTTCTATCACATAGAATAATTTCAGATTATCGCTTTGCAAACTTCGGAGATAAGGGGGGAGAACGGTATTTTTTTTTACATTTTTCATCAAAAGTCGAAAACTATGAGGGCTAAAAAAAAGAAAAAAAATGTTTGAGAATGTGCAAACAGCTTTCTTTCATATGATACCCCACATGCCCTAGTAGCCTCACTTTGAATTTTTAAGACCCCCTTGCAGTCCCTGTTGCAAAAAAAAACGTAAATATTTTAATTTCTTTCTTATTTGCAAAATAGCTTTATCTCATGAACCGTGTTAGGTAGAAAGTTTTCCTACTCCGTAATACCTACGGACAGATGATTGGTTCGGGGCCCGAACGAAGTATGAATGACAACACAATTTGACAGTTCCCGATGTGTTTTTGCCCGTCCGAAAAAAAAAATTAACTTTACACTTGTTTTGATGGATCTTTATGTCAGACGGACGGATTAAGGGACGGACTAACGGACGGACGGACTTAGGGAGTAGGCCCCTAGATCCGAACTCTGTCCGTCCGAATTTAGAACATTCCTAATTCGGATTGAACTCGGATATTGAATTCGGATTTGGATCGGACATAGTACGAAACCACTGTTAGTAATAGGGTTCCTTTTGTCACGTTTCGGGTACGGAACCCTAAAATCTAGCAACTAACAACTGTAGAACAATTAAAAATAATTGGCGTTTTACACTTAGATGACAAGATTATCTATGGATGATAAAAATTAAATAATGGAGCCACAATATCTTACTGTAGTAAGCTTAGATAATATACATCTAGATGGAGCCACCGTTTGGCCGGTCATGAGACAGCAATATAATCATTTTTCTAGGTTATGTGGTATGAGAAATGAAGTTTAACGTAAGAAATCTTCCATATTTAGGACTGAAACCCATGTCAATACATACGCACAATGCAAAAACTGTCCAAAAAAGTTAAATTAATCGACGCAAGATGAATTTTGTAACAGTGAAAGCACTTTGTTTGGCTAACATTCAAAAGTTCACCATGCAAAAATACGGCACGTCGTAAGAGACATAAGATACGATGATTTGTCTCAATTTTCCTATAATTTGGTCTCACTTCCACACTTCACACTGTAATCATGGCAACGCCTAGAGGTTTAAGTCGTCTTTGGTAGTAAGGCAAGGTTTGAGTATAGAAGGTCTAGAGGAAGACCAAAGAAACGATGGATGGACTGTGTGAAAGATGATATGGCTAGAAAGGGAGTGACTTCGTAGATGACTAATAGAGAAAGAAGTATGGAAGAAAAGCTGGGTGGATGAAATCGAAAAAAGCAAAGGCAGGAACTGATTGGTCAAAGCCAAAAATAGGCAAAAGTGGAGAAAATTGGACGCCTGTACCTGAAAGGGGCCCATAACCTAACCTAGAAGGAAAAGTGTACATATTTTCTATACCTACAGTAAATATTTTTGTATAAACTATTTTTTTTTTGGTTATGGAAACAAAATATTATTATTATTAAGGACGAAAAAGACATTTTTCGCCGACTCCAAATAAATTGGGATGAAGGTAATAAATTTCTTGTTCCCCGACCACGTCGCATTGCATCGCCTACCTGCGCTATTAATTCGTTTTTGCTAAGCGATCTTTCTGACTTTTTTTTCTTTTTGCTCAGCTCCTAAAAGTCCTAGCGTTATGTTAAATAGCCTGTACCCTTCCTCAGGAATTAGGAAGGTGGCAGTTCCAGAGATTAGCGCGTTCTAACAAACAAAAAAACAAACTCTTCAAATTTATCATTAGCATAGATGTATTTTGTTTTACATCACTACATATTATAAAACAAAGTCCCTCCGCCACGTTTGTATGTCTGTCTGAATGCGCTTATCTCTGGAACTACCAGTCGGATTTGGAATGTTCTTTATGCATTTGATAGCCCAATTCTTGAGGAAGGCTATAGGCTATTTAACATCACGCTATGATCCTTAGGAGCCGTGCAAAAAGAAAAAAACTCAGATAGAACGCTTAGCAAAAACGAAATAATAACGCGGGCAAGCGATGCGATGCAACGGGGTAAGTCGGGGGAAACAAGAAATTTCACGCGGACGAAGTCGTGGGCAGACACTAGTACTTAAATAAAACGAATTTATCTAATTGAGTTGTTAAAATTACTAGCTAAGTATAGCCTCTATACAATTTGTTGTTCGACCACTTTTCACTTTTATGACTCTGTGGGGAAATTAGAACATAAGTAAGTAGTTCGTTTTTTAGTACGCTGGGTATTATTGACCTTTTATTCGCAAGTATGTCATAAAAGTGACGACTTTCATTTGAAATAATACACGTACGCACGGCTACAGATCAAGCTATACATTTCCAGTATAAGCTGATCTCGCATTGTATAGGATTTCCTTACAATGAGAGGTCAGTGTAAACTGGTTTTGTAGGTGTGTACATACTAGTACATAATTTTCTCTTGGCTAAGTAATAACAGCCGCACGGGATCGACCAGGTTAAACTACTCTTTTCGCGGTTTGTCCGTGGATGGATGGGTGGGTGGGTAATACGATAAGACTTGGTAAGACTGGTTGTCAGACTTTCAGGTTTCTGACGACACTTAACGACTGTCAAAGATCCACGAATGACAGCCGGGACCAATGGCTGAACGTGCTTTCTGAGGCACGGAGGAGTCTCGGTATGTAAATAATAATATAATATATTGTTTATTTCGGGTAACTATGACCCATAACATAAATACCTTACAGACTATCATACATATTTATAAAAAAACACAAAAATAAACTATTGTATACGAAGAGACGGCGTCGTATTGCGCTGCGTGGTGTCGCGTAACCTTCCGCGGAATCGCCGATACATGACACCCTTCGGCCAAAACTCTTTCTTGAGGACGGTCTCAATATATTGAGTCGGAACTCGCACCAAAAACGAATTTCAATTCGTGTTGTGGCGTGACGCCAACTTCTCGACACTTAAGGTCCAGCTGGTCTTCACTCGAACATACTCCACGATCTCCTCAACCTTCGTGGTGTGATGTAACCGGGACACATAGAGCTGCGGCGTAGGTATTGTAGGTATGTAAAGATGATCACCCATCCACTGACCAACTCCGGGCATTTTCACGGACAGAACCTATAGTAATAAATAATTTTATTCTTGATCTAAACCTAACTATAAGACCTCAAACTGTAATTAACCGTATAAACCGAGGTAGTCTACTTACAAAGTTGTATGTCCTTTGATAAAGTTAATAGGTTAATAGCTAATAGTTTAATTTAACTTTGACCCCAAGAATTAAGGCTAACTACAATTAACTCATACCGGTTAGGGTGCGTTCATTAACTACGTGAGATGATTTTGGCAATTTTTTGACCCCCCCACCCCCTTTGGTGAGATGTTGTGAGATTTGGCTCGACACCCTCCTAATATCACGTGAGTTTTTTCAAAATGCGAATATTTAGTGTAAATACGTTATTTTGTGGTTGATTGCGTTGGAGTAAACATAATTTGCCTAATTATTTTTTACTAGCTGCGCCCCGCGGTTTTACCCGCGTAGACCAGAATAAAAAGGAGCCTATGTGTTAATCCAGGGTATAAGCTATCTACATAATAAATTTCATTCAAATCGGTCCAGACGTTTGAGCGTGAAGAAGTACCAAACATACAAACACACACACACTCACAAACTTTCGCCTTTATAATATTAGTGTGATATCGCAATTTTACAGTTTCATGCGAAAAAAAAATTACGTGATATTTGCCGAGAACCCCTTTCCCCCAAGTGAGATTGGGTGAGATTCCCCCATCCTCTAAACACCATACGTAATTAATGAACGCCACCTTACATAATTGTGATAATTATGATCTATTAAATCCAATCCAATAATCTCCTCGACTGCCGAAAACGCAGATCTCCGCGAGACACAATGGCTTTTTAATTGTTTCTGTAATTACGGCTTTCAACCGGTTAATGGATCAAATTATTTTAATCTATACCTACTAATAATGCTGCTGGGGAGCTCGTGGCTAAGTAATAACAGCCACACGGGTCGATCGATCATGTTAAGCTACGCTTGCCGCGGTTGGTCCGTGGATGGGTGACCATGTTTACATACCAAGACCCCTCCGTGCCTCGGAAAGCATGTTAAGCCGTTGGTCCCGGCTGTCATTCGTGGATCTTTGACAGTCGTTACGGGTCGTCAGAAGCCCGAAAGTCTGACAACCAGTCTTACCAAGGGGTATCGTATTACCCAGTTACTGGGTTGTGGAGGTCAGACAGGCAGTCGCTCCATGTAAAATACTGGTATTCAGCTGCATCCGGTTAGACTGGAAGCTGACCCCAAAATAGTTGGGAAAAGGCTGGGCAGATGATGACCTACTAATAATGAAGCTGAAGAGTATGTTTTTTGTTTGTTTGTATGTTTGAACGCGCTAATCTCTGGAATTACCAGTCGGATTTGAGAAATTCTTTTTACATTTGATAGCCTAATTCTTGCGGAAGGCTATAGGCTATTTACCATCACGCTAGGACCCTTAGGAGACGAGCAAAAGGAAAAAAAGTCAGAAAGAAAGCCAAGAAAACGAAGTAATAACGCGGGCAGGCGATGCTATGCAACGGGGTGAGTCGGGGGAGCAAGAAATTTCACACGGACGAAGTCGCGGGCAGCAGCTAAGTAAGTTCATAAGTATGCCCAGCAAGCAGGTCTTGGTTGAGAATATCCAATCTTTTTAACCAACTTCAAAAAAAGGAGGAGGTTTTCAAATCGTTTCAACCCCAAACCCCTCGACCATACAAAGTCTATCAGAAAGGTGTGGTCAAATTTAGGGTGTGGTACAGATCATTAAACCGAACAACTTTCTCCATGGCACCAACATCGTAATCGAGAAAAAAATATCAGTCGTCCCATACATTTGGGTCAAATAGATATTTCGGTTTCGATTTATAGAAACTTTATTCCCAATAAAGACATAAGTCACTTACTTGAGAACAATATTAAAAAAATACATATCAATCAATCTGCCTAGCCTTTTCCCAACTATGTTGGGGTCGGCTTCCAGTCTAACCGGATGCAGCTGAATACCAGTATTTTACATGGAGCGACTGCCTATCTGACCTCCACAACCCAGTTACTGGGTAATACGATACCCCTTGGTAAGACTGGTTGTCAGACTTTTGGGCTTCTGACGACCCGTAACGACTGTCAAAGATCCACGAATAACAGCCGGGACCAACGGCTTAACGTGCTTTCCGAGGCACGGAGGAATCTCGGTATCTAAAGATGGTCACCCATCCACTGACCAACCCCGGCAAGCGTAGCTTAACCTGACGGATCGACCCGTGCGGCTGTTATTACTTAGCCACGATACATATATAGATTACAAAAAGTTCGTCATCGGTATTACAGTTAATAGTTACCTATCCATTTAAGCTTTGTGTGGGACAGTTGATATTTTTGTCTCGATTACGATGTTGGTCCCATGAAGAAAGTTGTTCAATTAGACGGTCTGTAGATCACAACTTTCTGATAAATTAGAATCTTTCATTGCTTGCTTCTCTGCTCATACAGTTGCGAGAGTGTAAAGATAAGTAAAAAGATAAGAAAAGATAATAATCTACACGTTTCTTTTTCCGTAATTATGAAGTAAATTACTATTGTTGAGTATAGTTCCAAACTATGTTACAAATAAATAAAGGAAAAAAAAAATACTTCTAGAGATTCCAAATTTGGCACGTAGGTTCCTTATGAGGTCTAAGGGTGCACTAAGAAAGGATTATTCAAAATTCACCCCCTAAAGGGGTGAAACGGGGGTCCAAAGTTTGTATGAAAAATCTTATTCCTTGAGTTAAGACTTGAAACTTCCACGCGGGCGAAGCCGCGGGAAAAAGCTAGTTCTTTATACACAGTGTATTGTGTTGAAAGATACATTTCAGAAGCCTATACACAGGATGCCAGCGCTGGACCAGTACTGGATGATATCAGTGGATGCCAGCACTGGATGCCAGCTTTGGATGCCAGCTTTGGATGCCAGCTTTGGATGCCAGCTTTGGATGCCAGCTTTGGATGCCAGCTTTGGATGCCAGCTTTGGATGCCAGCTTTGGATGCCAGCTTTGGATGCCAGCTTTGGATGCCAGCTTTGGATGCCAGCTTTGGATGCCAGCACTGGATGATATCAGTGGATGCCGGCTTTGGATGCCAGCTTTGGATGCCAGCACTGGATGATATCAGTGGATGCCGGCTTTGGATGCCAGCTTTGGATGCCAGCACTGGATGATATCAGTGGATGCCAGCTTTGGATGCCAGCTTTGGATGACAGCACTGGATGATATCAGTGGATGCCGGCTTTGGATGCCAGCTTTGGATGCCAGCACTGGATGATATCAGTGGATGCCGGCTTTGGATGCCAGCTTTGGATGCCAGCACTGGATGATATCAGTGGATGCCGGCTTTGGATGCCAGCTTTGGATGCCAGCTTTGGATGCCAGCTTTGGATGCCAGCACTGGATGATATCAGTGGATGCCGGCTTTGGATGCCAGCTTTGGATGCCAGCACTGGATGATATCAGTGGATGCCGGCTTTGGATGCCAGCTTTGGATGCCAGCACTGGATGATATCAGTGGATGCCAGCTTTGGATGCCAGCACTGGATGATATCAGTGGATGCCAGCACTGGATGCCATCACTGGATGCCAGCACTGGATGCCAGCACTGGATGGCAGCACTGGATGCCATCAGTGGATGCCAGCTTGGGATGCCAGCACTGGATGCCAGCACTGGATGCCAGCACTGGATGCCAGCACTGGATGGCAGCACTGGATGCCATCAGTGGATGCCAGCTTGGGATGCCAGCACTTGATGCCAGCACTGGCAGACACAGACTGGTCGCGGGTTGTTCGAAAGAGATACCGTGGCCCTGGCACTGGCAACTGAAGGAACACGGGTGGGTTTTAGTCAGTAAAAGTCTGACACGCCCTTCCGCTCCACCCAGAGCAGGAGAAGTTATTTGATGACTTCCCATCCGCAAAAAAAAAAAAAAACAACTAGCAGACAGTTCTAGAAACCACATTTATTTATGTCGATTTTTCTTTAGTTTACCTACGGCGTGGAAATTCATAATAATTATCGTATTTTGCGGTTTAGAACCGCGAATAGCGTCGGTGATGTTAATTCGTGCTATTACAGAACGAAACCGACTCACAAGTAGCATGCATTACAATATGCGCGTGCGCTGATTTGCTGTTTTATTTCATAAGTGATGAGCGAGTTTTTTGGGAGAGTGGTCAGTAGATTTGTTGTAGTAGGAGGAGCTCGTGGCTAAGTAATAACAGCCGTACGGGTCGATCCATCAGGTTAAGCTACGCTTGCCGGGGTTGGTCAGTGGATGGGTGACCATCTTTACATACCGAGACTACTCCATGCCTCGGAAAGCACGTGAAGCCGTTGGTCACGGCTGTCATTCGTGGATCTTTGACAGTCGTTACGGGTCGTCAGAAGCCCGAAAGTCTGACAACCAGTCTTACCAAGTGGTATCGTATTACCGGGTTAATGGGTTGTGGAGGTCAGATAGGCAGTCGCTCCATGTAAAATACTGGTATTCAGCTGCATCCAGTTAGACTGGAAGCCGACCCCAACATAGTTGAGAAAAGGCTAGGCAGATTGATTGGCCTCTAGATTTACTGTCAAGTTTTATAATCCAAGATCCCAGAGCCGCTAGACCTTATTTTTCACTTTGTAGTATTGGTTTTGGAAGTCGGTTGTATTTTTTTGTAAATAGTTTTTTTTAATTCTTCTCTCAATCAATATTTAAAGGAACTAATCAAAAGACACAAATAAAATTATAAAGTAAATGCCACCTCTTATAACTTGCACCATTGGTCATTATATTACGAAAATCGGATGGTAGTATGTTGTAAGGAAAAATTGCACAAATCGTACGAGTTATGTTTCATTTTATGCGAGGTTAACAGGACTTTAATATAACGATACTACTCTGTTAGAGGATAGCCAGAGAGATAAGTCATCTACCATTGGTTTGCGATCATCTTACGGATGGGTGTTTTCGGCTTCCAGTCTAACCGGATAAACAGTTGAAGACGAGTATTTTTAGCCGAAGAAAAAAAAAGAGGGTGTACACAATAAAGTGCAATTCAGGTCGCTCAGCGTTAATTACCTAACAGTTATATTCACTTAGAAGTTGCCTCTCATTCTATCGCGTGACTCTTATACCTTCTGACTCGATAGGGTTGTCTTCTTTTACATGGGCCCTAAACATAACTGGTGAAATGTGGTTTTACCCACACTATCTACCAGCTCCTTCGCGATAAAACCCTCCTTTTTGCTTGGCCGTAGTCGGATAAAAATAGGAAATTTTCTCGGTAATCATTCCTTGAATCCACAACTAGGTGATCCGACAGAGAAGCAAAGTTGAAGTAATGGCTGGTCCGGCCGCTGTAAACGTATCTTAAGCTTCGATCAACCTGTGCAGCTCATGTAGCCACGAGCCCCTCTGTTATTTTTTATAATAATTCTTCCTACCAGTCTGTTTTCTGATAGCTATATGCTTCAGTTGAGTACCGCCACAGAAATCATAATACTAGTACAAGCACAGAAGATTCACTCGGCAAAATTATTTAAATAAAAAGCGACTCTTGCTACGACACAATAAAGTGCAATTCAGGTAGCACAGCGTTAATTACCTAACAGTTATATTCACTTAGAAGTTGCCTCTCTTTCTATCGCGTGACTCTTATACCTTCTGACTCGTTAGTGTTGTCTTCTTTTACCCACACTGTCTTAGTATCTACCAGCCCCTTCGGGATAAAGAGGAGTACATATCAGATACATCATCATCATCATCATCATTTCAGCCGAAAGACGTCCACTGATGGACATATGCCTCACCCAGGCACCGCCACTTTGACCGGTTCTGTGCTACCCGCATCCAGCGGATTCCTCCGGCCTTTGCAAGGTCATCGGTCTAAACTAATTTATACCAGAATTGCAAACATAATGTAAATTGAAATTACAACATCAATCTCCCTGTTAAATGCCACCCATCTCTTTCCCAACCTCGGTCATCAACACTTCACTTTCCAAAATGTATTATTAGATAGTCATTAATTAAGTTTACCTTTAAATATATATGCAAGGCCGACCATCTTGTCTTTGACTGTAGACTTTGTTGCTTAACATGAGTTTGTTATGTCTTGGCGTAAGATATAGTCATATTTATCTACATGGAATACGCATTGTATTGTGTTTTCTCAGGAATTACTAACACAAGTGTATTTTTGCTAAAATGTCCTGTGGGTTGGTTTTTCCCGATATTATTCGTTTGATCGTTTGGTTTGATTTGCAGAATGCAGACCAACGACTGACGTGTCTAATTTTTTTCCGAAAAACGAATACAAGGCGAATCAAAACTGGTTTTTTCCAAAAAATACAGGGCGAATCAAAAATATATATTTTTTTTTCCGAAGAATACAGAGCGAATCAAAAATGGGTATTTTTTTTTCTGAAAAATACCGGGTGAATCAAAAATGTATAATTTTTTTTCCGAAAAATAGGTATACAGGACGAGTCAAAAACTCATTATTATGGCAAAAAGAGATGATGATGATTCTTAAAATTATGATGTTTCGGATTTTTTTCATTTATTTTTTGTAAATGATCTCGAAATCGAATGACTAATCTCGACTCTCGATTTAGCATGCGAGATCTAGAAATGCCAATCTCGAATCGATATTGCGTTCCCTAATTCCGAGACCCAAGATACAGACTAACTGTCTAGTTTAGATAAATAATATTTTATAACCTAGCTATACGTAATATTTTAAGCTAATCATGTCGTCTCAACTTGGTGTTCACCTGTAAACCTGTTTATTGTATTACCTGGACAATATAAACTATTTTTTTTTTCTATTTTAAAATTATATCCACCATTTTATCTTATTTCATGTTTTTGTAGATTAAATGATACTTAGGTTCCTATTTATTTATTTATTTATGAAACAATTTACTGTACCTACATACTTAATAAAAAAAAAAATAAGTTTTCTATTTTATTATATTTTTTTTTTTTACAAAAATGCACATTACTAATTTATAGGTAACTATTATTATATCCATAATGGACGGATGGATGACCCCTGTAACACAAATTTTACCTACCTCAATGACCCCCAAGCAGGGGTCATTGATCATTTATTTTTTACCAAGCTATTTACACGCTTACCTATATTAAATGTCAACCTATATTTGTGTATTTTTTTATGTCAAATAAATATACCAATAATATTTGAAAAATAAAAGATAAAGAGATACATACCACAACTCAATTTCTTCTGCTGAGAGATCAGCATGCTGAGGGGCACTCTTCTGTCAGGGGTCGGTGCTAAACCAAACAGCCGGTTGCGGGCCGTCTGGCCCACCGTGAGCCGTGTCATGGTCGTGCGTGGTCGTGCGTGGTCGCAGAGGTCGGTAGTGGACGAAAAGGGAGTTGTGCTACATGTGTAGTTTAATTCTGGAAAAAAAGAAATGATATTTTTTAAAATCATTTGTAGGGATATTTTAAGGACATTAATAAACAAAATAAACTTTTAAAATTATGTAGAGTTTATTGTGGTATTTACGATAATAGGGGAAATTCCGATTGATGATAATTTCTACGAAACGCAGCAGCATTTTAAAAAGCGACAGCGAAAGACGGCCTATAAAAGTTGCCAATAATGCCGCTACATTTGGTAGAAATTATCATCAATCGGAATTACCCCATTATCGTAATTTCCCCAATAAACCTTAAATGTTATTTTGTAGTGTTGTTTTGTAATCTTACAGATTAAATTCAACGCACAGTAACAAAAATACTAAGTAGGTAGGTACTTCTATTTTCCATTTTATTTTTATAAACTAAAATGGTTTTTATTTAAAAACGTACATAACTAAAAACATAGGCATGAAATACAATAAAAAATAACATTTACAAAAATACATGACACAATTAGATATAAGAAACAATGTTTTAAAATCAATACATATTACAAATCGCATTTCATTTCTGTCTGTGTGGCCGTGTTTTTCTTCTAAACTACGTAACAGAAACTTAAATAGGGTCTAAAATTATTAAAATAAAAATAAAAGAGCTTCACTTAGGTATAACTAATTGTAAGAAAATACGGAAAAAAGTAAGAATTAATCAAGGCTCTGTGATCGCGGTCGAGCCGCGTACTGGTAATTATTTTAATCTTTTTATCACGACAAACTCAGCGAATGGGGTTGGCTCCTCAAAACTTTTTGCAGATGACGCTAGCATAGCTTTCACCTGTCAATTTTGTTTACTCAATTTGTGTGTTCGGTTTTGTAAATTTTTTCATCAAAATACCAGGATTTATGATAAGATAAACATGTACTCAACATGAAGAATAAGCGAGCTAAAGGCTGAACTGAAAAAAACGAGGTGCTTCTTTACAAGGAAGTAAAGCAGACCTTATTGAAAGGTATACTCTTAAAATTATATATCAAGCTATTTTATTTATGAAATGGTTTTGTTTGTAGGAAATATACATTTCATAATACTTTTCGCCAATTATACAATACTATAAAAAGCCGAATTAGACCACTTTTTTTATTACTTTTTTTAACCTTTTACTTTTAATTCTACAGCTATCGGAAATTGGTGTGGTCCTATTTCTTTGCAATAAGGCACTTCACATTTCTTAGGCATTTTGTAAAATCTTAAACAAACAAATACTTCATACAAATGAATATAATTTTGGTTAAAGCTTGGCTAGCGCCACTTTGACAGTAGCCAACCCCATTGCACTAAACAATCTTACCTTTTTATTTATATAAAAAATAACAAAAAAACATCTCTTTTGTAGCTATTGATTAAAAATTACGAAACGGTTTTTTTTTTCTATCCAGCAAAGTAAATCTAATCGTGTTAATAAAAGCAATTGGCTATCCGCCAGATCCTTAAACAAGATATATCTTTTTTTCAGAATTCTATAACACTATTTTTTATGTTTCCCATGGATTCAAAAAACTAGTAAGCGCAGTCTCTGTCGGATCATAGCGCCTTAAGTACAATTTAACATTTATTTTCCTCAACAAGAACTAATTATATAATTTGTATCGTTTTTACTGACAACCTTTCCTAGTAGGTCAGTTCACACCGATTAAAATTGTTTTATTTAACATACTAATTATACTAAATTATATGCAAGTTATAAGTATTCAATATTTTAATTACTTTAAGACCGTTAAGGCGCGGACTAACTACAATTTTCAACGGCACACAACCGCGTAATCTATTGTCATCATTAGCTGGCTTGAAATAAGGTTGAACATTGAAAATAATATTTGTGTGACTATGCTGCGAATGTGCATTTATTTTCCGGGTTTTCTTTAGATTATTCAGAATATACACAATAAATTAAATAATTGTCCGGTTAAAGTTTAAATAAAAAAATGCTAATTCTATTAAATTCATAAAAAAAAAAATTTTGGTCTTCTTTCTTTCTTTTTTTCTTCTATCGCTGAAAATACAGAGATGTTCGACGCCAAAGTTTATTTTTGTGGAGCAACTTCCAAATTTTTTATTGGGAACTAGCTTTTGCCCGCGGCTTCGCCGGCGCATGTATTATACATATAAACCATCCTCTTGAATCACTCTATCTATTAAAAAAAATCGCATCAAAATACGTTGCGTATTTTTAAAGATCTAAGCATACATAGGGACAGACAGACAGCGGGAAGCGACTTTGTTTTATACTATGTAGTGATATCAAAGTAATACTATTCTATTCGGTTAAAATTTTTCTTTAAACCCTTCTCTGCCCACGTTATTTGCGTCGGATAGCTTCATTGCGTTACGTCATACTCGACAATCCAAGAAACCAATTTTTGTGAATATTGAGCTAATACCACGCCTTAACGTATAAATTATGTAATCTCATTTCTGACACATTCTGTAAATTGTGTACTTATACAGATCTGTCAGAAATGAGTCATACAAAACTTCAATACCTACTTGACCCAAATGTATTATTTTATTTATTTAATTTTATTTAAATCGGAAAACAAACAGTATTAACAACTAACAAATATCAAATTAATTAACTAGTAACCAATTACATGTTTTCGCATATAATTTACTATGAAGAGCAAACTTGTTACAAAGAAAAAGAAAAAGAAAGATATGTGCTTTAAACAATGACACACAATCACAATACTACCTCGTCATGAAGTGAAATAAAACAGTTATTGAACCAATTCGAATGTGAATTATGTGACGGCTGATTTTTTTTTTCGTGATTACGATGTTGGTCCCATGGAGAAAGTTGATCAGTTTGATGGTCTGTACCACACCTTTAAATATGACCACATCGTCCTGTCTGATAATGCTGTACCTATATTTCACAGTAAAGAAAGACCAAAATAGTAATACTTAGAGTTTTTTTATGTAGGAACTAATAAAAAAAATCGGCCAATTGCGTGTCGGATCTCGCACAATGAAGGGGTTCCGTAGTTGAAAAGAATTCATCCCAAAAACAAACTTGTCATTGTAATCCCAAAAAAAAAAAAAAAATATGTGATAAAATTACAAATTATCAATTTTCAGACTTTTTCCGTTACTCGTGCTGTAAGACCTTGCTTCTTGCCAAATTTCATGATTCATCATGATGATTTTTTTGATTTTTTTTTTATTTCATTTTTTTCATTGATTTGATGAATCATGAAATTTGGTAATTTGGTTTTGATTTACTTGCGAGTATCAAAATATTTATTTATTTATTTAGGTTAACCAACAATTGTTTACACAAGTTACATACATTTCTGACTTAATGACTAGGGTAACATTTGCACGTGCAATAAAATGTCGCTTAAATGGCTGTATTTTTTATTGCGTTGACATAAAAACTTGTTTTTTTTTTTGAGTGCCAAGGGACCATAGTCTTACGTATTTGATATTAATTTCAGCTTGATACCTCCATGCGTTCCTCAGTAAAAAGGTATTGACAGACTGAGAGACAGACAGACGGACAACGAACAAAAAACTTGTTTTTCTCACCATACCAAATTTAGAACTTTAATAAATTAGATTCATATTTCGTATGCAAAGTCATAAAACCAATTCAGTTATAAAAAATAATTACAAGCCCTATGCTTTGAATAAAAACTAGATTATGTGTTTATCATAGTTTATTTTATTTACATAATTTAAAATCTAACAGACTTAAATAATAATAATATGTATACATGTACAAGTATTAATACAAAAAGGAAGGGAAATAATCATAGGGCATCGAAAAATTCATCCGCATCGCTGTCGAAAGGTAGGTGCCAAAACGCTGGCAGCATTGCCAACTTGTCTGGCAATGCTAATTCTTTGGCCAAAAAATAGGCCAGCCCTTTGGTCACGTGTAGAGTCGACCAACCGCTTGGCGATGTCCCGAAAAACTAACGTTTAGTCCACTCTCGTCCCCTCGACCCCTAATAATTAATGTGTCCACTGGACCCCTAAATATAGTGTATTCTCGACCCTTGGGGGTCGACAGTGGATTTTATTTTCCAGGCATGTTTTAGTTTCCTCTTGACCCTCAAAGTACAGTCAGTTACGATGATAAATCATCAGTCTATAGTCTATAGTTGCATACTATTTAACCAAAATACCATCAATATATTTTTTATAATACTTAACGGAATATTCGTAGTTCATCATTTGCGTTTTAGTAGTTATCAAGATGTCTGATATACCGACTACAAGTGATAGTAGGGCGCATTTAAGATTTATAACTTCCCCGAGAGGAGGACGTGTGCGATTTCATGAAATCATGAGGTTTGAGGTAAATGCTAACTTATGGAGTTGTATTGCTGATTCTAATGATTATGATTCTGTAAAGCGATATTAGCTACGGCCGCGAATCATATTTTAATCAACATACAAGCTCACACTGACCTACAAATTGCAAAAAACGTAAGAAATTTTGAATTTCGCGGGCTACCGTGGCGCTTTCGCCTTAAGTATTCTCTAATATTGCTCGTTTTTGTTTTTTTTTTTAATCAATTCCTGAATTTTGCTTTTCTGTAGCTTACTGTACCAAAATATCAATTTTAGGTACTTACCGAACTAGGTGTCGAAAGTGGACGAGGTATGCCTGTCCTTTGTATGAAAATTCAGTCTCACCCCCCCGGGGGTCGAGTGTGACCTATGTTTAGGGGTTGAGAGGAAACATATCTTTTTTTAGGGGTCGAGGGGTCGAGAGTGGACTAAACGAAAACTAAAAGGGCACTCGGACCCCATGGCCCTTGTGTTTATCATAATTATACTATAGTGACCCGCCCCAGCTTTGCACGGTTTTTACAATTTGACAAAACTTCGAGATTTCTTTATTAGGGGATACATCGGTAGTTTGGTGTGCATAATAAAGAGAGATTCTATTCTATTCTATTCTATAACTTTGTATTTTTTAAATTCCTATAAAACCAAATGTTTAAGGTTAAATCATTTGGATTTCACACATTAACTAAACCAATCCCAAAGAATTGTTTGTCCTGTAGGTACTTTTTATTTTTATCTTGTTTATTTTTTTTTATTTTTTTTTGTTTGTTTATTTACTACTTGTTACGGCCCCGCCGCCATCAGATGTCGCATGGACATACTAATGCCGTGCCTGCGCGTGGCCGTGCCGCAGGACGGAGTGGAACAGTGGACCAGTGTTCCGGCTGCTGCCGCTGTGTTATTAAGGCTTCGAAATAATGGACTTTTGATATTATTAGTCTGGTTTATATTTCTGATAATGATGGTTTACAAAGTATGTAAAATTATTAATTACGATGAGCGACGTCTCATGGTCGGACGACAACCACAGATTACTATATATATATATATATATTATATAGTAACTATATTAGTAGCTAGACGACAACTGACGTGGGCGCGCTCGCGCTCCGTCCTGCGGCACGGCCTCGCGCAGGCACGGCATTAGTATGTCCATGCGACATCTGATGGCGGCGGGGCCGTAACTCTACTTCAATCTAAATTATTCTAAATTATTAAAATTAACTATTTACATTTATTACATTCTGTATCTGGAAAATATATTTTTTTTTCCTTATGTGAATTACATACCTATTGTCTACTGCTGCACTAAAATCGAAACAGGAATCCACGGACCAACCGCGGCAAACTTAGCTTAACCTGTATCAGTGTACCATATTTAAATACTAGCCCCTTCACTTTTTTGTTAATTGGTCGTAATTAATGTATTTTATCGAACGAGCGTCATACGAGCCATGTTTTTATAGAAATCTATTGTAAATAATATCATTTAGACCGGTTTTACTACGTCAATGATAAGAATCCATTTTTTTAAAGTAGGTAATGGAAGTATTTTTTTTAAATTATCGTATTATTTATTGATGTTGGTAATAAAGTAAAATAATCCTTTGATTTTTGGACCCGGATCTTATTAATTAAATACTAGAATATGCGCGCGACTTCCTCCGCATGAATCGTGTTCCCCATCCTGCTATGTCGCATCGCATCGCCTACCCGTGCTATTACTTAGTTTTTGTTTAACGTTCTTTATGACATTTTTAAGGTTCCGTACCAAAATGGTAAAAAAGGAACCCTTTTGGTGTGACTCAGTCTGTCTGTCTGTCACAGCTGGATATCTCAAGAACTACTGATGCTATCAACTTGAAATTTGGAATAGTTTTAGACTACGTTTACCCAACTATTTTGCAAATAAGAAAGAAATAAAAATATTTATATTTTTTTGCAACAGGGATGGAAAGCGGGTCTTGAAAAAATAAAGTGGGGCTACCATATAGTGGGGGCTACGTGGGGTATCAGAGCGCTGTTTGCACATTCTCAAACTATTTTTTTTTTAAGGCCGCATAGTTTTGGACTTTTGATGAAAATTTAAAAAAAAATACCGTTCCCCCCCACTTATCTCTGAAGTTTGCAAAGAGAAAAATCTGAAATTATTCTATGTGATAGAAGTTTATGTAAAGATTACAGGAAAAATAAAACGATGTCTCTAAGTAGCATCAGTAAATCGGAACGGAACCCTCGGTGCGCGAGTCCGACTCGCTCTTGACCGGTTTTTTTCTTTTTGCTCGGCTTCTAAAAGTCGTAGCGTGATATTAAATAGCCTTCCTCAAAAGTTGGGCTATCAAATGCAAAAATATTTTTTCAAATCCGACTAGTAGTTCCAGAGATTAACGCGTTCAAACAAACAAACAAATTCTTCAGCTTTATTATTAGTAATTATTTAGATATCAATAATAATGTAGATAATGTAGTTATCAATAAATACTACAAAATTCGAAGTAAACTTTTCAGACTAGAGCAATAAAAACAGAAATTTTGAAAAAAATATCGTTAAAAAATATCGAAATTCAAATTAAAATGCTTAAGAATGGACATTCGATTTTTTTAAAAGTTTTTGAAAGAAAAAAAAAAGAAAAATAAACTAGGTATGCCATAGGCTTCTATTCTGTTCACCTATTATAGCCTATTTTTTTCAAGACGGCAAAAATAGTCATCCATTAAACACCCACATCTCTTGAAAAAAATAGATTATGAGCCTATTTCACGATGTCCAGCCACCGAATAAATTAATGGAACAGAATTTGCATGACATTATCTGCCAAGTAAGTTAATAGGAACTTAATCGTAGGTGGTGAAACAGGCCCTTAAGGTGCAGATTTCCTGAAAACGATCAAAAAGGTGTTTTTTTAAAGCTGTGTATCTCATAAACCGTAAATAATTTTGACATGTAAAAAAAATATGATATTTTCAAGTCCTTTTCGCATACAGTGATGGAAGCCAAAACATAATTAAACATACTTTAATGCACCAAAAAAATCTTTAAACATACCTCCTAATAATCTTTAAAAGCTGTTTATCCCTTCATTAGCAATTATAATTATAATTAGAAATATACCATGAAATTTCAAATTCCAAACTGCATCCAGTGATGAATTACTTTTTATTAAATAGTTAATTTCTGATTTTATTTGCACTTTTACGACATAATTCCGGTGCGCGTGAGAATCTTCTATCTCGTGCGTCAAACTAGACAGCCATAACGCCATTTCACTTACACACCGAGCTAAACCACGCTTGGATGTAGGGCCTTAAGCAGTAGGTACGCACAGCTACAGATCAAGCTATACATTTCCAGTATAAGCTGATCTCGCATTGTATAGGATTTCCTTACAGTGAGAGATCAGTGTAAACTGGAAATGTATAGCTTCATGTGTAGCCGTGTGTACAAATACAACTTAGTACAGAGTGTACCTACAGATGATTTTAAATATTATTATTTTTGTAAATTATAAAACGGTACCTACATGATGTATCGTAACATTACAGTTGCGAATATTTTATTTAAATACGAGTACTTATAAAAACAGTCTATACATTAAGTTTTTTCTGTTTTTGCTTTCCTGTATTTTACGTTGTGGCTATAATCTGGGTCGAATAAATTTATTTTCTTTCTTTCTTTGACTTAATTAATTACCACGTATTTACCCACTACATCCATTGATAAAAGAAGATCATTAAAACATGGCGGTATGCACAGCCTTAACAATTGATTTATAAAGATATAGATACAAACAACATTAGTTTTTGTTTACACTAAACCTCATAAGGGGTCATTGTACTCATCATTTTGAAATTTTGAAATTATATACCTACTTAATTTAATTGAAATTGTATGTAGTGTTAGCCTAGTTATTAGGACACATTTGCACACCATATGTAATGGTAGAATGTAATTGGGCCACGATATTCTTAAGTTCTTGATTTATACCTACATTCTAGCAAATAAATTAATTTGAATTTGAATTTGAATTTGAATTTGAACAACTTTTACTATGGCATCAAACCTGAAATCGCGAAAAAAAATCAGCTGTTCAGTACATTTATCTACATCAAACTCGTCAAAATGTACTGAACAACTGATTTTTTTCGCGATTTCAGGTTTGGTGCCATAGTAAAAGTTGTTCAAAATTATGAGTACAAAGACCCCTTAAGAGATTTAGTGTAAACAAAAAATAATGTTTGAAATTGGGAAGAGACCAGACGGAATGATCATAATGCCTTGGAAGGTAGGTAGGCCTTTGGTGTGGGATGCAACGTGTGTCGACACCCTTGCGCCATCCCGTCTTCGTAGCACGGTGGGCTGTGCTGGGGCGGCTGCTGCGGGTGAGGAAAACCTCAAACGGCGCAAATACTCCAATCTTATTGGGACTTATAATTATGTGGTATGAGAAATGAAGTTTAACGTAAGAAATCTTTCCATATTTAGGACTGAAACCCATGTCAATACACACGCACAGTGCAAAAACTGTCCAAAAAAGTTAAATTAATCGACGCAAGATAAATTTTGTAACAGTGAAAGCAATTTGTTTGGCTAACATTCTAAAGTTTGCCAAGCAAACATGATTTCATGAAATCGCTAGATTTGAGATAAATGATAACTTATGGAGTTATATTGCTGATTCTAATGATTATAATTCTGTAAAGCCATATTAGCTACGGCCGCGAATCATATTTTAATCAACATACAAGCTCACACTGACCTACAAATTGCAAAAAACCTAAGAAATTTTGAATTTCGCGGGCTACCGTGGCGCATCAACCTTAATACTAACTGGGATTACAAACACCTGTATTGATGTCTCGCTCTACTGCCCACAGACATAACTCTATTTTAGTAGCCGTTAGGTAACTGAAAGTGTGAAGTAACTATTACATAGGCTACTCATTCATTGTGAGTAGAATTACTTTACCAAAAAACTTATAAAAAGTAATCAAAAACTAAAAAAAAACCGGCCAAGAGTGAGTGGGACTCGCTCACCGAGTATGTAATTTTTGTTAATGATTTCTGAGAAAGTGTGCTATCTAAAGACATCGTTTTATTTTTCCTGTAATCTATATATAAACTTCTATCACATAGAATAATTCCAGATTTTTCTCTATGCAAACTTTGGAGATAAGGCCGGCCCCACCCCTTATCTCAGAAGTTTGCATAGAGATAACGGTATTTTTTTACATTTTTCATCAAAAGTCGAAAACTATGCGGACTAAAAAAAAAAGAAAAAAAAATGTTTGAGAATGTGCAAACAGCGTTCTTTCATATGATACCCCGCGTGCCCTAGTAGCCCCACTACGATTTTTTAAGAGTCAGAGAGAGAGAGACTCAGTCTCTGTTGCAAAAAAAAAAAATACTTACTTCTTTCTTATTCCCAAAATAGTTGGGCAAACGTCATCTAAAACTGATCCAAATTGATAGCATTAGTAGTTCTTGAGATATCCAGCTGTGATAGACAGACAGACAGATAAACTGAGTCGCACCATAAGGGTTCATTTTTACCATTTTGTTACGGAACCCTAAAAACTGGCCAAGACGTCAAGTGCATGTCGGACCACGCACAGTAAAGGGTCTGTAGGTACTTGAGATAAATTTACCCCAAAACCAACTTAACAATGTAGTTGGAAAACATGTTCTGCCATATTATATCGGCTCGGACAATGACAGTGGACATGTTCTGCCATATTATATCTACTCGGACAATGACAGTGGACATGTTCTGCCATATTATATCGACTCGGACAATGACAGTGGACATGTTCTGCCATATTATATCGACTCGGACAATGACAGTGGACATGTTCTGCCATATTATATCGACTCGGACAATGACAGTGGACATGTTCTGCCATATTATATCGACTCGGACAATGACAGTGGACATGTACAAATGTTCGTCACGGTCAATTGTCCAACTGCAAGTTTGTAATCGCAAAAAAATATTTATTTATATGATAAAACTATAAATTAATGAATTTCGGACTTCTTCCTTTAATTGTACTGTGAGACCTTGTTTCTTGCCAAATTTAATGATTCTAGGTCAACGGGAAGTACCCTATAGGTTTTGAATTATTTGCGAGCATCAAAATGTATCGCTTAAAAATGTCCGTATTTTTTATTGTGTTGACTTAGAAACTACGTATTTAGCGTTACGCTGAGATAAATGGTCTTGACATACTGAAAGTTGGATAACGAAGTGATCCTATATGGGTTCCGTTTTTAGGATTCCTTACCTCAATAGGAAAAAAACGGAACCCTTATAGGATCACTCGTGTGTCTGTCTGTCTGTCCATCTGTCACAGCCAATTTGCTCCGAATCTAATGGACCGATTAACTTGAAATGTGGTACACATATGGATTTCTGTGACCCAAACACGTACGGCTAAAGTAAATAAATGAATTTTGAATATAGGGGTCACTTTTAGGGGGCAAATAAGAAAATTAAAAAAGGTTTTGCAAACTGTACCGTGTCACACATATCAAATGAAAGACTTACTATGAGGGTCTCAAATATAAATATTTTTTTTATAATTTAAAAAAAAATAGTTTTAAAGTTAAAAATTGACCATTCCCCCACCCTTATCTCCGAAACAACTGAACCTAAAATTTTGAAAAAAATACAGTACAGTATAGTTCTATACCTGTAGATTACGGGAAAATCTATAAGAAGTTTGTGGTCTTAAAATAACATGTTAAATCTTTCAATAGTGTTAGTACAAATTTACATTTACTGTTGGAATGTATGGGAGAACATGTTTTTCAACTATAATGTTAAGTTTGTTCTTGGGATAATTTCATCCCAACTACGGAACCCTTCATTGTGCGTAGTCCAACACGCACTTGGCCAGTTTTTTTTTCCTTTTGAGGTACCGGACCCTAAAAAACAATTAATAGATTCGGAAGTCTGTTTTTTTTATTTATTTCATTGAAATTATTTTCAGTTTTTCACGAGTGGCGATACTTATGTAGGTACCATCGCATAAGTACTTTTCGACATTATTACTTGGTAATATTTCAAATAAACTACAGGCACTTTTGCTATTTTTTATTAGTTAATAAATGTTACTATAACTTGAACGACTACTTAAATGATAATTTTTCCAAACTCAAGATCTCACAGTGAAATCAAGTAATACTCGTAGAATAATATTATGCATGTACCTATCTCTAAATAATTAATCTGTTAATGTATTGTAATAATAGGAATGACATTGAAGTATTTTAATTATTATTTTTTTTTTAATGTCAACCTTTGGACATTTTGCATGCCTTACGTACGGTAGAATCACTTGAAACATACATTTAATAGCACCATTGTAACAGTGGTTTCTGAATTTTAATTTGATTTGATTTGATTTGATTTTGTCTCGACATGGCGCTTCGCCCGATCATCTGCATCGTCATTGAAGTGGCCGAATTCTGGCTGAACCTTATTTAAGGCCATACCCCGACCAAACGACCTTGAGCGTTCGGTCCTTCTCTGTTCCCCCGCTCAGCCTCGCTCTGTCCCGCTCCCTGCGCACGCCCTTTCATCATAAAATTCTCATTTTTTTTGGAATTATTTAAATAAATAAAAAATAGCGAACTTTACAAAAAAATAATACGTGAATAATTTAGATTTTAAAATTATCTATCCATTAGTGTAATCCTCAAATGATTAGAACGTCACCTTTAGCAAAAGATAGCATTCAATCAATAATTTTAGACACTTTTTTACAAGGAGATTTTAAATGTAGGTATTTATTTCACATAAAACAAAAGTGAACGTGCAATGTGATGATAGAATATCGAACATTAATAATGTGGTTTTAGATTTAATTTATTACTCATAATTAATGAGTTAATAGCCTCTGAATAACGCCCTATCGCAAGGTTTTGGTCGGGGGATCGCCTTAAAACAAATTAATCTAATCATCGACACGACGAAGAAGAAGATGTACTTATCTCATGCCGTGGTCCAAGGTGGGTGCGCCCAACGTACATTAAAGGCTCCCGCAGACAGGTGCAGCGACAGCGACTCCAGTAGAACTATTTCCATGTAGTTTTCATACATAAGGGTAAAACCAGGAGAGATGGACCAGCGGGTGAGACGGACCATCGTAATTTCTACCAAACTATTAAATTTATTTAAGCTGACAACACTTACGAGCACTTGTCAACCTGTTTGCTCCGTGTAGAAAGTGAGACTGTTAGGTTTTTTTTTGTACAATTAATAAAATACGAATTAAAAGATTTCGGAAGCGTGATTTTTTTTTGTGTAGGTGTTTTAGAATAAGAATTGATATTTCTGTGTTAGTATGTTCACGAAATGATAAATAACCTAACATTTTTTGTTTATTTATTATGCTTTTAATATGAGAAAGTATGGTCCGTCAACATTTTATTTGCAAATTTTAAGAGGTTTTAGATTATTAGTTGCTACTTATTTTTTAATCTATACATTTTAATGAGTTAATCTCTTCTTTTGTAGAAGAAAACTACATACCAACAACAACACAGCGAAGACTTGCAAAAAAAACCGGCCAATTGCGTGTCGGACTACTCACAATGAAGGGTTCCGTAGTTGGGATGAAATTATCGTGATAACAAACTTAACATTATAGTTGAAAAACATGTTCTCCCATACATTCCAACAGTAAATGTAAGTTTGTACTCACAACATTGAGAGATTTACCATGTTATTTTAAGACCACAAACTTCTTATAGGTCTTCCTGTAATCTACAGATATAGAACAATTTTCTGTATTTTTTTTTTAAATTTAGGCTCAGTAGTTTCGGGGATAAGGTGGGGAATGGTAAATTTTCGTCTATTTTCTTAAATGACTTTAAAACAGTTTATTTTAAAATTATAAAAAAAAAATTCATAGTAAGTCCTTTCATTTGATATATCACACAGTACAGTTTGTAAAACTTTTTTTTAACTTTCTTATGTGCCCCCCAAAAGTAACTTCCATATTCAAAATTCATTTATTTTCTTTACCCCTCCGTGTTGGGTCACAGAAATTCATATGTGTAACCAAATTTCAACTTAATCGGTCCATTAGATTCGGAGCAAATTGGCTGTGACAGACGGACAGACATATGAGTGATCCTTTAGGGGTTCCGTTTTTTCCTTTTGAGGAATGGAACCCTAAAAATGTTGACTATTGATAGTTAGTTAGTATAACACGAAATTGTATATTGGTTATTAAGCAATAAAAAAGATACCTATTAAAGTTGGAAAAAATGTGGTCCATCTCTCCTACTGGTCGCGTCGCGCCTGTCTGTGGAGCCTTTATGTATCGTCACTCGTGGAGACTATATTCTATACTCAAAAGACACAACTTTTTATTAAGAACAATAAGAAAAGTTCAAAAATCGCAATACAAGCTCATAAAACATAAACATTACATAAACCATCAAATAATTGTAAAAACCGTTATGAGTATGTTCAAATATGGAACGCGGAGGCAGCCAATCAGAGGCGCGCGTCGATCCTTGACCACAATGCGCGCACGCAATAGGTAATGCTCAAATACGTTGCGTAGACTAAGTATGTTTATGTAGTGGATTATGGATTTATTTCCATTATTTTTGAGCTAAAAATAAACTAAAGAATGGTGTAGCCGTGTAGCTAAAAAAGAAAGAGTTAGTCTAGGGTACTAACATCGGTGAACCACTTTTCGACCTTATTACTATGTTGATAAGGGTGAAAATTGGTTCAACGAAAATGTCGCTATCTACATTTTGCCCTTTTTTCTAACTTTAACTCTATATAGTGGCTTTTAGGGTTCCGCACCTCAAAAGGAAAAATTGGAACGCTTAAAGGATCACTCGTGTGTCTGTCTGTCCGTCTGTCACAGCCAATTTGCTTCGAATCTAATGGACCGATTACGTTGAAATTTGGTGGATACGGATTTCTGTGACCCAAACACGTATGGCTAAAGTAAATAAATGAATTTTGAATATAGAGGTCACTAGGGAGAAAATAAGAAAAAAAAAAAAAAAAAAGGTTTAGCAAACTGTACGGTGTGTGATATCAAATGAAAGGACTTACTATGAGGGTCTCAAATATATTTTTTTATAATTTTAAAATAAACAGTTTTAAAGTTATTTAAGAAAATAGACAAAAATTGACCATTCCCCCTTATCTCCGAAACTACTGAGCCTAAAATTTGAATACCTGTAGATTACAGGAAAACCTGTAAGAAGTTTGTGGTCTTATAATAACATGGTAAATCTCTCAATATTGTGAGTACAAACTTACATTTACTGTTGGAATGTATGGGGGAATATGTTTTTCAACTATAATGTTAAGTTTGTTCTTGGAATAATTTCATGCCAACTACGGAACCCTTCATTGTGCGTAGTTTAACACCACTTGGCCGGTTTTTTGTGAACATGATATTTATTCAGATTTTTTACTGTAGTTGTAATGGCAATCATATCATTAGGGTTCCGTACCAAAATGGTAAAAAAGGAACCCTTATGGTGTGACTCAGTCTGTCTGTCTGTCTGTCACTGCTGGATATCTCAAGAACTACTGATGCTATCAACTTGAAATTTGGAATAGTTTTGGATGATGTTTACCCAACTATTTAGCAAATAAGAAAGACATTCATTGTCATTTTTATTTTTATTTTTATTATTTTATTAATCTTTTATTATGATTATTTTCTACTTTGTGAATGTGAGAACATTGCAGCCCTAGTAGATTGTACATTTGTTGACTATTTTCTATTTTGTAAAGTACCTGGTAGTTTTTGAAAGGCCTACATTGTCCTCCCGTCCTTAGTAACTGTTATTTGAAAATATTGTAAAAGCATATTGTTAAGTTGTTTTTTAAAAGAGTAACCATGGAGTTTCTTGCCGGCTCTTCTCCATAGGAAACGAGCAATTTGGAACCGTGCACCTAGCTTCTGACGTTTTATAAGTGCCCATGTAGGTTTATGTGAATGAATGAATGAATTAATGAATGAATAGGGATGATGCCTGAAAAAAATATTGGACACGTATTTTTTGCTTTATCATATTAATAAAAAAATACTTAGCTATCACGCATTAAAATTGGGGAATGGGGGCTCGCTACGTCACTTGTACGTATAAAACCTAGCTACGCGTGACGTCATGCCATATTTTAACTCAATGTATCGCCGAAATTTTTTGATTACGTAAAAAAATAAAAAATACGTGTCCAATATTTTTTAATAATCTCTATGACGGACAAAAAATAAATTTTTAGTCATCATCCCTATTGCACCGACCCCAGCGTGGTTTAACCAGACTCGATTTCTCGAATGAGCCCAAAGATTCACTCTAGCCCCCGTAGCCTCATGTTACATGGTGCAACAGAGTCCATTGCATATCTGTGAGTAGACCGGGGGGCGCGATAATGGTATGGAGGACATGCCCTTAGGATATGGAGGGGATGAAGAGCCTACCCAGTATGCACCGTAAAGCAAGCCTTGGAATAGTGGAGAGACGGGTGATATAGTATGGATGGGCTTTTTTACAACGTTGCTGCCATGTTTCTTCAACTTCTGCTTCCCCGGTGAATCTTTTGGCGGTTAAGCTTCATTTTTGACTCTTTATGCCACTGCAGCTTCTTAAAGATATCTATAGCACATAATCAATTAATCAGCTTATCATGTTCCCACTGCTGGGACACAGGCCTCCTCTCGGTGAGAGGGAGTGGGCTGTAATCTACCACGCGGGCCCAGTGCGGGTTGGTAGATGTCAGAAGTCGGTTTCCTCATGGTGCGGTGTTTTCCTTTACAGATTTGAGAGCAGTGGTGATGAAATAATAAAATAAATAAATAAATATCCTTGGACAGTTCACACAACGCCATCTAGTCCCAAGCTAAGCAACCTAATGCTTGTGTTATGGTAACGAGATGGCTGATAAACTACTTATATACTTACATTTTTTTTTTGTAAATACATACATATTATAATTATATAGAAAAACACCCAGACTCGGAACAACTACTTGTAGGTCATACAAATATTTGTTCCGTGCGGGAATCAAACCCGCGACATGCTACGCAGCAGTCAATCGCTCAACCACTGCGCCAACCGTGTCGTCAAAATGTAACCAAAAATTAACGATTTTCAGACTTTTTCCTTTACTTGTGCTGTAAGACCTTGCTTCTTGCCAAATTTCATGATTCTAAGTCAACGGGAAGTACCATAATATTTTGATTTATTTGCGAGTATCAAAATGTTATGTTAAATGTTTCCGTATTTTTTTCTTGCATTGACTTAGAAGCTTCATTTTTTCACAGCACCAATAGATCGTAGACCTACGTATTTGATATTAATTTCAACTTGATACCTCCACCCGTTCCTGAGCAAAAGGGTCTTGACTGACAGACAGACGGACAACGAAGTGATCGTATAAGGGTTCCAGAACCCTAAAAAACAGCAAAAATAATTATGCTCTCAGGAAAAATAAACAATGAAAAACATCTCATTAACAGAATCGATTTAAATCGATTGCGATAATCGTAATTACTCATATATCGATTGTTTTAGTAATTAAGGCACGTTATTAGTAATTATGTAGAAGGAAGTTTCACAAGAAGCCCTTGGTTTATTATTACTGCACATTTAAATAGGAATAATTAACTCATCCTTTTTCTAAGTCTCGGTGCTGCCTCGCTGGTGTAGTGACACAGAATACATTAGTACAGAAGATTCACTCCGCAAAATCATTTAAATAAATACATAATCGGCCTGTAGAGTTCCCACTGCTGGGACACAGGTCTCCTCTCAGTGAGAGGGAGTGGGCTGTAATCCACCACGCGGGCCCAGTGCGGGTTGGTAGATGTCACATGTCTTCGAGTGTTTGGTTCTAGGACATGCCGGTTTCCTGACGATGTTTTCTTTCACTGTTTTGAGAGCAGTGGTGAGGAAAATAATTACACAAAGTAAAGCACCTGCCGGGGTTCGAACTCACGACCTACAACTCGCAAGTCGACGTTAGCCGACGTTCGCACGGACGTAAAAATGTCGCGGCGGTATTTTATCGCGCACTGGATTTTCAACTCTTGTTGTTGAGCCGAGTGCTGAGAATCCAACCTAACAATAACAGAGTGCATTCTAGCGTGTCGAAAAAACACACTGTTGAATTTTCAACTCTCGGCGCTAAGCACAGCGTTGAAAATCGAGTGTGTGAAACAAAATCGCGGCGATATTTTTACGTCCGTGCGAACGAACGTTGTATTTAGGTATAATTATCTCAACACGACAAAACAGATTTTATCAACTCACACTCAAGTAACAACATTACCAGCGGTCATTGACCCCCAAAAAAATTTTATTTTTAATTTTGTCGTGTTCAGAACTTCAGATATCGATACCTCTCGTCTGAAAAGTTTCGCTACCTAATTTAATATGACCCCACAATCTGTATATTTCTTGCCAATACAAGAAAAAAAAATGAAAACTCTTTTCTATAGCATCGTTTCTTAGTTTTGCCCTTGTTAATATTTATGTAAATATGACCTAAATGTCTGCTCACCTCATTGCTTACAGAGCGTGAAGTTAGGTCGAATTTAATCAGTAGGGCCAGAGACCACAGTAGGCCTATTAGAGTCGAAATTACAGTTAGCTAAGAATAGAGGAGCTCGTGGCTAAGTAATACCAGTCGCACGGGTCGATCCATCAGGTTAAGCTACGCTTGCCAGGGTTGGTCCGTGGATGTGTGACCATCTTTACCCTTGGTAAGACTGGTTGTCAGACTTTCGGGCTTCTGACGACCCGTAACGACTGTCAAAGATCCACGAATGACAGCCGGGACTAACGGCTTAACTTGCTTTCCGAGGCACGGAGGAATCTCGCTATGTAAAGATGGTCACCCATCCACTGACCAACCCCGGCAAGCGTAGCTTAACCTGACGGATCGACCCGTGCGGCTGTTATTACTTAGCCACGAGCTCCTATTTTTTGCTACACTGGAAGACAATTAAGAGCTATTTTAACATAGGAAGACAATATAAAATTTAAAAAAATACAACATCAGATAAATAGTACCTAAATAATAAAAAAAAAAAAAAAAAAAAAAAAAAAATTTAAAACTTTTTATTTCAAAGAAACATACTTAATTTTGTTTTGATCACACATCGCTTAATCTTAATAATGAAAGATTATGTGCGAGTGAGGCGTCTCGCTAGTTTACATTAAGATATTTTGTTTTTAAAATTAAATTATTTATTTATTTGTGAAAGATCTGGAGGAACTTTGTATTGATCCATTTTAAGGTAATATTTTATTAGTTGTTTTATTTGCAAAGTTGTTTTTGATTTTAATTTATTAGTTAATTGCTTAGGGAGTTTATTCAACAAGTTAGGTAACAGGTACCTCCAGGTCCTTCTTCCATATTCATTGTTACATTTCGGCAGATTATATAATGGTAGGTATTCTAAACATCTTAAGTTGTTGGGTCTTATCTTTTTACTTAAGTTATCAATTTCGTTAGCATATTGTGATATTATAGCTAGTTTTACTTTATCAAATACATTTATTATTTTACAATATTCAAATAACTGATGATAGTTGTCTTTAAATTGAAGCTTTATTTTATATGGGACTATAATTTTTAACATCCTAATTTGTATGTCATATATTTTTTGTAAGTAATAGATTCCCAGTCCAACCCCGGTGCGACCATTATACGTAACTTACGCAAAATAATCACCC
The DNA here is from genome assembly GCA_905163495.3 of Cosmia trapezina. Lineage (NCBI taxonomy): Eukaryota > Metazoa > Arthropoda > Insecta > Lepidoptera > Noctuidae > Cosmia > Cosmia trapezina. The sequence continues at coordinate 12,245,577 of LR991049.1, forward strand.
CAAAATGAAACTGAGAATCCATATAACCATTTACGTGTATAAGTCTGTAAGCTTTCTTAAAATTGTAAAAATGAATAAATAAAATAAATAATAAATAAAAAAATACGGCCATTTATGCGACATATTTTGATACTCGCAAGTAAATCAAAACCTATAGGGTACTTCCCGTTGACCTGGAATCATGAAACTTGGCAAGAAGCAAGGTCTCACAGCACAAGTAAAGGAAAATGTCTGAAAATTGTTAATTTGTAATTTTATCACATACATTTTTTTTTTGGGATTACAATGTTAAGTTTGTTTTTGGGATAAATACTTTTCAACTACGGAACCCTTCATTGTGCGTGGTCCGACACGCACTTGGCCAGTTTTTTTAAACGAACATTTTTCTTAGCTTACGAAATACATAATTATTTCTAAGTTCCAGTTTCAAATAAGTGCTGTTTTACATAAAGTAGACATATGCAATATGTTGCAAAATAACTAAAAGTCTTGTCTAAGGGAAAATTTGCTCCAGTTTTTAAACACGTGTTATATTATTTGAATAAGCAAATTTTTATTACGATTACTGTAATGTCTTTTCGGAATAGACGGGCGTTTGGAACGCGTGAAGGGGCGGTTGAAACGCTAATCCAATCTGCCTAGCCTTTTCCCAACTATGTTGGGGTCCACTTCCAGTCTAACCGGATGCAGCTGAATACCAGTATTTTACATGGAGCGACTGCCTATCTGACCTCCACAACCCAGTAACTGGGTAATACGATACCCATTGGTAAGACTGGTTATCAGACTTTCGGGCTTCTGACGACCCGTAACGACTGTCAAAGATCCATGAATGACAGTCGGGACCAACGGCTTATAGTGTTTTCCGAGGCACGGAGGAGTCTCGGTATGTAAAGATGGTCACCCATCCACGGACGAACCCCGGCAAGCGCAGCTTAACCTGATGAATCGACCCGTGTGGCTGTTATTACTTAACCACGAGCTCCTCCACGAGCGGTTGAAACGCTAGAATGGGTATTTATTGTAGGCGGTTGTAAATGTTACACCACAGTCTACCTGCAGTGTTGTCTCTCCTTCTCCCCTTAATCCACCAAAGGTTGTCTGTAAAAGATCGCTTTTAGCGATAAAACCGTCCATTGTGTCACCCTATGTAACATTTCTACATTTATATCTGTAATTTTTTGGTGTACCTACTTAATAAAGAGTATTAATTATATTATTAATTAATTTGAACTTATTTTATTATCAATGGCTTGAAATAAATGATTTTTGATTTGATTTGATAACTACTCTCCACTGCTGATCTAAAAAAATCAAATTTCTCCAAATGATTTTAAACCTTAAAATGTTGATGGTTAAGCTCAAAATCGAACGAGAAAATTTCACAGTTTGTGGTAACTTTTCTTTGGATCTCGAGTTCATGGTTACAATTCGACATTGGCAGCACCATTATGCCATAGCAGGAAGGATGGGTTTTGTAGTTTACGTGCTACCACAGCCGTGCAGTTGACTATACTAGTCTGTTTCTCCATTGGCACCGCAATTTTAGTTATTTTCGCTCTTAATTCGGTATGCAGTTTAGTGATGTTCAACTATGGGCGCATTCAGACTAATACAGACAACCATTGAATGTGTATCTGGTGTAAGTGAGGAAACCCGACCACAAATAATGGGACCAGGGACGGAAGAAGAAGAAGATCAAAGATGTGTCTGTATTAAATAAACGCTACAAAAACGCTCAAAAAGCGCTCGTCTGTCACTAAATTAATATTTAACGACTGCACAAGAAACTAATTACGTGTTATTATAAATTAACAACGAAGCTGTAATTGGAGCGTACTTATAATTACTGAACGAAAGTAAATTACGTCCATTCTAATATTTTAAAAGAAAAATATGTAAGCGTTTTTAATTTAATTTGCCGAAAATTATACCAACTTTTCTTTCCGCAGGTGTCAAAATCGCTTGTTAAAAGTATTAAAAGTAAGTAATTCATGATCTGCCTAGCCTTTTCCCAACTATGTTGGGTTCAGTTTACAGTCTAACCAGTATTTTACATGGTGCGACTGCTTATCTGACCTCCAACTGGTCTTGAATACACACCTAAGAATATTATTAATTATTGGGAACCCCGAGGTTCGTTTGGTTAGGTTCCTTTAAACCTTGCAGACAGAAATAGGAGCCCTGAGAGCTCCACCTGACGTTAAGTTTAATTTATTTAGACCGGCAAATTTTGATGTGCAAACAGTATTTTTGATTAAACTTTCCTTTTCCTTTTCTTTCCTTTTTCTTTTCCTTTCTTTCTTTTCTTTCTTTTTCCCCTTTATTTTTTGACCCGTTCTCGATGTTGTTTTAAAGTATTTTGATGTACAGATGTCAGCCACAGCATTAGCTGACCCACCCTTGCATAAATGGTTGAGATTTTTTAGAATACGGATCGACAGAATGTTACAATTCTTTTATATTTTACTAGCACTTCCCGTGCGGCTTCGCCCGCGTGGTATCGGAAACTATCCCACAGGAACATGCTACCGGGAAATCCTTCCTTATTCCTTGTATAAATTATAAAGGTAACCTCTGTGCAAAATTTCAGCTTTCTAGGTTCAAGGGTTTGGGCTGGACGTTGATTAGTCAGTCAGTCAGTCAGGACTTCTCTTTATAGTTATATAGATAGAAGATAGAAAATTGAATATAGGTAGTTAAATAAAATATAAAAGAATTATAAAATTCTATCGATCCATATTCTAAAAAATCTCAACCATTTATGCAAGGGTGGGTCAGCTAATGCTGTGGCTGACTGTATGTATTCTGTTGGAAAAAATTGGTCAGTTTTAATGAGCGTTTAAATACTACCCGTTATAAACCGCTTTCATATAACTATAGTACGGTAGATAGCTATTATATCCCTATGGATATAACTAAATCGCGGCTTAACCATCTTACTGCCATTTTACATATCACATTACTTCCTCAAAGCAATAAAAATAATGTTTATGTACAATGGGAATAATAACAATATGCAAAAAGTCACATCCTCTTCTATAAACAGCTCAAAATTGTCTCATAATGAACTTACTTTTAATATTATAATAACATGTCTTATTACTTTATGAGAGAGGCATAAAGGTCATTCCGTTCCTTTATTAATATTAAGTTTATTTTTAATATTTATTGAGAGACATAGGCAAATATTTAAGATTTACATTGTATTTAATTTAAGAGCGCTGTCGTATTTTGTCACCTTGCTCACAAGGGACCAAGTTTTTAAGAATTGAAGATTGATTGTTTTTTTTGAAGATTGTTGAATAGATGCTTTTTTGAAAAATGTAATGAATCAGCGGACTAGTAAATAAAATTAATTTAAGTAAAAGGTAATTATTAAAAACAGATTTTTGTTGTGGCATTTGTTTAACTCATCTCAAAAACAGAGTAATATATTAGAAACGTTTAGGTGGTGAAATAAAGTGGTATCAGAACGACTGTATCGCAAATTGACCACGTTGCTCTTAGTCCAAATCTCAAAATGTCTAAATCTCAAAATACCTAAGTCGCAAAATGACTACATCGCTTTTAGTCCACATCTCATAACGTCTAAATCTCAAAATACCTAACTCGTTAAATGACTACATCGCAAAAAGTCCGAACAGTTGTGTAGGCACCTATACATACATAATCTCTTTGGTTCATAAGGTGACTTTTTTTCTTACTTTCCCTAGACAATGTGCTTCCCCAAAATTCACTCTTAACACCAAACTTGAACCGAATCGGTCCATTTTGATGCTTGAACAGACAAACCTACAAACAGACAAGAATGTTAAAATCACCTATTTTGGGAATATAATTATGTGTTGTACTTACTTTAAAAAAAATAATTAAAGGGCTTCTGGCTAAGTAACAGCCGCACGGGTCAATCGATCAGGTTAAGCTACGCTTGCCGCGGTTGGTCCGTGGATGGGTGACCATTTTTACACCCCTCCGTGCCTTGGAAAGCATATTAAGCGGTCTCGGCTGTCATTCGTGGATCTTTGACAGTCGTTACGGGTCGTCAGAAGTCCGTAAGTCTGACAACCAGTCTTACCAAGGGGTGTCGTGTTACCTAGTAACTGGGTTCTGGAGGCTAGATAGGCAGTCGCTCCATGTAAAATACTGGTATTCAGCTGCATCCGACCCCAACATAGCTGGGAAAAGGCTAGGCAGATGATGATGATGAATGATGAATTGATAATGTATCCAGTTATTCTGATATCAACCCTGTATAGGTTCCTAAATAACTGTTCGGACTTCTTGCGATGTAGTTATTTTGCGAGTTAGGTATTTTGAGATTTAGACATCATGAGATGTGGACTAAAAGCGATGTAGTCATTTTGCGACTTAGGTATTTTGAGATTTAGACATTTTGAGATTTGGAGTAAGAGCGACGTGGTCAATTTGCGATCCAGTCATTCTGATACCAACCCAAATAAAGGTAAACAATCTTGATGTGACTTTTTACACAAACACATATTAAACAAATAAACTGCTGCTTAAACTAATGGTTCAATTGATTTAGTAATCATTATTGTTGTATTTACATTGGTTTTTAGTTGCATTTTATTTTTAAACTGAGGTTTTAAAATAAAAAAAGATAAAAGACACATCATGATTCTTTACCTTTTTTTCACCACATAAAACTTTCTAGTATAGTTCGCTAATTGATAACATTTTTCAAAAGAGCATCTTTTCATAACAATCTAAAAAATTTAGTATCGTGTGAGCGAGAGAGGTGATAAAGTGCGACAGCCAGAAACATGCGCGACATGCGACGCGAATCGCAAGCGACACAAAGGAGCCGCGTGTCGCACGACGAGCGGGCCTTTGTGTCACGTTGCGTTTCGTAACTGTTTCTGTTTGAAGGAGCCTTAATTCGTGGACTAAAAAACTGTCAATAAATAGCATACCTTGTAAATACCAAAGATCTAAGTATATAAATGTTAAGAGGAAATTGTCCTTTGATTTCAATTTAATGATATAATCACGAAGAACCTCTCTCGTGGCTAAGTAATAACAGTCTCACGGGTTGATCAACCAGGTTAAGCTACGCTTGCCGCGGTTGGTCCGTGGATGGGTGACCATCTTCACATACCGAGACTCCTCCGGGCCTCGGAAAGCAAGTTAAGCTGTTGATCCCGGCTGTCATTCGTGGATCTTTGACAGTCGTTACGGGTCTTCAGAAGCCCGAAAGTCTGACAACCAGTCTTACCAAGGGGTATCGTATTACCCAGTTACTGGGTTGTGAAGGTCAGATAGGCAGTCGCTCCATGTAAAATACTAGTATTCAGCTGCATCCGGTTAGACTGTAAGCCGACCCCAACGTAGTAGGGAAAAGGCTAGGCAGATTGATTGAATCACGAAAAACCTCTAAAAATGCGATGTTGGAAACATCGCATTTTTAGAGGTTTTTCGTGACCTGCGTGCGCTGTCAGAAATCCTAAGTATGATTCAAAGAGTTTCTTGTCCTACTTTTCTCCATAGGACCCCACAGGTAGACGAATCAGCCAACTGGATACATACCTGTAACAAAATACATTTAAAATGAATAAAATAACGAAAAAAGTGAAGTAAAATCAATGAATGACGTGTCAAAAATGCAAATAATCGATGAGCAACTTTGCAATAAAAATGTTTTTAAGGCTTGTCCGTCGCAAAAAGCGCGGTCACTGTCGGACTGCATAGAAAAGAAAGAGAAGGGCGATGACACAACGCTTGCATAATATGAAGTAATTATCGATTTACCAAAAACTGTTGATTATACTAAAAAAGTAATGACAAGAAATAATTCCCTATTAGCTTGTAAAGAACTGTGTTTTATGAACACTTTTAATGAAAACTGTAGGAGTAATATGGTAACAACTCGAAAAAATAGACCGAAATAGACCTGGATTTAGGTTTTTTTTTCCTTAGTTCTACAAACTAAAATAGATTTCAGGACACATTAAATCACTTCTTATGTATTGTAGATTACTGTGTATTTTTTCCTATCAGAAAGATGCTATAGTTACTGTAAAAGATGGTTACAAAGTTACTTAGTTTTGCCGTATTTCAGGAAGGAGGAGCCTTAATCTATGTAATAAAATTAAAGGTTTATTGCATAAAAGTTATGATAATTCCTGACTTTGGATTGCGGAGACTTTAAATTTAAGGGGGATGCGCTGTGGTAGCTGCGTAATTATTATTATTTTTTGGGTTTTTTGCAATTTGCAGGTCCGTGTCGGGTTGTATCTTGATCAAAATATAATACGCGGAAATAAAACATATGTATTTACATAATTTTAACCATAAAATCATCAACACATCTCTTTATAAGTTTCGTGCAGATTCTTCGAACGAACGAAATCTAACGAATCTGCACGAAATCTAACTTGGAGAGATGTCTTGATGATTTTTATGGTTAAAATTATGTAAATACATAATTATGTTTTATTTCCGCGTATCATATTTTGATCAATATACAACCACGGACCTGCAAATTGCAAGAAACTCAAACAAAATTGAATTTCGCGGGCTACAAAGCTCCAGGTAGCCCGCAAAATTCAAAATTTCTTACGTTCCTTTGCAATTTGCAAGACAGTAATTAACTTGTATGTTGATTAAAGTATGATTCCCGACCATAACATACTTCCAACGTGCCGTTTTGCATCCTTGTCTTTAAGACAGACCATCAAACCGAACAACTTTTTCAATGGCACCAACATCGTAATCGCGAAAAAATAATCAGCCGTCCCATACATTTGCGTCGACTAAGTATTGAAGTTTTCTATGGGACAGTTGATTTTTTTTTGCGATTACGATGTTGGTGTCATGGAGAAAGTTGTTCGGTTTGATGTTGTGACGATACGTTGTTGCGTTTACAAAATTATAATCATTAGGGCCCTCGCTCACGGCGACTTTTTGTAGCGATGCAGTAGCGATGTCGTCGCGCGTTTGCATCGATACAGTCGCGATGCGGTGCTAGCTGTTTGCCCTCGCCTACACCACGATTCGATTCGAGTAGCGATGCTGTCGCACGTTTACGAAACGCGCGACAGCATCGCTACAAAAAGTCGCCGTGGGCGAGGGCCCTTAGAGTCAATAATACAACTCTTTATGGGGAAATTTTGAAATCTTGACATTTAGCATTATATTATACTAGCTTTTGCCCGCGGCTTCGCCCGCGTGGATGTCGGAAAATATCCCATGGGAACGTTCATGTGGAAAACATAGGGCATATCCCTAACTTAAGAAATGCTAGGTTTCCCATACAAACTTTCATCCCTTTTATCACCCCTTGTAGGATAATGTTTGAAGACAAAAAGTAGCCCATGTCCTTTCCCAGGATGCTATCTATAGCCTTGCCAAATTTTATCGAAATCCGTGCAGTTTTGTAAATTTTAAAATCAATCCCTATTTTACCCACTTAGGGGATGATTTTTAAAAAACGCTGACCCGCATATTTCTTAACTTCTTACCAATAGCATAAATTTGTTATCCCTAACTTAAGAAATACTGGGTTTCCCTTACAAACTTTCATCCCCTATGTCACCCCCCCGTAGTATTATTTTTGAAAAAAATAGTATCCTATGTCCTTTCCCAGGATGCTATATAAAGCCTTGCCAAATTTTGTCGAAATCCTTGCAGTTTTGTAAATTTTAAAATCAACCCCTATTTTACCCCTTAGGGGATGATTTTTCAAAAATGCTGAATCGCATATTTCTTAATTTCCTACCAATAGCATAAATTTTTTATCCCTAACTTAAGAAATACTGGGTTTCCTTACAAACTTTCATCCCCTATATCACACCCTGTTGGATTATTATTTATTAGTATTGTTTTTGAAAGTATCCTATGTCATTTCCCAGGATGCTATATAAAGCCTTGCCAAATTTTGTCGTAATCCGTGCAGTTTTGTAAATTTTAAAATCAACCCTAATTTTACCCCCTTAGGGGATGATTTTTCAAAAACGCTGAACCGCATATTTCTTTATTTCCTATCAGAAGCATACATTTTAATTTTCACATCCCTAACTTAAGAAATACTGAGTTTCCCATACAAACTTTCATCCCCTATATCACCCCCTGTTGGATTATTTTTTAAGACCAAAAGTAGCCTGTTTCCTTCCCCAGGATGTTATATAAAGCTTTGCCAAATTTTATCGAAATCCGTGCAGTTTTGTAAATTTTAAAATCAACCCCTATTTTACCCCTTAGGGGATGATTTTTCAAAAATGCTGAGTCGCATATTTCTTAATTTCCTACCAATAGCATAAATTTTTTATCCCTAACTTAAGAAATACTGGGTTTCCTTACAAACTTTCATCCCCTATATCACCCCCTGTACTTGTTTTTGAAAGTATCCTATGTCCTTTCTCAGGATGCTATATAAAGCCTTGCCAAATTTTGTCGAAATCCTTGCAGTTTTGTAAATTTTAAAATCAACCCCTATTTTAACCACTTAGGGAATGATTTTTCAAAAACGCTGAACCGCATATTTCTTTATTTCCTATCAAAAGCATACATTTTAATTTTCACATGCCTAACTTAAGAAATACTGAGTTTCCCATACAAACTTTCATCCCCTATATCACCCCCTGTAAGATTATTTTTTAAGACCAAAAGTAGCCTGTGTCCTTCCCCAGGATGTTATATAAAGCCTTGCCAAATTTTATCGAAATCCGTGCAGTTTTGTAAATTTTAAAATCAACCCCTATTTTACGCCTTAGGGGATGATTTTTCAAAAATGCTGAATGGCATATTTCTTAATTTCCTACCAATAGCATAAATTTTTTATCCCTAACTTAAGAAATACTGGGTTTCCTTACAAACTTTCATCCCCTATATCACACCCTGTAGTATTGTTTTTGAAAGTATCCTATGTCCTTTCCCAGGATGCTATATAAAGCCTTGCCAAATTTTGTCGAAATCCGTGCAGTTTTGTAAATTTTAAAATCAACCCCAATTTTACCCCCCTAAAGGAATGATTTTTCAAAAACGCTGAACCGCATATTTCTTTATTTCTTATCAGAAGCATACATTTTAATTTTCACATCCCTAACTTAAGAAATACTGAGTTTCCCATACAAACTTTCATCCCCTATATCACCCCCTGTAGGATTATTTTTTAAGACCAAAAGTAGCCTGTGTCCTTCCCCAGGATGCTATATAAAGCCTTGCCAAATTTTATCGAAATCCGTGCAGTTTTGTAAATTTTAAAATCAACCCCTATTTTACCCCCTTTGGGGATGATTTTTCAAAAACGTTGAACCGCATATTTCTTAATTTCCTACCAATAGCATAAATTTGTTATCCCTAACTTAAGAAATACTGGGTTTCCCTTACAAACTTTCATCCCCTATATCACCCCCTGTAGTATTATTTTTGAAAAAAATAGTATCCTATGGCCTTCCCCTGGATGCTTTATAAAGCCTTGCCAAATTTTGTCGAAATCCATGCAGTTTTGTAAATTTTAAAATCAACCCCTATTTTACCCCCTTAGGGGATGATTTTTCAAAAACACTGAACCGCATATTTCTTTATTTCCTATCAAAAGCATACATTTTAATTTTCACATCCCTAACTTAAGAAATACTGAGTTTCCCATACAAACTTTCATCCCCTATATCACCCCCTGTAGGATTATTTTTGAAAAAAAAAGTAGCCTATGTCCGTCCTCAGGATACCATCTATAGCCTTGCCAAATTTTATCGAAATCCGTTCAGTGGTTTAGGCGTGAAAAGGTAACAGACAGACAGACAGACAGACAGACAGACAGACAGACAGATAGACAGACAGACAGACAGACAGAGTTACTTTCGAATTTATAATATTAGTATGGATTTGTTCTATTTACATGCGAGCGACTGCCTGTCTGACCTCAGTTACTCGATAATACGATACCCCTTGGTAAAACTGGTTGTCAGACTTTCGGGCTTCTGACGACCCGTAACGACTGTCAAAGATCCAAGAATGTCAGCCGGGACCAACGGTTTAACGTGTTTTCCGAGTCATTGAGGGGTCTCGGTATAATAGATGGTCGGTCCGACCTCGGAAAGCGTAGCTTAACCTTTCATCGACTCGTGCGACAGTTATCATTCAACCACAAGCATCTCAACAACAGTTATGTCTAAGATAAGATAAGATACATCTAATAAGTATAAATTAATATGTAAATTAAAAATCCATTAAGTACTTTCATATTAATGTACAATTTTTGACAAATGCCATTTAACTTTTGGAATGCCGGTCTTAATTACATAAACAATTAAAAAGACATTGTGTGGTGGGGTTTATACGACATTTGTGAAGTTAACGGTAATCTAAGAATTTGCATAAATACTAAAATATTCTGATTTCTAAAGAGATATTTCGTTAAACCAGTTATTTCTCTAAGGGGATACATCGATAATTTTGTTTCTTAAAATTCCTAATATAATCAACAGGATTTTCCATAAATGCGTTATTTGACATGTCACATGTCTTCGAATTTTTGATTCTAGGAGATGCCTTCCTAGAACCAAGAATTTGTAGACATGCGACATCTACCAACCCGCACTGGGACCGTGTGGTGGGTTACAGCCCACTGCCTCTCACAGAGAGGAGGCCTGTGACCCAGCAGTGGGAACATTATAGGCTGATTATGTATATTTTGATAAATATACAAAGATACAACCTTTTTTGTAATTTGCAGGCCAGTGACCTGCAAAGTACAAAAAACGCAAGAAAAATTGAATTACAGCGCAATCACCTTAAGGCGAAAGCGCCAGGGTAGCCCGCGAAATTCAAAATTTCTTACGTTTTTTGCAATTTGTAGGTCAGTCTGTGCTTGAATGTTGATTAAAATATGATTCGCGGGCGTAGCTAATATGGCTTTACAGAATTATAATCATTAGAATCAGCAATACAACTCCATAAGTTAGCATTTACCTCAAACCTCATGATTTCATGAAATCGCTAGATTTGAGATAAATGCTAACGTATGGAGTTGTATTGCTGATTCTAATGATTATAATTCTGTAAAGCCATATTAGCTACGGCCGCGAATCATATTTTAATCAACATACAAACACACACTGACCTACAAATTGCAAAAAACGTAAGAAATTTTGAATTTCGCGGGCTACCTTGGCGCATCAACCTTAAGGCACGGACTGACTACGATTTTAAACGTCACACAACCGCGTAATCTATTGTCACCATTAGCTGCCTTGCAATAAGGTTGAAAATTGAAAATAATATTTGTGTTGCCGAGATGTGACTAAGCTGCGAATGTGCATTTATTTTCCCAGTTTTCTTTAGATTATTTAGAATGTACACAATCAATTAAATAATTGTCCGGTTAAAGTTTAAAAAAAATGCTAATTCTATTAAATTCTTAAAAAAAAGAATGACGTTATCGCTGAAAATATAGAGATGTTCAACGTCAAAGTGTATTTTTGCGGAGCAACTTTCAAATTTCTTACTGCGAATATTGAACTATTTTTTACTTTTCTATTCGGTTAAAGTTTTTCTTTAAACCCTTCTGTGTCCACTGTATTTTTTGCGTCGTATAGTTTCACTGCGTTACGTCTTCTCGACAATCCAAGAAACCAATACTTGTGAATGTTGAGCTAACACCACGCCTTAACCGCACCGCGCCGCCGCTGTCGTCGCTTGAGTTATCAGCGCCTATGTATCGGGAGAATTGCAGTACGAGTGCGAATGTGTCTTTACATAATTCTTTTGCGGATGTAATGAGTACAGAAAAACAAGGGAAGGTTGAGAAACCGAACGAGCAATGGGTTTTAGTACAACAAAGGAGATTGAAAAATCGTTTTAATACACTGGAAGGCAAAGCACGAAATACAGGCAGTGAAAAGTTCAAAGCTGCTGATATCCAGGTACCTTTGTTCATCAATAATGTTGACAGAAGCACATTAGAGACGGACATTGTTGACTACATATTAGAAAAAACTCGAGTTCATGTCACTCTGCACAAGATAAAACCGAAGGTGCAGAGGAAGTACAATTCGTATAAAATGCAGGTACCTAGTGCGAAGCTCTCTCTGTTTCTAGATGACACTTTATGGCCTGAAGGCATAACTGTTAGAAAATTTATTGAATTTAAAAATAAGGATAATGGATCACAATACAGGCAAGAGAATAAACACAACTAAGTTCGTGAGTTTTAACTGCTATTCTGTTAAGAACTCCATTGAATACGTCAGGACATTGTGTCACACGGCAGACTTTTTAGCTTTACAAGAGACATGGCTACTACCGGACGACATTCCATACCTAGGAGAAATTGATCAAGATTTTGCGTACACCGGGAAATCTTCAGTGGACACTTCTTCGGGTATGCTGTCGGGCAGGCCATACGGCGGAGTGGCTATTCTGTGGCGTAAAAGTGTATTTCAATCGGTTTCAGTCGTAGACTGTGAGAGTGAGCGTATAGTGGCCGTTAAGGTAATGTTTGATGATCGCAAATTATTAGTGATGTCGGTGTATAATATGCCAACGAATAGTCTTGACAATTTTGAAGTTTTTGTGAGTTGCCTCGGCGAGATAGTGCTATTATAGAGACTTGTGGTACTGACACAGTGTTTATACTAGGGGATTTTAACGCTAATCCAGGCGCCTTATTTGGCAATGAGCTTTTGAAGTTCTGTTCTGAGCAACGGTGGACCTGTGCAGACATAGAATGGTTGGGACTAGATTCAGGTACGTATACATTCCTTAGTAATGCTTACGGGACTACGGCATGGTTGGACCATATCATCATTACCGAAGTCGCGAAAGAAACAATTCTGGGCACAAGTATACGGTATGAGATGTCATGTTCCGATCATTTCGCTGTCGAACTGTTATGTGACCTTAATATTTTGGTACCGAAAGTACAGATGAGAGGCTCATTGCCGGATAAGGCTATATGGGGCGAAAGAGATAAAGAGCAGCTCAATAAATATTTTTACATTTGCTCAACTAAGCTGCGTGATATCAATTTTCCTTGTGAATTACATAACTGCGCAGATGGAATGTGTAATAACATAGACCACAGACAAATAATTGATAAATTGTATCATAATGTAGTAAATGTGCTTAGGGACGCTGCGGTAACGTGTGCTAAAAGTGGAACAATTAAAGATAAAAATAGCAAGTATGTGACTGGCTGGAACGAACACTGCAAAAAGGCATATGAGGAGGCTAGGCTTCGGTTTCATGAGTGGGTCGCCCAGGGCAAAAATACGTCCGGTCAGGCTTATGACCAAATGAAAAACTCACGCAGTTGGTTTAAACATCAGCTCAAGTGGTGTAGAGACAATAAAACTCAGATAAAGATGGACGTTCTTGCATCACAGCATGCCACAAAAAACTTTAGTAAGTTTTGGAAGGAGACTAACAAATTGAATCCGAGGCCGAGTGTTCCAGTTAGTGTAGAGGGGGTTAGTGACGCCGACAAAATTGCCAACTTATTCAAGGAGCATTTTGGGGTACTTTCTCCACTGTTACCCGCGACTACCACTACAGAAGCGGGAGGTACTAGTCTGGCGAAACCGCTTGTTCGAATCACTGCGAAGCAGGTTGCCAAGGTGATCGGAGACATGAAGCGAGGAAAATCTCCAGGCCATGACTCGCTCAGCATAGAACACTTGCAGCATGCGGGTGTTCATTTGCCAAGGGTGCTCGCTATGTTATTTACATTTTGCATAAGGCATTCGTACCTCCCTGAGGCAATGATGAGAACGATAGTTGTCCCCATAATAAAGAGCAAGACAGGAGACGCCTCTAAATTAATTAACTACAGGCCTATATCACTCGCGACAGTCATTGCTAAAGTGTTGGACGGTGTTATTGATATCCAGTTAAGACAACACGTACAGCTTCATGATGCACAGTTTGGCTTTCGCCCTGGTTTGTCAACAGAAATGGCTATACTGAATCTCAAGCATACCGTCCAATACTACACTGACAGAAGCACACCTGTCTATGCCTGCTTCTTAGATTTATCTAAAGCGTTTGATCTTGTTGCATACGACAGGTTATGGCAGAAGTTGTCGGAGGATACGGGTCTACCTACTGAGTACATAGGTCTCCTAAAGTATTGGTATGGCAACCAAAGCAATTTTGTGCGGTGGTCGGGGTCACTATCGGTTGAATACAGGTTGGAATGTGGTGTAAGGTAAGGCGGGCTAACCTCGCCGACTCTCTTCAACTTGTATATTGACCGTCTGGTCCATGAACTCAGTAGCGCCGGTGTGGGCTGTTCGATTGATGGTGTTCTTGTCAACAACATCAGTTACGCGGGATGACATGGTGCTGCTGAGTCCATCGATCAGTGCCCTTCGAAAACTGATTTCTATCTGCGAGCGGTATGCGGGGACCCACGGGCTCAGCTATAACGCCATTAAAAGCGAGCTCATGGTGTTTAAGGCAGGATCTAAAACTTATGACATTGTCCCACAGGTCATGCTGAATGGCAATGTCCTTAAAAGAGTCTCGCAATTCAAGTACCTGGGCCACTGGGTCACCGACACGCTTGCAGATGATATTGATATAGACAGTGAGCGCAGGGCTTTATCTGTTAGAGCTAATATGCTGGCTCGTAGGTTTGCGCGCTGTACTGCGGAAGTCAAAGCTACGTTGTTTAGGGCATTTTGCCAATCGTTTTACACGTGCAGCCTATGGGTCAAGCATACGAAAAAATCGTACGACACCCTGCGTGTTCTCTATAATAATGCCTTCAGGGCGCTGATGAAGCTGCCTCGCTACTGTAGTGCATCGGGTATGTTTACGGACGCACATATAGATGGTTTTGCAGCGATTATTTGCAAGAGAGTTGTGTCCCTGATGCGCCGCGTACGAGGCAGTTCCAACAGCTACCTTCAGCTGTTCGCATGGAGGATGGATTTGGATCTGGATTGCCCAATAATGCGGTACTAGACCAGGCTGCATATTGAGCACTCCGGTTCCAAACCTAAATTTAGACTGAGATGACGCAGGGAGATATGATGATAACTATATAGTTGTCATCATGTCTTTTTGTTTCATCTTTCTTTTTGTTTCATTGTGTTTTTGTTGTTGTAAATGACTTTTGTAATGTTTTGTGTCAAATGTTTTGTTTTGTTTTGAAATGTGTAATTGTAATATTTTAATGAATTCTTTATATAATTTTATTAATTTGACATGTACATACTTGCATAATATGGACTGGTTCCGAAATAAATGAATTTTAATTTTTTTAATTTTTTTTTTAACAATTTTGACAGCTCCATTTAGAAGAAAAATCGAGATTACTTGTTGTTTTCAGTGTTATTCTGACGCAACTAATAAGCATATTAAGGTGAGTTCCCACCATTGTATAGGATAACCTCTAAGAAGTTGACTAACGTAGGTACCTATATCATTATAATGTAATAATTGTGGTAATGAACAGAAAAAATGTGAAAACAACATAAAAATAAAAACAAAATCTTAAAAATAAAGCCTGAATTATTGCTTATTTGTACATTTGTTCCAGTATTTATGATTTCCACAATCAAAATGCCTAGCCTTTTCCCAACTATGGGGCTGGCTTCCAGTCTCCACTACCCAGTTACTGGGTAATACGATACCCCTTGGTAAGACTGATTGTCAGACTTTTAGACCGGTAACGACTGTCAAAAATCCACGAATGACAGCCGGGACCAACGGCTTAACGTGCTTTCCGAGGCACGGAGGAGTCTCGGTATGTAAAGATGGTCACCGAAACAAGGCGGCTATAACTTGGTGAGGAAGTGGGGTATCCTGCACATTCCAGGTGATGCTGCAGCATCAGTTCAAGGTCACTATGTTATTCTAATATCATTGGAGTAACAGAATACCTTTCGAATCGATTAGACCTGTGGAAGATGGTCACATCTATTCATCAACTAGAAAAGAGCTGATAATTTTCAAACGGCTGAATAGATTTTCTTGAATCATAGCTAAGAACACTCTCGATCAAAATAAATCACCTTTCAAACAAAACAAAAAAATCGAAACCGGTTCAGTCGTTTGGGAGCTACGATGCCACAGAGCCACGAGTTAAACTTATAAAACCCCTCTGTTTCCGACGGGGTTTAAAAATGCACAGAACTACATATATTTTTAGTTCTCCCTCAATCAGACAGTTTGAGTAATTTATGCGGCCTACCAAAATGTCTTTTCTTTGGTATTGTTCGTCGAATCGTTGAGCTCCTTAAGTTTTGAGTTGAGCTGCTTGATTACTGACAAATGCGTGCACTGACTGGACAGGTCCACTCAATCTGTGTGGTTCTTTCCTCAAAAAACCATTTCAGACAACAATCTACATGGTCTCCACATGATCTGACCAAGATTATGTCTGGACTTTAAAAGAGACTGTGACCTCTGAGTTTGTCTCGGCCTTTCTTCTCAGTCTCGTGGACGTTTCAGAACTGACTACTTATGAAACGTCGACCTCATCTAGTTTTTAAAATATGATTGATGTGTAAAAGTGTTTATCTACACCCATGCTATAAATTCTCTATAAAAGTTTCTGAAACAGTTAGCTTATTGCCAACATTAAAACAGCCAGTGTCATAGTAACCATGGTAACCATAATAGCATCCAAACGGGTGCTTTAATGTTGTACTGAATTTCATAATGCAACTCGTTTTCAAAAAAAGAACATTGTAATGCACGCGCGTTTCACTACAACAGCGCCGTAATTAAAAAAAAGAACTTATTCAAATTCACGTCGTATACTATGACGCCGACCGCCATGTTCGATACGAGTATTAGTATTGCAAAAAACTGTTTCAGAACCTTTTATAGAGGATTGATAGCATGGATGTAGATAAAGTCTTGTATGCAACTGTACATAATTAGGTATTAAAACACTCATGTGATACTATTATCACACGAGGCGAAGCCGAGTGTGATAAACCCGCATTCGTGTTTTAATACCCCTTATTATACGTCAGTTGCATAAATAACTATTGTACAAACCTGCTTACAGAAAATAAATCATTTATCATTTATTAACCAGAACCACTGCATCGAAGAAATCTATCAACTTTTTTCTAAGAATAAATAGATATCTAATCACTTTCATTCACTTTCGTTCATTACAAAAGACATTTTGAAGTGCCGTTGCGCCTGCGCATTTGACCCACATTCGTGCCGTTTGTCTCTTAACCATCATCTTAGAAAGTTACGGGTAACTGTGAACTTGACGGCCGCAGTTTTTAACTGCGGTTTTGTGTAAACTGATTTTTTTTTTTTTTTGGTAATCTTGCGGTTTCAAATGATGGTGATTGTGGGTTGGTAGTAAGTACTCTCTAGATTTTTCTTTAGTAAGTTTAACTAGATGTGATTAAAAATAATTGAAATATACGTAATAACTGAGTAGGTACATGAAAAGGAGTCTTTTTATTCCTCAATATAAAAAAAATATACTATTGGACTAAAACTGAAAACTCGAAAAAATCGTAGTTACAAAGAAATTATCTCAAAAAAAAAGTTAACATTGTAGTTGAAAAACATGTGAAAAACATGTTCTCCCATACATTATATGTGACGGTCAATTCTCCAACTGAAAATTTAAATTTCTAATCCTAACTTTTTTTTATATGATAAAATTACAAATTAACAATTTTCGGAGTTTTTCCTTTACTTATGCTGTAAGATCTTGCTTCTTGCCAAATATGATTCTAGATCAACGAGAAGTACTCTGTAGGTTTCGATTTACTTGCGAGTATCAAAATAAGTCGCATTTAAATGGCTGTGTTTTTTACTGCATTGACTTAGAAGCTTGATTTTTTCAGAACTCCAAGGGACCATAGATTTACAATTTCGATAACTTGATACCTTTACGCGTTTCTGAGAAAAAGGGTCTTGACAGACAGATAGACGGTCAACGAAGTGATCCTATAAGGGTTCCGTTTTTTCCTTTTGAGGTTACGTACCTCAAAAAACAGCTGTTCTATAAAAATATGCAATATCAACACGATCAGAATGGCAGTCGTTCCATGTAAAATACTGGTATTCAGCTGCATCCGGTTAGACTGGAAGCCGACCCCAACATAGTTGGGAAAAGGCTTGGCAGATGATGACGAAGTCAGTACTAAGGATCGACTTATAATATTCCATCTTATCCCAATGTACGTGGGGCCGGCGCACCCTGTCTTTTTCTTCCATACTTCTCTATTAGTCGTCATCTCGGTAGTCACTCCCTTTCTAGCCATGTCATCTTTCACACAGTCCATCCATCGCTTCTTTGGTCTTCCCCTACTCATATAGCCATCGAAATTCATACTCAAAAATTTCCTCATGCCATACTAGCGAGTGTCATTCCTCCGTATCAGACGCTGACACATGCATACCATCTTGAATGAAGTAATAAATTTTAAAAGAAACATAAATCGTTCATAAACGGGAATGGAACTCGCGACCCTGAGCTCAGAAGCCGACATGCATTTACTGAGTCATCTGGGTCATCGTCTGTCATACGTAATATTTGTAAACCTCGCGGACTTTCCGTAAATATTTTTTTAAAGTTATATTGGCAAATCTTCGCGACTATCTGATGGAAAGTAGGATCTGTCTGTCGGCCGGTACGTTTCCGAAAAAAGTTTTGTTAGGGTGGGGTAAAAGTAATGTGATAATGTGAATGTGCCATAATTATTGCAAATGGCTTATAAATGTCATTGTGATTTGACACTTATGTTGTAGACAGTTAAGTAATTAGTTGACAATGCAATAAAGCGATACACACAGCTCAGGCGATGACGGATATTTTAAACACCAATATCTGGGCAGTGTAATCTCCTGTTTTGGCGATTTTTGGCGATACCAAAATAAAATGGGGGCTTTTTCGTAATTATTTATTTCACTATTATTACAACATGTATGGATTTAATTTTTGTATATAAGTCTCAGATTTAAGTATGTTTTCTGGAATTTAAGTTATTATCATAGCTGATGCCGTAGCAGATATTTATTAAAAATTAAAAGTTGAAAAATGCCTAAAACTTAGGTAAAGATCAATAATTAAACATTTTATTTTTCGTAATTTATATTTTTCATAGACAAAAATTACAAAAAAATACTGAATTTCGGTAGAACATTTCGGTGGCTTAATTTGTTGCATTTTAACCCTACTATGACACACACAAGTACCTAACCCTGTAATATCTTAATAGTTTAATTTGTAATAAAGGTTAGGTTACAATAGCTGGTTACTGGTAGTATTATTACATAATTATAATAATTATTTCCTTATTGGCTGATCTATTCTTAACGAGCTGGTTAGTCTAGTGACGACGAACGTGATTGCTGTACGCGAAGTCTTGGACTCGATTCCAGGGTCGGGAAAGATGTTAATAAGTTTTTTCAATAAGTACAATATTGTCAGTATAGTAGCCCGGAGTCTGGATTAGTGCCCGGTTGATGGCAGTAGGCTCGCTCCTATTACATGGGGCTTAAACATAACTGGTGAAATGTGTTTGTACCTATTATAGGTACACCCACATTTTGTGTGTTGCCCAACGCTTCTGGCAATTGGCAGAGGTGTCTCTGCCTAACCCCTTGTGGAAACAAATAATAAATAAATAATCAAATAAAATATTTATTACTGTACCAACTACATAGTTTATATATTAATTTATGATTGGAGCCTCCTTTTAAGCATAATAACGCCTGTGTTAGGAGACTCCGCTCTTCCACAGCTTTGGCTGTTTGTACAACTTACAAATTACAAAAATTATTTTATTTTAATTTTTTTTTGTCTTAGGTTACATAATACATATATCTTTTTTTCGAGCGCGTGTTTCGTGCTTTATTCCCATTTACGTAAAGTATTATTTTTATAACTTCAAACACGCTCGCTCGCTCGTGAATTAAACACAATGAATACATATGGTTGTGTTAGGTGTGCGAAGTGTGTGATGTGTGTGGGGTGTGTGAGGTGTGTCAAGTGTGTGTGGTGCGTGATAGGTGTGAGGTGTGTGGAGTGTGTGGATGTGTGTATGAGGGAGCTGCGAACTCCATAGGTTCACTACTAATGATGATGATTGGTTCTCCATCGGATGATGTTTTTTTACGTTTATATATATGTGATATAAGCTTATATACCTAGTATTTTAATAGTTTTTCTTATGCAAACATGGGGTGCATTCGACACTCTAGGGGTTAAGGATTTCGTCTCTTATTTTAAAAACATCGTTGGATAAAATGATTAAAATAATCACTATGTTATAAAATACCTGCCAAATGCGTTACGTAACCACTCGCGAGCCTACTTCTGTTCACGCGGCTCAAGTGCCGGACCATGGGGCTCTGGAACCGCCAACGCGTCTTCAGCAAGCGTGGCGCGCAATACTCGTGCCTTCTCTGTATCAGAAGAGCCTTTGCCCAGCTGTAGGACTATAATAGGTGGGTGTTATGATTACTAAACAAGTCTATTAGCAATTATAAATGCCATAATCTATCTCGCTTTCTTGTTTAGTGTTTTGAACGGATCTACTGACGTCCCCGAGTTGGTGGGCAAGATCGGGCTTCGTGTACCGAGTGCGTTTCTTAGGAGACCACGTCTTCTCTATGTGCCTCAGGTTAGAACTGTATACAGGCAGAACTCGTACGTGATAAGAGCTTGTCGTACTTTTAATGTGGTGTGTCAGGATGTCGAGTTAGATTTATTTAATAGTATCATTAAGGAAGTAAGGAAAAGTTTGAATAATTGTTTTTTCGATATATAACCATTTTTTTTTGTTTTTAACTTTTTTTTATTGTATTCTTTGAGCGTGAGACTTAAGTTATCTCTCACGTCGCTGTTTTCTCGTATTTGTTAATGTTACTCACTTTAATCGTTGGTGGAAGCTTGTAATTGGCCATCTTTTACACATTGTACTATATATATGGAAATATATTAGCTGTAAGCTTTCCTAAAATTAATAAAATAAAATAAAATAAATGAAATAATAAACATCGACACTTAATTAAAAATTGATTAAAACAATAATAAAATAATTATTATTTTATTATTACTTGTAAGTGTGTTCCTAGCTTAATAGCTATTGGACTTTCAACACTTTGCGACGCCATTTAAAAATCAATTAAAATTACTTCGCAATGATAATTATTATATAACAATTATAATAGGGCCTGCTTCACCACCTACGAGTAAGTATTTATTCGGTGACTATTCGGACATCGTGAAATAG
Source organism: Cosmia trapezina (assembly GCA_905163495.3). Lineage (NCBI taxonomy): Eukaryota > Metazoa > Arthropoda > Insecta > Lepidoptera > Noctuidae > Cosmia > Cosmia trapezina. The sequence goes on from LR991049.1 coordinate 12,266,768, forward strand.
GCCCTTAATCATACGAGTACATTGATAAAGATATCCCACCAAAAACATTTTCATGTAAAATGTTGCCAAGACGAGACCACTTAAAGCTCGCACTGACAAAAAGCTATCAGATCTCATGTAGAGCCAAGCTTCTAACTCTACACGCCCTAACTTCACAAACTCTACACCTTAGTCAAAATATGCGGCTTGGCCGTTAAAGTAATGAACAGTGAATACATTTGTCACCTTGCGCCCCTGTGATGGTAGCGAAAGTGCTTCGAGAAAAGGTTGGTAGTGCCCTTGCGCTTCGCTTGGCTCGTCTTGGCGGGGGCACTCCCGTGCCTCCAGATTGTACGTGTAAACGTGACAAGTAGAGAAAGAAACTTATTTTTTAGGGTTCCGTACCTTAAAAGGAAAAAACGGAACCCTTATAGGATCAGTTGTTTGTCTGTCTGTCTGTCTGTTTGTCAGTCTGTCAAGACCCTTTTTGTCAGGAATGCGTAGAGGTATCAAGTTGAAATTAATATCAAATAAATAATTTCATCACCACTGCTCTCAAAACGGCGAAGGAAAACATTGCAACCGGCATGTCCTAGAACCAAACATTCGAAGACATGTGACATCTACCAACCCGCACTGGGCCCGCGTGGTGGATTACGGCCCACTCCTTCTCACAGAAAGGAGGCCTGTGTCCCAGCAGTGGGAACGTTATAGGCTGATTATGTTATGTATTAAAGGTATCTATCTAGATAATAGTTATAAAATAAAGTCACTTTTCCTGTCTGTCTGTGTGGCCGCGTTGTTTTTCTAAACTACGCGACGGTTTTTGATGCGGTTTTCACTATCATTTAGAGAATTTATTCCGGAAGGTAATTTATGTATTAATAATTAATTTAATAACATTAATATTAATAACTTATCTATCTATCTATCTATATAAATGAAAAGAGAAGTCCTGACTGACTGACTGATTGACTGACTCATCAACGCCCAGCCCAAACCCTTGGACCTAGAAAGCTGAAATTTTGTACAGAGGTTCCCTTTATAATGTAGACAAGGAATAAGGAAGAAATTCCCGGTAGTACGTTCCCGTGGTATATTTTCCGTCATCCACGCGGGCGATGCCGCTGGCAAAAGCTAGTATATACCTAATATATAAAGAGTCATGTTTTGTCAAGTCGTAAAAACCTGCGAAGCAGGGCCGGGTCGCTAGTTTATAATATATTTAACATAAAAATATTATATTATGTAGATAATTATGTATTAATAATAAGTATATTATAATTTTGCTACAACATGTCATATAGGTGTGATTTTATTTGTGGAGGCTCTTCTCAGAATTGACAATAAAAACACGGCAAGCGCGAGTTGATTAGATAAAGCTAGGTTCTGTAAGAGGATTATATTTTCGCCTTTTTTGCCACAATATGTCACTTCCCACTTCTGATTTAAAAAAAAAATGTTTTTATTATTATTTTTTATTTTTATGTAGGTATCAAACACTTTGTTTCAAAAAAAAACTTTTTCTGCGTAGTTTTCGTACTGCAGAGATTATTTATATTATAGGTATGAGGAACGGGGTGTAAAGTTCACTCATCCTCCATAGAAGAGGGAGGATCCTCCGACAAGACGGGCTACGGCAAAAAAAAATCGACCATTTTACGTTTAAGGGGATGACAAGGGGATTCTCCCATTTTCACCCCCTTAAAGGACGATTTTTTTTTGTATTGAACTTGGCACGAATACTATCTAAGTAAATTATGAAGTTTGTAATTCCAAAGATCAAAAAGTAAGGGCCAAAAGTTAGCAGAAAAAAAAAGAAAAAGTCAAATAAAAGGTTTTCTATTATTCTTAAAGGTCAAATTTCCAAAAAAACCCCTTCTTAGATCTCCCATAAAAGAAAGCCGTGTGCAAAATTTCAAGTTTATAGCCCTAGTGGTTTAGGCTCTGCGTTGAATGAAGCAGTCAGTCAGTCAGGACAAGTAATTACACAACGTGTCGTTTTGCAACGTCGTCAGACTATCAAACCGAACAACTTTTTCCATGGGACCAACATCGTAATCGCGAAAAAATTGTCAACCGTGCCAAACATTTGCGTCGAGTATGTATTGAAGTTTTCTATGAGACAGTTGAAATATTTTTTTTGCGAATACGATGTTGGTCCCATGGAGAAAGTTGTTCGGTTTGATAGTCTATACCACACCCTGAAATTTGACGAGGATGTACCTAGATGTATAGATAGAAGATAGATTTATCATTTAACTATTTTAAATTCTCTGTTTCAGAGCTTTTCCATGGTCTCTTAGAACCTTAAAACCTTAGACCCATAAAAATAAATAATTTAAATTAGCCAATTCTGTTTTACCCTGCCCAGATCACTGACGACATTCCGAAATACCGGATAGGTGTAATAAAAATAATAACGTATAAATAACACAACTAACGAGTTTTTTAGTTAAATTAACCTTGATATTAACTTTGACGGATTTTAGGGTCATCAGATTGAATGCTGCGTCAATGTTTTATCATGCATGATGAGAATGAAGACCGAAAATACCGGCCAAGTGCCTGTCGGACTGCGCACAATGAAGGGTTCCATAGTTGGCATGAAATTATACCAAGAACAAACTTAACATTATAGTTGAAAAACATGTTCTTCCATCTCTAAGTCTTCCATACATTCCAACAGTAAATGTAAGTTTGTACTCACAATATTGAGAGATTTACCATGTTATTTTAAGACCACAAACTTTTTATAGGTTTTCCTGTAATCTACAGGTATAGACCTATTTTCTGTATTTTTTTCAAAATTTTAGGCACAGTAGTTTCGGAGATGGATTTTGGGGGGGGGGGGGGAATGGTCAATTTTCGTCTATTTTCTTAAATAACTTTAAAACTATTTATTTTAAAATTATAAAAAAAGTATATTTTATACCGTCCTAGTAAGCCCTTTCATTTGATATGTCACACAGTACATTTTGCAAAACTTTTTTTCTAATTTTCTTATTCGCCCCCTAAAAGTGACCCACATAATTATTCAAAAATCATTTATTTACTTTAGCCGTACGTGTTTGGGTTACAGAAATCCATATGTGTACTAAATTTCAACTTAATCGGTTCATTAGATTCGGAGCAAAATGGCTGTGACAGACGGACAGACAGACAGACAGACACACGACTGATCCTTTAAGGGTTCCGTTTTTTTCTTTTGAGGTACGGAATAAAAATATATTCAAATTCAAATTCATTTTTATTCGCATTAAACATATAATTATTTATTCCATCAGTCAGATAATAAAAAAAAATTAGACACGTAATTTTTGCTTTATCATATTATTAAAAAAAAATACCTAGTTAAAACGCACTATAGTTGGGGACTCGCTACGTATAAAATCTAGGAAGGAGTGACGTCATGCCATATTTTAACTCAATGTATCGCTGTAATCTTTACATTACGTAAAAAAAATACATGTCCATTTTTTTTAATAATCTACCTACATGACGGACAAAAAACATTTGTAGACATCATCCATAATAATTAATTAATTAAATATATAAAAAAAAAAAAAATATTTATGAATTAATTTGAATCATTTTATTTTGTTAATTTTTATATTTGTATGCAGACTATTTTTATTACTATTACCTATGCTTTATGGATTGATTCTGAATTAAACGTTTTATTTTATTTTTATTTATAATTCCTTCTCAGAGAAAAAGATGAAGTATGTATTAGTATCACAGATGATTAGTAGGTACATACAATACCCAGGCCTTTAACCTCAAAACCCAGCAAAACTATTATAACCGATGTCTTGATGATTTTTCCTAACATAGACATACATAACAACACTCTTGTAATCCCCGAAGGATTTGGCAGAAGTGTACGGCCAGCAACAGAAGTCGGTTAACACTGTTACTTTTTGACATTGGTTGCGCCATCTGATTAATTTGTAGCAATTTATAATATTGATTGCACTGTTCGATTGAAATTATAGTAAGTCATGTCATTTTTTTTATTTTTTTTCGTTTTCGTGTTGGCAAAGCGAATTGATGGGATTAAATTGGATTTGCTACATTCCTTATCCTTTGTCCCTTACCCGCACATTACCTTTCGTCCGGGTGTGAGCGAGAGGGCTACGTCAATTAGCGCCAGCCGTGTAAAGACATTTGAAGAAATAAAATATGGCGATTGGTCTGCTCCGAACCTCCGCGTGTGCGCGAGTGTGCCTCGTTCGTTTTTTCGATCAAGTGAAAATTCGTGGAAATCGCTTGTTTTGCTGGACAGACCGGACCATCACCATCGCATCGCTATTAAGGTATCGTGCAACCTTCCTTTAAACAGCCACTGATTGAATTCCAGTGTTCTTCCTATATCAGTGGCAGAATCGTTCATCCATCTTTTTTTCGTAAACCCAATTTTGAAACCCATCGTTAATGATTGCTTCGCGCAACCAGACATCATCTACTAAATTAACACAAAATGATACGATAACCTGCTGTTTTAGCATTTCATTTAGACAAGAGTTAACTTTCTTTAAAAGTGACGTCTGTTCCTATTTTAGTGAAGTATTTTTCTCAACAATTAAGATTTAGAAAACACAAGTGTTAATCGACTTCTGTTGCTGACTGTACCTACCTATTATAATGTGGATGTACCCACATTTCGCCATTTCGTGTTTAATCCGAAAGCGCCAGGATAGGTTTCATTTACACCTTGTATATTTAGTTTGTGCCTATGGGGAAGACCAAAGAAACAATGGATGGACTGTGTGAAAGATGACATGGCTAGAAAGGGGGTGACTACCGAGATGACGACAAATAGAGAAGTATGGAAAAAAAAGACAGGGTGCGCCAGCCCCACGTACATTGGGTTAAGGCCAGGAGAATGATGATGAGCTATTCTCAAATTCAAGGCATATTTGAAATACCTGAAAACCTCTTAAGGGGTCATTTTACCCATGATGGAAAGCTTATTCAATGGGACCAAACAATACGTATTATACAGAATTAAATTGAAATCTTGGGTATTCTTGTAAGGGGACATTGTACTCATCATTATAAACAACTTTTAATAAGGGACCGAATCTGAAATCCACAGAAATGAGGACTAATAGAGAAGTATGGAAGAAAAATACATGGTGCGCCAGCCCCACGTACATTGGGATAAGGGCAGGAGAATGATGATGTGTAAATTCGTGCCGATACTTGAGAAGTACTGAGTTTAGATTATATTGTTAAGTCCTTCTCTTTTCTCCTTCTTTTTTCCTATATGTTCGGAAAAAAGAAGGAGAAAAGAGAAGGACTAAAAAGGAGGGAGGGATTAAACGGAGTATGTAAGGGTCGTAGCAGATGGCTTTATTTAGTTTCTGCATACCCCCATGGGGAAAAAGGCGTGAATTTATGTACCTATGTATGTATACCTATGTAAGAATATAAACAGTTCTTAATACCACCATCTTCATTGACAATAAAGATATAAAAACAACAGTTAACTACAAATGTTTACAGAAGCGACAAATTAACACGTCGTAAAAACACTGTTTACGTACTTTTATAACATAATTTATTGTTTTAACTAATTATATTTCGGTCAACAAATCATCTGCATACCCAAATATGTTTTATGATATCATTAAGCAATTATGGTTATAATTATAAGTAGGTATAACGTTTAAAGCTGCACGATTACTGACAAATGCGTGCACTGACTGGACAGGTCCACTCAATCTGTGTGGTTCTTTCCTCAAAACACCATTCCTGACTGCAATCTACATGGTCTTCACATGATCTGACCAAGATTATGTCTGGACTTTAAAAGAGACTGTGACCTCTGAGTTTGTTTCGGCGTTTCTTCTCAGAGTACCTAGTTAGATTAGAAACGCCGACCTCATCTAGTTTTTTACTCGACTACGGCAAAGCCAAAAAGAAAGGGTTATGATTTTAGCAGTCTATGTATGAATGTAAGTATGTGTATAAAGTATTTACGTGTGTTCCACCGTAGCGCCTAAATTACTGAACCGATTTCAATGAATGAGGTATCAATAGATTCGTAATAATGGTCCGGGTGATATAGGCTACATAAATTCTTCTTAAATTTAATATGGTGGACTTTACACGTAAATTTCTGACCTCGAAATAAACTAAATTGAGATAATCATGACATGTTTGGTATCAAAAGAAAGGTCTTGACGAGCACATTACAAATATTATGTATATTCCTATGTTATTATTGTTTAAGTAAATAAATATTTTGAACATTTTAGAACAATTTTATTTTCCAGTAGTCGGGTAACAGTTTTTTAAACTTTATTCTTGTTTAAAAAGGATGGTATTTAAAAGTACTTCAATTTATTCCCATTTCATTTACCTAATTTTGCCTGTGTTCCACCAAATATACTGAATGTGCACCAAAATATGTTCATTAAAATATGTCATAACGAGCATCTATTGGATATGGTGCTCGGCGACCGCTGCCGCGGCACCGCTCGCTTCGCTCGCTCGCCGTCGCGCGTTAAGGGTCACTGTTCTAACCTAACCTAACCCAAATGATTCTAACCTAAATGATTCACCAATGTGAAGTTTCGGACGCGCGGGTGTTTTGTGTAACATTCAGGAATATTTGGTGCACGATCAGTATTTTGATGTACGGATAATATTTTTGGTGAACACAAAAATATCATCCGTTTAAAAATATGGTTGACGTGGAAAAGTGTTTGTACAAATAATATGTTTGGTTAGCATTTAAAACCTGATATTTAGTTTGAAAATCGACCCGAACATGGATAATTGTGTTGTAATATGAGTAATATTCATATCTGCAAACTTGTTATTATTGTATTTAGATTATTTTACATACATACATATAAACTCATGCCTTCCCCGTGGGGGTAGGCAGACACTACAGAACGCCCGCTAACATCACCTGACCCACCATTAACAGCACCTGAGCTTTCTGAAGAGCATCACCAATAAGGTCCCTATATAATAATAATAATAATAATAAATAGAAATATTTAAAAATGTATTTTATAAGGAAAAAAGGAATATAAATAAACGAAATAATAATAACCCCATCGCCGTATCTCTACGTTGACGTCGTGGTGGGGCTTGCGCGCTCCGAACTCTGGGTCTGTGCCGGTAGAGTTCACTTTGCCGGAACAGGTTTAGGGTGAGGAGCCAGACCAAGAGAGATACAGAAACACGCAGGGCAGCATGTGGCGAGCTGTTGGGCAGTAGCGACCCCACGGACCCTAACTCCCGGGAGAAGTCTTGTTCCTCACCTCTGGCTTGCCTTTATTGGCCGGCTGGAGTGAGCACTGATGAGGAACAGAGCTCCCACCTCATTCTTGCCTTTATTGGCCGGCTTGAGTGGAGATTCGCAAGAGCAAACATGCTCGGAGGAAGGAAGTATTCCAGTAAGTGTTTGTAGGGATCTTGACCATCTTCCGGGCTCTGGGATTGTTCTGAGAACCGTGGAATACCTCTCCACTCCTCAAGCACCTCAGGACATGTTGCCCCTTTGTCGCTACGTCACTACCTCTGTGCTAGCGGTCGTTTCCAGGGGCCCATTATTGAGTGTGCAAGTCACCCCCTGCCATTTATCTGTGTATAATAAATAACATTGGTCAGGCAGGGGACATAGTTCTACCATAGTTCAAGGTACCCAATCCACTATAGCCACCCAAACCCATAGCCCAATATGTTTTATTTCCATGTTCTGCAATAGTCCTGCACAAACCGGGGGTTGTCCTTGGGTGCACTTGCATAGTGCATACAGGGATAATCGTCGGCTGGTGCCTTCTCGACATTTAAAAGTTGTCTAAGGGGCCTCTGCGAGTTGGCTTCGGCCCCTCGTATGCCTTCCAAAGGTCCGGGACCCCAGGGTCCCGAGATATGTCAAAGACAAAATAATAATAATAATAATGTTTATTTCCAATAAAATATGTCTTCCTAGGGCGTCCCCTCCCAGAGTTTCCACTCACATCTGCCTTGTAAATACCTTTTGTTAGTCGCCTTTCATTCATGCTCTCTCTCAACTTGACCAAAACCATCAAGCATCAATTTTTGTCACTACATTTTCTTCACCTTCTTTACTTTTGATTATTTTGTTTAAAATCTTTTTACAAACCATATTGAGTCTACTTGTCAACGTGTCGCTTTGCATCCTCGTAAAATTTCAGGGTGTGGTACAGAACATCAAACCGAACAACTTTCTCCATGGGACCAACATCGTATTCGCGAAAAAAATTTCAACTGTCCCATAGAAAACTTCAGTACTCGACGCAAATGTATCGGACGGCTGATTATTTTTTCGTGATTACGATGTTGGTGCCATGGAAAAAGTTGTTCGGTTTGATGGTCTATACCACACCCTTATTGGCAAGGATGCAAAATGACACGTTGTATAGATAAGGATGGGGCAGGAGACTGGAGAATGTATGGGGGCAAGTCTTCTTGCCTAATTGTGAGGATCATAACAATGCGGAACGGAGTTCAAGTACCTAAACCTTACACCCAATGCCAGACTTTGAAAATAGTTTTTTTTAGAACCCTAATAAAACTTAATTATTATTATCACGAACACTTACCCACCCACAGACAACCCAAACCACCTTCACTCTCTCTCTACACACACACGATACACATCATACACTCATACACAAATCACACACTCCACACATCACACATCACACACTCATACACTTACCCCATTACACCCTATCGCATGCGCTTACTCACACACTATCGCTGCTGTTACACGTTTCAACCTCCCGAATTTTGTAAAACAATCTTAACGGACGAATGGATGGCCCCTACACAGGATTTTCCTAGCATGGGGGTCATTATTCACAAAAATTGAGCACAAATGTACTTTCATATTATTGTAACATGCATTGTATTTCTTCTTCTTGCTAAATAAATTATTCTTATTCTTATTCTTAATTCATAGCTACTTATTTATGTCGTCCAAAGTTTATACTAGGTGAGCCAAAAGAAGTCATCCGACGTTGTTTGGCTCTCATTTTTTTTCTAAATGAAAAACTTCGATTCTGTTTTTTGATTATGTTTATTTGAACCTTTAGAATTTTATTGGTCAAGTCGAGAAGATGATATCGGTCAAATGGGCGCCGTCACAATTGATTGCCATACGGGCTCGTTTTGTGGCATTTTTCATCACTTCGGCGAGAACTTCGTGCGACAGATTCTCGCACTCGTGTCGAATGTTGTCCTTGAGGGCTTTCAGGGTCTCGGGCTTGTTCACGTAAACACGGGACTTCAAAAAACCCCACAAAAAAAAGTCTGGAACGGTTAAATCGGGCGATCTTGCCACACTTCAGTGCAAATCACTTCACTTCATTTCTTAACATTTCTTCAATAGACACGATTATTCCGCGTTCTTGGTTAGTGTATCGCTCCATGGCTTGTTCACTTGTATTCTACATCTGTCTAGTCCACAAATGTCAAAACAGATTTGACATTGGCCGCCATTTGATAAGAGCATACAGCAATAAGGTGATTTCTTTTGGCCCACCTGGGGGGCTAAAACGGCCACTTTGGCAGAATCATAATAGGATAATATTATGAATAATATTTGAATTCGTAAAACGGTCACAAACTGACAATTCATAATATATTGTCAGTTTGTGACCGTTTCTTTCAAATATTATTCATAATATTATCCTATTATGATTCTGCCAAAATGGCCGTTTTATCCCCCTTGGTACATAGGTACCCCGCTGAGGCAATAAGGTTGAAAAGTGGTTCACCGCAAATGTCCGCGATGGTACGTACACAACAAGAGTTGAAAGTTTATAAAACTGCTCTCACTCAACAGTGAAAGATACTTTCTAACGAGCTTTGATAACCGGACGGACAAATGTATGTGTCATTATTATAAATATATTAAAAATTGTCCGAAGGTCTATTTAAAAAATCGGCCAAGTGCGAGCCGGACTCGCTCACGAAGGGTTCCGTACCATCTTCTATCTATCCATATAAATAAAAAGAGAAGTCCTGACTGACTGACTGATTGACTGACTCATCAACGCCCAGCCCAAACCCTTGGACCTAGAAAGCTGAAATTTTGCACAGAGGCTCCCTTTATAATGTAGACAAGGAATAAGGAAGGAATTCCCGGTAGCAAGTTCCCGTGGCATATTTTCCGACATCCACGCGGGTGAAGCCGCGGGCAAAATCTAGTTATCTATAAAAACGTTAAAAAAAATCACGTTTGTTGTATGGGGGCCCTTAAATATTTGTTTTATTTTAATTTAATTATTTATTTTTAAAGTGAATTTATAACTAAATATTGTGTGAATATTTCAAGCGTCTACCTATTGCCGTTATCAATATCGAGCAAAAACGAACAAAAAAATCACGTTTGTTGTAGGGGAGCCCCCTTAAATATTTATTTTATTATGTTTTTTAGTATTTTTTTTTTATAGCGGCAACAGAAATACATCATCTGTGGAAATTTCAACTGTCTAACTATGACGGTTCATGGGATACAGCCTGGTGACAGACGGACGGACAGCGGAGTCTTAGTAATAGGGTCCCGTTTTACTCTTTGGATACGGAACCCTAAAAAATACGTTGAAATTATTCATATAAATTGGGTCGGTTTGTAACGGTTTATCAAACTGAATAAGCGTAGGTTTTATCTTGCACTGGATAATCTACTTTCTCAACACCGAAAGTAGATTATCCAGTGCAGTCTGTCTGTCTGTCACAGCTGGATATCTCAAGAACTACTAATGCTATCAACTTGAAATTTAGAACAGTTTTATATGACGTTTACCCAACTATTTTGCAAATAAGAAATAATTAAAAATATTTATATTTTTTTTGTAACAGGGACTGAAAAGGGGTCTTAAAAATTCAAAGTGGGGCTACTAGGTCATGTGGGGTATCATATGAAAGAGCGCTGCTTGCAAATTCTCAAACATTTTTTTATTTATTTTTAGGCCGCATAGTTTTCGACTTTTGATGATAAATGAAAAAAAAATACCGTTCCCCCCCCCCCCCCCCCTTATCTCCGAAGTTTGCAAAGATAAAAATCTGAAATAATTCTATGTGATAGAAGTTTATGTAAAGATTACAGGAAAAATAAAACGATGTCTCTAAATAGCACACTTTTTCAGAAATCGGAACGGAACCATCGGTGCGCGAGTCCGACTCGCTCTTGACCGGTTTTTTAAATTACGGCGCTGTTGTAGTGAAACGCGCGTGCATTACAATGTTCTTTTTTTGAAAACGAGTTGCATTATGAAATTCAGTACAACATTAAAGCACCCGTTTGGATGCTATTATGGTTACCATGGTTACTATGACACTGGCTGTTTTAATGTTGGCAATAAGCTAACGGGCTCAGAAACTTTTATAGAGAATTTATAGCATGGGTGTAGATAAACATAAGTTTTATATTGAAATTTAAACAGCGGTTCCGGTTTTCACAGAAAATTATGTCAATTGTTTAAAATTTCACGTGTTTTTTTGTCCTACGAGTATATTAAGTTAAAGATATATATGCATCTTTAGTAAAATAATAAATCTGTTTTAATGACTGAGTAAACATTATTATAATTTTATTTTAACAGTTTAGTTACTTCCAGTTTACGTTTATATTAGTAAAGATTGCGAATTAAACAGGAAAAAAAAAATGTTAAATCAAAGAACTCTCGAGTCGAATTATATGTAAAAAAGTAAATTTCGAAAAAAGCGTTGTAACCATATTTTGATTTAAAGAGTGTCCGTGGAGTTTCTTGCCCGTTCTTCTCCATAGAGATCTACGTTTTGGAATGGGCAACCAACTAGCTTCAACTTTCTGACTAACTGACCGACAAATGACAATGACAATTCAAAAGTACCAGTAATTGGTTTAATTGAAATAAATGCTTTGACTCTGAGTTTGAGTTTGCGCAAATGACTCTTTCTACCATTGACTTAGAATTCTATTCTAAGTCAATGTTTTCTACTTTGTTGCCGTATTGTCTACACGGAAATGTCATTTTTGTCTATTCTTCCGTCGACAAAACCCCTTTCTATCCTCTGCCCAACCCCTCGGGGAATACAGCGTAACGTTATTTTATTTGTGCAACGAAACGTAAAGTCAACATTACAAGAGCTCTATTTTGTCTCTGGTGTGCATTAACTATCTATAAATCTGCCTGGCATTTTCCCAATTATGTTGGGATCGGATCCAGTATAACCAGATCCAGCTGAATACCAGTACTTTACTTGGAGCGACTGCCTATCTGACCTCCACAACCCAGTAACGAGGTAATACGACACCGCTTTGTAAGACTGGTTGTCAGAATTTCGGGCTTCTGACGACCCGTAACGACTGTCAAAGATCTACGAATGACAGCCGGGACCAACGGCTTAACGTGCTTTCCGAGACACTGGCGGCCTTATTTACAAAACAAGGTTTTTCTTCTGTCATGGTTCAAACCATCGAGCCAGTTTTTGTAATAAGAACTTAGCTGTGATAGAAATACAGTTCTTTATACAAAACTGACAATTTAGGCCGGTACAGTAATACTCAACTAATAAGGCGCGTCGTGAATCTTCGTTCGCACAGAAAAGAAAGTATGGCCCCGAAGATTAACGAGAATACTTAAAACTTACAATCAACCTTAGATCACTACTATAAGGTTCATAATACACTGCAGCTGTTAGTTCAGTCTCACTCGCAAGTATGGCGGCTGTCAAGCGGCGCGCGCTAACATGGCGGCAGCTACCGACCAATAGCGGTACAGGAAAAAGCGTGGAGCGTGCCGATTGGTCAATAGCATTTCCCGCGCTTTGAAAATTCATCTACTGCGCAGGTACATCGATAAGCCATATTACTTGGGTACTCCTGTACTAAGTTGTCACTTTTGTAAAACTGACAACTGAATGTGTCGGAATAAAGTTCAAAATTCAGAAAAGGGTCCATATGGTTTAAACCTGGGTTTGAAGATGAACCTTGTTTTGTAATAAGACGGGTAGGGTTTGTAAAGACCAACCGCGGCAGGCGTAGACCCGTGTGGCTGTTATTACTTAGCCACGAGCTCAATCTTAACTGCTTACGTGTAACGGCAGTTGTTTTGTAACTTAAATTGGAGTGGAGGTACATTCAACTTCGTTGTTATTGACATGGTTTGAGCAACAGATCTTGTTCTTCACGCCTACATCGCTAAAGCGGTAAGTATGTAGTGGTGCAGGGGAGTTTTCTGCTCCACTTCTTCTTCCCAGCTAAAGCACTAGAAAGTGGTGAAGGGCGGGCGTTGGCTCCACTGTACTATCACACCCGCGCGTCCGAAACTTCACATTGGTGAATTATTTGGGTTAGGTTAGAATAGTGACCATTACCTCTATTGCTGGTGAATCATTTGGGTTAGGTTAGGTTAGAACAGTGACCCTTAACGCACGACGGCGAGCGAGCGAAGCGAGCGGTGCCGCGGCAGCGGCCGCCGAGCGCCATATCCCCTCTATTTTTGGTGAATCATTTGGGTTAGATGAGGCAGTGAATGTCTCGTATATTAGACGATGAAAGCCTCAGGGTTATTGACCTTGATTTCAAGGTCAATATGGTACTGGTACTGTAATTTTTTTTTTTCGGCGGCTATTATTTTGCGAACTTTGTTGTTTTCAATAATACACTAAAAAAGGTCTATTGTACCCAAAAAAAAAATAGCTAGTATATAAAATCGCCGGGTGCGTTTGGAAAGTGGTTCCCGGGCGTTTTGTTGGGACTGTCTGACTGTCATTTTGACCTTCAAAAAGTCAATGATTCTCTGCTTAAGTCCTGACTGACCCTTGAACCTAGAAAGCTGAAATTTTGCACAGAGGTTTCCTTTATAATGTAGACAAGGAATAGGGAAGGAATTGCTGGTAGTACGTTCCCATGGGATATTTTCCACATCCACGCGGGCGAAGCCGCGGGCAAAAGCTAGTTTTTTTAAATAAATTGTTAAGCCGTCGGTACCGGCTGTCATTCGTGGATCTTTGACAGTCGTTACGGGTCGTCAGAAGCCCGAAAGTCTGACAACCAGTCTTACCAAGGGTAATCGTATTACCCATTACTGGGTTGTGAAGATCAGATAGGCAGTCGCTCCATGTAAAATAGGTACTGGTATTTAGCTGCATCCGGTTAGACTGGAAGCCGACCCCAACATAGTTGGGATCAGGCTAGGCAGATTGATTGACCTATGAACTTGAAATTTGGTGATAATGTTAATTTGTTACGTATATTTTACTAAAAAATACCAATTTATGAATAAATCAGATTTGATACGGACCCTATGTGTGAGAATTCCGACAATCACTTGGCCGGTTTTAAAGGAACTAGTTATAACGTGATATTCCATACATTAGCATGTCGCGGGTTCGATTCCCGCACGGAACAAATATTTGTACGACCTACAAGTATTTGTTCCGAGTCTGGGTGTTTTTCTATCTATAATATGTATGTATTTACAAAAAAAAAAAAAAAAAATGTATATAAGTAGTTTATCAGCCATCTCGTTACCATAACACAAGCATTAGGTTGCTTAGCTTGGGACTAGATGGCGTTGTGTGAAATGTCTAAGGATATTTATTTATTTTTTTTTTTTAATCCACGTTCATGACCCGCCAAAAACGAATACAAACATAAATAAATGTATGTCTTTCAACATGGTTTAGCTAGAACCTATTAATTAGCCTAACGCCTTAGGCTCAGTTTACATTGACGCGGAACAGAATGGAACACAATTTTTTGTAACGAAATTGTGCAAATCATAATAAATCTTATGTCAATGATGTAACGTACAAACTACATTGGAGCTGCTAGCTACAGGAATTCCCCAGAAAACGCGAGAATGTTCTTATTTACTTTAGTCAGACACAGTTAGTACTAGCGTTTACCAGCGGCTTCGCCCGCGTTTATGTCAGAAAATATCCCACGGGAACGGAAATTTCTTCGTTATTCCTTGTCTACATTATAAAGGGAACCTCTGTGCAAAATTTCAGCTTTCTAGGCCCAAGGGTTTGGGCTGGGCGTTGATGAGTCAGTCAATCAGTCAGGACTTCTCTTATTATTATTTATAATATAGATAATACTTAAGAATTATGATAGTAACCTAGACAAGGGTTCAAATACTCACCACAGTCATACTAAATATACCCTACCTAACTAGGTACATTTAAATACTTAAGGCTGCACCTTCCTAAAATACGGCGAAACTAAGTAACTTTGTAACCATCTTTTACAGTAACTATAGCATCTTTCTGATAGGAAAAAATACACAGTAATCTACAATACATAAGAATTGATTTCGTGTGTCCTGAAATCTATTTTAGTTTGTAGAACTAAGGAAAA
The DNA here is from genome assembly GCA_905163495.3 of Cosmia trapezina. NCBI lineage: Eukaryota > Metazoa > Arthropoda > Insecta > Lepidoptera > Noctuidae > Cosmia > Cosmia trapezina. The sequence goes on from LR991049.1 coordinate 12,282,093, forward strand.
AAAAAACCTAAATCCAGGTCTATTTCGGTCTATTTTTTCGAGTTGTTACCATATTACTCCTACAGTTTTCATTAAAAGTGTTCATAAATTTATACAGTTCTTTACAAACTAATAAGGAATGATTTCTTGTCATTACTTTTTTAGTTTAATCAACAGATTTTTTGTAAATCGATAATTACTTCATATTTTGCAAGCGTTGTGTCATCGCGCTTCTCTTTCTTTTCTATGCAGTCCGACAATGACCGCGCTTTTTACGGCGAGAACCTACATAAATAAAATCACAGTCATCTTTAAAATCATTAAAATGTTTCATTAAAAACATTAATATTACGTACTCATTTGAAATCAAGAAATTCATGAAAATCTTTAAATTATTCTTTACACAATTTTTTTTAACCGTGCCTCGGAGAGCACGTTAAGCCGTTGGTCCCGGCTGTCATTCGTGGATCTTTTGATAGTCGTTACGGGTCGTCAGAAGCCCATATTACCCAGTTACTGGGTTGTGGAGGTCAGATAGGCAGTCGCTCCATATCGCCGACCCCAACAAAGTCGGAAAAAGGCTAAGCCGATGATGATATAATTTTGTTACAAAAAAAACCGGTCAACAGCGAGTCGCACTCGCGCACCGAGGGTTCCGTTACGATTCCTGAAAAAGTGTGCTATTTAGAGACATCGTTTTATTTTTCCTGTAATCTTTACATAAACTTCTATCACATAGAATAATTTCAGATTTTTATCTTTGCAAACTTCGGAGATAAGGGGGGGGAACGGTATTTTTCTTTACATTTTTCATCTAAAGTCGAAAATTATGTGGCCTAAAAAAAAATTAAAAAAAAATTGAGAATGTGCAAGCAGCGTTCTTTCATATGATACCCCACATGCCCTAGTAGCCCCACTTTAAATTTTTAAGAACCCCTTTCAGTCCTTGTTACAAAAAAAATATAAATATTTTTACTTCTTTCTTATTTGCAAAATAGTTGGGTAAACGTCATCTAAAACTGTTCTAAATTTCAAGTTGATAGCATTAGTAGTTCTTGAGATATCCAGCTGTGACAGACAGACAGACAGACAGACAGACAGAGTCACACCATAAGGATTCCTTTTTTACCATTTTGATACGGAACCCTCAAAAAATGTGCTTCCATTCCGTTCCGTGGCAATGTAAATTGAGCCTTAGTAGAATGTGTGTCTGTATGTCACACTTACAAGCTTATGTAACGGAATGGCGGTTACATAAGACTGGCGTTGATCTTATAATGCAATAGTTATGCTTATGACTATGTATAAGACAGATATTTTATATATAAGGTGTAGTTAATTGTGTAAATATTTTTATTTGCAATTTCCTGCTTGGTCCTATCCAACCAGGAAATCGCGAAAAAATATCAACCTTCTCAATCAATCAGTCTGCCTAGCCTTTTCCCAACTATGTTGGGGTCGGCTTCCAGTCTAACCGGATGCAGCGGAATACCAGTATTTTACATGGAGAACTGGCCACCTCTAACCTCAGACTTTAGAGGTTCTGACGACCCGTAACGACAGTCAAAGATCCACGAATGACAGCCGGGACCAACGGCTTAACGTGCTTACCGAGGCACGGAGGAGTAAAGATGGTATGTAAAGATGGTCACCCATCGACGGAACAACCCCGGCAAGCCTTGCTGAAATGATCGACCCGTGTGGCTAAAAGTAAGTTTAAAAACTAAAACCCAACTACAGAAAAATCACACTATGAAACAAGAAAATATTCTCATCTGAAATTAGAAAAAGACAACAAATTAAAAATCCTGAGTCACACGTGCCTTAGATCAAACAGATTAAGCACGTGAGACTCCGGATTTTTTATATTGTTGGTCTTTTTCTAATTTCAGATGAGAATATTAATTTTCTTGTTTTAATACTTTTTATAGACCGTTAGATTCTATTTGCGGATTTGAATATATCAAAATAACCAAAAAATAACATTAAAAACAATAGGTCAAAACGACTGGTAATAATATTAGCATGTTCTTAAATTATCCAAATTAATATTATAAAGTATTTTCTATTTACTTATATAAGGTTCTCTAGAATTTATTAAGAAAACGCAAACAGGCAATGTGCGTTTTTATAGTTTTTGTCCATAAAATGTATGAAAATGTGTAGGGGCTTATATAATGGGTGACCATCTTTACATACCAACAAGACCCCTCCGTGTCTTGGAACGCACGATAAAAAGCCATTAATCCCGGCTGTCATTTTCGTGGATCTTTGACAGTCGTTACGGGTCGTCAGAAGCCCAAAAATCTGACAACCAGTCTTACCAAGGGGTATCGTGTTACCCAGTAACTGGCTTGTGGAGTTCAGATAGGTAGTCACTCCATTTAACCCCTCAAGTGTCGAATGCACCCCATGTGTGCATAAGGAAATACCTTTAAATAGTGGTATATAAGCTTATATCGCATATCTAAGTCGTCACAAACGTAAGTTTAGCGATAATAAGTCACTCAGTTGATTTCTTAGTACAAGTCAAATTACGTAGCTTAGCTCTGATTGGTTGTTCGTTTAGTACGTACGATGAACGCCGTGTGGCGCCAGTATCGTTCGGTCGCCGCACGTGGACGGGGTCGTTGGGAGGGGTGGGAGCTTACTCTGTGAGTATACTGGATCGAGAGCAGTGTTGCCATATATACAGATTTCTCCGTATTTATACAGATTTTTGATGTGCGATACAGATTAGCATTGGATACAGATATTTATACAGAATTTTCACATTATTTACTAAATTGCCATAATCTGCTTAAAACGGAACGGAAAATCAAAATAAATAACACACTCAAATGCCGTCCGGAATTATTTATAATACTAGCTGCGCCCGCGGTTTCACCCGCGTAGACCGGTATAAAAAAATGCCTATGTGTTAATCCAGTGCATAAGCTATCTACATATAAAATTTCATCCAAATTGGTCCAGCCTTTTGAGCGTGAAGAAGTAACAAACAGACACACACACATATTAGTGTGTTGATAGTGTGATTAAATGTTGTCTGCTTCTATTTTTTATTTGATAAACAAATCATAATCATAATCATAATAATTTATTTGCATCGAAAGTGGGTACATAAAATATAGCTGTTTTCAAAATTGTGATCCCTGTACAGTCTACCATATTGGCATGCAAACATTGAAAATAAAATTTATAATTTAAAAAAAAAACACGTCAGTAAATTAAAATATAAAAATGAACATAAAATAAAATAAATTTAAAAGAAACATGATAGAATTGAAACATGTATTAATAAATGTAAAAAAAAACAAAATGTCATTCTACCTAATACATACGCTATTGTGTAGGTCTTTTGCATACAAAGCAACTGATTGGTGAAAAATCTTGCTCTAACCTAGAGATTGATGTTAAATTACCTACTACTGAAATTTAACAAAGTCTAAATGACTTACGTTTAGAGAAATTATTTGTTTGGTCGTTGCAAGTTTAAGTTTTGATTTGATAATTCGTAGTTTGTTTTAATTATCTTTTAAATTGTAATAAGTAGGTACTTATAATTGTATGACAATTTTATTAGTTTGTGTCTATTTTTTATTTAATCCTACCTAACTTATTCCTTGGATTTTCACAGATTTTATACAGATTAGATGTTAAAAAGACATACAGATTTAATTCAGATTTTAGCAGTTTCCAGTACAGATTTATTTATTTATTTATTTCAATTGGTCTTACGAGCTAACAGACATACCATCCAAAACGCTCATATGATTAATTTCCTTACAATTCAATTGTGGCTACACACACTCGTCTCCTTACTAAACAATAGATTTTATAAAATAGCAATAATGCCCATGTCTATAAATAATAATAAAAATTAGATTACAACGACGAAAAAAGGTAAAAGGTATCGAGAGCTCGAAAGAGGCACACGCTACCATCGAACCTATCAAGTTCACAGTACCTGTACCTAGTCATTACTTCTGTATACTCTTCACTAATAGTCCTGCCACAGCATCATATTGGTTTGCCTGAGTAACCCACGCAATGGAACCCTTACCACAGGGTCGGAGAGACGTACCACCTATCTCGATGCCCACTTTCCCGCCGTCATATATAAACGTAAAAACACATCATCCGTTGGAAAACCAATCATCATCAGTAGTTGTGCACCTATGAAGTTCGCAACTAACACCCAACCAAGGGGTTTTGGGTCTAAAAATAGCCCAAACTCAGACACGTGAGGGGTTAAAGGTTAGACTGGAAGCTGACCCTAATATAGTTGGGAAAAGGTAGGCAGATTCATTGAACGGGTAGAGAGCAGTAATCTTGCATTTTATATTGTCATAATCTTCTCAAAAGACGCATAAATCGTCAAGTACAAACATACTGAAGTATCGTATTATTTGTACAAACATTTTACATAATACACGGATATGCAAGCTATGTGTCCATTAACATCTCTGTACCTACGTGTTTTCTTATTATTATACTAGCTGTTGCCCACGACTTTATCTGCGATCCAGGGCGAAAAGTAGCCTATGTCCTTCTCCAGGTCATGGTCTACCCGTGTACCAAATTTCATCCAAATCCGTTTAGCCGTTTTAGCGTGAAAGCGTAACAAACAAACTTAGGTACTTTCACATTTATAATATTAAGTTAGGATACACACACAATCAATCTGCCTAGCCTTTTCCCAACTATGTTAGGGTCGGCTTCCAGTCTAACCGGATGCAGCTGAATACCAGTATTTTACATGGAGCGACTGCCTGTCTGACCTCCACAACCCAGTAACTGGGTAATACGATACCCCTTGGTAAGACTGGTTGTCAGACTTTCGGGCTTGTGACGACCCGTAACGACTGTCAAAGATCCACGAATGACAGCCGGGACCAACGGCTTGACGTGCTTTCCGAGGCACGGAGGAGTCTCGATATGTAAAGATGGTCACCCATCCACTGACCAACCCCGGCAAGCGTAGCTTAACCCGATGGATCTACCCGTGCGGCTGTTATTACTTAGCCACGAGCTCCTCCGATACACACACACTTACATTTAAATTGGACAGATTCTGCCGAATATTGAATTTCACCCCGGACTAGGAAGAAAGAAAAGAATACAGGATATATTTTTTAAGCAGTGCGCAAATTTTTACAGGGTGTTATACCCATGAACATGAGCAACTTTTAGTATGGAACCAAACCTGAAATCGCGAAAAAAAAATCAGCCGTTCAGTACATTTTGTCGAATTATGCGAACAGAAATGTACTGAACAGCTGATTTTTTTTTCGCGATTTCAGAGTTAGTCCCATAGTGAAAGTTGTTCATATTCATAGGTAGAACAGCCTGTGAAAATTTGCGCACTGCTTAAAAAATTATCCTGTATAAAATTACGCCTGTAATTCCCGAGGGGTTGGGCAGAGGTGTATACCTATAGTACACCCACATTTTTAGCCAATTATGTTTTTAGGAAAATGTAAAAAAAAAAAAAACAAACAAAATGTTCATGTTTATGTCCCATGTAATAAGGGGCAAACCTATGCCATTCACCAGGAATCCAGATTCCGGTCTCTCGGAGCCTTTAGTAATAGGCTCTCGTTAGCAATCCTTTGGGGGTAACGGAATTTTAGTAAAAAAATTAATTTAAAAACTTTAACCCGACTGCGGAAAAATAAAAGTGATGTAAAAATTTGTACAGCCGCGCTTTACATAGCGCAGTCTCACTTTTGCTTGTTTTTTAACATTTTAACACTTTCAGCTGAGCATCTGGGTATTCAAATGTTTGTTGCGCGGCACACTATTTTCTCATACAAAATATATGACGATTAGTGACGTTCTGGTTATTCATACAAGCAAAGATAATATGAAATGTGACACAACCGTTACTACACGTCGACGTTGCGAATGTACGCGTAATTATAATGTATGTGTGTGAGTAGCCTTAAAAAGTGTACAACAAAACTAACGTGGAGTGGCGCTAGCTGACCGAAAATTTAAAGTGATACGGCGCGATGACGTAGCTTGAAGGAATTGGTATAGGCCGCAGCCGTTTATACACGTTCTTTAAAGAAAGACATTTTTTTTGCTGACGTGATTAAACGTTGTGTCAAATAGCGTTTATCAAATTTTACGTATTATAACGTCGCTCCGCTCAAAGTGTTAAACATATTTATTTACTTAAACAATATGATCATATTATAGCGTCGCTAATCTAACTAACTGATTCAAAGAAAATTTTACAGGGCAAGCTATATTTCTTTTTTTTTGTAAATTGTAGATATATACCATATATAATATCGATTTTTGCATTATCATGGGGACCGTAAGGCATAGGTACAGTTACGCCGATTAGACAGATCGATTCGACGTGGAAAATGTATCAAATTACTATAGTTAGGTCGGCTATCGGCTTAGTCCAAAATGTCAGATACGTCAGTTAGTTAAATTAGCGACGATATTTGTAATGTGCTCGTTAAGACCTTTCTTTTGATACCATGTCATGTCATGTCATGTCTTCTCATCATGATTATCTCAATTTAATTTTTTTCGAGGTCAGTAATTTACGTATCAAGTCCACCAAATTAAATTTAGGGAGAATGTATACAGTCTATCTCACCCGAACCATTATTACGAATCTATTGATACCTCATTCATCAAAATCAGTTCAGTAATTTAGACTACGGTGGAACACACGTAAATACATACTGATATATACACTTACATAAATACATAGACTGCTAAAATCACAACCCTTCCTTTTGGCTTTGCCGTAGTCGGGTATTTTTTTTTAAAGCATAGTTAGCATTTATAAAGTATGACTTCTTAACAATTATAGTAATCTTAGTCACCAAGGCTTCTATTTTTCTAGGTTACGACCAAGACCTAATAACCAGACCTTGTTAGGTAGAATCAGTGTTTTATTACAAATTCATGTCGATCTTTTAAGATAAAATTGTAGGTATTATATTAAAGTGCATCTTGTGAGAAAATGGTCGGGTTGGATTTTGTCGCGTCTTTCCTAGTAAGTTTCAAGGAAATATGTGAGATATGACTCGTGAGAGAATTTGTCGTGTCAGCCGTTTAGATAAAATATTGTGCCTACATACTAAATAACTTACTAAGTGCATCTTAAAGGTGAATGTTTAAAGCTAACCCTGGTGAAGGTTGTGACAAGGTATGTTGCGAAGGTTTGTTGTCGTATCATCATCATCAGTCTAAACGAGTGCATATATCGTCGCTAATTTCACTAACTGACGTATCTGACATTTTGGACTAAGCCGATAGCCGACCTAACTATAGTAATTTGATACATTTTCCAAGTCGAATCGATCTGTCTAATCGGCGAATCTGTACCTGTGCCTTACGGTCCCCATGATAATGCAAAAATCGAGACCGATATATTATCTACAGTTTACAAAAAAAAAGAAAAATAGTTTGCCCTGTAAAATTTTCTTCGAATCAGTTACGTCACTTAGTTAGATTAGCGACGATATATATCTCAGGAGCTCATGGCGAAGTAATAACAGCCGCATGAGTCGATCGATCAGGTTAAGCTACGCTTGCTGCGGTTGGTCCGTGGATAGGTGACCATCTTTACATACCGAGACTCCGTGCCTCGGAAAGCACGTTAAGCCGTTGGTCCCGGCTGTTATTCGTGGACCTTTGACAGTCGTTACGGGTCGTCAGAAGACGGAAGTCTGACAACCAGTCTTACCAAGAGGTATCGTATTACCAAGTTACTGGGTACTGACGTCACGCAAAATCCTGCATCGCGCAAGCAGAATTAACAAAAACCCGACATCATTGTACTCATAATTTTTAACAATTTTTCTATGGGACTAACCTTGAAAACGCGAATAAAAAATCTGCTGTTCATTACAGTAGTACATTTTGACCCCTTTTCGGGTTTAGGGTAAACAATTCAATTTCCCACCAGACACGATCACACGACACCCGTCTGGTCGGAAGATCCTCCCTTTTCTATGGAGGATGAGTGAACTTTACACCCTGTTCCTGACTGGTTGTCAGACTTTTGAGCTTCTGACGACCCGTAACGACTGTTAACAGGTCTACAAATGTCAGTTGGGAATTTGGGATATACGAAACGTGCTTCCGAGGCGCGGCCGGAGAGACCTTTTGCTATGCAATGGAAAAATAAACATATGCAACAGAATATTCGGAAAAACCGGTTTATGTAGACATAGTAGGTACGTCGGTCAATATCAACAAATACTTTTCGAACTTTGCCCAATTGTAAGTGGTCATTGTTTGACATAGCAACAGGTCATCACAGTCATGATAAATGTACAGATCTGCCATTAAAGTAAGCGCCTCGGCAATCATCGTTTTTCGTCGGAAATGCGAACGCGCGAGAATGAATTAAAGAGATCTATTCATAAAAAATATTTAGTAGGTATATTATTAGTTTTCAATAATCGGCCAAATCACAGGTAAACCAGGGCCAAACCGCTCAAAATACCGTAAAAAAAAAGAAATTTTTAGCAGTATACGAGTGGTCGGAAAATTTTGTTAATGATGTAAATAAGGAAGGAAAAATAGGTCAGACTCGGAAAAGTTCTGGAAATGGGGGGGGGGGTAATATATACGTTTTTAGGGGTTTGTACTGGTTTTTTGCGATTTCCGGCTAAATTATGCATCCTATCGAAAAAAGTCAAATGTAAAAGTGGTAGATCTTTAACTTTCTTCTCATACATTATCACCCATAACCTCAAAATTATCTAGAAAAACGCAAAAAACCGTTTTTTTGGTTTTTAATTTATAACTATAGTAAATATTATGATTTTTTCATGTAAATTGGTGAAAATGTTCATTTTAGTGTTTCAAACAAGCCCCAATTTTTTCAAAGCGAAATATTTATTTGTCGATGTTTTATGAAGAAAATACAAAAAAATGACCTTATTTTCAATCGAAAAATTTGGTTAGTAAATTTTAGATAAATGACCTTTTCCAGTGCTCATTTATTTTGTTGAAATCTCAGCTTTCATATGGAATTAAAATATAATATTATTTACTTACAAAAATATCGTTAAAAATGCGAACAACCGAAAACACTACTTTTCAAAAATCGATTTTTCGAAAATCGAATGTAATTAATTCATATAAAGCGTTACTTCTTATGAAATACTCTGTTATTCAAGTAATTTACATGTACTTAACTATTCTCGGCTTTCAGAATCCCGAAAATATTGTTCAAATCGCAATTAAATAGGTCAAAACTCTGAAAACACCAAGGCTGTGAACAGACTTTTTTTTAAATTATTTATTGTTGTTCGTAAGTATTTACAAATGATCACTTTTAATACTTGTCTTATACTTGACTATAAAATACAAAAATTAAAAGTAAAATAATTTTATTGAAATCTTTTTTCTTCGTGGGCACTTCATCGCCAGAACTCACCAATTATAAGAGAGGTAAGTACTTACATTTTTTCATAGGTATTGCTAATTAGTAGAAATAAAATACATACCAACAACACAAAAATTGTTAGGCAGAATAGGTATTTTTCACTGCCATTCCATTTAACTAGACGAAATCTTTTTTTTTTTTTTAAATTTAACAGTTTTTATTTTGTTTGTTTTTTATAATTTCCTCGCATTATTGATGAAAAGTAGAGTGATCAACTTGGGTGTACGTGGTTACTTACAGCCTATGTTTAACAAATCGAATATCTATTTCGAATTTCGATGCTTTGAAAGCCGAGAATAGTTAGATGTAAATTACTTGAATAACAGAGTATTTCGTAAGAAATAACGCTTTTGATGCATTTTTTGATGAATGTAAATGTTTATTAACATTTACATTCGGTTTTCGAAAAATCGATTTTTGAAAAGTAGTTTTTTCGTTGTTCGCTTTTTTAACGATATTTTTGTACGTAAACAATATTATATTTTAATTCCATATGAAAGCTGAGATTTCAAAGAAAAAAATGAGCACTGGTAAAGGTCATTTATCTAGAATTTACTAACCAAATTTTTCGATTGAAAATAAGGCCATTTTTTTGTATTTTCTTCATAAAACATCGACAAATAAATATTTTGCTTTGAAAAAATTTGGGCTTGTTTGAAACACAAAAAAGAACATTTTCACTTATTGTCATGAAAAAATAATAATATATGCTATAGTTATAAATTAAAAACCAAAAAAACGGTTTTTTGCGTTTTTATCGATAATTTTCAGGTTATGGGTAATAATGTATGAGAAGAAAGTTAAAGATTTTTCTATTATCTACCACTTCTACATTTAACTTTTTCGATAGGATGCATAGTTTAGCAGCAAATCGCAAAAAACCAGTACAAACCCCTAAAACCGTATATTTTACCCCACCCCCCACCCCCACCCTTCCAGAACTTTTTCCGAGTCTGGACTATTTTTCCTTCGTTATTTACATCATTAGCTAAATTTTCCGACTACCTACTCTTATACTGCTAAGAATTTTTTTTTCCTCAAACAGGATTGGCCCTGGTCTAAGTGTGTTTGCTCTCCAATGAATATGAACAACTTTCACTGAGCAACTCTGAAATCACTAAAAAAAAATCAGCTGTTCCCTAATATTGACGAGTTATACGAACATAAATGTAGGGAACAGCAGATTTTTTTTCGTGATTGCAGACTTATAAGGCTATTTAACATTACGCTAGGACCCTTAGGAGCCGAGCTAAAAGAAAAAAAGTCAGAAAAAACGCTAAACGAAAACGAATACCAAGCTGAATACCAGTATTTTACATGGAGCGACTGCCTATCTGACCTCCACAACGCAGTTACTGGGTAATGCGATACCCTTTGGTAAGACTGGTTGTCAGACTTTCGGGCTTCTGACGACCCGTAACGACTGTCAAAGATCCACGAATGACAGCCGGGACCAACGGCTTAACGTGCTTTCCGAGGCACGGAGGAGTCTCGGTATGTACCTAAAAATGGTCACTCATCCACGGACCAACCCCGGCAAGTGTAGCTTAACCTGATCGATCGACCCGTGCGGCTGTTATTACTTAGCCACGAGCCCCATTATTATCTGATGCCGTGGTAACTAATAATATTAGCCACTCAGCAAAATGGTAGCAAGGCTGAACGTCCAAGTGACCACAGTTACTCCGGACGTACCTAAATATAAGTATGGCTCATGGAGGCCATTTTGAAAAGGTACAGAGAGAGAGTAAGGTCAAAAATAATTCCGTTATGATTATTAAACCAAATAAAAAAAATTAAAAAACCTATTTTCGCCTTTGAAGGCGATCTGTGTGTAAAAATAGGTTTACATTGAAACTTATAAACATTGTTCTGCCCTTAGCCCAATTTATTTGAGGTCAAAATCAAAATCAAAATATTTTTCAATACACTTCCTCGAAAACTGGTTCATATCGCACTACGATTAGGTTCACAATGCAATGTATTTCACACGCGTGCGATTTTTCATTTTCCCCCACGTGTGCGGGAATAAAAATTGCCGCAGATAAAGTATACCTATACTTAGTACAAATATTCACAACTCTCTATTCTGAGGTGAATGTTTTTTTTAATCTCGGCAAAGAGTTATGCGTCTTTACGGCGTTAATATTTTTTGAATATTTAATAATGTTTATAAATAGAATATCATCAAAAACTATGATTATTACATTAAAAAAAACTTTCACGAACAAATTAACACTTATTTGTGTTCTAAACTCAAAAATATTTGAATTTTCTATTTTTCATATTAGGCTGTTTTATTTGTACCTTTGCTTCTGCTTCAACCTGGCGAAAGCAATGCGCGGAAAAAAAAGAAGAAAATTTAAATAATAGTTTCCTAATAATTCATGACAAAAATATTTTCCGTTATTTTATTTTATTTCTTCAAAAATGTATTGAAAAATGTCGTTTGTTGTATCAAAATGTACTATTTCAATACACTTCCTCGAAAACTGGTTCATATCGCACTACGATTGGTTCACAATGCAATGTATTTCACGAATTTTGAAGACCCCCTTTCAGTCCCTATTGCAAAAAAAATATAAATATTTTTATATCTTTCTTATTTAAAAATAGTTGGGTAAACGTCATCTAAAACTGTTCCTTTCAAGTTAATACTATTAGTAGTTCTTGAGATATCCAGACCATAGGTAAAGGTTCCTTTTTACCATTTTGGCACGGAACCCTACTAAGTATCGTAACTTGAGAACAGTTGGTAGACAATTATGCCGTTAATGAGGTACCTACCAGGGAAACCACATGTGCAGGTCGGCGCAACATGTCTTATTCTTCCATACCAGGGCCCTAATTCACTATGACCACATAACAATTAATTACTTCGAAACCGAATATTCGAGTTGCCCACATGGATTGCCACCAGGTGGCAATTGGGAGTAAAATTCCCAGTTGCCACCGGGGGGTGACTGCGAAGTTATTGCCCCCACTTCAAATCGCTGTACATTGCGGTGTGGATCGCCAACCCCCCTCATCGCTATCTTTCCTTTGGCCGCAATGAAGGGGTTGGCCGTCAGACTTTTCCAACGTGGTTTGGAGGTTGGCGATCCACGCCGCAGTGTACAGCAACTTGAAGTGGGGGTAATAACTTCCCAATCGCCACCCGGTGGCAACTGGGATTTTTTTTTCCGGTGGCAATCCATGTAGGGACTGGGAATATTCGTTCGAAACCACGTTAATTCCTTGAGCTAATCACGAAATCTGCAACGTATTTCCTATGACACAATGAACCCGCGTATACAGGTCGTATCAGAAAAATGTAGTCAAATTTAACGTTTGGGGCAATGGGCGCTGTAGTGGACAATTTCATTTCAATTGCACTTTGCCCGACACGGGAATCGAACCCAGTACCTCATGCTCGGCAGTAGCACTTACTACCACTAGACCAGCAAAGCAATCAACAAGCTATTATAATAATTATCTTACTCAGACTACTTACGGTACGTGAGTTTTTATATATATAACACTCGTCATCACTCGTGACTGAATATCTTTGAAGCACGTTTTTACGAGTAATCACGTGGTGATCGAGAAACGACACAAACGTGTGGTTTTTTAAGCTTACTGCACGTCGCCATTTCTAGCCACCTCGTCGCTAATTTAACCAACTGACGTATATGACATTTTGGACTAAGCCGATAGCCGACCTAACTATATAGTAAGATACATTTTACAAGTCGAATCGATCTGTCTAATCGGCGTATCTGTACCTATGCCTTACGGTCCCCATGATACTGCAAAAATCGGGACCGATATATCGACAGTTTCCCAAAAAAAAAAGAAAAATAGCTTGCCCTGTAAAATTTTCTTCAAATCAGTTACATCACTTAGATTAGTGACGACCTATGCCTTGTCCCAACTATATTGGGGTCGGCTTCCAGTCTAACCGGATGCAGCTGAATACCAGTATTTTACATGGAGCGACTGCCTGTCTGACCTCCACGACCCAGTAACTGGGTAATACGATACCCCTTGGTAAGACTGGTTTTCAGACTTTCGGGCTTCTGACGACCCGTAACGACTGTCAAAGATCCACGAATGACAGCCGGGACCAACGGCTTAACGTGCTTTCCGAGGCACGGAGGAGTCTCGGTGTGTAAAGATGGTCACCCATCCACTGACCAACCCCGGCAAGCGTAGCTTAACCTGATGGATCGTCCCGTGCGGCAGTTATTACTTAGCCACGAGCTCCTTTTCAAAGTCAAAAAGTTAAATATTTATTTGTGAATGCGGTGATACAAAGGTAATAAATATTCTTGTGCGATGATACAATTTGCCATATTTTGGCATGCAAATATTAATGGCAGTTAGCTAATAGTAGTTTTATTAATTCAAGTATCAAAACATTCTCTTCGTGAATGACATCCAATTATCTATTGCAAGGGTCAAGATTTTTTTCCTATGTCTAGTCTGTATTATTACTGCAATGGTGAAGTTATTGGCCTAGATTAAAACCTGTTTTTTGTGTCTCAGAGCTAGAATATTGAAGCGGTTTTTTGTGTCTCAGAGCTAGAATATTGAAGCGGTTAGTATCTGTAAAATATGTTGTGATAAAATAAAATCTGTTGTGAGGAGCTCGTGGCTAAGTAATAAAGCCACACGGGTCGATCTTGCCGCGGTTGAGCCTAGGATGGGTGACCATTTTTACATACCGATACACCTCCGTGCCTCGGAAAGCACGTTAAGCCGTTGGTCCTGGCTGTCATTTGTGGATAGTTTAACAGTCGTTACGGGTCATCAGAATCCCGAAAGTCTGACAACCAGTTTTACCAAACCCACGTCGAACCTTACGTCGTATTACCCAGTTAATGGGTTGTGGAGGTCAGATAGGCAGTTGCTCCATGTAAAATACTAGTATTCAGCTGCATTCGGTTAGACTGGAAGCCGACCCCAACATAGAACTTGGGAAAAGGCTAGGCAATTGATTGTGTTGTGACGAAATAAAATTTTTAGCATTTTAGTCTGCGGATCAGAAGTTGTTTTGGATTGCTCTACCTGTGTATAAGTTATACTGAAATATTAGCATAATGCTATTTAAAAAGCCGGCCGTAGTTGTAAATTTAAGATTGTTTTTGGATTAATTTATTTTCAACTACGGAACCCTTCATTGTCCAAGACGCACTTGGCCGGTTTTTTTATATAAAAAATATTTGGTAATTAAGAAAACAAAACTGAATAAAGGACATACTTAACAGGTAATAGAATTGAAGATTTTTGCTTGTTCTAAATAATATTAAATAAATAAATAAATATCCTTGGACATTTCACACAATATATTATGTATTCTTAATTTACCTAATAAATATTAGGTATAAGATAACTGGTATATATATAATAAGTATTCTAAAGTTTCATAATAACTAAGTAATTAATTCCTAGGAAAAAAGATAACATCAAATCCTAGATTATATTATTTTTCTACATAAAAGACATTTAAGTCTTTTATGTAGAAAAATAAACTTATAATAAACTAAATACATTATATGAATTCGGAATTAAAATTAAATGTACAGAAATAACCACTTATACATAATTAATTATTAAAATAGAAATATAATATCCTATCCTATCTAAACTAAGTTTAATTTTCAAACTAAAATATTTTTCATAAAAAATATATACCTACTTATAATAATCAGATTCAATAACACCAGCATTTTACATGGAGCGACTGCCTATCTGACCTCCACAACCCAGTTACTGGGTAACATGACACCCCTTAGTAAGACACAAACGCGTGTTTTTCTAAACTTACTGCGCGTCATCATTTTCAGCCACCTAGCCTTTTCCCAATTATGTTGTTGTGAGCTTCCAGTCTTACCAGATGCAGCTGAATATCAGAATTTTACATAAATAAAGTGACTGCCTACCTGATCTCCACAACCCAGTTACTGGGTAACATTGTTATGTTACCCAGTAACTGGGTTGTGGAGAGGTGTTCCTCTTAATAAGACTGGTTGGCAGACTTTCAGGTTTCTGTCGTCCCATAACGACTATCAAACTTCTACGAATGATAGGTTATATTACCATCAAGGCACGGATGGGTCTCGGTATGAATAGATGGTTTGTTACTTACCTACGAGCCCCTCAATGTCAGACACCCATACCCTTCAAACCAAAGATAATATCTTACAATAATTAGTATGTTTGTTGTTATTATTTTACATGGACTCACAATAAAAGGGGTAAACCGGTCACTAAAGTTGCGTGTCCACCGGGTCAGAGTCGGAGCGTCCGCAACGTACGGATTTGTTGCTATACAAAGCAACAAATCCGTACGTTGCGGACGTTATTGATTTCTATGGTATATACACGGTTGAATGGCACCTGAAACGATCAATTGTAACTGTCAATTTTTACGTGATTGATGCACATTGATGCGCAAATTGAATTGAATAACAAACAAAGACATTTTTTATTAAAATTACTTACAAACGAATAACTAAGGGTACGGTGCATTCACTCCGATCTAAGATAATTATTATGCATGGCATAAGGCTATTTTATTTTGACAGGGATTTATATGTACCTAGAGTGTCTGCATTGCTTGCGACAGGTCGCGGAACAATAGCAATAAAATATTTTGAAATGTTCTATTAGGACCGGTTTCTTGATCTGTAGTTAACTCAACCAATAGTTAAAATGTTTGGCAAAACATGAACCCAAAAACCATTACTTAATTAGTTACTATTTTTAACTATTGGTTGAGTTAACTACGGATCAAGAGAGCGGTCCTTAGTTATTCGTTTAAAAGTAATTTTAATTAAAAATGTTTTTATTTGTTATTCATTTCAATTTGCGCAGTGCATCAATCACGTAAAAATGTACAATATTTCAAATTTTTGATCGTTTCGGGGACCCTTAAACGGTGTACCTGGGGACCTACTCCCTAAGTCCGTCCGTCTTTCCGTCCGTCCGTTCAACCGTCCGTCTGACATTACGATCCATTAAAACAAGTGTAAAAGTTAAATTTTTCGGACGGGCAAAAACACACCGGGAGTAGGGACAACTGGCAAATCATGTTGTCATTCATACTTCGTTCGGGCCCCGAACCAATCATCCATCCGTAGGTGATACGGAGTAGGAAACGCCCTTAACGAAGTCCACAACTACGGGCTTCGTGCTTAGGGAATAGGACCCCTGGTAAAACTGGGAGCGTTCACTGCGGATGACGTCATCAGCAGAAATACCAGTCTCTGCCGCAGATTTGCCGATCCAGTCCACGCAGTACCATACAAATCAATACAAAGCAACAAATCCGTACGGTGCGTACGCTCCGATTCCGATCCAGTGGACGTGCAACTTTAGAATGTTTAACAGGATTTGCATAAATCAAGATATTTTAATGATAGCGCTCATTGATGTGTCATAATCATTAGTAAGATACGGATATAGATCGCATGATAAGGGGAAATCCATTATTCTCGTTACGATCTAAGTATGTTAATTATAAGTTCATGTCAATTGGGTTAACAGTGTTAAAATTATCATCTTTTAAGGGTTCCGTAGTCAAAAAGGAACCCCTATAGTTTCGCTATGTCCGTCCGTCTGTCCGTCCGCACCTTAGCTCAAAGACCCTTAGTACCTACTAGAAAGCTATAATTTGGCATAAATATTCATCACGCCACGGTAAAATAATTTCTTTAAAAAAATTTTTAGGGTACTTTCTGTACATGTAAAGTGGGATGTTTTTTTTTTCTCGTCTACCCCATGGTGTGGGGTATTGATGGATGGGTTTTTCAAAAATATTGTGGGTTTTACAGCACAATTTTTCGATTTAGGGATACGTTTCTGAAATATTAAGCTTTAAAGTGCTAATTTTTGTTTATAGTCAAGTAGATAGATAGATAAAACATTTATTTCTAGCACAACACACAAAAATACAATTAAATGGCAAAGTACAAGTAACAAGGTGCCAATAAAAAAAAGAGAAGAAAAACCCTGCAAATAATAATAAATAAATAAATAAATAAATATCCTTGGACATTTCACACAACGCCATCTAGTCCCAAGCTAAGCAACCTAATGCTTGTGTTATGGTAACGAGATGGCTGATAAACTACTTGTATACATTTTTTTTTTTTTTTTTATAAAAGTGACACCATGACATAGGACCTAACAACCTCAACATAACCTCAACCTAGTTGCGAAAAGGCGGGCAAAAAATGATTTTAGCTTCGCATTGGGCTCGCGTGGTGGATCAGGTACAGCCAGCTCCCTCTCACAGAGAGGTGGCCTGTGTTCTTGAGGGTTTGTACTTATTACTATAGCGTCAGCCTCAACTTAGTCCGCGTTAAATTTCTTATTCCCCCAACACATTGCAACGCATCGCCTGCTCGCGCTGTTACTTAATTTTCGCCTACCGTTCTTTCTGACTTTTTTTTTCTTTTAGCTCGGCTTCTAATGGTCATAGCGTGATGTTAAATAGCCTATAGCCTTACGCAAAAATTGGGCTATCAAATGCAAAAATAATTTTTCAAATCCGACAGATAGTTCCAGAGATTAGCGCGTTCAAACAAACAAAAAAAAAACCTGTTAAGAGCGAGTCGGACTCGCGCACCGAGGGTTCCGTTCCGATTTCTGAAAAAGTGTGCTATTTAGAGACATAGTTTTATTTTTCCTGTAATCTTTACATAAACTTCTATCACATTTGTATCACATAGAATAATTTCAGATTTTTCTCTATGCAAACTTCGGGAATAGGGGGGGGGGGGAAAACGGTATTTTTTTTTACATTTTTCATCAGAAGTCGAAAACTATGCGGCCTACAAAAAAGAAAAAAAAATTGAAAATGTGCAAACAGCGCTCTTTTATATGATACGCCACATGCCCTAGTAGCCCACTTTGATTTTGCAAGACCCCTTTTCAGTCCTTGTTGCAAAAAAATATAAATATTTTGATTTCTTTCTTATTTGCAAAACAGTTGGGTAAATGTTATCCAAAACTGTTCCAAATTTCAAGTTGATAGCATTAGTAGTTCTTGAGATATCCAGCTGTGACAGACAGACAGACCGACTGAGTCACACCATAAGGGTTCCTTTTTTACCATTTTGCTACGGAAGCCTAAAACAAACTCTTTAGCTTAGTATTATTGTTTAGATAAATGTTTACTTACCCAGTAACCGCTGTAATGTGGAGCTCGTGGCTAAGTAATAACAGCCGCACGGGTCGATCCGTCAGGTTAAGCTACGCTTGCCGGGGTTGGTCAGTGGATGGGTGACCATCTTTACATATCGAGATTCCTCCGTGCCTCGGAAAGCACGTTAAGCCGTTGGTCCCGGCTGTTATTCGTGGATCTTTGACAGTCGTTACGGGTCGTCAGAAGCCCGAAAGTCTGACAACCAGTCTTACCAAGGGGTATCGTATTACCCAGTTACTGGGTTGTGGAGGTCAGATAGGCAGTCGCTCCATGTAAAATACTGGTATTCAGCTGCATCCGGTTAGACTGGAAGCCGACCCCAACATAATTGGGAAAAGGCTAGGCAGATTAAACCGCTGAAATGTTGTCACGTGACCACTGACCGGCTTTACCCACATGATCGCTGGCTCGCCTGTTATTTGACGCGTTCATGGTACAAAATAGCCGGACAGTTCATTTTCCGTCGAAAATTGACCTGCAGTAAGAGTTCATGGTAGGCCCCCTGAAGGGTAAATAAAAAGAAGCCGTTTTTACCTGTAACAAGACAAACAACATCTTTATTTCAAAATCATGCAAAATACTATACAAAAACATTTAAATTTTGACGTAAATAAAGATAAAACCCTTTTTTTTCCTACGAGATAACAAAAAATACAGTTTATCGTGAATCTGTTGCACCATTTAATATTAGGCTACACGGGGCTAGTGTGAATCTTTGGGTTCATTCGTGTAATCGAGTCTGATCAAACCACGCTGGGGTCGGTGCATTTCATTCATTCATTCATTCAATATCATTCAATTTCATTCATTTTAAAAATAGCCATATTTGTTAGGAAAAATTCACACTTCTCCACAGTAGCCGAAAAAAAACTCCACCAAGTTAAAAAAAAAACTATTTTGTAACAGCACTCTCTACTACAGAAACAGCTACCTTATGTCTATGAAAATTTACAACCATATTCCAAAATTATTACCATTTAATTGTTACAAAAAAACGAGTCGGAATCGCGCACCGAGGGTTCCGTTTCCGTTCCGATTTGTGAAAAAGTGTGCTACTTACAGACATCGTTTTATTTTTCCTGTAATCTTTACATAAACTTCTATCACATAGAATAATTTCAGATGTTTCTCTATCCAAACTTCGGAGATAAGGGGGGAACGATATTTTTTTAACATTTTTCATCAAAAGTCGAAAACTATGTGTTCTAAAAAAAAATAAAAAAAACGTTTGAGCATGTGCAAACAGCGCTCTTTCATATGATACCCACATGCCTTGCTTTGAATTTTTAAGACCCCCCGTCAGTACCTACCTGTTGCAAAAAAAAAATAAATAAAAAAAGGTATCCAGCTGTGACAGATAGACAGACAGACAGACAGACAGACTGAGTCGCACCATAAGGGTTCCTTTCTACCATTTTGGTACGGAACCCTAAAAACAGCAAAAAACATGGCTTCTTCAAAATAACTTATACACTATAAAAGATTTTTTTTATTTTTTATTTTAATATAAAAAACTTAAAATTAGGTCGTTGTTAGCTTGTTTGTTTATGTTATTGTTGTTTTTATTGTTTATTTTATATTGTATACTGGACTATAATAATTAATTGTATCTTTAAGGTGTTTTGTATTGTTTTGTAGAGTATAGGTATGTAGTATATAAGGTTTTATGCCCATATGCACATAAAAATTAAGTATTGCTAATATTCGTATACAGCTTTTAGCGGTGGATGTGTCCTGAACACAATTATTAATAAAAAGTACTCACTTTGTTGCTACCATAATGTAAAGAAAAATATATAAATAAATAATAATATCAAAATGTCTTTGTCTAAGATTAATAATAATAACGCCTGCAAGCATAGCATGACCACCACCAAAATGGGTTTTGTCGACCGAAGAATAGACAAAATGACAGATTGTAGAAATATTTCCACGCATTCTACGCGTCTGAGCATGCCATGCTAAGACGCGTAGAATGCGTGTGTAATTTTGTCTATTCTTCCGTGGATAAAATGTCGTCATGCGCCTGCAGCAACAATAACTTGTCTTCCAGCAAGGGTACACAGGATAAACCATTTTTCGTCAGATTTCGCCAGTTAGGTATCTGCTAAGTCCCATGTAAAAGGGGGCAGGCCTATTGCTACCAATCTGCCTGCCTTTTCCTAATTTTATTGGGGTCGACTTCCAGTCTAACCGGATCTGACCTCCAAAACCAAGTTACTGGGTAACACGATACCCTTTGGTAAGATGATTGTCAGACTTTTGGGCATTTGACTACCCGTAACGACTGTACCCGTACAAATGACAGCCGAAATGAACGGCTTAACGTGCTTTCCGATGCACGGAGAGGCCTCGATATGTAACGGATGGTAACCCATCCACAAACTGACGGTCGCAAGCGTTGCTTAACCTTTGATCGACCCGTGCGCCTGTTATTACTTAGCCACAAGCCTCAGAAGCTGGGCAGTAATCTAGACTTCAGGATTAAAATGATGATATCAACCCAGTCTTAGTAAAGTTTTGAGTATCTACTAGATACTGAAAACTTAATCTGAGTCTTATAGCCAGTTAAGGGAAGAGTTAAGGGAAGACCAAAGAAACGATGGATGGACTGTGTGAAAGATGACATGGCTAGAAAGGGGGTGACTACCGAGATGACGACTAATAGAGAAGTATGGAAGAAAAAGACAGGGTGCGCCAGCCCCACGTACATTGGGATAAGGGCAGGAGAATGATGATGTAGATCAACCAGGTCTTCGGATAAAAATAAAATATGCACAAAAATGCGGATATATATCATATTCATGATGTTATTAAATAGTTATTTATTATTAATAACATAAACAAATGACGCAATTTTATAGACTAGGTTTCCTTCTTGAGTTAAATTAACAATACCTAATAAAACAGTTTTTTAGAAAAACACAGAATAATTTATCATTATCTATTAATGACTATACAATTTACGTCCGGTGAATTACGACTTAGATTTTCAACTTTAAATAAAAAACAGTTACCATACTGTATAGGAACCATGAAGTCACCTGTTTAGACATTTAATTTAAATGTTGAAAATCTAAGTAATAAAATTCAACAAAGTTTTTCAATTAAGACAAACATTTTCATCACAGTTACGAAGCTGATTATTTTATGCATAAAACTACTCATGAAGATTCAGTTGCAAAAAAAAATCTCGACAGTCTATCTACTTTTTTTTTAGAAATTTTTTAAAGTTTTTTAAAATTTAACTCGAAAACTATTGCTCTAAGTAAGAAGATTTTTAATGTTTGACATTAATTTCGTTATTTCGCAATGTTTCTTTTCTAATTAGTATTTGACCGTAACCCAATAACATTTAATTAATTATTATTTCTTAATATATAATCATCATCTGCCTAGCCTTTTTCCAACCATGTTGGGGTCGGCTTCCAATCTAACCGGATGCAGCTGAATACCAGTGTTTTACATGGAGTGACTGCCTATCTGACCTCCACAACGCAGTTTACTGGGTAATACGATACCCCTTGGTAAGACTGGTTGTCAGACTTTCGAGCTTCCGACGACCCGTAACGACTGTCAAAGATTCACGAATGTCAGTCGGGACCAACGGCTTTAAAGTGCTTTCCGAGGCACAGAGTAGTGTCGGTTTGTATATATCCTATGTAAACACATATAAAATAATATTAATATTGACTTGATGATTCATATAAATGACATTCATGACAAAGAGTTCGTCAACAAAGTGATGTTATTTAGAAATAAATTTTCTATTTTTTAACCGACAAAAAAAAAAGAGGAGGTCATCAAGTCGACACGTAAGTGGTATACAAGGTGTAAGTGTAAACAGTGGCAATATTTTAAGGGGTCATTGTACTCATCATTATGAACAACTTTTATTATGGAACCATACCTGAAATCGCGAAAAAAAATCAGGTGTTCAGTACATTTATGTTCGCTAGCTCGTCAAAATGTAGGGAACAGTTTTTTTTCGCGATTTCAGGTTTGGTCCCATAGTAAAAGTTGTTCATAGTGATGACTACAATGACCCCTTAAAATATCGCCACTGTTTACACTTACACCCTTATTTTTTTTTATTTAGACCACGCATAACTTTTTTCAAATCTTCTTGTTGTATTGGGGAGGGTATAACTCGAAGTTGGTCTCATGTAAATTTTATTACATAATTATCTTTGTTTTTTGAGGAGCTCGTGGCTAAGTAATAACAGCCGCACGGATCGATCCGTCAGGTTAAGCTACGCTTGCCGGGGTGGGTCAGTGGATGGGTGACCATCTTTACATACCGAGATTCCTCCGTGCCTCGGAAAGCACGTTAAGCCGTTGGTCCCGGCTGTCATTCGTGGATCTTTGACAGTCGTTACGGGTCGTCAGAAGCCCGAAAGTCTGACAACCAGTCTTACCAAGGGTTATCGTATTACCCAGTATCTGGGTTGTGGAGGTCAGATAGGCAGTTGCTCCACGTAAAATACTGGTATTCAGCTGCATCCGGTAAGACTGGAAGCCGACCCCAACATAGTTGGGAAAAGGCTAGGCAGATATATAATTATCTTTGTTTTTTGATGTCTCTATCAGTCGTCATCTCGGTAGTCTCTTCCTTTCTAGACATTTCACACAGTCCATCCATCGTTTCTTTGTCTTCTTTTATATAGCCATCCATATTCATACTCAAAACTTAAAAAAAACATGGTAGGTATATTCAGCTTATAATGTTCCCACTGCTGGGACAAACTCAAACTCAAACTCAAAGCATTTATTTCAAATAAACCAATTACAGGCACTTTTGAATTGTCAAAGGGTCGGTCTTGGGTCGGTCAATCAGAAAAATGAAGCTAGTTGCCCATTCCAAAGCGTAGATCCTATGGAGAAGAACGGGCAAGAAACTCCACGGACACTCTTTTAAAATCAAATATTTTAAAAAATATTGGTTACATCGTTCATATTGAAAATATACATGTGAGAACAATGTAGAAAGACGTGCATGTTAAAAACGTCCGTAATAAAAAAAAAAAGATAAAAACTAAAAACAACTAAATTAAAAAATAAAAAATATAAATAAGCCGTGGCAGCTAAGAGACGACCAGTCCCAACTGACGGCGCCCGTTCACGAACATGACGCATGGATCAGCACCAATTAGCTCAACCATTTTGAAGGGAACTTAATGATCCAACACACACGCCACCACCAGCGAGACATTTGAGTGAGCATGACATACTCTCAACCGCCAGGGCACATTCAAGTCAGTGAAAGACGAACCCAGTAAAAGGTAGCTTTATATTAGCTACATAGTGCCCACACATGTGCTAGGACACTAGACTCCTCTCTGTAAACGGGCGTGGGCTGGTAATCCGCCACAGCAAAAAAATCCTGATTTGAAAAGAAAATCTTGAATACTAATAATTAATTTGTTATCTTAACAAAGCGTGAAGAAATGATGTTATCGTACATTATACAGGGTTATTGGTAAAACACCAGCAACCTCTTAAAGGGTCATTGTACTCATAATTATGAACAACTTTTACTATGGGACCAAACCTGAAATCGCGAAAAAAAAATCAACTGCTCCCTACATTTTGACGAGTTTGTTAAAAATGTACTGAACAGCTGATTTTTTTTTCGCGATTTCAGGTTTGGTCCCATAGAAAAATTGTTCATAATGATGAGTATAATGACCCCTTAAGAGTAAACGTGGGTGCTCTTTTCTCCATACAAAAAGATACAAACGCTCTCGCCTGTTTTCTTTCTGGTTAATGACCATATTGCAATGATTTTTTACAGAAATATAAATATCAGTTAATTGTATGCCCCTATGTTTTCCTTTTTGATGATATATTATTTTTATAGGAACTAGAACCCTCCAAAAATGCTCAAAATTGCCTATTCAGACCGCTGTCAACAGACGCCTAGTGTACCAATTTGACAACTATTAACGAAAAAAGAAAAAAATAGGGGCATAGTATATATCCTTCTTATTCAGTTTATGAAATATCTTTTAAATTGGTCCAATATTGGAGGAGGAAATAGGCGAGAGACAAACCTCGAAATGTGACTTTTTACATAGGCTATTTAGTCGGATCTGCAGTTGTCCTTATCGCACGAATTCGAGGGCGGAGCGCTCGCAGAGCGACAGCAATACCTTCTTAAAATACGTAACTGGCCACCCGTCTTTCCTCTTAAGAGGTTGCTGGTGTTTTACCAATAACCCTGTAAAAAGATTAGTAGGTACTTAGCCCGCGTCTTCTTCAACTATTATACAAGGTGTCGCTGTGGTACTGAACATCAAACCGAACAACTTTCTCCATGGGACCAACATCGTATTCGCGAAAAAATTTCAACTGTCCCATAGAAAACTTCAATACCTACTCGACGCAAATGTATGGGACGGATCATAATTTTTTCGCGATTACGATGTTGGTGCCATGGAAAAAATTGTTCGGTTTGATGGTCTATACTCCCTTAAATTTGACGAGGATGCAAAGACACGTTGTATATTATGTCGTAGGATGATTTGATAATTCGAATTTTCGCGAAAACCCTAGGTATATTGCGAAAACATGGATAATTATTGACAAAGGTGAAAACATTTCCCAATCTTACTGGAAAAAGATAGGGGTTTTGCAAAAACACGAGTATTAAAGCAAATAAAACAAAAAAAAATAATAATATTAAAATCGGTCAAGCCATTTTTGTGTTTTAGCGAGACTAACGGACATCAATTGATTTTTATAAGAGAAGATATAACTATTAAAGTTATATCTTCTCTCGTACCTATAGAATCGAATATCATAATATATTTATTTTTATTGCTTAGTATCTGAAATAGCGGCTATTATAGGTAATAAATTAGCATACAGTATAGTTAGTTATTTTAAGTTATTCATTCATACATAAAATAAAGTTATTGAACTCAGAAATATTGTAATCTTAAAAAAATATATTTCAATATGTACTAGCTATTGACAGTGAAACATTTCCCATTTTTTAGTTTTTAATTTTTTGCTGATCAATTACACATTAATTTAAAAAACTATAAATGATATCCAATACCCAATAAAATTACCTATATGCCTGTAAAAAATTAGACTTCTATCTGTAAAAACAAAAGGTGTATGAGGCTTTGAATTTTTAGTATTTCATTCGTGAACACATGACCCTACTTATATATTTTTTTGTAAGATTATAATATTGACGTGAATAGTATGCAAAATTATAGTTTACTAGCTGACCGGACAGACGCTGTCCTGTCTTAGCTATGAATATTCTAATGTTAACGCGTGAAGTTAAAATAGTCGTTAAGTTTTCTGAAATTTTCCAATTTTCTGCGAAATTTTCGATGTTCGTGTGCACCATGTTTTGTTTACTTGTGCATACACGCCTTAACGCGGAGGTTAGACCTGGCTCAAGGGTTGAGTTTAGAATAGTACATTTTGATACAAGTGGATAACGTTTGTTATTGCGTTCGAGGCGGAATTAACACCCGAGCCGTAGGCGAGGTTGTTTTTGAGCCGAGAACTGCAATAACAAATGTCCACGAGTATCAAACGACGTTTTTCAATACACTTTTGAAGAAATAAAATAAAATAACGAACAATATTTTTGTCATGAATTATTAGGAAACTATGATTTAAATTTTCTTTTTTTTCCGCGCTTTGCTTTCGCCAAGTTGAAGGAGAAGCAAAGGTATAAAGCCGATAGCCTAATATGAAAAATAGAAAATTCAAATATTTTTGAGTTTAGAACACAAATAAATGTTAATTAGTTCATAAACGTTTCTTTTATTGTAATAATCATAGTTTTTGATGATATTCAATATATAAATATTCAAAAAAATATTAACGCCGTAAAGACGCATATCTCTGCCGAGATTAAAAAAAAAACATTCACCTCCGAATAGAGAGTTGTGAATAGAGGCATTAAACCAATTTGGACTAAGTATAGGTATAAGTTATCTGTGGCAATTTTTATTCCCGCACACATGCGGGAAAATAAGAAGTTTTCGAGGAAGTGTATTGAAAACATTATTTTCAATACACCTCAAAACTGGTTCATATCGCA
Organism: Cosmia trapezina; assembly: GCA_905163495.3. Classification (NCBI taxonomy): domain Eukaryota; kingdom Metazoa; phylum Arthropoda; class Insecta; order Lepidoptera; family Noctuidae; genus Cosmia; species Cosmia trapezina. The sequence goes on from LR991049.1 coordinate 12,308,766, forward strand.
TTACGATTAAGTTCACAATGCAATGTATTTCACACGCGTGCGATTTTTCATTTTCCAACACGTGTGCGGGAATAAAAATTGCTACAGATAAGTAACTTATACCTATACTTAGGCCAAATTGGTTCAATGCCTCTATTCACAACTCTATTCGGAGGTGAATGTATTTTTTAATCTCGGCAAAGAGATAGGTACAATATGCGTATATATATAGGTTATATAGGTTATATGCGTCTTTAATATTTTTTGAATAAGTATTTAAATAATGTTTATAAATAGAATATCATCAAAAACCATGATTATTACAATTAAAAAAAAGTTTAAGAACAAATTAACATTAATTTGTGTTCTAAAGTCAAAAATATTTGAATTTTCAATTTTTCATATTAGGTTATCGGCTTTATACCTTTATTTCTCCTTCAACCTGGCGAAAGCAAAGCGCGGAAAAAAAAGAAAATTTAAATCATAGTTTCCTAATAATTCATGATAAAAATATTTTCATTTTATTTCTTCAAAAGTGTATTGAAAAAAGTCGTTTGACACTCGTGGACATTTGCTATTGCAGTTCTCGGCTTAAAAACAACCTCGCCTACGGCTCGGGTGTTAATTCCGCCTCGAATGCAATAACAAACGTTCTCCACTTGTATCAAAATGTACTATTCTTAGTGCATACCTGTACATCCTCTAAGGAACATAGCATAGCACTTTTCTTGACACTAACGCCTGTCAAAGATGTAACAATGACAGCCGGGACTAGGGTTGCCATACGTCCGGAATTTTCCGGACATGTCCGGTAATATAAGTCTATGTCCGGCATGTGGGGGGAATTCTAAGCCGTCCGGAATTTCTATAATTTTATTTGTGTAAAAATAAAATAAAAATTATATTAATTTAATATTAACTGTCAGCGAGCGTGGGCGGAGAAGGGGCACTTCCCTCTCCCCCGCTCGCCCCTCGTCGAGAATATTCGCGAAAACGTGAATTGCTTAGTTCACTCTCACATAAATATAACGAAACCCAGCATGAAACAACTCGACCAACTCGACGTTAACTTATTATACTTACTTACATAGACTTATAAAAAAAGATGGACTCCGCGCCACGCATATCGAAAGTGAAGCACAGTAAGTATGCCGGACCGTTTGTACAAACACGCCTCGCGCACACATTTACATCATAGTATGCCGACCGGCCACCATTACGTGACACGAGCAACGGCGTCTTTGCAGGTACTCAAAACATGCACACATAGATCGGTACGGTGCTTCACTTTCGATATGCGCGGCGCGGAGTCCATCTTTTTTTATAAGTCTATGCTTACTTATTTACAAAAAAGTCAGGAATTTTCTTGAAATGTCCGGAATTTACTCCGGAATTTTATTTTTTTTATCTGGTAAGCCTAGCCGGGACCAACAGCTTACCGTGCTATAACAGCGATGCTATGTTTACGCTCACGCCTCGTTGGAAAGTAAGAACATAGTTATTGGCGCAAGTTCACTAGACCAGTCGATGTTGCCATAAACCGGTGCATTACGACAGACTTACTTGTACACCAGTTTCGTAGTTAGACATTAATAGACGAATGTGAACGAATTTTGTAGTAAAGTAACACAATTTGTTTAGGATTTAGAGGGGCTCGTGATTTTGTGGCTTAAGGTGATATGTAAAAAGTGAATTGGGCGGGAATAAGAAAGTGACAGAGTCAATTACTTCCACATGCGAAAAACCGGTCAAGAGCGAGTCGGACTCGCGCACCGAGGGTTCCGTTCCGATTTCTGAAAAAGTGTGCTATTTAGAGACATGGTTTTATTTTTCCTGTAATCTTTACATAAACTTCTATCACATAGAATAATTTCAGATTTTTCTCTTTACAAACTTCGGAGATAAGGGGGGGGAACGGTATTTTTTTTCACATTTTTCATCAAAAGTCGAAAACTATGTGACCTAAAAAAAAATAAAAACACGTTTGATAATGTGCAAACAACGCTCTTTCATATGATACCCCACATGCCCTAGTAGCCCCACTTTAAAGTTGCAAAAAAAACATAAACATTTTTATTTGTTTCTTATTTGCAAAATAGTTGGGTAAACGTCATCTAAAACTGTTCCAAATTTCAAGTTGATAGCATTAGTAGTTCTTGAGATATCCAGCTGAGACAGACTGACAGACAGACTGAGTGACACCATAAGCGTTCCTTTTTTACCATTTTGGTACGGAACCCTAAAAACGAGAGCGCAACAATGCGCTGAAACCAAAATAAAAATTGTTTAAAAATTGATAAGCTATCTATCAAAAATATTTTCAGTCAGAGTTTTCAATTACCTAATACGCACATTTTGAATGCAATTTTGCAATGAAATTACTTACTAGTTAGAATTACAGAAAAAAAAACATAGTAAAGACCTTTTCGAAATTAAATTCTATCGAGGAAATTTAACCTAATTGTGTTTTCCTTCAGTCAAAGTATTAATCAAATAGTCAATAAACACATAACCAAAAATGAAATCCGTACATGCTGCGATAGTGAAATATATGGTTACGAAAAATTCCCCAATTTATTTTAGTCTCGCCTTAAGGCGCTACCCCGAGACAAACCTTGCGATACAGAGGCAATTAAGAGTAATAAACTACAACTAAAACCAATTTATTAATTTTCGATATTCTATCATCACATTGCACGTTATTATTTGTTTTTATGTGTTAAAAATCCATTTAAAATCTCCTTGTAAAAAAAGTGACTAAACTGATTAATTGCATGCAACTTTTGCTAAAGTTGACGTTCTAATCATTTGAGGATAATGATAATGCATAGATAATTTTAAAATCTCAATAATTCACGTTCTATTTTATTTCAAAAGATCGCTATTCCTTTTTAGGGTTCCGTACCAAAATGGTAAAAAGGAACGCTTATTGTGTGAGTCAGTCTGTCTGTCTGTCTGTCACAGCTGGATATCTCAAGAACTACTAATACTATCAACTTGAAATTTGGAACAGTTTTAGATGACCAACTATTTTGCAAATAAGAAAGAAGTAAAAGTATTTATATTTTTTTTGTAACAGGGACTGAAAGGGGGTCTTAAAAATTCAAAGTGGGGCTACTAGAGCATGTGGGGTATCATATGAAAAAGCGCTGCTTGCACATTCTTAAACTATTTTTTTTTTTTTTAGGCCGCATAGTTTTCGACTTTTGATGAAAAATGTAAAAAAAAATACCATTCCCCCACGTCAATGTCATGTCACCAATGGTCACCCATCCACGGAACAACTGCGGAAAGCGTAGCTTAACCTGACCGATCGACCCGTGCCACTGTTATTAACCGACTTCCAAAAGGAGGAGGTTCTCAATTCGTCGGAACCTTTTTTTTTTTTTTTTTTATTTTTTTTTTATTTTTTTTTTTTATGTATGTTCCCCGATTACTCGAAAATGGCTGGACCGATTTGGATTTTTCTTTTTTTGTTCAAAAGGGTATACTTCCCAAGTGGTCCCATGATCATCAAGTCAGGATCTGATGATGGGATCCCATGGAAATCGAGGGACACCCTCAAATTTTATTGGCACACCTATATCGATTTCGGTATTTTTTATAGTAACTCGTGCATTTGCTCTCGGAAAATACCATTCGGTGAACTGGAACTGATGATGAAGACCACAGAGGGCCATCGGAAATACTCAATTATATCTAAGTATATCACAGGTTGCGATTCGATTACTTTAATATGGTTTATGCTCGTCAAAATGCATAATGGTAATGGTGACTTCACCATGAGCTCCAGTTCTCCTGGTTCTTACTAGGAGAACTCCTCAACAATTAACGTCCCTGCATCGGGAAAAGAAATATTTTGTAAAACGTGATGAGCAGTTGACATTGGGTTATTGTAACTTAGATAAATTACAAACTGAACCACTAAAAAGTGAAAAATAAAAACTTTTTTACAAAAAAAAAACCGACTTCCAAAAAAAACACTACAAACTGAAAAATAACTTTAATTTCGGAAGTCGGTGGCAAAAACCTAAAATACTGATCCAAAGACACCGACTACCGAAATTAAAGTTATTTTTCAGTTTGTAGTGTTTTTTTTGGAAGTCGGTTTTTTTTTTGTAAAAAAGTTTTTACCCCCTCGACAAGCGTTATGTAAGTTTCAAAAATAACAAAAATATGCCTGCCACATTAATCTACATAAAATGTGTGCGTTAATTTTAACATGTAGGTCAAAGTTGAAAATACAGTAAGTTTAAAACGATTAAATTATAAAAAAGAATCAGTTACATAAAAAACTAATTAGGTAACCTATTAGTAAGCGGTTAAATAAATTAAAATAATTAATTGTATCAGTCAGTCGGGTAGTTGGGTACATTACCAGGCGATAGCAATGCGGACGAATTTTCGACGCCATGTTTTAATTTGTGAATAATTTTAGTTAGGATATAATTTTGTTATTTTTAGGTTATGTTTATATTACACTAGCTTTTGCCCGTGGCTTCGCCCGCGTGGATGTCGGAAAATATGTCACAGGAACAAAAATATTGAGATAGCTTCTGCCCGCGACTTCGTCCGCGTAATGTTCCCCCGACCCACGCCGTCGCATTGCATTGCCTGCCCGCACTATTACTTCGTTTTCTTAGCTACTTTCATTCCCTATTTGACACCCTTAGGGATGGAATTTCCAAAAATCCTTCCTTATTCCTTGTCTACATTATAAAGGGAACCTCTGTGCTAAATTTCAGCTTTCTAGGTTCAAGGGTTTGGGCTGGGCGTTGATGAGTCAGTCAATCTGGCAGTCAGGACTTCTCTTTTTATTATATGTAGATAGATTTAAATTAATTAAAACAAATTTCATAATTATACGGTGACATTGTATCATAAATTTTTAAATAATAATTTAACATGTACTTATGTAAGATTTATAAACATATTTAAGGAAGTTAAAAATAATAGAAGTTGTTTATAATTTCGAAAATGTCATGATAGCTGCACAGCGGTTGAGGCCTTGCTTGGCATGCACGAGGTTGTATGCTCAAATCCGGGCAATTACCAGTAGGCTGAGGGGCTCGTGGCTAAGTAATAACAGCCGCACGTGTCGATCGATCAGGTTAAGCTACGCCTGCCGCGGTTGGTCCGTGTGTGGGTGACCATCTTTACATACCGAGACTCCTCCGTGTGACCAATCGGCACGCTCCACGCTTTTTCCTGTACCGCTATTGGTCGCAGCTGCCGCCATTTTAGCGAGCGCCGCTTGACAGCCACCATACTTGCGAGTGAGATGGAACTAACAGCTGCAGTGTATTATGAACCTTATAGTAGTGATCTAAGGTTGATTGTAAGTTTTAAGCCATCTCGTTAATCTTCGGGGCCATACTTTCTTTTCTGCGTGAACGAAGATTCACGACGCGCCTTATTAGTTGAGTACTACTGTACCGAAGACGCTATGTTGTGGAGGTCAGACAGGTGGTCGCTCCAAGTAAAATACTGGTATTCAGCTGCATCCGGTTAGACTGGAAGCCGACCCCAACATAGTTGGGAAAAGGCTAGGCAGATGATGATGACATACCGCTTCTCGAAGTGACTTTACCTATTGAATCAAATTACGGCTTTGATTGTGTATAAAATTTCACTGTGTATCCAGCATGAGAAAGGTATGGCCAAATTTAAGGGTGGTGGTACAGATCATCAAACTGAACAACTTTCTCCATGGGACCAACATCGTAACCACGAAAAAATTATCAGCTGTCCCGTAAAGTGCCTCAACCTACTCGACACAAATGTATGGAATGGCTGAGTTTTTGGAACGAAGTTCCTTATCGCGCGTTGTGAAAGGGGGCTAGACGGAAAAAAGTCTCACGAAAAGTTGTCACGACACTTTTTGCTATAGGTAGCTATTGTAAGCCGTGCGGCGTGCGCATGTTTCTCTGTCTGTCTCTCTCTCTCTCTTATAGAAAGCAAGCCAGATATTTTCATTTCTATTTCGCATTGAACAGTGTGGTGTCGCGATGATGATGATGATGATGATGGTGATGATGATGATGATGGTGATGATGATTATGATGATGATGATGATGGTGATGATGATGATGATGATGATGGTGATGATGATGATGATGGTGATGATGATGATGATGGTGATGATGATGATGATGGTGATGATGATGGTGATGATGATGATGGTGATGGTGATGATGATGATGATGATGATGATGATGATGATACGTATAAAAATAAAATTTTGTTACAATTCCTTCACTAATTAATCGAAAGGAACTTTGTTCCATCCGGGTGTCCCTTGACACCTCTCAAGTTTTTTTTTTTTTTCGTGATTATGGCAGGGTTTCGTTGAAACAGAGCAATGAAAAGCAACTCTAAGGTGTGAAAGCGTTCGTTTTGTTTTACGTTGCGCAGAAAAATGTGACAACGCTTATGAGTTAACGTTTGTATTTCACTCCTCATAAAATTTCCATACCGATGATTCTTATGGAGTAAACTCCAAGAACGTGAACGAAACCGCGGAATAATCCTAGCCAGTAACTTTATAATGTATGTATGTATGGTCGCATCAATCTCACAAATTGCTTAACCGATATACCTAGTTTGTTCGTTAATTTATTTTGTATAAGTTTACCAGTTTTTTATGGTGTTAGCAATGGATTATTTATGGAAAATCACTGGTAAGTATATTAATCTATGATGTATAAATAAATGTAGAATACTAATGATGTCTGGTTTTTTACTACATTATCTGTGGTCGTTAAGTCTGACAACCAGTCTTACCAAGGGGTTTTGTTTAATAGTAGGTAACTGGGTTGTGGAGGTCAGATAGGCAGTCGCTACGACATGTTGAAAGATTATTAATTGTTTTAGCAAACACTTTCACATGTCAAAAAAAAAACAACATTTAAAAACTACTTAGTAAATAAAAATATCGCGGCGATTTTTTTTCGCGCACTGGATTTTGAACGCTCTGCTTAGCGCCGAGAGTTGAAAATCCAACAGTCTGTTTTTTTCGACGCGCTGGGATGCACTCTGTTGTAGTTAGGTTGGATTATCGAAGCTCTGCTCAACACCGAGAGTTGAAAATCCAGTGCGCGATAAAATCCCGCCGCAATATTTTTACGTGTGTGCGAACGTCGGCTTAGATGAGGTCGGTGCAGTACGGCCGAATTATCTTGGCAAGTCCGAACTTGCGCAGAAGGCTGCGCATTAAGATTTTTTAGGAACCAAATGGGTGAGTGTGAGGGAAAGAACATGCGCGAAACTTCTCTTGCACTGCCTAGACAGGTTCACTCTTGTATGGTTCTTTCCTCAAAATACCATTTCACACATGGACCTACATGGACCTCACGTGATCTGAGCAAGATTATGTCGACTTTAAAAGTGACTTTGACCCCTGAGTTTGATTTTTTTTAGAGCTTTATGGGACCATAGACCTACGTATTCGAAATTAATTTCAACTTTATAACTTAACGCGTCCCTGAGAAACAGGGTCTTGACAGACTGACAGACAGACGGACAATGAAGTGATCCTTTATGGATTCCATTTTTTCCTTTTGAACTATCAAAAATGGTTAATTTGTCATTTTATCACGTTTTTTTTTTGGATTACAAACTGTTTCCAGTTGGAGAATTGACCGTGTCGTATATCAATTAATGGGTGAACATGTTTTTCAACTACGGAACCCTTCATTGTGCGTGGTTCAACACGCACATGTGCAATTACGTTAAACTGGACACCAAAAATGCTTGAAATTACATATTAACTATTCAAATGCAAGCATGTACAAATTAGAACAGCACAATTAATAGTAAGACTTTACAGCAATTAAGTTTATTTAGGTATCGGTAAATGCCCGAATCAAGTCATGGACTTCTAATTTTAGTCTGAACGATCTACAAATTAAAATTAACAGCTAAACTCATTCGGAACCCTAAAAACATCAAATTCCATTACATTCTTAAAAGTCAAACCGACGATAAATGACATAACGAAGATATAAGAAAGGCATGGTTCGATGGTCGCCTGTTGCAAGCACAGAGTGGCGAAATATTGAGCCAAGCGACGTAAATCTTGCTGCCGTAGTCGTATCACAGAATATAACAGAAGGTTGACTCCATACAACAAGCAAAGACAGGCACACACATACATAGACATGTACGTACGGGGTAGCGCCTTAGGGTGGGCTTCCCCTGGCGCTTAAAATTTTCTTACGTTCAATTTTCAAGTATCAGGTACCAAAGTTATGTAAAAATATTACGTACAGACGCCAGCACATCAAGCTACTACAATCTTTCAAAATTCTTTAATAGATTTTCATCTTTATCGCTAAAGCATTAGGTTCAAGGTTGATTGGAAAAATTTGACAGTTTCGGGTGGCTTGACCTGCTGGCGTCTGTACTCACTTTTCTTAAAGCCTGACTGCTGATTTTTATGTATGTTTTACATAATATTCTTAATAATTAAGAATCAATACTGTGGCGGCATCTACATCGCCACATATGAACTACGCATCAATGACATGACGTCACGCAAACCTGCATCGCGCAATTAGAGTTTACCACGCGATTAGCAATTATGTACAACGTCCCGACATCAACCGTCGGGCAGTGGCCCACCAGACACAATACCCATCTGGTCGGAGGATCCTCCCTTTTCAATAGAGGATGAGTGAACTTTACACCCTGTTCCTCATGCCTCTAAAATACTGTCAGACACTTCCCGTTAGCGGTTTTTTCCGACAGACGCTTTAAAGCTTGCAAAATATTACGAAAATGGAGGGTGTGTGTATGGAGTACCCAACTGATATGGCTTATCGATGTTGTACCTACGCCGAAGATGAATTTTCAAAGCGACCAATCGACACGCTCCACGCACCGCGCTTCTTTTTCCCGTACCGATATTGGTCGGCAGCTGCCGCCATGTTAGCGCGCGCCGCGTGGCATGTTAGTCAGCCGCCATACTTGCGAGTGAGACGGAACTAACAGCTGCAGTGTGTTATGAACCTTATAGCAGTGATCTAAGGTTGATTGTAAGTTTTCAGCATTCTTTCTTTAATCTTCGGGGCCATACTTTCTTTTCTGTGCGATCGAAGATTCACGACGCGCCTTATCAGTTGGGTTAGGTTAGGTTAGTTAGTTGGGTTATTCAAAAACACATACAGTGGTGTATGTGTTTTTGAATTGACCTTCTGTGTCTATTTATTATGTGTACTTAAGTTTAGAAAGACGGCTTTGGCACCGGCCGGATAAAGGCGTTGCCCGAAATATGTGGTTAGTAAAGTGTGTTGACGGTTGCAGACACGACCTTAATATTATACTAGGAACCTGTCCCTCCAAGGAAGCGATTATCAACGATTTTCTCGCTCATTAAAGTATCCAAAGATTTTATCAAGTAAAAGAGATATACAACGTGTAACGCTAAATGAAAAAAAAAATCAGATGTTCAGTACATTTTGACGAATTAGGCGAACATAAATGTACTGAACAGCTGATTATTTTTTCGCGATTTTAGGTTTGGTCCCATAGTAAAAGTTGTTCATAATGATGAGTACAATGACCCCTTAAGAGGTTTTGCGCATTTAACGTTACATGTTGTATATTACTAGCAGTAATATATGTAAGTCAACGTACGCACGAACGTAAAAATATCGCGGAGATTTTTTTTCGCGCACTGTATTTTCAATCGTCTGCTTAGCGCCGAGAGTTGAAAACCCAACAGTGTGTTTTTCCGACGCGCTAGAATGCATTCTGTTGTTGTTAGGTTGTATTCTCAATGCTCGGCTCAACAACGAGAGTTGAAAATCCAGTGCGCGATAAAATCCCGGCGTGATATTTTTATGTCCGTGCGAACGTCGGCGTCGGCTAAGTCTCGAACCCGTAAGAATGTCGGGATGAAAAGTATGATATGTGAACTATCTGTATACTATCAGAAAAATGTTTAAATATAACTCGCAAAATAATTAAGTTTAATTCAGTTTGGCCTAATTAGCTTAATATTATCGACAGTTAAGTTGTTTTCATTATTTAATTGTATTTTTATTTCATCTTTTTCATTGTTTAATTAGTTATAAGCGCATAATGTAGTGCAAGCAGTGCTCTTCTTTAAGTAATGGGGCACTTAGACCTAAGTTTGAAATGTTATACTATATACATGTAATAGTGTACTCATTGTTGAGGAGCCAAATAAAATAAATAAAAATAAATAAAATATGTGTATAATCCAGATTATAAACTATATGTTTGCCAAATTTCATCAAAATCCGTTCAGTAGTTTTTGCGTGAAAGAGTAACAAACTCCATCCATCCATCCGAATTTTTCAGGCGATTTTTTTTGTTACGTGGCGATTTTTCCACCAATTTATTCCGCAAAACTTAGTTTCAAAAACAATTCTCTACAAATAAACGAGATGTTACATCCAACAATTAGTAAAAAAAGAATCGACTCGTAAACCTTCAACACTCAAGGAAAAATCAAACAAGAAAATGTAGCAAAGTCGATAAAATCTAGACTAAAATCTAGGATAGTCTTCGTAGTGAAAGTGTCATCATCTTATCAAGTATTATATAATATGAAACGGGTTTTCTTAGAACACGTTTCTTCAATGTGTTAGGACATCTAGTGTAGGTACTTGCTGACATTATTATCGTCGACTACCTCTTGCTCGCGACTTCATCCGCGTGAAGTTTCTTGTTGTAACATACAACAAGTCCTATGACACTCGGCTAGCGTTGCCATCTCTAAAAATCAAAAAGCCGGACTTTTAGGTTCCAAGGCCGGACGCTAAGATAAAAAAGGATTTTTGACAAAAATTTCGAATAAAACACATAAGTACTTAAAAGCCGGACATTTATGAGCCCCAAGGCCGGATGATAAAAAAAGGGATTTATAAAAAAAATCGAATAAGACAAATATTTTTCAAGTACATTTTTATTAGTATCAACATTTAAATTTTTCTCTTTGGAAGAAACCTGTTTCAAGAGATCAATTTCCATAATAATTTCCTTAAAAAAATTGTTTACATGTCGCAAATTAAATTCAACGATCACCATTTTGGCAATAGTTTCTGGTCTCTGGTACCAAACCTCAGATAGGTTTGGTACCAAGGACCAGGTAGGCAAGGGCGACCGAGCTCTGCTCGGGTGAAAATAGAGAAAATTAATTTTCCCAGTTAAGAGACCGGTCGATTTTTCGCCCCCGTAAACTAAACATTATATTGCAACTTTCACCTTTTAAAAATTTTATTTGTAATCACGTTCCGTTCTCGAAAACGTCCGTAACGATTTCGAGAACGGAACGTGATTACAAATATTTTTTTTTTTACGAAAAAATACAACCGACTTCCAAAAACAGCACTCAATCAACTCAGCCTACCGCAGTCCAATGCTGGACATGGGCCTCTCGCAGACTGCGCCACAACACCCTGTCCTCCGCCTTCCGCATCCAGTCTGCCCCAGCCACTTTCTTCAGGTCGTCGGCCCATCTAGCTAGCTAGCGGAGCCGACACGCGCTCTCCACTCCAGGACCCGTCTGCTCCACCGGCCATCGGTCCTTCCACAAACATGGCCAGCCCACTGCCACTTCAGTTTGCTTACTCTGCCAGCTATGTCGGTTACTCCGGTTCTTTTCCGGATAACTTCATTCCTGATTTTATCCTTCAAAGAAACTCCGAGTATAGCCCGCTCCATAGCGCAATAACAACACTACAAAGTGAAAAATAACTTTCGGAAGTCGGTATCTGGTTAAATGTATTTTACGTTTTTTTGCCACCGACTTCCAAAATTAAAGTATTTTTCACTTTGTAGTGTTACTGATTTTTTTTCGCGATTTCAGGTTTGGTCCCATAGTAAAAGTTGTTCATAATGATGAGTACAGTGACCTCTTAAGAGGATATTGGTCAATAACCAGTAACCCTGTTTTATTACTTGTTATCATCAGTGAATTTTTTCAGATTTTTTTTTGTCACATTGGCCGCCCCTAATATCAAAAATCAGGGCAAATCCTTCACTGATTACAGGCATGACGCTGTGTTATTATTTTTTTCTCATTAAATACCTACCATCTCTAATTAAGTACTAATTAAAATTCTCAATGTCATGGCTACAGACTAACTACTTAAGATACAATGTCATCTGTCTAGCGTCGTCTAAAACAAGTAAGTTTTGGTCTGGTCGACTTCCGCGCCGAATCGGAAGTTTCCATTAACGAAACAAATTGATTATTTATTTGTTTACACTGCTTAAACAAGGAAATGAATTGTTTAGCAGTTTAACATAAAACATCTGGTTGGTTGGTCGACTTTACACTTGCAAAGGGCTGGCCTATTTTTTGGCCAAAGAATTAGCATTGCCATACAACATGGCAATGCTGTCAGCCTTTTGGGCACTTTTCCTGTCGACAGCGATGCGGACGAATTTTTTGATGCCCTATGATTATTTCCTCTCCTTTTTAGGGTTCTGTACGTCAAAAGGAAAAAACGGAACCCTTAAAGGATAATTTCGTTGTCCGTCTGTACTAACTAAATTTACAACTACTGTAACCTTAAAATAAATTATTTTAAAACTATAAAAAAAAATATATTTGAGACCCATATAGTAAGCCCTTTGATTTGATATGTCACACGGAACAGTTAGCAAAACTTTTTTTTAAATTTTCTTATTTGCCCCCTAAAAGTGACCCCCATATTCAAAATTCATTAATTTTCTTTACCCATACGTGTTTGGGTTACAGAAATCCATATGTGTACCAAATTTCAACTTAATCGGTCCATTAGATTCGGTGCAAATTGGCTATGACAGACGGACAGGCAGACGCACAAGTGATCCTATAAGGGTTCCGTTTTTTCCTGTTGAAGTACAGAACCCTAAAAACTTGTATACTTTATTTTAAGTAGAAGAAAACTTACTTTAATGGAAAATAAACAAATTAACACGTTCGCCGTGCCGCTAACATACTCGTTCAATAAAATTATAATAATGTTTAGTCTTAAGAGTTGTAGGTCGTAGGTTCGAACCCAGGCAGGCGCTATAATTTGTGTAAATTATTTCATCACCACTGCTCTCAAAACGGTGAAGGAAAACATCGTGAGGAAACCGGCATGTCCTAGAACCAAACATTCAAAGACATGTGACATCTACCAACCCGCACTGGGCCCGCGTGGTGGATTACGGCCCACTCCCTCTCACAGAAAGGCCTATGTCCCAGCAGTGGGAACATGATAGGCTGAGTACTGATGATGATGATGATTTTTGATTTTAATTAGGGCTCCTTACCAAAATGGTAAAAAGGAACCCTTATGGTGTGACTCAGTCTGTCTGTCTGTCTGTCACAGCTGGATATCTCAAGAACTACTAATGCTATCTACTTGAAATTTAGAACAGTTTTAGATGACGTTTGCCCCACTATTTTGCAAATTACTTCAGAAAGAAATAAAAATATATACGTTTTTTTTTGCAACAGGGACTGAAAGGGGTTTTAAAAAATCAAAGTGCATGTGGGGTATCATAATTATGAAAGAGCGCTGTTTGTACATTCTCAGGATTTTTTTTTTAGGCCGCATAGTTTTCGTCTTTTGATGAAAAACGTAAAAAAAAATACCGTTCATCCCCCCCCCCCACCTTTTTCGAAGTTTGCAAAGACAAAAATCTGAAATTATTCTATGTGATAGAAGTTTATGTAAAGATTACAGGAAAAATAAAACGTCTCTAAATAGCACTTTTCAAATCGGAACGGAACCCTCCTCGGTGCGCGAGTCCGACTCGCTCTTGACCGGTTTTTTTAACGTAAACCCTCACAAAATCCTCGCTTTTAACCTTTTAATCAACGGTACAGTAATATATATTCGCTTGACAACCAGGATTTGCCACAGGTAGCTATGATGCAAGATATTACCTACAGTGATAATTGCTTGTAACAATTTACTGCATACAATGGAAGAACAAAAAACATAAAATATGGCTACTGTTGAATGAATAATTTGCACAAGCACAGATCAATAATGAACGCTGGTAGTTATAAATTAAGATTTATTACATTTATACGAGCGATTTGCGAAGATATACGCTTGGCGAGGTCGGTTACATACCGAGACTCCTCCGTGCCTCGGATAGTACGTTAAGCCGTTGGTCCCGGCTGTCATTCGTGGATCTTTGACATTTGTTACGGGTCGTCAGAAGCTCGAAAGTCTGACAACCAGTCTTATCAACGAGTATCGTATTAGCCTACGCAGTAACTGGGTTGTGGAGGTCAGACAGGCAGTCGCTCCATGTAAAATACTGGTATTCAGCTGCATCCGGTTAGACTGGAAGCCGACCCCAACAATTGTCGTCGGAAAATCAAAAGAAACTATGATGGATGGGTAGCGTGCGGTCAAGTCTAACATCATTGGTAAAGCCAATATCAATCCGCCTAGCCTGTTCCCAACTATGTTGGTGTCGGCTTCCAGTCTAACCGGATGCAGCTGAATACTAATATTTTACATGGAGCGGCTGCCTGTCTGACCTCCACAACCCAGTAACTGGGTAATACGATACCCCTTGGTAAGACTGGTTGTCAGACTTACGGGCTTCTGACGACCCGTAACGACTGTCAAAGATCCACGAACGACAGCCGGGACAAACGGCTTAACGTGCTTTCCGAGGCACGGAGGAGTCTCAGTATGTAAAGATGGTCACCCATCAACGGACCAACTCCGGCAAGCGTAACTTAACCTGATGGATCGAGCCTTGCGGCTGTTATTACTTAGCCACGAGCTCTTGGTAAACGAGTCCACGAGCTCATTGATAAACCCAATAAAAAATCTAAATGATGAACAATTTTTGTCACAACCCGGAACAGAACCAGTAACCCTGAGCCAACGATACTCAGCTTCAACCTATTTTAAACCATTGCACACAAAAACACAACAAATAAAGTCTACGGCCTTACCTCAGACCGGAAGTTTAATATTTAATAAACTTTGAACTCGGAAAACCATGTTTTTTCTATGTATTATCTTTAAAAGGTCAATTTTTGTCGATAATGGCTCGTTAGTCGTTAAATTCAATTTTAAAAAGGTTTTGTGAATTTTTCAAAGAAAATGATTATTTTATCCTGCTGATTTCGTATCGCTAATGATGGCGCGTGTGTTGGATCATTCGGTTCCCTACAAAATGGTTGAGCTGGATGGTGCTGATCCACGCGTCATGTTCGTGAACGGACACCGTCAGTTTCAAATCAAACCTCAAATGGTTTATCATGATCATCCGTTATGTCGAAAATACTGCAGCATTCATTTTGAAACAAATATTATGGTAACGTTGAGGATTAATGATATGTATGTAGGTACTATGTTTGACTGATGAAAACACGATTCCATAAAATTTTCTCTATAGAAAAAAAATCCAAAGTTCGTTGGTATTCAAAAAGTACTTCAAATTAGATCATGAAACTTGGCATACTAGAACTAACTTTAAAGCTGGTCTTGTTTTTATTTTTTTCAAATTACCAAATAATGGTAATTTGAAAAACAATTATCTAAACTATCAGCGCCCATCACCGCACTTAGTCCGCAAGCAGTATCGTGCGAGCGAGATAAAAACCTGAGGTAGTATGGGCTCTTAACTGCCAGGGTTTATTTTTAATCTTATATTTTGAAATGTTTTTCTTTTACATTGTTCTTAAATAGAAGCAACAAGAATAATGTTCCCAGGATTTTGTAATACCTTGATTTACAAGTGTACGTGGAGTTTCTTGCCCGTTCTTCTCCACAGATCTACGTTTTGGAATGGGCAACTAGCTTCAACTTTCTGACTAACTGACCGACTCTTTGGCAATTCAAAAGTGCCTTTTTTTTTCTTTTTTTTTTTTGAGGGTGGGAAATTATCAAATAACTTCTCCCGCTCTGGGTGGAGCGGAAGGGCGTGTCAGACTTTTACTGACTAAAACCCACCCGTGTTCCTTCAGTTGCCTATGCCAGAGCCGCGGTATGTTCTTCAAACAACCCGCGACCCCAGCGGCGTCGGCCCTATTGGACCCCATCACTTGCTGACATCTCTTTGAGGCGCGCGTGGAACACAACGCGCCGTCGACTCGGGCCTGGTCCTTAGGCTAAGGACCAGGCCCGAGTCGACGGCGCGGTGAGCAGCGGGTAGCTCGCCGTCCGGTAAGGAGCCTCCTTACCGGACGGCGAGCTACCCGCTGCTCACCGTCCGCAGGCCCGCGCCTACGGTGGCCGGAAATCGCCCCGCGATTCCCGCCGCCCAGGGCGTCTCCTGCGGCGACTGAGGGCGTGAGGCTGCCTCTCCCTCACGCGTTCCGCCTCCTCCTTCGCGAGCATCACTGCTTCGCAGAAGGAGGTGACGGCCTCCCATGCACTCTCGCTCCGCACCATGGCCTGGACCAGGCTCGGACGCGAGAGATCGCCGCCGCCGATCACCTCCGTGAGAACACGGCGGTGCTCTGCCCAAGCCGGGCAGACCTCCACTGTATGCTCCACCGTGTCCTCCGGGCGATCCACACAATAGTGACACCCGGGCGTTTCCTCCCGCCTTATGCGAAACAGGAACCGCAGGTGAGGACCTGCGTCAGGCGGAAGGTGAGGACGCCGTGGCGCCGCTCTAACCACTCCTCAAAGAGGGGACTTATCGCCGCAATTGTGGCGTGCCCAGCGCTGGGCTGCGACAGTCGCGCTCTCCATGTCGCCATGAGATCCCGCCGGAGCTCTGTCCGCTGTACCGTGATTTCTCGCGGCAGCGGAGTTACGCCCCGGCGTTTCGCCTCCTCTCGAAAACTACAAAAAATCGTAGAACATACATGGGGGTTAAATCGATAGGTATATACTCTGCTATTAGCTCGCACTGGCTTGACACCTTACAAGAAACACCCTGTATATTCGTTCAAAATGGGCCCTCAATTCTCACAGACGTAAAACTTTATTACGCAAATAAAATGAAACCATAAACTAACAGCTAGTGTTTGAAATCATTTAAGCTACTAAATAAATTGTGAAAAGTTGTGAAAGCAAGAACAGGTCACCACTTCTTGTTGTTTGAAAGTTATGATCTTGATGAAATTCGGACCCTAAAAACCGGCCAAGTGCGTGTCGGACTACGCACAATGAAGGGTTCCGTAGTTGAGATTAAATTAATTATCCCAAGAACAAACTTAACATTATAGTTGAAAAACATGTTCTCCCATACGTTCCAACAGTAAATGTAAGTTTGTACTCACAATATTCAGAGATTTACCATGTTATTTTAAGACCACAAACTTCTTATAAGTTTTCCTGTAATCTACAGGTAAAGAACTATACAGAAAATAGTTGTTATTTTCTGTATTTTTTTCAAAATTTTAGGGTCAGTAGTTTCGGAGATAAGCGGGGGATGGTAAATTTTGTCTATTTTCTTAAATAACTTTAAAATGATTTATTTTAAAATTAAGAAAAAAAAAATCGTTTGATATGTCACACGGTACAGGTTGCAAAACTTTTTTTAAAATTTTCTTATTTGCCCACTAAAAGTGACACCCATGTTCAAAATTAATTTATTTACTTTAGCCGTACGTGTCTGGGTCACAGAAATCCATATTGGTACCAAATTTCAACTTAATCGGTCCATTATATTCGGAGCAAGTTGGCTGTGACAGACGGACAGACAGACAGACACACGAGTGATCCTTTATGGGTTCCGTTTTTTCCTTTTAAGGGACGGAACCCTAAAAAGCTTACCTGGAGCAAGCGTTATGATAAAACATCGTACCTTCTCCGTATGAGAAGAAGCGTCCAGCTGTGGGACATCTAGAGGCTGATATTATTTCTTGCTTAATTTAAGAATAGTTGATTTATGAGTAAAAAAATACCATAAATTAAGTAATAACACCTTGAGACGTTCCAACTAATCTGTTTTGTAATGTTTTACTTCGTACCAAAAATTAATACAGATGGGACACTCCGCAAAATCATTTAAGGCGATCCCCCCACCAAAACCTTGCGATAGTTCGTTATTCAGAGCACGTTCACTTTTGTTTTTATGTGAAATAAATAGATTTAAAGTCTCCTTGTAAAAAAGTGTCTAAAGTTATTGATTGCATGAATCTTTTGCTAATGGTGACGTTCTAATCATTTAACTAATGGATAGATAATTTAAAAATCTAAATTATTCACGTTTTATTTTATTTCTAAATATCACTATTCTTTTTTATTTAAATAATTTTAAAAAAATAAGAATTTTATGGTGAAGTGCGCAGGGAGCGAGACAGAGCGAGGCTGAGCGGCGGGACAGAGAAAGACCGAACGCTCAAGGTCGTTTGGTCGAGGTATGGCCTTAAATAAAAATCGAATCTTGCTACGACACAATAAAGTGCAATTCAGGTCGCACAACGCTTATTACCTACAATTATATTCACCTACAAGTTGCCTCTCTTTCTATCGCGTAACTCTTATACCTTCTGACCTACTGAATTAGACCCGCGGACGGGGCCCGCCCGGACTGTCCCATCTGTAATAATCTGTGGCATAACCACAGAATACATTGGCATAACTTTATATTAGTTGTGAAATCAATACGACCGCGGTGAATGCCTCGTCATCTACTGTTCTCATGCGCTACTTACTGATCATGAGGTACTAGGTTCGATGTCCGGGTCGAGCAAAGTGTTACTTATTGGGTTTTTAGGGTTCCGTACCTCAAAAGGAAAAAAGAGGAAAAAAGGAGGAGCTAACAAGTAGGTACTTACATAAGATTCACTTATAATAATAGCCCATTCTTGGAGAAGGCTTTAGACTATTTAACATCATGCTAGGTCCCTTAGGAGCCAATCGGTCAAGAAAAAGTGTGATATTTAGAGACATCGTTTTATTTTTCCTGTAATCTTTACATGAACTTCTATCACATGGAATAATTTCAGATTTTTCTCTACGCAAACTTCGGAGATAGGGGGGAACGGTATTTTTTTTTACATTTTTCATCAAAAGTCGAAAACTATGTGGCCTAAAAAAAGAAAAAAAAATGTTTGAGAATGTGTAAACAGCGTTCTTTCATATGATACCCCACATGCCTTAGTAACCCCACTTCAAATTTTTGAGACCTCCTTTCAGTCCCTGTTGCAAAAAAAACATACCTAAGTATATATTTTTATTTCTTACCTATTTGCAAAATAGTTTGGCAAACGTCATCTAAAGCTGTTCCAAATTTTAAGTTACATATGATACCCAGCTGTGACAGACAGACAGACAGACTGAGTCGCACCATAAAGGCTCTTACAGACAGAGGCGATATCGCGTCGCGACGCGATATTTTTCTACGGATATAATATCGAAATATCGCGTCGCGACCGCGATATCGCCTCTGTCTGTAAAAGCCTTTAGAGTTCCTTTTTACCATTTTGTTACGGAACCCTAAAAAGTCAGAACGAACGCTAAGCAAAAACGAAGTAATCGCGCGGGTAGGCGATGCGACGCGAGGTATTGTTGCCGAAGGGCATAATACTACTTCCGGGAGATCTGTACATAATATACCTCACGTGCAGACTAATCTCAAAAAAATCTACAAAGAGCTTAGTTAATATGCAATTTATTGTTTTTAGCTCTTTTATAATTAAGTATCATTTATTTACTCAGAAAAATCTTAAACTACGACATTTTACTGTGGGCTTTTCCTGTTAAGGGTAGAACTGGTTTTTTGTGACTTGCTTTGGACTAACAATAATGTTCATTTGCTTTGATATATGATAAACACTAAACGAAAAAAAAGTAACCTCAATTTTCAAATAAAAAACATGTTTATAATTTGAGGTCACTGTCGGACTGCATCACAGAACATTAATACCTGTGTTATTGCGCTTCTCTTTCTTTTCTATGGACTGCATAGAAAAGAAAGAGAAGCGCAAGAACACAGCTCTGGTAATTTACTGCTATTTACAAAAAATCTATTGATTGGACTAAAAAATAACACACTTTACTTTTTGATTGGTTCAAACTAGTTTGAAATAATGCTTGAGTATTGAGTGACGTTCTATAATACGGTACTAAATTACGTTAACGTTACGTGCTTGTAGATAGTCTGACAAAAAATCAGAATGATTGCATGTATATTAGTATGGTTTTTTAGGGGGAAAAACAATATTTACAATAATAATGTGAGTGTATCACATTTCACTCGACGTAAAAAAAAAATTTAAAAAAAACGTAAGTATTGTATGTGTGTGTATAATTATGTGTAATAATAATATTTAAATTTTAAAGTTTACTTTTTATTTTTAGGGTTCCAAAAGGAAAAAACGGAACCCTTATAGGATCACTCGTGTGTCTCCTACTGAGCAAATTGGCTGTGACAGATGGACAGACAGACAGACGTCTGTCTGTCCGTCTGTTACAGCCAATTTGCTCCGAATCTAATGGACCGATTAAGATGAAATTTGGTATACATATGGATTTCTATGACCCAAACACGTACGGCTAAAGTAAATAAATGAAAATCAGCTGTTCAGTACATTTATGTTCGCATAATTCGTCAAAATGTCAAACAGCTGATTTTTTTTTCGCGATTTCAGGTTTGGTCCCATAGTAAAAGTTGTTTATAATGATGAGTACAATTACCCCTTAAGAGGATAACGGTGATTAAAATTACACCCAGTATACAGGGTTACTTATAATTCAAGGTATTCCTTGCAGGTCGTCATAGTAAGGTTAAAATGCAACAAATTAAGCCACCAATTAATGGTCTACCGAAATTCAATAGCTTTTGTTTTAGTTAGATTTTTAGTTTTTTTATGAAAAATACAATTCAAAAATGATTTAAGGCGCGACTTTACTGGAATTTGAGTTATTGTCACAGCTGATGCCGTAGCAGATCTTTGTTAAAAAATAAAAGTTGAAAAATGCTTAAAATTTTGGCAAATATCACTAATTTAACATTTTATTTTTCGTAATTTATATTTTTCTTAGACAAAAATTACAAAAAAAAAACTGAATTTCGGTAGAACATTTGGTGGCTTAATTTGTTGCATTTTAACCCTACTATGATGTGCTGCAACGAACACGTCGAATTACAAGTAACCCTGTATAAATATTTTAATAACAAATACCAATATATTGATAAATCAGATATGGTACGGAACCAAAAATGTGCGAAGTCCAACACGTACTTGGCCGGTTTTTTACAAATAAAGTCGTCTCTTAAATATTGTCAGTGATTTTATTAATGACTACCAGGTGGATTAATACCAGTTCGTTTTTTATAGGGAACAAGTCATAATTGGCCAATTACTTACTACCATAACATGTTTATATTTCCCTCCATTAATTATTTCAATAATTGATCAATTTAATTCTCAAAATATTAAGTAGGTAGGTAAACAACATGATTAAAATTAAATTAATAACTTTATATGCATAGAAAAAGCCGGAGGGGCTCGTGGCTAAGTAATAACAGCCGCACCGGTTGATCGAAGGTTAAGCTACGGTTGCCACGGTCAGTTTATGGATGGGTGACTCCGAAAGCCGTTGGTCCCGGCTGTGATTCGTAGATCTTTGACAGTCGTTACGGGTCGTCAGAAGACCGAAAGTCTGACAACCAGTCTTATCAAGGGGTATTGTATTACCCAGTAAGTGGGTTGTGTAGGTCAGATGAGCAGTCGCTCAATGAAAAATACAGCTGCATCCAGTTAGACTGGAAGCCGACCCCAACATATTTAGGAAAAGGCTAAGCTGGGTAGTTAATATTTTATAATAATAATTTACCAATTAAATACACAAAATATTTAGTAAACAACGTGATTAGGTAAATATTTATTAATTACTTTAAATGCATAGAAAATCTTTTTCATAGAAACTAGATAATAATTATCTTTTATTTTTATCTGGGGATTCCTGTTACCATTAGGTAGTATTAACATTAATGATAATAATCCGCCATTTTGATTCTGTGTGCAGACAAAAGAAGATCATCATGGTCTTGGATGATGAGCGGACTTTTTTTGGCGGAAATGGTGAAAACGGTTTCCCTCTTGATATCACCATCATCTGCCTAGCCTTTTCCTAACCCCTCTTGACTCCTTCTTGTGGTCGGCTACCCGTTTACCCGATGCACCTAAATACCAGTATTTCACATGGAGCGACGGCATATCTAACCTCCACGACCCAGTTACTGGGTATCGTGGAACTCTTGACAGATTAATAAGAAGACAAGTAAGTAATAAAAATAATGTAAACGGTAACAATACAATTGAAAGTAAAAACTTAAATATTATGAAGTCATTCTAATTATATAATTATATTATAGTTATATAAATTATTATTTTATTATATTATTAATGTAGATTTATACGTATTATAAGTAATTTCTTATCTTATTTATGTAAATTCTCCCATTCTAACTTTTAAAGCAACAGGTATTTTATTCTAGCATGCACTTAATTAAAACCTTTTTGTGAAAATAATAACGAACTTTTAAAAAAAAAATACGAATTAAATACGTAATTATTTGCAACTAATTGAGTAATATTATTTTCTTATACTAAGCTAATTAGCTTGCAGATTCACACGCATCCACATAATTTATTTTATTTTTTCCAGAAGAAACGAATAGTGAATAGTGCAATTACCACTTAAGACTCAGATATATTCCAACGGCCTTGAGTGGTTAGCTTGCGTGTTCTGTGCTGAGCTCACGCAACGCGTCGTACGTGCACCCAGTAGTAGGACTCGCCCAACAAGTAGCGCTGTCCCAAATTAGACGCATTATTAAGATAATGTACATAAAACAAAAGGTATTTTACTGAAACAGTATATTAAAATATAAATACATAAATTATCTTTAAAATGGTGAAGGTTTCATAGAAATACGCTTGATAGTTTTTGCGTGATTCTCAGTTTTTTATCCGCGTTAGACATAACTTTAAAAATTAATTAAACTATGTAATATAAACATAATCTAAAATTTTCACAGATTAAGTTATTAAGAAAATGATCTTATTTAACACATATTATTTTCAAATCATTTATACTAATCATTTCAATTACAATTATAGATAATCCTAGTGGAAGAGCGAAGTCTCAAAACAGAGTTGCTTACTCTTGCTTAAAAGGAGATCTCCAAAACATTAATGACAAAGCACTTTGTAATTGAAATATACATTTTTATTTTTTATTAATTTTTTTTTACGTTAAAAGTCGTTTATCGACGCCTTATATAATATAAGCCTTCCGTAAAAACTCTTCTCATATAAAGAAGGAACGAACATTGTTATTTCTAGATGAAGCCACAGGTCATAATCTTGTGTATTATAAATTTATAATAGTTTAATTAATTATTATTTATAAAATAATTTAAAGACACGTGTATCGTGAACCTATAATAATTCTCGACTACATGCAAAGTGCATAATAAAAATTAATTATATATGTCTATAAAATTAGTACCTAACCTAGAGGGATTTGCATAAATTACATTTGACATACTTAATAATACTTATCTATTGTAATAAAGATTTTAATCAACTTTGAACAATTAAACGTTGTATAGTCTCGTAATCGCGACAGCGGAGCACGCGAGCATGGAGTCAGGTCGTCTAGGGGTCTACTCTCTAACTCCGTCCGTCCGTCCGTCTGACATAACCATCAAACAAGTGTAAAAGTTAAATTTTTCGGACGGGCACAAACATATCGGGAGTAGGGACAACTATCAAGTCGTGTTGTCATTCATACTTCTTTCGGGCCCTGAAGCAATCATCCATCCGTAGGTGATACGGAGTAGGAAACGCCCGTAACTAAGGCCAAATTTACGGGCTTCGTGCTTAGGGAACCCCTGAGTTCGAGTCCCGAGATAGGAAAAGTGTTATTAGATTTTTAGGGTTCCGTATTCAACAAGGAACCCATAAAGCCTCGATATGTCAGTCCGTCTGTCTGTCCGTGGCTTAGCTCAGAGACTCTTAGTAATAAAAGCTGAAATTGACACGGGCACCAATATATTAATCACTCCGACAAAACGATAATTTAAAATCTTGAAAGAAAAATGTTTGCGAAATTGTCGCGAGTCCGACTCGCACTTGGCCGATTTTTTTATTTTTTTTATTGGTTAATATTGACACTGAATTTTTGTATTTGTTGTTATAGCGGCAACATAAATACATCATCTGTGAAAGTTTCAACTGTCTAACTGTCAGGGACAGCGGAGTCTTAGTAATAGGGTCGCGTTTTACCTTTTGGGTACGGAACCCTAAAAATGAGGGTATTAAGTGGAATAATAATCTATTATTAAACAAACGAGCCAACATCGGTGATCGATCTGACCGTCTTTAAAACAAAAAGTGGTTTACTTATGTACCAGGTGGGCCAAAAGAATTCACCCTATTGCTCTATGCTCTTATTTTTGCAAATGGCGGCCAATGTCAAATCTGTTTTGACATTTGTGGACTAGACAGATGTAGAATACAAGTGAACAAGCCATGGAGCGATACACTAACCAAGAACGCGGAATAATCGTGTCTATTGCAGAAGTGTAAAGAAATGAAGTGAAGTGATTTGCACTGACGTGTGGCAAGATCGCCCGATTTAACCGTCCCAGACTTTTTTTTGTGGGGTTTTTTGAAGTCCCGGGTATACGTGAACAAGCCCGATACCCTGGAAGCCCTCAAGGACAACATTCGACACGAGTGCGAGTATCTATCGCCCGATGTTGTCGCCGAAGTGATGAAAAATGCCATAAAACGAGACCGTATGGCAATCAATTGTGACGGCGGCGCCCATTTGGCCGATATCATCTTCTCGACTTGACCAATAAAATTCTAAAGGTTCAAATAAACATAATCAAAAAACTTTTTAACAAAAAAAAAAACCGACTTCCAAAAATCACTACAAAGTGAAAAATAACTTTGATTTCGGAAGTCGGTGTCTTTCGTTTTTTATTTACTTTCTTTTTTTTTGCCACCGACTTCCGAAATCAAAGTTATTTTTCACTTTGTAGTGATTTTTGGAAGTCGGTTTTTTTTTTGTTAAAAAGTTTTTATTTCTCGCTTTTTAGTGAGTCTGTTTATAATTTGTATAAGTTACAATAGTCTAATGTCAACTGATCATCACACGTTACAAAATATTGCTTTTCCCGATGCTGGGACGTTAATTGTTGAGGAGTTCTGCTGGTAAGAACCAGGAGAACTCCTCAACAACCACTCACCACACGCATTGTGTGACGGGCGGAAATTGCTTAGCAACCATATTAAAGTAATCGAATCGCAACACGTAAAATATTTATCATTGAGTAGTTCCGGTAGCCATCTGTGGTCTTCATCATCAGTTCCACTTCACCAAGTGGTGCTTTCCGAGAGCAAATGCACGAGCTACTATAAAAAATACCCAAATCGCTATAGGTGTGCCTATAATATTTGAAGAGTTCCTTCGATTTCTCCAGGATCCCATCATCAGAACTGGATTTTGACAAAAATGGGACCATTTGGGAAGTATACCCTTTCCAACAAAAAAATAATTTTTCAAATCGGTTGGCAAGCGACGGAGTTATGCGCGAACAAACATAAAAAAAAAAAAAAAAAAAAAAAAAAAAAAAAAAAAAAAAAAATACATACATCCGAATTGAGAACCTCCTCCTTTTTTAGAAGTCGGTTAAAAAACAGAATCGAAGTTTTTCATTTAGAAAAAAAATGAGAGCCAAACAACATCCGATGACTTCTTTTGGCCCACCTTGTACCTACATAAGTACTGGTTGGAAAGACATAGAAATTAGGTAAGTATTAGAAAAGTCTATAAAAATTGCAAGACCTATCACTAGACGAAATAGCCGACGGCTACGTGACGTTTTCTAATAATTTCTATTGTTGTGAAACTTTCTTTTACATAAAACTGGCGGCGTTTCGCCAAAACATTTCTGCTTTAAAGTTTTTACATGTTACTGCCGCTCTTGCTCGTGGCTAAGTAATAGATGAGCTCGTGGCTAAGTAATTAATAGAGGAGCTCGTGGCTAAGTAATTAATAGGGGAGCTCGTGGCTAAGTAAGTAATAGAGGAGCTCGTGGCTAAGTAATAAATAAAGGAGCTCGTGGCTAAGTAATTAATAGAGAAGCTCGTGGCTAAGTAATAGATGAGCTCGTGGCTAAGTAATTAATAGAGGAGCTCGTGGCTAAGTAATTACTAGAGGAGCTCGTGGCTAAGTAATTAATAGAGGTGCTCGTGGCTAAGTAATTAATAGAGGAGCTCGTGGCTAAGTAATAGAGCAGCTCGTGGCTAAGTAATTAATAGAGGAGCTTGTTGCTAAGTAATAGATGAGCTCGTGGCTAAGTAATAACAGCCTCACCGGTCGATCCATCAGGTTAAGCTACGCTTGCCGGGGTTGGTTCGTAGATGGATGACCATCTTTACATACCGAGACTCCTCCGTTTGGTCCCGGCTGTCACTCGTGGATCTTTGACAGTCGTTACGGGTCGTCAGAAGCCCGAGAGTCTGACAACCAGTCTTACCAAGGGGTATCGTATTACCCTGCAGTTACTGGGTTGTGGAGGTCAGATAGCCAGTCGCTCCATGTAAAATACTGGTATTCAGCTGCATCCGGTTAGACTGTTAGCTCACCTCAACATAGTTGGGAAAAGGCTAGGCAGATTGATTGCCGCTCTTGCAGACATCATATAAAAATATTCAATTACGTTAAAAATATGACAGAATAGCTGTTGCCCGCGGTTATTTTTAGGGTTCCGTACCTCAAAAGGAAAAAACGAAACCCTTACAGGATCACTTCGTTGTCCGTCTGTCAAGACCCTTTTTCTCAGGAAAGCGTGGAGGTATCAAGTTGAAATTAATATCAAATACGTAGGTCTATGGTCCCTTGGAGTTCTAAAAAAATCAAGCTTCTAAGCCAATGTAATAAGAAAATGCGGCCATTAATGCGACATATTTTGACACTCGCAAATTAATCAAAACCTATAGGGTACTTCCCGTTGACCTAGAATCATGAAATTTGGCAAAAAGCAAGGTCTCACAGCACAAGTAAAGGATAAAATCCGAAAGTATTTCGCATTTTATTTGTATCACATAAAAATAAAATGCGATCACAAAGTACTTACATTTTGAAGTTGGGTATTTGACCGTTACGTTTATCGATATAACGGAGAATTTACTACAAAGTTAGGTTTTTTCTTAGGACAAATAATTCATCCCAACTCCGGAACCTATTATTGTGCGCAAAATAGTAAAAAGGAACCCTGAAGGTGCGACTCAGTCTATTTGTCCGTCTGTCCATCTGTTACAGCTGGATATCTCAAGCTATCAACTTGAAATTTGGAACAGTTTTAGATGACGTTTGCCTAAATATTTTGCAAATAAGAACGAATTTTTTTTTGCATCAGGGACTGAAAGGGGTCTTAAAAATTCGAAGTAGGGTAGAGAAAAATCTGAAATTATTCTATGTGATAGAAGTTTAAAGATTACAGGAAAAATAAAACGATGTCTCTAAATAGCACACTTTTTCAGAAATCGGAACGGAACCCTCGCTCTTGACCGGTTTTTTTTTTCATATAAATACCCTTAATTAACATTTTATAAGAAAAGAGTTATTTTGTATATTATAAATTAAACCTGACTCCTTGCAATTAAAAATGTCAAATAGGTATAAGATGAATTTAGCATAGTTAACAGAAATACAGAATAAAAATACATTTTATTACGTTCATACGTCCCTAATACGATGTCTAATTAAGGTCATCATTGCATTAATTTAGCGTAAAAAGCATGATTTTAGAATTGCGCAAATTTATAATATCACGCATGCATTCCCCAAAGTAGGTAAGCATAGATATAGGTGACATAATACACACACGTTTCGTAAGTTATGTTTTAAATCCTAGGTATATAGGGTTAGATACTTGTTAAGCCACCAAATTAAAATTAAGCCACCAACTTAAAATTAAGCCACCAAATTAAAATTAAGCCACCAAATGTTCTACCGAAATTCAGTTTTTTTTTTGTAATTTTGTCTTAGAAAACTATATATTACGAAAAATTAATTGTTTAATTGATATTTGTCAAAGTTTTAGGCATTTTTAACAAAGATCTGCTACGGCATCGGCTCTTATAATAACTTAAATTCCAGTAAAGTCGCGCCGTAAAATTATTTTTTAATTACATATTTCATTAAAAAAAAACTAAAAATCTAACTAACTCAAAAACTACTGAATTTCGGTAGAGCATTTGGTGGCTTAATTTGTTGCATTTTAACTCTACTATGACTTCCTGCAGGGAATACGTCGAATTACAAGTAAGCCTGTATATAATTATTATTTAACTACCACTTCCCCCGCTCATGTCGTGGAAATTTCGTATTCTCTCATACAACTTCCAACATCATATCTCATACCCTTCCACCCCTACAAAATAAAAATGTATGATCATAATCTTATTCTTTAAGAGGAAATGCGGGTGCTCTTTTCTCCATACAAACGCTCTCGCCTGTTTTCTTTCTGGTTAATGACCATAAAGCAATTATTTTTTACATAAATATAAATATTAGCTACTTGTATGCCCCTATGTTTTCCTTTTTGATGATATATTATTTTTATAAGAACTAGAACCCTCAAAAAATGCTCAAAATTGCCTATTCAGACCGCTGTCAACTGAGTGTACCAATTTGACAACTATTAACGAAAAAAGAAAAACATAGGGGCATAGTATTATTTTTCTTATTCAGTTTATGAAATATCTTTTAAATTGGTCCAATATGGGAGGATGAAATAGGCGAGAGACAAACCTCGAAATGTGACTTTTTACATAGGCATCTGCAGTTGACCTTATCGCACGAATTTGAGGGCGGAACGCTCGCAGAGAGATTGACAGAGGAAATGCGGGCATTTCCTCTTAAGGTGGATCCGCTGTGGTAGCCCGCGAAATTCAAATTTTCTTCCGTTTTTTTGCAATTTGCAGGTCAGTGTCAGATTGTATGTTGATAAAAATATGATTCGCGACAATAACAAATAATGTATTTACATAACACATCTCTCTAAGTTAGGTATATTTGCCGTGGTTTGGTCTGATTTCCGAAATCAGATCAAGCCACGGCAAATCTAACTATCCAAGATGTATTGATGATTTTTATGGCCAAAATTATGTAAATACATATTTCTTATTGTCGCAAATCAAATTTTAATCAAGATACAACCTTACACTGTCCTGCGAATTGCAAAAAACGCAAGAAAATTTGAATTTCGCGGGCTACCTTAGCGCATCCCCCTTAACCCGTCAAGTGTCTGAGTTTGGCTGATTTTAGACCCAAAACCCCAGCGAGTGGGGAGGGTTGGGGGTTAGTTGCGAACCCCATAGGTTCACAACTACTGATAATGATATGTTTTCCATCGGATGATGTTTTTTTACGTTTATATATATGTGATCTAAGCTTATGTACCTATTATGTAAAGTTTTGTCCTTTTGCACCCTTGGGGTGCATTTGACACGCGGGGGGGGACCCCAGGTTAGCTGCGAACTCCATAGGTTCACAACTACTGATAATGATATGTTTTCCATCGGATGATGTTTTTTTACGTTTATATATACGTGATCTAAGCTTATGTAAGTACCTATTATGTAAAGTTTTGTCCTTTTGCACACTTGGGGTGCATTTGACACGCGGGGGGGTAGGGGAGGTTAGCTGCGAACTCCATAAGTTCACAACTAATGATTTGATTGGTTTTCTATCGGATGATGTTTTTTTACATTTATATATATGTGATATAAGCTTATGTACCGAACAAAACAAGGGTTTTCTTATGCACACATGGGGTGCATTCGACACTTGAGGGGTTAAGGAGTGTAGTTGTAATTTTAACGTCAAAGTCAATTTTGCGGTCACTCCCTGTTAAATATCTCATTATCAGTGGCATCAATCTGCCCTAGATTCACTGTTATCTGATAACTAATCGATTACAAATTGACATTGTAAATTCTTACATTAACCTTTCGTAATTACCTCAACAATTAAAAAGTCATTTTGTCTCACGTAGATCTGCGTTCGAAGTTTAAAATATCCTCCATAAAGGCACCTGCAGATAGGTGCGACGCACTCCGGTAGAATATTTTTTTTCTAAAAATGAAGTTTTCATAGAAATTGTTCCACCAGACTCCTTTCGCCCATGTCTGCGGGATCCGGGTTTGTTATTTTAAGAGGGACGTCGCATTTATCACTTCTCTCGCTCACACGGGATCTTTTATCTTTTTAAGATTGTTAAATGAAAAGATGCTTTTTTGAAAAATGTAATCAATTAGCGGACTACTGTATAATATTAATTTAATAGGTAATTACTAAAAACACATTTTTATTGTTTATTAGATAACACAAAAGAAATGGTTTCTCGTAATTAGGTACCTATTAAAAAAAATAAGGTACCGTGTGAGCAAGAGAGGTGGTAAAATGCAACAGCCCTCTTAACTGCAGAAATCAGAGACGTAATTAAAAAATAATCAACCACTAACTTTAATCGATTAGCACAACTATATGTACATTTCAATAAAAAAACTTTTTTACAAAAAAAAAAACAACCGACTTCCAAAAAAAAATGGTACAAAGTGAAAAATAACTTTAATTTCGGAAGTCGGTGTCTGGCTCTGTATTTTAGTTTTTTGCCACCGACTTCCGAAATTAAAGTTATTTTTCACTTCGTAGCATTTTTTTTTTGGAAGTCGGTTGTTTTTTTTTTGTAAAAAAGTTTTTATTTTCACTTTTTAGTGGGTCAGTTTGTAATTTATCTAAATTACAATAGCCTATGTCAACTGCTCATCACCTTTTACAAAACATTGTTTTTCCCGATACAAGGACGTTAATTGTTGAGGAGTTCTCCTAGTAATGAACCAGAAGAGCTAGAACTGATGGTGAAGTCACCATCAACTCGAGCATAAATTGTTTAGCAACCATATTAAAAAAATCGAATCGCAACCCAAGTGAAATACGTATTATTGTTTAGTAGTTCCAATGGCCATCCGTGGTCTTCCTCATCAGTTCCACTTCACCAAATGGTGCTTTCCGGGAGCAAATGCACGAGTTACTATAAAAAATACCCAAATCGCTGTAGGTGTGCCTATAAAATTTGAGGGTTTCCCTCGATTTCCATGGGATCCCCTCATCAGATTCTGACTTGGTGACAATGGGTGGTCCCATTGTCACCAAGTGCCCTACCCTCGAGAGCACACCCCTTCAAACATAAACAGAATTTTTAAAATCGGTCCACAATTGACGGAGAAATCGGTGTACATACATAAAAAAAATATATATATACGCGACGAATTGATAACCTCCTCCTTTTTGTTTTTGAAAAGTCGGTTAAAAAGTATCCCTGTCTGTCTGTTACCTTTTCACGCCTAACCCACTGAACCACGGGGTAATTAACACACATAAGATGGCGATTGATTGCAATGGTTTTAATTTTGACAGTTCACTCACGATTATTGAGTTATTGTTGAGCTGACGAATTTTTCAAACCTACGACGATTTGTTTTTTTTTTTCAAAATTCTCGGATTATTATTGAAAGTGTATTAATTTAGGGTGCCAATCTTTGTCTTTGATAGATAGGTAGGGTTACCAGACGGAAAATTTAAAAGTTCTGTAAAAAAACCTGATTTTCATAGACAAATCGGTTTTGTCGCAAACATCTGGTCGCAATGAAAGTATAGATTATTAATACAATTCACATTCTAGTCTAAAAACCAGAGAGAAAATAAACTGTTTTTATACTAAAGTTAATTTGTAATATTATCCAAACAAGTTTATGTTTTTATTTGGGTTAATTGTAACTTTCTAATAAAAAGTAAACAAAAAATCTACTGTCGAAAAATACTGAGATTTTCTAAATCCTGAACAACTGTAAGGAGCCTAAAAATCCTTAAATCTCAGTACAAATCTTAAAGGTACTGACACACGTGCTCATAAAAAGCATGCCTATAAGCACGCTTACTCGAAAACATACTAGAAATAAGCATGCTCATTACTAGTCACACATGCTACTAATGAGCACTTGCTCAATAAAACCATGCTTTCGTGCTAGTAATGAGCACGTCTGTCAGTAGCTTATGGTATGGTAACCTGGAGAAGAACAAAGGTTACATCCTGGACATTTGTATTAAAAACTGATGTATTTTGTAATACCAACAAACGAAGTCGTGGGCACAAACTAGTAATTTAGAAATAAACGTAGGATCGAGCATAATTGACCACCTCGCTTTCGCACTGGGTGTGATCCGATTTCAGACTTACTCATTAATTTGTTCATCATTCTCCTGCCCTTATCCCAATGTACGTGGGGCTGGCGCACCCTGTCTTTCTCTTCCATACTTCTCTATTAGTCGTCATCTCGGTAGTCACTCCCTTTCTAGCCATGTCATCTTTCACACAGTCCAACGATCGTTTCTTTAGTCTTCCCCTAGCCTTAAAGCCATCGACATTCATACTCGAAACTCGTCATCTTCTCGGTGCCCAGCACTATCTTATTAATTACTAGCTTTTACCCACGGCTTCGCTCGCGCATGTATTATACTTATAAACCTTAATCTTGAATCACTCTATATATTAAAAAAAACCGCATCAAAATCCGTTGCGTAGTTTTAAAGGTCTAAGCATACATAGGGACAGACAGACAGCGGGAAGCGACTTTGTTTTATACTATGTAGTGATAGTGAAGTGATAGTGATTTACGTCTGCTTGCTTAGCCCAGAATTATTACAAAATAGATTAAAATGATTTAGAACTTTACACACTTGATTTTTAAAGTTTAACCAGGTTTTTCCAGAAAATAATAAATTAAAAAATAGGTATAATTTTAAACAATAATTTATTAGTGAACCGCCACTGCTTCGAACGGTCTGTACGACTCCTTAATTCGTTGGTACGCCTTGACAAAATATCGATATTATTATAATTATGTAAGTTTTCCTTCCGGAATAAATTATCTAAATGATGGTGTAAACCGTATCAAAATCAGTTGCGTAGTTTAGAAAAAAAACGCGGCCACATAGACAGACACGAAAAGCGACTTCAATTTAAAATAAATGTACAGATAATGCATTTTAAAAATATAAAAAAACATTTTCTTAATCGCATAATCATTTTTCTTTTTCACTACAACTGAAAATGCATTTTCCGTCCATGATTATTCGAAAAAACATATTTTATTCTAAAAGCTCCACAGATACGTGCGTACATTACAAGAAAATGAAAGTAAATCTCAAGTAAACGCATTATCGTTCATCTTAAAGATACTTTCGTGGCACACTGCCCTAATTCCCCCACTAAAAGTGAAAGCGTATGCCTGCAAATATAATAATATGACATAATAATGCATAACATATGTAAATGCGGTCTTAATAAACGGATAATAATATTACTCGATTTTAATAAATAGGTGGTGACCGAGTTTAGATTTTTGGAATAATCAAAAATATTTCGAATAATTTTTCCGCGGCGTTCGAATAATAATTTATACAGGTATTTAAGTAGAGCTAGTATTAATACATTTTTATTGATGTGTTATGATAATTTATGTTTGTATTTACGGTGTGAATTTTAATTAAATTTTAATAATTCTCCGAAAAATAAACAACAACTTACAAATCTAAGAAAAAAAATAAGAAAATTAATTAAAAACCTACCTCAACGAAAAATCCCAGTTTGGAAAAAAACAGGAGCTCCACAAAAAATCCACACAGACACTTCAAGAAAAAAATCACCACAAAAAAAAAAACACAAAAATTGATAACAAAAAAAATTTTTTTTCACAAAAAACTGTTACGAAACTGCACTGTGTTGTCGTAAATATTTTTTTCTTGTTTGTGTAATTCCGCGGCGCGTGGTATCTTTGCGGGCGCGATCGCCCGACTGCGTTCCGTTCTCTTCAGAGCGCTAAGCTGCGGACTCTTCAAGCTATTTTTCTGTTTTAGAGCCAACAGAGAGTAAATACGTTTTAAATTATGTGTCATCTTTATTTTTTTATATGATTTTCTATAAGTACTAATATTATAAGGACGCAGATTAACAGGAAGGACTCAACAGGGTCTTTTCTTTGGTATTGTTCGTCGTATCGTTGAGCTCCTTAAGTTTTGAGTTGAGCTGCACGATTACTGACAAATGCGAGCACTGACTGGACAGGTCCACTCAATCTGTGTGGTTCTTTCCTCAAAAGACCATTTCAGACACCAATCTACATGGTCGTCACATGATCTGACCAACATTATGTCTGGACTTTAAAAGAGACTGTGACCTCTGAGTTTGTTTCGGCCTTTCTTCTCAGAGTAGTCAGATAGGAAACGCCGACCTCACCTAGTTTTTTTTTAATTTAAAAAATATCATTGACGTGTAAAAGTACACTTACAGAAAATAAATCATTTATCATTAATTTACTAACCCAACCCACAATATTGTCAAAAATAATGAGTTATTAGATTTATGTCGCAGCTAAATGGTTTAATCAGCCGTTTAGTCAACCACCTTTCAGTAACCGGCGCCGTTTAAATAGCGGTCTGAAATAATTCAGGCCGCTATTCAGCCGAAACGTCAACATTTAGGGTACTTTTCCATCAGATATGTCCTATGCTACGTTGCTATGGATGCGTTTGATATCCACCAATCATATTCATTGGTCCACATAGCATAGAAACGGGTGCAACTAAGCTGTTTCTTATATGGAAGGATGCGAGCTATGGATGGGAGCTATGAATGCGCGAGTGGTGTAGCTGCCGCTGCCCGCGCCTCCCTACTGTCGATGCGTCGCATAGCTCGAGCTGCGCATATCCCTCGCACAGCTATCTCGCGGCGGCGCATCTTCACAGCACATCTTACTCGCTCCGCTACACAGCTTAGCATCAGTGGAAACGGTCACATAGTTCCGCTTTCACATCCTCGCAGCTGTACAGCACATCTCTGGTGGAAAAGCAGCCTTAATGAACTGGCTGGCTAATGCTTTGGCTATTTGTATAGAGCCAACTGCTTCTGCAATGTCTCCGGCGCTGCGGGCGCTCCGGCGGTGCTTCGCCCTTACTTGACAAAGTGTAAGCATCCATGCTCACCTCCGCAGCTTCGGCTTGCTGCAGCCTCAGCCGCTGCGGCTCGCTCGGGTGTCTAAGCTTTGTCACAGCGGGGCGGCGCGGCGGCTGCTCTCCCTCCGCGCCTCCGGATTTTTAACAGACTTCAAAAAAGCAGGAGGTTATCAATTCGGTTGTTTTTTTTTATGTTTGTTACCTCAGTACTCCGTCATTTATGAACCGATTCGGAAAATTCTTTTTTTATTTAAAAAGGTAGATTGGTCCCATTTTGATCAAAATCCAGTTCTGATGATGGGATCCATGAGGAATCGAGGGAACTCCTCAAATATTATAGGCATACATATAGCGATTTTGGTATTTTCATCAACAAATCAAGCGTTTGCATTCAAAAAGTATCATCTGCTGAAGTAGAACTGATGAAGAAGACCACAGTTGGCCACGGGAACTCCTCAACGATGATAAGTATTTCACGGATGGCGATTAGATATCTCGATTAAAATAGTTAAGCGACTATGACGAAGCTTTAACTAAATGGTTCTGATGAAAATGGTACCATCGAACCGATCTGATGAAGAAGCCGGAAGGTAGGTATCGGAACTCAGTAATAAAACAATGTATCCTAGCCGTTTTTGGGCTCATTGGAATTGTCATGAGGTGCACTCTGGCTATAAATGATTTAATGCTAACTAAATGCCACTTCGAATTGCGCTACTTGAGTTGTCTGTTATGTGTGGCCTTGATTGTCAGAAGGCAGATTTCGTAGCCTCGTTATCTCCGTCAACTAAAACTACGCCTACCAAAATTCTGATACGACTTTGCGCGACGTATTTTGCCTTTTTGAAAAGTTTTTATTTTGAAATGGTATACTTCTGAGATAGTCGCATAAAAATATCTTCAAGTTTTGATGAGTGGCTTTTGAGTTAGCTTCAATAATTTAATACGTATTTTTCCCATTGAGTCTATGTGGATGATGCTCGACTTATTTATATTGCAGAGTGGTACTTATTCAGATTTGTGTGGTGTAGGCACCACTAAAGTGAAAAATAAAAACTTTTTACAGAAAAAAAAAACAACCGACTTCCAAAAAAACACTACAAAGTGAAAAATAACTTTAATTTCGGAAGTTGGTGGCAAAACAAAAACGAAAGTAGGAATAAAAAACCAAAGACACCGACTTCCGAAATTAAAGTTATTTTTCACTTTGTAGGTAGTGTTTTTTTGGAAGTCGGTTGTTTTTTTTTTTATGCACTCTAGGGGTAGCAGCCAAAAGACTACGTGGAGTCGGGGTGCCCCAACGTGGCTTGTCGACGCCATATTAACAATTTGGAGTTACGTAGGTTCGAACCAAAAAATTCGAAGACATGTGACATCTACCAACCCGCACTGGGCCCGCGTGGTGGATTACAGCCCACTGCCTCTCACTGAGAGGAGGCCTGTGTCCAGCAGTGGGAACATATGTTAGACTTACTGCTACAATGATATTATTATTAAGATAAGCTTAATGTGAAAATGTATATTGTTATTTTCCTATAATAATATCGATTCGGTAATAGGATGACTAATATTGAAAGTAGGTGATTATTAGTCTATGTATGTATTTAGCTATAAAGGAGCTCGTGGCTAAATAATAACAGTCGCACGGGTCGATCCATCGGGTTAAGCTACGCTTGCCGGGGTTGGTCAGTGGATGGGTGACCATCTTTATATACCGAGACTCCTCATTCCTCAGTCATTCGCGGATCTTTGATAGTCGTTACGGGTCGTCAGAAGCCCGAAAGTCTGACAACCAGTCTTACCAAGGGGTATCGTATTACCCAGTAACTGGGTTGTGGAGGTCAGATAGGCAGTCGCTCCATGTGAAATACTGGTATTTAGCTGCATCTGGTTAGACTGGAAGCCGACCCCAACATAGTTGGGAAAAGGCTAGGCAGATTGTATGTATTGTATGGTGTTGTATGGTCTGTGTAACATTCTCGGAGGCTTGTCAATTTTATTTAGTCTCCGAGAAAACCGGTCAAGTGCGTGTCGGACTACGCACAGTAAATTGTTCCGTAGTTGAAAAGAATTTATCCCAAAAACAAACTTAACATTCAAATCTGCCTAGCCTTTTCCCAACTATGTTGGGGTCGGCTTCCAGTCTAACCGGATGCAGTTAAATACCAGTATTTTACATGGAGTGACTGCCTGCCTGACCTCCACAACCCAGTAACTGGGTAATACGATACTCCTTGGTAAGACTGGTTGTCAGACTTTCGGGCTTCTGACGACCCGTAACGACTGTCAAAGATCCGCGAATGACAGCCGGGACCAACGGCTTAACGTGCTTTCCGAGGCACGGAGGAGTCTCGGTATGTAAAGATGGTCACCCATCCACTGACCAACCCCGGCAAGCGTAGCTTAACCCAATGGATCGACCCGTGCGGCTGTAGTTACTTAGCCACGAGCTCCTTACAAACTTAACATTGTAGTTAAAAAATATGTTCCCCCATACTGATATACGTCACGGTCAATCATCCAGCTGCAAAATGG
Organism: Cosmia trapezina; assembly: GCA_905163495.3. NCBI lineage: Eukaryota > Metazoa > Arthropoda > Insecta > Lepidoptera > Noctuidae > Cosmia > Cosmia trapezina. The sequence continues at coordinate 12,346,265 of LR991049.1, forward strand.
TAACTATTAATTAAAATATTAGTTAACTGCAAAAATACCTAAAATTTAAAAATTTTCGGACTTTTTCCTTTACTTGTGATGTGAGGCTTTGCTTCTTGCCTTTCATGATTCTTGGTCAACTGAAAGTTGGCTAGCCTTCTTCCCAACTATAATGTGGTCGGCTTCCAGTCTAACCGGATGCAGCTGAAAACCAGTATTTTACATGGAGCGACTACCTATCTAACCTCCACAACCCAGGTTGTGTGACTGTTTGTCAGGCTTTCGGGCTTCTGACTATACAAAGATTTGGATCTTTGACAGTCGGTGTCAGATGACCGAATAGCCGGTACCAACGGCTTAACCTGCTTTCCGAGGCACGGAGGGGTTTTGGCATGTAAAGATGGTCACCAATTCATGGACCGACCCCGGCATGCGTAGCTTAACCTGATGGATCGACCCGTGCGGCTGTTATTATATAACTTAGTAACACAACACTAATGAATGCTTAATTTGCACAATAATGAACGAATTATTAATAGCCCTTGTTTATCTACATTTTTAGGGTTCCGTACCAAAATGGTAAAAAAGGAACCCTTATGGTGTCTGTCTGTCTGTCACAGCTGGATATCTCCAGAACTACTAATGCTATCAACTTGACATTTGGAACAGTTTTAGATGACGTTTGCCCAAATATTTTGCAAATAAGAAAGAAACAAAAATACATTTGTTTTTTTTTTGCAACAGGGGCTGAAAGGGGGTCTTAAAAATTCGAAGTGGGGTTACTAGGTTATCATATGAAAGAGCGCTGGTTGCACATTCTCAAACAGTTTTTTCCTTTTTTTTAGTCCGCATAGTTTTCGACTTTTGATGGAAAATGTAAAAAAAAATACCGTTCCCTCCGTCCCCTTATCTCCGAAGTTTGCTTAGAGAAAAATCTGAAATTATTCTATGTGATAGAAGTATAGGTATAGATTACAGTAAAAATAAAACAATGTCTCTAAATAGCACACTTTTTCAGAAATCATCAACAAAAAGCACACTAATATTATAAAGGTGAAAGTTTGTGAGTGTGTGTGTATGTTTGTTAATTCTTCACGCTCAAACGGCTGGACAGATTTGTATGAAATTTGGTATGTAGATAGCTTATACCCTGGATTAACACATAGGCTACTTTTCCGGTCTATTACGCGGGTGAAACCGCGGGGCGCAGCTAGTTACATATAAATGATGGTACGGAACCCACGGGGCGCGAGTCCGACTCGCTCTTGACTGGTTATTAAACTAATAAACAGGTACTGACTAAATTAGACTACATTTTTGACTTGGTTATGGTGCTTACAACATGATATATCAAAATCACATTATTTTTAGATGAAGTAGATTCGCCAGTATCTCCACCGCACTCGCCTTTGACCCCTCGAGTACAATTACATTGAATTGCCTTATGTCCTCGAGGGGTCGAGAACATAATAATATGACAATTCAATGTAAAAGAGCTTATTTTCTTTATTCGTATTGTACGTACATACACCATCACATCAAGCTACTATAACACATCTGTCAATTCTTTAAGGCTTGTCCGCCGTAAAAAGCGCGGTCACTGTCGGACTGCATAGAAAAGAAAGAGAAGCGCGATGACACAACGCTTGCAAAATATGAAGTAATTACCGATTTACAAAAAAATCTACGGATTGGACTAAAAAAGTAATCACATGAAATCATTCCTTATTATTTTGTAAAGAACTATAAATTTATGAACACTTTTAATGAAAACTGTAGCAGTAATATGGTAACAACTCGAAAAAATAGACAGAAATAAAACTGGGTTTAGCCTTTTTTTTCTTTAGTTCTACAAACTAAAATAGATTTCAGGACTTATTGTGAGGACTTATCTTGAGGATTATTGTGTATTTTTTTCTAACAAAAAGGTGCTATAGTTACTATAAAAAATGAAAAACAAAAGTTACTTATTTTCGCCGTATTTTAGGGAGGACAAGCCTTATTAGATTTTCATCTTTATCGCTAAAGGTTCAAGGTTGACTGGGAAAATTTGACAGTTTCGGGTGGCTCGACCTACTGGCGTCTGTACATACATCTAAAAACTTTTTTCCAAAACAATAACAACCGACTTCCAATAAAAAACACTACAAAGTGAAAAATAACTTTAATTTCGGAAGTCAGTGTCTTTGGTTTAAGAAAAATTCGTTTTTGGACACCGACTTCCGAAATTAAAGTTATTTTTCACTTTGTAGTGCTTTTTTTGGAAGTCGGTTGTTTTTTTTTTTGTAAAACCGTTTCACTTTTTAGTTGCGGTACTACCCCACACACTGCAAAAGAAATCAGAACATCATCCACACAAAAAGTGGGCAAAAAATACGTATTTTTGAAGCTAACTCAAAAACTACCGAAGCAAAGATACATGGGACCAACTTCGAGGTATACCCTCCCGAATATAATAAGAATCTTTTAAATCGAACACCTCTGTCAAAAGATATGCGTGATCATACATAAAAAAAAACCGGTCAAGAGCGAGTCGGACTCGCGCACTGAGGATTCCGTACCGATTTCTGAAAAAGTGTGCTATTTAGAGACATCGTTTTATTTTTCCATAAACTTCTATCACATTGAACAATTTCAAATTTTTCTCTATGCAAACTTCGGAGATAAGGGGGGGTGGGAACGGTATTTTTTTTTTCCATTTTCCATCAAAACTCGAAAACAATGCGGCCTAAAACAAAGAAAAAATGTTTGAGAATGTGTAAGCAGCGCTCTTTTATATGATACCCCACATGCCGTAGTAACCCCACTTCGAAATTTTAAGACCCCCCTTCAAACCCTGTGGCAAAAAAAAAAACAAAAAATATTTTTATTTTTTACTTATTTGCAAAATAGTTGGGCAAACGTCATCTAAAACTGTTCCAAATTTCAAGTTGATAGCATTACTAGTTCTTGAGATATCCAGATGTGACAGACAGACAGACTGAGTCACACCATCAGAAATGTTTGCACAGAATCGAACTGACGGATTTCATGCGGTCATCCCAAAAAAAATAGCATCAGTAGTATCTAGAACCCGGGGCAGTAGCAACAGCATTCTGAAAACGGTGTCAGAGAACTTCTATATTCTCACATTTTGAGGCATCTTGTGGAGAGGATGGCCAGGTGAGAGGCATGTACCTTACTTGGTCATATTCTGCGCAAGATGATTCAAACACTAATTCAACTTCTTTAATAATATTACTGACTAACACTAGCTATTAGATATTACTAATACTATGGATTGTTTGCTGTCCGATTTAATAAAAAATTTGATTTAATTTTGATAAGGGTTCCTTTTTACCATTTTAGTACGGAACCCTAAAAATTAAAAAGACGTGTCGACTTGAGAACATCCTCCTTTTTTTCCGATGGTTCAAAATAATGAATACCCAATTAATTTGAATTTTTACTGGACCTTTGTCTCCGAGAACTTTAGAAGTAGTTGAAACATTGGGTGGAATATGTCCATCGGATTGTAGTAGTCATACGGACACTGATTATGTGGCTGATAGCGAGGAGATTCAAGACAGGGGCTCGTGGCTAAGTAATAACAGCCGCACGGTTCGATCGGTCCTACCGCTGTTAGTCCGTGAATGGGTGATCTTTCAATATCGAGACCCCTCCGTGCCTCGGAAAGGTCCCGGCTGTCATTCGTGGATCTTTGACAGTTGTTACGGGTCGTCAGAAGCTCGAAAGTCTGACAGTCTGAGTCTTATCAGGAGTATCGTATTAACCAGTAACTCGGTTGTAGAGATCAGATAGGCAGCCGCTCCATGTAAAATACTGGTATTCAGATACATCCTGTTAGTTAGACAGGAAGTCGACCCCAACATAGTTGGGAAAAGGCTAGGCTAGTCAGCCATTCAATTTAGAGCAAAGAAAAAAAAACCGGTCAAGAGCGAGTCGGACTCGCGCACCGAGGGTTCCGTACCATCATTTATATGTAATTTTTGTTGATGATTTCTGAAAAACTGTGCTATTTAGAGACATATTTTTATTTTTCCTGTAATCTTTACATAAACTTCTATCACATAGAATAATTTCAGATTTTTCACTTTGCAAACTTCGGAGATAAAGGGGGGGAACGGTATTTTTTTTACATTTTGCATCTAAAGTCGAAAACTATGGGGCCTAAAAAAAAAAAAAATAGTTTGAGAATGTGCAAACAGCGTTCTTTCATACAGACCCTCTTTCAGTCCCTGTTGCAAAAAAAATATAAATATTTTTATTTCTTTCTTATTTGCAAAATAGTTGAATAAACGTCATCTAAAACTATTCCAAATTTCAAGTTGATAGCATCAGTAGTTCTTGATATATCCAGCTGTGACAGACAGACAGGCAGACAGACAGACTGAGTCACACCATAAGGGTTCCATTTTTACCATTTTGGTACGGAACCCTAATAATGACATCAATATTAATTTCGCCAATTATTGCCGTATTCCGGCGTATCCGGGGACGGTTACGCGACTCCGTGCAGCGAAATACGACGCTGACAACATTAGCTACGTGTTTAATTGTGGTTTTAGGGTTCCGTACTAAAATGGTAAAAAAGGAACCCTTATGGTGTGACTCAGTCTGTCTGTCTGTCTGTCTGACTGTCTGTCACAGCTGGATATCTCAAGAACTACTAATGCTATCAACTTGAAATTTGGAACAGTTTTAGATGACGTTTACCCAACTATTTTGCGAATAAGAAAGAAGTAAAAATATTTATATTTTTTTTGTAACAGGTACTGAAAGGGGGTCTTAAAAATCAAAGTGGGGCTACTAGGGCATGTGGGGTATCATATTTTATGAAAGAACGCTGCTTGCACATTCTCCAACATTTTTTTTTTTTTTTAGGCTGCATAGTTTTCGACTTTTGATGAAAAATGTAAAAAAAATACCGTTCCCCCCCCCCCCCCCCTTATCTCCGAAGTTTGCAAAGATAAAAATCTGAAATTATTCTATGTGATAGAATTTTATGTAAAGATTACAGGAAAAATAAAACGATGTCTCTAAATAGCACACTTTTCCAGAAATCGTAACGGAACCCTCGGTGCGTGAGTCTGACTCGCTCTTGACCGGTTTTTTTATTAATATTATGTATGATATTCTGTAAGGTATTTATGTTATGGGTCATTTTTACCCGAAATAAATTATTTATTATTATTTTTATCTTTGACATATCTCGGACCCTGGGGTCCCGGACTTTTAGAAGACGTACAAGGAGCCGTAGCCAACTTGCAGAGGCCCCTTAGACAATTTTAAATGAAGAGAAGGCAGAAAGAAGAGCAGCCGACGATTATCCATGTATGCACTATGCAAGTGCACCCAAAGACAACCACCGGTTGGTGCAGGACTATTGCAGAACATAGAAACAATACATATCAGACTATGGGTTTGGGTGGCTATAGTGGATTATGTACCTTGAACTATGGAAGAACTATGCCCTGCCTGACCAATTTTATATACACAGAGATAAAGTGGCAGGGATAAACTTGCATACTCAATAATGGTCCCACGAAAACGGTCGCTAGCTCAGAGTGTCGTAGCGGCAAGGGGGCAACATGTCCTGAGGTGCTTGTGAGGAGTGGAGAGGTATCCCACGGCCATCAGGACAATCCCGGAAGTACGGTCAAGATCCCTACCAGCATCTTACTGGAATACTTCCTTCCTCCGAGCATGTTTGCTCTTGCGAATCTCCATTCAAGCCAGCCAATAAAGGCAAGAAAGAGGTGGGAGCTCTGTTCCTCGTCAGTGTTCACTCCAGCCGGCCAATAAAGGCAAGCGAGAGGTGGGGAACAAGACTTCTCCCGGGAGATAGGGTCCGTGGGGTCGCTACTGCCCAACAGCTCGCCACATGCTGCCCTGCGGGTTTCTGTATCTCTCTTGGTCTAGGACCTAGAATTCGGAGCGTGCAAGCCCCACCACGACGTCAACGTAGAGATACTGCGGTGGGGTTATTATTATTATTTTTAAGTGTCTTGACAATTCTCGGGACCCTGGGGTCCCGGACCTTTAGAAGGCATACGAGGGACCAAAGCCAACTCGCAGAGGCCCGTTAGACGCTTGCAATGAAATGAGGCACCAACCGACGATTATCCCTGTACGCACCATGCAAGTGCACCCAAGGACAACCCCCGGTTGGTGTAGGACTATTGCAGTATATGGAAACAAAGACATTGGACTATGGATTTGAGTGGCTAAAGTGGACTGGTTGCCTAGAAATATGAAAGGACTATGGCCCCTGCCGGATCAATGTTTTATAATACACGGATAAAATGGCAGGGGGTGACTTGCACACTCAATAATGGGCCCCCAAAAACGGTCGCTAGCACATTGTGTCGTAGCGGCAAGGGGGCAACATGTCCTGAGGTGCTTGTGAGGAGTGGAGAGGTATCCCACGGTTCTCAGAACAATCCCAGAGCCCGGAAGATGGTCAAGATCCCTACAAACACTTACTGGGATACTTCCTTCCTCCGAGCACGTTTGCTCTTGCGAATCTCCACTCAAGCCAGCCAATAAAGGCAAGAAAGAGGTGGGAGCACTGTTCCTCATCAGTGCTCACTCCAGCCGGCCAATAAAGGCAAGCCAGAGGTGAAGAACAAGACTTATCCCGGGAGGTAGGGTCCGTGGGGTCGCTACTGCCCAACAGCTCGCCACATGCTGCCCTGCGGGTTTCTGTATCTCTCCTGGCTCCTCATCCTAGACCTGTTCCGGCAGAGTAACTCTACAGGCACAGACCTAGAATTCGGAGCACGCAAGCCCCACCACGACGTCAACGTAGAGATACTGCGGTGGGGTTATTATTATTATTATTGCATACCGCATGGTGATGCTGATTCTGAAGCTGGCGTTTCTACAGTGCCTGTTCAAACTTATGCGGCTGTGGTACATGCTGGTCCTGCTCCACAACCTCAACTAATTAATTAACATTTGAACATATATACTGTTGGAACTGCTGAAGATTGTAAGAATAGCTTTGCATTGTGTAGACTCAATCACCATTGTATTGTATAATTGCTTAGCACATGTGTGAGTACTATGTACCTACTCTAAAGCTACCATTTACTGGGTACGTCTTTATTTGACTTGGATGTGCCCTGGCGGCTGAGAGTGTGTCATGCTCACTCTAATGCCTCGCTGATGGTGGCGCGTGTGTTGGATCATTTAACGAATCCATACGTCAGGTTCGTCAACGGGCGCTGTTGGTGGAGGCTGGTCATACCTTAGCTGCCACGACTTATTTTAATTTTAATTTTGAATTGTTTTTTTTTAATTTTTTTAATACGGACGCTTTTAACGTTCATCGTTCTCACATGTATAATTTCAACATGAATGATGTAACCAATATTTTGTAACCATATTTTGATTTAAAAGAGTGTCCGTGGAGTTTCTTGCCCGTTCTTCTCCATAGATCTACGTTTTGGAATGGGCAACTAGCTTCAACTTTCTGACTTACCTACTGACCGACTCTTTGACAATTCAAAAGTGCCTGTAATTGGTTTAATTGAAATAAATGCTTTGAGTTTGAGTTTGAGTTTGAGAATTCAAGTACAAAAAAAACAACCGACTTCCAAAAAAACACTACAAAGTGAAAAATAACTTTAATTTCGGAAGTCGGTGTCTTTGGTTTTTTTATTTACTTTGGTTTTTTTTTGCCGCCGACTTCCGAAATTAAAGTTATTTTTCACTTTGTAGTGTTTTTTGGAAGTCGGTTGTTTTTTTTTTTTTGTAAAAAGTTTTTATTTTTCACTTTTTATTGGTGCCTACCCCACACAAATGTGAATACCACTCTGCAATATAAATTAGAGGAGCATCATCCACATAGACTAAAACAACTCAAGTAACTAGCGCAATTTGAAGCGCCATAAAATATAGTAAGCATTAAATCATTTATAGCCAGAGTGCACCTCATGACAATTCCAATAAGCCCAAACACGGCTAGGATACATTGTTTTATTATATTACTGAGTTCCGATGCCTACCTTACGGCTTCGTCATCAGATCGGTTCGATGGTACCATTTTCATCAGAACCATTTATTTAAAGCTTCGCCATAGTCGCTTAACTAAATCGAGATATCTTATCACCACCCGTGAAATACTTATCATCGTTGAGGAGTTCCCGTGGCTTTCTGTGGTCTTCTTCCTCAGTTCCACTTCACCAGATGATACTTTCTGAATGCAAACGCTTGATTTGTTGATGAAAATACCAAAATAGCTATATGTATGCCTATAATATTTGAGGAGTTCCCTCGATTCCTCATGGATCCCATCATCAGAACTGGATTTTGATAAAAATGGGACCAATCTGGAAGTATACCCTTTCAAATACAAAAAGAATTTTCCGAATCGGTTCATAAATGACGGAGTACTGAGGTAACAAACATACAAAAAAAAAAACATACAACCGAATTGAGAACCTCCTCCTTTTTTTGAAGTCGGTTAAAAAGTAGAATACAGTACAGTGTGTGTGTGTAGTGTAGTGTGTGAGTTTGTGTGTAGGGAGTAGTAGAAGTAATAATAAGTAGTAGCCTTCTTGTGTTAGAGATGAAATACTACTTCGTGGTGATGAAACATTGGATAATAAATGACTAACGTAAACGCACCCATTACCGCCAGTTTAAGCGGAGTTCAGATTGATATCCACAAAATAAGCACATTCTTAATATGTGGCTTCAATAAAAATAATTTTTCAAGTACTGAAATTATCGATTTTTTTAGTTATGTGTAAGAACAGATAATCAAAGAATTACTTAAAATATTAAAAATTAAATAAAAGGAAAAAGGATCATGTCCCTATCACCGACTCAAAATATCGGGTGTGTGCCTAATACCGTTTATATGACACCTAATACCGACCACTAAATAAATGGAACCGTTAAAGTTAAATAAAAATGCTCGTGTATATTGCACTGTTTATATAAATGCTCCAACACAGTACAGAATGCTATCAACACTTAACAATTATATGTATTCTTATAATAGTATATTCTTAACAGCGTTAAATCAATAAAAAATATCATATTTATACGAATTATGTATAACAAATTACCAAAGGCCAGCATTGATTATAACTACTATAATATATAACCAATGGGAGCATTTGGTATTATACAAGAGTAAATGGCATTATAGAATCTTAGTAAAAATGTAACATAGTCATATAAAATTACAATAATATTTATGAGGCGGCTTACCGTCCACTAGCGCCGCTAATTGAAAAAGTATCATAACTCGTAAATAGAATAAAAAATACAAAATGTGGTCTATTAAAACAGTAGAAAAGGCATTTGACTGTAAACTGCCTCTTAAGTTTAGTAGTAGTACAAGTAGATCGGTAATAGGTTTTCTTAAAGGAAATCGTATAACCTATTACCGACCCTAGGGAATGTGTATGAATTGTGTAAATACATGTGATTTTTTTACATGTATATGATTTTAAGTGGTACGGTTGCTAAAAATATTTAATAATAATGATATTTCAACTATAAAACTACACTATTTAAAAATTATACCTCCTTTATTCATCAAAATATTTACATAAGAACAAAGTTAGTGTATATGGCTACTAAAGCTCTTGAATATATGGCGTTAATAGCTCAAATATAAGTTAAAATACTAAGGAACTGAGTTAGTATAGCCTCCTGCCTATTAATTTATGCATTTTAACAAAAATCATGGCACACAAAAAACACTACAAGTACTTATCAGCGACATGGGTCGACAATAGGAATAAAATTGTGATTTTTGTTCCTATTACCGCCTATTTTTAATATTGAATTTTAAGCAAAATAAAATAGTATCTCATTAAAATGAATCATTACTTGTGTTCCTGAAAGTATCAAAAATGCATCAAAAGAACTACAAGTTACATTAAAATGCTTGACGATATAATCTTCTGCTAAAAAAGAAACAAGAGTACTTACGCCATCGGGAATGCCACACTATGGAAAATGCACTAAGGTCGGCGTCCACGGACGAACTGAGCAATTATTATTTAAATCGTCGAGTTACGCACACAAACAAGAGATGAACATTTGCAATACAAATACATCTACATTTTTTTAAAAGTAATCAATTGTGTAGCTTTAATACATGACATAAAAATGATAGTTTTCTGAATAGGGCGGTAATGAGCGCGGATTTTAACGGGTCGTTATTAGGTGCGTTTACGTTAGTTTTGAAATTCAAAATAATGTCGATTATCTGAACTTAGTTACACAAAGTGAAAAGTCTTGAAAACACAGAATAGAATAAAATGTCAATGCCATTAAAATAAACGAATGAGTAGGTACGAATTATGAAGGTCACGGAATTAAAATTAAAATGAAATGTCAAATGCAATTATAATAAACGAATGAGCAGATACAGATTACAAGGAACACAGAATTGAAATTAAAATTAAATGTCAAATTATTATAAGGGTCACATAAAAAAATCATATTAAAATTACAATACGAAGAAGTCATTATAAATAAATCAAATCAAATCAAATAATCTTTATTGCAATCCATAATGTGGTACAGGTGGTAAATAATACTTTTAGGAACAATTGTGGACCCTGTCGGGCACAGCAAGCTTATAAGTAAGAGAGAGAGGAAGAGCGCTTTTATTATTTTCCTTTATTTGTTAATGATTTTAAGGTTTATATCATTTATTCTCATAAAAGACAAAAATGCCACTTACATGAGAACAGACAAGAAACATTTAGTAAACTTATTTTAGTTATTTAAATTTAAATTATCACTCATTTATTTATTCCCTGAATTTATTATATTATTAAGTAAAACTATTAAATTTTTTATTATGTATTAAATTATATAGGATGACTGGTAATTAGTGACCGATACCTAAACACGTGATTGTGCTCATGATAACAAACAACTTTTACTATGGGACCAAACCTGAAATCGCGAAAAAAAAATCAGCTGCTCCCTACATTTTGACGAGTTATGCGAACATGAATGTATGGGGCAGGTGATTTTTTTTCGCGATTTCAGGTTTGGTCCCCTAGTAAAAGTTGTTTGTTATCATGAGCACAATCACGTGTTTAGGTATCGGTCACTAATTACCAGTCACCCTATATATTATTTATTACTGTTCATTTAATTATTTAATTAATGCTTATTTAATTTTCCGCTTTGATAAGTAATTTGTATTGTATTTAATGTATTTGTTACTAAAATACTAATATAAACTCTCGCCTTTCTCCCGTGGGGGTAGGCAGAAACTACAGAATTAATGTAATACTTAGGTATTTAAATGATTATAATAATTATTATTTATTTAACTTATTTATTTTTATTATTTCATTTACTTATCGGATAATCAGTCATATCTATACATACATATAATACATATGTATACAGTTTGTTAGGTTACTGACGGACTTAGTTTAACGGAGTGTAGTACTCATCATTTTGAACAACTTTTACTATGGGAGCAATCCCGAAATCGCGAAATAAAGATCAGCTGTTCACATAATTCGTATTATTTTGTTCGCATAATTCGTGAAAATGTAGGGAACAGCAGATTTTTTTAACGTTTAACCTAATACCCTGTCTCGATTAAGTACCTTTGGACATATGTATGTTACAGCTAATAAAATAATACGTAATAAAAGATTGTTTTTAAAGTTTTTTTTTTTTTATTAAATCCTATAACGGTTTATTATTAAATAGTTATATACGAAATAAGAAGAGCCGGTCACAAAACATACACATACACATTCAAATAAAAAATTCGTTTAAAAGTATGCGATATATTCGAGAATCCGATTATTCGGAAGATTACATAACTGATTCAATATTGTTATTTATAGAGCTATGTTGTTAATAATGTAGTACTAGTATTTTATATTACATTCACTCGTAACTTTATATTGCTAATTTAATGTATATTTTACATAATTTTATTGCTCTATAAACTTGCATAAGTACTTTAATAATTAATATAAAGTACCAAGTATGATAATAAACCTATTTTCTTGTATATTAAAACGTCCGACTGAGGAGCTCGTGGCTAAGTAATAACAGCCGCACGGGTCGATCCATCAGGTTAAGCTACGCAGGGGTTGGTCAGTGGATGGGTAACCATCTTTACATACCGAGACTCCTCCGTGCTTTGGAAAGTCCCGGCTGTCATTCGTGGATCTTTGACGGTCGTTACGGGTCGTCAGAAGCCCGAAAGTCTGACAACCAGTCTTACCAAGATTATCGTATTACCCAGTTACTGGGTTGTGGAGGTCAGATAGGCAGTCGCTCCATGTAAAATACTGGTACTCAGCTGCATCCGGTTAGACTGCAAGCCGACCCCAACATAGTTGGGAAAAGGCTAGGCAGATGATGATCCAGAGAGTCAACAGTCGGAAGTTTTAATTAAATCTGCCTAGCCTTTTCCCAACTATGTTGCGGTCGACTTCCAGTCTAACCGGATGCAGATGAATACCAGCATTTTACATGGAGCGACTGCCTATCTGACCTCCATAACCCAGTTACTGGGTAACACGGTACCCCTTGGTAAGACTGGTTGTCACACTTTCGGGCTTCTGACGACCCGTAACGACTGTCAAAGATCCACGAATGACAGCCGGGACCAACGGCTTATCATGCTTTCCGAGGCACGGAGGGGTCTCGGTATGTAAAGATGGTCACCCATCCACGGACCAATCCAGGCAAGCAAACCTGATATATCGACTCGTGCGGCTGTTATTACTTAGCCACGAGCTCCTCTGATATAATATAATAATAATGAGTACAATGACCCCTTAAAAGATTGTTTAAAGATTACACTTATACCCTGTATAAGATATTTCTATGCTACTGATAAATGTAATAGGTAGTTATGAAAACCCTACCACAACACGATTTATAGAGAAGCTACAGAAATGATTAATAATAATTACTTCTAAAGGAAATGACATTGAATAATGGTATATTTTTAGGGTTCCGTACCAAAATGGTAAAAAAGGAACCCTTAAGGTGTGACTCAGTCTGTCTGTCTGTCTGTCACAGCTGGATATCTCAAGAACTACGAATGCTATCAACTTGAAATTTGGAACAGTTTTAGATGACATTTACCCAACTATTTTGCAAATAAGAAAGAATTAAAAATATGTGTATATATTTCTTTTGTACCAGCCCCAGGGACTGAAAGGGTGTCTTAAAAATTTAAAGTGGGGCTACTAGGGCATTTTGGTTATCATATGAAAGAGCGCTGTTTGCACATTCTCAAACATTTTTTTCTTTTTTTTTAGGCCGCCCAATTTTCAACTTTACATGAAAAATGTAAAAAAAAAAATACCGTTTCCCCCCCCCCCCTTTTTCTACGAAGTTTGCAAAGATAAAAATCTGAAATTATTCTATGTGATAGAAGTTTATGTAAAGATTACAGGAAAAATAAAACGATGTCTCTAAATAGCACACTTTTTCAGAAATCGGAACGGAACCCTCGGTGCGCGAGTCCGACTCGCTCTTCACCGGTTTTTTAATCATCGCGTGTATACACTGAGATGATTGTAAATAAATCGTTGTCATTGTCTACCTATATTGATTCATTAGGTTTTACAGCGGATGTACTAAGTTGCTAGGCGTTGATGGGTGACCTTAGGTATTAGTCGGCGTTCCCACGAGCATAATAACATCGCGGCGGGATTTTATCGCGCACTGGATTTTCAACTCTCGTTGTTGAGCCGAGCGTTGAGAATCCAATCTAACAAAACAGAATGCATCCCAGCGCGACGAAAAACACACTGTTGGATTTTCTCACTCCCGGCGCTTAGCAGAGAGTTGAAAATCCAGTGCGCGATAAAATCCCGGCGCGATTTTATTACGCTCGTGGAAACGCTGACTTACTAGCTGTTGCCCGCGGCTTTGTCCGCGTGGATGTCAGTACTTCCCTATTTGAATCGGATTTTGTTCACAATTTCATGAGTTTCATTTATTTTGGCGCGGAGTTCTATTTTTGTTTTCTAAAATAAATGTTATTAATTGTGTTTATAACATCAGCTATCTAGCAATGATAGTTCCGTCAAAATCGGTCGAACCGTTTAGGAGATTAGCCGTTACAAACAGACCGACAAACAACAAACATTATAAAGAAATTGTGTTTTCGGTATACCGTATTTTCATATACTTAAGCATTTAATAAAAAGCAGTTATTTTGACATTACAAACAGACAATTAAATTTTATTTATTTTCTTACTAGCGTTTTCCCGCGGCTTCGCCCGCGTGGATTTTGGAATTTATCCCACGGGAACAAAAATCCATTTTTATTCACTGTGTACATTATAATATAATCTCTGAAGAAAAATTTCAACTTTATAGGTCCAAGGGTTTGGGCTGCGCGTTGATGAGTTAGTCAGTCAGTCAGGACTTTTCTTTTTGTGTATTGAGAAAGTTTCTGCCCGCGACTTCGTCCGCGTGAAATTTCTTCTTCCCCCGACCCACCCCGTCGCATCGCATTGCCTGCCCGCGCTATTACTTCGTTTTCGCTTACAATTCTTTCTGACTTTTTTTCTTTTTGCTCGGCACCTAAGACTTCTAGAGTGATGTTAAATATGCCTATAGCCTTCCCCTCCTCACTACAGGAACCACTTTTTATGTCAGATTCTATTCATATTCAGGATTTAGGCTGTTTAGGGGTTACTTTAGAACTGAAAAAATACTGAAAAAAAACTATACCCGTAACAAAGGGTTTTTCTTTATGTTCTGCTACTAGGACAGATGCAGGCTACTTATATTTTCAGCACTATATTATGTTCTATAGACAAGCCATTTGCAGCCAACGAGAGTATGCTACTGTATAGTAAAAAAAGACAGACCCATAAAATAATCAACGTTTTATTGAAATTTAGACATGGTTAAAAACTTAGAACTAAACTTTTAACATCTTTATTTATTTTGAACCAATAATATTTCTATAACATTACTTCATACAGATTTATTTCGAGAGGTTCAAAATTTCCAGTCCATAAATCCACAACATCAGGTTGAGACGGTATTTGTCTGTAGTCTGGCTGAGCTGACCTTCGAGGGCGACGAGAAGACCTTCCTCGGGGTAAACCAGAGCCAGTAACCTGGCGTATTATAGAACTACTCGATAAAGCCGGCGATGGGGCCTCAACAACATCATAGGAGTCTCAATTTATAGAAGAATCACCAGAATCGTCCTTCGACGCTCTGGTGTAGTGATTTTCGTGGGTTCAATAATTGTGGGCTCTTGGTCATCATCGTCGCTGCTAAAATAACATCAGATTCTTCCAGAAATGCTAAAGCGACATCGTCAGAACAGGCTAAAACAAACTGCAAATTAAATAAAAATTTACATAGTTCCCTTACAGGTACCTATACACAGGACATAATAATATTAATTTCTAAATTAGTAGTCTGCACGGTTCCTAAATACAGAACATAGAACTTTTATCTCCTACAAAAATAAAATAATGGCGAAATTCGCGTAAATATTGACAAATCAAACTAAATCTACTATTCGAAAACGTAATTTGAATATGTTTTGATAGAAATAGCAACATTTTTATAAGATTCAAAGAGATTGAACTTACCATTGCACGAGTGTGACTCGATACGTCTGGATCTGGAAGCCATTTTGGCAGGATTGACCTTCAGTTGAGTTGTCAAATATTTTTCTATACCAAAAAAAATTATCAATAGATGTCGCTACGGATTTTTATTTGACGCGACGTGGATATTTAACTTGCAAGACTTTTTTGTTTTTTATGTTCTGTGGGTAGTACAAGTTCAGTCGGAGGTTTAAGAATTGAGCAAAAACCTTATCAAATGCAAAAATAACTATTAATGTCCGAGACTCTCACCCTCCCCTATCGTCCCCCTCACCGCTCCCTCTCACCCCCTCTCACCGTCTCATCCCTTCCCCTTCTCCCTCTCACCCCCTTATCATATTCCTTTCCCACTAACCTCTCCCTCCCCCTCTCACACCCCCTTCACCACTTTCCCTCCCCCCTTCCCTCACCAACTCCTCCGCTCCCTCTCTTCCCCCTCTCCACACTCTCCCCCTCTCCACACCCTCCCCCTCACTACACCCTCCTATCCCTCTCCCCATCTCCCCTTCCCTCCATCATCCTCCCTCTCTCCTTCCTCACCACCCCTCTCTACCCTCTCCCCTCACCTTCCCCTCCTCACCAAACCCTCCCGTTCACCCTTTCCCTTCTTACCTCTCCTCCCTTTCCCCTCCCACTCTACCCTTCCCTGTGGGGGAAAAACTATTAATGACAAACTTTATAACTTGCTTAGGCAAGTATTTGTGCCAAGTTAATTAACCGAATGAATAAGACTTTTTATGTAAACTATATTCCCTGTTTTCACCCCCACAGGGGTGGAATTTTAAAAATCCATTGGGATATATAAGTAACTTGACTGAAAGATTATTTACACCAATTTTCGAGTTAATCAAGCCCCGCAGTAAAACCTGCCCTGTGAAATTGACTACCCCTTTTCACCCCTTTAATCGAAATCTACCCCGATTTCGATAAACCCTAATACATGTTATTCTTCATTTTTGGTTTCAAATATAAATACTGAATTTCGAGTTAATCGGACCGCGCGTTAAAATTCCTCTGTACTAACTTTGACACCCCGCAAGCCCTCCTTAGGGTGTAGTTTAGGAAAACTAAAAATGAAAAACTTTATAATTTACTCAGATAAATATTAGTGCTAAGTTTAAATTATAATAAGTCTATTAACTCCAAACAAACTTTGGACCCCCCTTTCACCCCCTTAGAGCGTGAATTTTGAAAAATTATTTCTTAGTGCACCCTTAGACCTCATAAGAAACCTACGTGCCAAATTTGGAATCTCTAGACCCAGCGGTTTGGGCAGTGCGTTGATATGTCAGTCAGTCAGGCAATCAGTCAGCCAGTTTCTTCTTTTATATATTTAGATATTTTAACACAAGCATTAGGTTGCTTAACTTGGGACTAGATGGCGTTGCGTGAAATGTCCAAGGATATTTATTTATTTGTTTATTTTATTTATTTTTAACCGACTTTTTAACTATGGTCTGTTTTTTAATCTCGGATACTAAATTGACAAGTGAAAATGTTAAAATGACCTTTATGGTAATGAAATGTAATCCAGTTTGACATTTGCACTTATCAATGTAATCTCAACAATTACAAAAACAAAAATAATTCGAAAACCGGCCAATTGCGTGTTGGACCACGCACAATGAAGGGTTCCGTAGGAAGTTCAAAAGAAATTACCCTAAAAACAAATTTAACATTCTCCAACTGCAAATTTAAGTTAGTAATCCCTAAAAACAAAAAAATTCAATCAATCTGCCAGCCTTTTCCCAACTATGTTGGGGTCGGCTTCCAGTCTAACCAGATGCAGCTGAATACCAGTATTTTACATGGAGCGACTGCCAGTCTGACCTCCACAACCCAGTAACTGGGTAATACGATACCCTTCGTAAGACTGGTTGTCAGACTTTCGGGGTTCTGACGACCCGTAACGACTGTCAAAGATCCACAAATGACAGCCGAGACCAACGGCTTAACGTGCTTTCCGAGGCACGGAGGAGTCTCGGTATGTAACTCAGTCACCCATCCACGGACCAACCCAGGCAAGCGTGGCTTAACCTGATGGATCGACCCGTGCGGCTGTAATTACTTAGCCACGAGCTCTTTACTTTATAAAATAAAAAAAAAAATAAAAAATTATGTGATAAAATTACATATTAACGTTTTTCGGACATTTTCCTTTACTTGTGCTGGTAAGACCTTGCTTCTTGCCAAATTTCATGATTCTAGGTCAACGCAAAGTACCCTAAGGTTTTGATTTACTTGCGAGTATCAAAATATGTCACATTAAATGCCTGTATTTTTTTATTGCGTTGACCTAAAAGCTTGATTTTTTTAGTGCTCCAATGGACTATTATATAGATACGTATTTGATATTAATTTCTGCTTGATACCTCCACGCGTTCGTAAGAGGGTCTTGACAGACTGAACAGACTGTCAGACAGAGGGACAACGAAGTGATAAGGGTTTCCTTTTGAGATAAGGAACAATAAAAAGAATTTGTAATTTTGACAGGACACCATCTGATAAATCAGCTTGTCTTTTTTATAGGGTGTACCAGACAGGTGTGGTCAAATTTAAAAATGTGGTACATATACCATCAAGTTGAATAACTTTTGCCATGGGACCGACTTCGTAATCGTCACCAGGATACACCTGGACACACCCTCCTTTCAACCTTTGCTTCCAGCGATGCCATGCTGAGCATGATTGCCTTCATTATTATAAATCTTTTTGAAGGCTACATCGGGATACATCGATAATTTTGTATACAAATTAGGATGTTAAAAATTATAGTCCCATATAAAATAAAGCTTAAATTTAAAGACAACTATCATCAGTTATTTGAATATTGTAAAGTAATAAATGTATTTGATAAAGTAAAACTAGCTATAATATCACAATATGCTAACGAAATTGATAACTTAAGTACAAAAAATAAGACCCAACAACTTAAGATGTTTAGAATACCTACCATTATATAATCTGCCGAAATGTAACAATGAATATGGAAGAAGGACCTGGGGGTACCTGTTACCTAACTTGTTGAATAAACTCCCTAAGCAATTAACTAGTAAATTAAAATCAAAAACAACTTTGCAAATAAAACGACTAATAAAATACTACCTTAAAGTGGATCAATACAAAGTTCCTCCAGATCTTTCACAAATACCTAAATAATTTAATTTTAATAACAAAATATTTTAATGTAAACAAGCGAGACGCCTCACTCGCACATAATCTTTCAGTGTTAAGATTAAGCGATGTGTGATCAAAACAAAACTATGTAATGTTTCTTTGAAATAAAAAGTTTTAATTTTTATTTTTTTTTTAAATTCCTATAAAACGAAATGTATAATGGTTAAATCATTTGGATTTTCTATATGGGTTATTTGACTATATTGTCTACTGCTGTGCTAAAAGCGAAACATGATCAGAGGGGCTAAAACGGCCACTTTGGCAGAATCATAATAGGATAATATTATGAATAATATCTAAAATCGTAAAACGGTCACAAACTGACAATTCATAAGTTATATTTTAAATTTGTGACCGTTTCACGATTTCAAATATAATTCATAATATTATCCTATTATGATTCTGCCAAAGTGGCCGTTTTAGACCCCCAGGGTACTTGAATTTATTCGATAGAAAAAAAAATAGGTAGCTCTGTCTATTTTCTTTTTTATAATACAATTATACGCAAACAGTTCCTTATTGTGCAGTAAAATTTGCTTTAAATCGAAGATATTTAAATATGTTAAGAACCCTTTATTCATAAAAAAACTAAAACATTCTACAAACCTATTTTAGTCTTTTGTCTTATATAGTATTTTGTCTTCTTCTTTCAAACTCAAATCATAATTCGAAAGAAATTGACAAAACACTATTTTAACTAATGTAGGTTTGTAGGACGGTTTAGTTTTTTTATGAATAAGGTCGTTCCTACGCTAAAAATTGATTTAATTTTAGCATTTTGTCGTAAATCTACATTTAAACGAAGCGCGTTTAGTTCCTGTGCGCGTGAGTCGTCTATCTCACGCGACAAACTAGACACCCATAACGTCATTTCATTTACACACTGAGCCAAACCACGCTTCGATGTACAGGATGTTTGGAAGCTGAGTACAAAGCCTTAAGGGCACGCTAGTCGCTCATTCTTCCATACAAACGTAGTTTGGTGATTTCTCGTCTGTTTGAAGGTGTACGCTTAAAATTATAAATTACTTCAATTTTCCTCGTCATTATCTAGGCCTGTATGGAAGCAGAATCGGAAAAAAAATATTGGTTTGGAAATTATGAGCGTCGAAACTTCCACATTTCAACACTAATTTTAACGCACTTTTGGGCGTAAATAAATAGCTCTCGGAGTATGAAAATGGCAAAATTGTTACCGTACATGCATAGATAATTTATTGATGAATTCAAATAACTTTACTTTAACTAAATACATCCTTTACTAAAAGTTAGCAGTAAAAATTAAAAAAAAAAACATACTTCGTCTGAGACATGTAAATACCTACCTTTTTTTTTTTTTTGAGGGTGGGATATCATCAAATAACTTCTCCCGCTCTGGGTGGAGCGGAAGGGCGTGTCAGACTTTTACTGACTATCGTCGGCCCTATTGGAACCTACCTATGGCTCAAAATGCTCTAAACGGTGTCTACTAACAAAACCTTAAAGCTTAGCTTCCAGACACTCTGTATATCATAACCTCCTAACGTCCAAAGAAACGATTGATACATTATAAAAGATGACATGGCTTTTTGAAGGTGGGTTTTTCTTATAACTTTATTCATAACAGATTAACATACTAAGTATATTTTACATAAACAAGTCATTCCACTTATGTTATGTTCACTAAATTAAGTGTTAAGTTGCCTCACATATTTAACAGTTAAAAAAGTGTGGCTTAAATAGAGTAATTCATCAGCTCGTCCCACGTGCCTACGGCCCATTTGGGACGACTTGACGAAAATCAAAATAAATAATATTTTCATTCTGCAAGTCGTCCCACGTTGCTGTCAAAATGAGAAAAGGTACAATCAGTAGCAAAAGTGTTAGTGTGGAAATAAAAAAAAAGAATTTGTTATAAAATATTTAATCATCACAACATTGTCACATACAGAAAAGATTAAATCACCAACACCGTTAACCATTAAAACTTTTGTATTTTAATTGAATATATTTTGTCTGCCTATAACATAGTTTCACCAATAGAAAGAGTCTTTCTTTTTATCACTTCCTCAAGCTTTCGAGTGGTGAGTCACACAGCCAGCCAGCATCCACGGCTTCAACAGGTATCCTGACCACCAGCATGCAGCGGACGCGCATTCCTGGTCATCACCTTCAGCCTCAACCCAGCGCTGTACACTCCGACTCACTGGAGCATAACGCAGCGCCACCCCGACTCACTGGGGTAACACCGCAGACAGTTCCGACTCACCGTGAACTATGCGGCACCCGGTTCCGACTCACTGGAACCACAACTGGCACTGGCAAGCATCGCAAGATACACGACTCAGCCCACTATCGACCTCCGGTCTCCGGAGGGGAGTGATGTGGCGGCATCTACATCGCCACATATGAACTACGCGTCAATGACATGACGTCACGCAAAACCTGCATCGCGCAATTAGAGTTTACCACGCGATTAGCATATATACAACGTCCCGACATCAACCGTCGGGCAGTAGCCCACCAGACACAACACCCGTCTGGTCGGAGGATCCTCCCTTTTCAATAGAGGATGAGTGAACTTTACACCCTGTTCCTCATGCCTCTAAATAAAACAATTCCAAATTTCAAGTTGATAGCATTAGTAGTTCCTGAGATATGAAGCTGTGACAGACAGACAGACAGACAGACAGACAGACTGAGTCACACCATAAGGTTTCCTTTTTTACCATTTTGGTACGGAACCCTAAAAACACATAAAATAACGGAAAATAATTTTGTCATAAATAGAAATAGGGAACTATGATTTAAATTTTCTTTTTTTTCCGCGCTTTGCTTTCGCCAGGTTGAAAGAGAAGCAAAGGTATAAAGCCGATAAACAGCCTAATATGAAAAATAGAAAATTCAAATATTTTTGAGTTTAGAACACAAATAAATGTTAACTTGTTCATAAACGTTTTTTTTTATTGTAATAATCATGGTTTTTGATAATATTCTATTTAGAAACATTATTTAAATATTCAAAAAATATTAACGCCTTAGAGCGAGCGCGCACTGCTGTGCGTTTCCGTTAGTTCTGCCGCACTGGGCGGGGCCTACAGTAACAAAACGCATGACCGCAGTGCGCGCACTTCAAAGATATTCCATACTTCACAGATTATGCGGGAGAAAAACGCACCGCAATGCGCGCTCGCTCTTAAAGACGCATATCTCTTTGCCGAGATTAAAAAAAAACATTCACCTCCGAATAGAGAGTTGTGAATAGAGGCATTGAACCAATTTGGACTAAGTATAGGTATAAATTATCTGTGGCATTCCCGCACACGTGCGGGAAAATAAAAAATCGCACGCGTGCGACATACATTGCATTGTGAACCTAATCGTAGTGCGATATGAACCAGTTTTCGAGGAAGTGTATTGAAAAATATTTTTTTGTACCTTCATTCTATTCATAGGGTATCCTGTCATCATTTACTTCAAAAGCAACCACTGTTTTTTATACTTCTATGCACGTAACCATTGTTTATTAACCTGATAATAACCGAAACTTAACATGTCTACCATTCGCATATAACACTTGAACTTGTGCGTTTGCGTGTAAAATTAAACATATCTAGAAAAAAATGTTTTACTTGGTACTGACTTTTTTAATACCTATTAAATAATCTATGAACAAAACGAAAGTAAAAAAAAAAGAAAAAAAGAAAAGAAAACTTTATTCAGTTCAGAAAAAAAAAAATTATTCAGTTCAGAAAAAAAAAACACGGTACAATAATTAAAAAAAAAAAGTAAAGTAGGTATATACTAAAAATTCTTAAAAAAATATTGTTATATCTTTTCTTAATAACTGTACCAAACGTTGATAAAGTTTAAATTTCCACACAAAAAGAAACGTGGGACGACTTGCAGAATGAAAATATTATTTATTTTGATTTTCGTCAAGTCGTCCCAAATGGGCCGTAAACATGTGGGACGAGTTGATGAATTACTCGCGGCATCTACATCGCCACATGTGAACTACGCATCAATGACATGACGTCACGCAAACCTGCATCGCGCAATTAAAGTTTACTACGCGACTAGCATATATACAATACAACGTCCCGACATCAACCGTCGGGCAGTAGCCCACCAGACACAACACCCGTCTGGTCGGAGGATCCTCCCTTTTCTATGGAGGATGAGTGAACTTTACACCTTGTTCCTCATGTCTCTAAAGTAGTGTACATTCTTGAATTTATGAGTTAAGAAATCTCATTTTAGTGTTTTGGGTTCCGTACCCGGAAGGGTGTCAAACGGAACCCTATTACAAAGCCTCTGCTGTTTGTAATAGGTGGACAGTTGATATTTTCACAGATTGTGTATTTCTATTGCCGTTAAAACAACAAATAATAGAAATAAAATAAAGTTAAAAATTGAGGGCATCCCCATACAAGAGACGCGTTTTTTAAAGTGAAGTATTTTTTTTTAATATGTTAGTAGGTAATGTTAAATATTGTACGTTGGTATTACGGAGCCCTTCGTGTGAGAGTCCGCGCTTGACCGGTTTTTTGTTTTATCGGCCTAGAAAGTATCGTAAATTTTTTTTTTATTACTAGCTGTTGCCCCCGAATTCGCTTGCGATCCAGGATGAAAACTAGCCTATGTTTTTTTACAGGTCATGGTTTACCCATGTACCAAATTTCATACAAATCCGTTCAGCCGTTTTAGCGTGAAAGCGTAACAGACAAACAAATACACTTTCGCATTAGTTAGGATTATTATCATTTGGCAGTAGGTTAAATACATAATTAATAAAAGTCGTTAAATTGTTTAAATTAGTTTTGTCTCGCCATCATCTAATGTAGGTATGTTAATTAGAAATATTTTACCGGTTTGTCGGCGTATATAAGGTATTCTTATTACCATGTAAGACTTTTAAAGAGACGAGACGGTTGTATTAAGTATTATTATTATTTATTATTTAAGTATTTGTTCCGAGTCTGGGTGTTTTTCTATCTATAATATGTATGTATTTACAAAAAAAAGGTATATAAGTAGTTTATCAGCCATCTCGTTACCATAACACAAGCATTAGGTTGCTTAGCTTGGGACTAGATGGCGTTGTGTGAAACTTCCAAGGATATTTATTTATTTATCCCTGTTTCGGTGTAAACAAATAAAATTTAACCCCTCTAATTTAAATTGTTCACCCAGTTGGTTATAGTAAGAAAATGCTGTATTTACCTATAATTGTTTGTTACATTTGGTTCTATATTTTCTGTTGCTACCTGTAATTTATTTAGGATGCTAATTAATGCAGCTTCTTTATAATGTCATTCTCGACTTCAAATATATTTAGTTGTCTAATGAATTAAAAGGTCAGCGACAAACTTTTAGCGTCTTATTTGCTTTTCAAGCGACTTTAGATTGTAAAACAAGATACTGTTATTATGATGCAGCATGGTGATAATTTTTAACCATTTTTTGTGATATGTCTACGCATTGAAAGCTTCTAATATGTGTATGAACTGCATCTATAAAATAATTTCAACGTACTCTAATTTCATATAGGTAGTCACATTTTTATACGTTAGCATAAGTAATTGATGAGTGAATCTACTATTGTTGAACATAAAATTACCTTATTATTGTCATCAAATAATTGTCAATGAAAGCTCTAATTTCATGTAGTATCTATTTACTTATCTATTTATAATGTTACCACAAGTAATTGATGACTCGACTATTATACCTACTCAATTGATCATGCAAAAATTATTGTCATCAAAAATAAACATCTGCAACTCTGTGTTTGTTTGTCATGGACATGTCGCATGTTTATGAAAAATTAGGTTATTGATCGAAAACCTAGCGTTTTGATCAAGAACCGGTCGACGGAGCCACGCTGCGCGGGGCTCCTATTTCTGTCTGCAGGGTTTAAAGGAACCTTACCTAACCGAACGTCAGGGTCTTTTTCCGGTGCCCGGGTGTTACCATTGTGCGGATCGCCCGGAGGACACGGTGGAGCATACAGTGGAGGTCTGCCCGGCTTGGGCAGAGCACCGCCGTGTTCTCACGGAGGCGATCGGCGGCGGCGATCTCTCGCGTCCGAGCCTGGGGGCCTACTCCCTAAGCACGAAGCCCGTAGTTTCGGGCTTCGTTACGGGCGTTTCTTACTCCGTATCACCTACGGATGGATGATTGGTTCGGGGCCCGAACGAAGTATGAATGACAACATGATTTGCCAGTTGTCTCTACTCCCGAAGTGTTGTTGCCCGTCCGAAAAATTTAACTTTTACACTTGTTTTAATGGATCGTAATGTCAGACGGACGGATAAACGGACGGACGGAAAGACGGACGGACTTAGGGAGTAGGCCCCCTGGTCCAGGCCATGGTGCGGAGCGAGAGTGCATGGGAGGCCGTCACCTCCTTCTGCGAAGCAGTGATGCTCGCGAAGGAGGAGGCGGAACGCGTGAGGGAGAGGCAGCCTCACGCCCTCAGTCGCCGCAGGAGACGCCCTGGGCGGCGGGAATCGCGGGGCGATTTCCGGCCACCGTAGGCGCGGGCCTGCGGACGGTGAGCAGCGGGTAGCTCGCCGTCCGGTAAGGACCAGGCCCGAGTCGATGGCGCGTTGTGTTCCACGCGCGCCTCAAAGAGATGTCAGCAAGTGACGGGGCCCAATAGGGCCGACGCCGCTGGGGTCGCGGATTGTTCGAAGGGGTTACCGCGGCCCTGGCATAGGCAACTGAAGGAACACGGGTGGGTTTTAGTCAGTAAAAGTCTGACACGCCCTCCCGCTCCACCCAGAGCGGGAGAAGTTATTTGATGATTTCCCACCCTCAAAAAAAAAAAAAAAAACAAGGGTCTTTTCCGGTTCTTGATCAAAAGCTTAGGTTTTTAATCAAAAACCTGATTTTGTCATAAACCTGCGACATGTCCAAATACAAACAAACAGAGTTTCGGATGTTTGTTTTGATGACAATAATTTTTGCGAGCGTTAGGTACACCCCGCGCTTGTGTTGCTAATTTTCATGAAAAAGGAATATGATTTATTAATTTGGTTGTTGAAAAAAAAGGTTTCATGGCTAATTTTGAGGCTGGAATTTGATTTTATTAGCAGACAGATGTTGAATCTCTAAAATATATAATGTAGCCCACTTACAACATTAGTCGCTGAGGTAATAATTCAGAAGTAAATATGTTTATCGGTAGCTCTGAGTCATATTAATTTACGTTCGTAAATTGACGCTGGTTTTTTGATATTTTGTTGGAATAGTAAAGATGATGAAATAAATTAGTAGAAGCTGCTCTATTAACTCGTTGCTTACATACAAAAAACCGGTCAAGAGCGAGTCGCACTCGCGCACCGAGACTCGCGCACTGAAGAAGTGTGCTATTTAGAGACATCGTTTTATTTTTCCTGTAATCTTTACATAAACTTCCATAACATAGAATAATTTCAGAATTTTATCTTTGCAAACTTCGGAGTTACGGGGGGGAACGGTCTTTTTTTTACATTTTTCATCAAAAGTCGAAAACTATGCGGCCTAAAAAAAAAATGTTTAAGAATGTGCAAACAGCGTTCTTTCATATGATACCCCACATGCCTTAGTAGCCCCACTTTGAATTTTTAAGACCCCCTTTCAGCACCTGTTACAAAAAAAATATCAATATTTTTATTTATTTCTTATTTGCAAAATAGTTGGGTAAATGTCATATAAAACTATTCCAAATTTCAAGTTGATAGCATTAGTAGTTCTTGAGATATCCAGCTGTGACAGACAGACAGACAGACTGAGTGACACCATAAGGGTTCCTTTTTTACCATTTTGGTACGGAACCCTAAAAAGACGTTAGGTTGCAGGTGCTAAAGAAAACTTTAGTTGCTGCACCTTTTCCTTTTTATTTACGAACGAATTTCCTATTTATTTAGTTTATACGAACGTTGGTAAAAAATCTAAATAAATAAATAAAGACTTCCTAAATACATTAAGGCCCTGCATCCAAGCGTGGTTTAGCTCGGTGTGTAAGTGAAATGGTGTTATGGCTGTCTAGTTTGACGCACGAGATAGAAGACTGTCGTAAAAGTGCAAATAAAATCGTATAATATTAAAAATTAACTATTTAATAATAAATAATCCATCACTGGATGCAGTTTGGCATTTGACATTTTATGGTATATTTTTAATTATAATTATAATTGTTAATGAAGGGATAAACAGCTTTTAAATGGTATTAAGAGGTTATGTACGTTTGATGATTTTTTTGTGCATTAAAGTATGTTTAATTATGTTTTGAGTTCCATCTCTGTATGTGAAAAGGACTTGAAAATATCACATTTTTTCATTTTTGTCAAAATTATTTACGGTTTATGAGATACACAGCTATAAAAAACCACCTTTTTGACCGTTTTCAAGAAATCTCTGCCTTAAAAGGGCTGTCGCATTTTGTCTTCTCTCTCGCTCACACGGAACCAAATTATTATGAATGTTAAATGAAAAGATGTTTTTTTTTTAAATTTAATCAATTAACGAACTAGTAAATAATATTAATTTAATAGGTAATTATGATTAAAAACACAATTTTATAACTTATAGCATTTTTCATTTTTATAAGGATCACTTCGTTGCCCGTCTAAGTATCTGTCTGTCAGTCTGTCAAGACCCCATTTCTCAGGAACGTGTGGAGGTATCAAGCTGAAATTATTATCAAACTAGCTTTTGCCCGCGGCTTCGCCCGCGTGGATGTCGAAAAACATCCCCTGGGAACATTCATGTGGAAAACATACGGCCGTCCGATATAACTGTGCAAACTCAAATCGCTACGATATATATCGTTATGTGTATGGTGGGCTTAAAGCTGAAGTCGGCATGATTTTTTCCGACATCTTCAACAATCGTCGTCATATTTCTGCCAATTTACACAAAACCATATTATGTAACACTGGATCACTCCGTTCATTGGTGAAAACCGTATGAAAATCCGTTCGGTACTTTTTGACATCATCGCATTCAAACATCACATACGCGGCGGGGGGACTTTGTTTACTTAGTCTAATAACATTAAGTTAGTTACTCTAATAACATAACTTTTGACTGAGTGCCCACTCGGAAATAAAGACTAAAAATGTTACCTCAAGATACGAACTATGACTACATTTCCACTCCCTTAAATCTCTTAAAAAGAGGTAGGTACACAAACATTTTAATATTATTTGTAAATTTTACATTTAACCCCGATGAGGGCCTGATTTTGCAATAACGCTGAACCACATATTTCTTTATTTCCTACCAAAAGCATAAATTTGAATTTTCATATCCCTAACTTAAGAAATGCTGGGTTTCCCATACAAACTTTCATCCCCTATATCACCCCCTGTAGGATTATTTTTGAAAAAAAAAAGTAGCCTATGTCCGTCCCCAGGATACCATCTATAGCTTTGTTAAATTTTATCGAAATCCGTTCAATGGTTCTGGGTCTCCCATACAAACTTTTATACCCTATATCACCGCCTGTTGAATTATTTTTTAAGACAAAAAGTAGCTTATGCACTTCCCTAGGATGCTATATATAGCCTTGCCAAATTTTATCGAAATCCGTTCAGTTTTGTAAATTTTAAAATCATCCCCTATTTTAACCCCATAAGGGATGATTTATCAAAAACGCTGAACTGCATATTTCTTTATTTCCTACCAAAAGCATACATTTGAATATTCATATCCCTAGTTTAAGAAATACTGGGTTTCCCATACAAACTTTCTCGCCTATATCAACCCCCGTACAATTATTTTTAAAGACAAAAAGTAGCCTATGTCCTTCCCCAGGATGCTATATATAGCCTTGCCAAATTTTATCAAAATCTGTGCAGTTTTGTAAATTTTAAAGTCATCCCCTATTTTACCTCTTAGGGGATGATTTTTCAAAAGCACTGAACCGCATATTTCTTTATTTCCTACCAAAAGCATAAATTTGAATTTTCATATCCCCAGCTTAAGAAATACTGAGTTTCCCATACAAACTTTCATCCCCTATATCACCCCCTGTAGGATTATTTTTGAAAAAAAAAGTAGCCTATGTCCGTCCCAGGATACCATCTATAGCTTTGCCAAATTTTGTCGAAATCCGTTCAGTGGTTTATGCGTGAAAAGGTAACAGACAGACAGACAAACAGACAGACAGACAGACAGACAGACAGACAGACCGACAGACAGACAGACAGAGTTACTTTCGAATTTATAATATTAGTATGGATAGTATGGAAGTATGGATATGTAGATCTATGGTCCCTTGAAGCTCTAAAAAAATCAAGCTTTTAAGTCAACGTATTAAAAAAATACGGCCATTCAAAACTTATGGGGTACTTCCCGTTAACCTAGAATCATACAACTTGAGCAAATTGCCTGTGACAGACGGACAGACAGACACACGAGTGATCCTACGCCTAATAGGCCCATATAGTGCCTGACGCTGGTCCACTCTTTAGCGGTGAATATCAAAACCAAGACTAAATGATTTCTTTTAATTTTTCCGGTGTAAAAACTACCTTTAACTGTTGTCAGAGTTGATAGATAGTGCAATCCACGAAGACGCCCCCACTACTCCTCCTAACCGTTTATAGTATATGTGTGCAACGGTTAGCAGGAGTAGTGGGTTCTCTCCGAACCTGATGACCCTATAACTCTCCTACAGGAGAGTAATAAGGCCACCAGTACGCTCCGCAAACGCAAGCTAAGACCTACCTACGTTCCGACCCCGCCGCCGAGGTCGAAAACGTAATTGCCCACCTCCCTCTTGCCCTCTACTCGGCGAGGCTGCGCCAGCCGGTAGCGCAGCCGAGCCTGTAGCCTCTAACCCGCCACTAAACTCCCCTTGCCCACCGATCATTCTCGTACCTCGTACCTTGGATGTTATCGCGTCACGACCCAGCCTGAACCCTCTGGCTGTCCTCCCTACCCTTACCGCAGCGACGTGCAGAGTCGCTCAAACCCCTAGTTTTAAGTCTTAGTTTTAAGCCTGGCCGGAGGCTTTAAGCTCTCGCTTAAAGCAGCCACAGGAAAGTCCGGTTAAACAGTCTCGACCCCCCGTGGTCAACTGCGAGAAGCCATTCCAAAAAAAAAAAAAAAAAAAAATGAGTAGTGGGGCGCGTCTTCGTGTATAACAAGATACAATAGTACTCAACTAATATGGCTTATCGATGTACCTGCGCAGAAGATGAATTTTCAAAGCGCTGGAAATGCTATTGACCAATCGGCACGCTCCACGCTTTTTCCTGTACCGCTATTGGTCGCAGCTGCCGCCATGTTAGCGCGCGCCGCTTGACAGCCGCCATACTTGCGAGTGAGATGGAACTAACAGCTGCAGTGTATTATGAACCTTATAGTAGTTATCTAAGGTTGATTGTAAGTTTTAAGCAATCTCGTTAAGGCGGGGTGAAAGCAAGCGCCGTAGGTATTAAATGCTTACCGCAGCCCCCGCAAGGAGTAGCGATACGTAATAAATTACGATGCGCGGGAAACGCGCGCCAAGCGCACCGCTCATGAGTTCATGAACTCGAGTAGGTACTATGTTGCGTCACAGAATAGAGCAATGCAGTAGATAAACTTGAACTGATTAGTATACAAGTTTATTTTGTTTTATTTTTCTAGTAAGTATTTTTTAAAGTTTTAGACAGATTAGGTATGCATTGTAAACTTGAACAGTTAAAATAAATAAAAATAACTACTTATACATATTTATTTTCGTGAATAAGGTGGATTTAAAATCTGACTGACACGAAGACCTTTACCCGTACGATTCAAAACTACGCGCCGCGCACCATTTTACTTTACGAAGGTGTCGCATGGCGTGGGGAATAGTAGTTTCTGTCATTCCCCACGATACCACACTAGTGGTATCGTTTTCAGTGGTGTCGCTGTCGTGGGGAATGACAGAAACTACTATTCCCCACGCCATGCGACACCACCGACTGTATTGTGCTGTTAGTGATGTCCAGCTACATAACAATGATGTGTTACATAACAATTTAGACCTTATTGACATTCATGTTTATTTGTTAAATTTAGCTTCCAGACCATTTACCAAGTATCTTGGACCAAAAAAACAAATGGTTTGTAAAATGTCTACAGGGTGTCCCGTAAATAATGGATAATCTCTTAAGGGGTCATCGTACTCATCATTATGAACAACTTTTACTATGGGACCAAACCTGGAATCGCGAAACAAAATCAGCTGCTCCCTACATTTTGACGAGTTTGATGTAGATAAATGTACTGGTCAGCTGATTTTTTTTCGCGATTTCAGGTTTGGTCCCATAGTAAAAGTTGTTCATAATGATGAGTACAATGACCCCTTAAGAGATTATCCATTATTTACGGGACACCCTGTATAAGGTCGAAATTAGCTTGACACCCTAGAAATGATGTGCATAATAATCTAGACACTTTCTGAGGTGTCAAGCGAATTTAGACCTTATTGACATTCATGTTTTTTTGTTAAATTCAGCTTCCAGATCATTTACCAAGTATCTTGGGCCAAAAAAACAAAGGGTTTGTAAAATATCAATAAGGTCGAAATTAGCTTGACACCCTAAAAATGATGTGCATAATAATCTAGACACTTTCTGAGGTGTCAAGCGAATTTAGACCTTATTGACATTCATGTTTTTTTGTTAAATTCAGCTTCCAGATCATTTACCGAGTATTCTGGACCACAAAAACAAAGGGTTTGTAAAATGTCAATAAGGTCGAAATTAGCTTGAGACCTTTATCGTTTTCAGCGAACTTAAATACCACAAAATGACCGTTCATTCCCCACGACACCACTGGTGGTGTCGTCGGGAATGACAGAAACTAGTATTCCCCACGACACCAATGACTGCATTGTGAGTGATGTCCAGCTAATTTTTAAACGTAACAATGATGTGTTATTTTTAAACGACTTCAAAAACGGAGGAGAATATCAATTCAGTTGTATTTTTTTTTTTTTTTTATGTTTGTTACTGCAGTACTCCGTCATTTAGAAGCCGATTTGGAAAGTTCTTTTATTATTTTATTCGTTATGTCAACACAAAAAAAAAAAACGGAGGGGCATAACTTCTTACGCTCTAGTTTTTTTTTTCTTGAGAGGATGTGATTACTGTCAAAATGAAAATCCAAGATGGCGGCTGCAAAAATTTTCGAATTTTTCGACATGGGCGTCAATTTCGTGATATTTGAGGTCGCTGAAAACGATAATGGGGTCAAAATGAAAATCCAAGATGGCGGCTGCGAAAATTTTCTAATTTTTCGTCATGGGTGTCATTTTCGTGATATTTGAGGTCGCTGAAAACGATAGTGGGGTCAAAATGAAAATCCAAGATGGCGGCTGCGAAAATTTTTAAATTTTTCAACATGGGTGTCATTTTCGTGATATTTGAGGTCGCTGAAAACGATAGTGGGGCCAATATGAAAATCCAAGATGGCGGCTGCGAAAATTTCCTAATTTTCGGTCATGGGTATCATTTTCGTGATATTTGAGGTCGCTGAAAACGATAGTGGGGTCAAAATGAGAATCCAAGATGGCGGCTACGAAAATTTCCTAATTTTTCGTCATGGGTGTCATTTTCGTGATATTTTAGGTCACTGAAAGCGATAGTGGGGTCAAAATGAAAATCCAAGATGGCGGCTGCGAAAATTTCGTAATTTTTCGTCATGGGTGTCATTTTCGTGATATTTGAGGTCGCTGAAAACGATAGTGGGGTCAAAATGAAAATCCAAGATGGCGGCTGCGAAAATTTTCAAATTTTTCGACATGGGTGTCATTTTCGTGATATTTGAGGTCGCTGCAAACGATAGTGGGGTCAAAATGAATGACTATCGTTTTCAGCGATCTAAAATATCACGAAAATGACACCCATGATGAAAAGTTAGGAAATTTTCGTAGCCGCTATCTTGGATTTTTTTTTTTTTTTATTCTATTTAATTTATAGAGGGTTTAATCACAAACTGATTATGCCACCCTCATCGGTACAAACAATTATTCCTTATGATCTAAATCCTATCTTTGCTAACTTATATAAGAGTCTTGCATCCTTAGACAATGGGGACGCAAGAATACTGTTACACCTTCCAACATCCAGTGACTTGGATAACAATATGACCCTTTCGGCCTCGTTCCGGACGCACTCCATCAGTATATGGTAAGTATCTTCCACTATATTACACTCCGGACAATTTGGTGACGTAACTTTACCCATAAGAAACGCAAAACTGTTCAATGGAATGTGTCCCGATCGAAGCCGAAGTGCCATTACAATTTCCGGCCGACTCATGTTTAGCTGATCAAACCATGAACAACGAGATAGTGCTGGCTGGATCGTCCGATACCAGATTCCCTTGCTCAGTGACCTCTGATCGAAGTGTTCGTGCCACATTTTAGTGCATTCTTCTTTAACTGCACACAAAAAATCACTGTGCACGGGAAAGAGTGGACAAAACAACCCATCATCACAAGCATCTTTCGCCAATCGATCCACTACTTCATTATCTTCTAAGCCAACATGAGCCGGTATCCATTGCAGTACAATGATCTTGTTCTTAGAAATTAGTTTACAAATAGATTTGATCACGCTGTAGGCAATTGGAGTACCGCGAAAACTCGAGGTACACCGAGTCAAATGTTGAAGAGCGCTTTTCGAATCACTCAGAATAACATAATTCCCGCTTTCAAGTGAGTCAATGTAAGATAATGCTTCATCTATTGCCACAAGTTCAGTACACATTATATTGCATTTGGAGTTTACCTTTAATTGCACTGCATTTTTAGTTTGTGGATCGAAAAACGCTGCTCCTGAATTATTTTTGTCTTTGGATCCATCTGTGTAAATTCTGTAGAAACCCGAATACGTGTTATTTAAAAATGTAGTACATAACTCACTGAGTTTAGCATTTTCATAGTATTTTTTAGCCGCAATTAAACCCAATCTAGGAAATATGACTTGAGACAGATCAATCCTGTGAACCCAAGTGTCCAATGAGAACATTTCAAGCGTTGGACTCGTGTGAACAGGTAGCACATCAAGAGACTCATGTATTCTGACTAACAACGGTACCTTTCTTCTCCAGTGTGGTTGTTGACAATGTGCTTGTAGTTCTTCTAACACAGCAATAATATTATTATCAGCGTATGATTTTATTTTGAGCCAAAATTTACCCGCCAGATAGTATCTGCGAAACTTCAACGGTTGCAGGTTTAATTCATTTTCCATAACGTGAATCGGTGTGGTTCTTATAAAGCCACCGATAACCCTCATGCAAACGTTTTGGACTCTGTCTAATTTGTTTAGGTGAGTTTCACAGCTACCATCATAAAGGAAACAAGCGTAATCGAGTCTACTCCGAATAGTTGAAATATATAATCGCCTCAGATGTTTGGGATGTACTCCCCATCCAGATCCAGAAAGAATTTTAAAAATATTAACTAATTTTAACACCCTTTCACGAGTCTCATTGATATGCTTAGCCCACCTAAGCGATCGGTCAAGCCAAACCCCCAAATATTTTACACTGTTTACCACCGGCAGCGATATCTCATTAATTTTTAAAGTAACGGTCTCTCTTGCCACCCCGTTCTTAAAAATACAGACACTGCTCTTCAAAGGGGATATTTCAAGACCCAAATCCAAAAGAAGTTCAGTCATTTTATTTAAAGCGGGTTGTAAACATTGTTGGGCTGATGAGACATCACTGCAAGTGGCATACAACACAAAATCGTCCGCATACTGCGATAGAAACACGTCCCCACTGCTATGACATACGTCCATAGTTGCTATATTAAAAAGTAGGGGTGATAATGGATCGCCTTGTGCCAATCCCCGACCGGAAGTACGACTAATGACGTTATTACCTACTGTAATTTTAAGGTTTCTCAATTTAAGAAAGTTCCAGATGTAACTACAAATCCTGGACCCTACACCAATTCGTTGCATGATTTTCAATAGACCTTTGACGTCGACGTAGTTATATGCGTTGTTAATATCTATGAAAACAGCCACCGTAATAAGTTTTTTAGAAAAGCCAATTTGAATGCGAGATACTAAAACGGATAAATTATCTATAGTTGAGCGACATTTTCTAAAACCCGTAGTGTTATTTGATAAAAACATACGTTTTTCGATGAACCATTCTAATCTATTCATTAAAATGTTATGAAAAACTTTACAAACGCATGAGATCATTGAAATAGGACGAAAAGATGATAAACTTTGGGAGTCTCGTCCCGGCTTAGGAATGGGCACAATTACAATATCGCGCCATTGTTTAGGAACATAACCCGAAATGAAAACCCTACTATACAGTTGAATTAATATCTTTTTACCATTTTGTGGTAACCTCTTGATCATGGAGTAAGAAATATTGTCGCCTCCAGGTGCAGTATCTTTAGATCGGACACATTTATGAAATTCTGACGGAGTAACAACGACATCAAGTTCAGAGTTATTCATGTCAAAAGCCAGGTCACAGGGGGATACAAAGTCCGGCGTTAAACTAAGAAGCAGATCAGTAGCTTTGTGTTTATCTACGTAATGTGTTGAATATTTGTGTCCCTTCAGCCACTTCATTTTCCGCCATACGGTAGACTGAGATGTAGAATAATCCAATGAAGAACAAAAGTCGCAAAACCCTTTACCTTTAGCTATGCGAATTAATTTCTGTGATTCGCGAATCTTATTTTGCAATGTTTCGTAATTTTGAGGGTTTGGATTACGTCTGAATTTAGATAACGCTAATCGACGCTCAGCCACACATTTAGACAACTTAGGCTTCCAATAAGGTTTAGGCAAAAACTTACTCTCTGGGTTTAGGTTTATCTTAACTGAAGGGATACAAATATCGGCGGCCAAGTTTAAATAATCTATGAATCTATCATAATCACCCTGTAAGTCCTCCGAGAATGTAAATTCTAAAAAAAAGAGTATCGAGTAGCTTACTGTATGAAGTCCAATCAGCATTTTTGAAATTCTTACGGACTATTGGTGAAGTATTACACTGTACATTTGAAGTGATTTTAATAACCCTATGATCACTGCCTAATGTCTCGTTCATGACGGCCCAATCGAACATCAAGGCTATATCAGATGATATCAAAGAAATATCGGGTGTGGTCTTTTGACATTCCAAGTTAACCATTTTTATTCGGGTTGGGCTACCATTATTTAAAGTAATAAAATGATTGTCCATTAATGCTTCAAAAATTTGAACGCCCCTGCTATCCGTTTTATGTGACCAATTAGTATGGTGTCCGTTAAAATCTCCAAGAATGATTGTATTTTTAGTAAAAATAGAAAGTAAAGCATCCCAATCGTTTTGAGAAGTTCTGATCGACGGGGGACAATAAACAGAAGCAATGTTTTCAATGACGCCACAGTTGAATACTTTTACGCAAACTACTTCTATACCTTGATTACTGATTTGGACTTCATACATTTGAGATTCTATTGATTTGTGAGTAAGAATTGCAACCCCTCCGTAACCATCAAACCTGTCTTTACGATAGATTGTGTAGTTGCTCAGCCTTATGTAACTTTCTGTATCCAGCCATGTCTCACTTATCGCTGCAATGTGTACATGTTCTTGATGCAACAGGTGTTCCAATAAAATCATTTTAGGTTTAATGCTTTGAGCATTCCATTGTAGAATGTTTAGTTTGATACTAAATTTTTTTCTATCCATTAAATAATCCAAATAATTTCTTCATCATACGCCCATCCGACACGTTATCCACAATCACTAAAATCAACCATTCTACACAACATTGAACCGCCATTTTAACTCTCTCCGCTACAGTACGTCCTTTCAAAAATACGATCTCCTTTAGTCTAGCTAAAAGCTCATCAAAATGCACTTCTCTCTTTTGAGACACCTCGGGGTCATCGCGATTGCTTGATTCCTTGAAGTCATCCATTTCCATTTCCTCCTCCGTGGGTAACCAGTGGTTCCATTCATTTTCTTTATCAACCCGTGTCTTTCCATGTTTTTTAGCATTTTTTTTCCCTTTTGTCGTGGATGGACTATAAACATTCGCCCTAGTTTTGACGACCTCTGCAAATACAGGTGAGCTTGATCTCTCCGTGGCAATCTCTGTGGGCTCGATGTTATTATGTAGTGGAGGAAATAAATCAGGTCTATTTGTAACGCTAATAGGTTCCGTCTGTTCTCTGTGTGGAGAAGGTACTACATATAATGATAAGGCCTTCCTATAAGTACAATTAAACTCTGCCATGAGTTCTTTGAGTTGCTTTTCTTTTAGATATGCAGGGCAAATTTTAGACAACGCCATGTGTTGTCCGTTACAGTTTAAACATTTGAACCTTTGTATGTCGCAGTTTGGGTGATTACTACCACATTTTGGGCATAATGTATTCTTAGATGGGCACACTCTTGCTGTATGCCCGAACTTCCAACAACGTGAGCATTGCGACACGGGGAATACAAATGGCTCCACCTTAATCCTTAAACCATCTGCGTAAACATATGCTGGTAATAAATCTCCTTTGAAACACAACCGAACTGCTTCACTTGCAATCCATAAATCTTTTGGCGACTCATTCATATTACGCCTCATCAGTCGTTGCAATGAAACCAATTCAAAGTTGTCAGGGCAAGTTATACAACTTTTAAGGTCATCTTCAGCTAGGTCGATATCCACATTTTTGATGACACCGTATGAATAGGTTTTCATATCTGGTCTACTAAATCTCCAGCCCATATCTATAAGGTCTTTACATGTTTCTAGCTTAATTGCGCTCAACTCGTTTGTACAATCAATACGAACCCTGTAATTATTTATGTATTTTACCTTCGTTATATCTTTGATATTTTTATCTTTAAATAATCTTGCAAGGGCAAATTGCCTTGGTAGCTTTTCTTTCGAGGAAATGTAAACTTCAACACTGGTTTCTTTAATCTTCTTCTCCTTATTTTGTACTAATGTCCACTCTGTCTCGTCTGCCTCTCCAACTCGCCGTTTTATCGCTCTCGCCAAATTTCCATCTGTTGCCACGTCCATATTATCTTGCTCCACCACGTCTTGTTCCGCTATAGAATTGTTGCTGCTAGTCAAAACACTCCTTGAATCAACATTATCGTTAAAAAGTTCACTGTCACCCTCCATTGTAAACAATTATTCTAATACACATATTCTATTAGTTAACGATGCGCTAGTCCGCTTCAAGGTCAACGGATAACCGAGAACAACAAGCTCATTAACTAATGAGGTGCGAATACTGCACGCGTCCGTTCGCGACGAATGCCGCTGCGACTATGCTATCTTGGATTTTCATTTTGACCCCGCTATCGTTTTCAGCGACCTAAAATATCACGAAAATGACACCCATGACGAACAGTTAGGGAATTTTCGCAGCCGCCATCTTGGATTTTCATTTTGACCCCACTATCGTTTTCAGCGACCTAAAATATCACGAAAATGACACCCATGACGAAAAATTAGGAAATTTTCGCAGCCGCCATCTTGGATTTTCATTTTGACCCCACAATCGTTTTCTGCGACCTAAAATATCACGAAAATGACACCCATGACGAAAAATTTGGAAATTTTCACAGCCGCCATCTTGGATTTTCAATTTGACCCCGCTATCGTTTTCAGCGACCTAAAATATCACGAAAATGACACCCATGACGAAAAATTAGGAAATTTTCGCAGCCGCCATCTTGGATTTTCATTTTGACCCCAC
Source organism: Cosmia trapezina (assembly GCA_905163495.3). Classification (NCBI taxonomy): domain Eukaryota; kingdom Metazoa; phylum Arthropoda; class Insecta; order Lepidoptera; family Noctuidae; genus Cosmia; species Cosmia trapezina. Next base: position 12,384,721 of record LR991049.1, read on the forward strand.
TATCGGTTTCAGCGACCTCAAATATCACGAAAATGACACCTGTGTCGAAAAATTTGATAATTTTCGCAGCCGCCATCTTGGATTTTCATTTTGACCCCACTATCGTTTTCAGCGACCTAAAATATCACGAAAATGACACCCATGACGAAAAATTAGGATATTCGCAGCCGCCATCTTGGATTTTCATTTTGACCTCACTATCGTTTTCAGCGACCTAAAATATCACGAAAATGACACCCATGACGAAAAATTAGGAAATTTTCGCAGCCGCCATCTTGGATTTTCATTTTGACCCCACTATCGTTTTCAGCGACCTAAAATATCACGAAAATGACACCCATGACGAAAAATTAGGAAATTTTCGCAGCCGCCATCTTGGATTTGCATTTTGACCCCACTATCGTTTTCAGCGACCTAAAATATCACGAAAATGACACCCATGACGAAAAATTAGGAAATTTTCGCAGCCGCCATCTTGGATTTTCATTTTGACCCCACTATCGTTTTCAGCGACCTCAAATATCACGAAAATGACATCCATGACCGAAAATTAGGAAATTTTCGCAGCCGCCATCTTGGATTTTCATTTTGAGCCCACTATCGTTTTCAGCGACCTAAAATATCACGAAAATGACACCCATGACGAAAAATTAGGAAATTTTCGCAGCCGCCATCTTGGATTTTCATTTTGACCTCACTATCGTTTTCAGCGACCTAAAATATCACGAAAATGACACCCATGACGAAAAATTAGGAAATTTCGCAGTCGCCATCTTGGATTTTTCATTTTGACCCCACTATCGGTTTCAGCGACCTCAAATATCACGAAAATGACACCTGTGTCGAAAAATTTGATAATTTTCGCAGCCGCCATCTTGGATTTTCATTTTGACCCCACTATCGTTTTCAGCGACCTAAAATATCACGAAAATGACACCCATGACGAAAAATTAGGATATTCGCAGCCGCCATCTTGGATTTTCATTTTGACCTCACTATCGTTTTCAGCGACCTAAAATATCACGAAAATGACATCCATGACCGAAAATTAGGAAATTTTCGCAGCCGCCATCTTGGATTTTCATTTTGACCCCACTATCGTTTTCAGCGACCTAAAATATCACGAAAATGACATCCATGACCGAAAATTAGGAAATTTTGGCAGCCGCCATCTTGGATTTTCATTTTGACCCCACTATCGTTTTCAGCGACCTAAAATATCACGAAAACGACACCCATGACGAAAAATTAGGAAATTTTTGCAGCCGCCATCTTGGATTTTCATTTTGACCCCACTATCGTTTTCAGCGACCTAAAATATCACGAAAATGACACCCATGACGAAAAATTAGGAAATTTTCGCAGCCGCCATCTTGGATTTTCATTTTGAACCCACTATCGTTTTCAGCGACCTAAAATATCACGAAAATGACACCCATGACGAAAAGTTAGGAAATTTTCGCAGCCGCCATCTTGGATTTTCAGTTTGACCCCACTATCGTTTTCAGCGACCTAAAATAACACGAAAATGACACCCATGACGAAAAGTTAGGAAATTTTCGCAGCCGCCATCTTGGATTTTCATTTTGACCCCGCTATCGTTTTCAGCGACCTTAAATATCACGAAAATGACACCCAAAAAAAAAAATCAATCTGCCTAGCCTTTTCCCAACTATGTTGGGGTCGGCTTCCAGTCTAACCGGATGCAGCTGAATAACACCCATGACGAAAAATTTGGAAATTTTCACAGCCGCCATCTTGGATTTTCATTTTGACCCCGCTATCGTTTTCAGCGACCTAAAATATCACGAAAACGACACCCATGACGAAAAATTGGAAATTTTTGCAGCCGCCATCTTGGATTTTCATTTTGACCTTGAAATACAAAAAAAAAATAAGAAGATACCTAAAACTTAATTTAAAAAAAAAATCTTATTTATGTAGGTATACAGAAAAATACATTTGAGGGCCTACTTATTTTCTGAACATCCCTGCCCAACCCTTTGAAAGAATTCAGGCGTGATGTTATGAAGAAATCTCATTTCCTATCCGATATTCATTATAAAACCACCCGTACTAACTTTATTCTGTGGCACCTACCTATTTGAGATTTGAAAATAGTGAACCAAAAATTTGCGCGTCAGGCGGCTTTATAAGCTCCAGTGTAGGGTTCAAATTCAACTGTTTTACACACTTGATGCGATTGGTAAACATAGGCCGTGATAAAAATAAATACCAATAAAGCTTTTGCGCGCGTGACGTCTTTATTTACATAGGCATAGCGTTCAAATTCAACTGTTTTCAACACATGTTAATTTGTGCCGGTCGCAGCCGGTGACAGAAGTTAGCGGGGGTGGCGGGTTCGAAAAATTGGCACACGTCCGACCTCCATCACGTTCCGCTCGGGACTAAACGACACGGAGCGAGCGCAAAACACTTGACATTGGAATTAGTGATATAAATATTTTGATATTTCAAATTATGATAGCCGTTATTAATTACATTTTTTACGACCTTTATTATGGCATAAGTTTTATTGTTCAAAGCCTAATATAAATCAAATGAAATAAGATATAGATCATAATTTAGACTTGTCTTTGCGATTTAATTGGATGCAGTAAAGTGCAAGTAATCGTGTATCGGACGGCCGAAATTTGTATATGGAAGTCTGAACTAAGTAATATATTTTTTTCAAAATTTAAATCCGTGTTATCTACGAATAAAACACTAAACAAAACGACGTTTTTACGGCTCTCACCGCCTTAATCTACGGCGCCATACTTTCTTTTCTGCGCGAACGAAGATTCACGACGCGCCTTATTAGTTGAGTACTACTGTACATTTATACAGGGTGTAAAGGTCAGCCCTCCGCAGACTGATGGGGTGAATTCAGTATATCATACTAAGATGACCGGTACATGAAATTATTTCAGGAACGTTATGGGAATCCAATAAACCTGATTTGTTTGTTTTTGTGCACAAATCGGTGCGTCTGTTACTGGTTGGGAGGGGTAGGTAATAGGTATGCGGTGAGTTCGATGAACTCTGTAGCTAGACAGAAAGTGAACAGCTGATTTCACATGTCGTTCCATTATCTTATTCTCGTTGAATCTGGAATAATATCGAAAAAAAAATATAGCTCGAAAACTACAAAATATCGTAGAACATACATGGGGGTTAAATCGATAGGTACAGTACTCTGCTACCAGCTCGCACTGACTTGACATCTTAAAAGAAACACCCTGTACATAATTCTTCTGTACGTGTGTTTGTCACCTATTTCCTCCTAAACGGCTGGACCGATTGAGATGGAATTTTTGTGCATAGTTTGAAAACACAATTGGACCCGATAGGTGGCGCTGCAGTCGGGTTCTAGGATCGTTTAGACAGGACAACGTCTGTCGGGGCCGCTAGTAGGGTATAAAAAAATTCGTCCGCATCGCTGTCAACAGGAAAAGTGCCCAAAAGGCTGCCAGTATTGCCACGTTGCAAATTATGATATGACAGCAGCCCTAGTCGAAAACCAGATTTAAATCTATCTTCTATACAACGTGTAATGCTAAATGCGCAAAACCTCTTAAGGGGTCATTGTACTCATCATTATGAACAACTTTTACTATCGGACCAAACCTGAAATCGCGAAAAAAAAATCAGCTGTTCAGTACATTTTGACGAATTATGTGAACATAAATGTACTGAACAGCTGATTTTTTTTTCGCGATTTCAGGTTTGGTCCCATAGTAAAAGTTGTTCATAATGATGAGTACAATGACCCCTTAAGAGGTTTTGCGCATTTAGCATTACACGTTGTATAAATAAAAAGAGAAGTCCTGACTGATTGACTGACTCATCAACGCCCAGCCCAAACCCTTGGACCTAGAAAGCTGAAATTTTGCACAGAGGTTCCCTTTATAATGTAGACAAGGAATAAGGAAGGAATTCCCGGTAGTACGTTCCCGGAAGATATTTTTCGACATCCACGCGGGCGAAGCCACGGGCAAAAGCTAGTACGTAATAAGATTGATACTTTACCTATGATTTTAATAAAAATTATGGTAATCACATATGTATCGTTCTAGCGGCTTCCTTAAAAGATAAAACCGGACTATTTAATCTATCTTAGGATGTAGACAAGATTCATTAATTCGAGAGACTAACCTTGATTAAAAAAAAAGGTTTTATTTATAAATCTATCGAGAATAAAGTCTGGTCTTACACGATTAAGATTGATGATTTTAAAGATCCACAAATGACAGACGGGACCGTGCTTTTAGATTCCGAGGCACCGAGGAGTCTCGGTATGCAAAGATGGTCCCGATCCACCCATCCATGGACCAACCCCGGCAAGCTTAGCTTAACCTGATGTATCGATCAGAACGGCAGTTATTAACCATTTTGAAGGGAGCTAAATAATCCAACACACACGCCACCATCAGCGAGACATTAGAGTGCATGACATACTCTCAGCCGCCAGGGCACATCCAAGTCAAATATAAAGACGTAGGCTAAAAATACATAGGAAAAAATGTAGTGCTCCCGTGGGATGAGCAAGGAATTCAAATACATTTGCGACTCTTTCAATCTAAAACGGCTCGACCGATTTTGATGAAATTTGGTGTGAAAGTAGCTGACACCCTGAATTAACACATAGGCTACTTTAAATGCCAAAAAAATGTAGTGTTCCCGTGCGATGAGCAATTTTTTTGTGAATACTTTTCTCACCGATTACACGTTTTAGTGTATCTAATAAACCGCAGGTAACACCGCGGGGCGCAGAGTGGCAATCTTTTAAAGGGTCATTATACTCATCATTATGAACAACTTTTACTATGGACCAAACCTGAAATCGCGAAAAAAAATCAGCTGTTCCCTACATATTGACGAATTATGCTAACATAAATATACTGAACAGTTGATTTTTTTTCGTGATTTTGTGACACCCTGTATATAATAATACACGATGTCAGTGTAAACAGTGGCAATCTATGTTTAAGACTTCTGTTGACTCTGAATTTATTTATTTATTTATTTTTATTTTATTTAATACTTTAAGAGGTCTCATTCTAAAGTACAAAGGTGATTGAGGTTATATTGCTATCGCTGCTAGAGGCGATATTGTATCTTTTAAGGTATCTTCTGTTGCAGATCTCAAATAAATAAATGCAACACTTAAAGCACGAGACGCCTCGACAGGCGCTGCTAGAGGCGATATTGTATCTTTTGAGGTATCTTTTGTTGCAGGTCTCAAATAAATAAATGCAAGTCTTAAAGCACGAGACGCCTCGGCAAGCGCTGCTAGAGGCAATATTGTATCGCATATGGTATCTTTTGTTGCAGATCTCAAATAAATAAATGCAACACTTAAAGCACGAGACGCCTCGACAGGCGCTGCTAGAGGCGATATTGTATCTTTTGAGGTATCTTTTGTTGCAGGTCTCAAATAAATAAATGCAAGTCTTAAAGCACGAGACGCCTCGGCAAGCGCTGCTAGAGGCAATATTGTATCGCATATGGTATCTTTTGTTGCAGATCTCAAATAAATAAATGCAAGTCTTAAAGCAGGAGACTCCTCGACAGGCGCTGCTAGAGGCAATATTGTATCGCATATGGTATCTTTTGTTGCAGGTCTCAAATAAATAAATGCAAGTCTTAAAGCACGAGACGCCTCGGCAAGCGCTGCTAGAGGCAATATTGTATCGCATATGGTATCTTTTGTTGCAGATCTCAAATAAATAAATGCAAGTCTTAAAGCAGGAGACTCCTCGACAGGCGCTGCTAGAGGCAATATTGTATCGCATATGGTATCTTTTGTTGCAGATCTCAAATAAATAAATGCAAGTCTTAAAGCAGGAGACTCCTCGACAGGCGCTGCTAGAGGCAATATTGTATCGCATATGGTATCTTTTGTTGCAGATCTCAAATAAATAAATGCAAGTCTTAAAGCACGAGACGCCTCGGCAAGCGCTGCTAGAGGCAATATTGTATCTCATATGGTATCTTTTGTTGCAGATCTCAAATAAATAAATGCAAGTCTTAAAGCAGGAGACTCTTCGACAGGCGCTGCTAGAGGCGATATTGTATCTTTTAAGGTATCTTTTGTTGCAGATCTCAAATAAATAAATGCAAGTCTTAAAGCAGGAGCCGCCTCGACAGGCGCTGCTAGAGGCAATATTGTATCTCTTAAGGTATCTTTTGTTGCAGATCTCAAATAAATAAATGCAAGTCTTAAAGCAGGAGCCGCCTCGACAGGCACTGCTAGAGGCAATATTGTATTAAGGTATCTTTTGTTGCCGATCTCAAATAAATAAATGCAAGTCTTAAAGCAGGAGACTCCTCGACAGGCGCTGCTAGAGGCAATATTGTATCGCATATGGTATCTTTTGTTGCCGATCTCAAATAAATAAATGCAACACTTAAAGCACGAGACGCCTCGACAGGCGCTACTATAGGCGATATTGTATCTCTTAAGGTATCTTTTGTTGCCGATCTCAAATAAATAAATGCAAGTCTTAAAGCAGGAGACTCCTCGACAGGCGCTGCTAGAGGCAATATTGTATTAAGATATCTTTTGTTGCAGATCTCAAATAAATAAAAGCAAGTCTTAAAGCACGAGTTGCCTCGGCAGGCGCTGCTAGAGGCGATATTGTATCTCTTAAGGTATCTTTTGTTGCAGATCTCAAATAAATAAATGCAAGTCTTAAAGCACGATACGCCTCGACAGGCGCTGCTAGAGGCGATATTGTATTAAGGTATTTTTTGTGGCAGATCTAGTCATACAGACTAACCAAAAGAAAATCGTTTAGAACATCCTCAGCCTAGTTTGAATAAATGACTTTTGATTTTGATTCTTGCAAGAGGATGAAGAATTTATGATATAAGAAAGACTCAGGGCTGCCATACACGGACTGCTTGAAGTAGTCAAGATGGACTGCTTCAAGCTGCGATTGCATAGTGAACTACAGTCTTCTACGTCGCAACTACTCGAACGGATGGGGCCGTTCGAGTAGTTGCGTAGTATGAAATCAAAATCAAAATCAAAAGTCCTTTATTCAAATTAGGCTGAGAATCAGCACTTTTTGAACGTCGAAATTACAGTAAGACAGTCCCCACAAAACGCCCGCCCTTCACCACTTCCTAGTGCTTTAGCTGGGAAGAAGAAGTAGCGGAACAAACTGTCCAGCAGCACAGCTGTCTGTTCAGTTAGAAGAACTAGATTCTATACAATAGTCAAAAAATCAATCTGCCTAGCCTTTTCCCAACTATGTTGGGGTCGGCTTCCAGTCTAACCGGATGCAGCTGAATACCAGTATTTTACATGGAGCGACTGCCTATCTGACCTCCACAACCCAGTAACTGGGTAATACGATACCCCTTGGTAAGACTGGTTGTCAGACTTTCGGGCTTCTGACGACCCGTAACGACTGTCAAAGATCCACGAATAACAGCCGGGACCAACGGCTTAACGTGCTTTCCGAGGCACGGAGGAATCTCGATATGTAAAGATGGTCACCCATCCACTGACCAATCCCGGCAAGCGTAGCTTAACCTGATGGATCGACCCGTGCGGCTGTTATTACTTAGCCACGAGCTCCTCTACGGCTGTTATTACTTAGCCACCTAACTTATTACGGCTGTTATTACTTAGCCACCTAACTTGTTATTACTTAGCTACTTAACCACCTACGGCTGTTATTACTTTTCCTCTACGGCTGTTATTACTTAGCCACGAGCTCCTCTACGGCTGTTATTACTTAGCCACCTAACTTATTACGGCTGTTATTACTTAGCCACCTAACTTGTTATTACTTAGCTACTTAACCACCTACGGCTGTTATTACTTTTCCTCTACGGCTGTTATTACTTAGCCACGAGCTCCTCTACGGCTGTTATTACTTAGCCACCTAACTTATTACGGCTGTTATTACTTAGCCACCTAACTTGTTATTACTTAGCTACTTAACCACCTACGGCTGTTATTACTTTTCCTCTACGGCTGTTATTACTTAGCCACGAGCTCCTCTACGGCTGTTATTACTTAGCCACCTAACTTATTACGGCTGTTATTACTTAGCCACCTAACTTGTTATTACTTAGCTACTTAACCACCTACGGCTGTTATTACTTTTCCTCTACGGCTGTTATTACTTAGCCACGAGATTCTATACAATAGTACCTATGCAAAATAATTTACGCAACACAATACATTAAATTATATTTTTGTCAAATAAATATGTATGTAAATAGAAGACTGCAGTTATTATGCAGTCGCAGCGCGTAAAAGTCGACCCTGGCTGCTTCAGCTGCCCGTGTATGGCCGCCCTAAGTGCCTCTTACATACGAGTTCTTTTAATTTAAAGTTTTTTCCACTTATTACAATTCAGGTATTCTAAATAGTACCTCGTCGCTCTCCTAAATTAAAGCACACATTTTTTGCTTCCTACATTTTATTTGCATAGAATGTCATTATTAGAAATAAATTATCATAAAGTAATTACTAATAAGACAAGTTGTTAATAGTTACGTCAATAGTTTTAAAACTAGATTGTTTGACGCAGTATTTATAAAAAATATATTTGTTAAGGTTGAACTAGTCGCGAGCTCGAACTCACTGGTGGTGGCCAAAAAACACGCTGTCACCCCTGACATCGTGTCCGACAGAGATAGTATCAGTGATGAGCAGTTAGACTCTAGTTAAATAATAAATAGTTTAAAAAAACAGTAAAACAAACGCGTAAAAAAATAACGAAAAGACCTTTGGAAAATCGAGTTTTATGTAAAAACCGCTGGATAAATCAATTACAAATAAAAATTGAACTCTTCGATGATTGAGCTTTGTTGGTTCTGGCTTGACTTGAAGATTTTACACTTTTTCTATTACTACTTTACGCCTAAAGTTGCATTGTTGTTTCATAACTTTATAATGGCTTTTTATTTTACTATTCTTTTTCCACACAGACTAAATTAATAATGAGACAAAACGATAGCATGTTTAACTTTGGATTATAATATCAAACAGTAGATTATTACCCTCCGTAAATTTGTATGGAAAAAATATCGACTAGTGCAACCTTAAGCTTTAATCCTAGTTTTTTTTAGGTAATAGCAGAACCTGTTATTTTTTCTACTATTTTGAGCGCTTAATTAGGTATACTACATAAAGAATAAAGCCAATCATCCACGACGCTAATCAAAAGAAACAATCAATCTGCCTAGCCTTTCCCCAACTATGTTGGGGAAAGGCTAGGGTCGGCTTCCAGTCTAACCGGATGCAGCTGAATACCAATATTTTACATGGAGCGACTGCCTATCTGACCTCCACAACCCAGTAACTGGGTAATACGATACCCCTTGGTAAGACTGGTTGTCAGACTTTCGGGCTTCTGACAACCCGTAACGACTGTCAAAGATCCACGAATGACAACCGAGACCAACGGCTTAACGTGCTTTCCGAGGCACGGAGGTGTCTCGGTATGTAAAGATGGTCACCCATCCACGGACCAACCCTGGCAAGCGTAGCTTAACCTGACGGATCGACCCGTGCGGCTGTTATTACTTAGCCACGAGCTAATCAAAAGAAACGTGTTACAAGTTTACAAACTCAGATAGCTGCATATTTCTCCAGTTCTATTATCTAAATCCAGTTCTATCTATTTAAATATAGGTATTTAAATAAAGAAGCTCAAAACTCGAGAATGGCTGGACCAATTCAATATTTTTTTATTAAATACTAGCGGACCCGACAGACGTTGTGCTGTCTGAACGATCCTAGAACCCGACTGCAGCGTCATCTACAGGGTCCAATTGTGTTTTCAAATCATCCAGGAACCCATTCAAATATACACACAAAATTTCAACTAAATCGGTCCAGCCGTTGTTACACCACGTTTTATCCGGTTTTTTTTTTAAGTACCTATCCTATGTCCGTCTCCTGGTTTTAAGCTACCTCCCCACCAATTTTCAGCCAAATCGGTTCAGCCGTTCTTGAGTTATAAATAGTGTAACTAACACGACTTTCTTTTATATATATAGATTCTATCAAAATCAAAATCAAAATTTATTTCACATACTTTTTATGAAACGTCAGAAGCTAGGTGCACGGTTCCAAATTGCTCGTTTCCTATGGAGAAGAGCGGGCAAGAAACTCCATGGTTACTCTTTTGAAAATAATTGGCTTTTGCAATATTTTCAAATAACAGTGTTAATAGGTATGTGAGGACAATGTAGGCCTTTCAACAACTATGTACTTACTATGTACTTAACATAAGAACTTTTTTGCCACCGGCTTCCAAAAATTAAATTTATTTTTCACTTTGTAGTGTTTTTTTTGGAAGTCGGTTGTTTTTTTTGTAAAAAAGTTTTTATTTTTCACTTTTTAGTGGGTCAGTTTGTAATTTATCTAAGTTACAATAGCCCAATGGCAACCTCATCACTTTTTACAAAATATTGCTTTTCCCGATGCAGGGACGTTAATTGTTGAGGAGTTCTCCTAGTAAGAACCAGGAGAACTGGAGCTCCATGGTGAAGTCATCATCACTATTATGCATTTTGACGAGCATAAATTACTTAGCAACCATATTAAAGTAATCGAATCGCAACCCGTGCAATACTTATAAATTGAGTAGTTCCGATGGCCATCTGTGGTCTTCATCATCACTTCCACTTCACCAAATGGTGTTATCCAAGAGCAAATGCACAAGTTACTATAAAAAATACCCAAATCGCTATAGTTGTGCCTATAAAATTTGAGGGTTCCCCTCGATTTCCATGGGATCCCCTGATCAGATTCTGATTTGGTGACAATGGGACCACCTCGAGAGTATACCCTTTCAAACAAAAAAAAAGAATTTTGAAAATCCGTCAACAATTGGCGGAGTATTCGATGAACAAACATACAAAAAAAACATACAATCAGCCGAACATAGTACCTCCTCCTTTTTGTGAAGTCGGTAAAAATAGAAAATAGTCAACAAATCTACAGTCTACGTTGAAGTTCGAGATAGGGTCTTATGAAGAGAAAAATTGGAAAAGTTGCCGGGAAAATTATAAAATTCGTGAAAACTGAAAGTGCATTTTCTATGGGAATGTTGTATGAATTATTGAAATTTGGACAGGACAACGTCTGTCAGGTCAGCTAGTGTGTAGGTTTTTGATCAAAAACTTAGGCTTTCAATCAAGAACCGGAAGAAGACGGTCGACTTCAGGGGCACCCCGAGGTTTGGTTAGGTTGTTCCTTTTAAACCCTGCAGAGAGAAATAGGAGCCCCGCTCATCGGGGCTTCGTCCACCGGTTCTTGATCAAAAACCTGATTTTGTCATAAACCTGCGACATATACATACAGGGTGTAAGAGACAGCCCTCCGCAAACTCACAGGGTGCATTCAGCTCCTCATTTTGAATCATATTCCACCGGAACTTTTCTCAGGAAAAATTTCATTTTTTTAATCATTTTTTCAGTTACATTTTCTTTATTTCAATGTAAAATTACATTGTGTGTTTTCAGCACTCCATTTATGTAAAAAAAACAGCAAAAAAACAAAACTGAAAACAAAAAAACCAGCAATGGATGTAGAAATCATGTAACGAACGACGCGCGAAATCAGCTGTTCACTTTCTGTCTAGCTACAGAGTTCACCGAACTCACCGCATACCTATTACCTACCCCTCCCAACCAGTAATAGACGCTCCGATTTGTGCACAAAAACACAAACAAATCAGGTTTATTGGATTCCCTTAACGTTTCTGAAAAAATTTCATGTACCGGTCATCTTAGTATGACCTACTGAATTCACCCTATCAGTTTGCGGAGGGCTGTCCCTTACACCCTGTATAATAGTCTTGTGTATCTAATATCACACTATCACAATAATATTCTTATTTTTGTCTCTCTTTTTTTGTCTCTGTTATATCCCATCACGATGTCAATTTAAACTTAACAGAGGAGCTCGTGGCTAAGTAATTACAGCCGTACGGGTCGATCTATGAGGTTAAGCTACGCTTGCCGGGGTTGGTCAGTGGATGGGTGACCATCTTTACATACCGAGACTCCTCCGTGTCTCGGAAAGCACGTTAAGCCGTTGGCCCCGGCTGTCATTCGTGGATCTTTGACAGTCGTTACGGGTCGTCAGAAGCCCGAAAGTCTGACAACCAGTCTTACCAAGGGTATCGTATTACCCAGTTACTGGGTTGTGGAGGTCAGACAGGCAGTCGCTCCATGTAAAATACTGGTATTCAGCTGCATCCGGTTAGACTGGAAGCCGACCTCAACATAGTTGGGAAAAGGCTAGGCAGATGATGTCAATTTAAACTTGTTAATTTTAGTTATTATTTATATTATTTTTTAGTTTAGTGTTTTTTATTATGTTTATTTTATTTCATTTTTATTTATTTATGTTTATGGGGCATGCGGTGTTAGCCTGTAAGAAATTGTTGCACTAACCTTATATTATGGCAGAAATATTACTTCAACTATTTACAGTGTAAACAATTGTCGGTTGGCCAATAAAGGAAAATAAATAAAATAAAATATTTTAAAGGCAAAAGTTTGTGAGTGTGTGTGTGTGTGTATGTTTGTTACTTCTTCACGCTCAAACGGCTGGACCGATTTGTATGAAATTTGGTATGTAGATAGCTTATACAGTGGATTTACAGATAGGCTACTTTTTTCCCAGTCTACGCGGGTGAAACTGCAGGGCGCAGCTAGTAATAACATATACCGACTAACTTTGAGCAGTTTGAGCTCATCAGCGGCTGCAGATAGGGGCAGGAGATGTAGATATCGATCGGTTTACAACCGAATTCGATCGCAAAGCCCTTTTGGGTCTTTATACAGTCAAAATTGCTTGATTTTTTCGGGTTCATTCACATTTTTAAATATTTTTATAAAAACATAAAACATAAAAACATTTATTTTATTTTTATATTATTATTTTACATGAAGCGACTGTCTATCTGACCTACATAATCCAGTTTTTAGCAGGTAGAGGCATTTAGTATACTAAAATAAAAATAAGCTCTTAAAATGGCTGTAGGTAATAATCTTACTGTTAAGACTCAGATAAGTGCCAACGACCTTGAGCGTTTAGCATGCGTGTTCTGTGCTGAGCTCGCGCAACGCGTCGTACGTCCAGCCAGTGATAGGACTCGCTAAAAAAAAGCGTAAAGCGTAAAGGAACGCTGTCCCAAATTAGACGCATTATTAATTTATTACACATAAAAAAGGTATTATATTAAAACTCGTATGCTAAAAGACAAATAATTAAATTATCTTTAAAATGGTGAAGGTTTCATAAAAATACTCTTTATAGTTTTTGCGTGATTCTCAGTTTTTTTATCCGCGTTAGGCATATCTTTACAAATTAATTACACCATGTAATATAAACATAATTTAAAATATTCACATATTAAGTTATCAAGAAAATGCTCTAATTTAACATATATTTTTTCCAAATAATTAATTCTACTCGTTTAGACGTGGTCTTCAGTTTAACATCAAAGTCGATTATCGTCGCCTTAAGTGTTAATAATATTATTCATCCACATACGACCTGTGTATGTATATAATATTGTATTACCTGGAAATAAACATATTTCAACATCTAACAACCAAAACGTATCCGTAACAATTTAAATAAAAAGCTCAAATTGGACCAGTTTTCTGTAAGTATTTTATATAAATGGTTTAATTATTTATTATCTCTAAGAGTTCACAAGAATATAAATCCATTAAAATGTTGAAACTTGTTTTTGGCATACCTAAATACTCAGATTATAGATATTCTGAGACTAAATGCCTATTTCATGATGTCCCTATAGCCACTAGTGCCACTACTCACCGAATAAATTCAAAAACCGGTCAAGAGCGAGTCGGACTCGCGCACCGAGGGTTCCGTTCCGATTTCTGAAAATGTGTGCTACTTAGAGACATCGTTTTATTTTTCCTGTAATCTTTACATAAACTTCTATCATATAGAATAATTTCAGATTTTTCACTTTGCAAACTTCGGAGATAAGGGGGGGGGACGGTATTGTTTTTTGCATTTTTCATCAAAAGTCGAAAACTATGCGGCCTAAAAAAATAAAAAAATTTTTGAGAATGTGCAAACAGCGTTCTTTCATATGATACCCCACATGCCCTAGTAGCCCCACTTTGAATTTTAAGACCCCCTTTCAGCACCTGTTGCAAGAAAAATGTAAATATTTTTATTTCTTTCTTATTTGCAAAATAGTTGGGTAAACGTCATATAAAACTGTTCCAAATTTCAAGTTGATAGCATTAGTAGTTCTTGAGATATCCAGCTGTGACAGACAGACATACAGACAGACAGACAGACAGACTCAGTCACACCACAAGGGTTCCTTTTTTACCATTTTGGTACGGAACCCTAAAAATGGAACAGTATTTGTATGAAATTATCTGCCAAGTAAATTAACAGGAACTTAATCGTAGGTGGTGAAACAGGCCCTTAATAAATTACTTTAACAAGGCCCAATATTTAAGAAAAAAATTTAAAAAAACACTGGTAATAGTAGCACAGATGAATACCAGTATTTTATATGGAGCAACTGCACAAGCCTGGGTAACACGATACGCCTTGGTAAGACTGGTTGTCAGACTTTCGGGCTTCTGACGACCCGTAACGACTGTCAAAGATCCACGAATGACAGCCGGGACCAACGGCTTAGCGTGCTTTCCGAGGCATGGAGGGGTCTCGGTATGTACCTAAAGAAAAAAGAAATTTCAAAATGTTCCATATCTCCAGACTTATAATTTTTTTCTTAATGGTGGCGATAGTTGGCGCCAGTATTCGCTTTTTTTTTATTAATGTTCAAAAAAGTATATCGCAGTGTTCAAAATTATTACTTTAAAAAACCACAGAAGCCTGAACTAGTACAGGATACATGTGATCTTTTCCTTTATAGTTAAGCTGTATTGTATTGAATTGCATAGTTTTTGCTTGTTAATGACTGGTATTATACAAGGTGAAATTTTAATGGTTGTTTTCCACTTAAAGGGTCATTGTACTCATCATTATGAACATCTTTTACTATGGGACTGAACCTGAAATCGCGAAAAAAAAATCAGCTGTTTAGTACATTTATCTAGGTACTTACAAACAAACCAAACTCACAAACTTGTAATCAAACTCGTCAAAATGTACAAATACAAATACATTTTATTTGTTGAACATAGGTGGGTAGGTACAGATGTTGTAATTATAAAAAGAACTATGTCTAACCGTCGTCGGTGTACAAATATCATTCAGGTACGTACAAACATGCTAACTAAACTCCTTTGCAAAAAAAACGGGCACCTTACAGTCATTGGCTTTTCTATGGATAATATTAATATTTTTAGTATGTCATTAGCATAAATGATTAGAAATTTCTTATTATCATTGAGAATATAGTTTTTAACCCTTAAATCCTGGAATCGGTGTTTTAGTCAATATAAACAGAGAGTCGTGTTAAAATGGAATTTTTTAGGGTATAATTAAATGAAGACTACGAGTATTTTTATGGTATTTTAATAAAAAAAAGACATTAAAAAATAAAAATTAATAACGAGTATGACCTCCTCTTGCATCGATTAAGGCATGTAATCGTCTTGGCATGCTTTCCACCAGGCTTTTGATGGTGTCCTGTGGAATGTGTTCCCACTCAGCCGAGATCACACGTTTAAGCTCCCTGATGTTTTGTGGAAGGGATGGGACAGATCGTACTCGCCTTTTTAGGAGGTCCCAGACGTGCTCAATAGTGTTAAGGTCGGGGCTCCGCGCTAGCCAATCCAGACGACGAATACCGACCTCTTGCATATAAGCATCTACGTCGCCAGAACGGTGGTCCCGCGCATTAACGTCCATGTAAATGGCATCTTCACCAATTACAGTCAGTGCGGGCTGTGCATGTTGACAAATTATTCCTGTTATGTACCTTTGCGCATTTAGTGAGCCATTTTCAATGAACACTATCTCGGTACGATAGCTGGAAGTTACGCCCGCTCAAAACATAACGGACCTTCCACCATAAGGGGTGATTTCTCCAAAACACACGTCGGCATAGCGTTCCCCTGGTCTTCGTAACGCTCGTCGACGTCGGTCCTCACCATTCAGACAAATTCGAGCCTCATCGGAGAAGAGTACGCTACTCGAGCTACCTAGTGTCCAAGATAGACAATTTCTAGTGAACCTCAGTCAAGCAATCCGGTGCTCACGGAGTAACTTGGGGGCCCGCGCTGGTCGTCGACTGCGTATATCAACCGCTAAAAGCCTCCTCCTCACTGTCCATAGGCTAACTTGTGCTCTTCGTACCTCTTCAAGGTTTCTTTTGAGGTCTTTGTAACTGCATTTACGGTTCCTCAGCGCCTGAGTCACTAAAAAGCGGTCGTCTCGTGGTTGTGTGCAACGTTTTCTCCCAGAACCTTGCCTTCTTTGAACGGAACCTGTCTCTTGGTATCGAGTCCAGGTTTTTTGGACGGTGGAACGGCTCACGTTTAACCGCTGTGAGCCGTAACATTGGCTACACCCCTCTTCCAGCAGCGCTATAATTTTACTGGCTCTTATTGCTTTTTCTGCCATCACAATCGACACAAAGATATCTGTTTTAAGTCACAATAAGGCAGGATTATGCGACAAACATAAATTATTCTAATAAAAATAACGAGAAGTTAGTTTTAGTTGCCTGATAACCTTTTAACCGCAAACCCGTGAATAGTAAGTAAAAAGTCATAAACTGAAAAAGGGATTATTACTTTTAAAAACAACTGTATCGAATTTGAAATTAACTTTTTTTTCATACCCAGACTCTTTATTAAGTGCCAGTAACATAGTTTGGCTATTAAAACCTCTTTAGAACTAAATGATTACAAATAATGTAGAAAAATCCAAACTGCCCGTTTTTTTTGCAAAGGAGTGTATAATAAATGATTAAATAATTATCACACATTATTAAATACTTATTCGAATTTAAATTGTCAACACTAAAAAAAAACATTCCAATAAAATATAATAATAATAATAAAAATATGACGGCGGGAACGTGGGCGCAGAGATAGGTGGTTCATCTCTCGGACCCTGTGGTAAGGGTTCCATTGCGTGGGTTACTCAGGCAAACCAATATGATGCTGTGGCAGGACTATTACTGAAGAGTATACAGAAGTCATGACTAGGTACAGGTACTGTGAACTTGATGGGTTCGATGGTAGCGTGTGCCTCTTTCGAGCTCTCGATCCAGTCTCTCCACAGAGAATGCTCGCACACCCCCCAAAGGCCCCGTCCACGTGCGGCGACCGAACGATTCTGGCGCCACACGGCGTTCACCGTACGTACTAAACGAACAACCAATCAGAGCTAAGCTTGACTTGTACTAAGAAATCAACTGAGTGACGTACTATCGCTAAACTTCCGTTCGCGACGACACGGCCAGAACTGACAGTCACAAGTCCTCGTGTGTACTTGTAACAAAATAAGGCTACTGTATACTACAAGCTCGGCCTCTCCTGACTATAGCCAGGTTAATTACAGGCAGGATTAGAACAGATGCCTCAAAGTCAAGATAACCAGACCATAGTATAGTAAACACAATTAACTTCACACACACGCACAACATGGCCCAGCTGCTCGGCAGCGTATTCAACATTAATTGCAGCATTGCAAAGTAGTCTCCACGAGACCCAGGCCTCAACCCTACACCTTCAGCCGCGCATCGCGACCTGAACGACCCACCAGTGAATCGCAGTTACGACTACGACTGAAGCGTGCAGTGCGGCCGAATACGTAGCCATGGCGTGTGTGTCTAGCGTGCCTTCACCAGCGCTTTCTACATCAGACTCGGTCACAAATAGGGTCAGATGGTACTTTGCTCTGAGACATCCCCCCAATTCGATCATGAGCGTATTTATAGTACGCTTCTTAACTAGAGATTTCAAAACATAACGATCGCCATCTAACACTTCAAAAATTTGAAATGGCCTTACAGACAACACTAATATGACCCGGCTGCTCGGCAGCGTAGTCTCATTGAGACCCAAACAGTAGTCTTATTCAGACCCAAACAATAGACTTACAGACCCGAACAGTAGTCTCACAGAGAACCATTGGTAGTCTAATTCAGACCCGAACAATAGTCTTACAGACCCAAACAGTAGTCTCACAGAGACCCATTAGTAGTCTTATTCAGACCCAAATAATAGTCTTACAGACCCAAACAGTAGTCTCACAGAGACCCATTAGTAGTCTTATTCAGACCCAAACAATAGTCTTACAGACCCAAACAGTAGTCTCACAGAGACCCATTAGTAGTCTTATTCAGACCCAAATAATAGTCTTAAAGACCCAAACAGTAGTCTCACAGAGACCCATTAGTAGTATAATCAGACCCAAACAATAGTCTTACAGACCCGAACAGTAGTCTCACAGAGACCCAGCCACCATACATCTAGCCGCGCATTGCACCCTGAACGACTCATAGAATCGCAGTTACAACCAGACTGTACAGTTTGATTAATCATCATCACCATCACCATCACCATCACCATCATCATCATCATCATCATCATCATCATCATCATCATCACACCACACTGTTCAATGCGAAATAGAAATGAAAATATCTGGCTTGCCTTCCACAAGAGAGACAGAGAGAGAGACAGACAGAGAAACACGCGCACGCCGCACGGCCTACAATAGCCTACTATAGCAAAAAGTGCCGCGACAATTCTTCGCGAGAACTTTTTTTTTTCGTCTAGCCCCCCTTCACAACCCGCGACAAGGAACCTCGTTCCAAAAGGTGTCGTGAAAAGGTGGTGTGTGTCATGTCGTCATTGTTGATAAATGAAGTGGATGTGCTACCTTACCTAACAACAGTTCTAATGGACTCAGCGGTAACGGATAACGATCTGGCACTGTATTATTATTATTATGCTCTCTATAATCTATGCACATACGATCCGATCCATCATACCTAAAAGGGCCGGACTAGGAAAAGGCGAATTAACCGTATCGCGCATGATTCGACGTTCGTACGGAGACAGTTTGTAAGGATGTCTTTGCACTGTATGATTAGGGTCGATTAATCTTATCTCCAACTCACCAGTGTTAACACACGTTATAGGAAAACCGTTAATCAAAAAGTCAAGACTATAATTATTCTAAGATGTTTACAAGGTCACGTCTTGTATCAAGTGGTAAAATTGAGAATAATCGAAAATACAACAATCACTACAGTGGGCTATGTACCATAGTCGTTCGAATCAACCTTTAAAACTCTACTGCAACCAAAACTGCCAAGCTTACAGAAACCTCGAGTAAAACCTCTAACGCCACGGCTCTCCAGCCGACTAGCAATCGCATTGCTCTCACACATCCAGCGCATGGATAAAAACTTCTGTATGCATATCCATCAAGTGGATCGCCCGTGTGCATCACCCACTGACTACACACTATGGTCTCTCCAGACCTCGACCTCCGTCAGAACTACTGGCACGGTCGCACACACCACGGCCGATAGAAACCCTTACTCGATTTTCTACCACTACTTAAGCTTGCTACATCACCACTGTAATCACTAGGTATCTACTTGAACTGGTACATGACCTACTGGCACTATCATTACACTAAATAAGATTTGTTCTGTACTGAATACACGTGTTTGACCAATAGCAGTCCGTCGGCAGAGTGACCCGTACGCAGAGGCCATAACCATCTCAGCTGCGTAAGTACTACCCCTCGCAAAGGGCATGCTGCACATAAAAAGCAGCCCACATGTACATCTTACATGCTCCGGCGCAACTACATATGGACACAATAAAAATGTGAAGAAAAAGGAACCCCACAATCTACTGACTATCAATACCACCGAAGACCATTTTAATCTTAAAATAAAAACATGTTTCAGAAATAACAGAATCCCAATGAACTGAGTTTCGTTTAATCTAACTGTAGTAGAAATTCAATAGTCAGGGATGACACGCAGTAATAACTTGCAACGGAGACCCTTGCATCAGAGAGCTGTAGACAGAATTTAAAAATTGCATTGTAAACGAGGTTAGGCTATACCTAACATTGTAACCGTTTTTGCTGTTATTTACCAGGTAACCTACTAGCTATACTTCCCATGATCAGAAGGCACTCAGTACCTGAGTCCAAACAAATTGAAAACGACTCACCAGATTCGCCACAGAAGAAACAGGTCACCGGCGTCGATGCTTTCTCCAACATACTGTCCTTGGCTGGTTGCGATACACTATTTCCTTAATGAGGGTAGCCGCAAAAGTTTCGACGCACACGAACTTAACCATCATGATCGCGCATCGGAATCGGGTTTATTGTAACTACTTAGTTTGTAAAAAAAAGTAACCGCCACTGATTTTACTGTCACTATCACCGCGTGTGATCTCATTAGCACGATATGATAACAGTTCATCGTCATCGGTTAAATCCGGATTGAATTCAGGCAACGTAATTGCAGCACTTGTTTTTGATGGTACTTGCATAGCCTGAATCAGTCGTTCCATGTTCTGGTTCTGCTGTTCCAGTAGCTTACGCCAATATGCATCAGACGTAGATGGTGCCTGAGCTGATCCCAGTTCTGATGTCGGCGGGAACGTGGGCGCAGAGATAGGTGGTTCATCTCTCGGACCCTGTGGTAAGGGTTCCATTGCGTGGGTTACTCAGGCAAACCAATATGATGCTGTGGCAGGACTATTACTGAAGAGTATACAGAAGTCATGACTAGGTACAGGTACTGTGAACTTGATGGGTTCGATGGTAGCGTGTGCCTCTTTCGAGCTCTCGATCCAGTCTCTCCACAGAGAATGCTCGCACACCCCCCAAAGGCCCCGTCCACGTGCGGCGACCGAACGATTCTGGCGCCACACGGCGTTCACCGTACGTACTAAACGAACAACCAATCAGAGCTAAGCTTGACTTGTACTAAGAAATCAACTGAGTGACGTACTATCGCTAAACTTCCGTTCGCGACGACAAATATATAATTAATATATAATTATATATTTTTATTATTATTATATATAATTAATATTAAAATATAATTAATTATTATTATTTTTATTTTTATTAATATATAATTTTGACGCATTATTACAACAGTTTTTCAACAATAATACTAAACCTGAAACCAGAAAACCATTGAAAATTATAAAAAGAGACCATACACTACCAAAATGAAATAGAAATTTAATAAAAACTGCAGAATCGGAGGTGACATGACAGATGTCACCTCCGATAAAACAATGAATTGAAGAAAATAATCAGGAAAACGAATGAAGATAAATGTTGACGAGATCAGCCGCACGAAAAGCACGCCTACCACCTCCGGACTCGTCGCTCAGCTCCGCCTCGCCGCCGCCGGTACCCAGCCTCACTGTGAGCGCTGTGTCGACACCGGCCGCGGTAGTTGCGTCGAGCTCGAGTGACGAGTATTTCTCTCCGCCCACGACGCCACCACCTGCTCGTCGACGGGGAGGACGCCGGCCGCCGGACGGCTTAGGACCTCGAGGCCCACCGGCCTCTGATAGGGTCCCAGCTCCCGGCGGAAGTGTGCAGCGCATGAGATGGACGCGAGCCATTAATGAGAATGTCATGTGCTCATACTATGGGGCTACAGAGGGAGGAAACAATCTGACCGCGTACCGTGTTCGGATGCACTCTCTTTTTCAGGTGCTTGAGCCAGCTCTCAACGTTTCGGCACAACGACTGTCGGATCAGGTGCGGGTCATCCAGCGTAACCATATGTTGGATGACACTGTACTTGATCGCCTGCGAAGTGAAATGCAGAGTAGCCGTGTGATCGCCCCCCTGTCGCAGACTATTGTTGCACCACCACCACCACAGTGCAACACAAGTCAAGCTGACGAGGGGAGTGATGGCACGGCTGCAAACGTAAGTACCCAGTGCAATGAGGAATTGAGGAGTGCTTTGGAGGGTGCGATTCAGGAATATCGGTTCGTATCACCCGAACTTAGGCCACGCTTACCTCGATTGCCCATGCATAACAAAAATAGGGCGCTGGTGGCGGCTCTGGATTCGCAGTTGTCAAACTATTTTGATGACTGCGAAGACCTCACCGATACTCATTCGATTCTGTACTGCGCGGCTGTAGCGGCATGTCGTGTAGCTCACGTCAAATTTGCTAATGACTCTAGAGCTACACGACCGAAACCAGCCGTACCAGCTTGGCAGTGCAGGATTGAGCGCCGTATTGGTGGGGCCAGAGCGCTCATCGGCAAACTAATCTGCTTCAGGGAGGGCAATACTCGCCCCAGAGTGATGCGCTTTGTGAGACGGGCGTTCTCAGGGACTGATGTCAGCCCTCAGGACTATATGTCCCGTGTCACAGAGCGCATCGACTTCCTGAGGCAGAAAGTGTATGCATGGGCAAACCGTATTCGTAGGTATAAGCGGCGAGTGGACCGATACACTCAGAATCGCACCTTCCAGAGCGATGAAAGGTGGGTTTATAGGGGTTGGGAGCGACCGGACCAAGGTGTGACTGACACGCGCCTGCCGGATGATGATGCCATGTGTTCTTTCTGGCGCAGTATCTGGTCGGTGCCTGTCAGTCACACCGAGGGTGATTGGGCTCGGGAAGTCAGGCGAGCCTGCGATCCAACCAGAAATGGGGGCTATTACCATCTGTCCCCAAGATGTAGCTCGTGCAGTCCGTCCATTGCCAAATTGGAAGTCTCCAGGCCCGGATGGACTGCATAACTTCTGGATCAAATGGTTTCTCGGGTTGCACGCTCGCTTGGCGGCTCAGTACCAGTCAGCCTTACAGTCAGGGTCGCTACCCCAGTTCCTAACGACAGGAATAACTCTATATGTTCGTTAATTTTAGCTCTCAAAATGGATGTAAGAACCTTATAGACCGTCGGTAGACAAGTGATCGGTCTATAATTTTTGGGCTCCGTAGTACTACCTGATTTATGGAGCAGGTATAAATCAGGTAGTACTACGGAGCCCAAAAATTATAGACCGATCACTTGTCTACCGACGGTCTATAAGGTTCTTACATCCATTTTGAGAGCTAAAATTAACGAACATATAGACACCAACTCCATCATGTCTGCCTCTCAAAATGGATCTAGGAACGGGTCCCGTGGTACTAAGGAACTACTCCTGATTGATATGGCCATTAGCCAACAGGTTCGTCGTTCCCGTAGGGATCTGTCGACATGTTGGATAGACTATAAGAAGGCCTATGACTCGGTGCCACATACATGGCTCATGAGGGTGCTGGAGTTGTATAAAGTAGATGCAACTCTGCGCACCTTCCTGATGTCGTGTATGGGGCAATGGAGGACGGTCCTTCGCTATCCAGGATGTCGAAATATCCAGAGGAATAGCGAACCGATAAGGATTGAGCGAGGCATATTTCAGGGCGATAGTTTGAGTCCACTTTGGTTCTGCTTAGCCTTGAATCCTCTAAGCACACTGCTGGAGGATTCAGGTCTAGGCTATCGGCTGAGGAGAGGTGGTCAGGTTATATCCCACCTCCTCTACATGGATGACCTAAAACTCTTTGCCCCCAGCAATTTGCAACTGATGGAGCTACTGAAAGTAACTGAAACTTTCAGTAGCGCCATCAGGATGGAATTTGGTGTGGACAAATGTGCGGTCATGCGTGTAAAGCGAGGGGAGATTGTGGAATCCGTGGGAACCCAACTCTCGGATTCCATAAACCTTAGAACCCTCTCCGCAGCCGAAACCTATAAGTATTTGGGTATGTCGGAAGCGTTAGGCATCAATGTTGCTGACATGAAGCAATCGTTGAAGGAGCGCTTCTTTGGCCGCCTGAAAAAAGTATTTAATAGTCTTCTATCAGGCGGAAACAAGGTGCGCGCCTTCAACGGTTGGGTCATGCCGGTTTTGATGTACTCTTTTGGCATACTCAAATGGACTCAGACTGAACTCGATGCCCTGGATCGAAGGGTCCGTACGCTGTTGACTGCATATCGAATGCATCACCCACGGTCATCGGTAATGAGACTGTATATCCCGCGAAAGTGTGGAGGCCGAGGCTTTTTAAACGCTAAGACCCTCCACAATCGCGAGATATGCAGTCTCAGGGAATATTTCCTAGAAACCGACGTGGGGATGCATCGAGATGTGGTCGCGGTGGACAAGGGCCTCACCCCGCTCTCCTTGGCTAAAGAGAACTGGCGCAAGCCTGTAGTGCTTGATGCTAACGACCGCATGGAGGTATGGCAGAGTAAGGAGCTCCACGGACGCTTTTTCCGGGCCCTACATGGACCCGATGTAAATTTGCTAGCGTCCGTAGCCTGGCTGCGTTCCGGTGACCTCTTTGGGGAAACCGAAGGTTTTGTCTGTGCAATTATGGACGAAGTTATCATGACGAACAATTACCGGAGATTTATTGTGAAAGACGGAACGGTTGACATCTGTCGGGCATGCCACCGACCGGGAGAATCAATTCGACACATTATCTCCGGGTGTTCTCGTCTAGCTAACGAAGAGTACTTGCATAGACACAACCTTGTAGCCAGGATAATCCATCAGCAACTTGCTCTGAAATACAGCCTTGTGGAATCGGAAGTGCCGTACTATAGGTATGTGCCCGACCCAGTTCTCGAAAATGGACATATCACATTGTACTGGGACCGATCCATCATCACTGACAGGACTATTGTTGCCAATAAGCCTGATATAGTGGTGGTGGATCGAACAGAGCGGCGCGCAATGATTGTTGACATAACAGTCCCGCATGACGGGAACCTCGTGAAAGCCGAGAAAGATAAACAAATCAAGTATATTGACTTGGCTCGCGAGGTTGTCGACATGTGGGATGTGGACTCAGCAGTCATTGTGCCGATAGTCGTATCAGCCAATGGCTTAATTGCCAAGAGCCTCGACCAACACCTAAGGAGGCTCTCGTTGGGCAGCTGGATCAAGGGCTTGATTCAGAAAGCGGTGCTTCTGGACACGGCCCGCATTGTTAGGAGGTTCCTCTCTCTGGAGCCCTGACCGCCGGTAGCTTGGACCCTGTTCCCGATACCGGTGGGCTACTATTTTTATATTTTTAAATGTTTTTATACTTTTTATATTTCAACATTTAAAAATGTAATTTATATGTATATACAAATGAAATAAAGAATAAAAATATATGTAGGGAGCAGCAGATTTTTTTTTCGCGATTTCAGGTTTGGTCCCATAGTAAAAGTTGTTCATAATAATGAGTACAATGACCTTTTAAGAGTAAAACAACCAATATTTCAACATGTATTATTTAACATTGAATTTCACGACGCAGTTCCGTTATTATGACAACCCATATCTATTATATTCTCAAGTTATTGAAAACATTAAGGATACGAACTCACGAGCGCTTTTTCGATGTTTTATCGCGTGTTTTTTAGGGTTCCGTACCTCAAAAGGAAAAAACGGAACCCTTATAGGATCACTTGTTTGTCCGTCTGTCTGTCTGTCTGTCTGTCAGTCTGTCAAGACCGTTTTTCTCAGAACCGCGTGGAGATATCAAGTTGAAATTAATATCAAACACGTAGGTCTGTGGTCTCCTGAAGTCCTAAAAAACTCAAGCTTCTAAGTCAACGCAATAAAAACATACGGCCATTTATGCGACATATTTTGATACTCGCAAGTAAATCAAAACCTATAGGGTACTTCCCGTTCTTCTAGAATCATGAAATTTGGTAAGAAGCAAGGTCATATAACACAAATAAAGGAAAAAGTCCGAAAATTGTTAATTTGTAATTCTATCACATAAAAAAAATGTTCAAGCCTGTCAGTCTGTCAAGACCCTTTTTCTCAAGGACGCGTGGAGATATCAAGTTGAAATTAATATTAAATACGTAAGTCTATTGTCCCTTAGAGTTCTAAAAAAATCAAGCGTCTAAGTCAACGCAATAAAAAAATACGGCCATTTTGCGACACATTTTGATACTCGCAACTGTCGCAAGTAAATCAAAACCTATAGGGTACTTCCCGTAGACCTGTAATAATGAAATTTGGCAAGAAGGTCTCCCAGCACAATTAAGGGAAAAAGTCCGAAAATTGTGAATTTGTAATTTTTTGACGTAAAAAAAATTTTTTTGGGATCCAATGTTAAATTTGTTTTTGGTATAAATTTCTTTTAACTACGGAACCCTTCATTGTGCGTGGTCCGACACGCACTTGGCCGGTTTTTTTTTTAACGTTTTCAATAGACGGACTTCTATGTGTGTTCGCAAGTTTGTGCTTTTCACGTCCGGAGTTTTTTTTCGCCTTTGCTCGCTGTATACATATAACGCAGTGTGCCTAAGTCGCGTTATGCCTAGACCAAACGATTTTTTTTATTTTCAATTTTTTTTCAAAATAAAAAGCCGAAATATCTCCATCCTGCAACTTTTTTAACTCTTTTTTGTGCCTAGAGTTAAAAACAAGATCATGTTATAGGAGTTTGTATTAAATTATAAAAACCAATGTAAAAATTAAACTAACCAATAGCGACAGTAAATGGGCAATGTGAGATATAGTCTAATAGCGACTTAGTAGTATCGCGAAATGGGCTATGTGAAATAGCGACATAGTCGTATCGCGAAATGGGCGATGTGAGATGTAGACGAAACGCTTATTTGAAATGACGTTTAGGCATAACGTGACTTAGGCACACTAGGCTTGGGCATATTATCGGTCCATGCTCTATTTTAAACGTAACATGTTATCGATCCAGGCTCTATTTTAAACGTAACATATTATCGGTCCAGGCTCTATTTTAAACGTAACATATTATCGGTCCAGGCGGCTGGCTCTATTTTAAACATAACCTATTATCGGTCCATGCTCTATTTTAAACGTAACATATTATCGGAGGTTGTGGAGGTCGCTCCATGTAAAATACTGGTATTCAGCTGCATCCGGTTAGACAGGAAGCCGACCCCAACATAGTTGGGAAAAGGATTGCCGGATTTTGAGCGTTTTTTACGCGACGCTTATTTAAACTCCCGTGCATGCGAAGGCTTAACAGTTGTACTGCCATGAACCTACTTACTTACTTAACATTATAAAAAATACTATGTGACATTTCAAAAGATTGATCAGCGTAAAATGTATTTAATAAACATTCCAAAGCGTAAAAACACATAAATTATGTATTCATTTATTTGCGTGTTAACTTGTACACAATAGTAGGTAATCAATTATTGTGTTATCGATATTATTAATAATACATTGTCAAGGACGGTATGGTTGACATCTGTCGGTCATGCCACCGTCTCGGACTCCCGGTGAATCAATCCGACATACCGGGTGTAAAAAGACACTTGCCGAAGCCGAAAGCCACATATTCTACCCATTATTTGGTTTTTTTCCACTAGACCATACCTGGGAATCCACGGGTTCTGGAGATATTGAAGGTCAAAGTCGCATTTTTTTTTTTTACTAAAACTTATTCCAAGTGTTATTACTAAACTTTTTCCGACAAGTAACGGGTGATTCATTTGGAGTTACTTTTTCTAAAAAACTAAAAAAAATATGAATAAAACAAATTTATCGGGTAATCTTTATTATGATACAAAAGAACCATTTACTTTTTAAAGGTTATTTCTTTCAAATGTTGTCCGTAACTGCGATTAAGGTGGTCCATTCTGGAGTTCCAGTTTTCAATGACCCGACCGAGCATTTCCAGTGGTATTTGGCGAATAACGCGAGTAATGTTGGCTTCCAGTTGATCAATCGTACGCGGCTTATCCATATAAACTTTGGACTTTACATAACCCCACAGAAAAAAGTCTAAGGGTGTGATATCACAGGATCTAGGCGGCCAACTGACTGGTCCGAAACGCGAAATTAACTGTTCACCAAATTTTTCTCGCAACAAAGCCATGGTTTCACGTGCTGTGTGGCAAGTGGCGCCATCTTGTTGGTACCAAAAGTTCTGAAGATCACGGGCTTCAATTTCAGGAAACAAATAGTCCGTTATCATGGTACGATAACGGTCACCATTGACAGTGACGGACCACCTTAATCGCAGTTACGGACAACATTTGAAAGAAATAATCTTTAAAAAGTAAATGTAAGGAATGGTTCTTTTGTATTATAATAAAGGTTACCCGATAAATTTGTTTTATTCATATTTTTTTTAGTTCTGGAAAAAGTAACTCCGAATGAATCACCCATTACCTACGCGTACCGTAGAGAGAAGGGGCGGGGATTAACTCCGTTTGCCTGGGTTCGCGTTACATTGCGAGTAGGGGAGACCGGGGCTAGTTGACCAGTTTTTAACATTTTTGCATAGAACTGCGAAACTAAATTTGATAAAAAACTTTAAAAAACAGTTTTAAATAGAGCATTTTATTGATTATTAATGGTGCTAATTTGAAGTGTCTTACTAAGTAAGAAGATAATTATTTTTGGTTTTTTTAAAAACAAGTCTAGTTGGTCTGCCAACCCCGACAGCGGGGTTGGATGACTCACGATAAAGGGGTTAGGTTGACCATACTAAAAAACCGTTGGATACGACTGATAAATCAAAACTTCACATATTCACGTTTTTTATTTGTAATTAAACAAGTAGGTAACACAAGTATTCCTTCCGAGTATATTAGGACTTACCTCTTTTTGTACCTATGCATTAAACTCACAAAAATATCAAATAACATACCAAAATAATAAACTTGTTAATTAAAACACTTTTTTTATAAAGTAAGTCATGTAAGTACTTGTTACTGAATACTATCTACTAAAACTGAACTCGTTAGTAAGTATATAAGTCAACCGAACCCGTAGACGTGTTGGCCTACCATACCAGCTCGGCCATTTTGTAAATAGGAGTCCGTGGACACGACTCATTACATTAATAAAGCAAATATGTGGCATTAATCTACAGTTTATTACCCGTAATTCCCTTTAGTCAAAACTACAAAACTTATGATATATATTGCAGTCAAAAAATTTAAAAGGATGTCGCTGAAAATATTTACGTTCTCCCCTGATTTTTTTAAATGTCGCCGTTGCTCCTAAAATGCGTCCGTCTCCAGCGCACCGAGACACGTAATTGAGCGTCGCCTTACTTTATACTCCTAATATGATGGACATCGTTTTACGACGACTATTTTAGAAATTATTCCCTATTAGTCAACCTGCCCCTATGGTCAACCAACCCCGGTCTCCCCTAATAAAGAATTGCTTTTTTTATACTTAGAAATAAAAGTCGTTTCCCAGCAATAATTTTTGCGCAAAGCTACTTAGTTAGATGTACAGTATGCGTAGTTGACGGCTTTGTGATGTGTCTTTTTATACCCTGTATATTGTTCGTTGGCCAAGTAATTAGAGCCGCACGGGTCGATCCATCAGGTTAAGCTACGCTTGCTGGGGTTGGTCCGTGGATGGGTGACCATCTTTACATAGCGAGACTCCTCCGTGCCTAGGAAAGCACGTTAAGCCGTTGGTCCCGACTGTCATTCGTGGATCTTTGACAGTCGTTACGGGACGTCAGAAGCCCGAAAGTCTGACAGCCGTCTTACCAAGGGGTATCGTATTACCCAGTTAATGGGTTGTGGAGGACAGATAGGCAGTCGCTCCATGTAAAATACTGGTCTTCAGCTGCATCCGGTTAGACTGGATGCCGACCCCAACATAGTTGGGAAAAGGCTAGATAGGTTGATATTGTTTCCGGTTGTTCTCGTCTTACTAACGGCGGGTCTTGCTCAGACACAATCTAGTGGTTAGGATTATCTACCAGCAACTTGCCTTGCAGTACAAGTTTGTGGAGTCCGAAGTACCATCCTACAAGCATGAGGTCCTGGGTTGATTCTGGGGTCGGACAAAGGTTTATTGAGTCTTTCTAAGCAGAATTTCTCAGTAGTAGTCCGGAGTCTGGATCTGTGCCCGGTTGATGGCAATAGGCTCGCCCCCTATTACATTGGACTTAAATATAACCGTTTGGTCCACTCTCGGCCCCTCGACCCCTAAAAAAAAATTTGTTTATTTGTTTCCTCTCAACCCCTAAACATAAGTTCACACTCGACCCCCAGGGGGTGAGACTGAATTTTCACACAAACTTTCGCCCCCACTCTCGACGCCTAGTTCGGGAAGTACTTAAAATTAATATTTTGGTACAGAAAGCAAAATTCAGCAATTGATATTAAAAATATATACAGGATAATTTTTTAAGCAGTGCGCAAATTTTCACAGGGTGTTCTACCCATGAATATGAACAACTTTTATTATGGGACCAAACTTGAAATCGCGAAAAAAAAATCAGCTGTTCAGTACATTTATCTACACCAAACTCGTCAAAATGTAGGGAGCAGGTGATTTTTTTTCGCGATTTCTGGTTTGGTCCCATAGTAAAAGTTGTTCATATTCATGGGTAGAACACCCTGTGAAAATTTGCGCACTGCTTAAAAAAATATCCTGTTTAGTGAGGGTATTTTAGTTAAATAGTATGCAACTATAGGGCAAACTGATGATTTCTCATCGTAACTGACTGTACTTTAGGGGTCGAGAGGAAACTAAAACTTGCCTGGAAAATAAAATCCACTCTCGACCCCCAAGGGTCGAGAATAACCTATATTTAGGGGTCCAGTGGACACATTATTTATTGGCGGTCGAGGGGCCGAGAGTGGACTAAACGAACATAATCTGGCGAAATGTGGATGTACTATAGGTACCTACACCTCTGCCGAACCCTTCGAGGATTGATGACCTTCAAAGAAATTTACTCTGAATGATACAATCCTTCCGACACTACTACTGCTTCTTGAGGTCTACTGACGTACGGTATTTAGGAGAAACCATGTTTTGTTTTTATAAATTAATAACGTCAGCAATGATCGTACCAAAACAACTGCCAACACCGGCCAAGTGCGTGTCGGACAAAGCACAATAAGCGGTTCCGTAGTTAAAAGAATTTGTCCCAAAAACAAGCTTAATATTGTAGTTGGAAAACATCTCCCATACAATACACGTCACGGTCAGTTCTCCAACTGAAAATTTTAGTTTGTATTCGCAAATAAATATTTTTCACATTAGCGATTTTCGAACTTTTTTCTTCTTGTACTGTAAGACCTTGCTTCTTGCCCAAATTTCATGATTCTAGGTCAACGGGAGGTAACCCTAAATAGGTTTTGATTTACCTCGCAAGTACCTACTTATATCAAATCTATAAGTAATCAATCTGCCTAGCCTTTTCCCAACTATGTTGGGGTCGGCTTCTAGTAGGGCATGCAAACCGGATACCCGGATAACCGTAAAAACCGGATAACCGACTGATTTGAAACCCGGGTTTTTTTGGATAACAAAACCGGGGTTTTCGGTTTTTTCGGTTATGTTTCTCCTATTGTATTGATTTAATAATACTTTAATTTTCCCAAACAAAATAGGTATTTTTGTCACTGACAAACGTGTACAGGGGGTTTACTATGAGCTCTTATAGCAGGGCAGAAGTTGAACGTTTCCAGTGAGAGAGAGTGCTATCGGTCGTATATAGCTGCGTATCTCTCTCTCTCACTTTAAACGATTAACTTCTGCCCTGCTATAAGAACTTGATTTAGAAACGAAAATCAGGGTGAAAATGGCACTTTACGACGGTGGAGGAAAAATGGGAGAGCACTTTAGTATATAAAACTTTGAAATCTATACCTCCAACAAGTGTGGAATCAGAGAGAGCCTTTTCATCAGCGGGTCTCAAGTGTAATAAAATCCGTAGTACTCTAAATGAGGACTCCCTTGATGCACTTGTATCCTTACGGTCATTCTATCAAAGTAAAAAATAGTAATTTGGTTTAGCTGTGTAACTTTAATTTTGAATTTTTAATGTATAGAAATCTATAAGAATGACTGATTTATTTTGTTTTGGTAAATTAGGAATAAATAATTATTTTGATCGCATTGTACGTACTGTTAATTTTGCCTGTTTGTATTTTATGATAGTTAAATTGTTACCTATTTAGTATTTTGTGATTTTAGACCTTTGTGTACTTACCAAATGTTTTTACTAATTTTGTATGTTAGGTATCTTAAGTTTTGAAGAATATATTTTTTTCCTAAATAATAAGCTTTATTCCATATTATGTATAAAGATAACAAACTTTTTGTATTGTTACTTAGTAGTTGTAGCTTATTTCAGTCATAACAAATGCTCATTAATATAAAAATAAGTTAAACAAACGTAAAAAATACATATTTTGATT
Organism: Cosmia trapezina; assembly: GCA_905163495.3. Taxonomy (NCBI): domain Eukaryota; kingdom Metazoa; phylum Arthropoda; class Insecta; order Lepidoptera; family Noctuidae; genus Cosmia; species Cosmia trapezina. The sequence continues at coordinate 12,416,884 of LR991049.1, forward strand.
AGACTTCAGCATTTTCATTGCTTTACACATAATAGGTCTTTACCTATGAAATTGCCGTTTTGTATGAAAAAATTTAAACGAATTTTTTTCATGTATTTTTTATTTGTATTAATCGAATTAATCACCCATGCAATCAATGCATCTTTGCCAACGCAGTGGCAGTTTATTGATGCCCTTCTTAAAGAAATCAGCTGGTCGGGAGGCAACAAATTCTTCAAAGGCATTTTGTACTGCCTCTCGGGTATTGAATTTTTTTCCCGCCAAGAAGTTATCCAAATTCTGGAAAAAGTAGTAGTCTGTAGGCGCAAGGTCTGGTGAGTAGGGCGGATGACGGAGAGCTTCCAACCCCAGTTCTTGTAACTTGGAGACCGTCTGCTGTGCAGTATGAGGTCGCGCGTTGTCGTGCAGGAGCAGCGGAGACGAGCGATTGACCAATGCTGGTTGGAGATGTGCCAGCTTCTCCATCATTGTGTTCAGTTCTTCACAGTACACATCTGCAGTAATGCTCACCTCGTTTGGTAAGAAGCTGTGATGAATCACACCGGCGCTAGACCACCAAACAGTGACCATCACTTTTCTAGGGGTAAGTTTTCGTTTAGGGCATTGTTTAGGTGCTGAACCAGGATCCAACCAACTTGCTGAGCGCTTGCGGTTATCAAACAGAATCCATTTTTCATCGCAGGTAACAATGCGGTTCAAAATTCCTTCATTTGTGTGTCTGTTGAGCAGTGCAAGGCACGTCTCGACGCGTACTTCGCGCTGGCGATCATTGAGTTCGTGGGACACCCATTTGTCAAGCTTTTTTACCTTGCCAATTTGACGCAAATGGACCAATATTGTTTTGACGCTAACGTCGAAAGCTGCTGCTAATTCAGCCGTAGATTGTGTATCATCAGCTTCCACAATCGCCTTTAATTCGTAATTGTCGACCAAAGTCTTCGGACGACCGCGAGGTTCGTTTTTCAGGTCAAAATTTCCAGAACGGAAGCGAGCAAACCAATAACAGGTGGTGCGTTGGTTTGTAGTGTTAGCTCCGTAAACGTCGTTGATGTTGCGTGCCGCTTGTGCCGCGTTGCTGCCACGACGGTACTCATATTCCATAATTACTCGAATTTTTAACGTATCCATGATGACGAAAAAGATTGACATGCGATGAAAATGTAACACTAATCAATAAACAAATGACTACTTTTGGAAAACAAAATCCATGTTTTTAAAATAAAATTAATTTGAAATTAGAATTCTTAGCCAAACAAAAATTATTTTGATTTGAAATGGCCAGTACTGCAGAACGGCAATTTCATAGGTAAAGACCTAATATTTTTCATTTCTTTAATAAAATTTATAAAAAAAACCGAAAAAACCGATTTATCCGGTTTCACCGGTTTTGTAAACAAAAAACCCGAAAAAAGCGGTTTTTTAAAACAGCCCGGTTTTTGCATGCCCTAGCTTCTAGTCTAACCGAATGCAGCTGAATACCAGTATTTTACATGGAGCGACTGCCTATCTGACCTCCACAACCCAGTAACTGCAATGGGTAATACGACACCCCTTGGTAAGACTGTTTGTCAGACTTTCGGGCTTCTGACGACCCGTAACGACTGTCAAAGATCCACGAATGACAGCTGGGACCAACGGCTTAACGTGCTTTCCGAGGCACGGAGGAGTCTCGGTGTGTAAAGATGGTCAACCATCCACAGACCCACCCCGGCAAGCGTAGCTTAACTTGATGACCCGTGCGGCTGTTATTACTTAGCCACGAGCTCCTCAAGTAGGGTACTTCCCGCTGACCAAATTATATAAAAATATGTGGCCTATATGGCTGTATTTTTTTTTTTGAAGGATTGAACCCTTTAAGGTACGGAACCCTAAAAACTGATAAACAAATATTTTCTTACGTTAATGTAGTAAAAAAAATTGACACTGATTATTTATTCTATTTCAATAGAAATATTTTTTTCGATAGGTATAAAGTTTATTATTTCCTAACGAGCGGCCCCCGCTACGCATGGCTTTTACGACTTGACAAAATATATTATGTATTACTAGATTTGCCCGCGATTTCGTTCGCGTGAATGTTGGAAAACCACTTTAAACGAAATTGTATACAGGGTGTAAGTGTAAACAGTGACAATATTTTAAGGGGTCATTGTACTCATCATTATGAGCAACTTTTACTATGGGACCAAACCTGAAATCGCGAAAAAAAAATCTGCTGTTAAACATTTTGACAAATTATGCGAACATAAATGTACTGAACCGCTGATCTTTTTTTCGCGATTTCAGGTTTGGTCCCATAGTAAAATTTGTTTATAATGATGCCCACTGCCCCCTTAAAATATTGCCACTGTTGTTTACACTTACATCCTGAATAGCGGATGACTTTTTTTACCGTCTTGAAAAAAAATAGGGTAGGTATATTAGGTGACCGGAGTAGAAGCATAGGTACTTACATAGTTTTTTTTTAATATCTTAGACAGAAAAAATGATCGAAGTATCAATAAATACTACAAATTCGATGTAAACTTTTCATATTAGGACAATAAAAAAACTTTTTAACAAAAAAAAAACCGACTTCCAAAAATCACTACAAAGTGAAAAATAACTTTGATTTCGGAAGTCGGTGTCTTTTGTTTTTTATTTACTTTCTTTTTTTTTGCCACCGACTTCCGAAATCAGTTATTTTTCACTTTGTAGTGATTTTTGGAAGTCGGTTTTTTTTTGTTAAAAAGTTTTTATTTCTCGCTTTTTAGTGGGTCTGTTTATAATTTGTATAAGTTACAATAGTCTAATGACAATTGCTCATCACATGTTACAAAATATTGCTGTTCCCGATGCTGGGACGTTAATTGTTGAGGAGTTCTGCTGGTAAGAACCAGGAGAACTCCTCAACAACCACTCACCAGTCACCACACGCATTGTGTGACGAGCGGAAATTGCTTAGCAACCATAAAAAGTAATCGAATCGCAACACGTGAAATATTTATCATTGAGTAGTTCCGGTAGCCATCTGTGGTCTTCATCATCAGTTACACTTCACCAAGTGGTGCTTTCCGAGAGCAAATGCACGAGCTACCTACTATAAAAAATACTCAAATCGCTATAGGTGTGCCTATAATATTTGAAGAGTTCCTGCGATTTCTCCAGGATCCATCAGAACTGTATTTTGACAAAAATGGGACCATTTGGGAAGTATACCCTTTCCAACAAAAAAATAAATTTTCAATTCGGTTGGCAAGCGACAGAGTTATGCGCGAACAAACATAAAAAAAATAAAAAAATACAAACGTCCGAATTGAGAACCTCCTCCTTTTTTAGAAGTCGGTTAAAAACAGAAATTTTGAAAAAAAATAGTAAATTGTTTAAAATTTTCGAAATTCAAATCATATGCAACCTTCTATGATTTTAATTTAGATTTTTTGTTTTGAGAAAAACATTAGGTATTCCATAGGCATAGCCTATTTTTTTCAAGACGGTGAAAAAGTGATCCAGTATATGGTTAAATCATAATTTGTATTTTCCGTATGATAATTGACTATATTGCAAAACAAAACTGCTGTAGCTACTCGTTATAACATCAGCTGAAAAGCCTGTGAAAGTCCTGTCAAAATCGGTCCGAACGTTTTGGAGACTACCCTGGGTGCCTACTCCCTAAGCACAAAGCCCGTAGTTTCGGCCTTCGTTACGGGCGTTTCTTACTCCGTATCACCTACGGATGGATGATTGGTTCGGGGCCCGAACGAAATATGAATGACAACATGATTTGCCGGTATAGTCCCTACTCCCGATGTGTTTTTGTTTAACTTTTACACATAGACTTATAAAAAAAGATGGACTCCGCGCCGCGCATATCGAAAGTGAAGCACCGTACCGATCTATGTGTGCATGATTTGAGTACCTGCAAAGACGCCCCGTCGCTCGTGTCACGTAATGGCGGCCGGTCGGCATACTGTGATGTAAATGTGTGCGCGAGGCGTGTTTGTACAAACGGTCCGACTTACTGTGCTTCACTTTTGATATGCGTGGCGCGGAGTCCATCTTTTTTTATAAGTCTATGCTTTTACACTTGTTTTGATGGATCGTAATGTCAGACGGACGGATGAACGGACGGACGAAAAGACGGACGGACTAAGGGAGTAGGCCCCCTGGTCCAGAACAAACAGACAGAGAAATTTTTTTTAAATTGCTTTTTGTTAGCAGACACTTAAATAAGTATTCTTTTATGTCTTCTTAATTGGTTGACGACACGGTTGGCGCAGTGGTTGAGCGATTGACTGCTGCGCAGCATATCGCGGGTTCGATTCCCGCACGGAACAAATATTTGTACGACCTACAAGTATTTGTTCCGAGTCTGGGTGTTTTTCTATCTATAATATGTATGTATTTACAAAAGAAAATGTATATGAGTAGTTTATCAGCCATCTCGTTACCATAACACAAGCATTTGGTTGCTTAGCTTGGGACTAGATGGCGTTGTGTGAAATGTAATATTTATTTATTTTATCTAATTACACATAATTATGTTTATGTAATACTAAAAACCTTCCGTAATAAAAACTCTACATGATGGTGAAGACTGCTTCAAAATCCGTTGCGCAGTTTAGGAGAACCACGCAGCCACACAGACTAACACGAAAAGCGACTTAAATTTATAATATTTACAGTTATAAGATATACGATATAATAAAGAAGAAGATATGGTATTAATTAATGGCTTCGGTATTACTCGGATTTGTTCGGGAAAATACCCGAAGAGGCTCTCATAAGGCGGTAGAGTCAAAAGGTCTTTAAAACAGAAAGGTATTCTTGGAAATGAATCGTCCGTAACATACTTAGGTACTTCTTATTTCGAATTGGCAAAAAGATAACCGAACTTAGCTGTTTTTGCCAGTCAGTCGAGGGGAATGTCCGTTGTCCATGGTTGCGATGACAAATTCATTATTTTTGTACTTAATTAGGTTTTTACAAACCCTTCAAAAACAATGTAAAAAACCGGTCAAGTGCGAGTCGGACTCGCGCACGAAGGGTTCCGTACCATATTATATGTTTATCATTCGCAAAGATAACTTTTTACTTATTTTATAATGATACTGTGAATTACAAGGTTATTTCTTGCAGTTGCAGAAAATCACCCATGTTTAAACAAAATACCTTATGAATCGCCGTTTTCAGTATTGTTGGTTAAATACAGTATTCATGGTACTTATACGGTATAAAGAAGTTTCAAATTCCTAATTTGTTGAATTGTTGCGCTAGAGCTCGTACAAAAATGGTCTAAAATTTACAACTTTTGCGGCCCCCTATTTCTTAATTTTAAAAGATAAAAAAAAATATGTTTGTACTCTACTCAATGAGTTCTAGACGATGACACCCCACATAACACATAATCAGCCTATAATGTTCCCACTGCTGGGACACAGGCCTCCTCTCGGTGAGAGGGAGTGGGCCGTAATCCACCACGCGGGCCCAGTGCGGGTTGGTAGATGTCACATGTCTTCGAATTTTTGGTTCTAGGACATGCCGGTTTCCTCACGATGTTTTCCTTCACCGTTTTGAGAGCAGCGGTGATGAAATAATGACATGACACCCCACATGCTAGATTAAAATTTTTATTTATTTTTCAAAATGAAAAGTTTATTGTATGGGGACCGACCCCTTAAATTTTTAACTTTGCTTTATTTTTATTATTCGTTGTTATAGCCGTAATAGACAGCGGAGGCTTAGTAAGTTTGTACTGGGCTGTACGTGGTTGTCTGATTTCATGGATTTTGATTTTCTTGCGCGGAACCCTAATTATTTTTCTAAAATAAAAATAGCCTAAGTTACTCCTTAAAACATCAGCTATAGGTATGCCGTCAAAATCGGTGAAAATTCGTTTGGCAAGTTTCCTAACTTGACTCAAAGTACCATTTTTTTAATCGGACTGCGCTTTAAAATTCTTCTATACAAACTTTAACATCTTCTATACAAACTGTATCTCTGTTTTCACGAACACTAAAGAATTTCAAAAATCGTCTGGTATGTTTCCATAACTTGACTCAAACATTATTTACACCAATTTTAGAGTTAATCAAGCCCCCCATAAAATCCTCCGCTATAAAATTAACTTTTCACCCCTTAGTGGTAGATTTTTGGAAAACCCTAATACACGTTAGTCTTAATTTTTGGTCTCAAGTATAAAAACTGAGTTTTGAGTTAATCGGACCGCGTGTTAAAGTTCCTCCATACAAACTTTGACACCCCCAATCCCTCCTTAGGGGGTAGTTTAGGAAAACTAAAAATGATAAACTTTATAATTTACTTAGATGAATATTCGTGCTAAGTTTCAAGTCTATTAACTCAAGGGAAAGGATTTTTCATACAAACTTTCATCCCCTGTTTTACCCCCTTAGGGATGGAATTTCCAAAAATCCTTCCTTAGTGGATGTTTACACTATATAAGGTATTTATGTGCAAAATTTCAAGTCTCTAGTCCATTGGTTTGGGCTGTGCGTTGGTATATTAGTCAGTGACTCAGTCAGAACTTTGATTTTGTTATATATATAGATTTACCATGTTATTTTAAGACCACAGACTTCTTATAGGTTTTCCTGTAATCTACAGGTATAGAACTAATTTCTAAATTTTTTTCAAAATTTTAGGGTCAGTAGTTTCGGAGATAAGGGGGGGGGAATGGTCAATTTTCGTCTATTTTCTTAAATAACTTTAAAACAATAAATTTTAAAATTATAAAAAAAAATATATTTGAGACCCTCATAGTAAGTCCTTTCATTTGATATGTCACTCGGTACAGTTTACAAAACTTTTTTTTTTAATTTTCTTATTTTCCCCCTAAAAGTGACTCTCATATTCAAAATTCATATATTTACTTTAGCTGTACGTGTTTGGGTCACAGAAATCCATATTTGTACCAAATTTTAACTTAATCGGTCCATTAGATTCGGAGCAAATTGGCTGTGACAGACGGACAGACAGACAGACACACGAGTGATCCTATAAGGGTTCCGTTTTTTCCTTTTGAGGTACGGAACCCTAAAAATTGGGAAATAACACACGCTACCTGTGCGCCTCACAAACAGAAACATGTTGTTAATAAAATGGAAAAAAAAAACTATGAAAATTCATCGATTTTTAGGGTTCCGTAGCTAAAAAGAAAAAAAGTATATAAAATAAGGGTTCCGTTTTTTTTCCTTTTAAAGTCCGGAACTAAATATTGATGAATTTTCTTAGATTTCCATTTTATCGACAACATTTTTCTGTGGGTGGGTCACTTCGTTGTACATCTGTCTGTCAGTCTGTCCAGAGCCTTTTGCTCGGGAACGCGTGGAGGTATCAAGCTGTAATTAATATCAAATACGTAGTAGTATGTTCCCTTGGAGTTGGTTCCAGTCTAACCGGATGCAGCTGAGTACCAGTATTTTACATGGAGCGGTTGCCTATCTGACCTACACAACCCAATTACTGGGTAATACAATACCCCTTAGTAAGACTGGTTGTCAGACTTTCGGGCTTTTGACGACCCGTAACGACTGTCAAAGATCCACGAACGACAGCCGGGACCAACGTATGTAAAGATGGTCACACATCCACGGACCAACCCTCGCAAGCCGCGTGATGGATTGATCCGTGCTGCTGTTCTAACTTAGCCACGAGCTCCTCAAAACAAATATGGAACCGCATTTAATATAATAATTAATAATGTTCCCAACAAACATTTGATAGGTCGCCACGACGTGCTGATTTTAACTTTTGGTTCTATACGCTGGTCGTAAATACATCGCTATCACGTTGATATGACCGAGAATAGGCCCATTTTATACGAATCAGTGTCGTAATAGAGTTACGTAGCAGTCGTATTAATCACTATCTGGTTGAGTAGTGGTCGTACAGACGTCGTAAGATCCTCTTTTCGTCGAGTTATGATGTCTATTAGCACTGCTTTGTGACATTTTATCGAGTAACTAGTATTCATCACGACTTTTATAAGGGATTTTGATGTAAAGTGATTACATTAATGTAGTGAATTGAAACTTTATAACCGAACAACTTTTGTACTGTGTTAGAATATAGTAATATTTTTTATCATTGAAAGGGGAGTACAGCCATTTTATTAATTAATTATTTTATCTTCGAAACTCATGTTTGAGTGCATTAATCTGTTGGGAAATTAATTTTATCGAGTAATATTTGATAGTTTTCTTAATATAAAGGACGCGCTTTATAAATTCTTTAAATAAAGCAATATTTTTACCCTATATTTTGACGAAAGTGTTAACAGTTACCTTAATACGACTTAGGATTAACGACACAACCGTAACATAACATCTAAACGACTTTTCATTCCGTGCACTTATTTTTATCTGTATATTATCAGCCATATTAACAAAATAAGGGTTCATTTGGATTCAATCGCGTGTGAAAAAACCATTTTAAATACATACATAAACAAGTGGTTTATTTATTGGTGGTCTCGGTTATAATGAAAAATGATTACATATAATTTTTTATGGACATCGATAAGTTTTTAACCAAAACACACACTTTTTACGCGCGAATCGTTGTTTTGGTTGCGGATTTCCGATAACTGGCAATGAAACCAAACCCATTTTATAGTGACTGAGGAAAATGTTAAATACATGTTAAATTAATCTAATTCTGTAGAAAAATAATGGGTCAAGTAATTAATTAATTTAAAAAAACTTAGATTTCGGTAAAATCCCTGTGCCCGATTAAGGGTTAAATAAATTTAGTAACTCCTGTTAATAAATTTATTTAAAATCGAGAAATAGCGATCATTATGATTGTTATATTTTCGTCAGTTGTAAGCCATGCGCCAAAGATAATCTACCTAATCGAGAACCTTCTTAATATTTTTGTTGTTATATTTTAAATTATTATGAATGATTCACTTGTGATTGTATTTGGGTTCATTTACAATTAATAAATAAAACCAACCACTGCAATTTTTCTTTTTTATTTACACCTTTTCACTTCAGGGTATGAATGAGCGGTACAAAATAAGTATTTGAACTATATTCTACGGGTACTAACTTACACTTTATGACAGTAGAATGAACTATCGCTTTAGATCTTCTTATATTGTTACAGTTTATCATAAAAATATTCAATAATGAAGACCTAACTGGCTTGTCAAAAACATCGGTGACATTTTCAATAATATTCCCAATTAAACTTATACAAACGTCGTCATTTTTTATAGATATAAGCTCGAATATATTAAGATTATTAGGCATAAACCATTTATTTTGGTTGTCTGTGGAGAGAATAAATGATTCCAGATGAATCACTTTTATAAAGTTTTTTTATAAACATATTTTTTAATGACAGGAATGTTATCATAGTTACTATTATTACTTAATTCTTCTATTTCTATGGTATTTCTTTGAATTAGTCGGTTGGCAATTTGCTCCAGAGGTTTGTTTCCTTTTCTTATTGTACGTTTAATAGAACTTAATTTACCAAATCTCTTAACTTCATTAACCAGATGAATCAAGTTATGGACGTTACTTGTGATAAATTCTCTATTATGGTAATAGTCTCCGTAATGCTCAACAAAATGTATCAACATCGTTTGAGCAACTGTTAAAACCTGAAAATTATGGTGACTTGACAATTAAATTTTGTGCGGAACCAACTCCAGTTTGATTACAGTTGACTTGTCGTGTAGAAGTATTCGAAATAATATAAATTGGACGTAAGAAGCGCAATGTAGTTTTTTTTACTTTTCTTTTAAAAGCACCACTTTTTTCACATGTGCCCAGCTTTTTCTATTCATTCTAATACCGTAAAATCTATTTACGGTAAAACGGAGAGAAAAAAATGGCTGTGGTTGTAATATTGCTAAATTCTTATATACTTATAGGTCATCCAGTCATTAAATAGTAGTTTAAAAGTGTTCAAATTGACTGAAAATTGTATAAGCGTGCCATTTATCACTCTAACATGATTATCACGTAAAAGTAGTTCTCGCGACTTTAATACGATTAATGCCGATGTAAAAGTTGTTTAGACATTACTAAGACGACATCACTGGTTATACTACTGAAAATTGTGTAAAAGTCGTGCAAGACAGTCGTATAGAAGTTTATACGACGTCTATATATGACTACAAGTTGTGTAAAGATAAGATGCACTAAGTCGTATGACACGCTGAAATTACTTTAATACGATTTTTATAGCATTTAGAGTCGCGTAATTTTTATTTTTACGACTAAAATGTTTGTTGGGTTATCAAGATTAATAATCCGTCCCGACATAAATAATATCAAAAGATTACTTACATTATAAATCATATCTTAATTTATTTACATAATAATGCTAGTATTATTATGTATCTTTTAAGGCTTGTCCGTCGCAAATAGCGGCGTCACTGTCGGACTGCATAGAAAAGAAAGAGAAGCGCGATGACACAACGCTTGCAAAATATGAAGTAATTATCGATTTACAAAAAATCTGTTGATTAAACTAAAAAAGTAATGACAAGAAATCATTCCTTATTAGCTTGTAAAGAATTGTATAAATTTATGAACACTTTTAATGAAAACTGTAGGAGTAATATGGTAACAACTCGAAAAAATAGACAGAAATAGACCTGGATTTAGGTTTTTTTTTTCTTAGTTCTACAAACCAAAATAGATTTCAGGACACATGAAATCACTTCTTATGTATTGTAGATTACTGTGTATTTTTTCCTATCAGAAAGATGCTATAGTTACTGTAAAAGATGGTTACAAAGTTACTTAGTTTCGCCGTATTTTAGGAAGGAGCAGCCTTAACTTGGTTCTAATATGCCGGCAGTAATTATGATTATCGGTATGTCCTATTTTTGCGGAAGTTAGATCTATGGCAGTAGAGTAAATTACGATTTTATTAATATGGGTATATTTCCTATAGTTCATCCAATCTACATAATATATCCATACTCCATATTATTATAATTATAAATTCGAAAGTAACTCTGCCTGTCTGTATGTTAGCTTTTCACACCTAAACTAGGTACTGAACGGATTTTGATAAAATTTGGCAAGGCCATAGATGGTAGGTATCCTGGGGAAGGACATAAACCATATTCGTACACACACTGGTGAAAAACCATAAGTGTGATGTATGTCAGCTTAGGTAGGCTACTTTTTGTCTCAAAAATAATCCTAGGGGGGGTGATATAGTATGAAAGCTTATTAGTTTTTATAAGAAAATGCTGGGTGCATTTCATAAGTTATGGATATGAAAATTCAGAGTCCGTCTGTCTGTCAGTCTGAGCGCGATAAACTCAAAACTACCGAACGGATTTCCCTGCGGGTTTATGTATCTCTCTTGGTCTGGTTCCTCACCTTCCGGCAAAGTAAACTCTACCGGCACAAACCTAGGTTCAGGCTCCACCACGACGTCAACATAGACGTGACGTCGACGTACGTATAAGACGGTGGGGTAATTAATATTGTTACGTAGACGCTAACGCCATCTGTTATCGAGTAGCAGAACTACACGATACGTCGATTCGTGACAGATTTTTCTAGAACATTCTAAACCCTTCCAGAATTCTATAGTTGGTTAAGTGTCGTGTTGCAGCATTCTAAATCATTCTCGTAAGTACTAGAATGTTCTAGAATTATGTCGTCGAACTTCTAGAGAAGCTTACACTCGTCTTATAATAATTAAAGGCTTGCCAGCGGTTCAATAGTTTGGAATGCGAAACAGTGAACAACAGTGAGCTGTAAATGTGATTTTGAATAAGTACTGTATTTGGGTATTAGGTAACGTAGTGTGTTTTTGGTGTAAATTGGTATGCTTACTTAAATTTATTTATACCGAACTCCAGCTCGTAACAATATTATTATTAGACCCCTGATTTGGAACAGATTATCTTATCGTTTTAGAGATCACAAGTGAGGCGAATGCTGAACGTGTGATACTGAAATTGGTCCCCAGAGGGCACACACAAGTGTTTTTGTTGATGCCTAGGCCGCACACATCGCGATGACATTCGGGCGATAAACTTCGTCTTCGGTCTACAGCGAAGCTGCGTGGCCACATAGTGCGTGTTGTCAAGTTTATCGTGATGTACGACTTGTACGAGCGATGTACAAACGCAAAAAACAAAATGGACGCCGCGGTTGCTCTGTATTTTATGGCAGCAAATAATTATTTTTTACATTTATGTCATGTACAAAACAAATTAAAAGCAAGAAAAAGGAGGAAGTGGATGATAACTATTCACAAATCAAGACTGCTTCAGCTATATTATGCACTGTAGTTTAACTTAAAACACGTCCACTAAGCACGCAAGGGTGGGGGCCGACTGAAGTGTGGCCGCGCAAGCGAAGTTCATCGCGATAAAACGCTTTGATCTGCGAGAGTTTACCGACAGCGGAGCGAAGTCCTTGCGACTACGCACGAAGCTCCGAAGTATACGCGAATACTTGGCTACATACATCGCAAAATTACGCGAATCTTCGGGTTATCGCGATGTGTGCGGCCTAGGCATGACAGAGTATTTGCGTGTAAGTACGTATTTAAAGAAGTGTGGAGTGGTGGTGTGGAGTGTGTGTGTGGTGTGTGTGTGTGTGGTGTGTGTGAGTGTGGTGTGTGTGTGTGTGTGTGTTTGTGGGTGTGTGGTGTGTGTGGAGTGTGTGTGGTGTGTGTGTGGAGTGTGTGTGTGTGTGTGGTGTGTGTGTGTGTGTGGTGTGTGTGTGGTGTGTGTGGAAGAAGTGTGTGTTCATAACAATTTATCTTATATTTTTATTTTTTTTATTTTGGTCTTCGAAAGGACCATCGGATTATGGTTGTTATAGCCGATAGTCGTTTTAACCAAAAACTATGTTAAGTAAAGAGAAATGCTGGGACCTCAAAATTTCGACTGTAGAAGTATGGATTAAAACTCAGACATCACACAAAGTCGCGGCCACATTAACGGTATATGCTGTTGATTATCGCGATGATGGACGTTGGCCGTAGGTGTAGCCACCACTTACCGCGATAATTTGACCGAATTTAACTTCCGCGATGTTTATGGCAATGATGGACATTGACGTTGAAGTTAATATGGCCAAGTTTAAAAAATTGCGATAAAGTCACGGAAAAATACTTTTTTATTAATGGAAAAATACTTGTTTATCAATGGAAAAATTACGACTGACCGATTTAACCTGTCTGAAGATGTTCGGTTTTTCTCTAAAAATAAGATCTTGAAATAACCTAAAGTGCTTAGTTAGGTCATTAACCTTAACGTGCAGTTTACAAGTTAGTTGTTTGTGATAAATAACTGCTATTTGAATAATTTTTCAAGTTATTCCAGCTTTAGTGTTGTTTTTATATTATTACTAGCTTTAGTGGTGATCGAAAATTATCCCACAGGAACGTATTACTGCGATAAATAGTATCCTATGTCCTAATCCAAGTCATGGTCTACTCATGTGCCAAATTTCATCCAAATCCGTTCAGTCGTTTCAGCATGAAAGCGTAAGAAACATACAAACATACTCACTTTCGCATTTATAATACAATTTTTATTCAAATTCAAATTCAAATTCAAATCGTTTATTTTGGCGTCTTGTATATGTAGTAGGTACTTACCTAGAATTTTGACAGTTAGGTAGGTAGGTACTAACAAAAAGTAGGTTGATTTTTCAAAGTGACTGTTGTCTATGGCCTTAGTTTTTCTTCCGACCGTAAAGGTTCTTCCAACAAAACCAGGGAATTTCTTAGCTCAAACATACCTAACATCTCTATTCCCCAAAGGGACTGGAAGAGGTGTATAAAAACACAATATTTCGCCTGATTAGTCTTATCAGTCCTATGTAATGGGAAATTGGCAGTTACCAGGCAAAAATCCAGACTCCGGGATGCTAACTTTTTGTAATAGGATGTCACCACAACTATAAATAAACGTATTTTTTTTTAACAAGAAACCCAAAACCAACAGCAGTCGTGCTGTAGAATTGTAGATATTCAAAAAGGCTGTTGTAGTATTAGAATAAGAGCTATTGAATTATCTAATAATCTTATCACAAATCATGTCACAAATTAATGACAAATTCGTACAATACCTCTAATTATTTCATCTGATTGACAGTTTTGTAAAATTTCGTCTATGTTTTAAAAATTACAAAAGGCGGCACCTATTGGCACAAAGCCAAACTATTTCAAGTCATTGCCACCTCTTAGCGTCGAACTTCAATGAATACGTAACTCGATAAAAGTTCAGCAACTGGCCACTAGATGGCAATATTTTCAATGTAGTATAGTTTCGAAGTTTTTATCCTATTTTTATTTTTAAGTTGAGTGTGTACAGATACAACTAATTTAGTTGCGCGAAAAGGTTAAACAGAAAACCATAATAATATTTGAAATAATGAAGCCTTCGTTCCTGCTTTAAGGTATGTATGCGGCCTACCCTACTGGCACAACACTTTGTAACTACGCTTGCTGATGAATTCTGACAGGTTGTTCCTGATGTTCCTGACCAACGACTAACTAATAACCTTTGATAGACTGTCTTTGCTAATAACAGAAAAAATTGTATTTATGTAGGGTATAGGGTACCATATAAAAACATGAAAAACCTGAGATTATAATCCCTTGTCACAGACAGATAATTAATAGGGAAGAGTGCTAAAAAGTGCCTAAACTCATGGAATTAGTATGTAAGTAAACGGGTGTACAACTCTACCTACCCCTTCAGGGAATACATGCGTGAAAATTATGTTATGTCCCTCTAGCGGGTAAAACTGTCAGTAGGACAATAATTATCTGTTACTTGTCAATATAGATGTCACTGAAAACAAATGACTCATAAAATATGTTCGGATATTTTTAAAGTTTCTTGTAAAAGAAAACTTGTTCTTATTTTTAATAAACTGTAATATCGTACTTAAATACTGCGAGTTTTCAGGTAACGCGTAATTCATGATTGATAACAAGTTTCTGAAGAGGACGCAGGTGAAATATCCGACCGGTTCAAGAATCTCAGCTGCTCGTTATCTTGATCAAAAAATTATCTCCCATTTCGGGGAGATTTTATCGTTACGCAGGAAAGGATATGCATTTCTGCCGTGTTCTTTTAAAAAGATAACAGTTTTTTTTTTAAATGTTTTTGTTGAGTTTATTTTAAAAGAATATTGTGACTTCTTTAACCTATTGGATTTTTACATCTGACTCATTGTTCAGATTAAATTAGAGATAAAGACAGTTAAAAACATTGTCGTAATAATGATTAGGTGAGTCAGTGTCGCTATCGTTTTCCTGAAAATTATCTTCCTGTAGGAGTATAATTTGTGCTCAAGTGGTAAGCATAAATTTTTTATAAATAATCATTGTGAATTACTGCCCACACAGACTTTGAAGTTTTTTTTCATTCACTAACTAAGGCAAAATAATTAGTCTTTGTTGCACTCTCAAATGCCTTCGTCACTGTTTCATTCACGAGCAGACCATCTGTTTTATATAAACAGGGAAAATTATTTATCATAAGCTTCCGCCACCTCAACTAAAGTAGGTATTCAATGAATTAGTGATTCTAGTTCGTCTCAATACAAGTTAATATAACTTTACGTTACATAGAAACACACACTGTAGTAACAGTGTGTGTTTCTATGTAAACCACTAACCACCTGTAAGCCACTAATAGTCATAAAACTGAATCAGAGCCCTTTATTAAGGACGGGAAAAACAGGCAACTAAATGCGCACCACTGACCTTTGTACCTATACATTAATTAGATTTACGCAGTGATAGAGGAATTTGGAACATTAAAATATTATTGATTAAAACTGAATTGCCTACAAAATATGATAAGGAAGTGCGTTTAAAATTATTATCTATTCTATTTATTTATAAAACACTGTCTGTAGTGAGATAAAATATTAACACTTTCTCCGAAGACAATTAAATCGGGGTAGATTTTTCTTACTTCTGGCAATACCAAATGTGCCATGCCGTTCATGTTCATGCCGTGGCCTCGCTCGCTCGCTCGTCGTAATAAGCGAACGACGATCAACTGTTTATGTAAACTTTCTGTCAAGTGCATTGTTTCAAAATAGTTAACACCGAGTAAAATAACAATTGACGTTCCACTTTCGCAATTAAAACTACTGTGTCGTGCAACTTCCTACTACAACGTGCATTTTTTAGATAACACAGTTTTATAATCAGCCCGTTATTACAGCTGCCACTGCTCTGCTGCCAGTGCTTTGAACCGTGTTTTGAAAAAAAAACAAGCAGACTGTTTTGTGTTTATTCTTTTATTATAATTCCAAAATGGGTGCTTTTTATGTGTTTTAGTGGTAGTGTATATCCAGTTTACAAAAACTAAAAAGTCGTGAGTAAATAATTAGTGATAATAAACATGTACTATGCATCGAAATGATATCAGCAAAGAACAGGGTGCAAGAAATAAAGAGTAAATTCGAGAATTTGAACAGTGAAAACGTACCGAAGCGTGTTGAAAACCAATTGTGTAAACAAAATAATGTTTTTGCTACAAATTATGGGAAGGAAAACAGTGCAAATGTCGATTACGAACTATCATTTAAACAGGATAATATCGGGAATGAATCAGAGGCCAGTGACGAATGGACGCCTAAACCAAACTCCAGTTATTTATACAGTAAAAGCGAAGTGAAACGGAGTGCTAGTGTCACGAAAAATTCTCTGTCCAGACAGAGTAGTGATCCAGGCAAAAAATTGCATAGGAGCCATGCATTTCGTTGTGACAAGAGTCAAAAAATAGTGAATAGTCCCAAACGTCACGGCAGTTGCAACGGTAGATCTGAAACCAGTGATTTTTCATTAAAAATGGAGAGAAAACTAAGCAAAGACAGACTGAAGAGGCTTGGGAACTTTTTGGAAGAACAGATGAAAAAAGAAAATTTTGTTCCACAAACGGAATATGTGGAGATTGTTGGGCAGGTGAGTGAAATTGAAAGTCAATTTGATTCAATACCGGATTCTGAGGTTCCTCAACATATCCTAGATCAGTATGCAACCGTTGTCAAACCGAAACAAAAGGAAAATGAGAAACAGGAAGCCATGACAGATAGCGGTGTTAGTTCTGAGACTGAAAACGTTGAAGAAGATAAAAATGGTAGAATTAAACGTCTCATGTCACAATTTGAGAAATCTCCTGAAAAATCTCATCTAACAAATCTTCAGGCGATGGACGAATTCTGTGATTCCAGTGAAACTATTCGACTAGAACGTAAGAACCCTCATTTAAAACTAACAGACACACTGAAAAAAGCTTTAAAGCAACCGCTACCCGCTGGCCCACCTCCCGCAAAACCTCCACGTATCTTCAAAGTCCCAACTATACCAGAAAACACAGAACTACAAAAGAAAGAAGCAAAAAGAATGCTTGAAAAGCTCGAAAAAGTACTTCAAAAGCGTGAAGGAACTACGGAAATACCAAAAAAGCCAAAAGAAATACACTACTTATGTACCGAAATACTGGACATTACCAACCGTACGTTGCTACCTAACCAAAACCCTGATCCTATCTTCCGTTGCCTGAATACCTTGAACTGTGCCATAACTAACAATTCTACGTCAAGTCTTCCGTACACAAGACTGAAAGCTGATGAGGACTCTAAAACATGCTGTGCGTGCTCCAGTGAAAATACCGATCCAAACCAATCGGAAGATCAAAAGTGTTTCAAATGTAAAATTAACGAGGACAAAGATGACAGATTCAAATGCCATCTCAACTGTGAATGTGAAGTGAAAAATTCTAAGTTTTACATTGATAATGATGAACATATTTATGATGTGCCCCATGAGGATGAGGATACAAAGTTTGTGAGACGTAACACATACGGAACGTTAAATATGTTGAAGAATAGTAAGAGTATGGAGGATTTGCGGATCGAGAAAGATGAGGTGAGTGCTAATAATAATAATATTTTTATATAGAAATTAAGGTTCTATCATTATTTAAGTCATTTATCATTTTTTTAATAGTATCAAGTTTTCTTTTACTATGTTTTGTAATAGCTTAATTTTCAGGTTGATTCTAAATCAAAATCAAAAGTCTTTATTCAAACTCAGCGCTTTTTGAATGTCATAATTACATAAGACAGTCCCCCGGCCCGCCCGCCCTTCACCTTCCTAGTGCTTTAGTTGGGAAGAAGAAGTGGCACGCCAAACTGTCCAGCAGCACAACTGTTTGTTATGTTAGATATTTCTATGGACTCTATACAATTTTATGCACAAAAACGATTAAATTAAATTATTTGCCATAATTATCTCCGAAGTTTGCAAAGAGAAAAATCTGAAAGAAATTATTCTACAGGAAAAATAAAACAATGTCTCTAAATAGCACAGTTTTTCAGAAATCATCAACAAAAATTACATGATGGTACGGAACCCTCGGTGTGCGAGACCGACTTGCTCTTGACCGGTTTTTGTTTGATATGTTAAGACTTTAGTGTGAGTCAGGGAGCGTTGCTCTTAACATAACAAGTAATTATGTACTGTAGCGATGCACTCTCGTATGTACTTTTGTTTATCTTAGCTAAAGAACTGCTAGATTTAGCTTGATGAAGTTTTCTTTTGTTATAACTCACATTAATTTACGTTACTGCTGAGCATGAGGTCCAGCGTTCGAGTTAAATGGTTTTTCCATCTGGAATTTCTTAGTAGAACCCGGGGTCTGGATTTGTACCCGGTTGATAGCAATAGCCTCGCCCGTTATTACAATCTATCCGCCTAGCCTTTTCCCAACTATGTTGGAGTCGGCTTCCAGTTGACCCGGATTCAGCTGAATAGCAGTATTTTATATGGCGACTGCCTAACTGATCTCCACAACCCAATTACTGGGTAATACGATATCCCTGGTTGTCAGACTTTCGGGATCCTGACGACCCGTAACAACTGTCAAAGATCTACGAATTACAGCCGGGACCAACGGCTTAACGTGTCACCATAAGTAACATTTCTACAATTTATATTGTAATTAATAAAATCTATCTTGCGACCAATACACTAAGAACTAAGCAATCCACAAAGTTTCTCGTAATGAGGTGAACTTAGCAATCTAATCGGTCGATGTACTGAAATCAAAGGATATATTATGATTACAGGATAAAGTAGCTTTATCTACTTTTATTTCTTATCTATCAGCAATGCTTAATGAATCATTATATTTTTTAACTGACTTCACCGACGACAATTGTTGACCGATTTTGAAAATTCTTTTTTTGTTTGTAAGGGTATGCTCTCGAAGTGGTCCCATTGTTACCAAGTCAGAATCTGATGAGGGGATCCCATGGAAATCGAGGGAAACGCTCAAATTTTATAGAATACTTTATATAATTACTTTATAAAATACCCAAATCGCTATAGGTGTGCCTATAGCGATTTGGGTATTTTATAAAGTAATTCGTGAGTTCGCTGTGGGAAAGCACCATTTGGTGAAGTGAAACTGATGATGAAGACCACAGATGGCCATCGGAACTACTGAACTAGTAGTATTTCACGGGTTGCGATTAAATTACTTTAATTTGGTTGCTAAGTAATTTATGCTCGCCACATACTCGTCGTATTTTGGTATTTACTCTTAGAAAATAGAAAATTATTGCCGTCATTTATTAAGAGTAAATACCAAAGTAACTGTCAAAAAGTCTGTTAAAAATAGGACACATATTTATAAATACCAACGATCTAAATATTGTCAGAGGAAATTGTCCTTTAATTTAAATTTAATAAAATAATCACGAAAAACCTCTAGAAATGTTACGTTGCCAAACCGCGCGCGATGAACGCTCTTAAGGATAAAAATGCGAAATATAGGACGAATTCTATGCCAACATTGCCTTCACTGTTTTAAAACTACACCAATTTAATAACATTTTTTCCTGCAATAAGGTATAACCCATTATTGCAATGTTTATTTACCTACAATATTCATAAACTCAAATATTTTAATTTTTAAACCATAGAGGAGCTCGTGTCTAAGTAATAACAGCCGCACGGGTCGATCCATCAGGTTAAGCTACGCTTGCCAGGGTTGGTCAGTCAGTGGATGGGTGACCATCTTTACATACCGAGACTCCTCCGTGCCTCGGAAAGCACGTTAAGCCGTTGGTCCCGGCTGTCATTCGTGGATCTTTGACAGTCGTTACGGGTCGTCAGAAGCCCGAAAGTCTGACAACCAGTCTTCCCAAGGGGTATCGTATTACCCAGTTACTGGGTTGTGGAGGTCAGATAGGCAGTCGCTCCATGTAAAATATTGGTATTCAGCTGCATCCGGTTAGACTGGAAGCCGACCCCAACCTAGTTGGGAAAAGGCAAGCAGATTGATTTATATGGTCAAAGGAGTCGGTCAGTCAGAATGATGAAGCTAGTAGCCCATTCCAAAGCGTAGCATAAGTTCCTATGGAGAAGAACAGGCAAGAAACTATGGACAAATCATCTACCTTTCCTTTTTCGGCTTGGCTTCTAGTCTCCACAACCCAGTAAATGGATAATACGATTATACCCCTTGGTAAGACTGGTTGTCAGACGTTCAGGCTTCAGATAACCCGTAACGACTGTCTTAAAGATCAACGAACGACAGCCGGGACCAACGGCCTCCGAGGCATGGAATAGTCTCGGTAAGAAAGGCATGGTCACCCATCCCCGGACCGACCGCGGCAAGCGTAGCTTAGCTGTTATATTGCCACGAGCCTCTATTTGGATATACAATACAACATAAACTTACAATATTGTTACTTAATTATTAAAATAGATGATTCACACAGTACTTCATTAATTACTCATTCTCGTTAATCTTTTATGTTACCACCTTTTTGCTGATTTCTGAAGTGTGACCAGTGACCACAATAAATATAAAAATTACTTAGTTTGTTAATTTATTTATAAGGAAAATGGAATATTCCGGTTTAGACGTCATCCGAATTATTACATTAGTTATGACGTAGTCAATCTCGTGTTAGGTTAGTTTATAAACGTCCTTTTTAGGATTCCGTACCTAAAAAGGAAAAAACGGAACCCTTATAGGATAACTTCGTTTTGTCCGTCTGTCTGTCTGTCAGACTGTCAAGACCCTTTTTTGTAACGCGTGAATGTATCAAGTTGAAATTAATATCAAACACGTGGGTCTAT
Source organism: Cosmia trapezina (assembly GCA_905163495.3). Classification (NCBI taxonomy): domain Eukaryota; kingdom Metazoa; phylum Arthropoda; class Insecta; order Lepidoptera; family Noctuidae; genus Cosmia; species Cosmia trapezina. Next base: position 12,438,001 of record LR991049.1, read on the forward strand.
GGTCCCTTGAAGTTCCAAATTTCATTATTCTAGGTCAACGGGCAGTGCCCTACAGCCCTATAGATGTGTTTTGATTTACTTGCGAGTATCAAAATAATTATGTCGCATAAATGGCCGTGTTTTTTTATTGCGTTGACTTAGACAATTGATTAAAGGGTTGGTTCGTGGATGGGTGACCATCTTTACATACCGAGACTCCTCCGTGCCTCGGAAAGCACTTTAAACCGTTGGTCCTGGCTGTCATTTGTGGATCTTTGACAGTCGTTACGGGTCGTCGGAAGCCCGAAAGTCTGACAACTAGTCTTACCAAGGGGTATCGTATTGTCCAGTTACTGGGTTGTGGAGGTCCGATACGCAGTCGCTCCATGTAAAATACTGGTATTCAGCTGCATCCGGTTAGACTGGAAGTCTTGGGGTCGACTTCACGCAGTTGAGAAAAGGCTAGGCAAATTGATTGACTTAAAAAGTATGAATTGTTAAATTTTCCTCAAATGTGGACTGTGATTTAGGTCCGATTCTGGATTACAAAGATTTTGCTGAACCAGTATTTTGTTTTTATCTCTCATTATCTTGAACAAAAACATTTTTCTTTGTTTACTTAATGAACTCTCAAGTCTTGCTTTGGTATTGTGTAAAAAAAAAACCTTATGTCCATTTAGTACCAAGTTACCATAGGCATTTACCTTTGCTGAAATTTTTTCTCTAGTATCGGCACGAACAACGATGTGTAAGAGCAGTGAGCAACTGATGTATTTTTTTTGTGAAAGTCATCTCGCAGGTCAACCTAGGAAGCTGTCGGCTGCTTAACCGGGCTACCCTGTGGATGCCTTAATAAATTAAGGCCTCCAGCCATGACATAAAACTTATAAGCTCCTCCTCGACCTCGGCTTAGGGCGTAGATGGGCAAGGTCATCAAAGAACAGGCTGGATCAAATCCTGTACCTCTTGCCGTGGTTATAAAGCGTCTGACTGCACAATGTGCATGCGCTCCACTTCCTTTTAAGAAGTATCGCCCCTCTTGTCTATTTTAGTAATAAAGGGTGCATGGTCGTGCCCCAGTTTCTCTCATGGAGACTATTTCATTAAAAGGGGTGCAAAACAAATGGTGACCCAGTTTCTTATTCGCAGCAAGGTCTTTGACTACTGAGCTCAGTACTGGGATGCCTAGAGACGCAAGGAACTCTTGAAGTTTAAATACAAAAGCTACTAAGGGCGAATTTCGAGAAGGAAACAGCCCGATCAGCACGTCTAGAAATCGTTCAAGAGTAGTCCACAAGATTGATGACACTAACAGCTCTTGAACACGGTCTATGCTCGGTTTCTGAAGAATTCTTAAACGGATTTTTTAATCTCATAATTCTCAAACTCAAAGCATTTATTTCAAATAAACCGATTTCAGGCACTCTTGAATTGTCAAGGGGTCGGTCAGCTATTTTTCGAGTTTTAATCGAACACTCAGCGAAAATGCATAATTGCATCGAACGCAAGTATGCACATTCGCTCGTTCACCTAAATGTGGGCCAGTTCGCGTTCAGATCTCATTAGAGACACCGCACTCAAAAACCATTACCATTTTACCAATTAGTTAGTGATATAGTTAACCATAATTTACCATTTCTTGTGACTAAGTGTTATAGTAGTTCAATATAGCTATTTCCCTTGTAATCAAGACTTTAACTTTTACCATATCCTATCAATACGAGAAAGGTGTGTTAGGTCACCATAGCACCGAGCACTACTTTCTACAGCTATTGATTCGACAAAATTATTTATTTAAGCAGTTCTTTCCTTATGCTCGGTTTTTCAGGGTCTCAAATAAATCATCGATAGTAATTCACTCGACTCTTAAGCTAAACTCTTCCATAACGAAGTGTTCAGCAACATGATATTGGGCCAAAAAACCTCCGAAGAGGATCTTTTGGCGCTTGACGACATTGAAAGGTCGTTGTTGGTAAACATTTGTAAAATTGTATTGGAAAACAAGATGGCGGCGTTAATTTCACTTTTTGCCACGTGCCAAACGATCCTTGTAGATGTGCTGATAAGTTGAAACCCGAAATCCGAAGTCTCAATCCAAAGCTAGCCGATCACATGAAGTTATCGATGCATAAAGAAATGAGACGACACGGCTCGCCAGTTGGAAGGGTACATTTCCAACTGGCAGCCGTCGAGCGTGACGATGAGAACTGAGAACATGAGTCATCAGGTTTCTTGTACTTACTTCCCGTGGGTAGTTATTAAAGATAAAAGGTTTGCATACTTTGACCCTGATCAGTGTTTGACTTGCTTAGGAGGTGTTGATTTTTGAAAGATAATTTCTTAGTACTTATTTTCTACAGCTATCTGCAATCTGCCTAGCCTTTTCCCAACTATGTTAGGCTTGGCTTGCAGTCTAACCGGATGCAGCTGAAAACCAGTATTTTACATGAAGCAACTGCCTCTGACCTCCACAACCCAGTAATTGGGTAATACGATACGCCTTGCAAAGACTGGTTGTCAGACTTTCGGGCTTCTGACGACCCGTAACGACTGTCAAAGATACACGAATTACAGCGGGACCAACGGCTTAACGTGCTTTCCGAGGCACGGAGGAGTCTCGGTATGTAAAGATGGTCACTTATCCACGGACAAGCGTAACAACCTGATGGATCGACCCGTGTGGCTGTTATTACTTAGCCACGAGCTCCTACACCCTCTATGGAATATGTCCTAGCCGGGTGGATTATCGAAGATAGATAGTCGGAATCGGATAAGAAACAACAATTAATACACGGCATCACTATCCCAATGCAAGACCAAGCATTCTTCTGAGAACGTGGAGCTAACTTCACGTGTGCTCACTGGCTGTTGACGTATTTGATTCTCGAAATTTTTATTAAGGACTAGCTTTTGCCAGCGGCTTCGCCCGCATTTATGTCGGAAAATATCCCACGGGAACGTACTACCGGGAATTCCTCCCTTATTCCTTGTCTACATTATAAAGGGAACCACTGTGCAAAATTTCAGCTGTCTAGGTCCAAGGGTTTGGGCTGGGCGTTGATGAGTCAGTCAATCAGTCAGTCAGTCAGGACTTCTCTTTTTTAACCGACTTCTAAAAAAGGAGGAGGTTCTCAATTCGGATGTTTGTATTTTTTTTTTTTTTTATAATTGTTCGCGCATAACTCCGTCGCTTTCCAACCGATTTGAAAAAATATTTTTTTGTTGGAAAGGGTATACTTCCCAAATGGTCCCATTTCTGTCAAAATCCAGTTCTGATGATGGGATCCTGGAAAAATCGAAGGAACTCTTCAAATATTATAAAAATACCCAAATCGCTAGAGGCACACCTATAGCGATTTGGGTATTTTTTATAGTAGCTCGTGCATTTGCTCTCGGAAAGCACCACTTGGTGAAGTGTTACTGATGATGAAGACCACAGATGGCTACCGGAACTACTCAATGATAAATATTTCACGGGTTGCGATTCGATTACTTTAATATGGTTGCTAAGCAATTTCCGCTCGACACACAATGCGTGTGGTGAGTGGTTGTTGAGGAGTTCTCCTGGTTCTTACCAGCAGAACTCCTCAACAAATAACGTCCCAGCATCGGGAAAAGCAATATTTTGTAACATGTGATGAGCAATTGACATTAGACTATTGTAACTTATACAAATTATAAACAGACCCACTAAAAAGCGAGAAATAAAAACTTTTTAACAAAAAAAAAACCGACTTCCAAAAATCACTACAAAGTGAAAAATAACTTTGATTTCGGAAGTCGGTGGCAAAAAAAAAAGAAAGTAAATAAAAACCGAAAGACTTCCGAAATCAAAGTTATTTTTCACTTTGTAGTGATTTTTGGAAGTCGGTTTTTGTTTTTTGTTAAAAAGTTTTTATTTATTAGATTAGAAGAGGAAGATAGATTAGATAGATGTAAACAACATTTTTGGACCTATTTTCTGAATATTATACAACTCTAGAACTAGATGTTCATAGTGCATGTGTATGCTTCAAAATTGTTTTCCCTGAGCTTACCTTATACTGAAGAAAACCCTAGTGTACCTACAGCATCGTTTTGACACTTTCGTGAGTGTTTTTTTTTTCGAAAATCCCTTTCGTCTAAAACCTTGCTCACTCTTCTACCTTTTTCGTAACACTTCTCCATCAGATTCTTCTGCCATCTCTTTACACAAACCCTATCCAATTGTAAACGTCTCTTTGTGTTTAAAGCCTAGCTCTTTTTATCTCCTGCTCGCCATCTCTTTCTTACCCCTTACAAGTTGTCATATTTTATGATAAACCCGGATAAGTTTAGTATTAGCGTTATCTCAGGTGCCAATTGACCTTATTGTGGACGAGGTCTAGTTAATACGACCCCAAGGTTAGTCATAATCGTTCTATGCTTCTTTGTGACGTATGACTTCGTAGTTTTGTTTAGTTTATCGTGGAATACACTGTCTGTGAATGGCAAATTGGCGCATCAGCATATAGCGTTCCCACTGCTGGGACGCAGGCCTCCTCTCTGTGAGAGGGAGTGGGCTGTAGTAATCCACCACGCGGGCCCAGTGCGGGTTGGTAGATGTCAAATCTTCGAATTTTTGGTTCTAGGACATGCCGGTTTCCTCACGATGTTTTCCTTCACACGTTTTGAAAAAAAAAAGCGGTTGGTCCCAGCTGTCATTTGTGGATCTTTGACAGTCGTTACGGGTCGTAACTTCGTAAGAAGCCTGAAAGTCTGACAAACAGTCTTACCAACGGGTATCGTGTTACCCAGTAACTGTGTTATGGAGCTCAGATAGACAGTCGCTCCATGTTAAAACACTGGTATTCAGCTGCATCCGGTTAGACTGGAAGCCGACCCCATCGTAGTTGGGAAAAGGTTTGGCAGATTGAGCTTCTGCCCGCGACTTTTACCGCGTGTTTTTTGTTCTCCGCCACTGCCCGCGCCATTGTTGTCACTTAGCGTTCCTTCTGATTTTTTTTCTTTTTGCTCAGCTCCTAAGAGTGATGTTAAATAGTCTATAATAATCATCAAGAATTGGACTATCAAATGCAAAAAGAGTTTTTAAAATCCGACTGGTAGTTACAAAGATAAGCGCGTTCAAACAAACAAACAAACTTAAGCATACATATCTAGACATTCGCATTCCTCTGGGCAGGAATCAACGCGATACTACGATTAATACAGATATATTAATACTATATTAATTAATACACTTTGATTGATTAATTATATCCACAACAAGCACTTCCAGCGGAGATGAACGTGTGAATGTAAAAACCGGTCAAGTGCGTGTTGGACTACGCACAATTAAGGGTTCCGTAGTTGGGATGAAATTATCCCAGGAACAAACTTAACATTATAGTTGAAAAACATGTTCTCCCATACATTCCAACAGCAATATTGAGAGATTTAGGTACCATGTTATTTTAAGACCACAAACTTCTAATAGGTTTTCCTGTAATCTACAGTTAGATAAATATTTTCAGTATTTTTTCAAAATTTTAGGCTCAGTAGTTTCGGAGATAAGTTGAATGGTCAAAATTCGTGTAGGTATTTTCTTAAATAACTTTAAAACTATTTATTTTAAAATCATTAAAAAAAATATATTTGAGACCCTCATAGTAAGCCCTTTCATTTGATATGTCACAGGGTAGTTACAGTTTGCAAAACTTTTTTTTTTTTAATTTTCTTATTTGCCCCTAAAAGTGACCCCCACATTCAAAATTCATTTATTTACTTTAGCAATACGTGTTTGGGTCACAGAAATCCATGTGTGTACCAAATTTCAACTTAATCTGTCCATTAGATTCCGAGCAAATTGGCTGTGACAGACGGACAGACACACGAGTGATCCTATAAGGGTTTCGTTTTTTCCTTTTGAGGTACGGAACCCTAAACACATTTAAAAGAAAGATGGCGCCTACAGTGAGCCCAGTAATTCGTGTCGTTAAACCGTAGTTTGTCACCTGTCATGTTTGTCTGTCACTGGCCACTTTCTCCTCACTTCCACCTAGTTTCTAATGCAATCATTGGTACGTGATTATGTCGTTATGTTCCCACGCAGGTTAAGCGTCTGTTGTCGGGGTTTGGATTTTGATGGGTGGGTGTTGATTATCTTTTGTAGATCTGCTGGTAGTTATATTGTTATCGTGTTGTTATTTCGTTTGTTAGTTCTCTTGTTAGTTACAATAATGTTTCGAGGTTCGTTTGATTTGTAAGTTGTAACTCTAAAAAGTCTTGTCACCTTTTTACCGACTTCCAAAAAGGAGGACGTTAGAATGTTCGTCTGTATATTTTTTTAAATTGAGTAAGTAGCATATTCTCGATCCAACAATGATCAATTTTGACGTAAAACCAACTAAACTGTAATTTCTCATTGTAATCTATATATATAAAACAAAGACGGGTTTGTTACAACACTTATAACTCGAGATCGGCTGGATCAATTTTCATGGTTTTTGTTTCGTTGGATTTGTCTCCGCCCTGAATAGCAGAATACATTTTAAAAACAATGAAAACTTAACGAAAACATAATTATGAAAATGAATCATTTTCCATTTAATTATTAAAAACAATGAAAACTTAACGAATACATAATTATGAAAATGAATCATTTTCCATTTAATTATGTTCCTTTGTTTCGTACCTGTCAAACATTTGTTTTCCTCCTGTCATCCTGTCAAATACTGTGATTGACATTTATGCATGCGTTCAGAAATGTATTTTGTGTAAACTATTTAAAAAGGGTGAATAAACTTTTGTCTGTATTTTTTTAAAGAATTAAAAAGGTTGAAAAGTGTATTAAGCAGATTTGAATAGAAGTTCCTCAAATATTTATGCGTGCGTTCAGAAATAATGACAAATGGTTAACATTTACGTGTGCGTTCATAACTTTATTTTGCGTAAATTAAAGTTTCTATTTTCGAAAACAATTTCTAAGATTTATTATTTAAGTTATCGAAAGCGTAAATGTCTTTTTATGTTGTCTATGATTTTCTAAGATATATAATTACAAAGGTTAAAAAGTGCAGTATCCAAAGTAGTAGTCTATGATCTAAACTATTGTCAATCAATGTCTATGTCTCGAAAGTTTAGCTACTGTTATATTTGTTTGTTTTGTGTGGTTTTGTGCGAGTACATATTCAGTATTAGTATTAGTAACAATGCCACGTCCTAGAAGATCTAATCTTTCCCAGCGAAGCCGTACTGCAATTAGGCAACGGAACATCGCGAGTCAATTATCTGATGAAGAACGAGTAGTATGGAGCGAAGAAGGCCTTTAATTCGTGCCTCTCAAACACAGGAGGAAAGAGAGGCAGCCCGAGAAACGGCTAGGTTAGAAACGAGAAATCGTCGAGCTTATCGTACAGATTCCCTCATATATAAAAGAAAGTCGTGTTAGTTACACTATTTATAACTCAAGAACGGCTGAACCGATTTGGCTGAAAATTGGTGGGGAGGTAGCTTAGACCCAGGAAACGGACATAGGAGGACGTGTGTTTGTCACCTAACTCCTCCTAAACGGCTGGACCGATTTGGATAAAATTTTGTGTGTATATTTGAATGGGTTCCTGGATGGTTTGAAAATACAATTGGACCCGGTAGGTGGCGCTGCAGTCGGTTTCTAGAATCGTTCAGACAGGACAACGTCTGTCGGGTCCGCTAGTCTACTTATAAAAGTATTCTAAAATAGCTTCTGCCCGAGACTTCGTCCGCGTGAAATTTAGGCCCCCGTAAAGAAAAGATGATATGGCTAGAAAGGGAGGGACTACCGAGATGACGACTAATAGAGAAGTATGGCAGAAAAAGACAGGGTGCGCCGCCCCCACGTACACTGGGATAAGGGCTGGAGAATGATGATATCTGGCACCAAGGTTAGGTGAAAGAATGTATTTGAAACTTGCTCTGCCTTCTCTTCTTCTTCTTCTTGTGTTCGTACAATGAGTACATTTATATATTACATAGCGTCGCTAATTTAACTAACTGATATCTGACATTTTGGACTAAGCCGATAGCCGACCTAACTATAGTAATTTGATACATTTTCCAAGTCAAATCGATCTGTCTAATCGGCGTACCTGTACCTATGCCTTACGGTCCCCATGATAATGCAAAAATCGAGACCGATATATCTACTTACAGTTTACAAAAAAAAAAGAAAAAAACTTTTTTACAAAAAAAAAAACAATCGACTTCCAAAAAAACACTACAAATTGAAAAATAACTTTAATTTTGGAAGTCGGTGTCTTTGGATCTGTATTTTAGTTTTTTGCCACCGACTTCCAAAATTAAAGTTCCAAAAAAAAACACTACAAAGTGAAAAATACACTTTGTAGTGTTTTTTTTGGAAGTCGGTTGTTTTTTTTTTTGTAAAAAAGTTTTTTTCTTTCTTTTTTGTGGGTCAGTTTGTAATTTATCTAAGTTACAATAGCCCAATGGCAACTGCTCATCACTTTTTACAAAATATTGCTTTTCCCGATGCAGGGACGTTAATTGTTGAGGAGTTCTCCTAGTAAGAACCAGGAGAACTGGAGCTCCATGGTGAAGTCATCATCACCATTATGCATTTTGACGAGCATAAATTACTTAGCAACCATATTAAAGTAATCGAATCGCAACCCGTGAAATACTTATAAATTGAGTAGTTCCGATGGCCATCTGTGGTCTTCATCATCAGTTCCACTTCACCAAATGGTGTTTTCCGAGAGCAAATGCAAGAATTACTATATAAAAAATACCCAACTCGCTATAGTTGTGCCTATAAAATTTGAGGGTTCCCCTCGATTTCCATGGGATCCCGTGATCAAATTCTGATTTAGTGACAATGGGACCACCTCGAGAGTATACCCTTTCAAACAAAAAAAGAATTTTGAAAATCCGTCGACAATTGGCGGAGTATTCGATGAACAAACATACAAAAGTTAGTTTTAGTTTTAGTTCTGTCCGAGTCACAATAAATACTTTTTCTTTCTTTCTTTTTTTTCTTTCAAAAAAAAAAAAAAACATACAATCAGCCGAACATAGTACCTCCTCCTTTTTGTGAAGTCGGTAAAAATAGCTTGCCCTGTAAAATGTGCTTCGAATCAGTTACGTCACTTAGATTAGCGACGATGTAAAGTCCGATGCCACTTTCCCACGGACGGTATTAGTAGGTTAAGCGCTCATCGTCGAGGCCGTTATCCAGATGGGAGACAGTTAAAATTTAAACTAACATAGCGTTGCGAATTTTGTATCCGAAATGTTAATTTTACGGTTACCGGTGAAAAAAACTTTCATGAAACACAGTCTGTGCTAGTATTTTATGTAACACTTGTATTCCAAGGACATGGGAGAGATGTTGTACATATTTAACCAACAGCTGTTCGTTTTATTATCCAGGTAATTTAATACATAAGCAGGTACAGAAGTTTAACATAAGTAAAATGTCAAGTGGCTTAGACTTTTCCCAACTGTGTTGGGGTCGGCTTCCAGTCTAACTGGATGCAGCTGAATACCAGTATTTTACATGGAACGACTGCCTATCTGACCTCCACAACCCAGTAACTACGTAATACGATACCCCTTGGTAAGACTGGTTGTCAAACTTTCGAGCTGCTAACGACCCGTAACGACTGTCAAAGTTCCACGAATAACAGCCGGGACCAACGGCCAGCTTTCCGAGGCACGGAGGAGTCTCGGTATGTAAAGATGGTCACCAATCCACGGACCAACCCCGGCAAGCGTAGCTTAACCTGATGGATCGACCCGTGCGGCTGTTATTGCTAGCCTTCTTAATGAAAATTTAATATTATTATTATTTTCTTTATTTAATTTTTTTTTAATAATAAAACGATAGATGACCCAAAAAAACATCATCAAATTTTTTTTTTTTTTTACCATGTTTAGATCGATACCCGGACTTCTCCGGAGTTTTGCTACCTAATTTAATTTGACCCTGTATAACCTACAGCTAGGTTACATTAGTTTTAGTTGCCAGATGACGGCTGATGGGCTGATGGCTGAGGGATGTATGGAGGAAGACATGCTGCAGTTTTTGCACCGACCACTAATAAATTGGGGCAAGAGGATTAGCTATATTAAGTTAATGATGATAATGTTTCGAGAATTACCTTGAAATTTTAAGTCTATTGTTAGGGTTCCGTGCCAAAATGGTAAAAAGGAACCCTCGTGGTGCAATTTATAAGAAAGAAATAAAACATTTTTTTTTTTTGCACCAGGGACTGAAAGGGGGTCTTATAAATTCGATGTGGCTACTATGGCATGAAAGAGTGCTATTTGTACATTCTCAAACATTTTTTTTCTTTTTTTAGGTCGCATACTTTTCGACTTTTTACTGCCGCCCCTCGTTATCTCCGAAGTTTGCATAGAGAAAAATCTAAAATTATTATATTTGATATAAGTTTATGTATAGATTACAGAAAAAATAAAACGATGTCTATAAATAGCACAGTTTTCCAGAAATCGTCAACAAAAATTATAATATGGTGGTACAGAACCCTCGGTGCGCGAGTCCGACTCGCTGACTCGCTCTTACCGCTTTTACAATTCTACAACCGTCCCCGTTTGTAGATCAATTGTCACTTTACAAGTATGTCGGCAAATAATTATTGTTTGCATACAGCTTGACGTGTGAAAATGGTACTTATTGCTGTGGTGTAAGGTTGGTTTTTTGACGAATGATTTGAATAGTATCACAGACCTCTGTGAGTATTTAGAGGGAGATACTGTTAGTAGAATTTGGAATGACTTATTGGAGGAAAGATGTTCGTGGACACATTGATATTGATAAATCAATTCAATTCAATCTGCTTAGTCTTTTCCCAACTATGTTGGGGTCGGCTTCCAGTCTAACCGGATGCAGCTGAATACCAGTATTTTAGATAGAGCGACTGCCTATCTGACCTCCACAATCCAGTAACTGTGTAATACGACACCGATCAGACTTTCGGGCTTCTGACGACCCTTAACGACTGTCAAAGATCCACGAATGACACCCGGGACCAACGGCTTAACGTGCTTTCCAAAGCACGGAGCAGTCTCGTTATGTAAAGATGGTCACCAATCCACGGACCAACCCCGGCAAGCTTAGCTTAACCTGATGGGTCGACCCGTGAGGCTGTTATTACTTAGCCACGAGCTCCTCTCTTCCTCCTCCATAGTTAAGAGGAAATGGGGGCGACCAGACTTTTGAAAATTAGGTATTTTAAGATGAAAATTGCTGTCGCTCTGCGAGCGCTCCGCCCTCGAATTCGTGCGATAAGGACAACTGCAGATCCGACTAAATAGCCTATGTAAAAAGTCACATTTCGAAGTTTGGCTCTCGCCTATTTCCTCCTCCAATGTTGGACCAATTTAAAAGATATTTCATAAACTGAATAAGAAGGATGCCCCTATGTTTTTCTTTTTTCGTTAATAGTTGTCAAATTGGTACACTAGGCGTCTGTGGACAGCGGTCTGAATAGGCAATTTTGAGCATGTTTTGAGGGTTCTAGTTCTTATAAAAATAATATATCATCAAAAAGGAAAACATAGGGGCATACAAGTAGCTGATATTTATATTTCTGTAAAAAATCATTGCTTTATGGTCATTAACCAGAAAGAAAACAGGCGAGAGCGTTTGTATCTTTTTGTATGGAGAAAAGAGCACCCACGTTTCCTCTTAATCCTATAAACCTACATAGCTATATATTTAAAAAATAATTAAGCATAATATGTGCATATTGCCATTGCATTTTCTGGTGTTTGTGATACAATGATTTTTTTCATTAGTACATACACCAACGATACAATGCGTCTCAACTAAGAATAGGAAAGTCAATGACCTCTAACTGTCAACTGAAGCTAGAAATCTAAGGCTTGCAAAGTTTTGTAGTGTTATCCTTATCCATTTTAGTTCTATTTTTAACCGACTTCAAAAAGGAGGAGGTTCTCAATTCGTCGGAACCTTTTTTTTTTTTTTTTTTTTATATGTATATGAGTACATTTTCGAGTTATCGGGGAAAGATTACTCGAAAATGGCTGAACCGATTTGGATTTTTTGTTCGAAAGGGTATACTTCCCAAGTGGTCCCATGATCATCAAGTCGGGATCTGATGATGGAATCCCAAGGAAATCGAGGGAAACCCTCAAATTTTATGGGCACACTTATATGGATTTCGGTATTTTTTATAGTAACTCGTGCATTTGCTCTCGGAAAGTACCATTTGGTGAACTGGAACTGATGATGAATATCACAGATGGCCATCGGAAATACTCAATTATATCTAAGTATATCACAGGTTGCGATTCGATTACTTTAATATGGTTTATGCTCGTCAAAATGCATAATGGTGATGGTGACTTTACCATGAGTTCCAGTTCTCGTGGTTCTTACTAGGAGAACTCCTCAAAAATTAACGTCCCTGCATCGGGAAAAGCAATATTTTGTAAAACGTGATGAGCAGTTGACATTGGTTATTGTAACTTAGATAAATTACAAACAGACCCACTGAAAAGTGAAAAATAAAACCTTTTTTACAAAAAACAAAACCGACTTCCATAAAAAACACTACAAGTGAAAAATAACTTTAATTTCGGAAGTCGGGGGCAAAAACCTAAAATACAGATACAAAGGCACCGATTTCCGAAATTAAAGTTATTTTTCACTTTGTAGTGTTTTTTTTGGATGTCGGTTTTGTTTTTTGTAAAAAAGTTTTTATTGGAATTTGTTTTTGTTAAAATATGTCACCGACTTTGCAAATGTGTAAACGAGATGCTATTTTGCTAAATCTTCACAATATGGCGCAAGGTCATTCCTATTCTTAGTTGAAACGCATTGTACACTTGTTTCTGTTTTAATCTAATTTTACTTGGAAAATGGTTTTTGTGCACCGTAAATGTGTTTTTTTCTGAAAAAAAAAATAAATTAAATTATTAAAATTATAATTATTAATTATAAAATTATTGCATGTGACGATGTAACCGTCACTTATTAAATTGTTATCACTATCACTATGGCATATAAATTATTATTTTCATTAAAACATTTTATTGGTATTATTACGACACGAAATAATTACCATATAAGGAAAACCACAAACACGTAGGTTAAGGCTAGAATACTAAACTGGTATATAAAGCACCTAGAAATCTCATCACATTATAATTATCATAATAATTACCTTGAACTGGTCACACTATTAAATAATATATGATATGGTCATAGACTTATAAAAAAGATGGACTCCGCGCCGCGCATATCGAAAGTGAAGCACCGTACCGATCTATGTGTGCATGATTTGAGTACCTGCAAAGACGCCGTCGCTCGTGTCACGTAATGGCGGCCGGTCGGCATACTATGATGTAAATGTGTGCGCGAGGCGTGTTTGTACAAACGGTCCGGCATACTTACTGTGCTTCACTTTCGATATGCGTGGCGCGGAGTCCATCTTTTTTTATAAGTCTATGGATATGGTCTGTTCGAAAAGTAAGTAATGAAAGCTTAAACAAATACCGTTCAGGTTAAATTCTTACTCAATCACTCACTAAAGAGAGCAGTGGTGACCCCGTGGTAACAGCCCCGACTTACGAGTTGTGGTTCGTGGGTTCGAACCCAATCAGGCGCTTTACTTTATGTTAACAATTTCACCACCACTGCTCTCAAAACGGTGAAGGAAAACATCGTGAGGAAACCGGCATGTCCTAGAACCAAACATTCTAAGAGATGTGACATCTACCAACCCGCACTGGGCCCGCGTGGTGGATTACAGCTGACTTCCTCTCCAAGAGAGGAGGCCTGTGTCCCAGCAGTGGGAACATTAAATGTAGCCTGATTAGTATATCATACATTTCAACTTTATTTCTCATAACTTTTTCCAACAATTATTGCTTGAATTAATAATATTATTACTTAAATTGTAATTGAAAAGTTCGTCGACGAAAATTTATGTTATAACCTCAAATTGTCTAATGAGAAAATTAAGGCGCATGAGACGGTCTGCTCGGGGCCATTTTCCCGCTAGATGGCGCTGAAGTCAACATTTTTAGTTTATTTTGTTTTCTGTGTAATTGGAACATATAACAGTACCTTTAAGGGGACTACAGGACCTAAACGCAACTAAGCAGATTCTGCAGCAGCTTCTGCAACAGATTTATCAGCAGATTCTGCAGCAGATTTACCAGCAGATTCACCAGCAGATTCTGCAGCAGCTTGCAACAGATTTATCAGCAGATTTACCAGCAGATTTTCCAGCAGATTCTGCAGCAGATTTACCAGCAGATTCTGCAGCAGATTTACCAGCAGATTCTGCAGCAGATTCTGCAGCAGATTCACTAGCAGATTCTGCCGGAGATTCTGCAAAACATTTACCAGCTGATTCTGCAGGAGATTCTGCAACACATTTACCAGCAGATTCTGCAGCAGGTTCCATAATCTGCTGCAGAATCTGCTGCAGAATCTACTGCAGAATCTGCTACAGAATCTGCTGGTGAATCTACTGCAGAATCTGCTGCAGAATCTGCTGGTGAATCTGCTGCAGAATCTGCTGGTGAATCTGCTGCAGAATCTGCTGGTGAATCTGCTGCAGAATCATCTGGTAAATCTGCTGCAGAATCTGCTGGTAAATGTGTTGCAGAATCTCCTGCAGAATCTGCTGGTGAATCTGCTGCAGAATCTGCTGGTGAATCTGCTGCAGAATCTGCTGGAAAATCTGCTGCAGAATCTGCTGGTAAATCTGCTTCAAAATCTACTGCAGAATCTGCTGGAAAATCTGCTGGTAAATCTGCTGCAGAATCTGTAAATCTGCTGCAGAATCTGCATCTGCTGCAGAATCTGCTGGTAAATGTGTTGCAGAATCTCCTGCAGAATCTGCTGGTGAATCTGCTGCAGAATCTGCTGGTGAATCTGCTGCAGAATCTGCTGGAAAATCTGCTGCAGAATCTGCTGGTAAATCTGCTTCAAAATCTACTGCAGAATCTGCTGGAAAATCTGCTGCAGAATCTGCTGGTAAATCTGCTGCAGAATCTGTAAATCTGCTGCAGAATCTGCTGGTAAATCTGCTGCAGAATCTGCTGGTAAATCTGCTGCAGAAGCTGCTGCAGAATCTGCTGGTGAATCTGCTGCAAAATCTGCAGCAGAATCTGCTGGCAAATCTGCTGCAGAATCTGCTGGTAAATCTGCTGCAGAATCTGCTGGTAAATCTGCGGCAGATTCTGCAGCAGATTTAAAAGCAGATTTACCAGCAGATTCTGCAGCAGATTTACCAGCAGATTCTGCAGCAGATTTTCCAGCAGATTCTGCAGTAGATTTTGAAGCAGATTTACCAACAGATTCTGCAGCAGAATCTGCAGCAGATTTACCAGCAGATTCTGCAGAAGATTTACCAGCAGATTCTGAAGCAGATTTACCAGGAGATTCTGCAGTAGATTTTGCAGCAGATTTACCAGCAGATTCTGCAGGAGATTGTGCAGGAGATTCTGCAAAACATTTACCAGCAGATTCTGCAGCAGATTATGGCTGCAGAATCTGCTGCAGAATCTGCTGCAGAATCTACTGCAGAATCTGCTGCAGAATCTGCTGATGAATCTGCTGCAGAATCTGCTGCAGAATCTGCTGGTGAATCTGCAGCAGAAGCTGCTGGTAAATCTGCTGCAGAATCTTCTGCTGCAGATTTACAAGCAGATTCTGCAGCAGATTCTGCCGCAGATTTACAAGCAGATTCTGCAGCAGATTCTGCAGCAGATTTACCAGCAGATTCTGCAGCAGATTTACCAGCAGATTCTGCAGCAGATTTGCCAGCAGATTCTGCTGCAGATTCACCTGCAGATTCTGCAACAGCTTCTGCAACAGATTTATCAGCAGATTCTGCAGCAGATTTACCAGCAGATTCACCATCAGATTCTGCAGCAGCTTCTGCAACAGATTTATCAGCAGATTTACCAGCAGATTTTCCAGCAGATTCTGAAATGTCGATTATGATTGTAAATGTAATTTGGTCAATCCCTAACATCCGTGGGATGACTCTGACAGCTCACTCCACGCAAGTTTTCACGGTGAGATTTTTACAGAATCGACCAGCTGGTCTCTTAACAAAGAATGTGTCGGCTCATCTTGCGTTCCCGTTCATTACTGTACAAATTACTGTGGGAAAAGATAACTGTAGTATTTGATTGTAGAACGGCATATAAGTACATTATTGTAAGAGTAGCATCAGCTCATAGATGTCGTGGAGGTCAGATAGGCAGTCGCTCCATGTAGAATACTGGTACTCAGCTGCATCCGGTTAGACTGGAAGTTGACCCCAACATAGTTGGGAAAAGGCTAGGGAGATGATGATGATTATATCATTGGATCCTGTTTTGATAAAACTTAAGCTTTTTAAAAAAAATTAGTCGATATTATTACAAGGGATGATGACTAAAAGTTTTTTTGTCCGTCATGTACAAAAAAAAATTGGACACCTATTTTTTTTCTTTTTTTACGTAATTAAAAGATTACGGCGAGTTAAGGCGCAGATTTCCTGAAAACGATCAAAAAGGTGGTTTTTTAAAGCTGTGTATCTCATAAACCGTAAATAATTTTGACATGTAAAAAAATATGATATTTTCAAGTCCTTTTTGCATGCAGTGATGGAAGCCAAAACATAATTTTTTAATTATGTTTTGGCTTCCATCACTGCATGCAAAAAGGACTTGAAAATATCATATATACTTTAATGCACCAAAAAAATCTTCAAACATACCTCCTAATAATCTTTAAAAGCTGTTTATCCCTTCATTAGCAATTATAATTATAATTAAAAATATACCATGAAATGTCAAATTCCAAACTGCATCCAGTGATGGATTACTTTTTATTAAATAGTTCATTGCTAATTTTATACGATTTTATTTGCACTTTTACGACATAATTCCGGTGCGCGTGAGAATCTTCTATCTCGTGCGTTAAACTAGACAGCCATAACGCCATTTCACTTACACACCGAGCTAAACCAAGCTTGGAACCAGGGCCTTAAAATATGGCATGACGTCACGCCTAGCTAGATTTTATACGTACCTAGTGACGTAGCAAGCCCCCACTCCCCAACTTAAATGCATTTTATCTAAGTCATTTATTATTAATATGATAAAGCAAAAAACACGTGTCTAATATTTTTTTTATTATCTGACTGACGGACTAAATAAAATTTCTTTTTTTTACGCAGGCACCATCCCTATTATGCAAGTGTAAACAGTGTCAACCTTTTAAGGGGTCATTGTACTCATGATTATGAACAACTTTTACTATGAGAACAAACCTGAAATCGCAAAAAAAAAATCAGCTGTTCCCTACATTTTGACGAATTATGCGAACATAAATGTACTTACTGATTTTTTTCGCGATTTCAGGTTTGGTCCCATAGTAAAAGTTGTTCATAATGATGAGTACAATGACCCTTAAAAGGTTGCCACTGTTCATACTTACATCCTGTAATTATGTATTGTAAAAAAAAACCCAATTTCACAAGAAAATATCAATAACCCTTGTTAAAATAAGTTAACCCAACATAACTGTGAGAACGCAGTTTATTTACACAAGAAACGTAACTACTGTTAGTATAATCAACCGCACATTTTGGTAACAGTTTGACTTTGTCAGTGTTCATTTCGCAGCAGTTATATACCGGATGACTTTTTTACCGTCTCGAAAAAAATTGGGTATATTAGGTGATCGGAGTAGAAGCCTATGGCATACCTAACGTTTTTTTTTTTTTTTTTTTTAAAAATCAAAAATTCAAGTCATATGCAGGTTGCATATGATTTGAATTTCGATATTTTTAAACGATTTGTTATTTTTTTTTCAAAATTTCTGTTTTTATGGTACAAAAATGAAAAGTTTACATCGAATTTGTAGTATTTATTGGTACTTTGATAATTTTTTCTGTCTAAGCTATTAAAAAAAAAAAAAAATAGGTATGCCATAGACTTCTACTCTGTTCACCTAATATACCCAATTTTTTTCGAGACGGTAAAAAAAGTCATCCGGTATAGATAGAACAACCCCCCAACCCCCATTCCCCAGCCCCCCTCGGGTCGGAACCCTAAAAAGAAAAAACCCAACCCTTATAGGATCACTCGTGTGTCTGTCTGTCTGTCCGTCTGTCACAGCCAATTTGCTACGAATCTAATGGACCGATTAAGTTGAAATTTGGTACACATATGGATTTCTGTGACCCAAACCCGGACGTTTATACAAAAAAAAAAACTGAATTTAAGAGAGGAAATTGTCGTTTGATTAAATCAAGAAAAATCATTAGAAATGCGACGTTGCCAGCGCGGGCTTCGGCGTGATTAACGCTCTTGAGGTGCTTACTAGCCTAGAAATGAAGCTAGATCTGTACACAAGAAGCCAGAGTTACTAGCTTGCTGGCTTACTTACACTATAGTGTGCGCACAAGTGCTAGTCACCACCTGAGGTATGTGAGATGATGTGAGATGAGGGTGCGATTGATAAGATTGGCAGACTGTGTTAGCTTGGCTTTTGTCTACCTCCCCCGTCACTTACGTCAGGGGGAGACTAACACTTGCGCGCTCGCTATACAACGTGTTCCCACAATTACAATATTAACTAAAGACACAGGTAGTGCTAGTGGCCAGTAATCATAAAACATATAATAAGATAAAATAATTAATAAATTGAAAAAAAAAACAAACAAACTAAATAATAAAATAATAACTAAAATTAGGATCACTCTATGCAAAGGACTCATATTTAGAAAGCTATTGTTCTATGTCAGCTGGTAAGGTCTTTGACTTTGACCCTTTCTTTGGTTCATCGTGTGTCTATTGTTTTGAGCCAGCTGTTAGTAGCTTCATGAATGATTTTTTTTGCACAACCCCCCAGAAAAAAACTCGAGTGGCGTGACCATTTCTTTCTCGTTCGTTTTAATTTCATCTCTGCGCTACAGGTTGCTCTAAGATGATAATAAATCAATAAATAATAAAGTTTAATGAAATTAAAATATCTTTACAAAACGAAGACGCAGAACCAAATACGCGTGTCAAGTTAATGTCGTCAAAGCAGCGGCACGTTACGAGATTACTATCTTGGCTTGAGAAACAAGACTTGAGTATCTCGGTTTTCGTAAATTAAAAATATTACTATTAGACGTGCATTTGACTGTACTTAGGAACACAAGATGTAAAACCTGTCGTTCAAGGCGATAGCTTGCTTCATGGGCTTGCGCTTGCGCACTGCAGCCGCCGATAGTGCCCGATAGTGTTTAAATCTTTGTACTGTTCGAAAGGATGGGTCTACTGTTATAATTAGACAGAGAAAAAAGTAACTTTGATGTCTGTCTCTTTCTTTTAATCGACTTCGAAAGAGGAGGTTTTGAATTCGGCTGTATTTTAAAGTTTCAGAATTGGATATGTTGAGTAAAGTTTAAAGTACTATAGTAATATCAATCTGCCTAGCCTGTTCCCAACTATGTTGGGGTCAGCTTCCAGTCTAACCGGATGCAGCTGAATACCAGTATTTTACATGGAGCGACTGCCTATCTAACCTCCACAACCCAGTAACTGGGTAATACGATAACCCTTGGTAAGACTGGTTGTCAGACTTTCGGGCTTCTGACGACCCTTAACGACTGTCAAAGATCCACGAATAACAGCCGGGACCAACGGCTTAACGTGCTTTCCGAGGCACGGAGGAGTCTCGGTATGTAAAGATGATTTCACGGACCAACCTCGGCAAGCGTAGCTTAACCTGACGGATCGACCCGTGCGGCTGTTATTACTTAGCCACGAGCTCCTCATTTCAGTTTCTCAGAATAATAACGCCAAAGTTGGCCAATCTAAGCAAAAATCACGGTCAAAATGTAATATGCCTCTTATTAAAATCGCATCCTACCAATTTTTTTAATCCTCGTATCATTGACATTGTCCTGTCGTTATCAAGGTGTTATTAAATAAATTAATACTGTATTTATAACCCAACATACATAATTAACATATCCTCGCCATGTTTACCTTCGTTCAAAAACTAGTGATAACCAATGACCTAGTTTTTAAATAGTTATTCTATTTTTACACATGCCAGAGTGCGAAAGTTATAAATTAACGTAATATCACGTATATGTCATGTATATGTCACCCTATAATTCTGAGGAGCTCGTGGCTAAGTAATAACAGCCGCACGGGTCGATACGTCAGGTTAAGCTACGCTCCCGGGGTTGGCCTTGGATGGGTGACCATCTTTACATACCAAGACTCCTCCGTGCCTCGGAAAGCACTTTAAGCCGTTGGTCCCGGCTGTCATTCGTGGACCTTTGACAGTCGTTACGGGTCGTCAGAAGCCCGAAAGTCTGACAACCAGTCTTACCAAGGGGTATCGTATTACCCAGTCACTGGGTTGTGGAGATCAGATAGGCAGTCGCTCCATGTAAAATACTGGTATTCAGCTGCATCCGGTTAGACTGGAAGCCGACCCCAACATAGTTGGGAAAAGGCTGGGCAGATTGATTGGTGTCACCCTATAATTATAAACTTCGTTAGTTTATAATCTGTCTCGTGAGATTATAAACTGTCGATAAATTGTGACTGTACCGTACTGCTTACAATTCAACGTATTAATTTTCGATAGTTTATAATCTACCCATGTCAAACCGTCAAATTGCGAACTGGCATCATACTTGAATGCGAACGCACCTTGCACTCTGATTGGTGATATTAAAAAAAAAAAAGGTCAAGAGCGTGTCGGACTCGCGCACCAGAGGGTTCCGTTCCGATTTCTGAAAAAGTGTGCTATTTAGAGACATCGTTTTATTTTTCCTGTAATTTTTACATAAACTTCTATGACATAGAACGATATTTTTTTTTACATTTTTCATGAAAACTCGAAAACTACGCGGCCTAAAAATAAATAAAAAATTGTTTGAGAATGTGCAAACAGCGTTCTTTCATATGATACCCCACATGCCCTAGTAGCCCCACTTTGAATTTTTAAGACACCCTTTCAAAAAAATATAAATATGCAAAATTGTTGGGTAAACGTTATCTAAAACTATTCCAAATTTTAAGTTGATAGCATTAGTAGTTCTTGAGATATCCTGCTGTGACAGACAGCAGACAGACTGAGTCGCACCATAGTCGGTTCCTTTTTACCATTTTGGTACGGAACCCTAAAAATATATTGATTGACATACTTGATCTCAAATAATTAAATGTGCATTTCCTTTATTTGACTTCTATGTTTGTTTCCTCCTCTGTCGGCAAGTGCAGGGTTCGTTCACAATTTGACGGTTTGACATGGATATATTATAAACTATCGAAAATGAATACGTTATATTGTAAGCAGTATGGTACAGACGCCAGCACATCAAGCTACTACAATCTGTCAAATTTCTTTAATAGATTTTCATCTTTACCGCTAAAGAATTTGGTTCAAGGGGAAAATTTGACAGTTTCGGGTGGTTTGACCTGCTGGCGTCTGTACAGTCACAATTTATCGACAGTTTGCAATCTCACGAGATAGATTATAAACTAACGAAGTTCATAATTATACGATGACATAATATATCCCATAAATGGCAGAGGTGCCAATAGTAACAAGTGATCACTCACACAAATGCAAAGCTCAGCTTAGGCCTCGCGGACTGTATGTTGCTATGGATGCGTTTGATATCCACCAATCATTCATTGGTCCACATAGCATAGCACTGGAGGAAACGGGTTCAACTAAGCTGTTTCTTATATGGAAGGATGCGTGCTATGGATGGGAGCTATGAATGCGCGAGTGGTGTAGCTGCCGCTCCCCGCGCCTCCCTACTGTCGATGCTCCGGACAGCTGCGCATCTTCCTCGCACCGCTACCTCGCGGCGGCGCATCTTCATAGCACATCTCACTCGCTACACAGCTTAGCATCAGTGGAAACGGTCACATAGTTTCGTAGCTTAGCTTTCACATCCTCGCAGCATAGCTGCATAGCACATCTCTGGTGGAAAACCAGCCTAACTCCAAGTTTCCTCACGTTCTTTGCCATTCAATTAATAATTACGAATCAATTATTTATTCATACAGAGAATCGAAAGTCAATTGTTTATCGCGCGTGGGTAGGTAGAGAAAGTGTATGCGGAACATAACGTTTTTATTGGTGGAGTCGGTATGTTTGTGGGGATTTTGTTCTGGTTTATTAAAACATATTATAGTCTAGATAAGAGAGGAGCTCGTGGCTAAGTAATAACAGCCGCACGGGTCGATCCGCCAGTTTAAGCTACCACATCACTTTAAGAGTTGGTCCGTGTATGGGTGGCCATCTTTACATACCGAGACTACTCCGTGTCTCGGAAAGCACGTTAAGCCGTTGGTCCCGGCTGTCATTCGTGGATCTTTGACAGTCGTTGCGGGTCGTCAGAAACTCGAAAGTCTGACAACTAGTCTTACCAAGGGGTATCGTATTACCCAGTTACTGGGTTGTGGAGGTCAGATAGGCAGTCGCTGCACGTAAAATTGTATTCAGTTGCATCCGGTTAGACTGGAAGCCGACCCCAACACAGTTGGGAAAAGGCTAGGCAGATTGATTGAGTCTAGATTAAGTACTATAATATTATTCAGAGGTAAATTTTCTGAATTAGTATGTAGGGCTAGGGGGTAATAATCTTCGGAACTACTGATCCGATTCCAAAAATTCTTTCACTTATGTATGACACAGAATACATAATTGTACCTACACTTACATAGGGAAGCTACAGTATTGTGAGTGTCATAGGATATATTAGAATAATATTAAATCAAGAAATATCACGCGGACAAAAACGTGGGCAGGTTAAGTTTAAATAATATTGGATTGATTGAAAGTTTGGCAAATGTGGATGAAACTGCTTACTTGTCAATAAATTTGCTGGTGTGCCATCCTAATCAAAATGATGATTAACGTAATATTTCAATATATATAAAGCCTTCCTATAAATCCTTATTTACCAAATAACCAACGATGAAAAAGTTTTATATTTGCTTGCCAATTTCTTCTCATTTTCATGACTCTTTCACCAATTTTAGGAAAGTTATTTAAATCCTGAGTTAGTCTATTTTTGTATCTTTCTCACGTGCAAATAGTTCCCAGATACAATATCGAACTCAACCATACTAGTAATTCCTGATCTAAATTCTACACATGCCACAATTTAGGGATTTCCGTCTATCTGTCCTATTTGGAAACGTTCCAAGCTCAATGTTGAAACAAATGAATGCTGAACATTAGTTTATTATTCATCATCATCATTATCATGCTCTTTCAATTTATTTGTGGTCAGGGCAGCATGTCTTCTTTCTGCCATAAATCTATCAGCCCTCAGCTCAGTATTCACTCCCTTGCTAGCCATATCTATATATCTCTATCAGCCGTCATTTCAGTATCCTCCCAGTTCCTAGCCATATCATCTTTTTCTGTTCTTTATTCCACTCCACCTCTTTTCTTTTGCCACTCATATAAACTTTTCTAGTCACATTTATGTGTGATCGGTGCAGCACGTCTTCTTTCATATACATCGCTATCAGCCGTCATTTCAGTATCCTCCCCATTTCTAGCGATATCATCTTTTTCTTATCTTTATTCCACCTCTTTTCCTTTGCCATTCATATAACACTTTTCTAGTCACATTTATTTGTGATCGATGCAGCACGTCTGATTTCCTATATATCTCTATCAGCCGTCATTTCAGTATCCTCCCCGTTCCTAGCCATATCATCTTTTTCTTATCTTTATTCCACCTCTTTTCCTTTGCCATTCATACAACACTTTTCTAGTCACATTTATTTGTAATCGATGCAGCACGTCTGATTTCATATACATCTCTATCAGCCGTCATTTCAGTATCCTCCCCATTTCTAGCCATATCATCTTTTTCTTATCTTTATTCCACCTCTTTTCCTTTGCCATTCATACAACACTTTTCTAGTCACATTTACTTGTGATCGGTGCAGCACATCTTATTTCATATACGTCTCTATCAACCGTCATTTCAGTATCCTCCCCATTTCTAGCCATATCATATTTTTCTTATCTTTATTCCACCTCTTTTCCTTTGCCATTCATACAACACTTTTCTAGTCACATTTACTTGTGATCGGTGCAGCACATCTTATTTCATATACGTCTCTATCAACCGTCATTTCAGTATCCTCCCCATTTCTAGCCATATCATCTTTTTCTTATCTTTATTCCACCTCTTTTCCTTTGCCATTCATACAACACTTTTCTAGTCACATTTACTTGTGATCGGTGCAGCACATCTTATTTCATATACGTCTCTATCAACCGTCATTTCAGTATCCTCCCCATTTCTAGCCATATCATCTTTTTCTTATCTTTATTCCACCTCTTTTCCTTTGCCATTCATACAACACTTTTCTAGTCACATTTACTTGAGATCGGTGCAGCACATCTTATTTCATATACGTCTCTATCAACCGTCATTTCAGTATCCTCCCCATTTCTAGCCATATCATCTTTTTCTTATCTTTATTCCACCTCTTTTCCTTTGCCATTCATACAACACTTTTCTAGTCACATTTACTTGTGATCGGTGCAGCACATCTTATTTCATATACGTCTCTATCAACCGTCATTTCAGTATCCTCCCCATTTCTAGCCATATCATCTTTTTCTTATCTTTATTCCACCTCTTTTCCTTTGCCATTCATACAACACTTTTCTAGTCACATTTACTTGTGATCGGTGCAGCACATCTTATTTCATATACGTCTCTATCAACCGTCATTTCAGTATCCTCCCCATTTCTAGCCATATCATCTTTTTCTTATCTTTATTCCACCTCTTTTCCTTTGCCATTCATACAACACTTTTCTAGTCACATTTACTTGAGATCGGTGCAGCACATCTTATTTCATATACGTCTCTATCAACCGTCATTTCAGTATCCTCCCCATTTCTAGCCATATCATCTTTTTCTTATCTTTATTCCACCTCTTTTCCTTTGCCATTCATACAACACTTTTCTAGTCACATTTACTTGTGATCGGTGCAGCACATCTTATTTCATATACGTCTCTATCAACCGTCATTTCAGTATCCTCCCCATTTCTAGCCATATCATCTTTTTCTTATCTTTATTCCACCTCTTTTCCTTTGCCATTCATACAACACTTTTCTAGTCACATTTACTTGTGATCGGTGCAGCACATCTTATTTCATATACGTCTCTATCAACCGTCATTTCAGTATCCTCCCCATTTCTAGCCATATCATCTTTTTCTTATCTTTATTCCACCTCTTTTCCTTTGCCATTCATACAACACTTTTCTAGTCACATTTATTTGTGATCGCTGCAGCACGTCTTATTTCATATACATCTCTATCAGCCGTCATTTCAGTATCCTCCCCATTTCTAGCCATATCATCTTTTTTTTATCTTTATTCCACCTCTTTTCCTTTGCCATTCATACAACACTTTTCTAGTCACATTTAAGTATTTGTGATCGATGCAGCACGTCTTATTTCATATACATCTCTATCAACCGTCATTTCAGTATTCTCCCTGTTCCTAGCCATATCATCTTTTTCTTTTCTTTATTCCACCTCTTTTCCTTTGCCATTCATATAAACTTTTCTAGTCACATTTATTTGTGATCGGTGCAGTACGTCTTCTTTCATATACATCGCTATCAGCCGTCATTTCTAGCCATATCATCTTTCACACAATCCATCCAACTTTTCTTTATTATTCAACCTCATATCCTGTAGCTGCAGCCATTCATACAGGGTGGCCGGAACATTGACGTCCAAAAATAAAATTTCGGTCCCTCGTATCGTGGGGTATTCGAATCACCCCCATGTATGTTCCGCGACTTTTCATAGTTTTCGAGTTATGAATTTTTTTCTGAATGTTTGAAAATTTTCGACCTGACCAACCTAAAAAAATTCTAAAAAAAAAAGTAGAGGGTTTTATCGAGTTTCTTTTTTTGCAACTGAATTTTCATAAGTAGTACTTTTATGCATAAAATAATCAGCTTCGTAACTGTGATGAAAGTTATGAAAATGTTGATCTAAAGTGAAAAATTTACGTTCGGTAAATTATGACTTAAATTTTCAACTTCAAATTAAAAATCTAAACAGGTGACTTCATGGTTCTCAAGTAGGCTTCAAGAATGCGCCAGACTCTCAGCTTTTATAATCATTAAAAAACGTAGGACTTAATGGGGCTAACTTTGGCCTTAATCGGCCTTCAAAGACTGCGAGGTGGAAAATTCTTAAAATTAGCTATCTGATTAATAATTTTTTTTTTCCATTTTCTCGCTCCTAAGGTTATTTAGTTTGCTAACCAAAAATGACTGCAGGAAAGCTAAGATTTAAACACGGAGATTTTTTTAAATGTTAGTTTAATGAATTTTGCGCGATCCGTTCTCGTGGACTATGGGTTGTAAACGAGGGTGCAACTCTTTTACCTGCAATAACAATGGACCGAGAGGAAAAGAGACCGAATTATTGCTATCTCTCTCACGCAAGGCGCGCAACCGAAGCCAACGCAAAACAAGTACCTCAGTCGTACTCACATTGTGTTTACTGCTATACGCGTGTCGCCATTTTGTCTTTACCACACTCGCTTTGCCCACGGACTCCGCTGCCTACTTGTTTGACTACTTTGCTCGTTTATTGGACTGTGTTTTGCATTCTGATTTGGACTTTTTTTACGTGGAAGTGTAAAAAATGAGTTACACGTTAAGTGAATATGCAGAAGAGCATTATTTTTATGGAGTTGCACAAGGAAACGGCCATGAAGCAGCGCGACTGTATCGCGAACAACTTCAACGTCGTGGTGGGCCGCAACCTGAGCGATATCCCGACCATCGTGTTTTTATTAACACGCACAACACTTTGATGGCAGGCCGCATTCCAGGTCGACGCGGCAGTCATGAAGGAATCCCTAGAGCTAACCCGGATCGCAGAGAAATGGTGCTGGAAGAAGTTCAGCGAAATCCGTCTACGAGTACGAGAAGTATGGCTCGTGCTCTGAACATCCCAAGGACTTCTATCCAAGACATTCTTCACGATGAAGAATACCACGCGTTCGACATCCGACGAGTCCAAGCTTTACTGCCTACAGATCACCAATTGCGCGTTGATTTTTGCCAAACCATGTTACGAAAAGAGCAAGAGGATCCTGGATTTTTCAATAAAGTTTTATGGTCAGATGAGTCACGATTTGAGCGATCCGGAATATTCAATATTCATAATTACCACACGTGGGCGAATGAAAATCCACTCGAAGTGAGAGCTTCGACATTTCAACATCGCTTCAGCGTTAACTTGTGGTCTGGTATCCTCAATGGCGAACTAATTGGTCCGTTTGAACTGCCGTCCAGACTTGATGGAGAAACATACAAAAACTTTTTGGAAAATGAACTTCCATTGTTGCTGGCAGATGTGAATCTCGAACTCAGACGAACCATGGTGTTGCAAAATGACGGCGCCCCGTGTCACTATGCAACCCAGGTCCGAAATTACTTAGATGAAACATACCCCAACAGATGGATCGGACGCAGCGGACCAATTAGGTGGCCTCCACGCTCACCTGATCTCAACCCCATCGATTTCTTTATTTGGGGCTATGACAAGGAAATAGCATACGCCCGAGACTGTTCAAGTGAACAAGAGCTGAGGCAGTTGATTGCAGAAGCTGAACGTGTTGTGAGAGAGAACAGAGACGCTTTTAGACGATTGCCAGACAATTTCTTACGTAGGTGTAGAATGTGTATTGCTGCTGATGGTGGCCACTTTGAAAACCTTTTGTAAATGTTAAAAATAAATTAAGTACTTTTTTCACATTATCATCTGTGTTTTATTCAAAACCACTTTTTACGTAAAACTTTTCTTACCCAACTCTGAAACTATTTGTTGGTTAGTTTTCAGTATTCTTATCATTAATTAACCTTAGGAAAGAGAAAATAGCCAAAAAAAAATAATTACTCAGATGGGTAATTTTAAGAATTTTTCCACCTCGCTGTCTTTGAAGGCCGATTTTAAACAAAGTAGCCCTATTAAGTACTTCATTTTTTTATGATTATGACAGCTGAGAGTCTGGCGCATTCTTGAAGCCTACTTAGGAATTATGAAGTCACCTGTTAAGATTTTTAATTTAAAGTTGAAAATTTGAGTCATAATTTACCGAACGTAAATTTTTCACTTTAGATCAACATTTTCATAACTTTCATCACAGTTACGAAGCTGATTATTTTATGCATAAAAGTACTACTTATGAAAATTCAGTTGCAAAAAAAGAAACTCGATAAAACCCTCTACTTTTTTTTTTAGAATTTTTTTAGGTTGGTCAGGTCGAAAATTTTCAAACATTCAGAAAAAAATTCATAACTCGAAAACTATGAAAAGTCGCGGAACATACATGGGGGTGATTCGAATACCCCACGATACGAGGGACCGAAATTTTATTTTTGGACGTCAATGTTCCGGCCACCCTGTATATCACTCTTGTCTTGTCACATTTGTGATCATCGCAGCATTATGTTACTCGATAATCTCTACCAGCCGTCATCTCAGCGTTTTCGATATGCAATGATCTCTGTAGCCCCATGAAAAACATGATTCTCCAGGGGCCTCATGGCCCTAGGCTTGTGAATCTTTGGGTTCTTTAGCGCAATCCAGTCTGGTTAAACCACGCTGGGGTCGGTGGTATTTCATTCATTAATTTCTAGCCATGTCGTCTTTTACACAACCCATTCATCCTTTTAGATTGGCGTAGCATGGCTTTTTCTTCCATAGGTACGACTGTAATCTCAGTATTCACTAATCATAATCTTTCAAACTATCTCCATCTTTTCTTGTTGGCACATTATACTTACCACTTTTTCGTCAAACCTACCCGCACTTAGCCCGCGTAGAAGACTACGGCCCACTCCCACTCACAGAGAGTAGACCTGTGTCTCAGCAGTAGGAACATTATAGACTGATTCGGTACAACGCTCTCCATTGGGGATTTCCGCATACTCGTGTCCTATTTGGACCAGCTCCAAGTTCTATGTCGAAACAAATAAAGACTACTCATTAATATTAGTATTAACTTGTTAATATAATTGTTATTCATCCATCTTGAACTCCAAGTTAGGAGTGAAGGTTAATCATGTAGTTATTTTTATTTGTTTTGTGTATAGCAAGAGTAAAATTAGGGCAGGCACCAAAATAGCTCATACCTCTGAAGATTTAGGCAATCGAAGTTTTATGAGTAGATGGTCCGACTGCTCAAGGGTCGGGTCACTGGGAGCAAAGTGCTATACTATCGTTACGGGCTGGGGTTCGGGACAAATGAATTTATGACAATTTACACTAAAAACACACTTTATTCAAATAATCAGAAACTTTAAGCAGAATCACTTCTAGCTCACTGTTAGTTCACTGTTGTACACTGTTTAGCATTCCTAGCTGAACTGCCTTACACCACTGGCAACCCTCTATTTATATGACGAGCGTGTAAGCTTCGCGAAAGTTCGAGGCCATAATTGGAGAACATTCTAGTACTTACAGGAATGATTTAGAATGCTGCAAAATGACACTTAACCATCTAGAACATTCTGGAAGGGTGTAGGATGTTCTAGAAAAATCTATCATGAATCGACGTATCGTGTAGTTCTGCTACTCGATAACAGATGGCGTTAGCGTCTACGTAACACTATCTAATGATTATTAGTACGGAAACAATATACAGGGTCAAATTAAATTACCTAGCGATACTTCGCAGAAGTTATGGGTGGCTATATCTCTATTAAACACGATAGACACGACAGAGGCTCCCACATTTCGCCAGATAAAAATTAATATATTCAAAATTTAATGTTTTTAGGGTTCCGTACCTCAAAAGGAAAAAACGGAACCCTTATAGGATCACTCGTGTGTCTGTCTGTCTGTCCGTCTGTCACAGCCAATTTGCTCCGAATCTAATGGCCCGATTAAGTTGAAACTTGGTACACATATGTATTTCTGTGACCCAAACACGTACAGCTAAAGTAAATATATGAATTTTGAATATGAGAG
Organism: Cosmia trapezina; assembly: GCA_905163495.3. NCBI lineage: Eukaryota > Metazoa > Arthropoda > Insecta > Lepidoptera > Noctuidae > Cosmia > Cosmia trapezina. Next base: position 12,468,002 of record LR991049.1, read on the forward strand.
TCACTTTTAGGGGGAAAATAAGAAAATGTAAAAAAAAAGTTTTGTAAACTGTACCGTGTGACATAATATCATATGAAAGGGCTTACTATGAGGGTCTCAAATATAATTTTTTTATAATTTTAAAATATATTGTTTTAAAGTTATTTCAGAAAATAGACGAAAATTGACCATTCCCCCCCCCCCCCTTATCTCCGAAACTACTGAGCCTAAAATTTTGAAAAAAATATAGAAAATAGTTCTATACCTGTAGATTACAGGAAAACCTATAAGAAGTCTGTGGTCTTAAAATAACATGGTAAATCTATATACAGGGTGGCCGGAACATTGACGTCCAAAAATAAAATTTCGGTCCCTCGTATCGTGGGGTATTCGAATCACCCCCATGTATGTTCCGCGACTTTTCATAGTTTTCGAGTTATGAATTTTTTTCTGAATGTTTGAAAATTTTCGACCTGACCAACCTAAAAAAATTCTAAAAAAAAGTAGAGGGTTTTATCGAGTTTCTTTTTTTGCAACTGAATTTTCATAAGTAGTACTTTTATGCATAAAATAATCAGCTTCGTAACTGTGATGAAAGTTATGAAAATGTTGATCTAAAGTGAAAAATTTACGTTCGGTAAATTATGACTTAAATTTTCAACTTCAAATTAAAAATCTAAACAGGTGACTTCATGGTTCTCAAGTAGGCTTCAAGAATGCGCCAGACTCTCAGCTTTCATAATCATTAAAAAACGTAGGACTTAATGGGGCTAACTTTGGCCTTAATCGGCCTTCAAAGACTGCGAGGTGGAAAATTCTTAAAATTAGCTATCTGATTAATAATTTTTTTTTTCCATTTTCTCGCTCCTAAGGTTATTTAGTTTGCTAACCAAAAATGACTGCAGGAAAGCTAAGATTTAAACGCGGAGATTTTTTTAAATGTTAGTTAAATGAATTTTGCGCGATCCGTTCTCGTGGACTATGGGTTGTAAACGAGGGTGCAACTCTTTTACCTGCAATAACAATGGACCGAGAGGAAAAGAGACCGAATTATTGCTATCTCTCTCACGCAAGGCGCGCAACCGAAGCCAACGCAAAACAAGTACCTCAGTCGTACTCACATTGTGTTTACTGCTATACGCGTGTCGCCATTTTGAAAACTATTTGTTGGTTAGTTTTCAGTATTCTTATCATTAATTAACCTTAGGAACGAGAAAATAGCCAAAAAAAAATAATTACTCAGATGGGTAATTTTAAGAATTTTTCCACCTCGCTGTCTTTGAAGGCCGATTTTAAACAAAGTAGCCCTATTAAGTACTTCATTTTTTTTATGATTATGAAAGCTGAGAGTCTGGCGCATTCTTAAAGCCTACTTAGGAATTATGAAGTCACCTGTTAAGATTTTTAATTTAAAGTTGAAAATTTGAGTCATAATTTACCGAACGTAAATTTTTCACTTTAGATCAACATTTTCATAACTTTCATCACAGTTACGAAGCTGATTATTTTATGCATAAAAGTACTACTTATGAAAATTCAGTTGCAAAAAAAGAAACTCGATAAAACCCTCTACTTTTTTTTTTAGAATTTTTTTAGGTTGGTCAGGTCGAAAATTTTCAAACATTCAGAAAAAAATTCATAACTCGAAAACTATGAAAAGTCGCGGAACATACATGGGGGTGATTCGAATACCCCACGATACGAGGGACCGAAATTTTATTTTTGGACGTCAATGTTCCGGCCACCCTGTATGTAAAAAAATCAAAGTCCTGACTGAGTCACTGACTATATCAACGCACAGCTCAAACCAATGGACCAAGAGACTTGAAATTTTGCACATAGATACCTTATATAGTGTAAACATCCACTAAGGAAGGATTTTAGGAAATTCTATCCCTAAGGGTGTAAAACAGGGGATGAAGGTTTGTATGAAAAATCCTATCCCTTGAGTTAATAGACTTGGAACTTAGCACGAATATTCATCTAAGTAAATTATAAAGTTTATCATTTTGAGTTTTCCTAAACTACCCCCTAAAGAGGTATTGGGCGTATCAAAGTTTGTATGGAGGAATTTTAACACGCGGTCAGATTAACTCAAAACTCAGTTTTTATACTTGAGACCAAAAATGAAGACTAACGTGTATCAGGGTTTTCCAAAAATCTACCCGTTAAGGGTTAAAAGTTAATTTTATAGCGGAGGATTTTATTGGGGGCTTGATTAACTCTAAAATTGGTGTAAATAATGTTTGAGTCAAGTTATGGAAACATACCAGACGATTTTTGAAATTCTTTATCTGTGTTCGTGAAAACAGAGATACAGTTTATATGAAAAATCTTATTAATTTGGTTAATGAACTTGAAACTTAGCACAAATACTTGCATAAGTAAGTAATAATGTTTGTCATTATTAGTTTTTCAAAACTACGCCTCAAATGAGGTTTAGGGATGTTAAAGTTTGTATAGAAGAATTTTAAAGCGCAGTCCGATTAAAAAAATGGTACTTGCCAAACGAATTTTCACCGATTTTGACGGCATATAGCTGATGTTTTAAGGAGTAACTAAGGCTATTTTTATTTTAGAAAAACAAATTAGGGTTCCGCGCAAGAAAATTAAAAGCCATGAAATCAGACAACCACGTACAGCCCAGTACAAACTTACTAAGCCTCCGCTGTCTATTACGGCTATAACAACGAATAATAAAAATAAAGCAAAGTTAAAAATTTAAGGGGTCAGTCGCCATACAATAAACTTTTCATTTTGTAACAAAAAAAATAATCTAGCATGTGGGGTGTCATCGTCTAGAACTCATTGAACTCATACAAACACATTTTTTTTTATCTTCTAAAATTAAGAAATTTTAGACCATTTTTGTACGAGCTCTAGAGCAACAATTCAACAAATTAAAATTTGAAACTTCTTTATACCATATAGTTACCATAAATACTACCATTTTTGTACAAGCTCTAGAGCAACAAATCAACAAATTAAAATTTGAAACTTCTTTATACCATGTAGGTACCATAAATACTGTATTTAAGTAACAATACTGAAAACGGCGATTCAGGCATTTTGTTTAAACATGGGTGATTTTCTGCAACTGCAAAAAATAACCTTGTAATTCACTATAATCATTATAAAATAAGTAAAAAGTTATCTTTGCGATTGTTAAACATATAATATGGTACGGAACCCTTCGCGCGCGAGTCCGACTCGCACTTGACCGGTTTTTTTTGTGGAGTCATCGACCGAATTTATTGTAGTCCCTTAAAATATTACTTTTGAGGAAGAGGAGCTCGTGGCTAAGTAATTATAGGCGCACGGGTTGATCCATCAGGTTAAGCTACGCTTGCCGGGGTTGGTCAGTCGATGGGTGACCATCTTTACATACCGAGACACCTCTGTGTCTCGGAAAGCACGTTAAGCCGTTGGTCCCGGCTGTCATTCGTGGATCTTTGACAGTCGTTACGGGTCGTCAGAAGCCCGAAAGTCTGACAACCAGTCTTACCAAGGGGTATCGTATTACTCAGTTACTGGGTTGTGGAGGTCAGGCAGGCAGTCGCTCCATGTAAAATACTGGTATTCAGCTGCATCCGGTTAGACTGGAAGCCGACCCCAACGTAGTTGGGAAAAGGCTAGGCCGATTGACTTGAAATATTACTGTAAAAAAAAAATTTGTTTTTTTTAAAGTGTAAACTTCAATGAAGTGATAGGTACTTATCGATATTTAAATACGATAGAACATAAGAAAACAGTTTTTCTCTATTCGTACTTCAAGATCACTAACAGCGGCCCTTGACATTCCAAAAAAAAAAAAAAGATTCGCTGGCTAGCCAAATTAAAATAACCCTGTAAAGTTATCACAATCTAAGAAGTCCGATTTGACATGAGGGTGTCCCTCTTTGTCCCGCTATGTTTGTCTCTCTTTGGCTTAAGAAACGACATGGGCTGTAAAATGGACCTATTATTTACTACAACCACAGATTAATACAGATGGGACACTCCGCAAAATCATTTTAATAAAAAGCGACTCTTGCTACGACACAATAAAGTGCAATTCAGGTCGCACAACGCTTATTACTTACAGTTGTATTCACCTACAAGTCGCCTCTCTTTCTATCGCGTAACTCTTATACCTTCTGACCTACTGAATTAGCCCCGCGGACGGGGCCCGCCGCGTACTTGTAGATTCATACCTAAACTGCGGAGTGTCCCATCTGTATTAATCTGTGTGGTACATCTGTGGCGGCATCTACATCGCCACATATGAACTACGCATCAATGACATGACGTCACGCAAAACCTGCATCGCGCAATTAGAGTTTACCACGCGATTAGCATATATACAACGTCCCGACATCAACCGTCGGGCAGTGGCCCACCAGACACAACACAACACCCGTCTGGTCGGAGGATCCTCCCTTTTCAATAGAGGATGAGTGAACTTTACACCCTGTTCCTCGTGCCTCTATACATCCACATTTCGCTGTCCCATCTAAGCCATCAACTGTTAAAATAATATTATTATTGAGGAATCAGACAAGACAATAGTGAGTGGAATTCAATGCGCGTGAGATTTAAACTAACGGAGGGAGTCTTTAGTCGCTAACAAGTGTATTGTTTCAATAATATTTTGTGAGGAAATAGATGGCACCATTCTAGTATTTCTATAATCTTTTCCTATCATTGTGCATTTCTCAATTAAGTAAGTTGTCTATTGTTGGACGAAAACAAAGGATAAGAGGAAATCTATCTATCTATCTATACTATATATCTTATATCTGTATATGTATATAAAAATTAATCCCTATTTCCCTTTGTCATCGCATCACGCGTGAACGGATGGAACAATTTCGCTAATTCTTTTTTGTTGTCTTTATTATTGTCAGGAGAAGGTTCTTATGACAGAAAAAATTAAGAAAATTTCGCAGAAAATTGGAGAATTTCAGAAAACTAACGACTATTTTAACTTCGCGCGTTTACATTAAAATATGCATAGTCAAGACAGGACAACGTCTGTCGGGTCAGCTAGTGTATAAATAAAAATGAATCCCTATTTCCCTTGGTCATCGCATCACGCGTGAACGGATGGAACAATTTCGCTAATTATTTTTTGTTGTGTTTATTATTGTCAGGAGAAGGTTTTTGCGTAGAGAAAAATTGGAAAAGTTGCCGGGAAAATTGGAAAATTCGGGAAAACTGAAAGTGGATTTTCTATGGGAATTTTGAATTATTAAAATTGGAACAGGACCACGTCTGTCGGGTCAGCTAGTATAATAATAAATATTCATAATCATTATAATATTATCGTACCTATTACCGTAAATATGAGGAAAGATTTACTTTTGAATATTGAGATTTTGTGGAGATTATGTCAATCAATCTGCCTAGACTTTTCCCAACTATGTTGGGGTCGGCTTCCAGTCTAATCGGATGCAGCTGAGCGTCTTCCCCTACTCTTACAGCCATCGATATTCATCAAACCTACTTACAGAAAATAAATCATTTATCATTTACCCCAACATAGTTGGTATAAGGCTAGGCAGATGATGAATATAGCACATAAATATTGATGTTTTGAAAGTATGCTGTACTAGTGATCCGTACCTTTGCACTCGTGCGCAGGGACGGATCACTAGTCTATTGAACAGGTATTTTAGTCTAATTTCACCTTGCCTGCGGGCTACTAATAATACTCACTGAGCTAACTCTCAGCAAAAAGTGAAAAGGTAATCAAAATCTCATTAATTTTGAATGTCAAGTAAAAGTAAACACAATACACGCTACAGTATTGCACAATACTTATGTAATCAGCTTATATACTAGTTATTTATGCAACTGACGTATAATAAGGGGTATTAAAACACGAATGAGGGTTTATCACGAGGCGAAGCCGAGTGTGATAATAGTATCACATGAGTGTTTTAATACCTAATTATGGTTACCATGGCTACTATGACACTGGCTGTTTTAATGTTGGCAATAAGCTAACTGTTTCAGAGACTTTTATAGAGGACTAGCTTTTGCCCGCGGCTTCGCCCGCGTGGATCTCGGAAAATATCCCACGGGAACGTACTACAGGGATTAAAAGTACCCTTGGTAAACAATGTCTTCTCGCACTGCTTATACCTATAGCACCCGAGGAGCGGACTAAATGTTACTTCAAGATACGAACTATGACTACATTTCCAATCCCTTAAATCTCTTAAAAAGAGGTACAGAGCATTTTTAATATTATTTGTGAAATAAATCCAAACCATAAATTTGAATTTTCATATCCCCAACTTAAGACAACTTTCACCCCCCGTAGAATTACTTTTTAAGACAAAAAGTAGGCTATGGTGTATGTGCCATGATAGTCTTGCCAAATTTTATCGAAATCCGTGCAGTTTTGTGAATTTTAAAATCATCCCATATTTTACCCCCTTAGGGGATGATTTTTCAAAATCGCTGGACCACACATTTCTTTGTGTCCTACCAAAAGCATAAATTAGTATTTTCATATTCCTAACTTAAGAAATGTTGGGTTGCCCATACAAACTTTCATCCCCTATATCACCCCCTGTAGGATATTTTTTTAAGACAAAAAGTAGGCTATGTCCTACCCCAGGATGTCATCTATAGTCTTGCCAAATTTTATCGATATACGTGCAGTTTTGTGAATTTTAAAATCATCCCCTATTTTACCCCCTTAGGGGATGATTTTTCAAAAACGCGGAACCGCATATTTCTTAATTTCCTATCAAAAGCATACATTTTAATTTTCACATCCCTAACTTAAGAAATACTGAGTTTCCCATACAAACTTTCATCCCCTTTATCACGCCCTGTAGGAATATTTTTGAAAAAAAAAGTAGCCTATGTCCGTCCCCAGGATACCATCTATAGCCTTGCCAAATTTTTATCGAAATCCGTTAAGTGGTTTAGGCGTGAAAAGGTAACAGACAGACAGAGTTACTTTCGAATTTATAATATTAGTATGGATTTATGGCATGGGTGTAGATAAATATATAAATAAAATGACGCCTTCTTCACATCATGGAGGTAGACAGAAATTATTCAGGGTGTTAAAAGACACATCACAAAGCCGTCAACTATGTATACTGTACAAGTGTACATAGTTGACGGCTTTGTGATGCGTAAAACTAAGTAGCTTTGCGCAAAAGTTATTGCTGGGATACGACATTTATTTTTGGGTATAAAAAAAGCAATTTTTATTACGGGCAATGTAACGCGAACCCAGGCAAACGGAGTTAAGCCCCGCCCCTTCGCTCTACGGTGCGCGTAGGTACTTGTCAAAAAAAGTTTAGTAATTAACACTTGGAATACGTTTTAGTAAAAACAAATGCTACTTTGACCTTCAATATCTCCAGAACCTGTGGATTCCCAGGTATGGTCTAGTGGAAAAAAACGATCCAAATAATGGGTAGAATATGTGGCTTTGGGCTTCGGCAAGTGTCTTTACACCCGGTAGAACGCCACCTGCTAGGATCTTTACATACTCCTTTTGCCTCGTTTACGTTCAAACATAATGGGGGTCTACTCCCGTCCGTCCGTTTGACATAACGATCCATCAAAACAAGTGTAAAAGTTAAATTTTTCGGACGGGCAAAAACATCGGGAGTAGGGTATTTGTAAATTAATTTAATGAAATTTATTTGAGCTATGCACAAAGGTATTTGTAAATTAATTTAATGAAATTTATTTGAGCTATGCAGTAAGAAAGGGTCTTAATTTGGAATGATAAATCTATTCATTTCATTTGCACGTAGAGAGGACCCGAGAGTTAGCGAAGAAGTACGATTATTTTTGATAACGAATCTATCAAAGAGACTAAATAGGTCTCTATGGATTCCTAAGTTGACGTTGCCAATTCGGATAAAAAGGCATGCTTTTCGGGTGATTTAGGTCAAGATATTTAGTGTGAATGAAAATCAACAAAAAATAAGAATTCATTAATGTGTCTATTATGAAAAATGCTTATTTCTATGGTCTGAACATGTGGTCGAAGTTTATGTATATCGTCCGGAACGCGTTGTATAGAGAGATAGCATTGGTCGACAATCTGTCGTCACAACACACGTGCTTGCTCTGAATTTTGTTACAAACACGAATCAATCAATCTGCCTAGCCTTTTCCCAACTATGTTGGGGTCGGCTTCCAGTCTAACCGGATGCAGCTGAATACCAGTATTTTACATGGAGCGAGTGCCTGTCTGACCTCCATAACCCAGTAACTGGGTAATACGATACCCCTTGGTAAGACTGGTTGTCAGACTTTCGGGCTTCTGACGACCCGTAACGACTGTCAAAGATCCACGAATGACAGCCGGGACCAACGGCTTAACGTGCTTTCCGAGGCACGGAGGAGTCTCGGTATGTAAAGATGGTCACCCATCCACTGACCAACCCCGGCAAGCGTAGCTTAACCTGATGGATCGACCCGTACGGCTGTAATTACTTAGCCACGAGCTCCTCTTACAAACACGAATAATAGGTCTTTACCTATGAAATTGCCGTTTTGTATGAAAAAATTTAAACGATTTTTTTTCATGAATTTTTTATTTGTATTAATCGAAGTAATCACCCATGCAATCAATGCATCTTTGCCAACGCAGTGGCAGTTTATTGATCCCTTCTTAAAGAAATCAGCTGGTCGGGAGGCAACAAATTCTTCAAAGGCATTTTGTACTGCCTCTCGGGTATTGAATTTTTTTCCCGCCAAGAAGTTATCCAAATTCTGGAAAAAGTAGTAGTCTGTAGGCGCAAGGTCTGGTGAGTAGGGTGGATGACGGAGAGCTTCCAACCCCAGTTCTTGCAACTTGGAGACCGTCTGCTGTGCAGTATGAGGTCGCGCGTTGTCGTGCAGGAGCAGCGGAGACGAGCGATTGACCAATGCTGGTTGGAGATGTGCCAGCTTCTCCATCATTGTGTTCAGTTCTTCACAGTACACATCTGCAGTAATGCTCACCCCGTTTGGTAAGAAGCTGTGATGAATCACACCGGCGCTAGACCATCAAACAGTGACCATCACTTTTCTAGGGGTAAGTTTTCGTTTAGGGCATTGTTTAGGTGCTGAACCAGGATCCAACCAACTTGCTGAGCGCTTGCGGTTATCAAACAGAATCCATTTTTCATCGCAGGTAGCAATGCGGTTCAAAATTCCTTCATTTGTGTGTCTGTTGAGCAGTGCAAGGCACGTCTCGACGCGTACTTCGCGCTGGCGATCATTGAGTTCGTGGGGCACCCATTTGTCAAGCTTTTTTACCTTGCCAATTTGACGCAAATGGACCAATATAGTTTTGACGCTAACGTCGAAAGCTGCTGCTAATTCAGCCGTAGATTGTGTATCATCAGCTTCCACAATCGCCTTTAATTCGTAATTGTTGACCAAAGTCTTCGGACGACCGCGAGGTTCATTTTTCAGGTCGAAATTTCTAGAACGGAAGCAAGCAAACCAATAACAGGTGGTGCGTTGGTTTGTAGTGTTAGCTCCGTAAACGTCGTTGATGTTGCGTGCCGCTTGTGCCGCGTTGCTGCCACGACGGTACTCATATTCCATAATTACTCGAATTTTTAACGTATCCATGATGACGAAAAAGATTGAAATGCGATGAAAATGTAACACTAATCAATAAACAAATGACTACTTTAGGAAAAAAAAATCCATGTTTTTAAAATAAAATTAATTTGAAATTAGAATTCTTAGCCAAACAAAAATTATTTTGATTTGAAATGGCCAGTACTGCAGAACGGCAATTTCATAGGTAAAGACCTAATATAAAAGTGAAATGCAATTAAAACCTCATTTATTATGAATGTGGTAAAAGTGAGGTTTATTGCTGTGCGTGAGTGGATTAACGAGTGTAATTCTTATGGGGTTTATGTAAGCTCATATTTATGTACGATATGGTATTTTATACGTACCTAACTAATATCTTTCTGATGAGGTGAAAAAAGAAGTTAATAATTTGGGCATTATTGTTTTTAGTCCTTTCTCCTAAGATGATGATGACTAAATTTTGTTTTGTCCGTGATTTTGATTATTAGAAACTAGCTTCTGCCCGCGACTGTCTTAAAACCAGTCTTACACAGTAACTGGGTTGTGGAGGTCAGACAGGCAGTCGCTCCATGTAAAATGCTGGTATTCAGCTGCATCCGGTTAGACTGGAAGCCGATCCCAACATAGTCAGGAAAAGGCTAGGCAGATTGATTGATTGAAAATTATCTCTGTCAGATTATTTATTATCATCATGATTGATGCTAGATTATATAAGAATAATTAAAAAAGCTGTTATATAGCCGTTTTGAAACTATATTATTACTGTAATTAGCTATCTTCACGCTCTGCTTCGTGAAGAGGTGAGAAGAATATAATTAAATTATGTTGTACTGTATGATTACCAGTTACCATATTCGTTTGACACAAGGGGGTCTACTCCCTGAGCACGAAGTCCATAGTTACGGCCTTCGTTACGGGTTTTTCCTACTCCGTATCACCTACGAATGGATGACTGGTTCGGGGCCCGAACGAAGTATGAATGACAACACGATTTGACAGTTGTCCCTACCCCCGATGTGTTTTTGCCCGTCGGAAAAATTTTACTTTGAGAGTGAAATTACAGTGGCAGAGCTCGTGGCTAAGTAATAACAGCCGCACGGGTCGATCCATCAGGTTAAGCTACGCTTGCCGGGGTTGGTCCGTGGATGGGTGACCATCTTTACATTACCGAGACTCCTCCGTGCCTCGGAAAGCACGGTAAGCCGTTGGTCACGGCCAACCAAGGCGTACCAAGGGGTATCGTATTACCCAGTTACTGGGTTGTGGAGGTCAGATAGGCAGTCGCTCCATGCAAAATACTGGTATTCAGCTGCATCCGGTTAGACTGGAAGCCGACCCCAACATAGTTGGGAAAAGGCTAGGCAGATTGATTGAGTGAAATTACAGTGGCAGCGGGGCGGGCAACGGAATCCGCTGGCGGGTAACGCAAACACATAGTTTTTGGAATGTGCACCAAGCGCGAGCGGGGCGGGTGGACGCAAGTCAGTTTGCGTTTCCCGCTCGATTTGTTCGGACATGCCGCTGACGACTGAAGATTTAATTGTCGCACGAGGTAGGTGCGTCCGGACCGCTCAATCACCCCGCTGCTACTGTGTTCATCTAAGGAAATGTGCGTTTTCCGCTTGACCCGCCACCCGCTCCCGCTGCCCGCCCCGCGCCACTGTAATCGCACACTAACACTTGTTTTGACGGATCGTTATGATCATCTGTCCTTTGCCTTTCAAATAAGTAAAATTCTGCAGGCAATCCAGGGAGGCTATGCCCTCCCTGGACGGTACGCTTACCAGGCGGTTATTACGTCTGGACAGGAACGGGCTGCGCCTGGTGACGGGGACCATCACAGAACACTGCTCATTAAACAAACACTTCCATACAATAGAAATAACGGACAGTCCTCTGTGCAGGGCCTGCATGGAGGCTGAGGAGACCGTTGCGCATGTGCTCTTTGAATGCATAGGCGTTGCCCAGATTAGAACAGAAACTCTTGGAATACCCCGATCTTTCACAGATGTTCTTAACAGACCCAGAGATTTGATAACTTCTGAAGGGAGGTGGGCTGGTTGGAATAACCCCCTACGGCCGCCATGGCTCACGCACAATGGTCCACATGAAGGACTAGGTGCGGAAACCAAATCCTTAACATAGAACATAGAAGTAAAATTCTTCCAAAGTCATTATTTTTTTCCAGTCATAATTGCGTTTCAAAATAAACATACGGTAGTCCCCTTCAGTTACAAATAACCAGACATGTTCTAAAAATAAATGAAGAGGGTAGGAACGTCAAAAACATATGGTTCGAATCTTTTGTTGTTTATTTTTAGATAAGTGTAAGATGTTCTAAGAGGGATGGAAGGGAAGTAGATTACCAGGAGAGTTATGACGGCGAGAATAATGATAGTGATCGTGCTCAGCCGCTCCATTTGGCCTCCAATGTTCTTCAGTAGGGCGTCATTGTTTCCGCCAGCAGCATTTTGATTAAGGAACACCTCGTCCTTTTCGATCTTGGAGCTACACATTTTGAAAATCGCTCCGCACCAAAAACTTTGCTTAATCTGCCCCTTGGCAGACCCTACGGCAGGGTCGCCATGAAATGTTGGGGGTCCAATGGTATTTTAAATTAGACAACCAACTCGATCGAATGTACTTTAATCAATCCATAAAGGAATATATTTCATAATGCGCTTTCAAGTAAAGTGCTTACTTAGCTTAAAATTATACTTATGTTCTAAAGGAGCGTACTTACTACGTTGTACACTATTAGAGAGCATACATACAATTCACTGTGTTCAAGAGATTTCGGGAAGGAAGTAGTGTAACTTGGGGGTGAAGAAAATTATCTGTTTATTTTATTAAAAAAAAAAACCGGTCAAGAGCGAACCGGACTCGCGCAGCGAGAGTTCCGTACCATCATTTATATGTAATTTTTGTTGATGACTTCTGAAAAACTGAGCTATTTAGAGACATCGTTTTATTTTTCCTGTAATCTATACATAAACTTCTATTCTATAACATAGAATAATCCAAACCAAACGAAACTAAACCAAAACCAAAGTTTCCATGGAGAAAAATCTTAGGGGAACGGTATTTTTTTTTAAATTTTTCGTCAAAAGTCGAAAACTATGCGGCCCAAAAAAATTGAAAAAAAATGTTTGAGAAAGCGCTCTTTCATATGATACCCCACATGCCCTAGTAGTCCCACTTCGATTTTTAAGACCGTTTCAGACCCTATTGCAAATAAATTTCTTTCTTATTTGCAAAATAGTTGAGCAAACGTCATCTAAAACTGTTCCAAATTTAAACTTGATAGCATTATAGCATTAGTACTTCTTGAGATATCCAGCTGTGACAGACAGACAGACTGAGTCACACCATAAGGGTTCCTTTTTAACATTTTGGTACGGAACCCTAATAAAATAAAATAAATTTAGAGTGAAAGCCGACTCCAACATAGTTGGGAAAAGGCTAGGCAGATTGATTTTAACTTCTTGTCTGGAAGCACTCGGAATTTCAATTTTTGTCAATACACGCTCTCTATATTCAAACTATAGGTAATGTCAGTATGTTTATTGTCGCCTGTCTCCAAAACTGCTGTACCGAAATTGTAGTGTAAACAAAATAAGTGAACGTGCGTATAAAATCATGATTATGCATAATATGTTGTAATTAAACAGAACAGTTAAATTCATTGTTGTTACATAATTTGAAAGGCTATGTAATGGTTAAATACGAAGATAATATTAACCATAAATTTAAAAAAAAAACCTGAATTATGGCAATCAGATGGTCATGCCTAAGATACAATATGCTTAAGGGGTCATTGTACTCACCATTATTAACAACTTTTATTATGGGACCAAACCAGAAATCGCGAAAAAAAAAAACCGGTCGAGTGCGTATCGGACTACGCACAATGAAGGGTTCCGTAGTTGGGATGAAATTATCCCAAAAGAATAAACTTAACATTAAAGTTGAAAAACATGTTCTCCCATACATTCCAACAGTAAATGTAAGTTGGCACTCACAATATTGAGAGATTTACCATGTTATTTTAAGACCACAAACTTCTTATAGGTTTTCCTATAATGTATAGGTATAGAACTATTTTCTGTATTTTTTTGAAAATGTTAGGCTTAGTAGTTTGGGAGATAAGGGGGGAATGGTCAATTTTCGTCTATTTTCTTAAATAACTTTAAAACAATTTATTTTAAAATTATAAAAAATATATATTTGAGACCCTCATAGTAAGCCCTTTCATTTCATATGTCACACGGTATAGTTTGAAAAACTTTTTTTTTTATTTTCCCATTTCTTTTATTTAGCCCTACGTGTTTGGGTCACAGAAATCCATATGTGTACCAAATTTCAACTTAATCGGACATACAGACAGACAGACAGACACACGAGTGATCCTATAAGGGTTCCGTTTTTTTCCTTTTGAGCTACGGAACCCTAAAAACCACCTGTCTGAGTCCGAACCTACAACCATACCTCTAAACCTCTAAATAATAGATAATTTACTGTCTTTTGTGTTTATTTCTTCTTTCATTAGCTTAGCAGAAACATTATCTCCTATATTACTTGTTGTCAATAGCTGTTATATAGTACCTACTTATGTTAACAGACACTCTTATTAATTATCATGATCTCTGAACTTTGAAGATCAATTATACACGTGTTTTGGGATGCCTGCGCATACGCAGTTTGTTTTGGTTAGACAAATGCATCTGTTCAGACTGGAATTTGACCTCGAATGTAATTTACTGGGTACAATCATTCAGAGCAGTGGTGGCCCAGTGGTAACGGCCGCGACTTACGAGTTGTAGGTCGTAGGTTCGAACCCTGACAGGCGCTTTACTTTGTGTAAATTATTTCATCACCACTGCTCTCAAAACGGTGAAGGAAAACATCGTGAGGAAACCGGCATGTCCTAGAACCAAACATTCGAAGACATGTGACATCTACCAACCCGCACTGGGCCCGAGTGGTGGATTACAGCCCACTCCCTCTCACCGAGAGGAGGCCTGTGTCCCAGCAGTGGGAACATTATAGGCTGATTATGCTTTCTTTGACTTGAATGTGCCCTGGCGACTGCGAGGATGTCATGTTCACTCTAATGTCTCGCTGATGGTGGCGCGTGTGTTGGATCATTTAGCTCCCTTCAAAATGGTTGAGCTAAAAGGTTCTAATCCATGCTTCGGATTCGTCATGATTATAAAAATTTAAGATTTTTGCAGTACCTATAATATGAGGGCTAAAACATGATTGAAACAATTTGCCTCCATACAAAATAATCGCGGATTCCTCAAATTAGCATTTTTTACGAGAAAAAACTGTTTTATTCGATTGTAATCAAAGAAATTTCATCTACACCTCCACCATTAAAGACATAAGGGGATTATGGGTTTATTTTAATGTAATAGAGCATATAGAATATTAAAATACTTAAATATTTTTAAAATTCTGTATGCTCCGTTTGACCATACCCATGGGCCATGTTCTAAACCCCGTTATGATATACCATTTCGCCTTGAAAGAAATTTAGAAAGTAGTTGCGGCATTACAATTAAGGAAAATTAAATGAAAATATGAATAAAAAGAAAGAGTACGTAAAGTATGTCCCAGATTTTTCCATTCAACAATAAACAGATAGTCTTATCTCCTCTAATCAGATAGAAAATCCATCCATTGGATGATCGGTCATAAAATCCAGATATGTCAAAAAGGTCTAGGTTCTAAGATTAGTACAGTAATAGCCCTTGAACTCCATTATCTTTGACATTGTATCTTGTACTAATTGATTTGTTTATTTTGATTCGAAAAAGGGTCAGTAGTAAATATTATGAATTTGCTAAAAATAGTCTTCACGAGTGGATATTTAATGTGCGTCGGACGCACCTAGCTGGCTGAGTAATTACTTTACCACGGCACAAGCGAACTAAGCATCAAAAGTCCTGACGTCATCACAAATCCTGCATCGCGCAAGCAGAGTTTACCGCGCAACTGGCATACATACAACCCGATATCAACCGTCGGGCAGTAGCCCACCAGACACAACACCCGTCTGGTCGTAGGATCCTCCCTTTTTATGGAGGATCAGTGAACTTTACACCCAGTTCCTCATATCTCAATAGAGCTATTCTTATTAGTAAAAAGGCGCTGGTAGCTCGTGAGGACGTACCAGACCGGTAACCCACCTGATAGCAACACCAAAGCGTTCTATGCAATTAATTGTAGTAGTAGCAGTTTTTATACCGGTCTACCCGGGTGCAACCGCGGGGCGCAGCTAGTCATTATGTAAAAAAAAAAAACCGGTCAAGAGCGAGTCGGAGTCGCGCACCGAGGGTTCCGTTCCGATTTCTGAAAAAGTGTGCTATTTAGAGACATCGTTTTATTTTTCCTGTAATCTTTATATAAACTTCTATCACATAGAATAATTTCTGATTTTTCTCTTTGCAAACTTCGGAGATAGGGGGGGGGGGGGAACGGTATTTTTTTTTACATTTTTCATCAAAATTCGAAAACTATGGGGCCTAAAAAAAATAAAAAAAAATGTTTGAGAATGTGCAAACAGCGTTCTTTCATATGATACCCCACATGCCCTAGTAGCTCCACTTTGAATTTTTAAGACCCCCTTTCGGTCCCTGTTGCAAAAAAAATATAAATATTTTTATTTCTTTCCTATTTGCAAAATAGTTGGGTAAATGTCATCTAAAACTGTTCCAAATTTCAAGTTGATAGCATTAGTAGTTCTCGAGATATCCAGCTGTGACAGACAGACAGACAGACAGACTTAGTCACACCATAAGGGTTCCTTTTTTACCATTTTGGTACGGAACCCTAAAAACCACTATCAGCATTTTCAGCATTCTCGCAGGTTATTGTCGCTGGCTCCTTCCTCTTGCTCCTGATATATAGACTCGTACAGGAGGGTTACTATGAGCTCTTATAGCAGGGCAGAAGTTGAACGTTTCCAGTGAGAGAGAGACGGAGCTATATACGACCTATATAGCACCGTCACTCCCTCTCATTGGAAACGTTCAACTTCTGCCCTGCTATAAGAGCACATAGTAAGCCCCCTGTTCTTCGTTCGGGCTTTGTCTCTGTAACAGCAACGCACCGGATGTCTCTGGTATTGCAGATATCCAGGCGACTTTACCATCAAGGGGACCCTTTGCTTGATAACATTAATAAAAGTAAACCCGGAAACACATCTTCCAGAAACTTCAATATTATAAAATAATTAAACCACTTATCAGCGAATCGGCTGCCCTTGACCAGTTTTTCTCGCAGATAATGATGTCTTAAGTTCGGTTATCTTCGGGCAGCGGTTCCTGGTGCCAATCTGTCTCTGGACCAATGTGGTTCTAGTGATGGGTGGATGGAGTTATCGATAAAAAAAATAAGTTAAACTGACCACTCATCTTTAGATGAGTGCCAATTTTCTTACAGGAGAGAATGCCCTGACTTTTAATTATGAAGTAGACTTATCAAGTTCTTTCTATGTACTCCAACATAGTAGCACACGTAGCATGATCACATAGAAACGTGTATTGTCGACGGAAGAATAGACAAAGTGATACAAAATCAGATTTTATCTATTCTCATTGTCTCAGGGCACTAGTTCTGCGCTATTTGGGCCCACAGTTTGTCCGGCAGACATGTCCTGGGGCAGCCTTCTGAACCACGTCAGCCATCTTGGTTTTGGAGTGCAGTACTGTGTTTCGAACGATCCGTTAATTTAACACCTAGTATTCTGTGCTCCATTGCTCATTGGCAGACCTTCCCTCTTAGAAAAACACTTTTCTGCAAGGAAAGATCCAATTATATGGAGTTGAAATTAGCTTCAGAGATGTCACGTGACTCCTGCTGTCAACTCCATACAATTGTATCTTTCCGTTGACGTTAACGCGTACAGAAGAGGGATTTTGCCTAAACCCTCTTGAGTTTGGACTTCTTGCAGTCTTTACAAGTGTTTCACTTTTTAAAAATGTAGATTATCTTTTCAAAACCTTCCGATTTACCTCTCTTTAACAACTTTTAACCTACTAAGATAATCTTAACAATAGCAAGAATACAGGGCTGACTCAGTTTTTAAACATTGTAATAAAATGACTCAGATTACCTTATGTTGAAGCAAGTGTAAGATATGACGTGTGATAAGTTTTTCAGGAGTATGTTTGATCAGATGTTTAAATAAAAGAACTATGGGATACTATAGAGAGCATTTTCATACAAGAAAGAAAACTATATTATACACATTTCGCCACATAAGTTTTCTAGCTTATGCCCGCGGTTTCGCCCGCGTGGGTGTCGGATTTCATGAGTTTTAGTTTTCTTGCGCGTAACCCTGATTATTTTTCTAAAATAAAAGTAGCCTAAGTTACTTCTTATAACATCAGCTCTATGCCAGTGAATATAGGCAGGCAAAATAGGTACAGCCGTTTCGGAGATTAGGCGAAACAAGCAAACCAATAGATATTGGGCTATCAAATGCAAAAATATTTTTTTAAATCCAACTTATGCCTAGTAAAGAGATTAGTGCGTTCAAAAAACACAAACAAAAAAAGTTTTCACTTGGCGCGGTCGGTCCGTGGTTGGGTAACCATCTTTACATACCGAGACTCCTCCGTGCCTCGGAAAGCACGTTAAGCCGTTGGTCCCGGCTGTCATTCGTGGATCTTTGACGGTCGTTACGGGTCGTCAGAAGCCCGAAAGTCTGTCTTTTAGCAAGGGGTATCGTGTTACCCAAAGTGAGTTGTGGAGGTCAGATAGGCAGTCGCTCCATTGTACTCTTTTTGCGTTATTTTTTTACGCAGTCAACGTAGTCCTCACTTTTTTACCGGTTTTCTATTCTGTGTCCTTTTCTCGCAGTACTCGCCGTCGCTCCATGTAAAATACTGGTATTCAGCTGCATCCTGCATATAAATAAAAAGAGAAGTCCTGACTGACTGACTCATCAACGCCCAGCCCAAGCCCTTGGAACTAGGAAGCTGAAATTTTGCACTGAGATTCCCTTTATAATGTAGACAAGGAATAAGGAAGAATTTTCCGGTAGTACGTTCCCGTGGGAACGTTTTCCGTGGGTACGTGTTTTCAGACTCCACGCGGGCGAAGCAGCTGGCAAAAACTGACACTTTTTTTTATTATAATTTTGACTAACAAATGTTTATTCTTGTTTCTAGGTAAGCAGACCTTCGTACTCGAACCATACCTGAGTAAGTTATTAAATATCAACTAAAGTATTTGTGTGGCATTTCTGGAAGTCGACCCCAACATAATACTTATGGCAGATGATGATGATGATGATGATTTTCTTTCTTCTACTTGACCTTTTTGGACAACCGATATATTTCTTTTAGGGCCTTCCTGACGTTTGTACTGATACTTGGGGCATACTGAAAGTTTCTGGAACTGGCCACTTAAAATAAAAAAAATAAAAAAGCAATTACGGAATTCGAAAATGGAACTCTCTGGGAACATGTTACTTTTTAATTTGCGATGCTGTCATTTGTTTTTTTCATTGTACATACATTCAATTCGCTCAATATTTTTTCACGATTTTCCCAGTCGCTGGGTTGTGGAGGTCAGAAAGGCAGTTGCTCCATGTAAAATACAGGTATTCAGCTGCATCCGGTTAGCTGCACTGGAAGCCGACCCCAACATAGTTGGAAAAAGGCTGGGCAGATAAGCTACCAGCCCTGCCTACGCAGTTAACCGCAATATTTTACCATTGTATTAAAATTAAACCTAGTTTACACGGTCTTTGTTTTCTTCTGGTGTCAAATGACGTGGCCAAAAGAATGTTTGACATGTAACAAATTTGTTCTCAGAACAAGTAATTTGGGGCACAAGAAGTTGTAAAACTTTGGAGCTTAACATAATATGTCACGTTTGTATTACTCTAACTATACGATATACAGAACTGTATAATAATAATAATAATAATATCCTCGGACATTTCACACAACGCCATCTAGTCCTAAGCTAAGCAACCTAATGCTTGTGTTATGGTAACGAGATGGCTGATAAACTACTTATATACATTTTTTTTTGTAAATACATACATATTATAGATAGAAAAACACCCAGACTCGGAACAAATACTTGTAGGTCGTACAAATATTTGTTCCGTGCGGGAATCGAACCCGCGACATGCTGCGCAGCAGTCAATCGCTCAACCACTGCGCCAACCGTGTCGTGTCGTGTGTATGGTACCTACACCTGGAGAGCAGTGGTAACGGCCGCGACTTACGAGTTGTAGGTCATAGGTTCGAACCCTGACAGACGCTTTACTTTGTGTAAATTATTTCATCACCACTGCTCTCAAAACGGTGAAGGAAAACATCGTGAGGAAACCGGCATGTCCGAGAGCCAAATATTCGAAGACATGTGAGATCTATCAACCCGCACTGGGCCCGCGTGATGCCTCTAAAATTTTTAGTGTCTGAGACTTTATTGCTAGAGTTTTTGGACCAAAAAATATTCAAAGCTCTTTCTCTAATAATTTGAAGTCGGTGCAAAATGTTTTTCTCTTTTCAATCTGTCAGTCATTTTAATCTTTATCCTCCATTTTCATCCATATCATCCCTCACAATCCTTTTTTGTTTTGATCCTCCGCTCAGTCACCTGCGTTTTATCCCTCCACATCATCACATGCCCATACCCTTTCAGCTTTCATGTCTCTGGCGCCACTTTCAAACCTTTGCTTCCTCTAATATACTGATTTCTTGATTGACTTGCTAACTTCAATTGCTTTGCTAGTACAAAATCATAAAACGTTCTCGTCTACATTTAAAGAATGATGGATGATCTTTCGAAAATCTAGTTTAACACTTTTAATTAATTTTATGTATCTTGTTCACGATATAAACTAGTTTAAGAAAGAACCAGTCTTGTTAACATAATAATAATATAGGCTAGAATATTAATTATGAATAAATTAATGCCTTGTTGTTTGGACGGCTTTTTTTATAGTTAGGAAGTCCTCATGGTGTATCCTCGTATGTCCCTCCGTATTTTGTTTTTGAGTCGACATTCTTTTTAGGGTTCCGTAGCAAAATGGTAAAAAGGAACCCTTATGGTGCGACTCAGTCTGTCTGTCTGTCCGTTTGTTGCAGCTGGATATCTCAAGAAATAGTAATGCTATCAACTTGAATTATGGAACAGTTTTAGATGACGTTTGCCCAACTATTTTGCAAATAAGAAATAATATTTTTTTTTGCAACAGGGTCTTAAAAATTCGTAGTGGGACTACTAGGGTATATGGGGTATCATATGAAAGAGCGCTATTTGCACATTCTCGAACATATTTTTTTCTTTTTTCAGACATCACAGTGTTCGACTTTTGATGAAAAATGTAAAAAAAATATCGTTCCCTTATCTCTGAAGTTTGCATAGTGAAGGCCACAAGCCATAAGGAACCATGAGCCATAAAGGGTTCCTTTTTACCATTTTGGTACGGAACCCTAAAAACGACGATGGATGCATTGTTTGGAAGATGATGTCTACAAAGGGTGTGGAAGCAAAGGTTGACGACGGCTGCTACCAATACTTTAAAAAAGTTATATCTGTGGCTGCTACAGACATGTCTAGCGAAATCTGTTAATGCCACCAAATGAATAGGCGTGAGTCGTAATAAATAAGCTTTATTTTTAACCGATGATAAAAAAGGAGGTTCTCAATTTGACACGTAAATTTTTTTTTTTTTTGCTATGTATGACCACGCATAACTTTTTACAGTCGTCCGATTTGAATTTTTTTTGTTTTTTACCTCAGTTATATAAAATTTATTAACTTTGCTTGGGTTGCTTTTGAGTTTGCTTCAATAATACGTATTTTTTCTCGACTTTTTATGTGGATGATGTCTAGTTTCTTATACTTACAAAAAAAAAAATACAACCGACTTCCAAAAACAACACTACAAAGTAAGAAATTTTAATTTCGGAAGTCGGTGGCAAAAAACGTAAAATACATTTAACCAGACACCGACTTCCGAAATTAAAGTTATTTTTGACTTCGTAGTGTTGTTTTTGGAAGTCGATTGTATTTTTATGTAAAAAAGTTTTTTTAAAACAAAATTGAAAATAGGCATGCATCTTTTCCTATCGGTTTTCGCTTATTCCTAAATTAGAATATCAACATAAAACTGAACAAGTTCTATCTAGACAGGTTATAATAAACCTGATTCTATTTCGAACATTAAGTCATAATACCTAAGTCACGATTTTTAGTCTTATCAGGTACATAAACTAACCAAGAACCCGCACAGGTGCGTCCAATATTAATAACTAGCATTTGCCCGCGGCTTCGCCCGCGTGTATGTCGGAAAATATCCCACGGGAACCTACTACCAAGAAATCCTTCCTTATTCCTTGTCTACATTATAAATGGAATCTCTGTGCATTTCAGCTTTCTAGGTTCAAGGGTTTGGGCTGGGCGTTGATGAGTCAGTCAATCAGGACTTCTCTTTTTATTTATACAGTGTGTAAGTGTGAACAGTGGCAATCTTTTAAGGGGTCATTGTACTCATCATTATGAACAACTTTTACTATGGGACCAAACCTAAAATAGCGAAAAAAAAATCATTTGTTCAGTACATTTATGTTTGCATAATTCGTCAAAATGTAGGGAACAGAGCTGATTTTTTTTTCGCGATTTCAGGTTTGGTCCCATAGTAAAAGTTGTTCATAATGATTAGTACAATGACCCCTTAAAAGATTGCCACTGTTAACACTTACACCCTGTATAGATTCTTAGATAATAACAAATATTGTACTGATATATTCAAATGGAATTCATCATCATCATCTGCATAGCCTTTTTAGGGTTCCGTACCAAAATGGTAAAAAAGGAACCCTTATGGTGTGACTCAGTCTGTCTGTCTGTCTGTCACAGCTGAATATCTCAGGAACTACTGATGCTATCAACTTGAAATTTAGAATAGTTTTAGATGACGTTTACCCAACTATTTTGCAAATAAGAAATAAATAAAAATATTCGTATTTTTTTTGTAACAGGGACTGAAAAAAAAGTCTTAAAAATTTAAAGTGGGGCTACTAGGGTATGTGGGGTATCATATAAAAGAGCGCTATTTGCACATTCTCAAACTATTTTTTATTTATTTTTTAGGCCGCATAGTTTTCGACTTTTGATAAAAAATGTAAAAAAATATACCGTTCCCCCCCCTTATCTCCGAAGTTTGCAAAGAGAAAAATCTGAAATTATTCTATGTGATAGAAGTTTATGTAAAGATTACAGGAAAAATAAAACGATGTATCTAAGTAGCACACTTTTTCAGAAATCGGAACGCAACCCTCGGTGCGCGAGTCCGACTTGCTCTTGACTGGTTTTTTATTTAAGGGGGATGCGCTATGGTAGCCCGCGAAATTTACATTCGTTTTTTGCAATTTGCAGGTCCGTGTCAGGTTATTATCTTGATCAAAATATGATACGCTACAATAAAACATATGTATTTACATAATATTAACCATAAAAATCATCAATACATCTCTCTAAGTTAGATTTCGTTAGATTTTCACTCCGCATTTAAAAGACCGTCTATGGATATTGACTCTGATCACCGAGAAAATTGATTGATCTAACAAGGTCAAGCAATGTTGCAAATGAGAGACTTGGATGATGTAATTTGCATCACGATTGTCATAGAAATCTCTTCCTGTAAAATAGAGTACTCACTTACATCATTCCTGGGTTCAAACCTAGCAGGCATGCGTTAACTAATATGTGCAATCTATTTCATCACTACTGTACTCAAATTGATGAGGGATTTTTTTTTTGCAAAAACATACAACCGACTTTCATAAAATCACTAGGTACAAAGTGAAAAATAACTTTAATTTTGGAAGTCGGTGTCTTTGGTTTTGTATTTTCGGTTTTTGCCACCGATTTCTGAAATTAAAGTTACTTAAGTATATTTTCAAAGTCAAAGTCAAAGTCAAAGATTTATTTGTTTTTTTTTTTTTTTTTTTTTTTTTGATTTTTTTTCGGTTGTATTTTTTATAAAAGAAATGAGAACATCATCGACATAAAAAGTAGGAAATAAATACGTATTATTGAAGCTAACTCAGAAACTACCAAAGCAATGATGATAAATTTTACATGGGATGAGACCAACATCGGGCATTTGACATTTTACGATTTATTTTTAATTATAATTATACGTCAGTTGCATAAATAACTATTAGACCACTAGGGGTTCGAGACTGCTTAACCGGACAATCCTGTGGGTGCCTTAAGCGAACTCAAAGCCTCCAGGCAGGGGCATTATTAACTAACTTATAAACTAAGCGACTGCACGCTAAGGGCACCCGCTGTGGGGTACGGACCTCGGCTTAAGGACAGCAAGGGACAACAGGCTGGATCAAATCAGGGTAATTATTATTATCAGGGGGCTTACTATGAGCTTATAGCAGAACGAACGTTTCCAGTGAAAGAGAGTGACAGAGCTATATACGACCTATAGCACCGTCATCTCTCTCACTGGAAACGTTCAACTTCTGCTCTGCTATAAGAGCACATAGTAAGCCCCCCGGGAAGTTTAAAGCTACAGGCTCAGCTACGCCAAGCCAGCTGGTGAGCTGGCTCGATTTCACCGATCAAGGGAGATGAATTTACATTTACAAGGGGTGGTCGTCGACGCGAGGTACCTTGGCGGCGAGGTTGGAATGTGACTTGCCAAACATGAGGACTTTAACTGTCTGGCCTTGCCGTTACCAGCGGTAGTTTAGTGCGGGGCGGCCAGCGGTAAGAACAAATACTTTAACTGTCTGGCCTTGCCGTTACCAGCGGTAGTTTAGTGCGGGGCGGCCAGCGGTAAGAACAAATACTTTAACTGTCTGGCCTTGCCGTTACCAGCGGTAGTTTAGTGCGGGGCGGCCAGCGGTAAGAACAAATACTTTAACTGTCTGGCCTTGCCGTTACCAGCGGTAGTATAGTGCGGGGCGGCCAGCGGTAAGAACAAATACTTAAGGCGGAGATTTTATGAAAACGGTTAAAAAGGTGGTTTTTGAAGCTGTGTATCTCATAAACCGCAAATAATTTTGACAAATAAAAAAAAAAGATATTTTCAAGTCCTACCTCTTAAGTCTACCTCTTAATAATCTATAAAAGCAGTTTATCCCTTATCATTAACAATTATAATAAGTCGCCTCGTGTGATAATAGTATCACATGAGTGTTTTAATACCTAATTATGTACAGTTGCATACAAGACTATCTACACCCATGTTATCAATTCTCTATAAAAGGTTCTGAAACAGTTTTTTGCAATACTAATACTCATATCGAACATGGCGGCCGGCGTCATAGTATACGACGTGAATTCGAATAAGTTCTTTTTTTAAATTACGGCGCTGTTGTAGTGAAACGCGCGTGCATTACAATGTTCTTTTTTTGAAAACGAGTTGCATTATGAAATTCAGTACAACATTAAAACACCCGTTTGGATGCTATTATGGTTACCATGGTTACTATGACACTGGCTGTTTTAATGTTGGCAATAAACTAACTGGCTCAGAAACTTTTATATAGAATTTATAGCATGGGTGTAGATAAAACAAATAAAAGTTTGCCAAGTCCCAAAATCAAGTGATCAATAAACCTGTTATAACACTCAAGTTGAACAGTAAATACTGTATCTTAAAAACAAAACACCGGAAGCTGCAGCCCCGATACGCTTGGCGGAGATTGCATCAGAGTAATGATGGTAGGTAATAAGTGGGTGAGCAGAAATGGTTTGAATAGGGTCTGATAATCTGATTAATTTTTGTTAAGGTAATTGCGCAGGAGTAGCCCGCGAAATTCAAATTTTCTTCTGTTTTTAGGGTTTCGTACCTCAAAAGGAAAAAACGGAACACATAAAGTATCACTTCGTTGTCCGTTTATCTGGCTGTCAGTCTGTCAAGACCCTTTTTCTCAGGAGCGCGTGGAGGTATCAAGTTGGTAAATTAATGTCAAATAGTAGGTCTATGGTCCCTTGGAGCTCTACAAAAATCAAGCTTCTAAGTCACCGAAATAAAAAAATACGGGCATTTATGCGACATATTTTGATACTCTCAAGTAAATCAAAACCTAAGGGTACTTTCCGTTGACCTAGATTAATGAAATTTGGCAACGAGCAAGGTCTCACAGCACAAGTAAAGGAAAAAGTCCAAAAATTGTTAATTTATAATTTTATCACATAATTTTTTTGGAATTACAATGTAAAGTTGAGATGAATTCTTTTCAATTACTAAACCCTTCACTGTGCGTCGTCCGACACGCACTTGGTAAATTAATGTCAAATACGTAGGTCTATGGTCCCTTGGAGCTCTAAAAAAATCAAGCTTCTAAGTCACCGAAATTAAAAAATTCGGGCATTTATGCGACATATTTTGATACTCTCAAGTAAATCAAAACCTATAGGGTACTTCCCGTTGACCTAGAATCATGTTTGGTATGAAGCAAGGTCTCACCTCACAAGTAAAGGAAAAAGTCCGAAAATCGGTAATTTTATCGCGCAAAAAAAATTTTTTTTGGGATTTCTAGTTTTTCAACTGCAATGTTAAGTTTGTTTTTGGGATAAATTATTTTCAACTACAGAACTCTTCATTGTTTATTTATTTATTTATTTAAAACACACATACAACTATCATCACAGGCTTACCTAATACGATAGTGTAGTTATAATAATACAAAGAAAGACTTATTATATGTATTATATAAATAATGTTCTTACAACTTGACAAAACATAAGGTTTCTATAGGTATATTGTATAAATAAGTTAAATATAAATGTTTTTACGACTTGATAAAACATAAGGTTTGTGCGTGGTCCGACATACACTTGGCCGGTTTTTTTGCAAATGCTCAATGGACATTAATTATTATCTATAACATTCTACAAAGCGACGCGTCTACCGATTCGTTTTAGATATACGCGTGTTAAAAACTATATTATTCTCAGATTTCACAGCAGGTTTTTGGTTGAAGGTCGTTCCTAAAGAGACTTAGAGCTCAGAGCTACATTTTTTTTGTTTTGTAATAAATAACTTTATAGTTATGCAGAGTTATGTAAAAGATTACTCAAGAAAGGAGGACACAGGTGGAATGGATAAGCTTTTGCCACGCAATGGATCATTTATGGGCTTATTAAAAAGTTTGTGTTGGATGTGATCAGCCCCTGGATTGGTGGGGGTCCTTTTCTAAATGGATTCTTTACACATCTAGACTATCTGGTCCCCAAAATGTACGGGATCTAAAGCGTGGTCACTGCATAGAAAAGAGAGAAGCGTGTTGATACAACGCTGGTAATTTATTGCAAAATATAAAGCAATTATTTATTTACAAATAATCTATTGATTGGACTAAAAAATTAAAAAAAATATTAAGTACGTTAATATGTTGCTTGTAGAATAATCTGACAACAAATCTGAATGATTGCATGTGTACTTACGCACGGCTGCAGATCAAGCTATACATTTCCAGTATAAGCTGATCTTGCATTGTATAGGATTTCCTTACAATGAGAGGTCAGTGTATACCTACTGGAATTGTATAGCTTGATGTATAGCCGTGTGTACCTAGATTAATAAGTATGGTTTAAATTTTTAGAGGTATCTTCGTGATTTTTTTCTATCGTATCAAATATAATAAAAAGAGAAGTCCTGACTGACTGACTGATTGACTGACTCATCAACGCCCATGCAGCCCACCCTTGGACCTAGAAAGCTGAAATTTTGCACAGAAGTTCCCTTTATAATGTAGACAAGGAATAAGGAAGGAATTCCCGGTAGTAAGTTCCCGTCGGATATTTACCGACAAACACGCGGGCGAAGCCGCGGGCAAAAGCGAGTGTATGTCATTAGTGCGACAAACATGTGTGCGACATGTCATTAGTTCGACAGGTCGTTTGTTCGACAGGTCGTTAGTGCGACAGGTCTTTAGTTGGACAAGCAATGTACCTACGTTTAACAAATATGACTTATACATAGTGTTTTTTTTATTTGTCATAACTGGAGTGTATTAATGAGACCATCATTATGAACAACTTTTACTATGGACAGAACCCAAAATCGCGGAAAAAAAAATCAGCTGCTCCTTACATTTTGACGAGTTATGCGAACATAAATGTAAGGGTCAGCTGATTTTTTTTCGCGATTTTGGGTTCGGTCCCATAGTAAAAGTTGTTCATAATGATGGTCTCATTAATACCATAGAGTTATGGGAAATAAAAAAAAACACTATGTATAAGTCATATCTGTTAAACGTACATTGCTTGTCCAACTAAAGACCTGTCGCACTAACGACCTGTCGAACAAACGACCTGTCGAACTAATGACATGTCGCACAAATGTTTGTCGCACTAATGACATACACTCGGCAAAAGCTAGTACCACATATTTTTCTGATTTTGTAAATTATATACTTACTTTTGGGCACTATAAAACTTGCGTTTAGTTGTGTTAAAGATCATATTATAGTCCCCTTAAGAGCCTACCTATACTACCTCAAATGGCTTAGCATGATCCTCCGTTCGGTCGAGAAAATACTGCAGCATTAATTGTGATAAACACGATTCCATTCAATTTTCTCGATAGCAAAAAATCAAAAATACTTCAAATTAGATCATGAAACTTTGCATACTAACTGAATTAACTTAAAGCAGGTATTAGGTTTTTTTTTCAAATGACCATTATTTTCACCGTAAAAACAATTAGGTACCTAAACTATCGGCGCCCAGCACGGCACTCAGTCCGCGAGCAGTATCGTGCGAGCGAGATAAAAAGCTGAGGTAGTCCTAGTTGGTATTTGAATCTAAGTCACAATAGTAAATAAATACGTAGTCGGAAGCCCGCATGTCGAACAAAGCCAATAGGTACTTACTTATTATTCCTTTTCTATGGCGTTTATTACGCAGTAATTGTATTGGAGGTCACACTATCGTACTATCCACCAGCCTATAGCAGACAACTCCTAGATATAAAAATAAAATAAAAATCTGTTTACAAAATATCCTCCTTTCCTCAGTGTGCATTTGGCAAAGGTCTCCTCCAACTTTTTACATTGAGCTACGTCCCAAGTGAATCTTCTCCATTAGGACCCGCAGTCCACTTAATTTCATCGTCCCATCGACAGTTGGGTCTTCCTCTTCTTCTTACTACTGCTGGACATGGCCTATTCTCATACAGCTACCAGCCATCTGCGAAGATCGTCTTTCTACCTAGCCTGAGGCCTGATGACGGTGATGTAACATATTCAAATCCAGCCGTATTGTCATACTTAATCTTCCTGCCCTTGTCCCATGTTAAAACTCTATTTTTATATAAAATAAAGGGTCTTTTAATTTCTTTCTGGTATCGAATTTGTTGCACAATTTTTTTCACAAAAAGAGACTATTTTGTATTTGTCTAATCTTTCATACGATAAGCGTAATAAAACGGAAAACAAAATAAATGGAGGATTGAGGGCCCGAATTTTGTCAAGGTCATAACTTTCAAACAACAAGAAATGGTGACCTGCTCTTGCTTTCACAAATTTTCACAATTTATTTAGTATCTTATAGGATTACAAACAGTAGCTATAAGTTAATGGTTTCCTTTTATTTGCGTGATAAACTTTTACGTATGTGAGGATTGAGGGCCCATTTTGAACGAAGATATACCAAGTAGGACAGTGTTTTGCGATAATATCTTGTTTTCACAAATTTTGTTTGGTATAAGGTTAGATTTTGGCATAAAGACTTTATCTGTAGTGTCCATAGTTTACCAGGTACAGGTGGGCCCTCAATCCTCTATGTGAGAACTGAGGGCCCCACTTTACAGCCCATATCTCGCAAAGTTGACTTTCACAAAATCTGATTCCAACTTTCACAATTCTTTGGGAATGTTCACTAAATCCTAAGCATATTTTCAAAGAGTTTCAATAAAGTGGCCCTCACACCACACGCATATGTAGCGTGATGGTAAATAGCCTATAACCTTCCTCAAGAATTGGGGTATCAATTGCAAAAATACTTTTTCAAATCTGACTTGTAGTTCCAGAGATTAGCGCGTTCAAACAAACAAACTCTTCAGCCTTATTATTAGTATAGATAGATTCAGAAAGAGATAAAATCCGACCACAGCGCATTTGGTTAGACTAGGAGCCGACCACAACATAATTAGATACGTGCTTATATCCTATCCTTCCTGTTTCCTTCATTTCATTTTCTCCCAGTCACTCCAGCAGTAGAATTAGACGCCATATTTTATAGAACCGGTATGAACAGTAAGTAACCACATAACTTTCACATGAGGTAGGTTCTCGATAATCAAGAACGTTATTTACGGAAGGCGTTTGTAAACATACCTCATTCCTCGATAGTAAATAAAAATGAGCAATAGAGGAAAATATTAGATGGAAGTTATTAGTGTGACGACTTTTCTATAAGGTCCCATTAAAATAGATGGACACATTTTCACAGGGGGTTCTACCCATGAATATGAACAACTTTCACTGAAGGACTAACTTTGAAATCGCCAAAAAAAATCAGATGTTCAGTATGTACATTTTATCTACACCAAACTCGTCAAAATGTAGGGAGCAGCAGTTTTTTTTTTTCGCGATTTCAGGTTTGTTCCCATAGTAAAAGTTGTTCATATTCATGGGTAGAACACCCTGTGAAAATTTGTCCACCTATTTTAATGGGACCTTATATACCGGGTGTAAAAACACACTTGCCGAAAGAAAAACCGAAAGCCACCTAATCTACCCATTATTTGGATCGTTTTTTTCCACTACACCATACCTGGCAATCCACTGGTTCTGGAGATATTGAAGGTCAAAGTAGCATTTTTTTTTTTCACTAAAACGTATTCCAATTCTTATTGGGTACTAATTTTTTTCCGACAAGTACTTACGCGTGCCGTAGAGCGAAGGGGCTTAACTCCGTTTGCCTGGGTTCGCGTTACATTGCGAGCTTTTTTTTATACCTAAAAATAAAAGTTTCCCAGCAATAAGCATAAAAGTCGTTTCCCTTTCTTAGTGTACTTGCGGCGGTCGGCGCTGAGCTTATAATCCAACAGAGCGTTTTTATTTATGCGTTCATTTAGTTGTGGCCTAGTGTTAGTGAACGGGCATAATATTTTCCAAATATCAATGAACATGGATATGACAAAAGTCATGTCAAATGCCCATGTAACACCCACTCTCATGAAGATCGGAGACACTACACTTGAAGTTGTGGACGAGTATGTTTACCTAGGACAAACTTTTAGGTAGGTCCAACTTCGAGAAAGAGGTCAATTGTCGAATCCGACTCGGCTTGGCAGCGTTCGGGAAGCTAGCAATATCTTCTCGTCTCACATACCACAGTATCTCAAGACGAAAATCTTTGACCAGTGCGTGTTGCCAGTGACCTACGGCACAGGGGGCCTACTCAATAAGTCCGTCCGTCTTTCCGTCCGTACGTTCATCCGTCCGTTGACATTACGATCCATCAAAACCAGTGTAAAAGTTAAATTTTTCGGACGGGCAAAAACACATCGGGAGTAGGGACAACTGGCAAATCATGTTGTCATTCATACTTCGTTCGGGCCCCGAACCAATCATCCATCCGTAGGTGATACGGAGTAAGAAACGTCTGTAACGAAGACCGAAACTACGGACTTTGTGCTTAGGGAGTAGGCCCCCTGAAACGTGTTCGCTCACAATAGGCCTTATAGAAGGCTAAAAGTTACCCAAAGGGCAATGAAGAGAGCTATGCTTGGAGTTTCCCTACGAAATCGAATTAGAAATGAAAAGATCCGCAGAAGAACCAAGGTAGGCATAGCCCGAAGAATTGTCAAAAAATTGGCAGTGGGCAGGGCACTTACACACCGAGTTAAACCATGCTTCGATGTAACCTCTTATTGCCTGCCTGCGGCACGCGGAGGACATACAAGCATACAACGCTCTGCGCGTGCAGTACAATAACGCATTCAGGGATGCTGGTGGAGTTGCCGCGCTACTGCAATGCTTCGGGCATGTTTGCAGAGGCGGGAATAGATGGGTTTCCTGCACTCATGCGTAAGCGCTGCGCATCCATCATGAGCCGGATTCGCGCCAGCCCCAACAGCATTCTGAGGGTTATTGCGGACAGGTGGGACAGCCCCTTCCCGGGACATTGGATACGCCTACATGCCACTGAGTGGACGATGTGTGACAGTAAACTTGTAATTATCTTCTGGTAGATTTAAGTAGGTACTAACATTAGTTTATAAGTTGTTTGTATACTAACACAAATGGACAATAGTCTGAATTAAATGATTTTTAGGGTTCCGTACCAAAATGGTAAAAAAGGAACCCTTATGGTGTGACTCAGTCTGTCTGTCTGTCTGTCTGTCACACCTGGATATCTCAGGAACTACTGATGCTATCAACTTGAAATTTGGAATAGTTTTAGATGACGTTTACCCAACTATTTTGCAAATAAGAAACAAATAAAAATATTTATATTTTTTTTGCAACAGGGACTGAAAGGGGGTCTTAAAAAATTAAAATGGGGCTACTAGGGCATGTGGGGTATCATATCAAAGAGCGCTGTTTGCACATTCTCAAAATATTTTTAATTTTTTTTTAGGCCGCATAGTTTTCGAAATTGATGAAAAATGTAAAAAAAAATACCATTCCCCCCCCCCCCCCCTTATCTCCGAAGTTTACAAAGAGAAAATCTGAAATTATTCTATGTGATAGGAGTTTGTGTAAAGATTACAGGAAAAATAAAACGATGTATCTAAGTAGCACACTTTTTCAGAAATAGGAACGGAACCCTCGGTGCGCGAGTCCAACTCGCTCTTGACCGGTTTTTTTATTTATTTATTTTATTTTATTACCTACGGCCGGCGGCCGCTCGGTAGATAAATACGTGTCCGTCCGTGTGGGCCGCGCACTCGCTGGTATACTTAGATTTCGAAGCGCGTCGTTTCGGACGTTTTATAAGAAGATAAAGTACTGTAACATTATTAGACTGTGGTTAGAGTTAAGCTGTTGAAACTATTCATAAAAAGTGAAACCAACTACTTACTACTGCTCAAAATGTTTTTGTTTTAAAGGAAACATAAATAAATCCAAGTAAACCAACATTGCCTAACAAGTCCTTGTGATAACGGTAAAGTTATACTTTCGCATGCGGTGCTGCATTTAATTTTCTCTTATAGCCTCCTCTACACTACTCGCGAAGTTGGTCGAAGTTAGGCGAATACGGTAGTGTGGACGGCCACTTCGCTTCGCTTCGTGCAACTTCGGCTCGCCTCGCGCGACTTCCGATCGTTGTCGGTTTTTGCGCCCGAGTCAAAGGGCCCGAAGTGCACCGACGAAGCGTCTGACTACACTACTCGACTCGCTTCAAATTGTCGCGTGATAAATTCGCATGTAATTATAATAAGCGAGAGTGCACATTGCAACGGCAGCTGCCACTTCAACATTATCCATGGTGCAAAGAATACTACTTAGTCTGTGGTGCAAAGCGCGCGGGTGCCATCGGGCAACTGACCTCCTCGCGAAGTTGCACGAGTGTGTAGTCACGTACTTCTGACTTCGGTCAACTTCGACGAGTACTTCGTCGAAGCAACTTCGCGAGTAGTGTAGTGGAGGCTTATGACTAAATATTTTGTTTTTATTTTATTATGTTTCTGAATGTGACCTTGGTAGGGTAGAAAGTAAAACAAAAAACATTTACTGTAAGAATTGGATCTTTATTGACAATTCACGGTGAGCGTTAAAAAATCGCCCCAGTTTTTCTTTAGTGAATTTCAACATTGATTGATTTGAAGTATGTTAACATGACTATGATTTTAGTATACCAAGGTTCTGAGTGGTAACCATAGGAACACTTTTAAACTGAAGTGTCATGAGATTCTGTACCGTGGAAACCAATTATAATACACACTTTAGTCACAAGTATTAGTAGTATTCGGTAAGCGTAGTGTGGGACGCCCCCCAGCTAGATGGACCGGTGACCTTAAGAGGAAATGTGGGTGCTCTTTTCTCCATACAAACAGATACAAATGCTCTCGCCTGTTTTCTTTCTGGTTAATGACCATAAAGCAATGATTTTTTACATAAATATAAATATCAGCTACTTGTATTGTATGCCCCTATGTTTTCCTTTTTGATGATATATTATTTTTATAAGAACTAGAACACTCAAAAAATGCTCAAAATTGCCTATTCAGACCGCTGTCAACAGAGTGTACAAATTTGACAAACTTTAATGAAAAAAGAAAACATATGGGCATAGTATATATCCTTCTTATTCAGTTTATGAAATATCTTTTAAATTGGTCCAATATTGGAGGAGGAAATAGGCGAGAGCCAAACTTCGAAATGTGACTTTTTACATAGGCTATTTAGTCGGATCTGCAGTTGTCCTTATCGCACGAATTCGAGGGCGGAGCGCTCGCAGAGCGACAGCAATACCTTCTTAAAATACCTAATTTTCAAAAGTCTGGCCACCCGCCTTTCCTCTTAAGGTTGATGCGCCAGGGTAGCCCGCGAAATTCAAAATTTCTTACGTTTTTTGCAATTTGTAAGTCAGTGTGAGCTTGTAAGTTGATTAAAATATGATTCGCGGCCGTAGCTAATATGGTTTTACAGAATTATAATCATTAGAATCAGCAATACAACTCCATAAGTTAGCATTTACCTCAAATCTAGCGATTTCAGAAATCATGAGGTTTGTGGTAAATGCTAACTTATGGAGTTGTATTGCTGATTCTAATGATTATAATTCTGTAAAGCCATATTAGCTACGGCCGCGAATCATATTTTAATCAACATACAAGCTCACACTGACCTACAAATTGCAAAAAACGTAAGAAATTTTGAATTTCGCGGGCTACCCTGGCGCTTTCGCCTTAAGAAGGTGGCTGGGACAGACTGGATGCGGAAGGCGGAGGACAGGGTGTTGTGGCGCAGCCTGGGAGAGGCCCATGTCCAGCAGTGGCTGCGGTAGGCTGAGTTGATTGATTGACTGACTTCAAGCAAATTTTATATTCTCTGACAAAGTCGGTCTCTTAAACTCGCATGCCTATGGCGATGTGAGCCAGAATGCGTGTCAACGGTACAGCATGCATGCTTTGTTTACTTATCAAGCCATCATGTGCTGATTACATACTAAACTACTGACTGTTACCACAGATTAATACAGATGGGACACTTCGCAAAATCATTTAAATAAAAAGCGACTCTTGTTACGACACAATAAAGTGCAATTCAGAGGGCCTAGACAAAGTAACATTCGACTAGCGATGTCGCTAGTAGAAAAGCCAAAAAAGTCAAAAAATGTACGGGGTTGACATTATTGAAATGTCACGTGAACATGTCAATGTCTGTAGCGATTGTAGAAATAGAATCGCTCCGAAGCGAATGTCATTTGTCTAGGCCCTCAGGTCGCACAACACTTACCTATAGTTATATTCAACTACAAGTTGCCTCTCTTTCTATCGCATAACTCTTATACCTTCTGACGTACTGAATTAGCCCCGCGGACGGGGCCCGCCGCGTACTTGTAGCTTCATACCTAAACTGCGTAGTGTCCCATCTGTATTAAACTGAGCTGTTAGTTATGTTACTCATTCATATTCAACGTAAGCGAGTAGTGCCACCGACTACCGTCATTGAGAAAAAAAAACATAAGTCTGGAGCTAAGGAAGATTTTGTAATTTCCTATGCTCACATTTTTTGTCAGATGATACCTTATCTGTCCTGATTTTTTAGGGTTCCGTACCAAAATGGTAAAAAGGAACCCTTATGGTGAGACTAAGTCTGTCTGTCTGTCTGACCTGGATGGAAAGGAGACAATTTTTTTTTGTTTCGGGAATAGGCCCACCACAAATTGTGGCATTTATTAATGAAATGCATTTTGGTTTATTCCTTATAATCTCTAGATTACATTGGTAATATTAGCAAAACTTTATGTAACCGGAATACTGTGAAATACGACGATCAAAACATGACTCTCATAATAACCTAAAATCTCACAAGAGCGATTGTCTAATGAGTGGATAGGTCTCATTGGTATTTTAACTTAAAATAGTACACTGTTCAATAATAAATAGTCTAGTATAGTAGTCTAGTATAGTAGTCTAGTGTAGTGGTGTATGGTCTAGTGGGTGTAACTGAAAAAAGTAGGTAAGTAGGCAAGTTATAACTTGACAGCATGAACGAATTAACCACGTGGTTAATTCGTTCATGCTTGCCAGGATCTGCAGGCTTACTCTCGACACTCGATCGCAAACGGAATTGGAAATTGGGATCGAGATCTTGTCATTTGGCACTCTTGAATGCTACACTGGCGCACGATTGGAATCGTATTGAACGGATTTTTTTGGAACTAAATGAAATCGACTTTACTCGAACGAATGCACTTTTTCGGTACTCTTGACGAGATTTTGACGTTACCATATCGAGTTTGAAGTCGTGTTTGTGTCAAAATTGAACGATTACAAAAAGTCTACTTTTTCGGGATCGAGTTTGTTTTTGTGACGGCTGGTTGAAGTTTTTACTGTGAATAATGGCACGTTTAGTACTTATTTGTGATATTTTGGACAATGCACATAAGTTAGATATGAGACAAAGGCGGAAATTGAGACGAATGGCGCGTTATGTAGACAACGCGTTTGCCATGACTGACGATGAATTTAGGAAAAAATACCGAGTAAATAGGGACTTGTTAAGACTCAATTATAAGGCTATTGTTCTATTATGTATTAAAATAATGTACCTAAGTAATGTGTTGTGCTGAGGGGTTACTCATAATCAAATAATAATAAGCTTACATTAAAAGTCAATTATAATATAAGTTCATGGTATAATTTTAATTAGTAAAAATCTTAAGATTAAAGGTAATGTCTAATTAATATAACCAAGTATCTATTTGAATAAATATAATCATAGCCTTTTTATTATGAGTTTCCATTTATGTTCACAAGGCATTTCCACAACAAAACCAATTTTTATTTTGTTTACATCATAACTTAGGACTAAACACCATATTTATAAAAGTACCTACCGTGTTTGGCATGTTACATGTTATCCGTACAAAATTATCTATCCACTGAGGTACTATTATCTTTATTATCTAAAAAATATTTCAGTGTAAATAGGATAAAATCGAAATTTTTAATCAAAATCTGTTTTATATGATTTATTACTCGAAAAGTACTGAACCGAATTATAAGCTACATATAGAAACCTCAGGCTGGTCTATTGACCTAAAACAATCCTACATTTAAAATAACACTACAGTGTTTTTCAGGGCATGCCCTCGAATGATGGTTGTAAAACCATATTTACAAAAATTAACAAACTAAAGTTTTACAACATATTATATAAACTCAATTGAGTAGGCTTTTCAACAGGGCTAGGTCTCGGTCTAGGGTACCTGGACGCACCACAAAAAAAAACTTAAATTATGACTAGGTATTGAGGTGCCATATTATTGCCCACTTAATTGAGGTTTATAAGGGTTGTACTTACGATTTTTCGTAGAGTCACTACTTTATCACAAATTTTTGCTTAATTAACACTGTGAATTGATGTTAAAACTTAATGGAAAGAAAAACACTACAAAACTGGTTCACTTTATGGTAAATTAATATAAGTATCGATGGTAGATGGGTGTTAGTAGGTACAAGTAAATTCTCTTCAGACCCACCACCTGTATGCCTCATCGACTGTGGATGCTCACCACATATCTTCATAAGCGAATGCTTTTTGTCAGCCCAATGCTGAAAAGGAAATAAATGTATTCATTATTGTACCTGTAGTCATATAATTAAGTGTAAAAAAAAATATTAGTGTGTAGACAGCTGTAGCCCAGCCTTTACCATCTTTTTGTGCACCGCCTAGTGCATTTAAGGATACTGGTATCTCGTTCCACTTTTTCTTTGTCTCCTGCTTAGCATGTGCAGTACGCAATAACCCCTTGGCATTGGGTTATGTACCAGGAAATCTACTAGAGTCTCTAGCTGTTGGTGTGTTGGCCTACTCATCCTGTAAGAACAATGAAAGTTTGTATTAAGCAAGTGTTAAATATTAAAATTTTAAGGAATTACAATATATTTAATAGAATTGTAGCCTTACCTTGATATTTTCGTCTTCCTCGGTTGAATGCCTGTCTTAAAGTAGGTACAACTAACTTGAACTTGAGCATACAAACGTAGGTAACACATTCCAAACTAAACACTTGAAAACTTTCAGATAACATCGCTTTGAAACTTTTGTTTATCGCAACAGTAATAATTCACAGTTTTTATTCAAGTAGGAACCTAATACGATTTTAAAGTGGATGACAGAATGACCAATGCGCGAGAAGTTTTTTTTAACGTAACGTAGGCAATGGCATTCACAATGAGCCATTGTTGCCTAAATATTTAGTGTTCAAATACATATAAATGCAAGCAAAGACCACTTTAGTGATTATTCATGTTAAAATTAATATCTGAACAATTTTAATAATAGATTTAACGAGTTATTCAATATTTTTAAATTTGGTAATTAACGTTTTCATTTGTATGGCTACCCCATGTCAATTGGTGTAGTCGAACATGCAGTCGATTCCAATCTCAATCTCGATTTCGTTCAAGAGTGCCAATTTTTTGAAGATTGGATTTGAAACTGGATCGGATTGGAATGCGTTCGAGATTGGGATTGATTTCAAGAGTAAGCATACTGGTCAGTGGGTCGTCTTAGGGGATCTAATATCAGATAGTAAAGTACCAAATTTTATCTAATCGTTTGAGCGTGAAGAAGTAACAAACATACACACACATTCACAAACTTTCGCCGTTACTTATAACATTATTATTAGTGTGATGTGATAAATGGCCATATTTTTTTATTGCGTTGAGTTAGAAGCTTGATTTTTTTAGAACACCGAGGAACCATAGACCTACGTATTTGATATTAATTTCAACTTGATACCTCCACGCGTTCCTGAAATAAAGGGACAGCCGGACAACGAAGTGATCCTATAAGGGTTCCGTTTTTTCCTTTTGAGGTACGGAAAACACTAAAAAAGACGAAAAACACCATTTTACAGATTTCCAATAACTACATTAGCACCAAAAAACACCTCTCTTAACTTTCTAACTACCTTATGAATGACAACTAACCCGAGAGAGAGTACCAGTGTACTAATATCACCAATTAGTTTTGATGACTATTTGAATTGTCTGTGTCTGATTGTCTGTGCTACTCTATTGAGAAAGTGACTGGATTTGAGTGTATAATGTCTGACTGTTATGTGATCTTAGGCAGATGATGCAGGCAATGGGGATGATGAGTAAAAATTTTGAAGTGCACATCACTAGCATTGCACTAACAAATCACGAATCCGGAGGAAATCTTACTTCTAAAGATGCATTGATGATTTTAGGGTTCCGTACCTCAAAAGGAAAAAAACGGAACCCTTATAGGATCACTCGTGTGTCTGTCTGTCTGTCCGTCTGTCACAGCCAATTTGCTCCGAATCTAATGGACCGATTAAGTTGAAATTTGGTACACATATGGATTTCTGTGACCCAAACACGCACAGCTAAAGTAAATAAATGAATTTTGAATATGGGGGTCACTTTTAGGGGGCAAACTAGATAATTAAAAAAAAAAGTTATGCAAACTGTACCGTGTGACATATCAAATGAAAGGGCTTACTATAAAGGTCTCAAATATTTTTTTTTAAATAATTTTATAATAAATAGTTTTAGAGTTAGGTATTTAAGAAAATAGACGAAATTGACCATTCCGCCCCCCTTATCTCCGAAACTAATGAGCCTAGAATTAAAAAAAAAAATACAGAAAATAGGTCTATACCTGTAGATTACAGAAAAACCTATAAGAAGTTTCTGGTCTTAAAATAACATGGTAAATCTCTCAATATTATGAGTACAAACTTACATTTACTGTTGGAATGTATGGAAGAACATGTTTTTCAACTATAATGTTAAGTTTGTTCTTGGGGTAATTTCATACTAACTACGGAACCCTACATTGTGCGTAGTCCGACACGCACTTGTCCGGTTTTTTATGGTTAAAATGATAAATGGTGGGTGATACACCGATACATGTAATTGTGCATTTTACTAACACAAACTTTTCCTTTGTTACAGGACCCGAAAATCTACGACATACCATACGAACCTAGACCACACACCCCAGAAATCCCACTTTCAATACCAGAAATCCCCAATTCAAGTCCAGAAGCCGACATGCTCCCAAAAAGCGATTTCGCAAAACTAAGGCAGAATTTTGAAAATGGCTTCCCGAATGCTGAAACCAAAAAGCCAATGCCATTGAAATTGAAACCGAAGCCAATTTTGATTTCGAAGAAGCATATAGATAATTTGAACGGAGAGGGTCTGAAGCTTCAAGGCAAGTTCAACACTACTGATCATAAAAGATATCGGAATAAGTGCGAAGTTGGAATCAGTTTTACTCTGCCTAAGAGGGATACTCAACTGGATTTGGATAGAGAAAATGTGAGTATTTCAAGTTTTTTTTTCTTTTCAACTTGGGAAATGTAGCTGTACTTACTGAAAAGGTGTAAAAAAACTGCTGTTCCCTAATTTTTTTTCGAGTTCTTTTGAAATGTAGCTGTCATACATAGTGTAAAAAACTGCTGTTCCCTATTTTTTTTTGAGTTCTTGGGAAATGTAGCTGTCGTACAAGGTGTAAAAAAACTGCTGTTCCCAAATTTTTTCGAATTCTTGGGAAATGTAGCTGTCATAATAGGTGTCAAAAAAAACTGCTGTTCCCTATCTTTTTTCGAGTTCTGGGAAATGTAGCTGTCATACAATAAGGTGTAAAAAAAACTGCTGTTCCCTAATTTTTTTTGAGTTCTTGGGAAATGTAGCTGTCACACAACAAGGTGTAAAAAAACTGATGTTCCCTAATTTTTTTCGATTTATGCGAACATAAATGTATAGAGAGCAGTGGTGGCCCAGTCATAGGTTTGAACCCAGACAGGCGCTTTACTTTGTGTAAATTATTTCATCACCACTGCTCTCAAAACATCGAAGAAAAACATCGTGAGGAAACATGAAACACGGCCCACTCCCTGTCACCGAGAGAAGGCCTGTATCCCAGCTGTGGTAACTAA
Source organism: Cosmia trapezina (assembly GCA_905163495.3). NCBI lineage: Eukaryota > Metazoa > Arthropoda > Insecta > Lepidoptera > Noctuidae > Cosmia > Cosmia trapezina. The sequence goes on from LR991049.1 coordinate 12,508,652, forward strand.
TTATGAAATGTATGGAGCAGCTCCTCGATGACCTCACAAAAAAATCATCTAATTAATTTATTTTTTGCCTTACTACCCCTTACTACCTCTACCACCCACCGGCGTGCATCGGAACTGAGCGGGTGGTAGAGGTAGGAAAGGGAAGTGGGACGAAGGGTAGGGGCATTCTTGAAGTGAACGGGTAGTATAATGTTTAGATATCGATAATTCAATTCCCATCGCGTCTGCGGAGTTTAATAGTGTGTTCAATTTAAATAATTATTATGTTTGTATTTTAGGTAGGTTTGTAGAGAAAATTATGTTTGGCTCCGGTCTGAGGCGTGATTTTAGAAATTATTTCTAACTATCGGGTGATTGCAAGCAAAGCCGCGAGCAAGACCTAACAATATATATATTTTTGAAATGTGCTAATTAAGCACTTTCATTTGCTACCAAACACGGCATCATTAAAAAATATTTTTGTTTTAGTTCATGACTTTATGTCCGCTAGAGGGCGCCATATTCAACTTAATGTAACGTCACATAGCCTATAACCAGCGGACGATCAGGACACTTCCAAAGATACCTCATTTGTCAAATTATAACAAGCAGTTTATAAGTTATGAGGGAACAGATGAACATACATACATACATACTGGTCAAAATCATAACCCTCCTTTTTGCTTCGCCGTGTTCGGGTAAATAACCCTGTTTACAGTTTCGAATCGGTACGGTACCTAATTCAAAAGCCATGATTATGATGTTGCAAGGTATATAAACTGTTGTAGGCGGATAACTTCCCATCAGTGATTTCGTCAACCTGTTTACCAACCTACATCAATCAAAAATGTATTGTGTTGCACCACTTTTGATTTAGTATTTAAGGCAAGGCGCTATGACCTGACAGAGACCGCGCTTACTAGTTTTTTGAATCCATGGGAAACATAAAAAATAGTGTTATAAAATTCTGAAAAAAAAAAGATATGTCTTATACAACGTGTAATGCTAAATGCGCAAAACCTCTTAAGGGATCATTGTACTCATCATTATGAACAACTTTTACTATGGGACCAAACCTGAAATCGCGAAAAAAAAAATCAGCTGTTCAGTACATTTATGTTCGCGTAATTCGTCAAAATGTACTGAACAGCTGATTTGTTTTTCGCGATTTCAGGTTTGGTCCCATAGTAAAAGTTGTTCATAATGATGAGTATAATGACCCCTTAAGAGGTTTTCCGCATTTAACGTTACACGTTGTATAAGGATCTGGTGGATAGGGTCTCATCCCCGCTCTGGAGGTCCTTTATTAAGTTAGTAGGTAATTTAAATTTAATTTCCATTCCAATTTGCAATATTTGTTTATTTAATTTTTAATAATATTTAATTTTTAAGATTGGCGTTAATTGGAATGAACTTTAATATTATTTAAATTTAGTTTACAATTTTAATTTATTTATTTAATTATGTAATTTTATTAACTATTTTACTTTCGACATTAACTTGAATTAATTTTAATAATTTTTAATTTAGTTTTTTTACAATTTGATATTATATAACTACAGGACCCCTACTTCAATATTTTTGTTTAAGTGTTTGTGTCTTTTTGTATGTGGTTACCATAGACTTATAAAAAAAGATGGACTCCGCGCCACGCATATCGAAAGTGAAGCACAGTAAGTATGCCGGACCGTTTGTACAAACACGCCTCGCGCACACATTCACATCATAGTATGCCGACCGGCCGCCATTACGTGACACGAGCGACGGCGTCTTTGCAGGTACTTAAATCACGCACACATAGATCGGTAGGGTGCTTCACTTTCGATATGCGCGGCGCGGAGTCCATCTTTTTTTATAAGTCTATGGTGGTTACTAACATAGTTTTCTAAGTATACCCACTAACATAAATATGGATCTCTGTGACTGAAGTAAATAAATAAATAAATAGCCAATCGCTTTTACTAACACGATTAGATTTACTTTGATGGATAGAAAAAAAATCCGAAGTTCTTTTTCGTAATGTTTAAATAATCTCATAGCTACAAAACAGACGTTTTTTTCTTCGTTGTCCGTCTGTCTCTCTGTCAGTCTGTCAAGACCCTTTTTCTCAGGAACGCGTAGAGATATCAAGTTGAAATTAATATTAAATACGTAAGTCTATGGTCTCTTGGACCTCTAGAAAAATGAAGCTTCTATGTTAAGAGCGTTGTTGCATTTTTCATACGTAAATCGAGAACTTGGGAGATTTTGAAGTGATTTTGGTCACATAATTTATTTTTTTAGCTTCTTTTGACTTCAATCATCGTAATTATCATATATTTTTATTTAAAGTCTATTAAAAAAAACTTGTTCAAATTGAATTATTGACTACGAAAACAGTCGATTTCGAAGGCGCGATTTCCAGATGACGCGCGAAGGCTCAACTTTGAAGTAATCTTACACCAATTATTACTACTAATTAAGAAGGTAAAGTGGTATTCATTCGAAGAGGCATATCCTGAAATTTAAATTGCATTGAGAAAAGTTTGATTTTTAATTCATTAACTTGTATTTTAATCACGTCTAAGATAATCAAAAATCGAGAAATCGACTACAAAAAAACACGTCATTTCTCAGAATCTAAAAGTCATTTGGCAACACAAATCATTTTATACGTAAGAAGAAAGATTGTACTATATATGTGTAAAAAATAAAACATATCTGTCTTCAATCATTTACGAAAATAATTTTTTAAAGTGAGTATAAAATCGGGTGCATCGAACGGCCTAAGTCAGTCGCGCTCTGGCGCTCTTCGACGCAGGACCTACGTCGGTTGACCTCCCGCCGCCGCGCATGCGCCTCGCGTGATATATAGTCAATTGTAGTGCGACTAAATATTTTTAATCCTTTCATTTAAGTAATATTTTAAGAAGCTAACGTGGTAGGCACACTTACTTTAGGAGAATTATGTTACAATTCTTGAATTATGTTGTATTACTTGTAATATTGATATTGTAATTACAATATCAATAATACAATATAATTTGGTCAAAATGTAAATCCAAGATGGTGGCTGCGAAAATTTTTAAATTTTTCGTCATGGGGATCGTTCCCATTGTTCTCGAGGATGCTAAAGCCGATAGTGACGTTAAAATGTAAATCCAAGATGGCGGCTGCGAACATTTTCAAATTTTTCATCATGGGTATCGTTTTCATGGTTCTTGTGGGTGCTAACGTCGATAGTGTAGTCAAAATGTAAATCCAAGATGGCTACAAGAATTTTGGAGGATGAATATGGAGAAAAAATTTATATCAGATTTTTATTTGAAATCTCTACTGCCACAATCTCTATTGTGGATCCGTGACAAAGGAGACGGAAACCATGTCATATAAACTTGGGCCTGGGCCTGGGTTGTAAAAAGATGAAATTGGTGTCAATTTATAGCTACTATATTATCAAACCATCACTGAACATTTTGCGGATTTTCGCGGTCTGAGTTCCGAGTTAAAAGAGATGTAATAAAAGTGAGGTAACATAACGATCTACATATAGGTACTTAACAGCTGATTTTTGAAGTTCTTCAGCTCGACGACCACGTAAACTCCCACTCACACACTCACTTTGCCACAATTTACACAACGATCCATGGTGCTAATATGAAATCAGTAGGCTGGTCGTAATATACAAAATAACAAGTTCAAGTCCAACGTTTATGCGGGGTTCTCCGTACCGTGTCCGGTGTGGTAGCAAGGTTCGTACAAGAAGCAAGATCAGAAGTCCGCGAAAAGAAAACAGGGGTCGAGGAAAACATCAATAAAACTATGGGAAATACACTCAAATCGCGACCGCACTAAACGATACGAAACGAGTGAGGCATAGATAAAGGCACTATATAAAGGTGTGTCCAAATATAGAGCGGCATTTGAGCGCGGCTGCCACGCGCGGCTAGCCGCGCTCTGATCGGACAAGGGCCGCGCGCGGCGGTGTTGAGCGTAATATATCTTCTCGTCTCACATCAGTGATGACCTCTGGCACTGAAACGTGCTCGCTCACAACATAATGGGTCTCAATCATAATCAGCCTATAATGTTCCCACTGCTGGGACACAGGGCTCCTCTCGGTGAGAGGGAGTGGGCCGTAATACACCACGAGGACCCAGTGCGGGTTGGTAGATGTCACATGTCTTCGAATTCTTGGTTCTAGGCGGTTTCCTCACGATATTTTCCTTCACTGATTTGAGAGTAGTGGTGATGAAATTATTTACACAAAGTGCCTGCCTGAGTTCGAAACCATGACCTACTCGTATGTCGGGATCGTTACCATTGGGCCACCATTGCATTGCTCTCTTGGGCCGCATAGTGCAGTCAATCATCCCTTCTAGGATGATTGACTTCACTATCAGCTTCATCCTCGAGAACTATGAAAACGACATCCATGACGAAAAATTTTAAAATTTTCGCAGCCGCCATCTTGGATTTTAATTTTGACTTCACTATTGGCTATAGTCGAAATCGAAAACTATGAAAACGATACCTATACAAATCCTGATCACTTACCACTGACGTGCGACGTGTGGTCGACTGTATAGTCATTAGGTCGACTGGGCACGTACAATACCTGCCTAGGCTAATAAACATTATAAAACCAACCCCACACGAACGCAGCAGTACTATTATTTATTCTGTGGCAGCGGGGTGACCTACCTATTTGAAATTTGAAAACAGTAAACCAAACATTTGCGCATGAGGCGGCTTTATGTATTTATGTATTAGTGTTGGTTCAAATTCAACTGTTTTATGCACTTGATGCGGTTGGTAAACCTATGCCGCAAGAAAAATAAATAATTATAGCTAGCGCGTGGCGTCTTTATCTACATTAAAATAGGGCTTAAATTGAACTGTTTTACACAAAAAAACGATGATTTTGGACAAAAGATGGCTCCGCTGTTAGCAAAATTTTATTCTGATTGTGTTCTCCCAGAAATTATAGATCCAAGGAAAAGTCGATCAATCCCCTTAGACAAATGAATAAAATAAATAATAAATAAATATCCTTGGACATTTCACACAACGCCATCTAGTCCCGAGCTAAGCAACCTAATGCTTGTGTTATGGTAACGAGATGGCTGATAAACTTCTTATATACATTTTTTTTTGTAAATACATACATATTATAGATAGAAAAACACCCAGACTCGGAAACAAATAAGTACTTGTAGGTCGTACAAATATTTGTTCCGTGCGGGAATCGAACCCACAACATGCTGCGCAGCAGTCAATTGCTCAGCCACTGCGCCAACCGTGTCGTCAAATACAAATACTTTTATAAATCTTCAATTACTTATAAGTATACAAATACTTAAGCAAATAAGTAAAATGAGTTTAGTTTTTATAAGTACCTACATAATATTATTTTCTTCATACATATTTGTATAAATTAATTTAAAATACACTAATAATGTATTGTGGACAGTCTTTTTATTTTCTCCGTAAACCTCTAGCTTTTACTTCAAAAAAATATAGGTACGCCATAGCTACAGATCAAGATCGTTTAGTCGTCGCAGCATCGCAACTGTGTGCCGTACATGAGGAAAAACGCACACACGCGCACTCGCTACGCGGCGTCGAGAGTCAGATGTTTAAAATCCGAGCGCGAAAATATGCGACCACAGTCTTAACGCAGTAATAAAATACGGCTATTTATGTGACATATTTTGATACTCGCAAGTAAATCAAAACCTATAGGGTACTTTCTGTAGACCTTTTGGCATGATGCAAGGTCTCACAGCACAAATAAAGGAAAAAGTCTGAAAATCGTGAATTTGTAATATTATCACATAAAAAAAAAATATTTTGAGTTTTTTTTAGTTTTTTTACAACAATGTTAAGTTTGTTTTTGGGTTACCCTATTTGTGTCTATTTTTTCGAGTTTTTACCATATTACTCCTACAGTTTTCATTAAAAGTGTTCATAAATTAATACAGTTCTTTACAAAATAATAAGGAATGATTTCATGTGATTACTTTTTTAGTCCAATCCCTAGATTTTTTGTAAATCGGTAATTACTTCATATTTTGCAAGCGTTGTGTCATCGCGCTTCTCTTTCTTTTCTATGCAGTCCGACAGTGACCGCGCTTTTTACGGCGGACAAGCCTTAATTTACACGAGTAGCGATATTTGAATGTAAGTACCATAGCGGACATTTTCGGTGAACCCTTATCGTCCTCATTACTATTGTTAAACTATGTCTAACCGTAACCATATTGTAAATTAAAGTCACTTTTCGTGTCTGCCTGTGTAGCCACGGTGTTCTTCTAACAGTGGCGTAACTACAGGGTGGCAAGTCGGCAAAATGCCACGGGCCTCCAGCCGGAAGGAGCCGGGTCAGAGGAGAATCCCGACTCAACATTTTTTATTACACATTTAGTAAAAAAAAAAAGTTTTGTCTTTAATTTATTTAAGTTAGGCACCTCTAATTAGATGCATTCACAAGTAAAGTGAATTATTAGAAAATCAAGTAATTATAAAATTTGTATGTTACCTACTTCACCTAGTGATTAATTATTATTGTGATTTTTTTATATTAAACTCTTACAAGTAAAAGTGTATTCAATAAGGGGGGGGGGGACGCATCCATCCGATGAATGACCACGGGCCCCGAACGGTATAGTTACGCCACTGTCTTCTAAACTGCCCAACGGATTTTGATGCGATTTTCACCATCATTTTAGAGAAGATAATTATTCCGGAACGTTTATGTATCATAAACTTACATTTAATGAAGAAATCTCGACGTTTTGTCAAGTTGTAAAAACCGTGCGAAACAGGGGGCGGATCGCTAGTCTAAAATAATTGGAATAAAGTCGAGAAACAAATGAATCCGTATTAAATTAGTAGTTTCTCACTCGCTGTTCCGTTATTTAAAACTCACATACATCAACCCTGAAAACATTACCTCGTTTGGGCAGTCGTGTAATTCACAAGTTGTGATTTAAAACATACAACAAAGAATATTGTAATCTGTGGAACATTTAGCTAGTGGCACCTGACGGCGAATATCGGAAGCTTTACACAAGCTTTCACAGTCAGTAGTTCAAGGATAAAATCAGAGATGGCGTTGGCTGTATGATGTGCACTAAAACTTTTTTGGCTATTATCATCATGGATATTGATTCCCGTGGATTTTAAAGCCTGATTCGACCAAAATAAATAACGAATGGTTTTTCATAGGTTTGTTCATCTTTCTTAGTAATGTATGTCTCACTTGAGAAGCCCATTATAATGTAAGAAATTCAGTAAGAGGAAATGCGGATGCTCCTTTCTCCATACAAACACTCTCGCCTGTTTTCTTTCTGGTTAATGACCAAAAAGCAATGATTTTTTACAGAAATATAAATATTAGCTACTTCTATGTCCCTATGTTTTCCTTTTTGGTGATGCATTATTTTTATAAGAACTAGAACCCTCAAAAAATGCTCAAAATTGTCTATTCAGACTGCTGTCAACAGAGGCCTAGTGTACAAATTTGACATCTATTAACGAAAAAAAAAAACGTAGGGGCATAGTATAATATCCTTCTTATTCAGTTTATGAAATATCTTTTAAATTGGTCCAATATTGGAGGAGGAAATAGGCGAGAGCCAAACATCGAAATGTGAATTTTTACATAGGCTATTCAGTTGGATCTGCAGTTGTCCTTATCGCACGAATTTGAGGGCGGAGCGCTCGCAGAGCGACAGCAATAGTTTCTTCAAATAACTAATTTTCAAAAGTCTGGCTGCCCGCAGTTCCTCTTATCCATACTAATATTATAAATTCGAAAGTAACTCTGTCCGTCTATCTGTCTGTCTGTCTGTCTGTCTGTTACCTTTTTACGCCTAAACCACTGAACGGATTTCGATAAAATTTGGCAAGGCTATAGATGGTATCCTGGGGACGGACATAGGCTACTTTTTTTTTCAAAAATAATCCTACAGGGGGTGATATAGGGGATGAAAGTTTGTATGGGAAACTCAGTATTTCTTAAGTTAGGGATGTGAAAATTAAAATGTATGCTTTTGATAGGAAATAAAGAAATATGCGGTTCAGCGTTTTTGAAAAATCATCCCCTAAGGGGGTAAAATAGGGGTTGATTTTAAAATTTACAAAACTGCATGGATTTCGACAAAATTTGGCAAGGCTTTATATAGCATCCTGGGGAAGGCCATAGGATACTATTTTTTCAAAAATAATACTAGAGGGGGTGATATAGGGGATGAAAGTTTGTATGGGAAACTCAGTATTTCTTAAGTTAGGGATGTGAAAATTAAAATGTATGCTTTTGATAGGAAATAAAGAAATGCGGTTCAGCGTTTTTGAAAAATTATCCCCTAAAGGGGTAAAATAGGGGTTGATTTTAAAATTTACAAAACTGCACGGATTTCGATAAAATTTGGCAAGTCTTTATATAGCATCCTGGGGAATGACACAGGCTACTTTTGGTCTTAAAAAATAATCCTACAGGGGGTGATATAGGGGATGAAAGTTTGTATGGGAAACTCAGTATTTCTTAAGTTAGGGATGTGAAAATTAAAATGTATGCTTTTGATAGGAAATAAAGAAATATGCGGTTCAGCGTTTTTGAAAAATCATCCCCTAAGGGGGTAAAATCGGGGTTGATTTTAAAACTTACAAAACTGCACGGATTTCGACAAAATTTGGCAAGGCTTTATATAGCATCCTGGGAAAGGACATAGGATACTTTCAAAAACAATACTGGAGGGGTGATATAGGGGATGAAAGTTTGTAAGGGAAACCCAGCATTTCTTAAGTTAGGGATAACAAATTTATGCTATTGGTAGGAAATAAAGAAATATGCGGTTCAGCGTTTTTGAAAAATCATCCCCTAAAGGGGTAAAATAGGGGTTGATTTTAAAATTTACAAAACTGCACGGATTTCGATAAAATTTGGCAAGGCTTTATATAGCATCCTGGGGAAGGACAGGCTACTTTTGGTCTTAAAAAATAATTCTACAAGGGGTGATATAGGAGATGAAAGTTTGTATGGGAAACTCAGTATTTCTTAAGTTAGGGATGTGAAAATTAAAATGTATGCTTTTGATAGGAAATAAAGAAATATGCGGTTCAGCTTTTTTGAAAAATCATTCCCTAGGGGGGTAAAATTGGGGTTGATTTTAAAATTTACAAAACTGCACGGATTTCGACAAAATTTGGCAAGGCTTTATATAGCATCCTGGGAAAGGACATAGGATACTATTTTTTCAAAAATAATACTAGAGGGGGTGATATAGGGGATGAAAGTTTGTAAGGGAAACCCAGTATTTCTTAAGTTAGGGATAACAAATTTATGCTATTGGTAAGAAGTTAAGAAATATGCGGGTCAGCGTTGTATAAAAATCATCCTCTAAGTGCCTAAAATAGGGGGGTTGATTTTAAAATTTACAAAACTGCACGGATTTCGATAAAATTTGGCAAGGCTATAGATAGCATCCTGGGAAAGGACATGGGCTACTTTTTGTCTTAAAACATAATCCTACAAGGGGTGATAAAAGGGATGAAAGTTTGTATTGGAAACCCAGCATTTCTTAAGTTAGGGATATGCCCTATGTTTTCCACATGAACGTTCCCATGGGATATTTTCCGACATCCACGCGGGCGAAGCCGCGGGCAAAAGCTAGTGTACTATAATCAAACAACTCTTATTTTGTTCAGAGGTTGCATCAGATAGGGCTCTAATCTCAGACATATCAACATTGGTAATAGGTACTAGGAAAAGTAGACAAATACTTATTATGACCTTACTAGGAACAATACTATTATTATAGTACCCTTCGTACTCTGCTTATACTCTGTACAATATAACCAAGATTCAATTATCTATTCATTATCATACTGTTTTTAAACCATTACTCATCAAAAACATTTATTATTAATCTAAAATAAACTTTAAAAGCTTCGAGATAAAGTGCAAGTTACTTTGATGAACTACAACAGTGTAGTTCAATAACTGTTATTGCAAAATAAACTGTAAGCGGTAAGAAATTAAGTTCAAAATTGTTTGGTCAAAGTGTAAAATGTAGTTCATAATTCACGGTGAGAGCGAGATAGGTGCATTTTTGTCTGTGGTAGAAAGAGATGGAAGGTTGAGTGTACAGACGTAGATAAAAGTGTTGGCATTTAGTTTTTATTTCATGGATTGTTGTGCTAAAGTAAACTGATATTGATTTTTATTTGGTCTTAGGAGACTTCTTGAGCTATTCTGGAAAGTAATAAATAAGTATTGCATTGGTTAACAGCAACAGCATAAAAATAAACAAAAACCGGCCAAGTGCGAGTCGGAATCGCACACGAACGGTTCCGTACCACCTTACAATATTTAACAATACATAATTTTATTATTATAAAAAAATACTTCAGTTTAAAAAACTTGTCTTTTGTATTTTGGGGCACACCCTCAAATTTTTTTGTTGATATAGAGGCAATAGAAATACACTATGTGAAAATTTCAACTGTTCACCCCATGAGATACAACCCGCTGACAGACACACAGACGGACGGACGGACAGCGGAGGCTTGGCAATAGGGTCCCGTTTGGCATCCTTCGGCTAACCCTAAAAAAAAATCAATCAATCTGCCTAGAACCCTGTTCGTAGACCAAACCAAAAGTTTCATACAAACCTTGTCCTGATTATTACAAACACAAAAACAAAAAAAAGAATTCTTTGTGTCAATTAGAGGCAACCGTTCTGAAGTGATGCGCGTATACAGCGTGTAACGTTAAATGCGCAAAACCTCTTAAGGGGTCATTATACTCATCATTATGAACAACTTTTACTATAGCACCAAACCTGAAATCGCGAAAAAAAAACAGCTGCTCAGTACATTTTATGTTCGCATAATTCGTCAAAATGTGGGGAACAGCTGATTTTTTTCGCGATTTCAGGTTTAGTCCCATAAGTAAAAGTTGTTCATAATGATGAGTACAATGATCCCTTAAAAGATTGCCACTGTTTACACGTACACCCTGTATAGATATAGATTTAAATCAAAAGTAGGTTGATTTAAATCTATATCTATACAGGGTGTACGTGTAAACGTAGTTAAACATTACAGTAGTACCCAACTGATAAGGCGCGTCGTGAATCTTCGTTCGCACAGAAAAGAAAGTATGGCCCCGAAGATTAACGAGAATACTTAAAACTTACAATCAACCTTAGATCACTACTATAAGGTTCATAATACACTACAGCTGTTAGTTCCGTCTCACTCGCAAGTATGGCGGCTGTCAAGCGGCGCGCGCTAACATGGCGGCAGCTACCGACCAATAGCGGTACAGGAAAAAGCGTGGAGCGTGCCGATTGGTCAATAGCATTTCCCGCGCTTTGAAAATTCATCTTCTGCGCAGGTACATCGATAAGCCATATTAGTTGAGTACTACTGTACAAATTTTTTTTTTTTTTTTTTTTTTATTTAAGATGGGTTTGCTCTTATCTCTCTTATATCTCTCTTACAAATTAACTGTTCTACTTCAAACAACAATATTGCCAAAGTGGAACACATCAATTTCTATGCGCAAACGCAATCCGTTAAAAATAAACCACAGCTAGTTTACTTGGCTGACGAATTTGTACGTAGGTTTGTATCTACGTCATCGCCTTACGTGTAGTAAACGAAATACAAACGTTTTGTTGATTTAGTCCGTCACCATTTTAGCTCAGTATAGAACTACAGTCAAAATGAAAAGTAATTTATTCAAATTAGGCTGAGTCAATCAGCACTTTTCGAACGTCAAAATGACAATTAAACTTTTTAAACTTTCGCGATTTCTATATACATTTTATAACAACAACAATGAGAACTAAAAAAAAACCGGCCAAGTGCGTGTCGGACTACGCACAATAAAGGGTTCCGTCCGTAGTTGGGATTAAATTAATTATCCCAAGAACAAACTTAACATTATAGTTGAAAAACATGTTCTCCCATACATTCCAACAGTAAATGTAAGTTTGTACTCACACTATTGACAGATTTACCATGTTATTTGAAGACCACAAACTTCTTATAGGTATAGAACTATTTTCTGTATTTTTTTCAAAATTTTAGGCTCGGTAGTTTCGGAGATAAGGGGGGAACGGTCAATTTTCGTCTATTTTCTTAAATAACTTTAAAACTTTTTATTTTAAAATTATAAAAAAAAAATATATTTGAGACTCTCATAGTAAGCCCTTTCATTTGATATGTCACACGGTACAGTTTGCAAAACTTTTTTTTTTAATTTTCTTATTTGTCACGTAAAAGTGACCCCCATATTCAAAATTCATTTATTTACTTTAGCCGTACATGTTTGGGTCACAGAAATCCATATGTATACCAAATTTCAACTTAATCGGTCCATTAGATTCGGAGCAAATCGGCTGTGACAGACGGACAGACAGACAGACAGACACACGAGTGATCCTATAAGGGTTCCGTTTTTTCCTTTTGAGGTACGGAACCCTAAAAAGAAAAAAAGAAAGGAAAGAAAAGGAATATCGCAATAACACCCGTTCTCGTTGTTGTTGTTATAAAATGCGTCAAAATGACAGTCAGACAGTCCCCCGCAGCCCGCCCTTCACCACTTCCTAGTGCTTTAGCTGGGGAGAAGTAGCGGAACAAACTGTCCAGCAGCACAGCTGTCTGTTCAGTTAGAAGAACTTGATTCTATACAATAATCAATCTGCCTAGCCTTTGTCCAACTATGTTGGGGTCGGCTTCCAGTCTAAACGGATGCAGCTGAATACCAGTATTTTATATGGAGGGGTTGCCTATCTGACCTCCACAACCCAATTACTGTGTAATACGTAGACCTTGGTAAGACTGGTTGTCAGACTTTCGGACTTCTGACGACCCGTAACGACTGTCAAAGATCCACAAATGACAGCCTGGACCAACGGCTTAACGTGCTTTCCGACGCACGTAGAAGTCTCGGTAGGTATGTAAAGATGGTCACCAATCCACTGACCAACACCGGCAAGCGTAGCTTAACCTGATGGATCGACCCGTATCGCTGTTATTACTTAGCCACGAGCTCCCTTATACAGGGTGTTTGGCAGAACGTAGAACATACGAAAATGGTGGATAGGTGGAGTCATCTGCTACTTACTCAGCCCTAATTTATTTGGCGCCAGCCCCCTGGATATTAAAAAATGTTTTTTTTTTTTGCTTTCTTCTTGTTTAACCACTTTCTTAACTTTAAAGTGTAATTTTTATTTAAAATGGGTAAAACAGGCAATATCAAGAAACTCCACAACCTCTTTAATTAAAATAAAAAGCTCCAATAACAGTAATAAAAAATCACGATAATTAATAATAACACTTTTGCCCTTACCGATACACAGACAGCCGTATCTATTGTGTAATAGTTATTATCTCTGACTCACGTGGATGAGAACCACGGAATGACGTAGGTTTACATGGCGATGGCGATGTAGCAGGGGTTACCGTCCGTGACTTCGTGAAATGGGGTTGTTTCCCGGAAGCTTCGCCACAAGAGAGCGCTGATTTGTCACTTGTCAAAGTCATCTTGAAGACAAAGCGACCAATCGGCGACAAGAAAAAAAAACAGCGCCATCTCGCGGATTTTTTTGAACAAGTTATGTGAATGAAAACCTTTGGCAGTTGAATTAAACTAATAATACTTAGCGCCATCTACGTGGAACTAATTTGACAGTTTTCTTCCCCGTTACTGAAGTTTTTGAAGGAGCAATGTAATTTTTTTTTATGAAAAACCAACTTATATTTACAGTTTGCACCACACATAAGTTATCAGTCAATACTAATGACGACAGTTATCTATCTATCTATACAAATAAAAAGAGATGTCCTGAACAACAACAAGAATGGACAGAGATTCCCTTTATAATGTAGACAAGGAATAAGAAAGAATTTCCCGTTAGTACGTTCCAGTGGGATATTTTCTGACGCCACGCGGGCGAAGCCGCTGGCAAAAGCTAGTATAATCATAATATTAGATTAAATTACATAAAACTAGACAAAATTAAATTAAATTAAAGAAAATTAGACAAAATTAGATAGAATTGGAATAAAATTATGAATAACGAGATACAATTTAATTTACTCCAAGGAGATTGTACTGGGTAATGGACTCCAGATAACGAGTAGCAGCGTTCAAGAATCAGAAATCTCCGTTCAATACTCGCAAAGACATCTGAGGATTCGTCATAATATAGCAAACTGTTATTAATAATGCTCATAATAAAGCACAAGAAATATTCTGCCTGAAAAATACATGACGCGCCGATTTTAAAAAAATTGGGCAGGAGAAATGATGATGAATACGCCTGTTTCCGGGAGGCTCGAAGACTATTTATGAGGTGTAATAAGAATAAGAGGGAATTTAGGGCCTTAGCACAGGTACGCCGCTAAACCGAACATGATGTTCCGCTGGTCGAGTCGCGGAACATTATGCGAGTCAGTTGAATTGAACTACTGCGGTTTCGCGACCGAGGGGTGCTAAATTTGCTAATTTCCTGAAGAGCCCATACTACCTCAGCTTTTTATCTCGCTCGCACGATGCTGCTCGCGGACTGAGAGCGGCTGCGGTGCTGGGCGCCGATAGTTTAGGTAGTTGCTTTTTACGGGGAAAATAATGGTAATTTGAAAAAAATAAAAACATATGACCTGCTTTATAGTTACTTCAGTTAGTAATTAGTATGCAAAGTTTCATAATCTAATTTGAAGTATTTTTGGAATACTAGCGGTTTATTGTTCGGTTTGGAGGTAACTTTGGATTTTTTTTTCTGTCGAGAATATTTTATGGAATCGTGTTTTGTCAAACATTAGTAGTACCTACTTAACATTAATCCTCAACTTTACCATATATTTATTTCAAAATTAATGCTGCAGTATTTTCGACATAACGGAGGATCATGCTAAGTCATTTGAGGTAGTATTAGGCTCTACTACAAATCGGTTTCGATTATCAACTTTGTGAGAAGTGGAAGTAGATAAGACGAGATTATTCGAACCGGAGAACACACTCAACTTGAAGACGATTGAGTAGTGTTCAAAAATTCGACCGTTAACTTAACAAAAAGAATGACTATCTTCTTTAGGATAAGTATGTGTATACGAGATACACATACTTATCTGTTGTATAACATAATATAACAATATTATCTGCACTGACTCACGTGTTAACGAGTCGTGGTATATAAAGAAGCTCAGTTTACATGGAGGTGAGTTTTATTCCGAAGAGTTTACTAAAAATTTATTAACTTTTTGTGCAGTATCAGCCCGGAGGGCCCCCCCTTATTACTTCGAACTTAAACCACAGATTAATACAGATGGGGACACTCCGCAAAATCATTTAAATAAAAAGCGACTCTTGCTACGATACAGTAAAGTGCAATTCAGGTCGCAGAACGCTTATTACCTACAGTTATATTCAACTACAAGTTGCCTCTTTTTCTATCGCGTAACTCTTACACCTCCTGACGTACTGAATTAGCCCCGCGGACGGGGCCCGCCGCGTACTTTTAGCTTCATACCTAAACTGCGGAGTGTCCTATCTGTATTAATCTGTGCTTAAACATAACTGGCTAATTGTGGGTGTAGTATATGTACACTTCTGCCCAAGCCTTCGGTGATTACACGCATGATGTTTTATATTATGTACCGGATGGCCCATAAGTCCTTAGACATGTAAATAATTTTAAAATAAAAAACTAATAACAATAAGAAATATCTTTGATTTCGTAGTAATCTTTACAAAATGGGAATTATTTTTTGGAAATTACACTATCCAAATGTAATCCGTTACGATCACGGCACTCCTGTAAGCGACGTCTAAAACTATGGATGACTGCGCGGCAAGTCCGTTTTGTGATATAATATATATCGCACACCTAGATCTAAACTGAGACAACTCAAAAAAGGTCATTTTTCAAGAGACGATAAAAACGTTAATATATCTGCATTTTTTGTTACGGAAGTTATACAATTTAATTTGATTCTAGATAATAAATAGCTTGTAAAATGTCACTGTATACAAACTGGGGCTAAAATTCAATATTTTTTATCGATAATCACCGTTTTTCAAACATAACTCAAAATTAACGATTTTTGAGTTGAGTTGTGATATGTGTCTAAGGACTTATATGGGTCACCCCGTAGTAACAGTTATTGTAGTTTTATTCTCTCATAATCACTGTCAGTCGCTCCATGTAAAATACTGGTATTCAACTGCATCCGGTTAGACTGGAAGCCGACACCAACAAAGCTGGGAAAAGGTTAGGCAGATGATGATTTGAGAAAAGAGGCTGGTAACAAAGATGTGATCATGATAGAGATTTAAGCAGATGTAGTTAATGTTTAGATTTTTATTAAAAAATGGATTGGATTAGAGAAGAAATTAGACAAGATGTTGTGTGTCCTTAATTAGAGTAATACAAGAGAAAGAAGTTAGTCAGGTACTAACTTCTTTCTCTTGTATTACTCTAATTATCACTATAAATAAATGAAAAAAAAACCCGTAAGTTTATACAGTTCGAAACACAAAAATTTTCGTTTTTAAATTACTCATCGTCTATATTTATGGTAGAAACGAATGTAACGTGTTTCAGTTAAAACTATAAGCACATCAAGGTAGTTCACTAATTCGTTTTTTCGCCTCATTTCCTTTTTATTGTCAGGAACTTATCTCTTTAACTGTAACAAGCCTCAGAACAAAAATTTTCTTCACAACTTTTATAAAACATAACAAAAAAATTGTTTTACATTTAGATGTTTGTTGTTTGTCAGTAGTCCTCAAACAAAAATATACCGTTTACATTAAACCTCAAAAAAAAAACTTGTAATAAAAACTATTACATTCTCACTTACAAGTCTTACAACACAGCGCCATGTGAACCCGCTTTACACTGCCGCATGCTACACCACGTTTCATTTGGCTAGTTCGCTACCAGTGTGCGTCTGAATCACGTAAACTTACTACACCTTTTATGTTGATTCGGTTAAAAAATACACAACCATTTCCAAAAAAAAAAAATCTAAATGTCAAAAAAATTACATGAAAGACGTTGAATTTTGTGGTGCAAGTTTAAAAAAAAATTGGCAGAATTGTAATTATTATAAAGAGAAAAATGTGTTCCGTCTGTGTTTATTTTGTTATCTAAGAAAATTAAAAATAGGTGTCGTTTTAATGTGCAATTTGACTTTAGGTCAATTTTGGAAGTGTTAAAATAGTGATTATAAGTGTCGAATTTGGCACAAAAGTGATTAGTGTTAAAATGCTACGAAATATCATAAATATGCATAAGACAAAATGTGAGTTTATAAACAAAGAAACATGTTAAAAGTGATTACTTAGTGAAATAAAAACAAACAAAAGAATAATGTTTTAAACACTTTTGGAACTAAAAAAGTGATTGAAATATTTGGTGTCAGACAAAAAGTGCTACAAAAGTTGGATATTTCTACTAATTATCTGATTATTATACAATCAGTTCTATTTATCACATAAACGTTTATAAAAACGTTTCCTCTCGTGATGAATGGATTCAAGTAAAGGTAACGAGATCATTAATCTTTATATTACAAATTCACCTCATATGCGATTAATATGATAGATAGATAGATAGAATACTCTTTATTATGCACACCATAAAAATTACAGATATAAATTTGAAATTTTACATAGGGTGACACAATGGGCGGTCTTATCGCTAAAAGCGATCTTTTACAGACAACCTTTGGATGGATTATGGGGAGAAAGGAGAGAATACTGTAGGTAGTCTGTGGTGTACCATATATACATACAATTTATACATACATAAATACAGATACTTGTATAAATATATACTTATATATACTACTTGAAAAACTGATACTCCTTGGTAAGACTGGTTGTCAGACTTTCGGGCTTCTGACGACCCGTAACGACTGTCAAAGATGCACGAATGATAGCCGGGACCAACGGCTTAACGTGCTTTTGAGGCACGGAAGAGTCTCGGTATGTAAAGATACCCGGAAAGCGTAGCTTAACCTGATGGATCAACCCGTGGGCCTGTTATTACTTAGCCACTAGCACCTCATATACTCATTATCATTAATCATTATACAGGGTGTAAGGGACAGCCCTCCGCAAACTGATAGGGTTAATTCAGTATGTCATACTAAGATGACCGGTACATGAAATTTTTTCAGGAACGTTAAGGGAATCCAATAAACCTGATTTGTTTGTGTTTTTCTGCACAAATCGGAGCGTCTGTTACTGGTTGGGAGGGGTAGGTAATAGGTATGCGGTGAGTTCGATGAACTCTGTAGCTAGACAGAAAGTGAACAGCTGATTTCACGCGTCGTTCGTTAGAGTATTTCTACATCCATTGCTGGTTTTTGTTTTGAGTTTTGTTTTATTGCTGTTTTTTTTACATAAATGGAGTGCTACGAACACACAATGTAATTTTACATTGAAGTAAAGAATATGTAACTGAAATAAATATTTAAAAAATTAAAATTTTCCTAAGAAAATTTCCGGTGGAATATGATTCAAAATGAGGAGCTGAATGCACCCTGTTAGTTTGCGGAGGGCTGTCCCTTACACCCTGTATAAAAAAACCGCATCAAAATCCGTTGCGTAGTTTTAAAGATTTTATTTGATTTTATTTATTTATTTATTGATCTAAGCATACTTAGGGACAGACAGACGGGAAACGACTTTGTTTTATACTATGTAGTGATTCATTCACCTCATCTGCGTAGCCATTTCCCAAATGTTGGGGTCGGCTTCTAGTCTATTCGAAGCCAGCTGAATACCAGTATTTTACATGGAGCTATTGTCTATCTACCCTAAACCCTAGTAACATCATTGTATTACGATTCTCCACCTTAAGGCGAGTGGTGCCACCATCTAGCGCCACCATTAACACGTTGGCGGACAGTAACAACCACAGGCTAAAAGTCATACGACAGTACGCCTGTCGACGTCTGACTTTTTACTAGCTTAAAATCAGTACGCCACACGACGACCGATTTTCCATACTATTCTAAAGAACGGCATGTTGTACTGTCACCACAGGTATAATTAAGACTTTCGTACTGTCACTACACAATTTTTGTCCTTACGTCAAAGAAAGTACCGCCACGGTTCAAGTTTCTATGCAAAATACCATGCGTTGTGACACTACGCCCGTGGGCAATGTATGAAAATAATCACTGACATACTGTCCGCCAATGTATGACGAAAAAAACCATAAGTCTGGAGATATAGAACATTTTGAAATTTTACATTGGATTACAGGGCTGATATTATGCAGTCATAGTTGACATGATTTGACAAAAAATTGTACTAGGCGTTCAGAAATCAGAGGTGATTCACATTAAGTACTTAGTTTCCTAGTACGGAAGATACTGCGTCATCCATCACCTTTTGTAATTTTCCTAAAAGTCGACAAGGGGATTATGTCAAGAGAATACATAGTCGCTCCATATAAAATACTGGTATTCAGCTGGTTAGACTGGAAGCCGATTCCGTCATAGTTGGGGAAAAGCAGGCAGCAGTGTTCTCATGTCCGTTTGTCATGTTATCCTATTCCTTTATTCCCATTTGCCCCCTTTGAGTTAAGGTCTCTGTAGCCCCATGAAACATGAGGCTCCAGGGGCTAGTGTGAATCTTTGGGTTCATTCGAGTAATTGAGTCTGGTTAACCCGTCGCGCGCAACGCAAAATGGTTGAAAGGCCTACATTGTCCTCACATACCTATTAACACTGTTATTTGAAAACATTGCAAAAGCCAATTATTTTTAAAAGAGTAACCATGGAGTTTCTTGCCGGCTCTTCTCCATAGGAAACGACCAATTTGGAACCGTGCACCTAGCTTCTGACGTTTCATAATGTGCCCATGTAGGTTTAAGGCGCAGATTTCCTGAAAACGATCAAAAAGGTTGTTTTTTAAAGCTGTGTATCTCATAAACCGTAAATAATTTTGACATGTAAAAAAAATATGATATTTTCAAGTCCTTTTCGCATACAGTAATGGAAGCCAAAACATAATTAAACATACTTTAATGCATCAAAAAAATCTTTAAACATACCTCCTAATAATCTTTAAAAGCTGTTTATCCCTTCATTAGCAATTATAATTATAATTAAAAATATAACATGAAATGTCAAATTCCAAACTGCATCCAGTGATGGATTACTTTTTATTAAATAGTTAATTTCTAATTTTATACGATTTTATTTGCACTTTTACGATATAATTCCGGTGCGCGTGAGAATCTTCTATCTCGTGCGTCAAACTAGACAGCCACAAAGCCATTTCACTTACACACAGAGTTAAAACACGCTTGGAACCAGGGCCTTAAGTATGCGAAATTAAATATTTTAGGTTTTATGTGAAATTAAATATTTTGATTTTGAATCGACATTTTAATACTTACCTACACCACACGGATCGGTGCATTTCATTAATTCATATGAAATTCTTTGTAGGAACTAGCGAGTACAGATTTGTGCCTAGTTATAATGGCAATTAGCTTACCCCCATATTACGTTGGGACTTATCGTGTGAACTATACACCTCTGCTTGCCCTTCATGGTAAACAGACGTGATAGTACATTCTGACGTCACATAATGACGTACCTATGTTTACCTCTGTTATCTACATATTCTATATGGTACTTAAACTCTTTGTATATTGTTATAAATTGCGCTTTTTGAGCTGAACCGGAACGACTTTGTGTGAGAATGTCTTTAAGGTGGAACTAGTCGATATTTTTTCCAAACAAATTGCGGGGGGGGGGGGGGGGTGATTATTACTCCACTGTTTAACACTGTGCATCCAAAGTTAAACATGATATAGTTTTGTGTTGTCTGTGTGGAAACAAAACAGTAAAATAAAAAGCCATTAAAAAGTTATGATCCAACAAAGATTCGTTTTTCTTGACTATTTAACGCAACTTTGGGCGTAAATAAGTAACAAAAGAAGTGTAAAATCTCCAAAACAAAGTTCGGTACCGACAAAGCTCAATTAACGAAAACTTTAATAAACTTTATTTGTAACTAGCTTTTGCCCGCGGCTTCGCCCGTGGATGTTGGAAAATATCCCACGGGAACGTACTACCGGGAAATAATTCCTTATTCTTTCCTTCCGTATGGAACCTCTGTGCAAAATTTCAGCTTTGTAGGTCCATGGGTTTAGGTTGGGCGTTGATGAGTCAGTCAATCAGTCAGTCAGTCAGGACTTCTCTTCTTATTTATACAACATTAGTTTTTGTTTACACTAAACCCGAAAAGGGGTCATTGGACTCGCGAAAAAAAATCAGCTATTCCATACATTTCTGTTTACTTAAATCGAAAAAATATATGGAACAGCTGATTTTTTTTTTCGCGATTTCAAGGTTGGTCCCATATTTTCGAAATTTTTTCCGCGTTCGTTTCACTATTACTGGTTTTACTTTACTACTACTAACTATTTATATTTTAGTAGCGTCTAACTGCTCATCAATGATACTATCTCTGTCGGAAACGATGCCAGGGGAGATAGCGTGCTTTTTGGCCAACCCCACCAGTGACTTAGCGACTAGTTGAACCTTAAACAAAAATATGTATTGTGTACGCTAAAATGTAAAATAAATATCGTGGGTAATCGTGTTACCCAGTAACTGGTTTGTGGATAGGCTGTCGGCCTGTCGCTCCAAGTATAATACTTTCAATTCAGGTGCATCGGGTTAGACTCGAAGCTGACCCCAACATAATTGGGAACGTAAAAGGAGTGAATCGACCACGCACAGCCAAATCTACTGAAGGAACATGAAATTAATTTGGAAGATATGTTCATTAGATAGTTTAAAGCTGGACTTTTAAAGTATCGTCCAAAAATCTGACGGGGGTTTGAATTTTGAGTTTGAGAAGAGAGAATTAGAGGAGCTCGTGGCGAAGTACTTAATAACAGCCGCACGGGTCGATCCATCAGGTAAAGCTACGCTTGCCGGGGTTGGTCCGTAGATGGGTGACCATCTTTACATACCGAGATGCCTTCGTGCCTCGAAAAGCACGTTGAGCCGTTGGGACCGGCTTTCATTCGTGGATCTTTGACAGTCGTTACGGGTCGTCAGAAGCCCGAAAGTCTGACAACCAGTCTTACTTCGTAATACCCAGTTACTGGGTTGTGGAGGTCAGATAGGCAGTCGCTCCATGTAAAATACTGGTATTCAGCTGCATCCGGTTAGACTGGAAGCCGACCCCAACATACTTGGGAAAAGGCTAGGCAGATTGATTGGGTTTGAATTTTGTATGCGACCGAAGTTGTAAGTACTAATGATACAAAAATAGACAGCACTTTTTACAAGGCGTGGTCTGACCTTTATGAGTCCCATAGCCAAGCCCGGTAGGAGTGGAGTGTTATCGTGATTGATCGCCATTCCCCATGGGCGCCATGGGCAGTGACTCATGGAATGTTACGTCTCTATGGCGTATTTTTAGCGATGGTTTTAGTATGACGCTTGTGTTAGGAGTTATGTTGTCTTTGCGAAGTGTATTGTGTTATGATTAGCTGTAAAAAAAAAGATTTTTTAGTGAGAAGAACCTTTGCTGGTTTTATTAGTGAAGTAGAATTAGTGCTCCAAAAATGTAAGTAAAGTTATACTTGAAGCATTTTTGAACCTTTCATTTGATAGGGTTAAAGGGGAAAGCCAAAGGAAAGACAGTTCTATAAGGATTCCAATAGAACTTAAAGTTTGTTATCCTTTTCTTTGGGTGACTGGTAATTAGTGACCGATACTTAAACACATGATTGTACTCATGATAACAAACAACTTTTACTACCAAACCTGAAATCGCGAAAAAAAAATCAGCTGCCCCATACATTCATGTTCGCGTAACTCGTCAAAATGTAGGTACTGAATAGATGATTTTTTTTTCGCGATTTCAGGGGTGGTCCTATAGTAAAAGTTGTTCAAAATGATGAGTACAATGACCCCCTAGGGGGTTTAGTATAAAAAAAACTAATATTGTATAGGTCTATGGTCCCTTGAGCTCTAAAAAACTAATATTGTATAGGTCGATGGTACCTTGAGCTCTAAAAAACTAATATTGTATAGGTCGATGGTCCCTTGAGCTCTAAAAAACTAATATTGTATAGGTCGATGGTCCCTTGAGCTCTAAAAAACTAATATTGTATAGGTCGATGGTCCCTTGAGCTCTAAAAAACTAATATTGTATAGGTCGATGCTCCCTTGATCTCTAAAAAACTAATATTGTATAGGTCGATGGTCCCTTGAGCTCTAAAAAAAAGCTTCAAACTTCTAAACTAAATCAACGCAGTAAAAAAATACGGTCCTTTATGCGACATATTTTGATATTCGCAAGTAAATTAAAACTTGTAGGGTACTTCCCGCTGACCTAGAATCATGAAATTTGGCAAGATTTAATTATTTATCACAAATACTCCATCCTCCTCACTGTTTATTACCTTTACTTGTGCTGTGAGAGCTTGCTTCTTGCCAAATTTCATGATTCTAGGTCAACGGGAAGTACCCTATAGGTTTTGATTTATTTGCGAGTATCAAACTATATCGCATAAATGGCTGTATTTTTCTTGCGTTGACTTAGAAGCATGATTTTTTCGAGTTCCAAGGGACCGACTTACGTATTTATTATTAATTTCAACTTGATAGGTACTATCAAGGATTTTTGCGCCTCACCCCATAAGAAAAAGGGTCTTGAGTTCTTGACAGACTGACAGACAGACAGACGGACAACGAAGTGATACTAATAACGGTTCCGTTTTTTCCTTTTGAGGTATGGAACTCTAAAAATGTCTTTAGCCAACATCAGTTCATAAGTTGTTAGTGAAGACAAATACTAGAGCGATTTCTCTCTTACAATGAGTTACTCACATGGTAATAGTACTCAGAAGGTTATCTTTTAATTTATAATTAAAGAAATAAACATTGCTAACAGAAATATGCATTGATGGTATTCCAAGTAAAGTTAGGTATGATTTGTACTTGGTAAAAAAATATTTACAAAGCTGCATCCGTTGTAGACAGATTATTTTACGCCTACACATATTTATTTTGATTCATGCCGTCAATTTCAAGTCTAATCATCATTCAATCTGCCTGCCTTTTCCCAACTATGTTGGGGTCGGCTTCCAGTCTAACCGGATGCAGTATTTTACATGGAGCGACTGCCTATCTAACCTCCACAACCCAGTAACTGGGTAATACGATACCCCTTGGTAAGACTGGTTGTCAGACTTTCGGGCTTCTGACGACCCGTAACGACTGTCAAAGATCCACGAATGACAGCCGGGACCAACGGCTTGACGTGCTTTCCGAGGCACGGAGGAGTCTCGGTATGTAAAGATGGTCCTCCATCCACGGACCAACCCCGACAAGCATAGCTTAACCTGGTAAATCGACCCGTGCGGCTGTTATTACTTAGCCACGAGCTCCTCTTTTCTTAAGTGACTATGTGAAATAAAATATTTTGATTTTGAAAAATTAATAAAAAAATACGCCTCGACTTGAGAACTCCTTTTTGTTGTCGGTTAAACATATGATGCAATACAAGTACGAGTGAGTAGGTATACTGTATTACATGAAACGCACATGTAAGAAGCACTCGCTAATTTATAATTAGTCTAAAACAATGACATCATAAAGATTCTTTGTTCGGTGTATGTCGAGATAAGGCAGTAGGTACCTAACTTCTTATCAAGCCGAATTGTAATAATTGTAATTATAAAACAGCTGGCAGAGGAGATTTATCTAGTATGTTAGTGACATAAGTTTATGAAATGTCGTTGCCCGAAAGTTTATGGACCCTGACTAAAAAATAGTCACGAAAATCTAGTTATAATTTAAGAGGATACATTGAAGCGTGGCTTAGCTCGGTGTGTAAGTGAAATGGCGTTATGGCTGTCTAGTTTGACGCGCGAAAGGACTCCCGCGCACCGGAACTAAACGCGCTTCGTTTAAATTTGTAAGACACCTTTTCAGTGCCTGTTGCAAAAAAAATCTATCTTTCTTATTTGCAAAATATTTGGGCAAACGTCATCTAAAACTGTTCCAAATTTCAAGTTGATAGCATTAGTAGTTCTTGAGATATCCAGCTGTGACAGATGGACAGACAGACTCGCATCGTAAGGGTTCCTTTTAACCATTTTGGTACGGGACCCTAAAAATCAGCAGTCCCAAACATTTGAGTCGAGTAGCTATTGAAGTTTTGTATGGTCCCATGGAGAAAGGTTAGTTCTGTTTAATGGTCTTTCAGGTATCACATCCTTAAATATGACCAGCAGACATCTTTATTATCATGCTGGTAGTACTATTCAGTGTTCGCGATTTGGTTTCCAAACATAAACAAAATGTGTTTTTGGATAAACAACTTTAAAACCCATACAGAAAGTTCAGTTTGCGCTACAACTTCAAAAATTTTTCTGACTTTTTCAGTAGTTGTTCTGAAATCAACTTAATTTACTCCACTAAAAGTTGATATTCGTTTAGGTGGAACAAACAAGGATTTCAGTTGACGTTAGCTATAAATGAACTGATAATTTTAACTGACTTTAATTTGAAGAGCGTGCAAGTTTTAATGAATACTAAATGAAAATGGAACGGTGAGGCTATACTGACAGGACGCTTGCCTTTTATAAAACTACAAAAGATAGTTTTTTGTAAAAAATCCACAATTTCATCAAATTCGTTGGTTAAGAGTACTTAGTCACTAGTGGCCCAGTGGTAACGACCCCGACGTACGAGTTGAACTTGTCTCTCTCTGTCTTACGAGGTCGTTCGAACTCAGGCAGGCGCTTCACTTTGTGTATCTAAATAATTTCATCACCACAGCTCTCAAAACGTAGGAAAACATCGTAAGGAAACCGGCATAGTCCCAGAACCAAACATTCCAAGACATGTGACATCTACCAAACAGCACTGGGCTCGCGTGGTAGATTACAGCCCACTCCCACTCACGAAGAGAGGAGGCCTGTGTTCCAGCAGTGGGTACATTGTAGGCTGATTAGAGATTGGTTGGATTGCTAGCATTTCTGAGTCTGAAATATATTCGTCTTCTTCTCCCCGACCGCAAATAGACGTCGGAAGAATAGCGGTCTTCTATTTGGTTGAAGCTGTCAAAGATTTCGGATTTGTGAACAGCGTATAGAAGACTCCTTCGTTATCATTAATTGATGTTCGATTCGGTACGGAAGCGTATCGAATGGTTGTGACTTGTGAAAAGCTATGCTGTATTCGTTTTTGCTGACATAAAGGCACAAATTCATACCTTGGTAAAAATATTAGCGAGTCAGGAAGGTGGTAGCGTTTTTTTTACTCCCGGCGTGAACGTAAACGAGGCAAAAGGAGGTAGCGTTGGAATGTCTTTGTATGGATGCTTTTTTATACACCCTAATATTCATTGGTTGATTGTCAATGTAAAAGGGGATTCCAGAGGAATCTGGTAACTCCCTTAATCAAACTTTGCATTGTGGGCGTGTTTCGTATGGTGTAATTATGATTCAAAATCCCGACGAGCAAATTCCATGTATGTATTCTCCTATATCTATGGATGGACTAATGGAAGATCATAATGGCTAGAAAGCGGGTGACTACCGAGATGACGACTAATAGAGAAGTGTGGAAGAAAAATACATGGTGCGCCAGCCCCACGTACATTGGGATAAGGGCAGGAAAATGATAATGATCATTTATAGATGCAATGAAACATTCCTGTTTCATAAAAACCCATTATGTAAGCAATTCAGGAATCTCACAATCAAGGAAAAGATGTGCATTGATTGTGTTTAGTGGAGCAATTGTGAAGTCAGAGGTGTGTCACAAATTATGGCAGATATGTGAATTCTTAAGTATTTTTATGCCTCATTTTTCCTGTGGAAATACTGTTGGTTCACTGGGATCTCCTTGTAGAACCACATAAACTCTTCAGAAATTCTTTTTATTTTTTCTGATGTCATTGCGATTTATCCAAGGATGATTTCGATGTTGGTCCCATGGAGAAAGTTGTTCAGTTTGATGGCCTGTACTCCAGTGGCGAGGTGTGGTGTGGTTTGTAAGAGAGAAGCCGGTCTTAACTTACTTATCAATAAAGTAAAAATTAATTTGGTAACTTTACTGAATAACAGAACCAAAAAGATGTTATCTCTACACAAACAAAACTTTCAATGTTTTAGACTAGAGAATGAAACTCAACTAAATTAAGTACCTACTATCATTCTTAAATGATTATAGGCATATAAAGAATCGAATACAATCATCAGTTGAATAGGTGATGTGATATACAATTAAATGTAGCACGCAACTCAAAGGGTCTCACGCCACAAGAGTTCCGTTCAGTCTGGCCCATGCCTGGAGCCGACTAGACGTTCCCTTTGAGCTGCAGTGTACTTACTGATAATCTGGTGGTTTTACTCCAAACACACAGTCCTAACAAGTGATCTTAGTGGACACCACAGGTGAAAAGTGAAAACTAAATAAAATGTGCAATATTCCTCCATCTCGTTCTCGCTGACGCATTTTTTCTATATATGTCTCTATCGTAAGCCGTTGTATAGCGTCTTGCTCTACTCGTCCATATCAAGCGGTGTCACGTGACCTAAAGTGACGTCATGACGGGATCGCTATTGGTATGAATTTTTAGTTCCCGATTATGACGTTTTGGCGCCAGGTTATTGTAGAACATTTTTTGCTGTTGTAATTCAAAGCTAATAGGCGTTTTTGTTGTTTGAATGTTATGGTGAATTAAATACCAGTAGCGTAACTATATTTTTTTTGGCAATAGTAGACAATATTGACTGTGCCATTTTTCAATAGCGGTATACAGTTGCTGATGCGAACTTCCGAAGAGAAGCCGGTAGGAATCGTGTTGTAAGGTGCTTTCGCCACTGCTGTACTCTGTATCACAACCTTAAATTTTACCACATCTTTCTGATACACCCTCACTAAGTATAAATAAATGCCCATTTCAGGGAACTTTTAATTCATTACAGCTTTCTAGATTTTATTTTTTATTAACACAGGCCATAAAAGAATATTTTAATTAAGAAACAATCATTGCAACACCCCTAGTGTTGCAACATTATTAAAAACAATAACACACTACCCACCATTGATAACAAAACATCACAAACTTTAGTATTTTTCCACATTTCAACTGACAAAATAAATATTAAATACTTACGTTGAGTCAAGTTCTTATCAAATGGGCAAATTATGAGTCAACACTCGGATGTGGGTTAATTGCTCATAGAAATGGTTAATTGTAAGTACGAATGCACTTTGTTATTGTCCACTAGCTGTAAATATACATAACATATCCAGTTTAAAAAAAAATCCGGCCAAGTGCGTATCGGACTACGCACAATGAAGGGTTCCGTGGTTGGGATAAAATTATCCCAGGACCTACATAAGTTCGTAATGTCATGATTTCCAAATAATAATAAATTTTGTTGATTTAAAATACTGAATTTAGAGTTGAAAGTATGTGATTTGACTCAGATGATTTTGTATCTGTGTTTTCGAGTAGTTAAAAAGTATCTCATTTGACATTTACCGCCAAAAAGTATGGCTGAAAGTTGGTAAAAAAACGTGATGTTTGGAGCGTCACCTAGTTTCTAAGTTAATTCTCTTGGATCTTCGAAACCTAAAGGTTGTCTAGAAATCTAGTCTATACTGATACTTATTGACTGCCTAGTTAAATAGTTTGTTCAATATTGTTACCCTGTACCAAGTTTGTATGTGTGCAAGAAGATAAAATATAAATATACCAATGAAAAGGTTTTTCATTACAGTAACTTCGTACTCACAATATTGAGAGATTTACTATGTTATTTTAAGACCACAAACTTCTTATAGGTTTTCCTGTCTACAGGTATAGAACTATTTTGTGTATTTTTTTCAAAATTTTAGGCTCAGTAGTTTCGGAGATAAAATTGACCATTCCCCCCTCGGAATGGTCAATTTTCGTCTATTTTCTTAAATAACTTTTAAATGATTTATTTTATAAATATAAAAAAATATATATTTGAGACCCTCATTGTAAGCCCTTTCATTTGATATGTCACACGGTCCAGTTTGCAAAACTTTATTTTTTAATTTTCTTTTTTGCCCCTTTTAGGTGACCCCCATATTCAAAATTAATTTATTTAATTTTGCCGTACATGTTTGGGTCACAAAATCCATATGTGTGTACCAAATTTCAACTTAATCGGTCCATTAGATTCGGAGCAAATTGTCTGTGACAGACGGACAGACAGACACACGAGTGATCCTGATAAGGGTTCCGTTTTTTTCTTTTGAGGTACGGAGGTATGGCTTTGTCTCACGCTATGTCACTCATACCAGTCTCTTTCTGCAGCTCTATCACCGCCTGAGGTATGTGCCTACACACGGCGAATAAACCATTGTTTTTCACGGCAAGAAAACCATATTTATATAGGTTAAGGCTTGTCCTCCCTAAAATACGGCGAAAATAAGTAACTTTGTTTCCATTTTTAACAGTAACTATACACCTTTTTGATAGAAAAAAATACACAATAATCTAGAATACACAAGAAGTGATTTCATGTGTCCTGAAATCTATTTTAGTTTGTACGACTAAAGAAAAAACCGGTCAAGTGCGAGTCGGACTCGCGCACGAAGGGTTCCGTACCATATTATTATGTTTAACAATCGCAAAGATAACTTTTTTACTTATTTTATAATGATACTGTGAATTACAAGGTTATTTTTGCAGTTGCAGAAAATCACCCATGTTTAAACAAAATACCTTATGAATCACCGTTTTATGTATTGTTGCTTAAATACAGTATTTATGGTACCTACATGGTATAAAGAAGTTTCAAATTCCTAATTTGTTGAATTGTTGCGCTAGAGCTCGTACAAAAATGGTCTAAAATTTACAACTTTTGCGGCCCCCTATTTCTTAATTTTAGAAGATAAAAAAAAATACGTTTGTACTCTACTCAATGAGTTCTAGTCGATGACACATGCTAGATTATTTTTTTTTTTCAAAATGAAAAGTTTATTGTATGGGGACCGACCCCTTAAAATTTTAACTTTGCTTTATTTTTATTATTTGTTGTTATAGCCGTAATAGACAGCGGAGGCTTAGTAAGTTTGTACTGGACTGTACGTGGTTGTCTGATTTCATGGATTTTAATTTTCTTGCGCGGAACCCTAATTATTTTTCTAATAAAAAAATAGCCTTAGTTAGTCCTTAAAACATCAGTTATATGCCGTCAAAATCGGTGAAAATTCGTTTGGCAAGTTTCCTAACTTGACTCAAAGTACCATTTTTTTAATCGGACAGCGCTTTAAAATTCTTATATACAAACTTTAACATCCCTAAACCTCATTTTAGGCGTAGTTTTGAAAAACTAATAATGACAAACATTATTACTTACTTATGCAAGTATTTGTGCTAAGTTTCAAGTTCATTAACCAAATTAATAAGATTTTTCATATAAACTGTATTTCTGTTTTCACGAACACACATAAAGAATTTCAAAAATCGTCTGGTATGTTTCCATAACTTTACTCAAACATTATTTACACCAATTTTAGAGTTAATCAAGCCCCCAATAAAATCCTCCGCTATAAAATT
Organism: Cosmia trapezina; assembly: GCA_905163495.3. Classification (NCBI taxonomy): domain Eukaryota; kingdom Metazoa; phylum Arthropoda; class Insecta; order Lepidoptera; family Noctuidae; genus Cosmia; species Cosmia trapezina. The sequence continues at coordinate 12,539,235 of LR991049.1, forward strand.
AACTTTTCACCCCTTAGAGGTAGATTTTTGGAAAACCCTGATACACGTTAGTCTTCATTTTTGGTCTCAAGTATAAAAACTGAGTTTTGAGTTAATCGGACCGCGTGTTAAAATTCCTCCATACAAACTTTGACACCCCCAATCCCTCTTTTTTGAGTTTTCCTAAACTACCCCCTGTAGTTTAGGAAAACTCAAAATGATAAACTTTATAATTTACTTAGATGAATATTCGTGCTAAGTTTCAAGTCTATTAACTCAAGGGATAGGATTTTTCATACAAACCTTCATCCCCTATTTTACCCCCTTAGGGATGGAATTTCCAAAAATCCTTCCTTAGTGGATGTTTACACTATATAAGGTATCTATGTGCAAAATTTCAAGTCTCTAGGTCTATTGGTTTGGGCTTTACGTTGATATATTAGTCAGTGACTCAGTCAGGACTTTGATTTTTTTATATATATAGATTTACCATGTTATTTTGAGACCACAGACTTCTTATAGGTTTTCCTGTAATCTAAAGGTATAGAACTATTTTCTATATTTTTTTCAAAATTTTAGGCTCAGTAGTTTCGGAGATAAGGGGGGGGGAATGGTCAATTTTCGTCTATTTTCTTAAATAACTTTAAAAAAATATATTTTAAAATTATAAAAAAAATATATTTGAGACCCTCATAGTAAGAGCCCTTTTATTTGATATGTCACACGGTACAGTTTACAAAACTTTTTTTTTTAATTTTCTTATTTTCCCCCTAAAAGTGACTCTCATATTCAAAATTCATATATTTATTTTAGCTGTACGTGTTTGGGTCACAGAAATCCATATGTGTACCAAATTTTAACTTAATCCGTCCATTAGATTCGGAGCAAATTGGCTGTGACAGACGGACAGACAGACACACGAGTGATCCTATAAGGGTTCCGTTTTTTCCTTTTGAGGTACGGAACCCTAAAAAAGGCTAAACCCTGGTCTATTTATGTCTATTTTTTCGAGTTTTTACCATATTACTCCTAAAGTTTTCATTAAAAGTGTTCATAAATTTATACAGTTCTTTACAAAATAATAAGGAATGATTTCATGTGATTACTTTTTTAGTTCAATCCCTAGATTTTTGTAAATCGGTAATTACTTCATATTTTGCAAGCGTTGTGTCATCGCGCTTCTCTTTCTTTTGTATGATGCAGTCCGACAGTGACCGCGCTTTTTACGGCGGACAAGCCTTGATAGGGAATGATAGTTTGTTATCTTGGGCGATGGGAAATTCCATCGACTTATATTACATAAACATTTAAAATATTGCAAAAAAAATATATAAGTACCTAAATACACCCAAAGACCTTAGATAACAAAGCAATTTGTAAATATTTTGGTCAACTGATAGTATATCTGCGTCGCAGTGAAATGGGCCCAAAGTAATTATAAAATGTGTTAAAATGTTACATGTGAGAGGCGTCGAGCCGTCTGATGTTAGCGCGAAATTGTTCTAAACTAATTAGTGGATTTTTAGAGAGGGGAAAAGATGGTATCGATAGTTTTGGTTGTCGGTTTCAGTTAATGACACCGAAAACTGAAATTTTAAGGTTAGCAGCGACTGAGAAGCATATTATCGTCTATTCGTGTTGTTGTAAGTTGCCAAAGTGTTAAAGCTTTTCGAAATCGTGATCTGTGTACCAATATAAGCAGCCGTCGCGATCATTTGTCACTAATTTATTCGGAAAACCAGAAGGTGCTCGCTTTCGGCGCGACGACGCGTTCGGGTTTGCCGAACAATAAAGACACGCACTCTAATTGCGTAACACACTATCGATCGGAATCTGAATTATTTTGCTAATACATTGCTTCATAATGTTCGAAAAAATTGTCTTCTCAACAACGTAAATAATGCAATGAATGTTGTTGAACTGTCAAAATGAAATCAATTCCGATTGATAGTGACTTACAAACATTTATAGCCAATAACTTTTGACATAAGTATTTTTTATTTTCTCTTGACATACATTGAAATAGCTTATTCTTTCCCACACTCGTGATGCTTATTTAATACCTAATCTAATTAATGATATTCCAACAAAAATTCAATCGGAAATAACCAACAAATAATAATTATAAAAATAAATACATAAAATTCTTTGATTCTCTTTGAAAATGGATCATCCTGTTTAAATTTCATTCTATTCGTAATTAGCATCGACGCGAGCGACGGGCTGTTTGAGCCGCGCGATCGTCGTTGCTTATTTTTTTGGTTATTATCTGCGAACTACCTCACAATGTTTTCTTTATTTAATTTTTTTTTTTTTTGTATCAAAACTATGTTTTTAACCTTAAATAGTTAATGATTTTGTTAGTATGTATTAAGATTGCTTAAAAGTGTTTCAACATCCGGACAAACCTATTGAGGGTTTTGTGATGTTTCTGTATAAATTCGGTTTTGTTTCTTATTTAATTAACAATATAAAAAAATAAAAAAACCACGTTATCCCTGGAATAGTTTGTAATGGAATAATTTTCCATTTTAATATAGCAAGGTCTAAACAACCGTTACAAAATTATCTTTGAGGACATTTAAAAAGACCCCCAGCTATAATATAACGGCTGTTTTAATATTTGTAAACAAAAAAGGCGGATATCCTGACCCCAGGTCAATTAAAACTATGTCATGGATGCCATTTAACACTATCAAATTATTGACTAAGTAAATATTCATCTTCTTAATTCCGGCAAAATCCTGACCCTGGCAAAAATTCCGCAACGACAGAACTTCGGCCTTAAATATGTCGATATCGATAAACATAACAGCACATCACTAGCGCAATAAATCACTATCGTTAACGTCACAATAATACTAGTAATGACCTAGCCTCATTTGTAAGTACATCCCACTGTTAAAGATAGAACCAAGAAATTATTAATTTCAGTAATTAATTATTTTTTTTTGAATCTTTACAGTCATTATGGGTAGTCAGAAAACCGAAAGTCTGACAATCAGTCTTACCAAGGGGTATCGTGTTACCCAGTACTGGGTTCTGGAGGTCAGATAGGCAGTCGCTCCATGTAAAATACTGGTATTCAGCTGCATCCGTTAGACTTAAAGCCGACCGCCAACATAGTTGGGAAATCCCTTGGTAAGTATCGTATTACTTATCCAGTCACTGGGTTGTGGAGGGCAGATAGGCAGGTCTTTGGTAAAACTGGTTGTCAGACTTTCGGGCTTCTGACGACCCGTAACGACTGCCAAAGATCCATGCCGGCACCAACGGCTTAACGTGCTTTCCGAGGCACGGAGGAGTCTCGGTATGTAAAGATGGTCAACCATCCACTGACCAACCCTGGATAGCGTAGCTTAACCGGATGGATCGACCCGTGCGGCTGTTATTACTAAGCCACGAGCTCCTAGAAGATGTAATACTGCTTACTTTATTATACTGAGCCAATGATTTCCTCTGAAAAGAAGCATTTTAGTTCGTCACTTCATTTTTATTACAATGACCTAATTATCGCCACAATACGAGTAGGTACAATATGTTTTTCCCAGACGTTGACCCGAGTATAGTCTGCCATTCTATGCAGTTTCATTTCATGTGAATTCTCTTCAAAACAAATAAAAATAAATGCTTCTTCACACTTTTTGATACGCTTCCAAATAGTCTTGGCTTCTACAGAAAAATCACAGATAAATAGACATTTCTACTGAAAATTCTGTTTCGTAATTATTGTTCGGAATCTATTGCGTAGTTATTTAAATTTTGGTGGTCCTTGAAGTGTCACAATTTTGCTTTTAACCGTACAAATTCCTGCAGTTTTTAGTTTTTTTTTTTTATAGATGCTTAGTTCAAAAGTGGACCAAGATTTAAGATATTTAGGCTAGTTTAAAGTCTTTATCTACCAAACTATCTTGAACTATTTTGGAACTTTTTTTTTATTCGATTGTCACATCGCTACATCTCTTGAAACGTCAAATCTCAAACGTCACCGGACCCTTAAAATCAGCCTATAATGTTCCCACTGCTGGGACACAGGCCTCCTTTCTTCGAGAGGGAGTGGTCTGTAATCCACCACGCGGGCCCAGTGCGGGTTGGTACCACACTAAAGAAGTTTTATGTATGTGCTTACATATTTTACTTACCTACAGAATGAAATGATTCATTCATCACTACGGTCTTATTAATGCGACTCCTATTAGTATTTTCAGACTACACAATATTTTCCTCATCCCTAATCAATTAACAAGGAAAAATATTTCAAAAATTGTGCCATTCTACATAAACCCGTACGCGGCGTTACATACAAGAACTTATCTCTACGAGAAACATTATGTTTTCGTGATTATTACAAATTAGATCATTCTGCATAGTTGGTGCTCCGAACGCTTACATTACGGAGAAAAAAAAATCTTTAAGAAAATAATTTTCGAAAAAAAAAGTTCGCGTTTTTTTTTTCTGTCGAAACATTGTGTTGAATGGGTAAAGTGTGGTTGTTAAAGTAACGAAAAAGAAAAAAAAAATTTTGTGTCAATTAAATAGTGCTGAATGGATATAAAGTGTGTGATGTGAGAAAATAAAGGCTAAATAGAAAAATAACAAAGTATTTGTTAAAATATAACTAAGGATTAATTCGGTGAATCAGTGTTACAATATCCTATTCAAAATGGCGGAAGAAGGTAATTTTCTTTGTGTTTTTCAAACTTTTTCTTAAGGCGGAACTATACGCCAATGACCTTGAGTGGTTAGCTTGCGCGTTCTGTGCTGAGCTCACGCAACGCGTCGGACGTCCAGCCAGTAATAGGACTCGCCCATCAAGGAGCGCTGTCCCAAATTAGACGCATTATTAATTTATTATACATAAAACAAAAGGCATTTTAATAAAACACGTATACTAAAAGATAAATAATTAAATTACCTTTAAAATGGTGAAGGTTTCATAAAAATACGCCTGACAGTTTTTGCGTGATTCTCAGTTTTTTATCTGCGTTAGACATAACTTTACAAATTAATTAAGTACACTATTTAATATAAACATAATCTAAAATATTCACATATTCAGTTATTAAGAAAATGATCTAATTTAACATATATATTTTCCAAATCATTAACACTACTCGTTTAGACGTGATCTTCAGTTTAAAATCATCAAAAGTCAGATAGCGTTGCCTTAAGCACGAAATATCGAGTTAATTTTCGGATGTTTTCAATTAGATGTGCGTTGTGGAGGTCAAATCTTTGTAACAATATATGTAATTTAAAGGTGTTCATGGAGTTTCTTGCCCGTTCTTCTCCATACGTACTTCGCTTTGGACTGGGCATCTTTCTTACTGACCCGACTCCTTGTCAATTCAAAAGTGCCTGTAAATGTTTTACCTAAGGCGAAAGCGTCAGGGTAGCCCGCGAAATTAAAAATTTCTTACGTTTTTTGCAATTTGTAGGTCAGTGTGAGCTTGTATGTTGATTAAAATATGATTCGCGGCCGTAGCTAATATGGCTTTACAGAATTATAATCATTACAATCAGCAATACAACTCCATAAGTTAGCATTTACCTCAAACCTCATGATTTCATGAAATCGCTAGATTTGAGGTAAATGCTAATTTATGGAGTTGTATTGCTGATTCTAATGATTATAATTATGTAAAGCCATATTAGCTACGGCCGCGAATCATATTTTAATCAACATACAAGCTCACACTGACCTACAAATTGCAAAAAACGTAAGAAATTTAGAATTTCGCGGGCTACCCTGGCGCATCAACCTTAATTGAAATAAATGGTATATGTTTCAGTTTGATAAGCAGTCGCTCCATGTAAAAAACTGGATCCAGCTGCATCCAGTTAGACTGGAAGCCGACCCCAACATAGTTGGGAAAAGGCTCAGATAATGACGTTTTTAACGATGTATATACTTTTTTCTAGTTGAAAGTTCTTTTGATGTTTTCTCTTTAGATACCTACTTTATTTCTTTTTGAGTGGCCCGGAACATAATATTTCGTGAGGTTTATTTATACCTAAACATTTTTTAGAGTTAAATAATAATTAAGGCCCCGGTTCCAAGCTCGGTGTGTAAGTGAAATGGCGTTATGGCTGCGCACCGGAATTATGTCGTGAAAGTGCAAATAAAATCGTATAAAATTAGAAATTAACTATTTAATAAAAAGTAATCCATCACTGGATGCAGTTTGGAATGTGACATTTCATGGTATATTTTTAATTATAATTATAATTGCTAATGAAGAGATAAACAGCTTTTAAAGATTATTAGGAGGTATGTTTAAAGATTTTTTTGGTGCATTAAAGTATGTTTAATTATGTTTTGGCTTCCATCACTGTATGCGAAAAGGACTTGAAAATATCATATTTTTTTACATGTCAAAATTATTTACGGTTTTTGAGATACACAGCTTTAAAAAACCACATTTTTGATCGTTTTCAGGAAATCTGCGCCTTAAGGTTGATGCGCCAGGGTAGCCCGCGAAATTCAAAATTTCTTACGTTTTTTGCAATTTGTAGGTCAGTGTGAGCTTGTATGTTGATTAAAATATGATTCGCGGCCGTACCTAATATGGCTTTACAGAATTATAATCATTAGAATCAGCAATACAACTCCATAAGTTAGCATTTACCTCAAATCTAGCGATTTCATGAAAACATGAAGTTTGAGATAAATGCTAACTTATGGAGTTGTATTGCTGATTCTAATGATTATAATTCTGTAAAGCCATATTAGCTACGGCCGCGAATCATATTTTAATCAACATACAAGCTCACACTGACCTACAAATTGCAAAAAACCTAAGAAATTTTGAATTTCGCGGGCTACCCTGGCGCTTTCGCCTTAACCATACATTTTTGACGAGTAACTTTTCTAAACAAAGGGGAATAATGTGACCATTGTCGTTAGTACTATTATTTATTCTGTGCCATTGTCATGAAGAATGCATACATAATTATTTACGCTAAGCTGTTAAGCTATAAACTCATCGTTTTCCCTACGTATTGTTGCTATTATTAACTTACAATTGTTTGATAAACAAGAACAAAATGACGTTGCGTCTGAGGGTTCACGAATATAAAAGCTAATATAGCATTATTACAGAGTACAATTAAATTATGTAGCGAAACTCATCAGATGTGATTGGTATTGATATCTAAACATGATAAAGCAAAAAATAAATTAATTTAATTACTTTTTTGGGGTGCAGTGTAGTTGAAATATCAGTTTTTTTGTGTAGGAACTTTATATACTTCATTGATATCGATATTTATACACGATAAAACAAAAAAAAAACGGATTTCTCAACTCTTACTTACATAAAGTAACAACACTATCAGCGGTCTTAAAACTACCAAAAAAAAAAAATCAAAATTCAATTTGTTTTAAATCAAAATCCCGAATTCTGAGTCGAATTATGTCAATCTGCCTTGCCTTTTCCCAACTATGTTGGGGTCGGCTTCCAGTCTAACCGGATGCAGCCGAATACCAGTATTTTACACGGAGCGACTGCCTTTCTGACCTCCACAACCCAGTAACTGGGTAATACGATAACCCTTTGGTAAGACTGGTTGTCAGACTTTCGGGCTTCTGACGACGGTAAAGACGATAATAACGAAACGACTGACAGCCGGGACCAACGGCTTAACGAGCTTTCCCGAGGCATGGAGGAGTCTCGGTATGTAAAGATAAAGTCACCCATCCACGTATCAACCCGGCAAGCGTAGCTTAACCTGATGGATCGACCCGTGTGGCTGTTATTACTTAGCCACCGTAGTCAGTAAATAAGTAAAATAACAGACTATGATGCTAATGGCCCTTTCAGTCAATCCTTAAAATCTAAAAGCAAGTTTAATTTAATCGCCTCCATGCTTAGTCAGCCAAAACTCAATTATGAACAACAAGGTCACAGTATAACGGTAAATCTTGCTTTGAAATGTTTTCAAACCATCAGTTTTTGGACTCAATTGGTGGGAAATTGGGTTTAGTCATAGTTGGACATTGAAGTAGTGAGGAAGTCTTTGTTCGGGAAATTTGGTGTATATTTTGGTGGGGCAAGTTTCAAAAGGTCTACTTTTATTGTGAAATTGTTAAAAGTGAAAGTTTTCATTCTATAAGTTCTTGACTTTTTGTAAAAGTTAAGAACCATACCTACGCCACGGATTGGAAAAAAAGAAGGACTCCGCGCCACGCGTATCGAAAGTGAAGCACCGTACCGATCTATGTGTGCGTAGTGCGTACCTGTGATATGTTATTCCTTGACACTTTTTCTAGGATGTACACATTGACTTAAATATTACTTAGTTTTTATATCAATGGATGTAGAATTATTTTTACACCTTTTCACAACACAAGATGGCATTATTTTATTTTATTACTTCACGTAAATAGTACGCACGGCTACAGATCAAGCTATGCATTTCCAGTATCAGCTGATCTCGCATTGTATAGGATTTCTTTACAATGCGAGGTCAGTGTAAACTGGAAACGTATAGCTTGATGTGTAGCCGTGTGTACCTACAAAGTCGCCGTCGTGTCACGTAATGGCGGCCGGTCGGCATTGGCATACTATGATGTAAATGTGTGCGTGTTTGTACACACAGCAGCAAGTCAAGTTACTACAAACTGTAAAATTTTCTTATTCGATTTTGACTTAACCGTCAACATTTTAAGGTTTAAAATCATTTGGAGAAATTTTACAGTTCAGTATAACCTGATGTGCTGTTGACAACAGCACATCAGGTTATACTGAACTGTAAAAACTGTAACACATACTTACAGTAGTACTCAACTAATAAGGCGCGTCGTGAATCTTTGTTCGCACAGAAAAGAAAGTATGGCCCCGAAGATTAACGAGAATACTTAAAACTTACAATCAACCTTAGATCACTACTATAAGGTTCATAATACACTGCAGCTGTTAGTTCCGTCTCACTCGCAAGTATGGCGGCTGTCAAGCGGCGCGCGCTAACATGGCGGCAGCTACCGACCAATAGCGGTACAGGAAAAAGCGTGGAACGTGTCGATTGGTCAATAGCATTTCCCGCGCTTTGAAAATTCATCTTCTGCGCAGGTACTTCTGAGCATACAGTGCCTTACGCGTCCAGTACAACAATGCGTTTAGGGTGCTGCTAGGGCTGCCGCGGTATTGCAGCGCTTCTACGATGTTCGCGCAGGCGCAAACCGATGACTTTTATGCTATTATTAGGAAACGGAGCGCCTCGCTACTAAGTCGCTTCCGACGCAGCACTAACAGTATCCTGAGCGTATTGTCCGAGCGGTGGCACTCGGTGGTGTTGGAGAGGTGGATGCGCCTGCATGCTAGTTCTTCACCATTTATTAAATGATAAATGTTTTATTGTTAAATCTTAAATCAAAAAGATGTCTTTATATATGCTTTTGACATAACTACATTTAACTTCATTTAATCCATTTAATTCCTTGCAATATTTTATTAATTATTGTTCACTATTGACATTATTTAATCATTTATTATTTTTAATTGTGTTTTTGTGTTTTATATGGGTGTTTTATGACCTGAAATAAATGAATTTTAATTTAATTTAAATTTATAAGCCATATTACTTGGGTACTACTGTACTGTGCTTCACTTTCGATATGCGTGGCGCGGAGTCCTTCATTTTTTTCTAGTCCGTGAGCGTGACCTATGCAAATTCATACGCGAAGTTATTTTATACCTACATAAACCCTTTTAGTGTCTTTGTTTATGTTTCTGATACATTATTTTTATGTCTGTCTTTCATTCTATTACAGCTAAACGACCTGATGAACGAACTCTTCGAGACTGTCACAGCTGTATGCAATATGGACGAGAACAATAAGCCCAGCAGTTTCCCTACAGAACACTCAGATGGCAGCACTAGCGAAGGTAATGTCTGTTCCAAAAGTGTCAGATGAATGTGACAACAAACCCCTCGGCAATCACTCACTAAAGAAAATTAGTAACACATTTATCTGTATTAAGAAGAAAAAAAAAATACAAAAATTCGGCTCACAAACTTTTCCAATTTGTGTTTGAATAAAATTATTAAAATGTAATTGAAAATTCGTCGACGAAGAATCAGGTTATAAAAATACTTTCAATTGTCCAATGAAAAATATCTTTATGGTGATTTAAAATGAGAATAAAATTAGGGACTCAATTAGTAAGTGACACTACAAATTGTCATCCACAGGAACGTTTTCCGACCCATTTGTTTACATTTTCAACAAATACTTTTGAACAGAGAACACTAAGTACACCAATAATGAAAAATAAAAACTATGGAACCCACAGATTTAGAGTAGGCTAGATACCGCATGTCCATTAGATAGTATAAAAACCGAGCATAGCATGTCATCTTTTTTATACCTACGAAGACGTCACCCCAGCCATTTAGTGATGTGCTCAACGTAAACAGAATCCTTTAAATCGCTAAGCGTCAGTGTGACTTTTTTTATCCTCGATTACACAAGTCGCCTGGTTGGATGGCTTGTGATATCTAGCCTACTCTAGCACCTTTTATAACCACCATTTGTTTCCCTCCACAGAATCAGTAAAACTAACAAGAAGTTTAACAGAGAAACGTAAAAACTACGTGAGAAGAGTTTCAACAAGAGTCGCGTACTTAGACCCGAAGAACATCAAACGGTTTAGACATCAGACCTCCGTTTGTTCTTACAAGTCTGAAGTCATCGACAACCATTATTCTACCTTTAGGTAAGACATTATCATTATCCTTAGCATAAGCATAATCAGCCTATAATGTTCCCACTGCTGGGACACAGGCCTCTTCTCTGTGAGAGGGAGTGGGCTGTAATCCACCACGCGGGCAGGTGGATTGGTTATAGATGTCACGTCATGCAAGATACCATTTTATTTGTGGTCGGCGCAACATGTTTTCTTATTCCAAACATTTTTATCAGTCGAACTCAAACTCAAAGCATTTATTTCAAATAAACCAATTACAGGCACTTTTGGATTGTCAAGGGGTCGGTCAGTCAGAAAAATGAAGCTAGTCACCCATTCCAAAGCGTAGTAGATCCCTATGGAGAAGAACGGGCAAGAAACTCCACGGACACTCTTTTAAATCAAATATTTTACAAAGTATTGGTTACATCGTTCATATTAAAAATATACATGTGAGAACAATGTAGATGTCAGTTGTGGCGTCCTTTGATCCTTTCTAGTTATAATTATTGTCATCAATCCGTCCATTGGTTCTTTAAACCGTCTACATTCATACTCAAAAACTTTTCTAACTACACATATGAGGAAGTTTGAAAGTGGCGCCAGTGACAGAAAAGGAAATCGTTTGGCTTTGTATGGGCATGTGATGAGGAGGGATGAAACGCATGTGACTAAAAGAGTGATGAATATACATGTTGATGGATGGAGAGGGAGAGGAAGGCCAAAGAAAAGATGGATGGATTGTGAGGAATGATATGAAAGAGAAGGGAGTCAATGATAGCGTGACGGTTGACAGGGAGAATGGAAGAAGAAAACGTGTTGCGCCAGCCCCACGTACCATGGGATAAGGGCAGGAAGATGATGATACGTGAGATCCACGCTCGGAGTTTGCCAGAGAGCTATGGAACGGAGTATTCTGAGTTTTGAGAGCAGTGGTGATGAAATAATTTATACAAAGTAAAGCGCCTACTTGGGACTTACAACTGGTAATAATTGGCTCGCCAAATATTGGAAGGGTCTTAAACATACATATTTGGCGAAATCTGGTGTGTACCTCTGCCTACCCATTTAGGGAGTACTGGCGTCATGTTATGCTGTTATTTTGACTAACTACGTATGTATGTCACTATCTATACTCCATTTACAATAAGATAAGATATTTAAACAAACCTTTTTACAGTTCGTCCAACCGATTTTGACTTCTATTCCGTAGGATGGCATTAAAGGCAAAAAAGTGGTTACAATACCAACTGTTTACTGCAGCTGCCATTTGTCATGCCACCAACGCCATAGAAGTGAAAATCGGTTGAACGGACTGTAAAAAAGGTTTGTTTAAATGTCTAATCTAAAATAAAATGTCAAGTCTATCTATTAATATACGATTGTACTTATCATTATGAACAACTCTTACTATGGGACCAAACATGAAATCGCAAAAAAATCTGCTGTTCCCTACATTTTGACAGTAGTTAGTAGGGCTGATTTTTAGGGTTCCGTACCAAAATGGTAAAAAAGGAACCCTTATGGTGTGACTCAGTCTGTCTGTCTGTCTGTCGGTCTGTCTGTCTGTCTGCCACAGCTGGATATCTCAAGAACTACTAATGCTATCAACTTGAAAGGAACAGTTTTAGATGACGTTTACCCAACTATTTTTCAAATAAGAAAAAAATAAACATATTTATATGTTTTTTGCAACAAGGCCTGAAAGGGGGTCTTAAAAATTCAAAGTGGGGCTACTAGGGCATGTGGGGTATCATATGAAAGAACGCTGTTTGCACATTCTCAAACATTTTTTCCTATTTTTTAGGCCCCATAGTTTGACTTTTGATGAAAATTGTAAAAAAAAATACCTGGTAGACCTTATAAATTTTCTTTAATTCCAGGTCCTGGAAAAGTTTCAGAACTTCACAAGGCAACATAACAAAGATGGACACCGATTCCAAATTCAACCTGACGGATTCGCACGGCAACGTCCTGTCAATGAAAGACGTACTCGACGCCAGTTCTGATAGCTTCGATAATATGAGTATTGATGAGAAGGCTGGGTGTATAGACCTGCCCTTTGAGCCGAGGGAACGGGGGCTGTTTAATTTGTGCCTGTTGGTCGGATTGAATCATATGACTGGTCAGGCGTATGTGAAGAGTGTGTTTCCTAGTCAGGTTAGTTTTATTTAATTTATTTCAAACTTTTTTTTTTTTCAATCTCAACCTGCCCAGCCTTTTCCCAAATATGTTGGGGTCGGCTTCCAGTCTAACCGGACGCAGCTGAATACCAGTATTTTACATGGAGCGACTGCCTATCTGACCTCCACAACCCATTATCTGGGTAATACGATACCCCTTGGTAAGACTGGTTGTCAGACATTCGGGCTTCTGACGACACGTAACGGCTGCCAAAGATCCACGAATGACAGCCGGGACCAACGGCTTAACGTGCTTTCCGAGGCACGGAGGAGTCTCGGTATGTAAAGATGGTCACCCATCACGAACCAACCCCGGCAAGCGTAGTTTAACCTGATGGTTCGACGTGGGGCTGTTATTACTTAGCCACGAGCTCCTCTTTTTTTTATCGTGTGGAAATCCTCATGGATGTCCTCCACTCTGGGGTGATTGGGTGTTCTGCTTCTACCTTTAAGTGCGTGAGCACTCCAGTACCCCGGGTACTGGAGTGCTCACGCATTTCATTACGCTCCCCCGGCCAGGTTTCGTCCCGCATGAATTCATGCGGACCCCGTCACCCTCAGCGGCCATATACGGCCGCAATTCCTCTAAGAGACGTCGGCGCGTAACATGGCGCGGCGCCGTCTCGGGCCGTTCACTGTTCGGGCAACAAACTCGCCAAGTCTGTTGTCTGCAGGCCTCACCCTAAGGCGGTATTTTTGATACTAGATGTTGCCCGTGGCTTCGCTCGCGTAGATGTCAATTCTTCCCTATTTCAATGGGATTTAGTTCACAATTTCATGGGATTTCATTTTTATAACGATCGGTGGTTGTAAACGGTGGGCATTGACGTTGACGTCAATGTGGCCCGGGCATATTAGAATGTAAATTTTTCTAGGCCCTCTTGCCATCCAAAATATTTAAGGATTTAGGAGAATTTTGATAGTGCCTTGCTGTATATTTATTTTGGTATAAAGTTATTCGTTATTTACCATAATCTTAATCATTCCAGGTGACAGTACCACCACACATAGAGAACCTAGTCTTTCCAGAGACAATGAGTTCTTCCCCGCGCAGCGAGTGGTCAGTGGACGCTCGCAGTCTACAGTGTTACTCGCTGGTACTCACTGACGAACGAGGAGAGAGAGCTTATGGGTAAGTCACTGAGGAATATGGATGTTGACTAAACATTTTATTAAAAACTAGCGGACCCGACAGACGTTGTCCTGTCTGAAAGATCCTAGAACCCGACTGCAGCGCCACCTACCGGGTCCAATTGTTTTTTCAAATCATCCAGGAACCCCTTCAAATATACAAATTTTCATCTAAATCGGTCCAGCCGTTGTTATACCAAGTTTCAAGTATCTTATGTCCGTCTCCTGGTTCTAAGCTACCTCCCCACCAATTTTCAGCGAAATTAGTTCAGTCGTTCCTGAGTTATAAATAGTGTAACTAACACGACTGTCTTTTATATACAGGGTGAAATTTTAATCGTTTTAATCCTCTTAAGGGGTCATTATACTCATCATTATGAACAACTTTTACTATGGGACCAAACCTGAAATCGCGAAAAAAAAATCAGCTGCTCAGTACATTTTGACGAATTATGCGAACATAAATGTACTGAACAACTGATTTTTTTTTCGCGATTTCAGGTTTGGTCCCATAGTAAAAGTTGTTCATGATGATGAGTATAATGACCCCAGAAGAGGATTAAAACGATTAAAATTTCACCCTGTATAGATTTTTTGGTCATGTATTTTTTCTTTTTTTTTCGTAATCAAAAGATTACGGCAATAACTTGAGGTAAAATGTGGCATGACATCACTCCTTGCTAGATAAGTAGTTATAGTAGTGACGCAGCGAGCCCCCACGCGCAAATTTAATGCGTTTTATCTAAGTCATTTTTTATTAGCAAAAAATACGTGTCTAATATTTTTTTACTAAATAGATTTTTTTTTTACTCAGGCAACATCCCTATTGCCTGTGGATGTCCCACACCTACTGCATAGCAAAGGGTTTCTGTAATCTGCACAAAACACAAGCATAAATATTGCCCATGATGTGGCTTTTTGACTTTCGGCTATCTTCGGTTACATTCGGCATTGGGAGCTAGTTTTATAGCTTAGTAAAACTCTTAACTTAACCGAGTTATAATTGCACATAGAATCCAACCCTGCGAAACGCCCACGAAGTTCAATCAAATTCTGTAGAAAAGGAAAGAATTTTAGAAAACATTGGGCCTACAAAGTGTCTGTAGACAAAATTGAAAATAGTCAACCTTAATAAAGTTCCGTTTTCGTATATTTCTATAAGAATTGTTATATTGATGTGTGTCGAAAGCCTTTGACAAATTAATCCCGGATCCATTTTATAGCGAAGGCTTCGTCTCATAAACAAAATAACCAGCCTTGACCAGCACACCTTACTCTTTATTTACTAGCGATTTAAGAGCATTCAGTCCAGGTTTCCTCACGATATTTTCATACATACATTAATAAACTCACGTCTTCTTCTCATGGGTGTAAGCAGAAACTACAGAAGCCACCTGCTACGACCCTTACATACTCCTTTTGCCTCGTTTACGTTCATACATCTGGTAACACACGCACGCCGGTAGCGAGTACTACGCACCTGACCTTTCTGAAGATCATTATCACCAATAAGGTCACTATATGTCTTCCTAGGGCGTCCCCGGCGTTTCCACTCACATCTGCCTTGTTTTTTGTTATTTTTTTATTTGCATTTCATTCATCCTCTCAACATGACCAAACCATCTAAGCGTACTCTTTTCAATTTTTATCACTACATCTTCTTTTAAACCGCACCGTTGCCTCATCACATCATTCCTCAGCCTATAAAGAAAGTCCGGTAAGGACCAGGCCCGAGTCGACGGCGCGTTGTGTTCCACGCGCGCCTCAAAGAGATGTCAGCAAGTGACGGGGTCCAATAGGGCCGACGCCGCTGGGGTCGCGGGTTGTCTGAAGGGGTTACCGCGGCCCTGGCATAGGCAACTGAAGGAACACGGGTGGGTTTTAGTCAGTAAAAGTCTGACACGCCCTTCCGCTCCACCCAGAGCGGGAGAAGTTATTTGATGATTTCCCACCCTCAAAAAAAAAAAAAAAAAAACCTATAAAGAAAGAAAGAAATAAAGAAAAACTATTTATTCCCGCGAAAAATGACGCACATACATTCGTTTTTTACATAAACCTAAAAAATAAAAACAATTGGGTAGCTAAATTTTAAACTTAAAAAGAAAAACAACAAAATACTTAATTATGCGTCACTAACATTATGCACATTAACGCTCAGCATAATGCCGTGACCCGTGCACGAAGGCACGAGTCAAGGCGCTGGTTTTCAGCGTAAACCGGCGGCGTGTCGCCATCTCAGAACCCGTAAAGATTAGGTAAACATTGAACAAAGTATTATCTATGACCGAGGCCAGAACAAAAATACTCTTACAAGTTCTGAGGTGGCTTTAGGCACAAAACGACGCTGTATCGGCGCGCACAAATGAGCAATTTCAATACTATTAAAATAAGAGCTAATTTTTTATAAAACAAAAGTTACCTATCATTCTTAGTCACACCACACTTGCTTCGCACCGAACGGTATTTTCCTTCACTTTTTCTAACATACACTATCTCTTTCATTACAGTTATTGCCGCAGAGTGCTTCCAGAGGGCGCCACTACATGTCTTCCACTCTGCTACTGTCTCATAGGGAGGTACAGAGCTCCTGGATTTTATTATAAGGTATGTAAAGGGCTCGTTTCTTTCTTTCTTTCTTTCTTCTTTCAGTGCTAGTATGCCTGAGGTATGTGAGCGGTGAGGCGGGGGAGGGTGCGATTGACAAGTTTGGCAGACTGAGTTAGCTTAACCTTTGTGTATCTCCCCCGTCTCACCGCTCAGATACCTCAGACAGTGACTAGCACTTGAGCGCTCACTGTAGAAGACCTCTTGGCAACTCTTAATAATATAGGAAAAGTTGAAAATCGATCATTTCTAACGTAAAGGAATTCCAATAAATAATATGTTATTGACATTTAGAACCCACCTTTTGATAGCAAAAGTCAATCAATAATTTAATTGTCAATTATTCATCCACTAATTGTCACTGAGGGAACAATACTTATAGCCTTATCAATTTAAATGTATTTTGTATAGAACGTCTCGTTTTGCATCCTCGTGAAACAGGGTGTGATACAGAACATCAAACCGAACAACTTTCTCCATGGGACCAACATCGTATTCGCGAAAAAAATTTCAACTGTCCCAAAACTTCAATACCTACTCAACGCAAATGTATGGGACGGCTGATTATTATTTCGCGATTATGATGTTGGTGCCATGGAAAAAGTTGTTCGGTTTGATGGTCTTATACCACACCCTTAAATTTGACGAGGATTCAAAATGACACGTTGCAGATAGATAGAAGATAGATAGAATACTCTTTATTATGCACACCATAAAAAATACAGATGTAAATTGCCGCTTTAAGATAGGCTCAACCATTAGCGGTATTTAAATGTAGTCTACGGCTTGAGCTATTCTCACATAGTTCGTGCCGTATTCGTGAAGAATTAACAAAATCTAAATCACCACTTCATCATTCCAGGTCCTCGAAGAAATCGAATCTCACCACGGAAGCTCCGACGTAGAAATACACTCCTTACTCCAACAACTCTTTGAAACTGACTTCCCGAATCCAGGCGAAGAAATCACCATACATTACTCGAAAAACCAACATCACGACTACGATATACCCAGTAATGATTACGAGAAACCGAGTGATTACTGTGATTATGAGATATCGCCAAAGAGCAAAACGTTGCCAGATTTGAGGAGGGATGTGTCGCTCAATGAGAGTGGGATACCTAATTATTATGAGTTGGAAAATAATAATAATGGAGTCAAGAATGTTACTGTTAATTTTGATATGCCTAGGTGAGTTTTATTTACTTTTACCACAGATTAATACAGATAGGACACTCCGCAAAATCATTTAAATAAAAAGCGACTCTTGCTACGACACAATAAAGTGCATTTCAGGGCGCACAACGCTTGTTACCTACAGTTACATTCACCTACAAGTTGCCTCTCTTTCTATCGCGTAACTCTTATACGTTCTGTACGGCTCAGAGTAGTAGATGGTGAGTTGACGAAAACCACAGACTTCACGATCCCAAGTTTATTGTTAAGTTACACAAAGTTATGTAGGATGCTAATCCGCGGTTTACTTGCTAAGGTAGCTGTTGGTCGACTAAATAATTATCAATATAAAAGTAACTAAAACGAGTAGTGAAAAGTAGGTCGCGACGTTAGCGATTTGTCTGTACGTAAACCGTACACGTTCTGACCTACTGAATTAGCCCCGCGGACGGGGCCCGCCGCGCACTTGTAGCTTCATACCTAAACTGCGGAGTGTCCCATCTGTATTAATCTGTGCTTTTACTAGAATATGAAATTTTATTTTGTTCGAAAGAGTGCACTTCCGAGGTTGCCCCACTGGAACCAAGTCAGACTCTGATGAGGGGATCCCATGGAAATTGAGGGAAACCCTCAAATTTTATAGGCACACCTATAGCGATTTGGGTATATTTTATAGTAACTCGTGAATTTGCTTCTGGAAAGCACCATTTAGTAAAGTGGAACTGATGAGGAAGACCACAGATGGCCATCGGAATTACTTAATAATACGTATTTCACGGGTTGCGATTCGATTACATTAATATGGTTGCTAAGCAATTTATGCTCGTCACAATGCATATGGTGTAGTGGAGCTGGTGGTGACTTCACCATCAGCTCTAGTTCTCCTGGTTTGGAGAACTCCTCAACAATAAACGTCCGTGCATCGGGAAAAGCAATATTTTGCATTAGGCTATTGTAACTTAGATAAATTATAAACAGACCCACTAAAAAGTGAAAAAATAAACTTTTTTACAAAAAAATACAACCGACTTCCAAAAACAACACTACAAAGTGAAAATTAACTTTAATTTCGGAAGTTGGTGGCAAAAAACGAAAATACATTCAACCAGACACCGACTTCCGAAAATAAAGTTATTTTTCACTTTGTAGTGTTGTTTTTGGAAGTCGGTTGTATTTTTTTGTAAAAAAGTTTTTTTTTTGTTTTAACATGTATAGATATCGTTACCCATCACTTCTGCAGAGTTCCGTTAGCTAATTTAATTTTCTTTCAGCCAGTCAGAAGTTCACAATACATGAAATAGAAAAGTAACAGTTTTTAAACTTTGCTTTGAAGACAGTCACACGGTAAGGGTTCCTTTTTTACCATTTTGGTACGGAACCCTAAAAATGCAACTGCTTGTTTAAGGCGCTACCCCCACCAACACCTTGAAATAGTTCGTTATTCAGAACTCATTACTTAATAAAAATAAACTACATCTGAAAGCACAGTTTTAATGTTCAATATCCTAACATCACATTGCACCTTCATTGTTTTATGTGTTATATAAAATACATTTATCTACACCCATGCTATAAATTCTCTATAAAAGTTTCTGAAACAGTTACCTTATTGCCAACATTAAAACAGCCAGTGTCATAGTAACCATGGTAACCATAATAGCATCCAAACGGGTGTTTTAATGTTGTACTGAATTTCATAATGCAACTCGTTTTCAAAAAAAGAACATTGTAATGCACGCGCGTTTCACTACAACAGCGCCGTAATAAAAAAAAAAGAACTTATTCGAATTCACGTCGTATACTATGACGCCGGCCGCCATGTTCGATACGAGTATTAGTATTGCAAAAAACTGTTTCAGAACCTTTTATAGAGGATTGATAACATGGATGTAGATAAAGTCTTGTATGCAACTGTACATAATTAGGTATTAAAACACTCATTTGATACTATACCCATTATTATACGTCAGTTGCATAAATAACTATTAAAATCTCCTTGTAAAAAAGTTGCTAAATTAATTGATTGCATGCATCTTTTGCTAAAGTTGACGTTCTAATCATTTGAGGATTACACTAATGAATAGATTATTTAAAAATCTAAATAGTCACGTTTTCTTTTATTTCAAACGATCGTTAAGTATTCTTTTTTTAAATTAAAATAATTCAATACAAAAATGTTTTCGTATGTTTTATGACGGGTTGTGGGTTACAACCCGTCATAAAACATACGAAAACATACAAATCTAAACTTTATTGCTAAACTAATAAAACGTTTTTTTCCATTATTCCAGACTAAAAATAATAAAACGTCCCATTGAACCTCGCGTCGACGAAGACAATCTATCAGTGTTATTAGACCTACTGGGCGCCGGACTGGTGATCAAAGTGTTCGGCTCCCTGTTACTGGAGAGAAAGGTCATCATCATCGGTGATCAGTTGAAGTAAGTAGAAATATGTGTTATTGATGACTCAGGCCAATGATGTGCGGACGGCGAGTAGCGGGTAGCTCGCCGTCCGGTAAACCAGGCCGGGTCGACCGCGCGTTGTGTTCCACGCGTGCCTCAAAGAGATGTCAGCAATGATTGGGTCCGATAGGGCCGATGCCGCTGGGGTCGCGGGTTGTTCGAAAAATATACGGGTTGGTATCAGAATGACTGGATCGCAAATTGACCACGTCGCTCTTAGTCCAAATCTCAAAATGTCGAAATCTCAAAATACCTAAGTCGCAAAATGACTACATCGCTTTTAGTCCACATCTCATAATGTCTAAATCTCAAAATACCTAACTCGCAAAATGACTACATCGCTTTTAGTCCACATCTCATAATGTCTAAATCTCAAAATACCTAACTCGCAAAATGACTACATCGCTTTTAGTCCACATCTCATAATGTCTAAATCTCAAAATACCTAACTCGCAAAATGACTACATCGCTTTTAGTCCACATCTCATAATGTCTAAATCTCAAAATACCTAACTCGCAAAATGACTACATCGCTTTTAGTCCAAATCTCAAAATGTCTAAATCTCAAAATACCTAACTCGCAAAATGACTACATCGCAAAAAGTCCAAACAGTTGTGTAGGCACCTATACAGGGTTGATATCAGAATGACTGGATACATCATCATTCATCATCGTCATCTGCCTAGCCTTTTCCCAGCTATGTTGGGGTCGGATGCAGCTGAATACCAGTATTATATTACCCAAAATAGGTGATTTTAACATTTTTGTCTGTTTGTAGGTTTGTCTGTTCAAGCATCAAAATGGACCGATTTGGTTCAAGTTTGGTGTAAAGAGTGAATTTTGGGAAAGTTAGAAAAAAAGTCACCTTAAGAACCAAAGAGGTTAATGTAGGTATAGGTGCCTACACAACTGTTCGGACTTTTTGCGATGTAGTCATTTTGCGAGTTAGGTATTTTGAGATTTAGACATTATGAGATGTGGAGTAAACGCGATGTAGTCATTTTGCGACTTAGGTATTTTGAGATTTAGACATTTTGATATTTGGACTAAGAGCGACGTGGCCAATTTGCGATCCAGTCATTCTGATACCAACCCAAATATACCGTGGCCCTGGCACAGGCAACTGAAGGAACACGGGTGGGTTTTAGTCAGTAACAGTCTGTCACGCCCTTCCGCTCCACCCAGAGCGGGATCTCCCATTTTTCCACACACAAAAAAAAAACAAAAAAAAAGGTCAATGATATTTTTAAATTGTTTTAGGGTTCCGTACCTCAAAAGGAAAAAAACGGAACCCTTGTAGGATCACTTCGTTGTCTGTCTGTCTGTCTAGACCCTTTTTCTCAGGAACTCGTGAAGGTATCAAGTTCATACGTAGGTCTAATGGTCCCTTGGAGTTCTTCTAGGTCAACGCAATAATAAAATACGGCCATTTATGCGACATATTTTGATATTCGCAAGTAAATCAAAACCTATAGGGTACTTCCCGTTGACCTAGAATCATGAAATTTGGCAAGAAGCAAAGTCTCCCAGCACACGTAAAGGAAAAAGTGCAAAAATTGTTAATTTATAATTTTATCACATATTTTTTTTATTTTTTTGGAATTACAATGTAAAGTTGAGATGAATTCTTTTCAATTACTAAACCCTTCACTGTGCGTCGTCCGACACGCACTTGGCCTGTTTTTTTTACATTTATAATACGGACGGAAAATATTTACACAAAGTAAAGCGCCCGTCTGGGTTCGAACTCACGACCTACAACTAATAAGTCGGGGCCGTTACCACAGATTAATACAGATGGGACACTCCGCAAAATCATTTAAATAAAAAGCGACTCTTGCTACGACACAATAAAGTGCAATTCAGGTCGCACTACGCTTATTACCTACAGTTATATTCAACTACAAGTTGCCTCTCTTTCTATCGCGTAACTCTTATACCTTCTGACCTACTGAATTAGCCCCGCGGACGGGGCCCGCCGCGTACTTGTAGCTTCATACCTAAACTGCGGAGTGTCCTATCTGTATTAATCTGTGCCGTTACTAGTGACGGCAATTAATGCGATTTAGAATAAATTTCATTAGCATGCGAAATTTTGAGTCTTAGCATGCTAAATGCTATTGCTATGCTATTTGCTAATATGACGATAATTAATAATAAGCAAGTATGTGAATTTTGTTAATATGTGAATTAAAGAGCGTGTTTACTGTTTTGAACAATTTAAAAAGAATCGCGCGCCACGCTCGTGCCACACAAAATCACAAATTATTATTAACAATACAATCACACGCATTCTTTCAATATACGATCCTGAGTACGAGCTAATCGAAGATAAAAAGCTAATAATTGCTTGACTTTATTCTTCGCACCACCAAATTGCTAATAATTTCACTTGCGAACGTAGTCAGGGTCACGTGAAACAGATAGATTTAGTAGTTCCAACTTTTCGTGGGTGCGACAGAGAGTGCGCACTGCAGCTGCGTGCTGTCGACCTATGAAGTACGAAGGGATGAATAATAATTCATTTCACATTTCACAGAAATTCGCAACTACATTTCATTTGCTAAATGCTAAATAAGCATTCGCATGCTAACAATGAATGCGAATGCTAATTAATCCATCACCAGCCGTTACCACTGGGCCACCACACTATTTTATAAATATTTTTATTTTATTTTTAATACTTACAGGTCCGTCTCATCCTGCGTAGAAGCCCTCCAAAGCTCCCTGTATCCGTTCGTGTGGCAACAGCCCCTAATATCGTCTATACCGTCGGAGATACAACGCGAGGTGCTAGAGGCTCCCCTTCCGATATTAGCCGGAATGCTACATACACCACACGACGGAGATATGACGGGCGTGGTTTTTGAAGAGGTAAGCATAAATGATTCTGCAAGCGTTCTCCGATAGTCGTTTCTCCTTTGGACTGTTCACCGACAGGACGTTTCGTTTCTGAGAGATTCGTCGATAGAACGTTTCACCTGTGGACGTTTCGCCGACAGAATGGTTCGCATCTGCCGGTCGATTCTGTAAAAGGCTTACCGTGAAAACTTAGGTGAAGTGAGTTTGTTTTTGCTAGGAATTGACACTATTGACAGCTCACTCCACGCTCACTTCACCTAAGTTTTCACGGTGAGATGGTTACAGAATCGCACTGCTGTTTGTTTCGACGACAGAACTTTTCAACTATGGAATATTCGCCGTCAAATCGTTTTGTCTACGATTTTTAACCGACTTCCAAAAGGAGGAGGTTCTCAATTCGTCGGAACCTTTTTTTTATTTTTTTTTTATGTATGTTCCCCGAATTCTCGAAAATGGCTGGACCGATTTGGATTTTTCTTTTTTTGTTCGAAAGGGTATACTTCCCAAGTGGTCCCATGTTCATCAAGTCAGGATCTGATTATGGGATCCCATGGAAATCGAGGGAAACCCTCAAATTTTATGGGCACACCTATATCGATTTCGGTATTTTTTATAGTAACTCGTGCATTTGCTCTCGGAAAGTACCATTCGGTGAACTGGAACTGATGATGAAGACCACAGAGGGCCATCGGAAATACTCAATTATATCTAAGTATATCACAGGTTGCGATTCGATTACATTAATATGGTTTATGCCCGTCAAAATGCATAATGGTGATGGTGACTTCACCATGAGCTCCAGTTCTCCTGGTTCTTACTAGGAGAACTCCTCAACAATTATTTTGGAAGTCGGTTTTTTTTTGTAAAAAAGTTTTTTTCGACATGGCTTTTTAACTATTTACATGAAATTTTTATAATTTTTTTTTTTTGAAATGATGAATGAAAAATCATGAGATTGTTTAAAAGCACGTTAAGCCGGTGGTCCCGGTTGTCACTCCATCTTTGACAGTCGTTACGGGTCGTCAGAAGCCCGAAAGTCTGACAACCAGTCTTACCAAGGGGTATCGTGTTACCTAGTAACTGGGTTGTGGAGGTCAAATAGGCAGCCGCTCCATGTAAAATACTGGTATTCTGCTGCATCCGGTTAGCCTGGAAGCCGACCCCAACATAGTTGGGAAAAGGCTAGGCAGATGATGATGACTTTTGGAGCGCATATGCTTAACAATCTTATTTTTTCTAAAAAAATAATGTTAATCATCTGCCTAGCCTTTTCCCAACTATGTTGGGGTCGGCTTCCAGTCTAACCGGATGCAGCTGAATACCAGTATTTTACATGGAGCGGCTGCCTACCTGACCTCCACAACCCAGTTACTGGGTAATACGATACCCCTTGGTTAAGACTGGTTGTCAGACTTTCGGGCTTCTGACGACCCGTAACGACTGTCAAAGATCCACGAATAATAGCCGGGACCAACGGCTTAACGTGCTTTCCGAGGCACGGAGGAATCTCGGTATGTAAAGATGGTCACCCATCCACTGACCAACCCCGGCAAGCGTAGCTTAACCTGACGGATCGACCCGTGCGGCTGTTATTACTTAGCCACGAGCTTCTATTTAAATTATCCGAGGGTATTGGCGCTGATAGCCGAAATATAGGTTTTGCCTTGTTCGGTTACAGTAAAACTAGCCTACATTTAATTGGTAAACTGTTTGTGAAACAATCTAGAAATTTAATAAATTCTTTAGAAATATAATACAATTCTTTTCTCATCCACAGGGCATGTTATTAGACTTGGCACACCCATCAAAAGTATTATTCTACCAAGGAGACGAATCAACAATCCTGCCTACCCCCTGTTATAAAACCCTTAAAACTGCTCTACAAATGGAGACGAGCAAGAACAGGGATCGGTCAGAAGATACCAAGACAAGGAATGTCATGATTTCAGAAGCTTTCCTAAGGTTCTTTGTGGATATTCTGGGTGACTTCTGGAGGTTCTTCTCTGTGGGAGAAGTGAAGGATGGCTGTTTGGGGAGAGATGGCGTTGTTTTTGATGTGAGTATGGCGTTTTTTTTTTGTTATAAAGGGTAAAATTAAATTAGTTAGCGAAACTCTGTAGACGTCATGGGTTAAATAATGCACAACCTTTTAAGGGGTCATTGTACTTATCATTATGAACAACTTTTTACTATGGGACCAAACCTGAAATTGCGAAAAAAAAAATCAGCTGTTCCCTACATTTTGACCAGCCTTTTTTTTTTTTATTTCGAGCAGCCAGGGGGCCTAAAACGGCCACATTAAGGAATTCCTCTAAAAGCGATTCATTTCCTGAATTCCCAGCAATTTATTATCATTGTGCTATTTGACGTATTTGACATTAAACACCCAAAAAACAAAAAAAAAATAAAATATAAAAAAAAAAAAAAAATATATATATAAAAAAAAATAATAAATATAAATAATAATATAATATAATATTTATATATAATATATAAATAATAAATATATATATATAAAGCAATTCGTAATTTGTGGGTTTACAAATCTCCATACAAAACTGTCAAACAGATGAATTGCGAGCTATGAAATAAATTATGAATTGTCAGTTTAACGATTTCAAATATGATTTATAAATCAAATCAAATCAAATCGTTTATTTGTGATGCATGGGTTACATACAGGTGTTCATTACATAATTATATACTTAATAATGTTCAGCCACTTGGGCATACAAATGATTAAATTAATGACAAATGAGAATATGATTATAAAATTCTAATGATTTGATATAAATTCTATTATTACTATTAGTCACAACAGACACAAGACAACAATAATAAACTTTCGTCAAGATACATGAAATATTTAACAAATTCAAGTCAGTATAAATTCAGCAACACAGTAATAACAATTTTCAACAAGAAATTGGAACAATTTATTTTTAAAGGCATTAATATTGCCACATTCTTTTATGTCATCTTATTGTAGATAAATACTTATTATTCTATTAGGATTCTGCCAAAGTGGCCGTTTTAGACCCCCTTTTATGCGAACATAAATGTAGGGAACAGCTGATTTTTTTTACGCGATTTCAGGTTTGGTCTCATGGTAAAAGTTGTTTATAATGATGAGTACAGTAGAAGAAACACTTAGCGCCATCTCGCGGCAGTTTTCAGGAAGGAACTCCATAGGCTGCTTAAACACTTAGCGCCATCTACGTGGAACTAGTTTGAAAGTTTTCTTCCCCATTTATTTATTTGTTTGTTGAAAAAATCTATTGTATCGCACACCTAGATCTAAACTGAGACAACTCAAAAAAGGTCATTTTTCAGGAGACGATAAAAACGTAGGTAAATCTGCATTTTTTGTTAGGGAAGTTATACCATTTAATTTGATTCTAGATAATAAATAGCTTGTAAAATGTCACTGTATACAAACTGGGGCTAAAATTCAATAATTTTTATCGATAATCACTGTTTTTCAAACATAACTCAAAATTAACGATTTTTGAGTTTTCTCAGTTTAGATCTAGGTGTGCGGTATATTAAAATACTAACATTAACATCTCTCTTTACAGAAAGAATCCTTTATAAAAGCAGCTACATCAAAACAGAACCAGTACTTCCTAGAATGGTTCACGGAGACGGCAATGTTCACCCATTTCATACAGAACATGGCAGCCAGTTATCACCACCACCTATCACCAGAATCACCACTCCCACCACCCGACCTAGTGGATACACCACTCCCAAACTTCTATGAACTCTTCGACGAAAGAGTGCGGAGTAGAACTAAGACTGGTAGCAAGAATTTAGATAGCTCTAGTAGTAAGAATAATTATAAAAATGCTGTTAATAAGAAAGTTAGATTTCTGAAGAGTAAGTTAAGAGAGTTGGTTGCGTAGTTGGAAAAGGATTTTTGATTTTGGAACTTGTCATGACGCGTCGAAATGACGTAGTGTTGACGGAAACTTTACGTCGAGTTGACGTGAATGTGACGTCGAGTTGACGTGAATGTTACGTCGAGTTGACGTGAATGTTACGTCGAGTTGGTGTAAATGTAACGTCGATGTAACGTAGAGTTGACGCTAATATTACGGGTAGTTGACGCTAGTTTTACATCGATTTGGCGTGAATGTTACGTCGAGTTGATGTCAATGTTACGTCGAGTTGATGTGAATGTTACGTCGAGTTGATGTGAATGTTACGTCGATTTGGTGTAAAGCCAACTTCGATGTCACACTAATGTTACGTCGAGTTGACGCTAATGTTACGTTGAGTTGATGTAAATATACTATCAAGTTTTTAATGAAGATTTACTAGAATTTTGAGAAATCAGAAATAATTTTTTTTTCGGGTCTGCTTGGAGTCAAAATGATAGTAAGCATTGTTGAAAACGTTTTAAGGGTTTTTAACCCATCACACTAATATTGTATTTCATCTGGTTTTCAATGGTAATAATTTAGTTCAGATTTACACTAAAAAAACAATGAAGACCTGAATAACACTTTATTGTGTCGTAGCTTGAGTCGCTTTTTATTTAAATGATTTTGCTGAGTGTCCCATCTGTATTAATCTGTGGTGTTGTTCAGAAACTCTGAAACTGTGAATGTGCCTTGATAACTCTATTTAAAAACTATGTGAATGTGATGTATTTCTTAGAACCTAGTTTGTGCGAATCCCTAAAGTTAGTATGTGTTCAATACCAAGTCGTGGGGTGTATTTGAACCCTAATGTAGGAGTGTAATCTAATGTTGGGGTTGTTTTGAACCCGTGGTAATCGTGGTGTATTCTCTAAGACTATTTTATATGGCCACATCAATTATTAGTGCCTTTTGTAATTCCAGTAATAATTCGATACTTATCTAAATTTAATGAATTATTAAGACAAAATACCTGAAGTGATATTTAAAACACTTTTTAATATTAAGTACCTAATTTTTTAATGAAAAATCCAGTGTTTAGATTTTAGCATATTCCCCACCCTTAATGGATAAGCCATATTATTATTTGTTTATATTGTAGGTACGCCTTGAAACTGCAGAGTAAGGCCGTTTGTCCACCACACGTCCGTCACCGAGACGTCACGTTCGGCTCGAATAATCTCGTTTCTCGTTGACGTACCGTTGACGTTGTGTGGTGGACGAATAGTGTTTTTATTAAGCTTTTTCTAAGCTCCAAAATAAAACAAGTTTCGAAAATCACAAAATAACACTCATTACTTGTAACATATCATCGGCTTCCAGTCTGATGCAGCTGAATACCAGTATTTTACATGGAGCGACTGCCTATCTGACCTCCACAACCCCGTTACTGAGTAATATGCTAGCCCTTGGTAAGCGACACATAATATATTATGGCTACACCCTTTTCCTAAATTGTATTAGTAATTTAGTATACCTAAACTACATATTTAATTATTATGTAATCTCATATTTTAGTTGAAAAAAAAAACTGTAAATAAAGGTAGTCTTTTTAATTATTGTATACGAAGTAGATTAGTTTATGTATATGTCGCATATGGATTGTCTAATCCGCTGTTTTACAAAACATCTACAGCTGAACGTGGTTCAGTTGTTTTACTTATCGAATGTGACGATGTACTGAATTTATGGTACAGTGGTACCCAACTGATAAGGCGCGTCGTGAATCTTCGTTCGCACAGACAAGTTTGGCCTCGAAGATTAACGAAAGAATGCTTAAAACTTACAATCAACCTTAGATCACTACTATAACGTTCATAATACATTGCAGCTGTTAGTTCCGTCTGACTCGCAAGTATGGCGGCTGACTAACAGCTGCCGACCAATAGCGGTACAGGAAGAAGAAGCACGGTGCGTGGAGCGTGCCGATTGGTCAATAGCATTTCCCGCGCTTTGAAAATTCATTTTCTGAGCAGGTACCTCGGTAAGCCATATCAGTTGGGTACTACTGTAACAGTTTTTGCACGTCGACGTCCCTTACATCCTGGGTTTTATATCCTTACCTACCTAATACTACTATTTGTATCAATAGGTATTTGTAAAATTGTCTTATGGTGAATGCACAATGGTAGCCCGCGAAATTAAAATTTTCTTGTTTTTTTTTTTGCAATATGCAGGTAAGTATCAGGTTTTATGTTGATTAAAATATGATTCGCGTCTATAACAATATATGTATTTAAGGACGCTGTTACAAATGGGTAGTCAAGTCATTACTTTTTTACACAAAAGTATGTTTATTATACATTTTCTCCTGAAACTATACCTAAAATTATATTTGTAGTTCAGAATCGTATCATGCACATCTATCAACAATTTGGTCAAAAAACATTTTAAGAATGCAAAGAATTTAATTTAATAAACATACTTTTGTGTAAAAAAGTAATGATTTGACTACAATAGTACCCAACTGATATGGCTTACCGAGGTACCTGCGCAGAAGATGTATTTTCAAAGCGGGGGAAATGCTATTGACCAATCGGCACGCTCCACGCACCGTGCTTCTTTTTCCTGAACCGCTATTGGTCAGCAGCTGCCGCCATGATGTTAGTCAGCCGCCATACTTGTGAGTGAGACGGAACTAACAGATGCAGTGTATTATGAACCTTATTAGTAGTGGTCTAAGGTTGATTGTAAGTTTTAAGCATTCTCGTTAATCTTCGGGGCCATACATTCTTTTCTGCGCGAACGAAGATTCACGACGCGCCTTATCAGTTGGGTACTACTGTACCCACTTGTAACAGCGTCCTTAAGTACATAATTATAATCATAAGAATCATCAATAGGTACATTTCTTCAAGTTAGATTTTTGTTCTCTCTAAGTTTGATTCCGGAAATCATGATATTTTAGAAGAAATCTAACTTTGAGAGATGTATTGATAAATGATTTATTTTCTGTAAGTAGGTTTGTACAAACACTTTTACACGTCAAGCATTGACGATTGTTATGGTTATAATTATGTAAATATATATTTGTTATACTCGCGAATCATATTTTGTTCAACATACAACCTGACACTGACAAATTGCAAAACACGCAAGAAAATTTGAATTTCGCGGGCATTCACCATAATAGCACAATTAGTTATTTAAATAAATTTTCAATTGCAAAAAAAACGCCTCTAGTAAAGATCTTGAAAATGTATTATTATATTTCATTATTTTCATTAAAATACAAAAAATAGGCGTTAAACAGTTGTTTTAAGTTGTAAATACTTAATTAAACAAAATAAGATACAAATACTATGTAACTTAAATAATATGTTAAAATTATTATCATGAAAAAGTAATGAATTTTACTTTAGTTCTAATATAAAAACATTTTTCATTAAGAGGCCTCGGGCCTCGGGCCTCGGGCTAGGGCGGTAGCTCATACAAACGAAATAAATGCCAAAATAATTTGTTAATCAAATATATTCTTAAGACAGTGTGGTGTGTATTTATTCCGATTGGATTACAGAATATCTAGGTACATAAATCTATACATACATACATATATATAAAAATGAATCCATATTTCCCTTGGTCATCGCATCACGCGTGAACGGATGGAACAATTTCGCTAATTCTTTTTTTGTTGTGTTTATTATTGTCAGGAGAAGGTTCTTAGGAAAGAAAAAGTTAAGAAAATTTCGCAGAAAATTGGAAAATTTCAGAAAACTTAACGACTATTTTAACTTCGCGCGTTTACATTAGAATATTCATAGCTAAGACAGGACAACGTCTTTTGCTCGAACACATAACTCGAGAACGGGCGGACCGATTTTCATGGTTTTGATTTGTTGTATTTGTCTCTGTCCTGAATAGCACAATAACTACCAAAAACATTGGAAAATTGACGAAAAAAAAATGAAAAGAAAAAAAAAACATTATAAAATGTTCATAGGTTTCGTAACTGTCAAACATATAATGTTCATCCTGTCCATACGGTAAACTCTCCCCATTAAAGAACGTATTTAAATAAAGGTTTCGAATCGACAAGATACATCCACAATATTCGCATAATGGCGTATTTTGGATTTTAAAAATGTAGAATAATGTCAGTAATGAAAAAGGATTGACCTAAATATTGGCTGTCAAATATTTATGCGTGCGTTCAGATATTTATTTCGTGTGTGTTTTCATATTTTTTACTTTAAAATTCCGGTATTTTACTTTTCAGTAAAAAAACGTAGTTCAATTCTTAAAATATAAATTAAAAGTCTTAGGAATATGTTTGATCTTACAAATTATTCTGGTATTTCGTTTGTATGAACCACGCGTGCTCCGGGGGCCTCTTATAAATTTAATAATCTATTTATAACTTTTAATTTGCAACCAAGCCTCTCTGTAGAACACTGCCGTATTTTTTGTATTTATTTAAATTAAAAAAACGTATTTTGTTTTAACATTCCTTTAAACATTTGATTTGTATAAAATCAAAATTATTTTAAATGTCTCGACTGTTTTTTTTTTAAATATTTTGTAAATACTTATTGTTATAAGTTTTAAAAAGAAACGTGATGAGGCGAAATGTTTGTGTGTAGGTACACCTTTGCCTGTCCCTTCGGGGGAGGCGTGATGATATGTTATATAAACTTATTATAATTACATTTTTAAACTCCAAAACGTTTTTGAATTTTCTTTTTCTTGACATCAAAATAATACATTTTAAGACCGGTGCTTTTTTTTTCAAGCATCATAATATTTACAGGGTGTAAGTGTAAACACTGGCAATATTTTAAGGGGTCATTGTGCTCATCCTTATGAACAACTTTTAGTATGGGACCAAACCTGAAATCGCGAAAAAAAATCTGCTGTTCTTTGTTGTTGCATTTTGACGAATTATGCGAACATAAATGTACTGAGTAGCTGGTTTTTTTCGCGATTTCAGTTAATGTCCCATAGTGAAAGTTGTTCATATTCATGGGTAGAACAACCTGTGAAAATTTTTCCATCTATTTTAATGGGACCCTATATAAAAAGAGAAGTCCTGACTGACTGACTCATCAACACCCAGTCTAAACCATTGGACCTAGAAAGCTCTTTTGCACACAAGTTCCCTTTTGAATGTAGACAAGGAATGGAAGGATTTTGACGAAAATGATTTTTATAAACCTACTGTGACATAATAATAGGTCCTTACCTATGTAATTGGAGATTCTACAAACAGCATTTTCAGATTTAAATATCTGTGGATTGGCGCGCAATTCGAAATTCAAATAAATTTTATTCGAAAGCCGTGTTAATTTAATTTCAAATACTGTCATTTGTTTTTAGATAAGGTGGAGTCTTGTAATTGCAACTATCCGGTTATTGCAACTAACATAAATAACATAACTCCCTCTAGGATCACCGTTCTGAACAACGACAGGCGTGATATTGTTCTTCTACTAAAATTCTCAATGAAAAAAAAATAGATGGCGCTGATATGTCAAGAACTATTTGAATGACAGTTATTTTTGTCAAACCACCATTTTTTTCGTAGTGACGCC
This sequence comes from Cosmia trapezina, assembly GCA_905163495.3. Lineage (NCBI taxonomy): Eukaryota > Metazoa > Arthropoda > Insecta > Lepidoptera > Noctuidae > Cosmia > Cosmia trapezina. The sequence continues at coordinate 12,571,778 of LR991049.1, forward strand.
GAGTACACGCGGAGCGTAATTATATGTAAAATTCAGTTTTTTGTGGTTTTTTGAAGGTTTTTTCACGAGGAGAGTGATTATTAACCACGTTAAGTTACTTTTTACGTATTTGTTTCATTCTACGATAAATCTACTCCGAGTTATGGATGCAGTTACATTTACCGGACTAAAAATAAAAAGTCTGGTTATTGCAACTATTTTTAAATTTTTAGGGTAGTTGCAATTAACTGACCGTTTTTGTATGAAGTATGAAAATGCTAGTAAAGTGACAGTGAAAATGACTATGTCGATAAATACTATTTTATCGAAAGAGTACTATGCACACTTCCATACTATGCTGGATTGCAGAATGCTGTCTATGTCATCTGAATTCATTCAAAGAATGATAATTCTGAATTTAACTGTAATATTAATTTATCATATTCTTTAACTGATCTAATAGAAGCAGTTGAAAATGTACGGCAAAACAAGATGAATAGCTATGAAGCCTCCGTAAAATACGAAATCCCGAGGTCAACTACATCTTATGCACCGTTTATATGGAACGCGCGATGCCAAATAGCCAACGCCTGGCAGACCACCTGAACTTGAAGAAAAAAAAAACTAAAGAGCTCGAAGATAATAGTAACTTTGATTACTAAAGGATTTCAAAAAATTCCTAATAAAATATTCACTGGTAAGTGTAAACGTAACCAGTGAACATAATAATAATTCCTTAATTTAAAAAATGAACGATGTTGCGCGTACGATGTTTACGAGTAAAATAAAAATATATAAAACTATATCCCTGACATTAACTTTTGTTACCATGCCGGTCGATAAAATCACGATAAGGTTCCCATCACTATTTGTAGGTAAATAGTTGCAATTACCGGTCCCACGGCTAAAAAGTTATTTTGTGCAAAATTGGACTTTGTTATAAAGGCATAGCTATTGAAATCCTATGAACTCTTGTTCAAGGAATGTTTTTTAAATTTTACAGTAGATGCACGCATACAATAAAAAGTAAAACAAGTACTTAGTTGCAATTACCCGCCAGGACTGGTAATTGTAACTATTGCTGCCTGTGTAAGAAATTTATGAAATATGTTTTTATTCTTTACAGCTTTCCTTTAAATATGACGGTTATATAAATCTACATTAAATTTACTTATTAACGAATCTTTCAAAAAATACATTGTGCTTATTTAATATAGAATTATGGAACCGTTAAGTAACGAGTCCAATATTTTTAGTTGCAATTACAAGACTCCACCTTAGTTTTTTGTTTTTGTGAAATTGTGGTAGTTTTTGTCGCCATGCATAAACTGAAAGTTCGTACAATTTTCGAATATGAGTTCCAACGTGGCAATAACGCTGCGCAAACAACACGAAACATTAACGACGTGTACGGGCCTAACACTGCTTGCATAAACACGGTCCATTATTGGTTCAATCGTTTTAAATCTGGTTGAAGAACGAGCCTCGCGGTCGGCCGGTAACCATTGTCAACAATGATGAATTGAAGGCGACAGTGGAAGCGGATCCAACTCAATCTACGGCTGAGCTTACTGCAGGCCTTGGAGTTAGTGTCAAAACCACATTGAAGCACTTGCGGCAAATCGGAAAGATAAAAAAGCTAGACAAGTGGGTGCCACACGAACTAAGCGACCAACAGCGAGGCTTACGCGTCGAAGCATGTATAGCACTACTGAATCGGCATAGAATCGAAGGAATTCTAAATCGAATTGTTACCTGCGATGAAAACTGGATCCTGTACGACAACCGTAAGCGTTCGTCTCAGTGGGTGGACCCAGGTACAGCACCTAATCAGTGCGCTAAAAAAAAGATTAGGTACTCATAGGAAGATGATGGTGACTGTCTGGTGGACCAGTGCCGGACTTATACACCACAGCTTCTTACCGAATGGCACAACAGTGACGGCAGATGTCTATTGCCAAGAATTGCAAACAATGATGGAGAAGCTCGCAATTCAACAGCCAAGACTGGTCAATCGCTCTTCCCCATTGCTCCTCCACGACAACGCGCAAGTTCACACTTCACGACAGACCATCGCAAAGCTACAGGAGTTACAGCTGGAAGCTCTCCGTACTCACCGGACCTTGCCCCAACAGATTTCTACTTTTTTCAAAATTTAGCCATTTTTTTAAGTGGGAAAAATTCAACACCCGAGAGGCAGTACAAAACGCTTTCGCTGACTTCATCGCCTCCCGTCCGGCAGACTTCTACAGTAAAAGAATAAACAAACTGCCCTCAAAATGGCAAAATTGTAGAGAAAATTTGGGCCAGTACTTTGATTAGCTAAAATGTAAAAATTACCAAAATTTTTACATTTTAAAATTTTCATACAAATCTCCAATTTCATAGGTACAGACCTAAATTTCACATAGTTTATAAGCTTAAATTCTTAAAATATTAATAAAAGGTTTTTATTCCTGAAAAATGCAAAAAGCCAACGTCACGTGGTGTTCCCAGGCGGTCACCCATCCAAGTACTGACCACGCCCGATGTTGCTTAACTTCGGTGATCGGACGAGAACCGGTGTATTCAACGTAGTATGGACGTTGGCGATAGCTATACTAAAATTATGGTTCTGTTTAAGAATACTGACCAAATGCAAATTTTTTCAACGCCAGATTAATTTTCATCCGTGGAATAATTGAATTTTAGGCATTTTTCCATCCAAAAACTGTCAATCGACAGTATAAATTCCAAGGATAAAAGTTACACGAGTAGGAAAAATATGCCGTAAGAACAATTTACGGAATTCTAACAAATATTAGTACATTAAAAATGCATGCAAACAATGATATTTAATATAATAGCATGCAAATAAAATATTAGTTTAAAATTATAGGTATCGCAGTAGACTAAAGCCAGGCAGTGACATCTAGCGGGGAGTAGCAGAATTAGTATACGGAGTGTTGTTGGCAGATCGTGTTGACAGATGGCAGCATAAGCCACATTCGTAATAAAAATATTAACGTCTAAAATGGTGCGATTCTTGTGAACGTATATGCAGTGGCGTAACTATACCGTTCGAGGGCTTCGAGGCCCGTGGCAAATTAATCGGTTTTTTTTACTAAAAGTGTAATAATAAATGTTGGGAGTTGGGATTCTCCTCTGACCGGGCGGGGGCCCGTGGCATTTTGCCGACTTGCCACCCTGTAGTTAAGCCACTGCGTTTATGCCCGATTTTTATTCCTTACTAGTCTTTTATTTAACTTTTTCTCTCTTTTACTCATACAAAATTTGTTGATTGATGGAAAAGGCTAGGCTGATTGGTAGCAAGCGTGACACTGGGTGCAAGATTCACAAATCACACTTTGTATTTGACTCTTTTTGATACGAATATAAACCTTGTCAGCAAAATGTAAGGTTCATATTCGTATAAAACACTAACTTTACATAAAGTAGTATATATAAGTCGCGGTCATTCGTAGATCTTTGACGGTCGTTACGGGTAGTCAGAAGCCCAAAGTCATAGGCCCTATTTCACCAACCTACGATTAAGTTCCTATGGCTATGGCTACAGATCAAGCTATACATTTCCAGTATAAGCTGATCTCATATGGTATAGGATTTCCTTACAATGAGAGGTCAGTGTAAACTGGAAATGTATAGCTTGAGGTGTAGCCGTGTGTACGTGGGGCTGGCGCACCCTGTCTTTTTCTTCCATACTTCTCTATTATTAGTCGTCATCTTGGTAGGTATTACTCCCTTTCTAGCCATCTAGGTATTATCATCTTTCACACAGTCCATCCATCGATCGTTTCTTTGATCTTTTTAGACCATCAATGTCTAAATAATCTAGAGCAGTGGTGGCCCAGTGGTAATGGCCGCGACTTGTGAGTTGTAGGTCGTGGATTCGACATCAAGGAGGCACTCTTTACTTCATCGTGAGGAAACCGGCATGTCTTAGAACCAAAAATTCGAAGACATGTGACATCTACATGTACTAGGCCTGCGTAGTGGATTACAGCCCGCTCCCTCTCACCGAGAGGTGGCCTGTGTCCCAGCAGTGGGAACATTATAGGCTGATTCTGCTTAACTAATTCATTCACTACTTATTTATTTACAAACAAAATATTTATAGATAGAATTTATAAGCTAACAGTCTTAAAATAATTACTAATTCATCAAAGCGATTCGTTTTGTATTTCAATAGTTATTTAACATAGTCCACGGTACTAATTAAAAGTTGACTAATTATACCGAATCTTATATTAATGAGCTGACAACACTATTACTTTTAATGAGCATTTAGAAATTTTAGAGATACGAATCTTACAACACTATGTCAAGTTTAAGCCATGAGAAATATTGAACACTATCTTCTGCCCGCGACTTCGTCCCCGTGAAACAGTATGATATCTATTTGCAAGAATATAGGTACCTACCATTTTTTTTTTTTTTGGGGGTGGGAAATCATCAAATAACTTCTCCCGCTCTGGGTGGAGCGGAAGGGCGTGTCAGACTTTTACTGACTAAAACCCACCCGTGTTCCTTCAGTTGCCTATGCCAGGGCCGCGGTATCTTCTTCAAAATACCCGCGACCCCAGCGGCGTCGGCTCTATTGGACCCCATCATTTGCTGACATCTCTTTGAGGCGCGCGTGGAACACAACGCGCCGTCGACTCGGGCCTGGTCCTTACCGGACGGCGAGCTACCCGCTACTCACCGTCCGCAGGCCCGCGCCTACGGTGGCCGGAAATCGCCTCGCGATTTCCGCCGCCCAGGGCGTCTCCTGCGGCGACTGAGGGCGTGAGGCTGCCTCTCCCTCACGCGTTCCGCCTCCTCCTTCGCGAGCATCACTGCTTCGCAGAAGGAGGTGACGGCCTCCCATGCACTCTCGCTCCGCACCATGGCCTGAACCAGGCTCTGACGCGAGAGATCGCCGCCGCCGATCGCCTCCGTGAGAACACGGCGGTGCTCTGCCCAAGCCGGGCAGACCTCCACTGTATGCTCCACCGTGTCCTCCGGGCGATCCACACAATGGTGACACCCGGCCGTTTCCTCCCGCCTTATGCGAAACAGGAACCTCCCGAAACAGCCGTGTCCGGTGAGGACCTGCGTCAGGCGGAAGGTGAATAGGTGCCTACCTACACAAGTTCCTAACATCTGTTATGAAACTCGGCATTTCAGCCGTGCAAATATTTAGATTTACATCTTAGTCAACTTATGTTTTTAAACTGTGCTTATAGCATGTAGTACTTACCTACACATTTAGTAACATAACATAAAATATTAATAATAATTTCATAATTTAAATTAAAATTTAGATTACAATGCAATCAATAAATTAATATTATACACAATTCTGTTCATTTAAAATAATAATTTATCATGTCAATCTAAAATAGCAAATGAAAAATTTAAGTAATATATAGATGTCATAATAATTAAGTTTTACATTCAAAATATTCATAGATGGAATCAAAACATCTCTCACACAACCAGTTCTAAAGCTTTTTATTACTTTTCTAAATTCTAATAAATTCTTCGGCTAAGTGGTTACATATTTTCACCATCATGGTATAAAAATGTTTGTTGCACATTTTTAGTCTATTACGAGGGACTACAAGTGGCTTTTGTACTGTTTTCCTCTTTGACATAGCCTTTTCATCATAAAATATATCTTACGACACTCGGCATTAAGATTAAAGATTAAACACACCTACTTAAAGATTCCTACTATTGAAAGAATTTACGGAATCGGATCAAGTGAAAGCGACACCGATGACTGAAAAGTTGTGGGGAAATAAGTTGTCATAGTATGGGCATGTGATGCGGAGGAATGAGGAAAATGTCGTGAGGAAAGTTTTGAGTATGAATGTGGATGGCTATCCGAGTAGGGGAAGGCCAAAGAAACGATGGATGGACTGTGTGAAAGATGATATGGCTGAAAGGGTGTGACTACCGAGATGACGACTAATAAATAATAAATAAATAATAAATAAATTCTTTATTGCCATAACAAAAGGTGCACAAGTAAATTTAAAGCCCTGACTCCTGTGCTAGGTAGCAACACCTGTGTTACAGGAGCCAGTGTCTTCTCACAATCAGTTGGTAGGTTATGGATTTTATCCTTATTAATCTTATTAAACATTATTTAAATTTATATTATTATAGAAAACTAATATAGGTAACAATTTTTACATTAGTGTGAGTGTGAAGAGTGTGTGTGTGGTGTGTTCATGTGTGGAGTGTGGTGGTGTGGTGTATGGATGAACGTTAGTGAGAAAATGTGCTCACGGGTGATATGCATTGATATATTAGAGGAAGATATAATACGCTCCAACATCGCTATCACCAAATGTGTCAAAGCAAACGTCATAATTATATTATTATAATTTTCAACAAATTAACATTTGTGGCCGTACTTGCGAGTGAAAAGCAATCCCGTGGGACTTGTTTTTGGTTTTTAACTATTGGTGCACATATAGAAAACACACAAAGGCATACCTAGCTGCTGACAATTTATACGATTACGGTAATTTTACCCAACGTGCTACAAAAACGCTAGCTGGAATGTGTCTAAAGTCAATTTTGTGCGTTAACCCACTGATGCGGTCCACGTCGAGGAGCGCGAATCTAATCTTCCCAAATTATACATCAATGTTGAAATGTGATCTTGTCGAAATTAATACCTAACCCAAAATTGATTCTGTTTGACTGTACTCTTGAGTCAGTAGCCATGCCTTAGTTTTAGTTTTAGCATCCCTTATTGTAAGAGGATTAATATTAAGGGCAATGTTTGTTTTATTATAAATGTGACTTGACAAATACATGCGTTGTCTTCTAGCAGCTGCGGTGTCAAAATTAACAGATAGGCAAACGTTCCTTATAGTACGCTTACTTAAAACTTGTTTATTTAATGGTGTGACAAGATGCTGTTTGGTAACTATAGATAAAACATACATTTGACGTACTGTGAGAACTTGACACTAGAGAAGTATGGATGAAAAATACAGGGTGCGCCAGCCCCACGTACATTGGGATAAGGGCAGAAGAATGATGATGAGCATTTGCGACCACCAGACCAACCATTCGATTCAGACTTATGTAAAACTTTTTTACAAAAACAAAAACCGACTTCCAAAAAAACACTACAAAGTGAAAAATAACTTTAATTTCGGAAGTCGGTGTCTTTGGATCTGTATTTTAGTTTTTTGCCACCGACTTCCGAAATTAAAGTTATTTTTCACTTTGTAGTGTTTTTTTGGAAGTCGGTTTTTGTTTTTGTAAAAAAGTTTTTATTTTTCACTTTTTAGTGGTTCAGTTTGTAATTTATCTAAGTTACAATAACCCAATGTCAACTGCTCATCACGTTTTACAAAATGTTGCTTTTCCCGATGCAGGGACGTTAATTGTTGAGGAGTTCTCCTAGTAAGAACCAGGAGAAATGGAGCTCATGGTGAAGTCACCATTACCATTATTTTGACGAGCATAAACCATATTAAAGTAATCGAATCGCAACCTAACCTGTTATATACTTAGATATAATTGAGTATTTCCGATGGCCCTCTGTGGTCTTCATCATCAGTTCCAGTTCACCGAATGGTACTTTCCGAGAGCAAATGCACGAGTTACTATAAAAAATACCGAAATCGATATAGGTGTGCCCATAAAATTTGAGGGTTTCCCTCGATTTCTATGGGATCCCATCATCAGATCCTGACTTGATGATCATGGGACCACTTGGGACGTATACCCTTTCGAACAAAAAAAGAAAAATCCAAATCGGTCTAGCCATTTTCGAGTAATCGGGGAACATACATAAAAAAAAAAAATAAAAAAATAAAAAAAAAAAAGGTTCCGACGAATTGAGAACCTCCTCCTTTTGGAAGTCGGTTAAAAAACACTGCAATCACAGATGATAAATAGTTCTCATTCATTCAACAATGCAATATGTCGATCATTCTAGAATAGAATAAAATTAATTTCGAAATTCCTAGCCTTTATTTGCATAACTAATTAAGCCAATAATTATTGATAAAAAGATTAATGTGACAAAATGACAACACAAATATAATAGGTAGCCAAAAATTTTAATTAAATTCGCTATAAAAATTGAATTTTTCAATGAAAAAAATGTATTTATACCATTCCCCCTCTAAAAAGCTTATTTTATTCACTGAAAACAGTGAATAAAAAGCACTTTTACTCACTGTTTTGATGTATGAAAATGGAACACACCAATGTATTCGACCACAGATTTAAAGAACCTATGCTAGATGCGGCACGTTATTAGATTGTATGAAAACCGAACGTGTCATCTTTTTTATACCTACGATAACTTCACCCCAGCCATTTAGTGATGTGCTCAAAGTAAACAGAATTGTTTCAATCACTAAGCGTCACTGAGCTAACAGACTTTTTTTAGTACGAACAGTCGAACATGCAGGGCACGCTTGGTCGTGGCTTGCCGTATCTAGTGTAAGTGTAATCTGTGTATTCGACCTATATTGGTGTGTTCTAAATTCAATTTGATTGGTCGACATTTTCGACAAGGAATTTAGCATTAGAATAAAAACTGTTTTGTGTTCTTTGCTGTCCTTAGTAAATTGGCGCTATTTTGAATACTGTAAGTTGTACTAACACAAAATTTAGTGTTACTTTAATCTTTAATTTTGTGTTTGTTTAGTGTTGTTCTAATCGATTAAAAATGCATTCTAGTGATGAAGATGTGTTAACACCTGAGTTTGTGAAAGAGAGGGCGGCCGATATAGTGGAAAGCTTGCTACCCAAAAAATCACGGCTGGTTTACATCAAAGCCAATTTAACTTTACTTTTTCTTTATTATAAGTATGTATATTTTCACTTAAATCTTTCTTTTTCTCGTAGTCATGGTATAAAGTATAGTATGCAACTCTTGAATAAAACGGATTTATATCGAGGGCCATGAATCGCTCGCGTCGCTCAGGATTCTAACACTTGAATCACTCGCTACGCTCGTGATTCAGTCATCATGAATCACTCCCTACGGTCGTGATTCAATCGTTAGAATCCTTCACTAGCTCGTGATTCATCTATGGCCCTCGCTTTAAATCCGTCCTTTATTCACTAATTGCATAATATACTATTATTCATAACTAACGTGTCAAATCGTTCAAGAATAAAAGATTAAATTTTTAAAAATGACTCAATTCTTGGGAATTTATAATGAATTTGTCAGATACAGATAATTTCCCAATGTCGTTTTACGCCATTTTATTTTACTATTAGTTTAAATTAACATGTTTTGTTACGGTGTTCCGTTGACTCGAGTGACTCTTTCTTAATTTCCTGTTAAATATGTTAATTTTGTCAATTAGGTAATTATTGCTAAGATAATTGGGAAGGTCGGGCCAGGCTAATTGTAGATACAGTGCTGCCTATAGTTTGGGGACCACTGTTCAAATAAATATAGAGTTACAGTAAGCACACAATTTATTGTTATTTTTTAAATTTATTTTGTAACAATGGACTAATAAACTATTAGAGGAGCTCATGCCTAAGTAATAACCGCTGCACGGGTCGATCCATCAGGTTAAGCTACGCTTACCGGGATTGGTCCGTGGATGGGTGACTATCTTTACATACCGGATCTTTACATCCGTGCCTCGGAAAAAACGTCGTTAAGCCGTTGGTCCCGGCTGTCATTCGTGGATCTTTGACAGTCGTTACGGGTCGTCAGAAGCCCGAAAGTCTGACAACCAGCCTTAAGGCTCTTACAGACAGATGCGATATCGCGTCGCGTCGCAATATTTTTGTACGGATATAATATCGAAATATCGCGTCGCGACCGCGATATCGCCTCTGTCTGTAAGAGCCTTTATCAAGGGGTATCGTATTACCCAGTTACTGAGTTGTGGAGGTCAGATACCACCAATACCTATGAATCGGATTGCTCCTATCTTCACTAACGACCCTCAACAGAAGATTGGTCGATTTTCTTAAGCTGCTGGAAATCGATGCTATGCGCGATCGAATAATAACATAATAATAATGCCGTAAATATCTAGAAAAAAACCCACGACTAACAATCCGCTGCCGACTCTTATAAGGTCGAACCATACTATATAACACCCAAAAGAACTATTTCACAAAACCCGACTGTGTCACCAAAAAATGAAACTATGCGTTTGCGCAAGCACACTCCAGTTCTACCAAAGTTTTATGTAAATCATTAAGATAAAGACGTTCCTCTACACTGTAGTATTAAGTACTACATTAATATTTTAAAATGGACGGAGTTTCTGTGTATCGTTGTGTGGAAAAGTAATTTGTGAAATATTTATTTTGCGATTTTTTTCTACTTACTTAATTTTCGTCACGATAAGTTTGGAGATAATAAATAAGGTGGAGGGACACCCTCTTTTAATAAGTTTTATTTTAAAAGAGTTTGAAAAGTTGGCCATCTTCTATTTTAAGGCTTATCCGTCGCAAAAAGCGCGGTCACTGTCGGACTGCATAGAAAAGAAAGAGAAGCGCGATGACACAACGCTAGCAAAATATGAAGTAATTATCGATTTAAAAAAAATCTGTTAATTAAACTAAAAAAGTAATGACAAGAAATCATTTCTTATTAGTTTGTAAAGAATTGTATAAAATGAACACTTTTAATGAAAACTGTAGGAGTAATATGGTAACAACTCGCAAAAATAGACTGAAATAGACCTGGATTTAGGATTTTTTTTCTTAGTTCTACAAACTAAAATAGATTTCAGGACACATGAAATCACTTCTATTGTAGATTACTGTGTATTTTTTCCTATCAGAAAGATGCTATAGTTACTGTAAAAGATGGTTACAAAGTGACTTAGTTTCGCCGTGTTTTAGGAAGGAGCAGCCTTAAAAGAGAAACTTTATGGTACCTACTGGACTGTACTGCTAGTACCAGTGATCCATTTTTAAATTAGTTAGAACAAACAAGCAATCAAGTTCAATCACAGTTCTTTCGCTTTGAATTTTAAAAAGATCCAAGACCTCACTGCATTGAAATTTTTCGTGGATTAATTAAAAAAACCGGCCAAGTGTGTGTCGGACCACGCACAATGAAGGGTTCCGTAGTTGAAAAGAATTGATCCCAAAAACAAACTTAACACTGTAATCCCAAAAAAATATTTTTCATGCAATAAAATTACAAATTAACAACTTTTTTTTTACTTGTGCTGTGAGACCTTGCTTCTTACCAAATTTTATGATTCTAGGTCAATGGGAAGTACCCTATAGGTTTTGATTTACTTGCTCGGAGCATCAAAATTGGCCATATTTTTTTATTGCGTTGCTAAGTCAACTTCAAGCTTGATTTTTTTTGGAACTCCAAGGGACCATAGACCTACGGCCAGCGGCCAGCGGCTTCACCCGCGTGGATGTCGGAAAATATCCCACGGGAACATACTACCGGGAATTCCTTCCTTATTCCTTGCCTACATTATAAAGGGAACCTCTGTACAAAATGTCAGCTTTCTAGGTTCAAGGCTTTGGGCTGGGCGTTGATGAGTCAGTCAATCAGTCAGTCAGTCAGGACTTCTCTTTTTATTTATATAGATAGAAGATTAATTTCAACTTGATACCTTTACGCGTACCTGAGAAAAACGGTCTTGACAGACTGACAGACAGACAGACAGACGAACAACTAACGAAGTGATCCTGTATGGGTTCCGTTTTTCCTTTTGAGGTACGGTAACGGAAACGGAGGTACGGAAACCTTAAAAATTAGCTGTTCCACACATTTTGACCGCGTAGATACTTATTGCACTTTTGTAGGAAACAGAAGATTTTTTTAAATAACCGACGAAACATTTCAACGCTTGGTCCGGGCTCCAGAATTATGAACTGAATACATGGTTTCATTTAGTGTGATAACCTAATCGCCATCACTCTTTATTAACTTTTATACATTTTGATTTTGGACAGTACCACAAAATGTGCAGTTAATTCCAGAAATATAATAATTCATAACGCTTCTGTACCCATCAGTACATTCCTTTACAAAGGTCACGTTTAAAAATATGCGTTCAATATTAATAAATAAACTCTCAGACTCAAACTACAAGAATAAATATTCCTACAGAGACTTAGCTTCATTTGATAAATTGTGTGATTAGGTGAGCCACCTAATGGTAAGTGGTCACCGCAGTAAATCTCCAATAGGTACCAGAGGCATGAGTCATGAGCATTGGACATGAGTTGATAACCTAGACACCAATCTGAATTGTTGAACTTCCTTGGTCGAGCCTCCTTTCAAATAGCTCTACAATTTGGTAATTATGATTTTAAAGCGCGGTTCGTTGGTAGTCGGTACGTCATTTTAACTTGGTGGCAGGGTTAGGTATAGGGACTCAAAAATTATTTATTCTCTTATTCCCTGGTCGGGAAGAAAGGTCAGGTGTGTAGTACTAGCTTTCGGCGTGCGTTTATAACCCAGATGTACGAGTATGAACGTAAACGCAGCAAAAAGAGTATGTAACGATCGTAGCAAATGGCGTTCTATAGTTTCTGCATATCCGCATGGAAAGAACAAAAATTGTATTCCTTATTTTTATTGCATGCTTTCACAATTACCAAATTTCAACATTATTATGCACACGATTTGTTAAGGATGAATAACGGATTTGTTGTTTCGTGATTTGTTTAGTATTTATTTGAAGATTTTCACTATTAACCGACGTTCGCAGGGACACTGGATTTTCTACGCTTTGCTTAGCGTCGAGAGTTGAAAATCCAAGAGTGTGTTTTTTCGACTCGCTAGGATGCATTCTATTGGATTCTCGAAGCTCGTCTTAACACCTAGAGTTGAAAATCCAGTGCACGATAAAATCCGCTATATTTTTACGTCCTTGCGAACGTCGGCTAAGTCTCTGTTGTATTATCTACTCTTGAACTTCAACGACAAAACAACAATAGCGTCATTTTTTAAGTAAAGGTCGTCTTCAACAATGATAAATTATCTACAATGTATCTCTGTGATGGGTTCCTTGTTAATAGTAGGTCGCAGTGACATCGTCTTTAACTGTAGGTGTCGTGAAAGGTAACTAGACGTCGGGAGCATAAGCAGAATTGTTTTAAAAACGATGTTATTATTAACACAAACGGGATATTTACCAATGACGTATTATAGATAGACGCGTCATACACGAACATCAGTGCTTTCAAAAACAGCGTAAGCCATGATGTACCAACATACCAGTATATACTGGCCGCAAAGAAAAGGAAAGACGCATGCCGATACCTGTTGTAAGAAAGAGATGAATATACTTATTTAGTTACGTCACTAGCTGCTGCATGTTCACTGGCGCGCGTGCGTGACTGATATCACGCCGGGCAATTAATTACCCTTCATTTAATTTCCCATTTTTGAGCCCGGGTAACGCATATAAAGGTAATATATCATTGATATTTACCATGTTTTTTACTGTTATGTTCGAGTTCCCGATATTTCGGCACTGTTGCAAGCACCATGATCAAGGATAAACAAAAAAATCCCGTTTGTGTCAATCAATGACATGATACATCTAGACGTTGCCATGATTACAGTGTGAAGTGTGGAAGTGATACACATATATACGAAATAATTAGGAAAATTGAGACAAAGCATCGTATTTTCTGTCCCTTACGGCGTGCCGTATTTTTGCTTTAAAAATGTTGCCAAACAAAGTACTTTCACTGTTAATATTGCTGTCTCATGTGACCGGCCACGCGGTGGCTCGATCTAGATGTATATTATCTAAGTTGTTAATAATGATGTTAGTGACCATGTCAGTTTAAAAACTTTAAAAACGATTCTTGACAAACTGATTGATCTTGGGATATTATCTCTTGAAATTTAAACGGTGTCATCCTGACTTTTCCAAACGACTTTCTTGACTTTTCTCTCTTCTTTTTTTTTGTATTTTTTCTTTTTGACTTTTTTGGTTGGGATCGGCTTCCAGTCTAACCGGATGCAGCTGAATACCAGTATTTAATATGCAGCGACTGCCTATCTGGCCTCCACAACCCAGTTACTGGATAATACGATACCCCTTGATAATATTGGCTGTCAGCCTTCCGGGCTTCTGATTACCAGTAACGACTGTCAAAGATCTACACCATTTCCATTTGGCATTTCCATTTTCTTGACCATTTCAGACATGTATCTACATGGTCTTCATATGATCTGACCAAGATTATGTCTGTACTTTAAAAGAGACTGTGACCTCTGAGTTTGTTTCGGCGTTTCTTCTGAAAGTAGTCAGATAGGAAACGCCGACCTCATCTAGTTTTAAAAAAATATGATTGACGTGTAAAAGTGTTTGTACAAACCTACTTACAGAAAATAAATCATTTATCATTTACAAATGATAGCCGGGGCCAACGGTTAAGCGTGGTTTCCGAGGCTCGGAGGGATAATTATGCAAATCGGAATTCATTTAATGAAATACAATGAATAACAAAGTCCAATCAAATGTTAAAACACGTCACGAAACGTCACTCGTGACGTAACAATCAATTGTAATAATAATAAGTAATTGGTTTAATTACATTAATTATGATTATTAATCATTCAATCTGTCTTATAGCTAAGTGCGGCCAAAAGATTAGCGAGTCTCACTCAGGCCTACCCGATGGTAGAGTCAGCAACAAAAGTAGATTAACACTTGTGTTTTCTAAATCTTAATTATTGAGAAAAATAGTTCATTAAAATCGGAACTCATGTCAATTTAAAAATAAAACCGGTCAAGAGCGAGTCGGACTCGCGCACCGAGGGTTCCGTACCATCATTTATACGTAATTTTTGTTGATGATTTCTGAAAAACTGTGCTATTTAAAGACAGCGTTTTATTTTTCCTGTAATCTATACATAAACATCTATCACACAGAATAATTTCAGATTTTTCTCTATGCAAAATTCGGAGATAAGGGGGGGTGGGGAACGGTTTTTTTTTTACATTTTTCATCAAAACTCGAAAACTATGCGGCCTAAATAAATAAAAAAATGTTTGAGAATGTGCAAACAGCGTTCTTTCATATGATACCCCACGTGCCCTAGTAGCCCCACTTCGAATTTTTAAGACCCCCTTTCGGTCCCTGTTGCAAAAAAAAAACATCTTTCTTATTGCAAAATACTTTTTGTTGGGCAAACGTCATCTAAAACTGTTCCAAATTTCAACTTGATAGCATTAGTAGTTCTTGAGATATCCAGCTGTGACAGACAGACAGACTGACTGAGTGACACCATAAGGGTTCCTTTTTAACCATTTTCGTACGGAACCCTAAAAATTACTCTTATCTAACAAATGAAATGCTAAATAAAAAGCAGGTTTATATACCTATCTATCGTATAATTTTGTGTTAATTTAGATGTCAAAAAGTAGCAGTGTTAACCGACTTCTGTTGCTGGCCGTACCCTAAGTTAGAAATTACTGCTGCATCCGGTTAGACTGGAAGCCGACCCCAAAATAGTTGGGAAAAGGCTACGTAGATTGATTGATGTTACATTTAAAGTTATGCATACTATACAGGGTGTAAGGGACAGCCCTCCGCAAACTGATAGGGTGAATTCAGTATGTCTTACTAAGATGACCGGTACATGAATTTTTTTCAGGAACGTTAAGGGAATCCAATAAACCTTATTTGTTTGTGTTTTTGTGCACAAATAGGAGCGTCTATTACTGGTTGGGAGGGGTAGGTAATAGGTATGCGGTGAGTTCGATGAACTCTGTAGCTAGACAGAAAGTGAACAGCTGATTACTCGCGTCGTTGGTTAGAGTATTTCAACATCCATTGCTGGTTTCTTTTTTTGCTGTTTTTTTTTGCAGTTTTTTTTTACATAAATGGAATCTGCGAACACACAATGCAATTTTACATTGAAATAATGAAAATGTAACTGAAAAAAAAATTGAAAAAATGAACATTTTCCTGAGAAAATTTCCGGTAGAATATGGTTCTAAATGAGGAGCTGAATGCACCCTGTTAGTTTGCGGAGGGCTGTCCCTTACACCCTGTATAATAATTATTATAAAGCTGAAGAGTTTCTTTGTTTGTTTGAACGCGCTAATCTCTGGAACTACCGATAGCCCAATTCTTGAGGAAGGCTATAGGCTATTTATCATCACGCTAGGACCATTAGGAGCTGAGCAAAAAGGAAAAAAGTCAGAAAGAACATTAAGCGAAAACGAAGTAATAGCTCGGGCAGTGGCGATGCGATGACAAATTTCACGCGGACGAAGACGCGGCCAGAAGCTACTCACATTATAAACCCGCTGATTTAAAGCCTCCAAGTTAAAGTGAACTATCTTTTATTGACAATAGTCTTTAATTACAGTTTTTCTATACAAATATAATTATAGAATCATGTGTCCAGTTGCCCATTGCAGTAAGAGGAGATCATGTAATTGTTTCAGGATACAAAGTGGATGTAGCAGAGGCAATAACTATTTGTAATACGGAAATGAATTTAATCATTCTACTGGCATGTCTTTAAGGGAACAAAATCGTATGAAAAATAACTATACTACAAAGGTTTAGATAGGTAGTTAAATAAAGATAAAAAATCTTGATGTGTCTTTTATTTATTTATTAATTTAATGCACAATGTACACACAGTTACACCCTGTAACTGTGTGTACATTGTGCATTAAATTAATAAAATGTGCTTACAGGCTATGCTTATAACTAAAGAGTACATGACCCCGTTGGGGCTAGCGTTGAAAAAAGCAGGAAAAATTCCCGTATCTTTCCAATTCCGTTGTTTTTTTCCAATAAAGCTGAAAAAAACCAAAGAATATGAAAGAAACGGGAAGCTCACGGGACTACACGACAACAAGGACAGTGCTATATTTTTTTACGTCCGGTTTTTGAGGTATTCTCCGTAGCATGAGTATATCATGGTACCTATTTGTTATTGATGAAGATTAATATCAATTTTTTTTTTTTTTTTTATGTGTAAATTTCACAGACGTGATAAAACAGAGTTTATCAACTGATACTTTAAAGGAACTACACTGCCAGCGTGTTCCACTACATCATCATCTGCTTAGCCTTTTCCCAACTATGGGGTCGGCTTCCAGTCTAACCGGATGCAGCTGAATACCAGTATTTTACATGGAGCGACTGCCTATCTGACCTCCACAACCCAGTAACTGTGTAATATTATAGAGGCATGAGGAACAGGGTGTAAAGTCCACTCATCCTCCATAGAAAAGGGAGGATCCTCCAACCAGACGGTTGTTGTGTCTGGTGGGCAACTGCCCGACGGTTAATGTCGGGACGTTGAATATATGCTAGTCACGCGGTAAACTCTAATTGCGCGATGCAGGATTTCGTGACGTCATGTCATTGTGATGGGTAGTTCGTATGTGGCGATGTAGATGCCGCCACAATATGATACTTAACGTGCTTTCCAAGGCACGGAGGAGTCTCGGTATGTAAAGATGGTCACCCACACACGGACCAACCGCGGCAAGCGTAGCTTAACCTGATGGATCGACCCGTGCGGCTGTTACACAAAGTGGAAAAAATCAGTAATCAGATTTCTGGTTTTTCTAACTATAAGATGGCCACATGATTCATTCAGTAATTTTCTAAGTATTATGTACTGTAATACCCATAATTAGCGAAGTGTGAAGTAATAAGAATTCAAAAAACATTTATGACCCATTGTATGTTTGTTTTTCGGCATTTCTGACTACGTTTCAAGTGTGTTTTCTTAAATACTCGACTTCACCTATTATACTACGTTTTTTGCGCTGTTTCCAATAAGTAAATAATGATTTTGAAGTAGTCTTGTTTGATTTCATAGAAATGTTAAGTAGGAAGTCGTGGAGCTATTTGTGATGGAGCTGGTTCAAGGAACCTTAGGGGGCGCAGGTTGTTTCGGGAGGTTCCTGTTCCGGATAAGGCGGTAGGAAACGCCCGGGTGTCACCATTGTGTGGATCCGCCGGAGGACACGGTGGAGCATACAGTGGAGGTCTGCCCGGCTTGGGCGGAGCACTGCCGTGTTCTCGCGGAGGCGATCGGCGGCGGCGATCTCTCGCGTCCGAACCAGGGGGCCTACTTCCTAAGTCCGTCCGTTCATCCGTCCGTCCGTTTATCCGTCCGTCTGACTTAACGATCCATCAAAACAAGTGTAAATTTTTTGGACGGGCAAAAACACATCGGGACTAGGGACAATTGGCAAATCATGTTGTCATTCATACTTCGTTCGGGCCCCGAACCAATCATCCATCCGTAGGTGATACGGAGTAAGAAACACCCGTAACGAAGGCCGAAACTACGGGCTTCGTGCTTAGGGAGTAGGCCCCCTGATTCAGGCCATTGTGCGGAGCGAGAGTGCATGGGAGGCCGTCACCTCCTTCTGCGATGCAGTAATGCTCGCGAAGGAGGAGGCGGAACGCGTGAGGGAGAGGCAACTGTCGCGCCCTCACGCCCCTAGTCGCCGCAGGAGACGCCCTGGGCGGCGGGAATCGATAGGCGATTTCCGGCCACCGTAGGCGCGGGCTTGCAGACGGCGAGTTGTGGGTAGCTCGGCGTCCGGTAAGGACCAGGGGGCCTACTCCCTAAGCACGAAGCCCGTAGTTTCGGCCTTCGTTACGGGCGTTTCTTACTCCGTATCACCTACGAATGGATGATTGGTTCGGGGCCCGAACGAAGTATGAATGACAACATGATTTGCCAGTTGTCCCTACTCCCGATGTGTTTTTGCCCGTCCGAAAAATTTAACTTTTACACTTGTTTTGATGGATCGTAATGTCAGACGGACGGATGAACGGACGAACGGGAAGACGGACGGACTTAGGGAGTAGGCCCCCAGGCCCGGGTCTACGCGGGTTGTTCGAAAGAGATACCGTGGCCCTGGCATAGGCAACTGAAGGAGCACGGGTGGGTTTTAGTCATACTTTTCGTTTACTCCAAGCGTTGATAGGTACTAAAACCCACTGTCATCTTGTTTTATTTATATTATTAGCCAAACTTTAAAAACCGCACTATAACAACGGTTTTTCCTCGAATACCCTCCAATCCCACACATATAGGTACCTACTTAACTGTATGACAAAGAACTGACTCATTTTCTACTCTGCTAGCTTTTAAACAAATATAAATCTTAGTAATAAAACAATTAAAACTGTTAATTGTTTTAACAAAGACATGAGGTGTCGATGACCTTTACTTTTGTGTTTTTTACCGTTTCCTGAATTCAGGGTCATTGTAGTAATTTAGATTTCCCATAGATGTACAGGTAAGTACCTACAAAATTAATTTATTAATTTATCTTTTTTTACTAAGACATTATTGTGTGTATTAAGGCCCTACTGGCCTTCTTTGAGGATCTGGGGTGGATCGAATTCCCCACCAACCCTTAAGGCCCTGGTTCCAAGCCTGGTTTAGCTCGGTGTGTAAGTGAAATGGCTTTTTGGCTTTCTAGTCTCACGCGCACCGGAATTATGTCGTAAAAGTGCAAATAAAATCGTATAAAATTAGAAATTAACTATTTAATAAAAAGTAATCCATCACTGGATGCAGTTTGGAATTTGACATTTCATGGTATATTTTTAATTATAATTATAATTATTATTGCTAATGAAGGGATAAACAGCTTTTAAAGATTATTAAGAGGTATGTTTAAAGATTTTTTTGGTGCATTAAAGTATGTTTAATTATATTTTAGCTTCCATCACTGCATGCGAAAAGGACTTGAAAATATCATATTTTTTTTACATCTCAAAATTATTTACGGTTTATGAGATACACAGCTTTAAAAAACCACCTTTTTGATCGTTTTCAGGAAATCTGCGCCTTAAGCAAAATACGCGCATTGACGTGGAGTTGCGGATACCAGCCCGTATTATCTATTACCTGTAACCTAATGTACTGTTGTCTGTACTACGTATACTTTTCTGCCTACCTCTTTTAAGATCAAAGGCGTAATGTTACGTGATAGCCCCCGCGGTAGCTTGCAAGTAAGTCACGTGAAAGATGACCACGTTTTTGACATTTAACTAATACCACGTGTATACAGGGTGTGGTTGGAAATATACCGATAGTATAATTTTCATCTTCACAATCGCCGATCATAGACCTTTTACCTGAAAAAATAAACTAAACCACAGAACGGATTTCGATAAAATTTGCTATGGAGATAAATGGCATCCTGGGGAAGGTCACAGGCTACTTTTTGAGATAGATGGCATCCTGGGGAAGGTCATATCATCCTGGGGAAGGGCATAGGCTACTTTCTGAGATAGATGGCATCCTGGGGAAGGTCATAGACTACTTTCTGAGATAGATGGCATCCTGGGGCAGATCACAGGCTACTTTTTGAGATAGATGGCATCCTGGGGAAGGTCATAGGCTACTTTTTGAGATAGATGGCATCCTGGGGCAGATCACAGGCTACTTTTTGAGATAGATGGCATCCTGGGGAAGGTCATAGGCTACTTTTTGAGATAGATGGCATCCTGGGGCAGGTCATACGCTACTTTTTGTCTCAATAATAATCTTAAATGGGGTAATAAAGAGATGAAAGTTAATAAAATGAAATTAAATTGTTTAAATTTTGCAATTAGGATATCGAATGGCTCAGTAATAACAGCCGCACGGGTCGATCCATCAGGTTAAGCTACGCTTGCCGGGGTTGACCCGTGGATGGGTGACCATCTTTACATACCTACCGAGACTCCTCCGTGCCTCGGAAAGCACGTTAAGCCGTTGGTCGCGGCTGTCATTCGTGTATCTTTGACAGTCGTTACGGGTAGTCGGAAGCCCGAAAGTCTGACAACCAGTCTTACCAAGGGGTATCGTGTTACTAAGTAACTGGGTTGTGGAGGTCAGATAGGCAGTAGCTCCATGTAAAATACTGGTATTCAGCTGCATCCGGTTGGACTGGAAGCCGACCCCAACGTAGTTGGGAAAAGGCTAGGCAGATTGGATTTATCAAAAATCTCAGTACTAGCGAATGAACATTCATTTCTATTTGCAACACGCTGTATACAGCTCGACTCTACATCTCCATAAGAATTGTGTTAAAACGCTCATTTTTTAACTCTATTAAGAAAGAATTATATTATATTATAACATCGAAACGCTTCTCTATTATCTAACAAAATCAAAAAAGAATGTCGCAGGTAAACATAAAATATAGGCATTCTGCAAAATGTCTAGACGTTGTCTGTATTTATTCGGTATTTCGGGGCTCGTGGCTTCAATCGACATCATTTGATAACAGCCGCATGGGTCGATTGAAGGTTAAGCTACGCTTGCTTCAGCTGGTTTATGGATTGGTGACCACTCATTAGATACCGATACCCCGCCGGGCTCCGGAAAGCATGTTAATAAGCCGTTGGTTCCCTGCTGTCATTCGTAGATCTTTGACAGTCGTTATGGGTAGTCAGAAGCCTAAAAACTAGTCACTAGTAACTAGTCTTACAAAGGGTTATCGTGTTACCCATTAACTGAGTTGTGGAGGTCATAATTATAGGCAGTCTCTCCTTGTAAAATACCTACTGGTATTCACAGACCCTAACATAGCTGGGAAAATGGTAAGCATATTACGAATGACAGCGGGGCCCAACCTTGATAATATGTAATGGATGGTCATCCATCCACAAACCAACCGCGACAAGCGTAGCTTAACCTTCCTAGCTACTTATAATGACATGAAATGATATTGCTGTAAGATAATCTTTAAAGGGTCAAGGTAATGTTGAAATAATATCTTTTAAATAGACGGGCCAAAATATGTAACATATCTGTCGATCTCTGAGAAGAACTACCTACTCAAATTCAGAGGTCACGTTCTCATTTACTCAATATCTACGTATTTATCATCATCTGCCTAGCCTTTTCCCAACTACGTTGTGGTCGGCTTCCAGTCTGACCGGATGCAGCTGAATACCAGTATTTTACATGGAGCGACTGCCTATCTGACTTCTACAACCCAGTTACATGATAAAACGATACCCTTTAGCATGACAGGTTGTCAGACCTCCGAGCTTCTGACGACCCGTTACTACTTCTAAAAATTCACGAACCAACCTGGACCAAAGCTTTCCGAGGCACGGAGGGGTCTCGGTATTTAAAGATGGTACCCATGCACGGACCGACTGTAGCAAGTGTAGCTTAACCTGATCGATCGACACGTACGGCTGTTATTACTTAGCCACGAGCCCCTCCCAGCGTGTTCCACTACACAAACTGTAAAAAATCAGTAGTCAGATATTTGGTTTTTATAACTATAAGATGGCGACATGATTAATTCAGTAATTTCCTAAGTATTATGTACTGGAAAGTGTAGCTTAAAACATAATTGATCGACCTGTGCAGCTGTTATCTTCTAGCTATGTAAATAAAAAGAGAAGTCCTGACTGACTTATTGACTGACTCATCAACGCCCAGCCCAAACCCTTGGACCTAGAAAGCTGAAATTTTGCACAGAGGTTCCCTTTATAATGTAGACAAGGAATTATACACGCAGCCACGAGCCCAACTCAATTTAAACATAGACAATCAATCTGCCTAGCCTTTTCCCAACTATGTTGGGGTCGGCTTCCAGTCTAACCGGATGCAGCTGAATACCAGTATTTTACATGGAGCGACTGCCTGTCTGACCTCCACAACCCAGTAACTGGGTAATACGATACCCCTTGGTAAGACTGGTTGTCAGACTTTCGGGCTTCTGACGACCCGTAACGACTGTCAAAGATCCACGAATGACAACCGGGACCAACGGCTTAACGTGCTTTCCGAGGCACGGAGGAGTCTCGGTATGTAAAGATGGTCACCCATCCACTGACCAACCCCGGCAAGCCTAGCTTAACCTCATGGATCGACCCGTGCGGCTGTTGTTACTTAGCCACGAGCTCCTCCTCAATTTAAACATCGACATTTATCGAAATGTCTTAAATCAAATACTAAATACAACATAATATCCGCTTAAGGAAAAAATACCTACCTATAGCAATGAATCACTCTTTTTGGGAATTACCAAACTATTTGGTTCATGATAAATGTTTGTGAAGCCTATTATTTTAAATGGGTTTTTAGCTATGTAGGTGAAAACCTCAAGATTTAACGTGTATGGTTTGATCCGGGTAGGAGATTGGATACGGTAGTAGATATATTTTTGTTTAACATAATATTTGAATAAGTCACCGACCTATTTGATGGGAAGTATTTGCCGTCATTTTAACCCCTCAAGTGTCTGAGTTTGGCTAATTTTAGACCCAAAACCCCAGCGAGTGGGGAGGGTTGGGGGTTTGTTGCGAACCCCATAGGTTCACAACTACTGATGATGATATTTTCCATCGGATGACGTTTTTTTACGTTTATATATGTATATGTGATCTAAGCTTATATACCTATTATGTAAAGTTTTGTCCTTTTGCACACTTTGGGTGCATTTGACACGCGGGGGGAGAGGGGGGGTTAGCTACGAACTCCATAGGTTCACAACTAATGATGATGATTGGTTTTCCATCGGATGATGGTTTTTTACATTTATATATATGTGATATAAGCTTATATACCTAACAAAAAAAAGAGTTTTTCTTATGCACACATGGGGTGCATTCGACACTTGAGTGGTTAAGGGTTCCGTACCAAAATCGTAAAAGGAACCCTTATGGTGCGACTCAGTCTGTCTGTTCGTCTGTCACAGCTGGATATCTCAAGAACTACTTACCAGTAATGCTATCAACTTATTTGGAACAGTTTTAGATGACGTTTGCCCAACTATTTTGCAAATACGAAAGATTATTTTTTTTTGCAACATGTACTGAAAGGGGTTTTAAAAATTGAAATTGCTAGGGCATTTGGGGTATCATATGAAAGAGCACTGTTTGCACTTTCTCAAACATTTATTTTTTCTTTTTCAGGCCGCATGGTTTTCGAATTTTGATGAAAAATGCAAAAATGTGTGTTCCCCACCTTATCTCCGAAGTTTGTATAGAGAAAAATCTGAAATTATTGTACGTGATAGAAGTTTATGGGACCAAAATCGTAATCGCGAAAAAATTTTCTACTAATAATAATCAGTTCATAGTTTTAGGTAACCAGTCCACAACCACCCAAATCCATAGCCCAATATGTTTTGTATCCATGTTCTGCAATAGTCCTGCACCAACCGGGGGTTGTCCTTGGGTGCACATGCATAGTGCATACAGGGATAATCGTCGGCTGGTGCCGCCTCGTCATTTAAAATTGTCTAAGGGGAGGCCCCTTAGACAATTTTAAATGACGTCTAACGGTCCTCTGCGAGTTGGCTTCGGCCCCTCATACGCCTTCCAAAGGTCCGGGACCCCAGGGTCCTGAGATATGTCAAAGACAAAAAAAAAATAATAATAATAATAACCCCACCGCCGTATCTCTACGTCGACGTCGTGGTGGGGCTTGCGCGCTCCGATCTCTGGGCCTGTGCTAGTAGAGTTCACTTTGCCGAAACAGGTCTAGGGTGAGGAGCCAGACCAAGAGAGATACAGAAACCCGCAGGGCAGCATGTGGCGAGCTGTTGGGCAGTAGCGACCCCACGGACCCTATCTCCCGGGAGTAGTCTTGTTCCTCATCTCTGGCTTGCCTTTATTGGCCGGCTGGAGTGAAAACTGACGGGAACAGAGCTCCCACCTCATTCTTGCCTTTATTGGCTGGTTTGAGTGGAGATTCGCAAGAGCAAACGTGCTCGGAGGAAGGAAGTATTCCAGTAAGTGTTTGTAGGGATCTTGACCATCTTCCGGGCTCTGGGATTGTTCTGAGAACCGTGGGATACCTCTCCACTCCTCACAAGCACCTCAGGACATGTTGCCTCCTTGCCGCTACGACACTTTGTGCTAGCGACCGTTTTTGGGGGCCCATTATTGAGTGTGCAAGTCACCCCCTGCCATTTTATCTGTGTGTATTATATAACATTGGTCAGGCAGGGGACATAGTTCTTCCATAATTCAAGGTACCCGATCCACTATAGCCACCCAAACCCATAGCCCAATATGTTTTGATTCCATGCTCTGCAATAGTCCTGCACCAACCGGGGGTTGTCCTTGGGTGCACTTGCATAGTGCATACAGGGATAATCGTCGGCTGGTGCCGCCACGTCATTTAAAATTGTCTAAGGGGCCTCTGCGAGTTGGCTTCGGCCCCTCGTACGCCTTCCAAAGGACCGGGACCCCAGGGTCCCGAGATATGTCAAAGAAGATATAATAATAATAATATCCTTGGACATTTCACACAACGCCATCTAGTCCCAAGCTAAGCAACCTAATGCTTGTTATATGGTAACGAGATGGCTGATATTAGGGATGTGACATTATACACAAAAAATCGATTATTAATTAATCGATTATTTTGCCTAGTAATAAAATCGATTAAAAAATAATCGATTTTTGTAATAAAAATAATCGATTTTGTTAAAAAAATCTATTTTTCCCTTATTTTTTCATGGATTTAGGCGAAATCGCCCGAATAACCCGCGAAAGTCAAATCTTCTTACCGTTTTTTGCAATTTCCAAGTCAGTATTAGGTTCTATGATGACCAAAATACGATTCGTGACCATAAAAAGTATGTATTTACAAAATTATAATCAATAAATTCATCAATACAACTCTATAAGACCCAAGTAATCATATCGAATGACTATTTCATGAAATATTGACATTTGAGGAATAAACTAACTAATCAAGGTAAAGGTCATATATTGTTCCTAACAAATTACAAGAGCGTAAAGTGGCAAAAAGATTTTTTCTTTTCTCCTTTCGCTGGAAAAAATGTACATAAGTAAATCATAAAATAAATTAATTAAAAGCCTGTGGGCAATGAATTTGCGAATAAAAGTTTTGGTAAACGCTTAGAAAGTACGGGTTCGCGGCACTTTGCGGCCTCGCGCTCCTGACTAAAACGCTGGATGTTGCGGCCGTTGCGGGTGAAAAAAATCGACAGTGAAAAATAAATCGATTTTTTATTAATCGATTTTTTGTATTATGTAAATCGATTATAATAATCGATTTTTATTGAAAAAAAATCGATTTTTAATCGATTTTTTCCATAATCGATTATTTTTTCACATCCCTAGCTGATATACTACTTATATACATTTTTTTTTTGTAAATACATACATATTATAGATAGAAAAACACCCATACCCGGAACAAATACTTGTAGGTCATACAAATATTTGTTCCGTGCGGGAATCGAACCCGCGACATGCTGCGCAGCAGTCAATCGCTCAACCACTGCGCCAACCGTGTCGTCTGTCCCCTAGAAAACTTCAATCTCGACGCAAAAGTATGGGACGGCTGATTATTTTTTCGCGATTACGATGTTGGTGCCATGGAAGAAGTTGTTCGGTTTGATGGTCTATACCACACCTTTAAATTTGACAAGGACTCAAAACGACACGTTGTTGACATATTTTGTTTGTAATTAGTATTAACTACATTTTGTCCTCACTCTGATTATATATTGAATTATCACTACAATCAATCATGCCTAGCCTTTTCCCAACTATGTTGGGGTCGGTTTCCAGTCTAACCGGATGCAGCTGAATACCAGTATTTTACATGGAGCGACTGCCTATCTGACCTCCACAACCCAGTACTGGGTAATACGATACCCCATGGTAAGACTGGTTGTCAGACTTTCGGGCTTCTGACGACCCGTAACGACTGTCAAAGATCCACGGATGACAGCCGGGGCCAACGGCTTAACGTGCTTTCCGAGGCACGGAGGAGTCTCAGTATGTAAAGATGGTCACCCATCCACGGATCAACCCCGGCAAGCGTAGCTTAACCTGATGGATCGACCTGTGCGGCTGTTATTACTTAGCCACGAGCTACTACATAGCTACTACATAGTATAAAACAAAGTCGCTTCCCGCTGTCTGCCTGTCCTTATGTATGCTTAGATCTTTAAAACTAGGCAACGGATTTTGATTAGGTTTTTTTTAATAGATAGAGTGATTCAAGAGGAAGGTTTATAAGTATAATAAACGCGGGCGAAGCCGCGGGCAAAAGCTAGTTTACTATATTTTGCACTGACTCTAAATATATGAAACTGACATTAAGACGAAAGCGCCAGGGTAGCCCGCGAAATTCAAAATTTCTTACGTTTTTTGCAATTTGTAGGTCAGTGTGAGCTTGTATGTTGATTAAAATATGATTCGCGGCCGTAGCTAATATGGCTTTACAGAATTATGATCATTAGAATCAGCAATACAACTCCATAAGTTAGCATTTACCGCTACATTTGAGGTAAATGCTAACTTATGGAGTTGTATTGCTGAGTCCGTAATTTTGGTTTTGTGATCTTGTGTTCCTTACACGGTCCGAAATTCGAACCCCCAGGATACTGCGCTCCATGGCTCGCTGGCAACACTCGAGCTTGGACCTCTGCAAAGATGAACTTAAATATAAAAAAAAACTTTTTTACAAAAAAAAAAAATACAACCGACTTCCAAAAACAACACTAAAAAGTGAAAAATAGCTTTTATTTCGAAAGAATGAAAAAATAATGTAATAAAAAAAAAATGTACCTGTCTAATGTAATTTGTGGCTAAATGTATTTTCGTTTTTTGTCACCGACTTCCGGAATTAAAGTTATATTCACTTTGTAGCTTTTGGAAGTCGTTTGTATTTTTTTTTATTTTCACTTTTTAGTTGTGGTACTTAAACCTGCAAAAGAAATTAGAACATCATCCACATAAAAGTTTGGAAAAACTACGTAAGTGTTATTGAAGCTAACTCAAAAACTACCAAAGTAATGTTTATAATTTTTTTATGGGACCAACTTCGAGGTATACCCTCTCGAATGAAATAATTTTTTTTTAAATCGGACTACTCTGTAAAAAGTTGTGTGGTCATATATATATTTAAAAAAAAATGGATTCGGGCAGAAACAACAGAACTTACTCTGGCTTCGTCAACATTCATTTCAACTTTATTTAAAACAAGAATAATTTATGCAAGAGACCATAAACCATCTGTTATCACAGTCATAATTTAAAAAACATTGTCTATTTTGCTAGCTACCAAACAAATGATTAATGTTTGCAAAAACCTTGGGACGGTCGACTTAAAATGTCAGGTCAGCTTTCGATATTTCTTTGTTCTTTGATCGAAATCTAAATAACATGAGGATGTATATGTTAGAATTGTACCATCTTCTGCCTAACCTTTTCCCAACTATGTTGGGGTGGTATATTCCCGATGTCCACCACCTGTTTTGCCACCACTGGGGGACAGCGAAACAACTTTTAAAAATAATTCCCGCTGTCCACCACTTCATGGTTAAAATAGGTCGAATCAATTCCAAAACCGAATCGGGCACCCCGACTTTACGTAGTCTTTTGGCTGGTACCCCTAGAGTGTATACAGGGTGTAAGGGACAGCCCTCCACAAATTAACAGGGTGCATTCAGCTCCTTATTGTGAATCATATTCCACCGGAAATTTTCTCAGGAAAAGTTTCATTTTTTTTAACGTTTTTTTGGCTAATATTCCTTTATTTCAATGTAAAATTACATTCTCTGTTTGCAGCACTCCATTTATGTAAATAAAACAGCTAAAATCCAAAAAACAGCAATGTATGTCGAAATACTCTAACGTACTACGCGCGAAATCAGCTGTTCACTTTCTGCATAGCTTCAGAGTTCATCAAACTCACCGCATACTACTTGCATACAATACAATAGAGACAAGCGAGACGCTCCGATTTACCGAGTCGCAACAGTATTGCCAACTTAATAAACCTCAATTTGTGAACGAAAATGTTAGATCAAACTTGGCTCACATAAGAACTCCTCTAATGTTAAATGCAAATCTTTTAGTGCACTTAATTTCTAAAGGAAAAACGCACATAATGTGCCCTTGAGTATTCGTGGTAGGTACATACCTAATTACTTAATTAATTCTACTTTTCAAGCGATCACTGGATCCAGTTTCCAAGCCACCCAAGGGCCTTTTCATGGCTTTACGGCAGCTACCGACTGGTAGTCGAGTCGCGAATCGAACGTAAGCCCTCTGCAATGGAAGCCCAGTCTTCTATCACGCTGGGCTATCACTACTATTAATTTGCTTAACATAAACTTTGAATTAAATTGACAAATTAATCGTTTCATTTCTCCAAAAAAAATAACAGCTCTAACATTTAGTCAAGCTTAAAAATAGTGGTATTTTTGTACAACATTTTTGCAAGAAACATGCAAAATTTTTTGAGTAGTTGACAACACTGTTTTTGTGTGTGATTTTTCGTGTAGTCATTAGTACAGTTTAGTTGTCCTGCGACTGTGTCCTGCGCAGTATCGCTCGCTGTTGTTCGCGCAGTCGCGTCGTGAAGTTTACGTACTTACCCATTTGTGTTGTTGTCTGTGAGAAATGGCTACACGAGCACTAAGCTCGTGAATATGGCGAAATGATAATGTGCTACGGGGAAGCTCGGGGAAATGCCAGGGAAGCGCTCAGAAATTACATCGATAGGTATCCTGACCGTCGGCATCCATCAGACTCCCGGATAATTACCAATGTCTATCAACGAGTGCTAGATAACCAGCCCATAGTTCCCAATCAAGAAGGCGCCGGAAGACCACTTCGCGGTGCAACTGTAGAAAGAGTTTTAGACCTGGTCCGTCAAAATCCACGCCTAGGCACACGCACTGCAGCTCGACTATTGCGCCGGAATCATGGAGCCCGCGTCTCACACTTTTAGACTTCTTTTTGTGGGGCTACGTAAAGGAAAAAGTGTTTGTTAGTGCATGTGCGAGTGAGGAAGAAATGCGAGATTGAATCACAGACACATTCCAGCAGCTGCGCTACAGCTGCAACGAAGATCCCAACTTGCTGACCCGCTTGCACGGGGAGACCCTGCGCCGTGCCAATGTGTGTGAAGGTCTCGGTGGAGGTCATTTCGAGCCGTATCTCATACGACCGGAGCGATTCTAAGGTAGGATTAATTTTTGATACCTATTGAAATAAGACTGATTGATTTACATTATTTTTCTATGTAATAAGCATTGTACTTATGGTAAAAACACATAACGCTCCTTTTTTAACTTGCCGCAGTCGGGTAAAAAAACGAAAACCACTTCAACGTTAGTTGTAGCTATTGTTTGGCACAAAATTAACTCTAGTGCTTATTATTTTGTTATCTTTACTCGCTTTACCAAAGCGGAATTCCCGCTGTGTGAAAGGGCAGCTAATGAGAAGCCTGAATGCATGTTTGCAAGTACTTAGTATTTTTTTTTTTTTATTGACTGTTTGTTTCATCTGCTTGTTATACTGTTGTTGGTTGAGCGGAAAATACTTTTGTATTAATTTGTTTAAAAATGCCTCGCAGACGATACAACGTTTTACGTAGGCAAGCCAGAAAAGATAAAGGTTTTTGAGGGAATACAGCCATCATCGTAAATACAAAATAAAAACATTATTCCTTATTTCATAAAACCTACTTATTTTATTTTTCATTGAACCCTACCCGTACTTGACAAACTGACCAATAAGTAGGTACCATACACCACTTTAAACATCTTTCAGTTATAAAAATAATTAAATGAAGGCTAAATTATTGTCGCTTTTACTGTACCTGCGCGTAAGTATCTACCTACTCAACTAACTTGTGCACTACGCTGTCGCTAGTTTAAGCCAAGTGGCGCGAGAATTGACCCCGTGGCGGGTGGGGCAGCCGAACACTCACTGCGCTACCGTTCGCTACGTGCGTTTTGCCACGGAAGCAATACATTGCGTGCGAGGTAATAAAACAAATCAGGTTTATTGGATTCCCATAACGTTCCTGAAATAATTTCATGTACCGGTCATCTTAGTATGATGTACTGAATTCACCCTATCAATCTGCGGAGGGCTGTCCCTTACACCCTGTATAAAAACCGTAGGTGCGAGAGAGCAACCCCCGAATGCTGTAACAAAGCAAGGCACCCGTGCGAGCCGTAGCGGGAGAGGCTGGTCGCCAGAGGCGACCAACAAGCCGAAACTGCAGAGGTGAGCATGGGTGCCTATATCTTTTGTTAAGTAAGGGCGAAGGGGTTGCACTGCCCGCAGCGCCTGAGACGATGCAGAAGCAACTTTAAAGTATTTTGAAGTTAGGTCTGTTCCCCAGTGGTGGACAACGGGAATAATTTTTGAAAGTTGTTTCGCTGTCCCCCAGTGGCGGCCAAACTAGTAGTAAACATCGGGAATAATCGGTTGGGGGTCGGCTTCCAGTCTAACCTTATACAGAATATTAAAGAAAAAGAAAGAAAATTAGAATATTATTTTGCAACGATTTGATTAATACGTATTTAGGAGAACGATTTAATCTTAATTTATTGATGCTATCTAAATTATGATTGATTGATAAATCAAAAAATCCTTTTTGATCGATGGACGGATATTAATGATGACATAATCAATCGGCTACTAGGTTTTGTAAAATAATAAAGGTTGTAATCATGAATTTAAAATTATGATGATCTTCATTTAAAATTGTGATGTGCTTTAAAACTGAGTGAAAATTAATTTCGAAATATCCAAGTAATCATGATTTAAATTAAATACGAGACTGCCTCGTTGCGTTGGCATATTGGTCGTGAGAGAGAATTTTGATAATTTGGTCCAGGTTTGGTCACCAGATCGGGAAAAAGTTATTAAATTTTTCAATTAGGTGATGTTATCCGGGATCTGGATTTGTGGCCATTGCATAGTTTAAATAAAATAATACTAAACCTTTTTAACTTGCTTATAAGTCAATCTGCCTAGCCTTTTCCCAACTATGTTGGGTTCGGCTTCCAGTCTAACCGAATGCAACTGAATACCAGTATTTTACATGGAGCGACTACCTGTCTGACCTCCACAACCCAGTAACTGGGTAATACGATACCCCTTGGTAAGACTGGTTGTCAGACTTTCGGGCTTCTGACGACCCGTAACGACTGTCAAAGATCCACGAATGACAGCTGGGACCAATGGCTTAACGTACTTTTCGAGGCACGGAGGAGTCTCGGTATGTAAAGATGGTCGCCCATCCACGGACCAACCCCGGCAAGCGTAGCTTAACCTGATGGATCGACCCGTGCGGCTGTAATTACTTAGCCACGAGCTCCTCCTTCCTCGAACTTCTTTATATAACCTTCTTTATCTTGTTATGGGAGCCTTAAGTTGTAACTAGTCGATATTTTTTCCATACAAATTTCGGGGGGGTATTACTCCACTGTTTGACATTGTGCATCCAAAGTTAAACATGATATCGTTCTGTCTCATTATTAATGTTGTCTGTGCGGAAACAGAATAGTAAAATAAAAAGCCATTAAAAAGTTATGAGCCAACAAAGATTCGTTTCTCATGCTAAAATAACGCAACTTTGGGCGTACATAAGTAAAAAAAGAAGTGTAAAATCTCCAAAACAAAGTCGCCACCGACTAAGCTCAATTAACGATTAGTTCAATAAAGTTTATTTATCGAGAATTTTTTTCATAAAACTCGTTCTTCCAAAGGACTTTTCGTAAATTTTTACGTGCTCGTTTTACTATTACTAGTTTTGCTTTACTACTGCTAACTATTTATTATTTTACTACGGTCTAACTGCTCATCAATGATACTATCTCTGTCGGAAATGATGCCAGGGGGAGATAGCGTGATTTTTGGGCAACCCCACCAGTGAGTTCGAGCCCGCGACTAGTTCAACCTTAAGGCGTCATTCCGTTGCAGTAGCCGCCCGACGTCGGGAGCTGTCGAAAAAAAAACGCCCTAGTCGAACTTTTCGTTAGAACTTGAGCTTTGTCGGTACCGACTTTTTTTTGGAGATTGACTTCTTTTGTTACTTATTTACGCCTAAGTTGCGTTAAATTAACAAGAAAAACGAATCTTTGTTTGCTCATAACTTTTTAATGGTTTTTAATTTTACTATTCTGTTTCCGCACAGACAACATTAATAATGAGACAAAGCGATATCATGTTTAACTTTGGATGCACAATGTCAAACAGTGGAGTAATAACCCGGGTGGTTATTACTCCACTGTTTTGTATGGAAAAAATATCGACTAGTTCCACCTTAAGTACTAGTTGGAGCGACGATCTTCGCAGGGTGGCTGATGATCTTCGCAAATGGATGAGAGTTGCCGAGAACCCAGTTGAATGGCATCAGTGTATGTATGTTTGTATCCAAATGGATATAAGTATCAGGAGTGTCTCTTCAATAACTCTGCACAGGTGCGGTTCGAACTCCGACCTCAGTCACAATTCGACGCCTCAGCCTATTATGGGAGGCTACAATGAGCCTGTTTTGGGCACCTATTCATCATGACACTCAGAACAAATAACCCAAAAGGCTATTAATTTTGTATAGTGACATTTGTTAGTCATTGGATTTTGGTAAGGGCTAGTTTATATGCGTCTCCACCGTATAATTATGAACGTCGTTCGTTTAAAATCTATCTTAGCAGTGTTATTTCCGTTAACTGTCAAAAAACTGTGAAATGAAATAAACCATTTACAATTTAAGGGGGGAAGCGCTAAGGTAGTCCGCGAAATTCAAATTTTCTTACGTTTTTTGCAGTTTGCAGGTCAGTGTCAGTTGTATGTTGATAAAAATATTATTCGCGACCGTAACTAATATGGTTTTACAGAATTATAATCATAAAAATCATCAATACAACTCTCTCGAGTAGCGGAACATCAGCGAAACATAATGCGGTTTTGCTGTTTCACGGTTTCGCGGCGGAGATGTGCTCAGGCCCTTAAGCTAACCCGTTTGATTGGGGAACCCCAGCATAGTTACTGCGACCAACTGTGAGAAAAGGCCAAAATAACTTAATAAAAAGAGCTCAATTATTCAAAAAAGTGTGCTTCATTAGAAGACCTCGTGGCTAAGTAATAACAGTCGCACGGGTCGATCCATCAGGTTAAGCTACGCTTGCCGGGGTTGGTCCGTGGATGGGTGACCATTTTTATATACCGAGACTCCTCCGGCCTCGGAAACCACGTTAAGCCGTTGGTCCCTGCTGTCATTTGTGGATCTTTGACAGTCGTTACGGGTCGTCAGAAGCCCGAAAGTCTGACAACCAGTCTTACCAAGGGGTATCGTATTACCCAGTTACTGGGTTGTGAAGGTCAGATAGGTAGTCGCTCCATGTAAAATACTGGTATTCAGCTGCATCCGGTTAGACTGGAAGCCGACCCCGACACAGTTGGGAAAAGGCCAGGCAGATATTGATTGATTTGCAAAATTGTTGAGTAAACGTCATCTAAAACTGTTCCAAATTTCAAGTTGATAGCATTAGTAATTCTCGAGATGTCCAGCTGTGACAGACAGACAGACTGAGTATAAGGGTTCCATTTTACATTTTGGTACGGAACCCTAAAAAGTGTGCTAGAAGCGCAAAACAGTTTTTAAGGGATCAGTTATGTACCTACCTAAATGTTTTCCCAAACAAATTGTTCGTGAAAACGCGCAATCTGAACAAAGCCTTAGTAAATACACTGGGGACGTAATGTCATGCTCAAATAGGTATGTAATTTATTTTGCATAGTTAGATCATCTGAATAGTTTAAATAAGATTAGATCAGTTCAGTATAGGTCATTGCTTTAGGCCCATTTTGTGCGTAAGGTCGAGAACAAAACTCGTTTGTTACATCCGTTTAGGCTTTGCACACACTGAGTTAAAAAGACTGTCTTTAAGGCTAGTCCGTCGCAAAAAGCTCGGTCACTGTCGGACTGCATAGAAAAGAAAGAGAAGCGCGATGACACAACGCTTGCAAAATATGAAGTAATTATCGATTTAAAAAAAATCTGTTGATTAAACTAAAAAAATAATGACAAGAAATCATTCCTTGTATTAACTGTTAACTGTATAAATTTATGAACACTTTTAATGAAAACTGTAGGAGTAATATAATGGTAACAACTCGAAAAAATAGACCGAAATAGACCTGGATTTAGGTTTTTTTTCCCTTAGTTCTACAAACTAAAACGATTTCAGGACACATGAAATCACTTCTTATGTATTGTAGATTACTGTGTATTTTTTCCTATCAGTAATGCTATAGTTGCTGTAAAATATGGTTACAAAGTTACTTAGTTTCGCCGTATTCATGCTGAGGCCAATCGCGCATCGATTGTTTTAATGATTAGGAAGTCACGCGCCTATTCGCCCCATTTTGAGCTTGTAGGAGTGTTGATACAATCGGCATGACCGAATTTGTCCAGAGTTACGTCAGTTTGACCAGAGCTTAAGAGGCCGAACACGAAATTTTGCCGATTTGTTTTTTTTCTTAACATTTCTAGTGTTCCGTAACTCAAAAGTAAAAAACGGAACCCTTATAGAATCACTTGTTTGTCCGTCTGTCTGTCTGTCAGTCTGTGAAGACCGTTTTTCTCAGGAACGCGTGAAGGTATCCAGCTGAAATTAATATCAAATACGTAGGTCTATGGTCCCTTGGAGTTCTAAAAAGATCAAACTTCTAAGTCAACGCAATAAAAAATACGGCCATTTATGCGACATTTTTTGATACTCGCAAGTAAATCAAAACCTATAGGGTACTTCCCGTCGTCCTAGAATCATGAAATTTGGCAAGAAGCAAGGTCTTACAACACAAATATAGGAAAAAGTCCGAAAATTGTTAATTTGTAATTTTATCACATAAAAAAATATTTTCACAGTTGTCAGTGTATCAAGACCCTCTTTCTGAGGAAAGCCTAGAGGTATCAAGTTAAAATTAATATCAAATACGTAAGTTTATGATCTATTAAAGTTCTAAAAAACTCAAGCTTCTAAGTCAACGCAATAAAAAGATACGGCCATTTTGAGACACATTTTTATACTCGCAACTGTCGCAAGTAAATCAAAACCTATAGGGTACTTCCCGTTGACCTACAATAATGAAATTTTGCAAGAAGCAAGGTCTTCCAGCACCAGTAAAGGAAAAAGTCCGAAAATTGTGAATTTGTAATTTTATGACATCATTTTTTTTTTTTGATATCTAATGTTAAGTTTGTTTTTGGGATAAATTCTTTTCAACTACGGAACCCTTCATTGTGCGTGCGTTTTTTTTAGTTACATATCACATAATAAGTAATTAGCACATTGTCTAAAAACTTTTAAAGGTTTATGTGACAAGGTGGTAAGTTATCTGTATTTCTGTTAATTGTAAAAAGTGGCAACTATACTCATCCTTATGAACAACTTTTACTATGGGACCAAAACTGAAATCGCGAAAAAAATCGGCCAAGTGCGTGTCGGACCACGCACAATGAGTGTTCCGTAGTTGAAAAGAATTTATCCCAAAGACAAACTGAACATTTAGTTGAAAAACATGTTGTCCCATACATATATACGTCACGGACAATTCTCCAACTGCATATTTAAGTTATTATTCGCAAAAAACTATTCTAAAACATACCATTATGCCTTGTTTCCTCGAAGGATTGGGCAGAGGTGTACCTACCTATAGTACACCCACATTTTGACAGAAAAAGAAAACTAAAAACAATTTTTTTATGTGATAAAACTACAAATAATAAATTTTCAGAGATTTTTCCCTTTACTTGTGCTGTAAGACCTTGCTTCTTGCCAAATTTCATGATTCTAGGTCAACGGGAAGTACCCTATAGGTTTTGATTTACTTGCGAGTATCAAAATATGTTGCATAAATGGCCGTATTTTTTATTGCGTTGACTTAGAAGCTTAATTTTTTTTTAAATCTAAGGGACCATAGACTTGCGTATTTGATATTAATTTCAACTTGATACCTCCACGCGTTCCTGAGAAAAAGGGCCTTGGCGGATGACATACTTAAAAATATTTTTAAATATAAATAAATTACCAATTTTCGGACTTTTTTCATTACTTGTGCTGTAAGACCTTGCTTCTTACCAAATTTCATGATTCTAGGTCAACGGCAAGTACCCTACAGGTTTTGATTTACTTGCGAGCATGTATGTAGCATAAATGGCCGTATTTTTTTACATTTTTCATCAAAAGTCGAAAACTATGTGGTCTAAAAAAATCAATAAAAATGTTTACGAATGTGCAAACAGCGTTCTTTCATATGATGCCCTAGTAGCCCCACTTTGAATTTGTAAGACCCCCTTTCAGTCCCTGTTGCAAAAAAAATATAAATATTTTTATTTCTTCCTTTTTCGCAAAATAGTTGGGTAAACGTCATCTAAAAATGTTCCAAATTTCATGTTGATAGTATTAGTAGTTCTTGAGATATCCAGCTGTGACAGATAGACAGACAGACAGACACACAGACAGACAGACAGACGGTCAGACAGACAGACAGACAGACAGACAGACTGAGTCACACCATATGGATTCCTTTTTTACCATTTTGGTACGGAACCCTAAAAAGAGTATAATTTGGCGGGATACTAACTCTGTAAGCTGTACTTCGTTCAAATAAATAGGTACTCATGTATTTTTATCACTAAATATTTTAGAAAAACTGCTATTTTTACTTTCCTTATATTCGAAATGAAAAGTAGAGTGTTTAACACGGGTGAAAGTCACCACTTCCTACTCGGACTATAGCCGCCCTCGCTGCGCTCGGGCGTCTAAATACCTCGTATGGGAATTGATTCCCCCCCACCCTTGTATAACAATCTACTATTAAAACAACCTAATTCTCGCATTATAAACTCGACGCAAAATAAAAAAGTAGCTCACTCATGAATCTTAATTGAAATGATCTTTTAAAATTAAGTCTGTAAAATCACAGCGAAATCGGCAATATTTCGTATACAGCCTCTTAACGCGAGCAAAGCTGCGGGCAAAAGCTAGTTATTAAATTAAACTTAAATAACAGATAATCCCAAAATCATTGTGCACAAAATGCATTCTTAGTAAAGGTTAAAACTTTAATAATAACACGAACGAAATTAAAGGTCTCTTAAATAGGCGACCTGACCTTTGTATTTTGATACCATTTCGTAACCAAGTAAGTAATAAGATTTTTGAAGATACAAGTTTAGCCGTTTATAAATATTGGCATTGCACTTATAAAGAAAATATAATAATAACTATCTTTACATACCGAGACTCCTCCGTGCCTCGGAAAGCACGTTAAGCCGTTGGTCCCGGCTGTCATTCGCGGATCTTTGACAGTCGTTACGAGTCGTCAGAAGCCCGAAAGTCTGATAACCAGTCTTACCAACACACTATATTACCCAGGTACTGGGTTATGGAGGTCAGATAGGCAGTAGCTCCATATAAAATACTGGTATTCAGCTGCATCCAGTTAGACTGGAAGCCGACCCAACATAGTTGGGAAAAGGCTGGCTGATTTGATTTTTATACGAGTATCCTGAATACTCGTATACCTACTATTATTTTAAAATGTCTTTGACATATCTCGGGACCCCGGGATCTCGGACCTTTGGAAGGCGTACGAGGGCCCGAAGCCAACTTGCAGATTCTTCTGCAATTTTAAATTATGAGGAGGCACCAACAGACGATTAAAGGCTCTTACAGACAGAGGCGATATCGCGTCGCGACGTGTCGCGTAGCGGTGTTGCGACGCGATAATATCGCAATGTCGCTCGCGATATCGCCTCTGTCTGTAAGAGCCTTAACCCTGTAGGGTAAAACTTCGTAATACGCCCTAAGTGACAAAACGCCCCACCGCTCTAGCACTCACACTAACTAAGTCAGATTCAGTCATTATATTTTACTAACTTCGAGTTACGGAGTCTACGTTTTAAAATTCGAGTTATCCAGTATAATATTGCTATATGAGTTCTGCGGAAGGGAATGGCATTTTTTTTCGACTTACTGATAGTTTAAAGTAAGCAAAAATATATGATTAATACACTGGGGCATTTTATAATAAGAGTGAGTCATATTAGTCAACGATCACATTATAAAACGCAATACGTTAGGTTTAAAAAAAAATATAAATATTATTGTGTTCTTAATACCTAATAAGATTACCATTTGTGATATTATTGTCAAAAGACTAAATATTGTTCCAGAATAAAAATTTTGATTACATCTTCAAAGATTTTTTAAAAAATTGTAATTTGATGAAAAGTAGGGCGTATTACCAAGTCTTACCCTATGCACTATTGCAAGTGCACCCAAGGACAACCCCCGGTTGATGCAGGACTATTGCAGAACATGGAAACAAAACATATCTTACCTTTTAATATTTTCCTTAACCATTTCTTTGCACTATTAACTAAATGTTAATTAACCACTTATGTTCCTAAACTTAATATAGTCGCACACGGTACCTACCACATGTCAGTGAAAATCTTCAATAAACTTCCCGTTGATATAAAATTGTCACTTTACAAAAGGGACTTCAATAGTAAACTGAAGCGTTCCCTACTGGAAGGCTGCTATTATTCTATTAATGACATTTAAATTGTAAACATACATATTATACTATAAATTTATAATGATTATTTAATTATTTCAAAATCTTTAGTTGTTCATTTACGTTCATGACATTTAACTGCTGTTTTTATTTTAAGTTTGTGTATTTTTTTTAAGTTATTTAATCGTGTTTAAAATTCGAGACAATTTAAAAATTGTTATGAATAAATGATAGGTAATGATAATAATAATGATGTAAAATAGAAGAAGATAACTTTGCGTTCAAAACACTCTCCTATAAAATCATGATTTTGTAGATAACCGTGTATACTTTGCGGCCGCTGAGAAGAAAGTTTTCTACTGTCTTTAGCATGGTGAGTACAAAGTCAAATTGTCTTCACTACCATAGAAAATTGTCAGATGTCAGTGTGATTTTGACAGTTTGAATAGAAAACTTTCTTCCGAAATAGTCTACATAAAAAAAGAAACAAAGATCGTTACAAACGAAAGACAAAATGACAGATTGTGGACGGATTTCTACGGTGCGATCTCAAAAATGGAGAAAAGAAATGTCACTTTGTATAGAAAGAGATGTGTCTATTCTTCACGCACACTCACAAATACTTCAATATACCTAAGTAAATAAGGGGCTTAATTTATAGAAGCTTGCTTGCTTGTTTGGGGCTTGATTTTTAGGGGGGGGTTTTTATTGTTTTTAAATTGCTTCTTTTTTATATTTAATATTTTTATTTCTTTTAACAAGTTCACCATGTAGCACGTTTGAAAGTTTTTAATGTAACTTAGGCGGTGGTGTTTGTGATACAATGTTTTTTTCATTAGTACATACACAAACGATACACTTATTTCTATTATATTCTAATTTTACTTGGAAAATTGTTTTTGTCACCTTAAATGTAAAACACATTTAAGGTGACAAAAACAATTTTCTTTCTGAAAAAAAAAAAAATTATTTAAAAAAAAAATATATTTTTATTTATTTAAGTATTCTTGTTATAGATAGAAGCAGTGGTCACGCTAAGCGTGGTTGCGATACAAGTCGGAACTTTACTTATCAAAGAACTTAATCGATTTATTATGTAAATATATCGCATATCGTAATCATTCAAGTTAACATCGATACTTAGTTCAGTTAAGGTCAGCGTATGTTACTATTTGGTGAGAACCGGGTCGCAAAGTAAGCTACTTATATCTATACATCTGTACAAATAAATAAAAAAGAAGTGTCTATTTGTAATGTCAAAATAGCTTTATTAAAAACTTTTTTACAAACACATACAACCGACTTCCAAAAACAACACTATCAATCTGCCAAGCCTTTTCCCAACTATGTTGGGGTCGGCTTCCAGTCTAACCAGATGCAGCTGAATACCAGTATTTTACATGGAGCGACTGCCTATCTCACCTCCACAACCCAGTAACTGGGTAATACGATACACCTTGGTAAGACTGGTTGTCAGACTTTCGGGCTTCTGACGACGCGTAACGACTGTCAAAGATCCACGAATAACAGCCGGGACCAACGGCTTAACGTGCTTTCCGAGGCACGGAGGAGTCTCGGTATGTACAGATGGTCACCCATCCACTGACCAACCCCGGCAAGCGTAGCTTAACCCGATGGATCGACCCGTGCGGCTGTAATTACTTAGCCACGAGCTGCAAACTTCGGAGATAAGGGAACCGTATTATTTTTTAAATTTTTCATGAAAAGTCGAAAACGATGCGGCCTAAAACTAAGAAAAAAATGTTTGAGAATGTGCAAACAGCGTTCTTTCATAATAATATGATACCCCACATGCCCTAGTAGGCCCCACTTCAAAATTTTAAAACCCCCTTTCAGTCCCTCTTGCAGAAAATGTATATTTATTTTTGTTTCTTTCTTATTTGCAAAATAGTTCGGCAAACGTCATCTAAAACTGTTCCAAATTTGAATCAGGGCAGCATTTGTACATAAAAATTAGAGAAGTTGGAATTCTAATTTTTAGACTCTTCGGTACCTAAAGAGTATCTTCAGGCATCTACAATATTTTATAAGCCTATGATAAAAATATAATAAACAAATAAATAAATATACTTGGACATTTCACACAACGCCATCTAGTCCCAAGCTAAGCAACCTAATGCTTGTGTTATGGTAACGAGATGGCTGATAAACTACTTATATATATTTTTAATTTTTTTTTTTGGAAATACATACATATTATAGATAGAAAAACACCCAGACTCGGAACAAATACTTGTAGGTCGTACAAATATTTGTTCCGTGCGGGAATCGAACCCGCGACATAATGTTAAAAGCAAATAGTTTAACGAAGAGCTCATTATTTCAGAACGAAACGGCGGCTGCCAGTGCAAGACCCGCTAGACCATAGATTAAACATAGTTGGGTAAATGTCATCTAAAACTGTTCCAAATTTCAAGTTGATAGCATTAGTAGTACTTGAGATATTCAGCTGTGACAGACGGACAGACAGACTGCGTTTCACCATAAGGGTTCCTTTTAATTACCATCTTGGTACGGAACCCTAAAAACCAAATAAAATTGCACCCAAAACCAGGTCAGATAACTAGTGAATGTTTACTCCGTATAGCATTCAATTAATATTTGCAATAACTATGCAAATTATTATTAATAATTGACCGCTTCATTTAATCTAGATGTTGGCAGTAAATAAAGTTTGAATATCGTGATTGATACCATTTTGAACCATGCAACATACTAATTATAAAGGTAATATCATCATTTTGAGTTACAGATTCTTGTGAAACAAGAAATCGTGGCTAAGTAATAACAGCCGCACGGGTCGATCCATCAGGTTAAGCTACTCTTGCCGGGGTTGGTCCGTGGACGAGTGACCATCTTTACATACCGAGACTCCTCCGTCCACGAATGACAGCCGGGACCAACGGCTTAACGTGCTTTCCTAGGCACGGAGGAGTCTCGGTATGTAGATGGTCACCCATCCACGGACCAACCCCGGCAAGCTTAGCTTAACGCGCCTGTTATTACTTAGCCACGAGCTCCTCGAGCCTTAAAACGAAGTATAAATAAATAATTATTATTAAAGTTAAAAAGTATATCTTAAATAAAAACATATAATTCCAGATTGGTATTACACACATTGTAGGAACCACTAATGAATTTCCTAGTTGCAAATGAACTTGCTTTAATTAAACATTTTTAATCAAAAACTTCTAAATATGACATTTGTATAAAATGTCAAATGTCAGTTTTT
Organism: Cosmia trapezina; assembly: GCA_905163495.3. Lineage (NCBI taxonomy): Eukaryota > Metazoa > Arthropoda > Insecta > Lepidoptera > Noctuidae > Cosmia > Cosmia trapezina. The sequence continues at coordinate 12,614,280 of LR991049.1, forward strand.
AGACTTCTGGTACAATTACAAACTTGTCTATGGGCGATAAATCTCCTAATATATTATACTAACTGTTGTCCGCGCCTCCGTCTGCGTGTATTTTGTATTTCATCATTTGTTATTTCAATTCAGGATACAAAGTAACCTATATGTATACACACGGCTAGATATCAAGCTTCCACTATAAGCTGATCTCGCATTGTATATGATTTCCGTACAATGAGAGGTCAGCTTATACTGGAAATCTATAGCTCCATTTGTAGCCGTGTGTACTTCTCTATTTCATAAGTATCAGTTTAGGGGTTTAGGCGTAAAAAATGTAACAGACACACAGAGTTACTTTCGCATTTATAATAAACTAGCTTTTGTCCGCGATTTGGTCAGCGTGATGTTTCGAGACCCGACCCAACGCTTGCATCGCATTGCATCGCCCGCCCGCGCTATAACTTCGTTTTCATTTAGTGTTCTTTCTGACTTTTTTTTCATGTTGCTCAGCTCCTAGGGGTCATTGCGTGGTGTTAAATAGAAAAAAAAAAATAACAAATTCAAAAATATTTTTTCAAAACCGACTGGTAGTTTCAGAGATTATAATACAGTTATTTATTTAAATCAGACACCGTGATCCATATTTATGTTAGTAGGTATACTAAAAAACTATGTTAGCAACCAAAGATAAATATATAACAAAAACACAAATACTTAAACAAAAAGACTGAAGCAGGTCCTGTACATGAAATCAAATTGTAAACTAAATTAAAATTAAAAGATGAAACGCAGTCATTTTTAAAATTCTTTAAAATTAAAAAAAAAAATATATATAAAATAAAATAGGTATCGCGTTCAAAAATACAAACAAACAAAAAACAAACTACAGCTTTATATTAGTATATACATATAGAATATAGATATAAATATTAGTCACATTTAAACATTTTTAATCAATAATTGCTAAGTATGACATTTGTATAAAATGTCAAATGTCAATTTATACATTTCTGGTACAATTTTCTGAACATGTCGTAAGCAGTGCTTAATTTATTGCTGTAAATATCACTACTTATTTATATTAAAAACAATCTATGCACCGCCTAAAAAGGTCTGTTGCTATTATGAACTATCAATAATAATTAATTAGTATTTAAGAGCGTTGGTTCAGTACGGCATTTCATACAAACTTTCAAGTCCTTTTTTATCGAAATGAATGAACCGATTTTAATGAAACTTCATGCGCATAAGCAGGATACATAGGTCTAAAAAGTTAGTTAAGAACATTTTCAGGGTATAGACCATCAAACCGAACAACTTCTTCCATGGCACCAACATCGTAATCGCGAAAAAATAATCAGCCGTCCCATACATTTGCGTCGACTAAGTATTGAAGTTTTCTATGGGACAGTTGAAATTTTTTTCGCGAATACGATGTTGGTCCCATGGAGAGAGTTGTTCGGTTTGATGTTCTGTATCACACCCTGAAATGTGACGATTTTTTTATCAATGATATCGAATATACCTATCAATAGTTTTTGTCCTTATATATCTCTATCTTACATTGATTTTGAGTTTATTTAACTAATTGATGTTATCAATATTATTAATTTGCTAAATTATGTTCTCAAAACGTGCGGTTTTTTGTAAATAATGTTGATTTTAAAGTTTAATTTATTCATATGATTCTAGCAATACCTATTAAAATTGGCTAATTAATTCTGTGCAAAGGTAGACTCAATCAATCTGCCTAGCCTTTTCCTAACTATGTGGGGGTCGGCTTCCAGTCTAACCGGATGCAGCTGAATACTAGTATTTTACATGGAGCGACTACCTGACTACCACAACCCAGTAACTGGGTAACACGATAAGTTCCTACCCCTTTTTTTTGTGATGGATGGGAAATCATCAAATGACTTCCCGCTCTTGGCAGAGCTGGAGGGTGTGTCAGACTTCTATTGACTAAATAAAACCCACCCGTGTTCCTTCAGTTGCCTATGCCAGGGCCGCGGTATCTCTTTCGAACAACCCGCGACCCCGGCGGCATCGGCCCTATCGGACCCCATCACTGCTGAAATCTCTTTGAGGCGCGCGTGGAACACGACGCGCCGTCGACCCGGGCCTGGGGGTCTACTACCTAAGCACGATGCCCGTAGTTTCGGCCTTCGTTACGGGCGTTTCCTACTCCGTATCACCTACGGACGTATGACTGGTTCGGGGCCCAAACGAACTATGAATGACAACACGATACGACAGTTGTCCCTACTCCCGATGTGTTTTAGCCCGTCCGAAAAATTTAACTTTTACACTTGTTTTGATGGATCGTTATGTCAGACGGACGGGCGAACGGACGGGTGGACGGACGGTCTTAGGGAGTAGACCCCTGGTCCTTACCGGACGGCGAGCTACCCACTACTCGCCGTCCGCAAGCCCGCGCCTACGGTGGCCGGGAATCGCCCACTGTTTTCCGCCGCCCAGGGCGTCTCCTGCGGCGACTGAGGGCGTGAGGTTGCCTCTCCCACACGCGTTCCGCCTCCTCCTTCACGAGCATTACTCGCTCCGCACCATGGTCTGGACCAGGGGGCTTACTCCCTAAGTCCGTCCGTCTTTTCGTCAGTCCGTTCATCCGTCCGTCTGATATTACGATCCATCAAAACAAGTGTAAAAGTTAAATTTTTTGGACGGGCAAAAACACATCGGGAGTAGGGACAACTGGCAAATCATGTTGTCATTCATACTTCGTTCGGGCCCCGAACCAATCATCCATCCGTATGTGATACGGAGTAAGAAACGCCCGCAACGAAGGCCGAAACTACGGGCATCGTGCTTAGGGAGTAGGCCCCCAGACTCGGACGCGAGAGATCGCCGCCGCCGATCGCCTCCGTGAGATCACGGCGGTGCTCCGCCCAAGCCGGGCAGACCTCCACTGTATGCTCCACCGTGTCCTCCGGGCGATCCACACAATGGTGACACCCGGGCGTTTCCTCCCGCCTTATCCGGAACAGGAACCTCCCGAAACAACCGTGTGCGGTGAGGAATAAGTTCAGCCGTGATGTTAATATTAAGTTATAGTATTTTTTACTTCCGGAGCTTATTTTTTGTAAACAGATTAACAACATCCGATCAAGAGAAGATTGATTACAATATGATATGATTTGATTGGTAAAAAATAATGATTGGAATACCTCTAAATTATTAATCCATAGAAAGAAGAGAACTTAGTACTGTCACATAACAGAAATATTACAGAAGTACAATTTTTATTTTGTGCAAGCTAGGCACAACTTTTACTATGGGACCAAACCTGAAATCGCGAAAAAAAATCAGCTGCCCCATACATTCATGTTCGCATAACTCGTCAAAATGTAGGGAGCAGCTGGTTTTTTTTTCGCGATTTCAGGTTTGGTCCCATAGTAAAAGTCGTTTGCTATCATGAGCACAATCATGTGTTTAGGTATCGGTCACTAATTACCAGTCACCCTATACAACGTGTAATGCTAAATGCGCAAAACCTCTTAAGGGGTCATTGTACTCATCATTATGAACAACTTTTACTATGGGGCCAAACCTGAAATCGCGAAAAAAAAATCAGCTGTTCAGTACATTTTGACGAAATTTGCGAACATAAATGTACTGAACAGCTGATTTTTTTTTCGCGATTTCAGGTTTGGTCCCATAGTAAAAGTTGTTCATAATGATGAGTACAATGACCCCTTAAGAGGTTTTGCGCATTTAGCATTACACGTTGTATAAATAAAAAGAGAATTCCTGACTGACTGACTGACTGACTGAGTCATCAACGCCCAGCCCAAACCCTTGGACCTAGAAAGCTGAAATTTTGTACAGAGGTTCCGTTTATAATGTAGACAAGGAGTAAGGAATTTTCGGTACCTAGTACGTTCCCGTGGATATTTTCCGACATCCACGCGGGTGATGCTGGAGGAAGGAAATTTACCATACATACATAAGTACACACACATACATTTTGTATATTGGTTTATATACCTATATACATAATTATACTTATACAAATTCAAGAGAGAGTTGCGTTGAGATGATTCTGATCAAAGACATTAAATATTTTTTGACGACACGGTTGGCGCAGTGGTTGAGCGATTGACTGCTGCGCAGCATGTCGCGGGTTCGATTCCCGCACGGAACAAATATTTGTACGACCTACAAGTATTTGTTCCGAGTCTGGGTGTTTTTCTATCTATAATATGTATGTATTTACAAAAAAAAAAAAAAAATGTATATAAGTAGTTTATCAGCCATCTCGTTACCATAACACAAGCATTAGGTTGCTTAGCTTGGGACTAGATGGCGTTGTGTGAAATGTCCGAGGATATTTATTTATTTATTTATCTATTTATTTTATTACTTAACAATAGACGGGACATACCGAACAAAATCATAATCCGATACTCATGTCCTAGTGGTCAAAAGTCGCTCAGTCTTGTGTGGTACGCCTGCATGTCACGACACATTCGTGTCCACCAAATGAAAAATATTTTCGAAGAAAATATGCCGAATTGTACATTGTGGTATTGCAAACCTCGTGGTGATAAAATGATTTGATTCAACTACGGTTTCATTTCGTTACTATTTTATAAATTGTCGAGTATTGAGCTAAATTAAATAATTTTCTTAGATATGTCAAACTATCTGACGGTTGCTAAATCAAAGGTTGGTGTCGGTAAAAGTGTATCGGGTATTCATGTCATACTTGGCTATTATGTAATTTTGCTATATTATGCTAGATGGCGTCACTGAGGCATGGGGTAACAGTTTTTGTATGACATTTCTTTTGATAACCTCTCTATTGTATCTTAAATCTCTTTGACTCTGATGGAGAAATTGTATTGACAGAACAAGATGGCGGGTTAGTTCATGAGCGTTACCTACTACTTGACATTAAGCTTTTGACATTGAATAGACTTATAACCTCTTGAAAACCTTCGCATTTATCGTACTGGTTATTATTATAGATGATGTACAAATAAAACCTTTTGTTTATTTTTATTTACTCTGTAATCTATAGATTAGATATTATTGATTTGGATAGTTCCGCATTCCTATTATTTTTACCCAATAAGGGTTTTTTGGCACCACTGAGGCGTCAGGTCAAAAGTGTCAAACGCCTATATTTTCTTTAGTCATGAACTCATGACTGAATGAGGAACGAATGAATGAAATCAAGTTATTAAATTATCATAGACAATCATCATAGGAGGAGCTCGTGGCTAAGTAATAACAGCCGCACGGTTCGATCCATCAGGTTAAGCTACGCTTGCCGGGGTTGGTCCGTGGATTGGTGACCATCTTTACATACCGAGACTCCTCCGTGCCTCGGAAAGCACGTTAAGTCGTTGGTCCCGGCTGTCATTCGTGGACCTTTGACAGTCGTTACGGGTCGTCAGAAGCCCGAAAGTCTGACAACCAGTCTTACCAAGGGTTAAGACTGGTTATTGCACAGTAACTGGGTTGTAGACGTCAGACAGGCAGTCGCTCCATGTAAAATACTGGTATTCAGCTGCATCCGGTTAGATTGGAAGCCGACCCCAAACATAGTTGAAAAGGCTAGGCAGATTGAATCATCATAATAATAAAAAAAAAAAATCCCTATTTCCCTTGGTCATCGCCACACGCGTGATCGGATGAAACAATATCGCTAATTATTTTTTTTTGTTTTATTTATTATTGTCAGGAGAATCTTTGGATTACGTACAAAATACATAATCAACATTTTCTAATAGCTTACATGACGGACAAAAAAAAATTTTAGTCAACATCCATGAATCGATTTTTGTTAATTTATATGATGTACGAATAAAACCTTTTGTTTGCTTATATTTACACTAAGATCTTTAGATTAATGCATACTTCCGCGTTCCTATTATTTTTCCCAATTATAATGATATCTATAGTTTATTATTAGATTACAAAAGCTGGGGTTTTCTTCAAGGATGTATAATTTTATGACGTGAGGAGCTCATGGCTAAACGATAACAGCAACACGGGTCGATCTACAAGGTTAAGCAACGCTTGCCAAGGTCAGCTTGTAGATGGGTGACCATGTTTACATACCGTGCCCTCCGTGCCTCGAAAAGCACGTTCCCGGCTGTTATTTGTGGACCTTTGACAGTCGTTACGGGTCGTCAGAAGCCAGAAAGTCTGATACTGGTTGTCTGAGGTACCAAGGGGTATCGTATTTCCCAAACTGGGTTGTGGAGGTCAGATAGGCAGTCGCTCCATGTAAAATACTGGTACTCAGCTGTATCCGGTTAGACTGGAAGCCGACCCCAACATAGTTGTACTTGTGAAAAGGTTAGGCAGATTGAGTATTTAGGGTTTCGTAAAAAAAAATCGAATGAAAAAACGGAACCCTTACAGGACCTATTAAGTTGAAAGTTGCTATACATATGAATTTCTGTGACTCAAACACGGACGTGTAACGTAAATAAATGACTTTTGAATATGGGGGTCACTTTTGGGGGAAAAATTAGAAATATAAAAATAAAGCTTTTTAAACTTTACACCTTGAGACATATCAAATAAAAGGGCTTGTTATGAGGATTTAAATATATATATATTTTTATTAAATTATTAAATAAATAGGTAGTTTTAAAGTTAATAAAGAAAATTTATGAAAATTGACCATTCCCACTTATCTCCGAAACTGCTAGGCCTAAAGTTTTGAAAAAAATACGGAGCATAGTTCGATACATATAGAAGAAAATTTATAAGAAGTCTATGGTCTTTAAATAGCATGGTAGCTCACTCAATATTGTGCGTACAAACATACATTTGCAGTTGGAATCTATGGGGGAAAAATGTTTTTAAACTACAATGTTAAGTTTGTTAGTGTTAGTTAGTGTTGTTGTGTTAGTGTTAGTTAGTGTTGTTGTGTTGTTGTGTTAGTGTTAGTTAGTGTTGTTGTGTTGTTGTGTTGTTGTGTTAGTGTTAGTTAGTGTTGTTGTGTTGTTGTGTTGTTAATTGTTGTTTGTTTCAAATTCAAATTCAAATTCTTTATTGCGAACTAAAGTGTACAATTTTGAAGATGTTAACAAATATATAGGTTCTTAGAACTTACGTTGCCTGTTAAAGGCAATTTAAATTGTTATAAATCAAAAAGTAGTAGTAGTGAGTACCTACTCAATATTGCAGTTAAACAATTTACATTATATTAATAATTAACATTGTTCATACATTTTATATTATATCAGACTATTCTTACAGTTTATATTATCACATTATAATCATCAAGTATCAACAATCTTTTAAGAGGAAATGTGGGTGCTCTTTTCTCCATACAAAAAGGTACAAACGCTCTCGCCTGTTTTCTTTCTGGTTAATGACCATAAAGCAATGATTTTTTACAGAAATATAAATATCAGTTACTTGTATGCCCCTATGTTTTCCTTTTTGATGATATATTATTTTTATAAGAACTAGAACCCTCCAAAAATGCTCAAAATTGCCTATTCAGACCGCTGTCAACAGACGCCTAGTGTACCAATTTGACAACTATTAACGAAAAAAAAAAAGAAAAACATAGGGGCATAGTATATTGAGGCGGCTCCTGCCCAATCTGGGGGGTCCAAACGCCTCCTGCCGGAGGCTCTACGCGGGGGTCGTGCGGTCCATGGCCCTTTACGGAGCACCGGTGTGGGCGCGTTCCCTAAGGCTGGGACCAGCCGGCAGGTTGAACGCGTCCCAGAGGGTCATGGCCATCCGGCTAGTCCGGGGATACCGCACGGTCTCCCGGGAGGCGGCGAGCCTCCTTGCCGGATTGACGCCGTGGGATCTGGAGGCAAAGGTCCTCGCGCGTGTGGGAGTGGCGCGAGGAGGCGAAACGCCGGGGCGTAACTCCGCTGCCGCGAGAAATCATGGTACAGCGGACAGAGCTCCGGCGGGATCTCATGGCGGCATGGAGAGCGCGACTGTCGCAGCCCAGCGCTGGGCACGCCACAATTGCGGCGATAAGTCCCCTCTTTGAGGAGTGGTTAGAGAGGCGCCACGGCGTCCTCACCTTCCGCCTGACGCAGGTCCTCACCGGACACGGTTGTTTCGGGAGGTTCCTGTTTCGCATAAGGCGGGAGGAAACGCCCGGGTGTTACCATTGTGTGGATCGCCCAGAGGACACGGTGGAGCATACTGTGGAGGTCTGCCCGGCTTGGGCAGAGCACCGCCGTGTTCTCACGGAGGCGATCGGCGGCGGCGATCTCTCGCGTCCGAGCCTGGTCCAGGCCATGGTGCGGAGCGAGAGTGCATGGGGGCCGTCACCTCCTTCTGCGAAGCAGTGATGCTCGCGAAGGAGGAGGCGGAACGCGTGAGGGAGAGGCAGCCTCACGGCCTCAATCGCCGCAGGAGACGCCCTGGGCGGCGGGAATCGCGGGGCGATTTCCGGCCACTGTAGGCGCGGGCCTGCGGACGGTGAGCAGCGGGTAGCTCGCTGTTTGGTAAAGACCAGGCCCGAGTCGACGGCGCGTTGTGTTCCACGCGCGCCTCAAAGAGATGTCAGCAAGTGACGGGGTCCAATAGGGCCGACGCCGCTGGGGTCGCGGGTTGTTTGAAGAAGATACCGCGACCCTGGCATAGGCAACTGAAGGAACACGGGTGGGTTTTAGTCAGTAAAAGTCTGACACGCCCTTCCGCTCCACCCAGAGCGGGAGAAGTTATTTGAAGATTTCCCACCCTCAAAAAAAAAAAAAAAGGGGCATAGTATATATCCTTTTTATTCAGTTTATGAAATATCTTTTAAATTGGTCCAATATTGGAGGAGGAAATAGGCGAGAGCCAAACCTCAAAATGTGACTTTTTACATAGGCTATTTAGTCGGATCTGCAGTTGTCCTTAGTCGCACGAATTCGAGGGCGGAGCGCTCGCAGAGCGACAGCAATACCTTCTTAAAATACCTAAGTTTCAAGAGTCTGGCCACCCGCCTTTCCTCTTAATATTATATATTATATAATTATTTTTCCTTCCTAATACCTCCTTCCTCCTCCTTCTTCTTCCTCCTTTTCTAATTCCTTTACAGAGTAATATGCCTTTTTAATCAGGAAGTCTTTTAGCTTCCTTTTAAAAATACCAATTGAGTGTTGGTTCTTAATGTCTATGGGTAACTTATTATACAGGGTGTTCGGCGCATGGACCGACACAATTTTTTGGGGGATTGGGGGGGTCATTTGCTAGGTTTCACCTAAAGACCTCCATGTCCTAAGTGTGACGGTAATTGAGATATGTTTTTTTTTGTTCTTTCTTTGAATTACCCAAAATCTCGCCTTTGAATCGCTATATTTTTTTTGTTTATGGTTGCAATAGAACAAAATAAACTTTATAATAGTCTGCAATATATTTTTATTCTAAATAAATTATTATTTGATGTAATTTATCAGTAGAAAATGACTTATGTGCTTCCAAAGTCTTAAAAATGTTTAAATCTATGAAAAATTACTACTCTTAAATTAATTTTTTTTTTAAATAAAGCCATTTTTACCTTATTTTTATCTCAAAAAGTTCTTTAGCTTGTACCCTTTCTAAGGTTATGCTACACGCTATGAAAAACAATTCAAATGTAGTCAAAATACTAGTTAGAGAGTCAGTTATGGAGTGTTTTAAGAAAAGATTTATTACGGTAATTATATTTTTTTATTTTATTTCGAATAAGAATACATTGTAGACTATAATAAAAATTATTTTGTTCTTTTACAACCATAAACAAAAACAGCTGATATTTTTTTTGCGATTTCAAAGTTGGTCCCATAGTGAAAGTTGTTCATATTCATGGGTAGAACACCCTGTGAAAATTTGGCTGGTCATTAAAAAATCACCCTGTATAGACGGATTTGCAAAATTCTTTTTTTGTTTGAAAGGGTGTACTCTCGAGGTGGTCCCATTGTCACCAAGTCATAATATGGTAAGGGGATCCCATGGAAATCGAGGGAAACCCTCAAATTGTATAGTTACAAAAAAAGAAACCGACTTCCAAAAAAAAAATCTTTGGATCCGTACTTTAGTTTTTTGCCACCGACTTCCAAAATTAAAGTTATTTTTCACTTCGTAGTGTTTTTTTTGGAAGTCGGTTTTTTTTTAAAGTTTTTTTACTATTTCATTTATTACATAAGAGTTCATTTTCTTAAAAATTTACGAGTACATCTGTTCCGATTTTCATGAAGTATTTTTCTCAATAATTAAGATTTAGAAAACTGAAGTGTTAATCGTCTTTTGTTGCTGACTTTACTACTGAGCACGAGGTCCTGGATTCAATTCCCGTGTCGGGCAAAGTGTTATTGGGTAGATGGAAAATCTGGAATTCCTCAGTAGCAGCCCGGAGTCTGGATTAGTGCCCGGTTGGTGGCAATAGGCTGGCCCCCTATTACATGGGACTTACCCCCTCAAGTGTCGAATGCACCCCATGTGTGCATAAGGAAAAACCTTTAAATAGTGGTATACAGGGTGACTGAAAACATGCGACAAAATTTAAGGGGGTGTTCTACGCATCAATATGAACAACTTTTACACAGGGACCAACATCGAATTCGCAAAAAAAAAATTACCTTCCCATATTATAGTTAAAGGTATTGGACCCTTTTGTAAAAGAAGGTCGGATTTTTTTTTGCGAATTCGAAATTGTTCACATAGTAAAAGTTGTTCACATTGATGCGTAGAACACCCCCTTAAATTTTGTCGCATGTTTTCAAAGTCACCCTGTATAAGCTTATATCGCATATACAGGGTGGCCGGAACATTGACGTCCAAAAATAAAATTTCGGTCCCTCGTATCGTGGGGTATTCGAATCACCCCCATGTATGTTCCGCGACTTTTCATAGTTTTCGAGTTATTAATTTTTTTCTGAATGTTTGAAAATTTTCGACCTGACCAACCTAAAAAAATTCTAAAAAAAAAAGTAGAGGGTTTTATCGAGTTTCTTTTTTTGCAACTGAATTTTCATAAGTAGTACTTTTATGCATAAAATAATCAGCTTCGTAACTGTGATGAAAGTTATGAAAATGTTGATCTAAAGTGAAAAATTTACGTTCGGTAAATTATGACTCAAATTTTCAACTTTAAATTAAAAATCTTAACAGGTAACTTCATAATTCCTAAGTAGGCTTCAAGAATGCGCCAGACTTTCAGCTTTCATAATCATAAAAAAAATGAAGTACTTAATAGGGCTACTTTGTTTAAAATCGGCCTTCAAAGACAGCGAGGTGGAAAAATTCTTAAAATTACTCATCTGAGTAATTATTTTTTTTTGGCTATTTTCTCGTTCCTAAGGTTAATTAATGATAAGAATACTGAAAACTAACCAATAAATAGTTTCAGAGTTGGGTAAGCAAAGTTTTACGTAAAAAGTGGTTTTGAATAAAACACAGATGATAATGTGAAAAAAGTACTTAATTTATTTTTAACATTTACAAAAGGTTTTCAAAGTGGCCACCACCAGCAGCAATACACATTCTACACCTACGTAAGAAATTGTCTGGCAATCGTCTAAAAGCGTCTCTGTTCTCTCTCACAACACGTTCAGCTTCTGCAATCAACTGCCTCAGCTCTTGTTCACTTGAACAGTCTCGGGCGTATGCTATTTCCTTGTAATAGCCCCAAATAAAGAAATCGATGGGGTTGAGATCAGGTGAGCGTGGAGGCCACCTAATTGGTCCGCTGCGTCCGATCCATCTGTTGGGGTATGTTTCATCTAAGTAATTTCGGACCTGGGTTGCATAGTGACACGGGCGCCGTCATTTTGCAACACCATGGTTCGTCTGAGTTCGAGATTCACATCTGCCAGCAACAATGGAAGTTCATTTTCCAAAAAGTTTTTGTATGTTTCTCCATCAAGTCTGGACGGCAGTTCAAACGGACCAATTAGTTCGCCATTGAGGATACCAGACCACAAGTTAACGCTGAAGCGATGTTGAAATGTCGAAGCTCTCACTTCGAGTGGATTTTCATTCGCCCACGTGTGGTAATTATGAATATTGAATATAATGTGGTTAGTTTTCAGTATTCTTATCATTAATTAACCTTAGGAACGAGAAAATAGCCAAAAAAAAATAATTACTCAGATGGGTAATTTTAAGAATTTTTCCACCTCGCTGTCTTTGAAGGCCGATTTTAAACAAAGTAGCCCTATTAAGTACTTCATTTTTTTTATGATTATGAAAGCTGAGAGTCTGGCGCATTCTTGAAGCCTACTTAGGAATTATGAAGTCACCTGTTAAGATTTTTAATTTAAAGTTGAAAATTTGAGTCATAATTTACCGAACGTAAATTTTTCACTTTAGATCAACATTTTCATAACTTTCATCACAGTTACGAAGCTGATTATTTTATGCATAAAAGTACTACTTATGAAAATTCAGTTGCAAAAAAAGTAACTCGATAAAACCCTCTACTTTTTTTTTTAGAATTTTTTTAGGTTGGTCAGGTCGAAAATTTTCAAACATTCAGAAAAAAATTAATAACTCGAAAACTATGAAAAGTCGCGGAACATACATGGGGGTGATTCGAATACCCCACGATACGAGGGACCGAAATTTTATTTTTGGACGTCAATGTTCCGGCCACCCTGTATATAAACGTAAAAAAACATCATCCGATGGAAAACATATGCTCATCAGTAGTTGTGAACCTATGGGGTTCGCAACTAACCCCCAACCCCACCCCCCCCCCAAGTTTTTGTCATGATAATTATCATGAGAAAAACTTTAACTAAACATATTATCTATTTAAAATGACATATTGTGGAATGAGTCCTTACTGCTAAACTACGTCCAATTGTGCAAACGAATTCAATAAAATATAATAATTTATGATTAATCTATAAAAGTTGATAGATTAGTAAATTGAAAAACATAAGAAATATCTTATTGGTAAGTTAAGTGTGATGTACGGTCTTAAATTAATAATAAATCCAATTATTTTATCATTAATATAGATTAGATCCGCAAATAAAGGTTGGTCGGTTGGCTTCTGTATTTTTCAAGATCATAATAATAAATAACGCATTGGGTATTTAATTAAAATGTTACACCACCGTACCATTTTAATATAAAAAATAATACAAAGATAAAAATGTAAAATTATTTAACTACTAGCTGTTGCCCCGCGACTTTGTCTGCAATACAGGATTAAGCGTAGCCTATATTCAAACACAGGTCATGGTTTATCTGTGTGCCAAATTTCATCCAAATCCGTTCAGCCGTTTTAGCGTGAAGCGTAACAAACAAACTCACTTTCGCATTAATACTAGCTGATGTCGGAGATTATCCCATGGGAACCGTAAATTTTTCCGGGATAAAAAAAAGCCCATGTACTATTTCAGACTATAATCTATCTCTGTGCCTAATTTCATCCAGATCCGTTCAGCCGTTCTGGCGTGATTGAGTAACAAACATCCATCTATGCATCCAAACTTTCGCATTTACAATAGTAGTAACATTAAGTTAAGAATACAGAAGAATAAACGAATTACTTACTCATTATCCTAAAAGGGAAAAGGCTAGGCAGATTGATTATCCTAAAAATTTTTGCCACAACAAAAAATCTATACTAGAAAGGTTAAGGTAAACAATCTTGATGTGTCTTTTTACACAAACACTTAATAAACAAATAAACTACTGCTTAAACGAATGGTTCAATTGATTTAGTAATCATTATTGTTGTATACATTGGTTTTTAGTTGCATTTTATTTTTAAACTGAGGTTTTAAATAAAAAAACACACCAAGATTGTTTACCTTTATTTAACTACGTAAACCTTTCCAGTATAGGTAATCGTGTTTTGTTTTCAATAATCCTAAGCTCATGGTCACACCACAATATTGGCATTAGTGTACAGAATCAATTCGTCAGAGGCCAGCCCATTGTTTTGATAATTATCAATGATTTCATCTGAATACTATGCTCTTACATTATTCATACATCACGACTGTTTCACAAAGGGGGTTGACATACTAGATCTGTATAATGTATAGTACACTAGTTCACTATATTTCGCCAGTAGGACTTAAGAGGGAAGGTGGCCTACGATTCTCTATAAAAGTGTATTCCCCGTTTTTCTTCCTGAATAATGCCTCTAGAGCAATCACTTTTTTTTTCATAAAATCGAAGCTTGAGCTTTGACATGATTTTAATTCATTTGTTACGGACTTTTAATTAGCTGCTGATTATTATTATTTAATTAAAATTTAATTCAAATGATTGTACTCTCTTTCTCTGCTTTTTCTTTTTTTTTTGTATTTGTTGGTCCAGTATGACTAATTTTGTACGCCATAAATGGAATAACATGTAGCCTACCTCAAATTAATATTATAAGACCTGTATACTCATGTTTCACAAAATAAATATTATCTTATCTTATCTTAAGTCGGTTGTAGACACGTCCGCCCTGTCATTTCATTTTTTTCAGGTACTTAGTAAAGAAAATATGACCCTCTAGAAATTACAAAAAACGCCCCATTTTTACCGCTGTGATTAGAGGACTACCAGACAAATTCTAAAAGTTTTTAACATATAAGAAAATGGTAAAAACCTAGACATACTGTTTCTTAAAATTTTAATGAAAAAAATAATTGAATCGGCTCAGTTTTCGAAGAGAAAAAAGGGGAATACTAAACGTCGATTTCGTCAAAATATTTGTGATATGTTGGTCTGAGCTGCAGCTGTCCCTATCGCACTCTATCACTGTCCGGGCGCAGCGCGACGGCAATAGTTTCTACAATTACCTATTTTTCAAATTCCTCGCAGACCACGTCCCCTCGAATGCCCTCGATATACGCCAACGGCCTTGAGTGGTGCTTGCGTGGTCTGTGCTGAGCTCACGCAACGCGTCCGTATGTCCAGCCAGTAATAGGACGCGCCTATCAAGGAGCGCAAATTAGACGCATTATTAATTTAATGTAAAACAAAAGGTTTCGTATTAAAACACGTACACTAAAAAATAAATAATTAAATAATCTTTAAAATGGTGAAGGTTTCATAAAAATACGCTTGATAGTTTTTGCGTAATTCTCAGTTTTTTATCCGCGTTAGACATAACTTTACAAATTAATTACACTATAGTATAAATATAATCTAAAAGCGGAGGGGTCTTGGTATGTAAAGATGGTATACCCATCCACGGATCAACCGCGGACCCGTGCGGCTGTTATTACTTAGCCACAAGCCCCTCATCGCAGCAATTTTCACCCAAGGAGCTCTTCAATTAAAACATCATCATTTTCCTGCCCTTAACCTAATCTATGTATGTACGTGGGACTGGCGCACCCTGTCTTTTTCTTCCATACTTCTCTATTAGTCGTCATCTCGGTAGTCACCCCCTTTCTAGCCTTTTCATCTTTCACAGAGTCCATCCATCGTTTCTTTGGTCTTCCCCTACTCTTATAGCTATCGACATTCATACTCAAAACTTTCCTGACAACATTTTCCTCATTCCTCCGCATCACATGCCCATACCATGACAACCGATTTCCGCACAACTTTTCAGTCACCGGTGCCACTTTCAAACTTCCTCTTATGTACTCATTTCTTATTCTATCCATTCGTGTAACACCACACATTACTCTTAGAATTCTCATCTCAGCTGCATGCAATTGCTTTTCAGTCATCCCTTTTGTGGCCCAACATTCTGATCCATACAAGACACCAGGTCTAACCATTGTTTTATATATCTTCCCCTGGAGCTCTTCAATTCAAACATGATATTTAAACTTTTTATTTTAATATTTATTGATACCTAGTCATAAAAATCTTCGTAGGTATAACAATAATAAATATAGACAGTTCATTGTACTAATTCTTCACCTTGACATTTTGATTTTGTTTGAGATAGTCATGTCAGACATATTTGATTTGAGCTTCAAAATTCGTGTGATTATGTAGGTACCTACTACGTATCAAGTTATTTTTTTTTAGTTTGAAATGTCATTCTTTTCGAATTTGGAAGACGTGAGAGAATCACTTGCATATTTTAATATTATTTTCAGCAATAAAGTTGTACTATGTCTCTCTGGGCTGGCAACAAACCTGCGCGTGCGATGCCTCCGGTATTGCAAATGTCCGTGTCCACTTAGTATCAGTAGACACACGTTTAGCTATAACTTACTTTTGACACCAGCATGCCTATGAAGTACCTTATTTATTGACAGGCAACCATAGACGAAAAAATGTTATAATTCATGGACGCTATGAAGTTCCTTGTTTATTGACAGGCAACCATAGACAAAAAATGTTATACTTCATGGACGCTATGAAGTTCCTCATTTATTGACAGGCAACCATAGATGAAAAAATGTTATAATTCATGGACGCTATGAAGTTCCTTGTTTATTGCCAGGCAACCATAGACCAAAATGTTATACTTCATGGACGCTATGAAGTTCCTTATTTATTGACAGGCAACCATAGATGAAAAAATGTTATAATTCATGGACGCTATGAAGTTCCTTGTTTATTGACAGCAACCATAGACGAAAAAATGTTATATTTCATGGGCGCTATGAAGTTCTTTATTGACAGGCAACCATAGACGAAAAAATGCAATGCTTCATGGGACGCTATGAAGTTCCTTATTTATTGACAGGCAACCATAGACGAAAAAATGCAATACTTCAGGGACGCATGAAGTTCCTTATTAGCAAATATGAATGTATACAGGATGTCCCGTAATTAATAGATGACCTTGAAATAGCACTATAATAATATAACAGACCCTAAGGTCATTCTAAAAAAAATAAATATATCTCTAGTAACTAGTACCTATGATTTTTAGAAAGAAATACTAACCTTTTTTTTAAATACCTACATTCTTCTTTACACCACACGACCACAAATGGATGAATTCCATCGGATAATAAATTGTTGTTATAATATTGTACGTTGACTATGCCGACCATAATAAATAAAAAAAATATACAGGGTGGAATTTTGTAATGCCACCTGGAGGGAAAGTAGGTACTCTTATTACTGCAGATAGAAATTTGTATTAATTTTTTGTGGGGATATTTTTTACATATCCCCACAAAAAAAAATCTAATGGGGTGAGATCTGGCGATCTCGCAGGCCATCTGATTGTGCCGTTTGTACCAATCCAGGTATTAAAATGGTTATTAATGTAGGCAGATTTCATCCTTATAATTGACCCTAACGATCGATGCAATAAAAGTACAGGGTATAATTTTTTCAGATTTTAGCCGGTTCGATTCCCGGGTGTGGGAGAAGAGAATTTTCGAAAATCTTTGAATGCAGTTTGCTTTCTATTCAAAAATAAAGCAATGTTTCCTTTGAGTAAAATCTGCAGTATTAAGAGTACTTTCCCTCCAGGTGGCATTACAAAATTCCACCCTGTATATAGAGTGACTGGTAATTAGTGACCGTTACCTAAACCCATGATTGTGCTCATGATAACAAACAACTTTTACTATGGGACCAAACCTGAAATCGCGAAAATAAAAATCAGCTGCTCCCCACATTTTGACGAGTTAAATGCGAACATGAATGTATGGAGCAGGTGATTTTTTTTTTCGCGATTTCAGGTTTGGTCCCATAGTAAAAGTTGTTTGTTATTAATATGTGACTAGAAATTGCACAGTCTTTTTTTTTCTGTAAAATCGTATCATAAGGTACTTGCGATATTTCTTTTTGTATTTTTTTGGAAAGGTCATAAGGTCTATGTTCAGGCCGTTTAGGTTGTTTTTCGTTTGAAGGATTGGTAATTAACAGAAACAACGTCTTTTTCTTATGCTCTGTATATTGACACTAAAAAATCAACTCCTACCTACGAATGTGTGGACTGTATAAATATGTAGTTAACTATAGCTAGGTTGATACACGCATACATTGCTACTATTGCTAGGTACACTCCCAGCTTCCTAGAATCATTTGTACAGTCTATTTTATGCTATTTCAAGGTCATGAATTAATTACGAGACACCCTGTATAATACAGGTTAGACTCATCAACGTCATTATACTCTGACCTTTTCCCCCACATCTTACTCACAAAATAACCTTCTACTCTCTGACGCATTCAATGGTATTCTAATAGTATTCGTTCTAAGAATTTCACCTTGGGGTACTGCTTAAATAATAACAACCTTACATCAGGATGTTGTATCTTTCTCACCGTAAGACAAAAATGTCTCTTCTCATACAGTTAAGGAAAGGAATAAGGAGGTATTCCACTTAGGTCACTGATTTGAACGGCACTTCCTCGAACGTCACCTAAACACTTCCACTAAGGGCACTGAAACAAAATTTAGTAAAGTTCCGTTCGGTGGAATTTGATATTACTTTCAGTCCCCGAACGGCACTTACGTTTTTTTAGACTGTTTGTTTGAGCATTGCTCACAAAATATTAGGTTAAATAACATATTATCTAGGAAGTGGTGAAGGGCGGGCGTTTTGTGGGGACTGTCTTACTGTAATTTTGACGTTCAAAAAGTGCTGATTCTCAGCCTAATTTGAATAAAGGACTTTTGATTTGATTTGATTTGATTATCAGACGCATCAGTGACTATGGTCAACTCAGCTGATGGATCTGGATGAGTGAACTTTACACCCTGTTCGTCATACCTCTAAATTGGTGACCCCGACGTGATGTCCTTCAAGGGGTACGCCTCAGGCCATCGCGTAAATCGGTCAATGACTGTGAGGCAGTATCTGTAATCAGACGAAGGGGTTAAGGGCCCTACTATGTCAAGGTGGATGTGGGAAAATCGTGAGGAAGGAGTAAGGTGAGGAATATAAATCGTGAGGAATATAAATCAATTGCTTTTGGACTTTTTTTAAAATTCTATCTTATTAAAAGGGGTTTTTATCCAAACGGATATGCCAACGCCATAAAAAAATAAATTGGTCGATAGTCACATGTTATTCGCTATATTTCGGTTTTTCCTTGGATAAACGAAGGAACTTTTGAACTTTCTCGTACTGTACGAAAGATTTCGATGGCACGATGTCAAAATGTCTTCTTTGCAGAGTAGACATAGAAGATCCTAAACATTTTGCTACTAAATATTATAATTATATCATCAACCCAAACATTATCATAATAATGAAATCATCAGCTGGCTTGACAATTGACGCGTCCCACCCATCCTATTATTATGTGCATCAGCAGTGACTTAACCTCTACGCCCTACGCCTACGAACATGCCGTAAGCTAAATATAATAACTATGTACATACATATTGTCGTCATACATTCAACTTTATTTACAAGTGATTGCATATGGCTTTGCTTAAGAATTTTCGAAAACTTAATACTTAATGCAAACTATAAATTCACGCCTTCTTCCCATGGGGGTAGGTAGAACCTACACAACACCTGCTACTATCTTTACGTATACCCCTTTGCTTCGTTAAAAACTTAATATTTAGGAAAAATTTCGTGATTCGTCTGCAAGAATAATGTGGTCAGAACCACAGAATAGATAAAAGAGGGTCAGAACCATCTATACTAGGTTAGTATTATAAGGAAGTGAGTTTGTATGTAGGGGGTAATCAAGTCTACGACTAAACACCGACGGGACACTTCGCCTACAGGACTTTTCAAAATCAAATTCAAATCTTTAATTCGGAAATCATCCATATTGAATGAAATCAAAGTCATAGTTAAAATTAAACTTAAAATCAATATTACTATCAAAATTAAAATCAAAATCAAATCAAAATTAAATTAAGCAAAATAACAATCTAAATAAATTAAAATCAAATCAAATAAATCAAAGTTAAATTAAAATTAAATCAAAAATTTTAATCAAAACCAAATTAAAAATAAACTAAAACATGTCCATAAAACTTATCCTCTAGGTACATAAAACATTAATTTAAATATCAATATCCTTTTCGCCGACAGGCTCCGTCGACCTGCTGGCTAAAACCCTAACCCGAAACGGTCCATGTCAGGGGCAACCCGAGGTTTGGTTTCGTTAGGTTCCTTTAAATCCCTGCAGACAGAAACAGGAGCCCCGCTCAGCGGGGCTCCGTCGACTTGCTGCTAAAAACCCTAACCCGAGACAGTAAGTTGTTTGGTTTGGTTAGGTCAATTTTGTTTATTTTAATTATGTAAGTTGCGTCGCTGATGAGCCCTGTCGGCGGAGAGCCCTGTCGGCGAAGTGTCCTGTCGGCGAAGTGTCCTGTCGGCGAAGAGTCCCGTCGGCGAAGTGTCCCGTCGGCGAAGAGTCCTGTCGAAGTAAAGTCTTATCGGTGTTCAGTCTGTCGGCTTAGTGTCTGCCGGCGCGCGGCGTTTAGTCCACTCAGCGTAATCTTCGGAACTGCTGATCCGATTCCAAAAATTCTTTCACTAGTGAGAAGCTAAAAGTATTGCTGACATAGGGTCTATTTTTTCTTGAACACAAGAAATTTTATGCAGATGAAATCGCGAGCAGAAGCTTATATCATAGTCTACAATAGACAGACAAACATTTATACTATGATTCAATATATTAGTTCAGATTCTTCTAACACCTTGTGAGTCATTACTAAATAACACTCTGACACCTAAGGATTCTGAGCGTCAAGGTTGTTTAGAGAAAATAAGACTAGTGTTGAGGCAGCATTGATGAGTGGCACGATGCTTTATTGTTTTTAGGGTTCCGTACCTCAAAAGGAAAAAACGGAACCCTTATAGGATCTCTTCGTTGTCTGTCTGTCTGTCAAGACCGTTTTTCTCAGGAACGCGTGGATATATAAAAATGAAATTAATATCAAATACGTAAGGCTATGGTCCCGTTTTTTTTTTTTTTTTTGAGGGTGGGAAATCATCAAATAACTTCTCCCGCTCTGGGTGGAGCAGCGGAAGGGCGTGTCAGACTTTTACTGACTAAAACCCACCCGTGTTCCTTCAGTTGCCTATGCCAGGGCCACGGTATCTTCTTAAAACAACCCGCGACCCCAGCGGCGTCGGCCCTATTGGACCCCATCACTTGCTGACATCTCTTTGAGGCGCGCGTGGAACACAACGCGCCGTCGACTCGGGCCTGGTCCTTACCGGACGGCGAGCTACCCGCTGCTCACCGTCCGCAGGCCCGCTCCTACGGTGGCCGGAAATCGCCACGCAATTCCCGCCGCCCAGGGCGTCTCCTGCAGCGACTGAGGGCGTGAAGGCTGCCTCTCCCTCACGCGTTCCGCCTCCTCCTTCGCGAGCATCACTGCTTCGCAGAAGGAGGTGACGGCCTCCCATGCACTCTCGCTCCGCACCATGGCCTGAACCAGGCTCGGACGCGAGAGATCGCCGCCGCCGATCGCCTCCGTGAGAACACGGCGGTGCTCTGCCCAAGCCGGGCAAACCTCCACTGTATGCTCCACCGTGTCCTCCGGGTGATCCACGCAATGGTGACACCCGGGCGTTTCCTCCCGCCTTATGTGAAACAGGTACCTCCCGAAACAGCCGTGTCCGGTGAGGACCTGCGTCAGGCGGAAGGTGAGGTCGCCGTGGCGCCGCTCTAACCACTCCTCAAAGAGGGGACTTATCGCCGCAATTGTGGCGTGCCCAGCGCTGGGTTGCAACAGTCGCGCTCTCCATGTCGCCATGAGATCCCGCCGGAGCTCTGTCCGCTGTACCGTGATTTCTCGCGGCAGCGGAGTTACGCCCCGGCGTTTCGCCTCCTCGCGCCACTCCCACACGTGCGCGAGGACCTTTGCCTCCAGATCCCACGGCGGCAATCCGGCAAGGAGGCTCGCCGCCTCCCGGGAGACCGTGCGGTATCCCCGGACTAGCCGGATGGCCATGACCCTCTGGGACGCGTTCAATCGTTGGGCTGGCCGCAGCCTTAGGGAACGCGCCCACCCCACACCGGTGCCCCGTAAAGGGCCATGGACCGCACGACCCCCGCGTAGAGCCTCCGGCAGGAAAGGCTGCTCTCCTAAGAACATTTTTGGCCAGTGAGTACTTACCATACAGGTTTTGATTTACTTATGCGAAAATCAAAATATGTTGCATAAAATAATCGTCGCTAATCTAAGTGACGTAACTGATTCGAAGAAAATTTTACAGGGCAAGCTATTTTTCTTCTTTTTTTTTGTAAATTGTAGATATATTGGTCTCGATTTTTGCACTATCATGGGGCCCGTAAGGCATAGGTACAGATCACTCAAACTTCTAAAACTCAAAAACCAAAAAAACAAAAACAACTCAAGACAACTCAAGCTTCTAAGTCAATGTATTAAAAACATACGGCCATTTATGCGACATATTGTGATACCTGCAAGTAAATCAAAACCTATAGGGTACTTCCCGTTGACCTAGAATCACGAAATTTGGCAAGAAGCAGGGTCTCCCAGCAGAAATAAAGAAAAAGTCCAAACATTATTAATTTGTAATTTTATCACATAAAAAAAAAATTTTTTGGGATTACAATATTAAGTTGGTTTTTGGGATAAATTATTTTCAACTACGGAACCCTTCATTGTGCGTGGTCCGCTACGCACTTGGGCAGTTGTTTTAAAGGTCATTCATTATTACCATTAAAGGCGTTGAGATGACTTTTGTTTGCCAGGTTATTAGTGAAATCTGGAAAGTAAGATTGCAATGGATTCTGTGAAAGATGATATAGATGAGGAGAGAATATGAGAAGCGCTCGTGGCTAAGTAATAACAGTCGCACGGGTGACCATCTTTACATACCGAGACTCCTCCGTGCCTCAGACCGCACGTATTTGTTAGTAAAATATACATAACACTGTTACCAAAACTTCATGGGTCAATGGGAAGTTAAAAAGAAAAAAAATACTTCGGAACAAAATTTTGTAAAAAAAAAAACCTGACTTTGGTGGCTTCCCATTCCTTTGTTTTCCAATATTTTTTTAACAAACACTACAGTATTTATCTACTCAACGAGTTCTAAACAATGATAACCCACTCGATTGGGTAGGTCAAATTTTTTTTTCGCGCCCCCCTTTAGCTGTTTTTTTTTTTTTTCTGAGGGTGGGAAATCATCAAATAACTTCTCCCGCTCTGGGTGGAGCGGAAGGGCGTGTCAGACTTTTACTGACTAAAACCCACCCGTGTTCCTTCAGTTGCCTATGCCAGGGCCGCGGTAACTTCTTCAAACAACCCGCGACCCCAGCGGCCCCCTTTAGCTGTATGGGATTTTTTGACAATATGTATGGCTTTGGGTCAACAAGATGCTTATACTGTGAAAATTGAAGACCAACCGTAAACATGACCTTTATAGTCCAGGGGGCTTACTATGAGCTCTAATAGCAGTGCAGAAGTTGAACGTCTCCAATAAGAGAGAGAGAGACGGTGCTATAGGTCGTGCTATAGCTCCGTCTCTCTCTCTCTCTCTCTCACTGGAAACGTTCAACTTCTGCACTGCTGTATGAGCTCATAGTAAGCCACCAGGTGCACATGTCTCTTCATAAAAAAATACTGAAATTCTCCCACATCCACTGAAATTGGTAACACAATATGTTTAAAAAAAGGTTAAGCCAATAATAACAGTACTCATTAGAAGCCCAAATACAAACATTTGACAAATTATCGATATTCTAAAATGGCGACTGTTAATTTTTGTGGGTGGGCCAATATTTGAGTCACCCACTATCGACCTTAGAGAGAATGATTATAGGCGCCACATATGTTTGTTGACGAGCAATATTGCCTAACTTATTTTTGAGGTAGTCAAAAGCCCGAAAGTCTGACAAACAGTCTTACCAAGAGGTATCGTGTTACCCAGTAACGGGGTTGTGGAGGTTAGATAGGCAGTCGCTCCATGTAAAATACTGGTATTCAGCTGGTTTAACTTTTTAGATTTTTAATAAGACAAAAAATTCTACCAATTTTTGTAAGTATTAAAAAAATCAACACTAAACCTCCTACGTTCGAAGTTACAGCAGTTAACGCAAAAAACGGTCGTTTTTTTGTAAAAATATACATGCAGGACTTGTTTTTTTATTTCATTTTTTTTTATAAAAAAAAAATAAAAATATTTAAATTTAAAACTATTTATTTCATGAAAATTGACGTGACGTTATACATAAAAGTAGCGCTCAATCTTGCATAACAATAAGATTATGTGCACTATTAGCTTATTTTAGAGTTTACTCACTTTAGATAAAGCCTAAAAGCCTACACGCAGACCTCCCCCATTCCAAACTTCCCCACGGTAAAGTAGGCTTTTAAGATATTTTTAATTTGTTGACTATTTTTGTTTTCTGTTTTTTTTACAATTTCCTTTGGCAGCTTATTTAGAATGTTAGGAAAGGCGTACGTCCAGGCTCTCTTACCACACACATTATTATACTTTGGCAGCTTATATAGAAGCAAATACGACAGGTTACGAACAAAGTTTGGTCCGTTTGTTTTCTGCAGCTTATTCACAAACTCAGAATAATCAGAGGCAAATACCCAATTTGACTTTATCAAACACATTTATGATCTTACAATATTTAAATAACATATCATAATTGGACTTAAATTTTAGTTTAATTTTATATGGTACCAATATTTTAATATCCTTATCTGAATATTATAAATTTTTCTAAGATATAATTTTGTTTCATTATTTTTGGTTTTTAACTTTTATCATTGTGTTTTTTAGTTTTAGTTGGTGATCTTCCTGTGCGAGTCACAATAAATACATCTTTCTTTCTTTCTTTCTTTCATAGGAAATTCAAAATGTTCCGTTATCTCCAGACTTATTAATTTTTAAATAAATAAATAAAATAAATAAATATCCTTGGACATTTCACACAACGCCATCTAGTCCCAAGCTAAGCAACCTAATGCTTGTGTTATGGTAACGAGATGGCTGATAAACTACTTATATACATTTTTTTTTGTAAATACATACATATTATAGATAGAAAAACACCCAGACTCGGAACAAATACTTGTAGGTCGTACAAATATTTGTTCCGTGCGGGAATCGAACCCGCGACATGCTGCGCAGCAGTCAATCGCTCAACCACTGCGCCAACCGTGTCGTCAAATGGTGGCGCTGCCGGTTAGCAGATATAATCGCCATATAAAGTCGACTGACATTAAAAAAGTTACAACTATAACTAGTCTTTAAATCCCGAGATATCACGAGATTATACCTACGTGACGTTAGGAAGCATTCTCCAATATAACCTTGAAATTTTTGGCACTTGCACTTCTGGGAAAATAATAAGTAGACGTATTTGAATCATGTTGACTCACTAAGCTAATTCAAGGCGAATTGACTCATACAACGGACATCGTTCAGGATGAGGATATTATAATGAGGATATTATGATTTCTGAAAAGTGTGCTATTTAGAGATATCGTTTTATTTTTACTGTAATCTTTACATAAACTTCTATCACATAGAATAATTTCAGATTTTTCTCTATGCAAACTTCGAGAATAAGGGACCTTCCCTTATCTTCGAAGTTTGCATAGAGAAAAATCTTTTAAACTTTCAATCTTTAAAACTCGAAAAT
Organism: Cosmia trapezina; assembly: GCA_905163495.3. Classification (NCBI taxonomy): domain Eukaryota; kingdom Metazoa; phylum Arthropoda; class Insecta; order Lepidoptera; family Noctuidae; genus Cosmia; species Cosmia trapezina. The sequence continues at coordinate 12,639,669 of LR991049.1, forward strand.
TATGCGGCCTATAAAAAAATAAAAATAAATGTTTGAGAATGTGCAAACACCGCTTTTTCATATTGACACCCGCATGCTCGCGAGTGCCCCACTTCGATTTTTTAAGGGGTTTCAGTCCCTTTTTCAAAAAAAAAAATTACTATTTCTTCCTTATTTGCAAAATATTTGACCAAACGTCATTTAAAACGGTTCCAAATTTCAAGTTGATAACATTAGTAGTAGTTCTTGAGATATCCAGCTGTGATAGACAGACAGACTGAGTCGCACCTTAAGGGTTCCTTTTTACAATTTTGGTATGGAACCCTAAAAATATCATGTCAGAATAAAACTATTGAATCGTAGCGAAGAATCTTTCAGAAGAAGAGTTTTTCCATCTGGAATTTCTCAGCAGCAGCCCGCAGTCTGGATTAGTGCCCGGTTGCTGGCAATAGGCTCGCCCCCCGTTACATGGGGCTTAAACAGAACTGATGATAAATATCATCGCTAATCTAAGTGACGTAACTGATTCGAAGAAAATTTTACATGGCAAGCTATTTTTCTTTTTAGGGTTCCGTACCTCAAAAGGAAAAACGGAACTCTTATAGGATCACTTCGTTGTCCGTCTGTGTGTCTGTCTGTCTGTCCGTCTGTCTGTCTGTCAAGACCCCTTTTCTCAAGAACGCGTAGAGGTATCAAGTTGAAATTAATATCAAATATGTAAGTCTATGGTCCCTTGAAGTCCTAAAAAAATCAAACTTCTAAGTCAACGCAATAAAATAATACGGTCATTTATGCGACATATTTTGATGCTCGCAAGTAAATCAAAACCTTTAGCAAGAAAAAAGCAAGGTCTTATAGCACAAGTAATGGAAAAAGTCCGAAAATTGTTAATTTATAATTTTATCACATAAAAAAATATTTTTAACTATGTCATCTGTCACAGCCCATTTTCTCAGAAACGCGTGGAGGTATCAAATTGAAAGAATCATGGCCACGCGGCTAACATGTTTGGACTAGTAAAATCTAACATAACGACCCTTGATGAAACATACGTTGTTTCATTTACCTTTATAAATGTAACTAAGTACGGCCTTCAATATATTTTTAAAAGACAGGAGAGTCAAGTAATTAAGAAATATGTTTTTTGAGGTTATTAATCTGTGGCTTTTTGGGATTGAGAGGTTTTTCACCAGTTTTTTTTTACATTGTGTTACAAATTATGTCGAATGCAAGCCAGATAAGTCTGTGCGTGTCCAAGATCGCCACTAATCGTGGTTTCTACTGACGGTGCATATTAGTTCATATATGCATATTATAGTACCAAGCATCACCCTCGGTCGTGTGCAGCTGCAGACTCGTCTGGCTTCCACTCCACATAATTATCTGTTACGGTTGAGTTATCTTCATTCATGAGTAGGTACCATATCAGACATGGACACAAAAAAACTTTTTCAACGTTTCTCGAAAGCTGCTCTACATAGGTAATTTGTCGCCGCGTTAAATACATACCTAATACCTACTTTTAAACAGTTGACGCTGCGGGGATTTCATTTCGATTCAAAAATAAAATCGATTTAGATCTAAGTTAAAGTATGGACTTCTCTAGTAACGTTAATAACTATAAATGCGTTCAAAATCAATATTTTTTTACTGCGTTCTGATAAAGCAAAGTTGTAATTATAAAGATGATTATTTAAATACTTCCCAATCTTTTAAAAATAAACTGATGATACCTAATAATTACATTAACAATGTACTACATTTTGGTGACAGTCTCATCTTAGGTCGGAATTCTGTTTTTTCTTAGTCCAAAATGACCATGATCCTTTATGTCAAATACGTAAATCTATAGTCCCTAAGAGTCCTATAAAAATCAAGTTTCTAAATCAACGCAATAAAATAATATGGCCATTTATGCGACATATTTTGATGCTTGCAAGTAAATCAAAACCTTTAGCAAGAAAAAATCAAGGTCTTATAGCACAAGTAATGGAAAAAGTCCGAAAATTGTTAATTTATAATCTTATCACATAAAAAAATATTTTTAAGTATGTCATCTGTCAAAGCCCATTTTCTCAGAAACGCGTGGAGGTATAAAGTTGAAATTTATGTCAAATACGTCAATCTATAGTCCCTAAGAGTCCTATAAAAATCAAGTTTCTAAATCAACGCAATAAAAAAATACTGCCATTTATGCGACATATTTTGATACTCGCAAGCAAATCAAAACCTATAGGGTACTTCCCGTTGACCTAGAATCATGAAATTGTGTAAGAAGCAAGGTCTTACAGCACAAGTAATGGAAAAAGTCCGAAAATTGTTAATTTATAATTTTATCACATAAAAAAATATTTTTAAGTATGTCATCTGTCAAAGCCCATTTTCTCAGAAACGCGTGGAGGTATCAAGTTGAAATTTATGTCAAATACGTAAATCTATAGTCCCTAAGAGTCCTATAAAAATCAAGTTTCTAAATAAACGCAATAAAAAAATACGGCCATTTATGCGACATATTTTGATACTCGCAAGCAAATCAAAACCTATAGGGTACTTCCCGTTGACCTAGAATCATGAAATTGTGTAAGAAGCAAGGTCTTACAGCACAAGTAATGGAAAAAGTCCGAAAATTGTTAACTTATATTTTTATCACAGAAGAAAATATTTTTAAATATGTCATCTGTCAAGGCCCTTTTTCTCAGGAACGCGTGGAGGTATCAAGTTGAAATTAATGTCAAATACCTACGTAAATCTATAGTCCCTAGGAGTCCTAAAAAATCAAGCTTCTAAATCAACGCAATAAAAAAATACAGCCATTTATGCGACATATTTTGATACTCGCAAGTAAATCAAAACCTATAGGGTACTTCCCGTTGACCTAGATTTATGAAATTTGGCAAGAAGCAAGGTCTTACAGCACAAGTGAAGAAAAAAGTCTGAAAATTGATTATTTGTAGTTTTATCACATATAAAAAATTGTTTTTAGTTTTCTTTTTCTGGCTAAATGTGGGTGTACTACAGGTTCATCTCTGCACAACCCTTCGGGGAAACAAGGCGTGATGTTATGTTTAAGAATAGTTTTTTGCGAATACAAACAAATATGCATTTGGAGAATTATTGTCCGTGACGTAGGCGTAGGTATATCAATGTATAGGAGAACATGTTTTTCAACTCAATGTTAAGTTTGTTCTTGGGATAATTTCATCCCAACTACGGAACCCTTCATTGTGCGTAGTCCAACACGCACTTGACCGGTTTTTTTTTTTTGTAAACTAGGTATGTCGGTTTCGATTTTTGCATTATCATGGAGACCGTAGGTATAGATACGCCGATTAGACAGATCGATTCGACTTGGAAAATGCATCAAATTACTATAGTTAGGTCGGCTATCGGCTTAGTCCAAATGTCATACGTCAGTTAGTTAAATTAGCGACGCTAAGTAGGTGTACTATAGGTATACCTCTGCCCAACCCTTTGAGGATTTCAAGCGTGATGCTATGTTCTAGTTTCTCAATTCATTTCACCAACCATTTCGTCAAAGAGATAAATCCAAGAATGTCATAAAGTTAGGACCTCTTAAAAGATTAAATCCATACTAATATTATAAATTCGAAAGTAACTCTGTCTGTCTGTCTGTCTGTCTGTCTGTCTGTTACCTTTTCACGGCTAAACCACTGAACGGATTTCGATAAAATTTGGCAAGGCTATAGATGGTATCCTGGGGACGGACATAGGCTACTTTTTTTTTCAAAAATAATCCTACAGGGGGTGATTATAGGGGATGAAAGTTTGTATGGGAAACTCAGTATTTCTTAAGTTAGCGATGTGAAAATTAAAATGTATGCTTTTGATAGGAAATAAAGAAATATGCGGTTCAGCGTTTTTGAAAAATCATCCCCTAAGGGGGTAAAATAGGGGTTGATTTTAAAATTTACAAAACTGCATGGATTTCGACAAAATTTGGAAAGGCTTTATATAGCATCCTGGGGAAGGCCATAGGATACTATTTTTTTCAAAAATAATACTACAGGGGGTGATATAGGGGATGAAAGTTTGTAAGGGAAACCCAGTATTTCTTAAGTTGGGGATAACAAATTTATGCTATTGGTAGGAAATTAAGAAATATGCGGTTCAGCGTTTTTGAAAAATCATCCCCTAAGGGGGTAAAATAGGGGTTGATTTTAAAATTTACAAAACTGCACGGATTTCGATAAAATTTGGCAATGCTTTATATAGCATCCTGGGGAAGGACACAGGCTGCTTTTGGTCTTAAAAAATAATCCTACAGGGGGTGATATAGGGGATGAAAGTTTGTATGGGAAACTCAGTATTTCTTAAGTTAGGGATGTGAAAATTAAAATGTATGCTTTTGATAGGAAATAAAGAAATATGCGGTTCAGCGTTTTTGAAAAATCATCCCCTAGGGGGGTAAAATAGGGGTTGATTTTAATTACAAAACTGCACGGATTTCGACAAAATTTGGCAAGGCTTTATATAGCATCCTGGGAAAGGACATAGGATATCCCCTAAGGGGGTAAAATCGGGGTTGATTTTAAAATTTACAAAACTGCACGGATTTCGACAAAATTTGGCAAGGCTTTATATAGCATCCTGGGAAAAGACATAGGATACTTTCAAAAACAATACTACAGGGGGTGATATATGGGATGAAAGTTTGTAAGGGAAACCCAGTATTTCTTAAGTTAGGGATAACAAATTTATGCTATTGGTAAGATGTTAAGAAATATGCGGGTCAGCGTTTTTTAAAAATCATCCCCTAAGTGGGTAAAATAGGGGTTTATTTTAAAATTTACAAAACTGCACGGATTTCGATAAAACTGGGAAAGGACATGGGCTACTTTTTGTCTTAAAACATAATCCTACAAGGAGTGATAAAAGGGATGAAAGTTTGTATGGGAAACCCAGCATTTCTTAAGTTAGGGATATGCCCTATGCTTTCCACATGAACGTTCCCATGGGTTATTTTCCGACATCCACGCGGGCGAAGCCGCGGGCAAAAGCTAGTACAATAATAAATGATACAATATTATGAAATTATCTTGAATCATTCCATAGCTTGCGAAATTTGAAAACCCATAATAATATGAACGTCATAATCTTATATTTATGTCCATTCGCACAAATGAGGCCTTCCCTTTCTCCCTCTGTCGCAAGAAGTGACTAAGGGTAAACCCAAATCTCTCTAAAGATCTTTATCTATGCAATTGCCGATTTTTGATACCGTCAATATCTTTCATTCTATTTAGAAATTCAAATTAAGTAGGGTTCCGTACTAAAATGGTAAAAAGGAAACCTTATGGTGCGACTCAGTCTGTCTGTCTGTATGTACGTCAGTCACAACTCGATATCTCAAGAACTACTAATGCTATCAACTTGAAATTTGAAACAGTTTTAGATGACGTTTGCCCAACTATTTTGCAAATAAGAAAGAAATATATATTTTTTCTTTTCCTGCAACAGGGACTGAAAAATTCAAAGTGGGGCTACTAGAGCATGTGGGATATTATCATAATTATAAAAGGGCACTGTTTGCACATTCTCAAACATCTTTTTTTTTTAGGTCACTAGGTCGCATAGTTTTCGACTTTTGATGAAAAATGTAAAAAAAAATACCCATCGCCCCATATCTCCGAAGTTTGCACAGAGAAAAATCTGAAATTATTACAGGAAAAATAAAACGATGTCTCTAAATAGCACACTTTTTCAGAAATTGGAACGGAACCCTCGGTGCGCGAGTCCGATTCGCTGTTGACCGGTTTTTTTAATAATATAGCATGATATTTCAAAAAAAATCAGTTGTTCATTTGTTTTCCCGCCGTTCGATTTTTCTTTGATATCAATGTTTCTGTAACCATAGAAAAATCGAAATAGTGCGCTATTTTCGAATACGAGTTCCGTCGTGGGTCGTGGCACCAACGCAGCACAGACAGCACGCAATATTAACGACGTGTAGGACGAGGTACCGGAAGTGAACGCACGGTGCGTTTTTGGTTTGATCGCTTCCGTCCTGGAAATTTTAATCTCAACAATGAGCCCCGGTGAAAAATTTTGATCTCAACAATGAGCCCAAGGGAAAAATTTTGATCTCAACAATGAGCCCCAGGGAAAAATTTTGATCTCAACAATGAGCCCCGGGGAAAAATTTTGATCTCAACAATGAGCCGCAGGGAAAAATTTCAAATCCAACGAGAAAGTGAAAAACGCCTTTAAATAATTTATCGATTCCCGTCCCCAGGATTTCTATAGCAGAGGCTTCAACGAACTTTCATTAAAATGGCAAAAGTGTATCAACAATAATGTTTCTTTTAAAAAAAATGTTTGATGTTTTCTATGTAAAACGGCAATTTCATAGGTAAAGACCTAATTTCCCATTTTGATCAATAAATCAACGACTTTGTCTGACGGTGTCGACAAAGTTGGTGGTTGGTGACGGTTCACTCGTGCAAAGCGATGGCGATGTACATCGGACTGTTAAGCACAGTATTAACACTGGATGGATGAAATGGCGGCAGGTCACGGGAACAATCTGCGACTTCCGAAACTTAAGGGGAAGATATATAAAACAATGGTTAGACCTGCTGTCTTGTATGGATCAGAATGTTGGGCCACAAAAGGGATGAATGAAAGGCAATTGCATGCAGCTGAGATGAGAATGCTAAGAGGGATAGAATAAGAAATAAGTATATTTGAAAGTGACACCGGTGACTGAAAAGTTGTCAGAAATCGGTTGTCATGGTATGGGCATGTGATACTATTAGTCGTCACCCCTTTTCAAGCCATATGATGTTTTACATACTCCTTATATCGTTTCTTTGGTCTTCCCCTACTCTTCAATCAATCTGTCTAGCCTTTTCCCAACTATGTTAGGGATGGCTTCCAATCTAACCGGATGTAGCTGAATACCAGTATTTTACATGGAGAGACTGACAGACCCCTTGTTAAGACTGGTTGTCAGACTTTCGTGCTTCTGACAACCCGTAACGACTGTCAAAGATCCACGAAAGACAGCCGGGACCAACGGCTTAACGTGCTTTCCGAGGCACGGAGGAGTCTCGGTATATAAAGATGGTCACCCATCCACAGACCAGCCCCGGCAAGCGTAGTTTAACATGGTGGATCGAGCCGTGCCGCTGTTATTACTTAGCCACGAGCTCCTGTCTATCCCTACTCTTATGGTAGATTTCGAAAGGCTAATAAAACTGTTAATGCCTTTATTATAGGAAGTAAATACAGGTCACATTGACATGTCAAGATATTTTCTTGCGAGCCACAATTATGACTAATTAGTCTTATTAAAACCACGCGACCTGATTAACCTGAACAATAGTTATCTATAATAGATCGATTTCTGTGATGGCAATACTTTTTACTATAATTTTGCCGTAGATTGTATCAGAGGTTCTACTCCCTAAGCACGAAGCCCGTAGTTTCGGCCTTCGTTGCGCGCGTTTCCTACTCATCACCTGTATCACCTACGGATGGATGATTGGTTCGGGGCCCGAACGAAGTATGAATGACAACATGATTTGACAGTTGTCCCTACTCCCGATGTGCTTTTGCCCGTCCGAAAAATTTAACTTTTACACTTGATTTGATGGATCGTAATGTCACACGGACGGATGAACGGACGGACGGACAGACGGACGGACTTAGGGAGTAGGCCCTCAGTTTCGTAAAAACAATTGAAATAGGTTTTTTAGGAAATTATGGATTACTAGCTTCTGCCCGCGACTTCGTCCGCGTAAAATTTATTTTTTGCTCGACCCACCCCGTCGCATCGCATTGCCTACCCGCGCTATTACTTCGTTTTCACTTAGCGTTCTTTCAGACTTTTTTGTTTTTGCTCGGCACCTAAGGGTCCTAGAGTGATGTTAAATATGCCTTCTATAAGATTTGGCCTGGTAGGGTAGTTCCAGAGTTTAGCTCGTTCCTTCACCACATCCCCTTCCGCTACCTCTCCCTCCCCCTCTCACTCACTCTCACACCCCCCTCATCACTTCCCCTTCGCTCTCTCTTTCTCACCACCCCGTCCCCTTCCTCTCCTACTCTCCTCCACCTCCGGTTCACCAACCCCTCCCCACCCCTCAGCCTTCACCATGTCTTCCTCCTCTCCTCACCAATTCCTGCCCTTTCTCCCTGCGTCCATCATCCTCCCCCTCACACTCCTCACCACCCCTCCCCCTCTAACCCTCCCTCCGGAGTAGTTTTAAAAAACTAATAATGACAAACTTAGGCAAATATTTGTGCCAAGTTTCAAGTCAATTAAAACCAAATGAATAACATTTTTCATGTAAATTGTATTCCCTGTTTTCACCCCCACAGGGGTGGAATTTAAAAAAATGGTTTGAGATATTTCCATAGCTTGACTCAAAGATTATTTACACCAATTTTCGAGTTAATCAAGCCACGCAGTAAAATCCTCCCCTGTGAAATTGACTACCCCTTTTCACCCCGTTACAGGTAGATTTTCGAAAAACCCTGACACACATTATTCTTTATTTTTGGTTTTAAGTATAAAATACTGAGTTTTGAGTTAATCGGATTGCGCGTTAAAAAATTTCCATACAAACTTTGAGACCCCCCAATTCCCAGTTAGGGGGTAGTTTAGAAAAACAAAAAATCACAAAAATCATAATTTAATTATATAAATATTTGTGCCAAGTTTCAAGTTTATTAACTCAAGGAATAAGATTTTTCATACAAACAATTTCCCCCCATTTTACCCCTTTAAAGGTCGAATTTCCAAAAACCCTTTCTTAGCGGATGCCTAGGTCATAATAGCTACCTGTGTTCCAAATTTCAGCCCAATCCGTTCAGTGGTTTCAGCTGTATGTTGATAGATCAGTCAGTCAGTCAGTCAGTCAGTCAGTAACGCTTTCCTTTTATAGATATAGATGAAGAGAAGGTACCTTTTTAAATAGTAAGGTGTAGTCTAGTAGGGCATAGTCGAGGATGGTCAATGGTTAAAAAATAGACCGGCCAAGTGCGTGTCGAACCACGCACAATAAAGGGTTCCGTAGTTGAAAAGATGATTAATCCCAAAAACAAAAATCCCAAAAAAAAAATTTTCTGTGATAAAATTACATATTAACAATTTTCAGACTTTTTCCTTTACGTGTGCTGTAAGACCTTGCTTCTTGCCAAATTTCATGATTCTAGGTCAACGGAAAATACCCTATATATAGGTTTTGATTTACTTGCGAGTATCAAAATATGTCGCATAAATGGTCGATTTTTTTTTATTGCGTTGAATTAGAAGCTTGATTTTTTTAGAACTCCAAGGGACCATAGACTAGTATAGTATTTGATATTAATTTCAACTTGATACCTCCACACGTTCCGGAGAACAAGGGTCTTGACAGACGTACAACGAAGTGGTCCTATAAGGGTTCCGTTTTTTCCTTTTGACCTCAAAATTTCTATGGTTCCGTACCTACGGAACCCTAAAAATAACCACGAAGGGGACGGCGCGGGATCTGTTTGTTACCAATCCTAATAAATCATATTGCAAGATAATGATTGGTACGCACACAAAACTAGAATCAATCAATTAAAATTGATTGAATCAATCACTGAGGTTGCTTTGTTGGCAGCTACCTTATTTATTTTATTAGTTTTTAATGTGAGAGATGTTATTTAAATGTTGACGTAACTGTCAATTGAATTGAAGTATGAATTAATTTTAATACCATACTTTTATGAGGCACGAGTTAATTATTTATTTCGTCACCGCCATCCCCTTCGATCCTAAGATATCCGAGTCGGGTTGCCCAAAGACCCTAGCTCGCTTCGCTCGCTCTTGCATCCTAAGTGTTTAGTGATTTAGTAATGATTTATTTGAAACTGTTGCTACTAAATATACCCGTGAGGAGCTCGTGGCTAAGTAATAACAGCCGCACGGGTCGATCCAACAGGTTAAGCTACGCTTGTCGGAGTTGGTCCGTAGATGGGAGACCATCTTTACATACCGAGACTCCTCCGTGCCTCGGAAAGCATGTTAAGCCGTAGGTCCCGGCTGTCATTCGTGGATCTTTGACAGTCGTTACGGGTCGTCAGAGGCTCGAAAGTCTGACAACCAATCTTACCAAGGGGTAAGTATTGTATTACCTAGTAGCTGGGCTGTGGAAGTCAGATAGGCAGTCGCTCCATGTAAAATACTGGTATTGAGCTGCATCCGGGTAGGAGCCGACACCAATATCGTTGGGAAAAGGCTAGGCGGATGAGATAAGATGAATATAACGTGTAGACAGATTTTGACGTATTTCCCTATGTCGTACATAATGTACATCCGCGGTATGTAAGTTCCGCTAAATGACGGATAAAAAATACGTTGTTTACATTGTGTTTCATTAATCAAATCTGTGTTTTTCCCAAGATGGTTGGTTGGTAGGCCCATGCTGAGTCGTTTTTATTTAATTTTATATTTATTTACTTAAGAGGAAATGCGGGTGCTCTTTTCTCCATACAAACGCTCTCGCCTGTTTTCTTTCTGGTTAACCCCTCAAGTGTCGAATGCACCCCATGTGTGCATAAGAAAAACCCTTTTTTTGTTAGGTATATAAGCTTATATCACATATATATAAATGTAAAAAAACATCATCCGATGGAAAACCAATAATTATCATTCGTTGTGAACCTATGGAGTTCGCAGCTAACTCCCCCTCCCCCCCGCGTGTCAAATGCACCCCAAGTGTGCAAAAGGACAAAACTTTACATAATAGGTATATAAGCTTAGATCACATATATATAAACGTATAAAAACATCATCCGATAGAAAACATATCATCATCAGTAGTTGTGAACCTATGGGGTTCGCAACTAACCCCCAACCCTCCCCACTCGCTGGGGTTTTGGGTCTAAAATTAGCCAAACTCAGACACTTGAGGCGTTAATGACCATAAAGCAATGATTTTTCACAGAAATATAAATATTAGCTACTTGTATGCCCCTATGTTTTCCTTTTTGATGATATGGTGTGCATAATAAAGAGTATTCTATCTATCTATCTATCTATCCATAAGAACTAGAACCCTCAAAAAATGCTCAAAATTACCTATTTAGAACGCTGTCAACAGAGGCCTAGTGTACAAATTTGACAACTTTTAACGAAAAAAGAAAAACATAGGGGCATAGTATATATCCTTCTTATTCAGTTTATGAAATATCTTTCAAATTGGTCCAATATTGGAGGAGAAAGAAAGAAAGAAAAGAAAGAAAGAAAAAGTATTTATTGTGACTCGCACAGAACTAAAACTAAAACACAAAATAACAGTTGAAAACAAACAAAATATATAAAAAAAATAAAAATAAGTAAATAAAAAACAAAAAAGTCCTGTACGAGGCCAAAAGGTACCTATCTCAGCATGATGCTGCGGCACTTAACATGAGTGTCGCAGCGCTGGTATTCTGATAGAGCCCGAGGAGGAAATAGGCGAGAGCCAAACCTCGAAACGTGACTTTTTAAATAGGCTATTTAGTCGGATTTGCAGTTGTCCTTATCGCACAACTCTGAGGGCGGAGCGCTCGCAGAGCGACAGCAATAGTTTCTTCAAATACTTACCTAATTTTCAAAAGTCTGGTCACCCACATTTCCTCTTAAGGCCAGAAGATGGTCCAGCATTAACATCGATTTAAAATTGACAGATTATTGTAGATGCCGTGATCATACTACTAGAAAGGTTTAGGTGGTAAAATAAAGGTAAACAATCTTCAGTTACATTTTCATTATTTCAATGTAAAAATGCATTGTGTGTTCGCAGCACTCCATTTATGTAAAAAAAAACTGAAAAAAAAAACAGCAAAAAAAAACCAGCAATGGATGTTGAAATACTCTAACCAACGACGCGTGAAATCAGCTGTTCACTTTCTGTCTAGCTACAGAGTTCATTGAACTCACCGCATACCTATTACCTACCCCTCCCAACCAGTAATAGACGCTCCGATTTGTGCACAAAAACACTTAACACGTTCGGACCCGCAACGTCTTATAACGTCAAATTTGTACAATTTATTATTAACACAACGTCTCACCACGTCTAATAAAAATGTTACATTATTTGCACTACGTCTCACAACGCCAGGAAGCCATAGTAAATTCCATTAGTTGAACTTTTGCGCCGCAACACTTGCAAGTGTCTAACACCTTGAGCCACAACAAATCGAATTTTGGCGGCTTACTATTGTCGTCTACTACACACTTGCAAGCGCGTACGCACACATACGCAACGTCAGAACACGTCGAGCGGACCAGCAACGCTCCCCACACCAGTCGCTGTGCGCCGCATACGTGACCGCACGTATCTTAGACGGACAATTTTTACGATAAAACGTAAGTATTTCATACTTATTTTTATAAAAAACAATGTATTTTGAATACGCATACCTACCTATGAGGGTACGCTATAGATGGTCAATCAATCGTGGCTATCAATAGAAATTATTGCTGTATAGAATTTATCACTAAAACAATTTATTCAACCATCCAAATGCCGGTTTTTATCCATCTAAAACAATACATGTTTTAGATGGATAAAAACCGGCAGTGTAGCAAGGCGTCCTTGAAGCTTTTCGAAGATGTTTCGTCGCGAGAAACTACACCTGACCCCTTCAGTGATGATGGAGAGTAAGGAACAGATTATGATCCAGGACCAGGGCCGTGTGACGACAGTGACAGCGATAGCTCCGTTGTCACACAGCATAATTTGCAACCGTAGATGGTTGCAAATTATGCTGTGTGTCTAAGATTGAGACCTCGGCATCAGACCTTTCTGAGGATTCTGAATGCTCCGGAAGTTCCGGTAGTATTTTTGATACTCGTGCAACGAAACAACGCAGAGTTTCGGCAAATTGTGGTATACATACAGAACAGGCGGATACTGTTTCGATCGAATCTCGTCCAGAAGGTAATTTAGAAAATAATGCACCTCTTGCATCACCAGCACCTACAGAAATGGAAGTTATCCTAAAAACCACAGAGACGGCAGAGATTAATGAATACTCATCTGCTTTTCCATTACCATCGCCATTACGTTGACGGGAACAGACGTTGTGTCCAAATTGTATGCAGTTGTATTGACCGTATATGGAACAACGTCATCTGACGTCGACGTCTTTAGGCGTTGTGTTTTATCTTATAACACTCTAGGATACTTGAAGAGCAGAACGTTTGTGAACGTATGTCCGTTTTGTATGAGAAAATATTGTGTCATAACGTGCGCACTTCACGAGAGCGGCGCGGGCCTGAACGTGTTAATGAACAAATAAACTACTGCTTAAACTAATGGTTCAATTGATTTAGTAATCAATATTGTTGTATTTACATTGGTTTTTAGTTGCATTTTATTTTTAAATTGAGGTTTTGAGGACACGCCAAGATTCATACCTTTATTTCACCACCTAAACCTTTCGAGGTACATCGGTACATTTCGTTCATTTTACTATTGATTTTAATGCACTATTTCGTTATTTTCGGTTATTTCAATATTTTTAAGGCTTGTCCGTCGCAAAAATCGCGGTCACTGTCGGACTGCATAGAAAAGAAAGAGAAGCGCGATGACACAACGCTTGCAAAATATGAAGTAATTATCGATTCGAAAATCTGTTGATTAAACTAAAAAAGTAATGACAAGAAATCATTCCTTATTAGCTTGTAAAGAACTGTATAAATTTATGAACACTTTTAATGAAAACTGTAGGAGTAATATGGTAACAACTCGAAAAAATAGACCGAAATAGACCTGGATTTAGGTTTTTTTTTCCTTAGTTCTGCAAACTAAAATAGATTTCAGGACACACGGAATCACTTCTTATGTATTGTAGATTACTGGTTTTTTTTCCTATCAGAAAGATGCAGCTATAGTTACTATAAAAGTTGGTTACAAAGTTACTTAGTTTCGCCGTATTTTAGGAAGTAGCAGCCTTAATCAAGTATTTGACATGGAAGGTGTCGGAATTTAAAATCTTAAATATTTCCTCGTTATCAGTCTCTTCAAAATGTTTCGAACTTCGTTTAATTTTTAAAAAACCTTTACGAATGAATAATTCTAGGGTCTCTCGGGAAATAAATAAATAAATACAATATTATGAAGAATACAATATTAAGTTGGTTTTTGGGATAAATTCCGTTTAAGTTCGGTTACGGTTAGAGGTTAGAGGAGCTCGTGGCTAAGTAATAACAGCCGCACGGGTCGATCCATCAGGTTAAGCTACGCTTGCCGGGGTTGGTCCGTGGATGGTCGGAAAGCACGTTAAGCCGTTTTTCGCGGCTAAGTCGTTACGGGTCGTCAGAAGCCCGAAAATTTGACAACCAGTCAACCAAGGGGTACTTATCGTATTACCCAGTTACTGGGTTGTAGACGTTAGAAAGGGAGTCGCTCCATATAAAATATAAGTATTCAGCTGTATCCGGTTTGACTGGAAACCGACCCCAACATAGTTGGGAAAACGCTAGGCAGATCGATTTTAGGTTCGGGTACGGAACCCTAAAAAGTATGATATTCAGGCAAGTAATGGCAGGCAGGTAATGGGATGGGAGTCTCCGGCCCCAGCTCGTGGAGGACGTGGTGAGCGCTTTGTTCCCTTCGCGAGGGGAACATACTCCCCCGACTATGGCTCCGCCTCATGCGGTGCCCGCTGCGGACCATAACACCGACGACGACGATGATGCTCCGGAAGTGACCGAGGTAGAGTTGAGAGCGGCGGTACGTAGGCTGAGAGCCAAAAATACCGCCCCAGGACCTGACGGCTTACCTGGAAGAGCCTGGGTTCTGGCCTTTGGGGCTCTCGGGCCTCGACTAGGGGGGCTCCTAAGCGCATGCTTGGAGAGGGGCCAGTTCCCACTTCGTTGGAAGACGGGGAAACTGGTCCTCATTAAGAAGCCGGGGCGCCCTGCGGACTATCCGTCCACTTACCGACCCATCGTGCTGCTCGACGAGGTGGGCAAGCTCCTTGAAAGAGTTATTGCAGACCGCCTCGTCGGGTAGCTGGTGCAGGAGGGGCCGGATTTGGCGGAGAGCCAGTTTGGTTTCCGCAGGGGGCGCTCTACGGTGGACGCCATCATGCGCGTGCGAGCCCTCACGACGGGGGATGCGGTGGCCCGGGGTGGTGTCGTCTTGGCGGTGTCCCTAGACATCGCCAACGCCTTCAATACCCTGCTCTGTCGAGTGGTCGAGGCCTATCTGACGGACAGGGCCGTCATCTACCCCGGTCATCAAGGAGAGTGGAACCGGCGAGAGATGTCGTGCGGTGTCCCACAGGGATCGGTCCTGGCGCCGCATTTGTGGGACATCGGTGACGACTGGGTGCTGCGCACCGACCTCCCTAGCGGCGTCAGCGTGGTATGTTACGCTGACGATACGCTGGTCCTGGCGCAGGGGAGGTCGCACCAGGCGGCAGCCGAATTAGGGACACGCGGGGTTGCGATAGTCGTGGAGAGGATCCGGCAGTTGGGATTCGAGGTGGCCCTGCACAAGTCTGAGGCCATGTGTTTTCATGGTCCTCGGAATGCGCCACCGTCGGGTTCCCAAATAACGGTAGGAGGGGTTCACATCGGAGTCGGGTCAACGACGAAGTACCTGGGACTCGTCCTCGACAGCCGGTGGAACTTCGTGGAGCATTTCCGACGTTTGGCTCCCAGACTGGAGCGGGCTGGGGCTGCTTTGAGGCGGCTCCTGCCGAATCTGGGGGTCCAAACGCCTCCTGCCGGAGGCTCTACGCGGGGGTCGTGCGGTCCATGGCCCTTTACGGGGCACCGGTGTGGGCGCGTTCCCTAAGGCTGCGGCCAGCCCAACGGTTGAACGCGTCCCAGAGGGTCATAGCCATCCGGCTAGTCCGGGGATACCGCACGGTCTCCCGGGAGGCGGCGAGCCTCCTTGCCGGATTGCCGAAGTGGGATATGGAGGCAAAGGTCCTTGCGCACGTGTGGGAGTGGCGCGAGGAGGCGAAACGCCGGGGCGTAACTCCGCTGCCGCGAGAAATCACGGTACAGCGGACAGAGATCCGGCGGGATCTCATGGCGACATGGAGAGCGCGACTGTCGCAGCCCAGTGCTGGGCACGCCACAATTGCGGCTATAAGTCCTCTCTTTGAGGAGTGGTTAGAGCGGCGCCACGGCGTCCTCACCTTCCACCTGACGCAGGTCCTCACCGGACACGGCTGTTTCGGGAGGTTCCTGTTTCGCATAAGGCGGGAGGAAGCGCCCGGGTGTCACCATTGTGTGGATCGCCCGGAGGACACGGTGGAGCATACAGTGGAGGTCTGCCCGGTTTGGGCAGAGCACCGCCGTGTTCTCACGGAGGCGATCGGCGGCGGCGATCTCTCGAGTCCGAGCCTGGTTCAGGCCATGGTGCGGAGCGAGAGTGCATGGGAGGCCGTCACTTCCTTCTGCGAAGCAGTGATGCTCGCGAAGGAGGAGGCGGAACGCGTGAGGGAGAGGCAGCCTCACGCCCTCAGTCGCCGCAGGAGACGCCCTGGGCGGCGGGAATCGCGATGCGATTTCCGGCCACCGTAGGCGCGGGCCTGCGGACGGTGAGCAGCGGGTAGCTCGCCGTCCGGTAAGGACCAGGCCCGAGTCGACGGCGCGTTGTGTTCCACGCGCCCCTCAAAGAGATGTCAGCAAGTGATGGGGTCCAATAGGGACGACGCCGCTGGGGTCGCGGGTAGTTTTAAGAAGATACCGCGGCCCTGGCATAGGCAACTGAAGGAACACGGGTGGGTTTTAGTGAGTAAAAGTCTGACACGCCCTTCCGCTCCACCCAGAGCGGGAGAAGTTATTTGATGATTTCCCACCCCAAAAAAAAAAAAAAAAAAGGCAGGTAATGGGACAAAAAGCAGTTGTAGTATTTTACATATTTTCTACCATACATCATCATCTGCCTAGCCTTTTCCTCAACTATGTTGGGGTCGGCTACCAGTCTAACTGGATGCAGCTGAATACCAGTATTTTACATGGAGCGACTGCCTATCTGACCTCCACAACCCAGTTAATGCCTAATACGATACCCCTTGGTGAGACTGGTTGTCAGACTTTCGGGCGTCTGACCCGTAACGACTGTCAAAGATCCACGAATGACAGCCGGTCGATAATTTTGTGTTTTTAAAATTCCTGTAAAACTAAATGTATATTGTTAAATCATTTGGATTTTCCTTATACGATTATACGTAAACAGTTCCTTATTGTGTAGTAAAAATAGCTTTAAATCGAAGGTATATAATAGTACATTATGATATAAGTGCGGTAAGTTTAGGCGAGGGCTACAAGAAAGCAGAGGCTGTAATTATCAAAGCGCACGTATGTCATACGACGTTTTATAACATATTTGCGAGGAAATAAATAAAACTCACTTAAAAGTTTGAGGACTGCACTACAACGATGTTTACGCTTCAAGCACCGGAACCGGAAAAAAAAAATTTTTATTTATTTATTTATTATTTATATAAATAAAACTCGGACTTTCTTAAACGAATAAATCTTTAAAAACACACTTTCTGATAATGAATTTGAATCTTTGCTTGTTTTCCATACGATGAAATTTTGATCCGCTTGTAAGTATCTATCGGTCGATTTTTCGGGCAAGAGGCTTAGAGTAGCCTTTTTCGCTGCCTCTGAGACTTCTGGCGGTGTCGAATGAATAAATTCATCGTTACATGACGACATTTTCAAATAAAAACAATACAGCGAAAAGGAAAAGCGCGCGGAATAATTTTTACTTGTTCACAAATTAGCGATGCGCACGCATCAGCGCTTTTTTTTTAAGGCAAAGGCACAAAAACAGCCAGTATTATTAAAGTAAATTAATATTTTTTTGTTTTTGTTACAGATAAATGGTTGTAGTTTATTGCCAAAATTAATTAAATCAAAGAATTAAATGTTTAACATTTAATTCTTTAATTTTATTTTATCCCAAAGTTAATTTTATTCATAAAATGTTGACCACTTTTCTGACATAAAAACTCTTTGCTTTGCTTTTTTTTTCTTATGATTTAAAAAAGTACCGTTGGTTTTAGACGGGGCATCATGATAAACCGTACGTGTTACCTTATTAGAAAGAAACTCGTGCGTTTTACTTTACGATTACGCACAAGTACATAATGACATTCATTACGATATTGAAATTGGTGAAATAAGAGGCCCTTTAGGAGCAAATGTGTTATAATAGTTATTTATGCAACTGACGTATAATAAGGGCTATTAAAACACGAAAGCCGAGTGTGATAATAACCTAACTGTTTCAGAAACTTTTATAGAGGATTTATAGCATGGGTGTAGATAAATATGTTAAGAACTTACTAAGTCAAAAATGTATTTAAGTATAGCATTTTGTCACAAATCTACATTTAAACGAGGCCCTTTCAAGCCACAAATATAAATAATTCGTTATTTAATCTAAAAGCTACTGAAGTAGTGACTCACATTTTATTCAACGTAATAAGATTATTTTAAACTAGCTGTGCCCGGCATTTTCGATCGCGTGGAAATCGCGGTCACTGTCAGACTGCATAGAAAAGAAAGAGAAGCGCGATGACACAACGCTTGCAAAATACGAAGTAATTATCGATTTACAAAAAATCTATTGATTAAACTAAAAAAGTAATGACAAGAAATCATTCCTTATTAGTTTGTAAAGAACTGTATAAATTTATGTACACTTTTAATGAAAACTGTAGGAGTAATATGGTAACAACTCGAAAAAATAGACCGAAATAGACCTGGATTTAGGTTTTTTTTTTCCTTAGTTCTACAAACTAAAATAGTTGTCAGGACACATGAAATCACTTCTTATGTATTGTAGATTACTGTGTACTTTTTTCTATCAGAAAGATGCTAGTTACTGTATACATATGTACCGCCGCGTTGCATCACCCGCTCGCGCTATTTATTCACAATTTCATGGGTTTTATTTTTTTTGCGCGGAACCCTAATTATCTTTCCAAGATAAAAGTAGGTTAAGTTAATCCTTATAATATCAGCTATCTGCCAGTGAAAGCTCCATCAAAATCGGTCTAGCCGTTTCGGAGATTAGCTGGAACAAAAAGAAAGACAGATAAAACATTTGTAAAATTGTTTTTGTTATAATACGTACCGTCTATATGCATTTAGTAAAAAGCTGTTCTAATGACACATAGAATAATTTCAGATTTTTCTCTTTGCAAACTTTGGAGATAAGGGGGGGGGGGCGGTATTTTTCTTTACATTTTTCATCAAAAGTCGAAAACTATGCGGCCTAAAAAAAATAAAAAAATGACTGAGAATGTGCAAACAGCGTTCTTTCACATGATTCCCCACATGCCCTAGTAGCCCCACTTTTAATTTTTAAGACCCCCTTTCAGTCCCTGTTGCAAAATACATATAAATATTTTAATTTCTTTCTTATTTGCAAAATAGTTGGGTAAACGTCATCTAAAACTGTTCTAAGTTTCAAATTGATAGCATTAGTAGTTCTTGAGATATCCAGCTGTGACAGACAGACGGACAGACTGAGTCACACACTCACACCATAAGGGTTCCTTTTTTACCATTTTGGTACGGAACCCTAATAACATTATACCCATACAATTTACTCAAATTATGACTATATCGTCATACAATCATAATATCTCTGTATCGATGATTATATTTTACGATTATGACTATGACTATTTAATAAAATCTATAAATAATTCACAAAACGATGTTTCGAGCGGCTACTGTTTTTAATTAATTCGCCAATTGTTTTTTGTTGTTAGTTCTTGTAAAAAATTTTGGATACGGACTCGGGCTTAGGAGCTCATGGCTATCCATCAGGTTAAGCTACGCTTGCCGGGGTTGGTCCGTGGATGGGTGGCCATCTTTACATACCGAGACTCTTCCGTGCCTCGGAAAGCACGTTAAGCTGTTGGTCCCGGCTGTCATTCGTGGATCTTTAACAGTCGTTACGGGTCGTCAGAAGCCTGAAAGTCTGACAACCAGTCTTACCAAGGGGTATCGTATTACCCATGTTACTGGGTTGTGGAGGTCAGATAGGCAGTCACTCCATGTAAAATACTGGTATTCAGCTAGACTGGAAGCCGACCCCAACATAGTTGGGAAAAGGCTAAGCAGATTGGTTCTTGTAAAAAGTTTATTTATTTTTAAATAGCTTTTGCTTCAGGTTTTCCCCTGATTTGACATGGAACTTTTACATCGTATCAATCATCATCTTCCTGCCCTTATCCCATGGTACGTGGGGCTGGCGCACCACGTTTTCTTCTTCCATTCTCCACTGTCAACCGTCACGCTATCATTCACTCCCTTCTCTTTCATATCATTCCTCACAATCCATCCATCTTTTCTTTGGCCTTCCTCTCCCTCTCCATCCATCAACATGTATATTCATCACTCTTTTAGTCACATGCGTTTCGTCTCTCCTCATCACATGCCCATACCAAGCCAAACGATTTCCTTTCAACTTTTCTGTCACTGGCGCCACTTTCAAACTTCCTCTTATATACTCATTTGTTACTTTATCCATTCTCGTCACTCCACACATCCATCTCTACATTCTCATCTCCGCTGCATGCAGTCTTTTTCATCTGTCTTCTTGAATTTTTAAGATTTTTATCAGTCTGTTACAAAAAAAAAAAAGTTCTTTCTTATTTGCAAAATAATTGGGTAAACGTCTTCTAAAACTGTTCAAAATTTCAAGTTGATAGCATTAGTAGTTGTTGAGATATCCAGCTGTGACAGATAGACAGACTGAGTCGCACCTTAAGGGTTCCTTTTTACCATTTTGGTACGGAACCCTAATAAAGCTTCAGACATTGTTTGCTACATACTAGCGTGCAACTAAAATATTATGATTCAAATCGGTTCCATGGTATTGTTAACCAGGATCTAGAATGGTACCTACTACTTAGGTTTTTAATATAACGTATTGAGGATAAAACGAATAAAATATAATCAGTGTAATATATTGCATAATTATCTAGTTAAGTAAAACAGAAATACAACAAAGTTTGTCAAAAATAAAATGTTTAATTCAAGAAGTCAATAACCTATCAAATTTTTATTTTTTTGTTTTTTTAATATTCTAGAAATTTGATAAATTCAAAAAAATAAAAATTTGTTAGGTTATTGACTTGTTGAATTCCGTTGTTCAGGAAAACATTTTATTTTATCGACATTTAATTTCATTTCAAATTTCATAAATTTTCATATTTTATTATTTATTAGACAAAGAACATAGATACTACCTAATTAAACTACTTTTTAGGGTTCTGTACCTCAAAAGGAAAAAACGGAATCGTTTGTCACAGCCAATTTGCTCCGAATCTAATGAACCGATTAAGTTGTTTGGTACACATATTTATGAATTTCTGTGATCCAAACACGGACAGGTAAAGTAAATAAATGAATTTTGAATACCCATATTCAAAATTCATTTATTTACTTTACCCGTCACTTTTGGGGCAAATAAGAAAATTAAAAAAAAAAAATTGCAAACTACAGTTTTTCAACCACAATTTTAAGTTTGTTCTTGGGTTAAATTCATCCCAACTACGGAACCCTTCATTGTGCGTGATCCGACATGCACTTGTCCGGTTTTTCATGGTATCCATATTCTGTTTTTTAGTATTTGTTGTTCTAGTGTCATGATTTTCAAATAATAATAAATTTTGTTGATTTAAAATACTGAATTTAGAGTTGAAAGTATGTGATTTGACTCAGATGATTTTGTATCTGTGTTTTCGAGTAGTTAAAAAGTATCTCATTTGACATTTACCGCCAAAAAGTATGGCTGAAAGTTGGTAAAAAACGTGATGTTTGGAGCGTCACCTAGTTTCTAAGTTAATTCTCTTGGATCTTCGAAACCTAAAGGTTGTCTAGAAATCTAGTCTATGCTGATACTTATTGACTGCCTAGTTAAATAGTTTGTTCAATATTGTTACCCTGTACCAAGTTTGTATGTGTGCAAGAAGATAAAATATATTATATCAATGAAGACGTTTATCATTTCACTTCAGAAGCGGGGTAAACCCAAAAAGGTACGTAAATAATCTTTAGAATGATAATAATGAATTGCTTGTAATTAATGGTATTTAAAACAATTGATAAAGTTAATTTTTGATAAACTTACCAGAGGCATATGAGAACTAGGTACTTACCTGTTCCTTTATCGATTATTGTATTTTATTTTTAAATAATGCTATCATTTTGTTGGTTGCCTGAATGAAATCCATGAGCGTGATTTTGGCGTACTGGTGTGGATGCCGCACATTATGTCAGGGCAACACTCTGATGATGTGCGGCAAAGTACACTGCTGACTGGACTTATCACGCGCTTTGATTAGGGCTACCCTCTGATAGCGCGGGATATGTCTCAGCCAGGATGGTTGCCTAAATGGAACCCATGAGCATGATTTCGTGGTACTGGTGTGGGTGCCGCACATTATGTCAGAGCAACACTCTGATGATGTGCGGAGAAGTACACTGCTGACTGGACATATCACGCGCTTTGATCAGGGCCACCCTCTGATAGTGCGGGATATGTCTCAGCCAGGATGGTGCCTTAGGTTTATGATTTCTGGGTAATTTAAATGAAGCAATATTTCCAATTTGATAATGATTCCATATTTTTATTTTTGCTACCATTTAACTTAATTATAGCTACGTTCCCGTAAGCCTCTTTATGGAATATAAATGAACAACAGTTGAACATATTATTCTATTATGTAATAGTTTACAAGCAACACGTTAAGCAAGAATAAATTAAAGGTTATGTATGAGTTATGACTATTCCTACCTTACTAACTATTGCCATGATGATGAGTATTTATTTTATTTCATCATAGTATTTATTTTATTTTATGATAATTTACAAGCAAGACGAGGTTAGCATAAATAGATTGTTGGTTATGACTATTCCTACCTTAGTAATTGCCATGAAGAACAATATGATAAATGACAAATAATAAATGATAATGCCGCGGCCACACTATACGGACATCGCCGTTGATTACCGCGTAGGTGTAGCCACCACTTGCGGCGATTATTTGACCGAATCTTTACTGAATTTATCTATCACAATAGTCTATCGCGATGTTTAAAGCGTTTATAGGCATTGACGTTGACGTATAATGTTGCCCGGCTGACGTATAATGTTATAAGTGAACTGTAGTTGTTCCGTGGGATTGTTGGGCGTACTTTGTGACTTCACTGGATTTTGAGTGGATATGATTTTTACTGGATTTTTATGGATTATAGATATTTATGGATGGATATGGTACCTACTTACTGTAACATATTTTGTACAATTGTTTGTTTTCCCTAAATAAATAAATAAATACTGGAAGGTGAGTAGGTACTTTGTGATTTCACTGGATTTTATGGATTTTGATGGATGAGTGAGTCACTAGTCGTCGGATTGTGATAATGGACGTACTTTGTGATTTACCAGTGAATCACTAGTCGTCGGTTAAATTGTTCTAAATGTGTATAGTAGCTGGGCATAATCTATTACCTGTTTCAATTGATTGAATTAACGAACTTAGCCAACACTTTATTTTTGCTTAGATTTATTTACATGAATTTTAGCCGCTCACACGAACAACTCGGGAACAGCTTATATCTCGCTCGCGTGAGCGGTTAAGTATCGAATGAATTGAAGTTGTGGGTAGGCAAATGATAAATGATACTGATTGTGCGAACGATAAATGGTTTTGTTTCTATGGTTAGGTTTGTAGAACCATTTTTACATGTCAATTAGCTATTATGATGCTCACTGATTTTATGATACTATGATGAATTTTATTATACCATGTTTTTTTTATGATTATGATGCTTAGTGCTTATTGTGCTGAATCATTGGGACATTGAGTATATCTAGCCTTGAATTCTGATTCATGTGTAAAGATTATGAATTTATTACGCCCCAAGTAATCTGCATAAATAAAACTTAAATGCATCACTTGATAACTGGTGGACCGATTTGGTTATATTTTGTTTTTACTAAATGTTCGTTAGCCCTAATAGGGTTTTATGGGAATATAAATCGAAAGTTTCCTGGAAAAAAAAAAAAGATAAAATTTTGGAATAAGTGAACCTCCATTTTCTATGAACTAGAGACCATATTGAGATTTTGATGCAACGTCTGTCGGATCTGATAGTGTGTAATATTTCCATATTTCATTGAGGTGTAACAATGACATCTGATGTCAAGCCTGGCAATAAAATTATAAATTTACTAAGCTAAATTAGGTTTGAGTTTCATTTTGCTTATAAGTTTTGACATTGCAATAATTATTGCAGGAATAAAAAAAAAAAATAAAAATAAAAATTACTTTTCGCTTGCCATAATGAATTCTAACCTGAGTTACTGTTAGTTTGTTAATGATATTTCTTGTGATTGAAGAGGGCCATATTTAATAGTCTGTACTGGATGTTTAATTTTTAAAAAGTTCGATGACGTTACCCATACATTGGTTTTATCTTTCTAGATAGGTTAGGTACGATGAGTTTTAAAAGACTAATGTCCTGTTGCTGACACCCTCAGATAAACTCTCAATTGCTATTGACTCAAGAAGGTTATGCGTAACGATAAACGTCGGTTAACTGTCAGCACGTTTCTAAATACGTAACAAGCCATTCAACATTTCACTATCATTTAGATCATTTAGAGAATTTATTCCGGGAGGTTTTTAAATATGTATAACACATTAATATTTAATTTATATTAATATAGAAACCTTATGTTTTATCAAGTCGTAAAAAACATTAATATTTAACTTATTTATATAATATACCTATAGAAACCTTATGTTTTGTCAAGTTGTAAGAACATTATTTATATATAGTAGGTTGCTAGTAATAAATAATTTAAGTCTTTCTTTGTAATCTTTATACTTAAGCTATTAAAACTACACTATCGTATTAGGTAAGCCTGTGATGATAGTTGTGTGTTTTAAATAAAAAACAACTATGACACCGAAAGAGATAGTGTCTAAAAATTGATAGTTTTATTTATAATAATATTTCTTTCGAGGGTAAATAAGTGGCTTAACACTGTCTTAGTTTTTGTGTATGACGTTTTAAAAAGAAGTAAGGTTGTTTCCATGACTACTACGTCAATTAATTATAGAACGATTAAACTGCCAACATTGGTCAGTTATGTTAGCTAGTTACAAGTTATCGAACTACTAGCGCTATTGGATAGATAAACTAAAGTTAATTGTCTCAGAAACCGGACATAACTCGCAGTTTTTAAGATGAAAACGATAATTTCGTATGCTATATTTTTATTTTAGCAGGATTTTAAACTGGAATTTTGCACTAGATAACAAAGAGGTTATTTTTTAAAAAATAATATCCATATGTGATCTGATCATTTTATTGTTGAGGACTAAAAGAATGAAGGTTTTTTTTATATAATATGTCAGATAGTATAAACGTCCAAGTAGTGTGGGTTGTTCCTTCAGTGACTTCAATGGCGTTCATCTCCTCACATCGTTTCTGGTATTGGTCCACGAACTCCAGAGTTATAAAATTTTGTTAGCAGCGTATCATGTCTAAGCGTATCGAACGTAAAGGTCTTGTATCTGGTTACAAACATATTTTTCTATTACTTTATCGATAACGGGTAGAATAGTACCTGAACGGTCTATAGTTTCCACAGTCGGTAGAACTGATTTTTTTATATATACCTATTGGATGCACTACAACAGTGTTTAGTGCTTCCGGGTATTTTTCTTGTTTAACACTCGTATTGATTTTGGTTTTAGACAATAACGCCTGTCTCGTCACAGATGGATTTTATTTGTTTGCAGAATGTACAGTTACAGGCTATTCACGATAAAACTGAGTAGGTACATAATGTGGTGGGATGCAGCAAGTATTAATACTTGCTTTAGTTAAGGCTAGATTATTCTTTAAGTTAACATGTATAATTGTTGCATACCTTCAAGATAATATCTTAACGTTCATTAATGTAGTACTTGTTCTCTTTCTTATTATTTTTTATATTTAACTAGCTTTTGCCCACGGCTACGCCCGCGTGAATGTTGGTAAATATCGCACGGGAACGTACTACCGGGAAATCTTTCCTTATTCCTTGTAATAATATAATTCAATCATGATTCGAAAGACACGTGGCGCAATCTATTATGATAAGAACGTTACTGTTAGTTTTGTTATTGTACGTTGTTGTCAGTTTGTTGTCGGGAAACAAGTAAGTACCTGTATACCTCGTAAAAAAAAGGAATATCGCGATAAGTCCCGTTCTCGATATTGTTTTATAACGTTATTGTTTTCCTCGGGAACAGTACTTTTAGATTTCGGCATGATTGGTTTGGTGGTTTGGGCGTGAAGGGATAGCCAACAAACAAACTTTTGATCACATTTACAATATTTGAGTAATTTGAAACAAAGATTATGTGATATTTAATTTAATGTATTTACACCTAATGCTGATCTACTCCTGGAGCAGTTTACTTACACTCAATGTTATTTGTAGCTTTAGACGACGCACATTGTGGGCCGGACACGATTCCCAAAACCCGAATATTTTAAATGAGGCTAGTTGTCGATTGTTTGTCGTATTCATAACTGTGGGGTGATTATCTGAACAAATGAGTTTCTGCAGTAGCCGATAGCGATATTGCTAAATGAATTGTACTTTCTTTTGTATACATTTGAGATTTTTAATTATTTTTGTTAAATTAGAGTGGTCCAGTATGCGACGGTTATACTTGGGTAATATCTTCCTAATACTGATTCTGAATTGTGCATCAGCCAATGATTTCATTTCTAAACTAGCCGTTGCCCGCGGCTTCGCCCGCGTGTATGTCGGTTATTATCCCACTGGAACCTTCTACCGGCATGAAAAGTATCCTATGTCTTAATCCAGGTTATAAACTATCTGTGTAACTGTGTGTAAATTTCATCCAAATCCGTTCAGCCGTTATTGCGTGATTGAGTAACAAACATCCAAACATACAAACTTTCACATTTATAATATTAGTAGGATTATTTTTGAAGACCACTAAAGTGGTTTGATTAACCGATTTGTTTTGTTGCGACCAGACAAAATATTGTTTGGTCTTAAACTCACTAGTACCTATAAATAAGGACCATATCATACTGGAGATGGAGTTGGACGTGGAGGACGTTACAAATAAAACTTAAAAAGGAGATTATCCAAATCCTCCATCAAACGCCAGTTACTCAGCTAACCAAGTAGTGCCGGTCTAGTCATACGTACATACACATACACATCATTACACATATTTACAGCACACACACCGCACAGATACACGCACATACATACATACATCCATATTAATAATTATGTCACTCTCTGTATTTTTTTACTATAATTATCTGAGTACTTCGTAATTGGCGTAATGTTTGGTATAATAATCTGTGTTTGCTTAGCGCAAAAATTCAAAATGGTCAGCTTGTTATCAAGAGAAACTCGTAGTGTAGATAAAATTAAGAAATTGTTGCCGAAGTTACATATACGGTTTAAGACATTTATTTCTCAAAAAGAATACAATTCACTTAATATGAGAAATACAAGATAACCTTAAAACTAAATATGAGAATTACTTATGAAGAAGGTAGGTACTCGTAAATAAATAAATTAGATAGTAGACGAGCAATTTTTACAGTGTTGTGGGTAAAAGGAAAAAGTGAGTGTACTATTACATGTCGATTCTTGAAGGCAAGTCAATAGCAATTACACATTGAACGATTTATATGTACCGTAATGTTTCGGAAATACAGAGTAGGTATCCTAGTTATCTTTATACTTAGCAAATTAGTAAATAAAAATGGCAACTGATTTATATGTAAATTAAATTGGTGTGGTGGGTTATATTTAAAATCTAGAAAAATCTTTTAAGATGTGGTGCTTTATGGTTTTTTTTGTATAAAGTAAAGGACTGTATCTCTTTAATAAAAGAGATACATATCTGGTCCGTATCAAGTTAGAACGGTATTTAACAAAGAGGTATATATACGCAGTGAATGGAATTTATCCGAGTTTTGGAACGGATCAGACTGATGAATCGTCAGAAAATGAATAGTTAAATGAAATGCAGGCAAATGAATGGTAGTCTATTGTATTCAAAGATAATGTAAACTGATAAATGCTAGCGCAATCTGCGCTTAGGATACATAAGGTTTATTGTAAATTTTTGTGTTAAACATGTTTGTTTTTGTTTTTCTGTTTTCATGTTGTAATGTACGAGTATATACGCGATACGGGTTGCGCATGGTGCGCGATACTGGTGCTAGTTGCGCGTGGTGCGTGATGCTGGTTGCGCATGGTGCGCGATTGTGGTTGCGCGTGGTGCGCGATGCTGGTTGCGCGTGCTGCGCGATGCTGGTTACGCGTCGTGCGCGAGGCTGGTTGCGCATGCTGCGCGATGCTGGTTGCGCTTGGTGCGCGAGGCTGGTTGCGCTAGATGCGCGAGGCTGGTTGCGCGTGGTGCGCGAGGCTGGTTGCGCCTTGTGCGCGAGGCTGGTTGCGCGTGGTGCGCGATGGTGGTTGCGCGTGCTGCGCGATGCTGGTTACGCGTCGTGCGCGAGGCTGGTTGCGCATGCTGCGCGATGCTGGTTGCGCTTGGTGCGCGAGGCTGGTTGCGCTAGATGCGCGAGGCTGGTTGCGCGTGGTGCGCGAGGCTGGTTGCGCCTTGTGCGCGAGGCTGGTTGCGCGTGGTGCGCGATGGTGGTTGCGCGTGGTGCGCGATACTGGTTGCGCATGGTGCGCGATACTGGTTGCGCGTTGTGCGCGATGCTGGTTGCGCGTGGTGCGCGATACTGGTTGCGCATGGTGCGCGATACTGGTTGCGCGTTGTGCGCGATGCTGGTTGCGCGTGGTGCGCGATACTGGTTGCGCGTGGTGCGCGATGCTGGTTACGCATGGTGCGCAATGCTGGTTGCATCGTTGACGCTTGTGTCAAATAATACCAACCAATATTATAAATCTGGTTTATTTTCATAAATTATGTTGATACGTAATAGCTAAATTGAATACTTTACACTGTTTCAATATAAATGTGTTCGCTGGTAACATTTATACAGATTTGTATTTATCACTAATTCTTGGACATTGTATCGAGTCGTGGTTGACGAACTTCTAGTTAAAAGGTTTAATCTAACTCTTAATGCTATTAAAGTTAATAATTGTCTAACTAGCACAAGAATGTCATGATTTCTTTAAAAATTTAAAAATTATGATTGTTTTGTGTGTGCCAGGAGGCAACACAGTGTCGGATGGCCGAATGTCATGATTTTCAAATAATAATAAATTTTGTTGATTTAAAATACTGAATTTAGAGTTGAAAGTATGTGATTTGACTCAGATGATTTTGTATCTGTGTTTTCGAGTAGTTAAAAAGTATCTCATTTGACATTTACCGCCAAAAAGTATGGCTGAAAGTTGGTAAAAAACGTGATGTTTGGAGCGTCACCTAGTTTCTAAGTTAATTCTCTTGGATCTTCGAAACCTAAAGGTTGTCTAGAAATCTAGTCTATGCTGATACTTATTGACTGCCTAGTTAAATAGTTTGTTCAATATTGTTACCCTGTACCAAGTTTGTATGTGTGCAAGAAGATAAAATATATTATATCAATGAAGACGTTTATCATTTCACTAGCGGTAACAGAAATACATAATCTGTGATAATTTCAACTGTCTAACTGTCACAGTTCATGAGAGACAGACGGACGGATAGACGGACGGACAGACGGACGGACAGCGGAGTCTTAGTAATAGGGTCCCGTTTTACCCTTTGGTACGGAACACTAACAAGCAATAATGATTAGAATATCTTCTACGTGCCTCTAATAGTGAAAACATTGTAAGAAAACTCGTTAGAACAATAAAACTAGCTAATTATCAAACTATTAAACTAGTCTATTAAGTGACCTTACCGCCTATAAAACGGCTGGACTTAGAAAAACACTTTGGATGTTTTTATCGTCATTTAACCAACTGACATATCTGACATTTTGGACCAAGCCGATAGCCGACCTAACTATAGTAATTTGATACATTTTCCAAGTCGAATCGATCTGTCTAATCGGCGAATCTGTACCTATGCCTTATGGTCCCCATGATAATGCAAAAATCGAGACTGATACAACAAAAAAACAAAAAAATAAACCCCACCGCCGTATCTCTACGTTGACGTCGTGGTGGGGCTTGCGCGCTCCGAACTCTGGGTCTGTGCCGGTAGAGTTCACTTTGCCGAAACAGGTCTAGGGTGAGAAGCCAGACCAAGAAAGATACAGAAACCCGCAGGACAGCATATTGCGAGCTGTTGGGCAGTAGCGACCTCACGGACCCTATCTCCTGGGAGTAGTCTTGTTCCTCATCCCTGGCTTGCCTTTATTGACCAGGCTGCAGTGAACACTGACGGGAACAGAGCTCCCACCTCATTCTTGCCTTTATTGGCCGGCTTGAGTGGAGATTTGCAAGAGCAAACGTGCTCGGAGGAAGGAAGTATTCCAGTAAGTGTTTGTAGGGATCTTGACCATCTTCCGGGCTCTGCGATTGTTCTCAGAACCGTGGCAAACCTCTCCACTCCTCACAAAGCACCTCAGGACATGTTGCCCCCTTGCCGCTATGTGCTAGCGACCGTTTTCGGGGTCCCATTATTGAGTGTGCAAGTCACCCCCTGCCATTTTATCTGTGTATTGTACGTATACAAAACATTTGTCAGACAGGGGCCATAGTGTTTCCATAGTTCTAGATAACCAGTCCACAACCACCCAAATCCATAGCCCAATATGTTTTGTTTTCATGTTCTGCAATAGTCCTGCACCGACCGGGGACCTGCATACAGGGATAATCGTCGGCTAGTGCCTCCTCGTCATTTAAAATTGTCTAAGGGGCCTCTGCGAGTTGGCTTCGGCCCCTCGTAAGCCTTCCAAAGGTCCGGGACCCCGGGGTCCCGAGATATGTAAACATTTAAAAAATAAATAATAATAATAAATAAATAATAATATTTTACAAAAAAAAAAAGAAAAATAGCTTGCCCCATAAAATGTGCTTCGAATCAGTTACGTCACTTAGATTATCGACGATAATAATATGATCGGCCAATGGTGGAATTTCGTTAAGGCGAAAGCGCCAGGGTAGCCCGCAAAATTCAAAATTTCTTACATTTTTAGGGTTCTGTACCTCAAAAGAAACAAACGGAACCCCTAAATGATCACTCGTGTGTGTCTGTCTGTCCGTCTGTCACTGCCAATTTGTTCCGAATCTAGTGGACCGTTTAAGTTGAAAGGTACACATATGAATTTCTGTGACCCAAACACGGACGGGTAAAGTAAATATGTAATTGCATTTTGAATATGGGGGTCACTTTTGGGGGCTAAATATTTTTTTTTTAAGTTTTGTAGACTGTACCGTGTGACATATCAAATGAAAGAACTTTATGGGTCTCAAATATATATTTTTTATAATTTTAAAATATGTAAATTGTTTTAAAGTTATTTAAGAAAATAGACGAAAATTTACCATTCCCAGGGAGTAAATTTTCTAATCTCCGAAACTGAAGCCAAAAATAAAAATACAGAAAATAGTTCTTTACCTGTAGATTAAACCTGCGGTACGGGATAGCACTTAAGATCTCCCTTTCCCTTTCTGCAGTTTCCTTCTGCGAGATGACTGTTTTGCAGAAGGATACCACCGCATCCCACGACTCGGCGCTCCCGACCATCAGCGAGCGACGGCTGCTAGCGACAGGTCGGCTCCGACTTCTGATATGAGGGCACGTCGCCAACCAACTTAAGGCTACTCTTTCGAAAAAAGCTTAAAAGCAGCGTGCAGATGAAGCAGTTTTTCGCCGGAACCTATAGAGAAATTACATCTGAAAAAAATTGTTAGTAATCTACATGATATGAATCGTAATTTGGTTTAGCCATAATTTTTCTATCGGTATCACATAATAAGAAAAAAAACCCCAAATCACCTCCAAATCGTTAAGATGAAACCATTTTACTCCTTCATTTTTTATCAAAAGAATATAAAAAAAAATATAGAAAGAAAGAAAGAAAGAAAAAGAAAGAAAAACTATTTATTCCCGCGAAAAATGACGCACATACATTCGTTTTTTACATAATCCTAAAAAATAAAAAACAATTGGGTAGCTAAATTTTAAACTTAAAAAGAAAAACAACAAATACGTCACTAACGCGCGAAACGGCTAACGCTCAGCATAATACCGTGACCCGTGCACGAAGGCACGAGTCATATCTACTACTTTGCAATACAAACGAAAATGATTTGGTTTTGTTACTTTTTAAAAACATGTATATTTTTAATTATAATAAATTAAAAATGCGTCTAATTTGGGACAGCGCTCCTTGATGGGCGAGTCCTATTACTGGCTGGACGTACGACGCGTTGCGTGAGCTCAGGCCAGAATGCGCAAGCTAACCACTCAAGGTCATTGGCGTATAGTTCGGCCTTAACCTAACCCTTTTTGTCGGTGTACGTTATATGTTTAGTTACTGCTACCAATCAATCTGCCTAGCCTTTACCCAACTATGTTGGAGTTGGCTTCCAGTGTTACTCGATGCAGCTGAATACCAGTATTTTATATGGAGCGACAGCCTATCTGACTTCCACAACCCATTTACTGAGTAACACGATAAGACTGGTTGTCAGACTTTCAGGCTTCTGACGACCCATAACGACTGTCAAAGATCCACAAATGACAGCCGGGACCAACGGCTTAACGTGGTTTCCGAGGCACGGAGGGGACTCCTTATGTAATCGATGTTCACCCGTCCACGGACCGACCACGGTTAGCGTAGCATAACCTAAAGGACGAACAGATTATTCAAATACTTCAATGAAAGCGGATCTTAAAACTTGGAAAACCCTACTGAGAAGGTTGTAGTACTAAAAACGATGACAAATTCATGACATCAAAGATGAACATTATTTGAATAATTCATGTTTCTTATTAAAGGGCATACCGTTGTGTTTATTTACTCGTAACTTCGTAAGATATCCTTTACCTACACTATGGTATATTAATTTTATGTCGCCAGGGCTTTCAAGGCTCAAAACGGTGAAGGAAAACATCGTGAGGAAACCGGCATGTCCTAGAACCAAAAATTCGAAGACATGTGACATCTACCAACCCGCACTGGGCCCGCGTGGTGGATTACAGCCCACTGCCTCTCACAGAAAGGAGGCTTGTGTCCAGTGGGAACATTATAGGCTGATTATGAAAGCTTTCAAGCAAGATACATTTGCTATCGTAAGAGTTTCTGTCTGGTTCAATTCCCAGGTCAAACAGTGTTATTGGAGTTTTGCATTATCAGCCCGGAGTGTGGATTGGTGCTAGGTTGATGGCAATAGATCTCAATATTTAAAAATAATTAAAAAAAATATAAGATGAACAAAAATAAGATTAAAATAGCGACTGCCTATCTGACCTCCACATCAACTTACTGGGTAACACGATACCCCTTGGTAACACTGTCAAGGGGTCGGTTATTCAGAAAGATGAAGCTAGTTGCCGATACCACAACGCAAGGTTCCTATGGAGAAGAACGGGCAAGAAACCAACCTTACCAACCACTGTAACAAATCTACTAGCCTACAGAAATAAAAGGGGGCTAAAGTAAGACTTGAAACAATATATTAAATATAAAAAGATAAAAAATACAGACCGTTTTTTTAAAAAACACGTCCTACCTAACACACACAGCTATTTAACGCGAAGGTAGAGGTTAGCTTGACGTAGTAATTTGAGTAAGTCCAGGTTAGGCAAACACGCACGGATAGTTTGGAAGAGGAAGATAATTGAATCGCTCCGATAAATTAATGGTTAATTTCTATAACCCTCCTTCAGGGATCGACCGCAGTCGGGTAAGTTTTAGTCACTGAGTTAGTTTTCCCGGTCGAAGAATACTTTTAGGAGATGTTTCGTTTATAGCTTCCGGAGCAGAACTGAACAGTCTCCGAGTCTTTCACCCATCGATTCATCAGCGTTTTTCGAAATCGTCTTCCAATTTCAGATCCTTTCCACATTTGAAGCTTTCCGTCATCAGAATGCCAAACGCCACAGTCAATGCTTGAATCTGCCAGTAATATACGTTGAAAAACCTCTAACCTCTTTGATGAATTTCAAGTGTGTGTGGATTAATTTTATAAAAGTAATTTAAGATACAGCTATTCAATAATAAATCAAAATTATCTATAAAATACAATATTTGACCTAACATATTGATAAAAAGAATTTAGATTACATAAATCAAAAGAAACGTTCATAGTCTATGCTATTATGAAGCTCTATGATAGATAGCTAGAAAAAGTAATGACAGTTTGACAGCCTGACGTAAGTGTCATAACAATGAAAAATATCTATAGTGTTTTTATTTCAGATTTTAAAGAAACGAATTGTTTTAGACCAATTCACAATATATGAATATAAATCTTTATAAAAGATAATAAAAATGGATGAAAAGTGTAAGTGTAGTAATGTATGTAGTGTGTATGTATGTAGTATGTATGTATGTAGTAGAAGTATGTAGATACTATATTTCCCCATCGACCCCGAGAAAATTTTCAACTCAATTGAAAATTTTGAAGGTTAAAAATATTACAGCATTCACAAAACGTACATACTTCATTCAATCACACCGACATCTTACGAAGTTAGGTCAGGTAGGATTCACATTCAATGATCACTACTCAACCTGATAAATCAATAACAGTAGGCTTATTTTCGGAGTTGTAATCCGCTCACGTCTAAAACCATTAATAAAATATATTTAAATTTAACAAGGGCTTATTTTTATGGAGTTGTTAACCGCTCCTAATCAACTTTAGTTGAAATTTAACAAGGGCTTATTTTTATGGAGTTGTTAACCGCTCCTAATCAACTTTAGTTGAAATTTAACAAGGGCTTATTTTTATGGAGTTGTTAGCCGCTCCGAATCAACTTAGAATTGGACCAATCAACTTCAGTAGTTGATGGTGACAAATTAGTCATACTAACATGAAGAGTTAGTGAAAAAGAAAGGTTAGGTAACTTATTCCTAAAAGCACTTTCCTAAAGTTATCTGAAGAGAACAGATATAAAGAGAACAGAAAAGAACTCTAAAGTTAGAAGAGGGAAAGAAGATAGAGATAAGTCATGAGTAAAATAAGAAGAATGAAATTATTTACATATTTATAAACATTATATTTTAAAATCTTTAATATGCCATTTAGCTTGGTTGCCATTAGTATCCTGTAGTATATAAACTAAAGGGGATAGTTTCTGCAACACAGTGGACTTCACATATTTTGGCGCTAATTTTGCGCTAAAATAAGTCCCAGCCTGACTATTTACATAATTTCTTCGCCAAACTGTATCTCCTACGTTATATTCTTTAAAGGAATGACTTTCGTTGTAACGAGAAGAGTTACGAGCATGAGCAATATGGAGGGCTATCTGAACTTTATCAAAAGTAGCAGACAATAAACCTATGTTAGTAGCATAGATGTCCCTAGGTAGAAACACGATTTCATCAAGATTACTAGTTGGCGTATAAAGTGAGCCAGAAGTAACTGTTTCACGTCCAAAGAGCAAAAAGTTAGGGGAGAAACCAGTAGTAATATTAGTTGTACTATTCATAGCGTATTGGACTTTAGGAAGATGGGTGTCCCAAGATCTATGATCTTCACCAACCAAAGACGACAAAGCTGTGATTATAGTACGATTGTATCTTTCAGTGGGATTAACTTGAGGGCAATAGTTAGGAGAGAAACATATGTATGGTATGTTATATCTGCCCAGAAAGTTTCGAAATTCATGGGATTGGAATTGCGATCCGTTGTCCATAATTATAGTCTGAGGTACACCATGAACAAGAAAAATAAAATTTTCTAAGTTGGAGATGATGTTAGCACTAGTAGCTCGTTTTAGTGGAAATATCAGGGAATATTTAGTGAAACAACAGTTAACCACTAAGATAAATTGATTCCTACGTCTAGTCATAGGTAGAGGACCCATTAGATCCAAAGAAATTGTTTGAAAGGGCCTTGAACAAATTTTTGGTTTACCCATAAGGCCAAAGGGAGAGTGATTTGCGTGTTTGTAAGTTAAGCAATTATCACAGATAGAAATTATTTTAGCAATATCTTTAAACATAGCTGGCCAGTAATATAGAAGTGATAATTTTTTATAAGTTTTAAAAATTCCTAAATGAGGCTGATCTGAGGATCCATGATAATCTTTGACAAGTGTTTCCCGGAGATTAGGATGAGGAACTTCTTTCCACGCGAAATCTTCAGTTAACGCGTAAGGAGATTGAGTATAGCGAAATAATTTATTTTCACGAATAGTGTAATTGGGATATTGATCAGGATTGTTACGACATTCCAAAAGTAGTTTATTATAGTGTTCCAAAGCTGGAGATACGGGTTGGGGATTAAGTAAGATAGGATTAACACCAAGTGGGCATGATGTAGAATTACGAGAGAGTAAATCAGGGACTAAATTGTCTTTACCTCTTTTATGTTTTAGAATAAAATTAAAAGATGACAACCTGAGAGCCCACCGCGCGAGCCTACCGGATGGATTGGATAATTTAAGAAACCATTTAAGTGCTGCGTGATCTGTATAAACAGTAAATTGTTTACCATTATCGATATAACAACGCCAATGTTCTAAAGCAGAAATTACCGCAAGTGTTTCTCTTTCTGTAGTTGAGTAATTGCGCTCGTTTTTATTAAAAGATTTGCTCATATAAGCTATAACTACTTCTTTATCGTCTTTTAACTGTGTTAACATACCACCGATGCCAAAATTAGAAGCATCGCAATGTACAGAAAAAGGGAGATCATAGTCAGGACAAGCTAGTATAGGAGTAGTAACAAGAGCTTCTTTTAGTTTATTAAAAGCTAGAGTAGCATCTTTATCCCAAATGAATTTAGGGGCGTTTTTACCGTTAGAAGTTAATTTATTAAGTGGAGTTGCAATTGTACTGAAGTTAGGAATAAAACGACGAAACCAGCTACAAGTTCCAATAAATTTTCTCACTTCTTTGCGAGTAGTGGGAGTAGGAAATTCGAGTATTGCTTTAATTTTAACCGGATCTGAGCGTAAACCGTTTTCATCTACAATGTATCCTAAGTATTTTAGTTCATTTTTAAAGAATTGACTTTTATCAAAGTTAATAGTCAATTTAGCAAACGTTAATTTCTCAAGAACTTTAACTAGATAAGAGATATGCTCTTCAAATGATTCAGAAATGATTATGATATCATCAAGATAACAAAAGACTTTATTGTCAAATTCAGGAGTAA
This sequence comes from Cosmia trapezina, assembly GCA_905163495.3. Classification (NCBI taxonomy): domain Eukaryota; kingdom Metazoa; phylum Arthropoda; class Insecta; order Lepidoptera; family Noctuidae; genus Cosmia; species Cosmia trapezina. The sequence goes on from LR991049.1 coordinate 12,676,937, forward strand.
AAAGCATGTCCATAAGTCTTTGCTGAGTAGCCGGAGCATTAGTTAAACCAAAGGGCATAATAACAAAGCGATACATGCCACGACCAGGGACATAAAAAGCTGTTTTATCTTTATCTGCTTCATCTTTCAAAGGAATCTCCCAAAATGCTTTAGCAATATCAATGCTAGAAAGAAATTTAGCGTTTTTAAGGTTATCTAAAATTTCATTAACAAATGGAAGGCTGTACGCGTCTCTACGGGTAACTGAGTTTAATTTACGACTATCGACACAGAAACGCCATTCGCCATTCTTTTTAGGTGTAATGATAACCGGAGAAAGCCAAGGACTTTCACATTTTTCAATAACACCCCATTCTAACATTTTATCAACTTCTATAATGAGAGCTTTTTGTTTTTCAGGAGAAAGACGGTAACAACGTTGTTTAATAGGATGTGTATCACCAGTATCGATATGGTGACTAATAAGATGAGTGCGGCCCAGCACTCCTCTACTTTCGAAGGATATAGATTTAAATCGTTTTATCATGTCATCAGCGATAGTTTTTTGCTCTAAAGAGAGATTATTATAAGGAAGTACTTGTTTAGTAGTTTCAGTAACCACTGAACATTTAGTATTGGCTTTAAAAGCCGAAGAAAGTATATGTGGAATAAGATTAAACTTTTTCCAAAAGTCGACTCCTAAGATAATTGAAGGAGATATATTTGGAAACACGAAGGCTTGAATTAGATGAGTTTGATTATTGTATCTAATCGGAATGTCAATTGAGCCTAGGGATTCACTTTTATGATTACTGGCAGTAGTAATCGTCATTGAAAATGACTTGGATAACGTGAAGCCTAATTTTAATATTTCTAAGTGGGAGTTATTACCAAGTATTGTAATAGAACTACCGCTATCTAGTAAGCCGGAAAATATTTTTTCATTGATAGAAATATTAATAAAAGGACGATTAAAATCTTTTTCATTATCATATATTGTAGTTATTTTGTAACAATGAAAGAAATTTTTTATAGTTTGTAACCAATCAAGCCAGTCTGATTGATTAAAGTTTTTATTACCCAAGTCATTGTTTAGTTTTTTGAGTTTTTAGTTTTATTACAATTAGGGCAATCAGTAGATTTAACATCTTTTAAACCACATTTAAAACAAATAATTAACGTACGAGGTTGCGAGCAATTAGATAGTATATGACCATTAGTGCGGCAACGTACACAAAAAGCATTATTATTAAATTTATTAATTGCATTAACTTGAGGTTTATTGTTAAAACGATTAAAATTTGTTTTAGGAGGAAACGCGTTAGAGGTTGAGGGCTTTGACGTAAAATTAGAAGATTTATAGTTGAATTCGACAGCTATAGGATTATTTGAAGTTTGAGGTTCGCTGAAACGTTTCTCTTTGTCTAGGAATTCTTCATATTTTTGACAACATGAAATAAGCGCAAGAATAGAATTAATATTATTATTCGCGATATAAGGTGAGTAACAAGGTCGAATGTTACGAATAATGATTTGGAGTTTCTTAGTTTCCGATAGTTTCTCTGAGAGTCTGGAAAACATGCCAGTCAGTATGGAAACAAAAATAACTATAGGCTCATCTTTGCCTTGAGTTCGACTATTAATGGCTTCTAACAATTTATGATCATAGTCAAAACCGCTAAAGTCTGAAATCAAAGCTTCGCAAAGTTCATCCCATGATAACAAAGAGTCACGTTTAAAACGGTACCAGTGTAAAGCGTTATCGGTAAGTAATTCGAACGCATGATCCAATAATTTGTTAGAAGAAATATTCCTAGAAATACTAAATTCCTGAATTTTCTGGATAAAAGAACGCGGACAAGAGTTTCCGTCATATTTTATTCGTTTTAATTCGTTAAGGGAATTATTGGGAATAGAGTTTAGAGGTTGAGACTGATTGTCAGGGAGTAAAGTATGAAACATCGTCTCATTGGGGCTATTAGGAGTGGAAGAGGGACGGTTGACTACTATAGGTTGAGGGTTGATGTTGTTGGAAAAAGTTGATAAAGAATTAAATTTAGATTCTAAGGTGCAAAATCTCTCTTTAGTTTGAGAAAAACGATCTACCTCTGAGGGATCTGAATCAGTATCAATCCTCTCTAGTCGATGAAATAAATGATTAATAAAAGTTTTAATTTTTTTGTTAAGTTTATGGTTACCCTGTTCTAACAATAGTATTTTTGATTCGATATAATTTAATGAAGTGGTAAGTTCGTCCAAATCAGTTTTAACATCCAATATCGAGTCTAAAAATATCCTCAGAGGGAGTATTAGGTGCGAGTTGAAGAATTTGTTTTTTAAGTTGTATTACTGTATCTTTAGGTTCCTCTAATCTTATTTTGATTTCATATTCAAGCTCAGCTTTGTTTAAAAGTTCAAAGAAAATAATTCTATCCATGGTTAAAGATTAATGTTAAATAAGATAAAAATATTTTAAAGGGAGGTAAGTAAGGGTTAATGAGTGCTAAAGACGACTCAAGAGAGTTAGTGCTAAAGACGACACAAGAGAGTGAGTGCTAAAGATGACTCAAGAAAGTTTAAGAGGTCTCTTAATATTTAAGAGGTCCCTTAGTATTTAAGAGGTCCCTTAGCATAGAAGAGGTCCCTTAGTATAGAAGAGGTCCCTTAGTATATAAGAGGTCCCTTAGTATATAAGAGGTCCCTTTGTACATAAGAGGTCCCTTAGTATATAAGAGGTCTAAGAGGTCTCCTAGAGGGTTTAAGAGGTCTCCCAGAGGGTTTAAGAGGAATCCTAGAGGGTTTAGAGGTCTCCCAGAGGGTTTAAGAGGAATCCTAGAGGGTTTAGAGGTCTCCTAGAGGGTTTAGAGGTCTCCTAGAGGGTTTAGATGTCTCCTAAAGCGTTAAGAGGACTCCTAGAGGATCCGAATTAATGATGCGACTATAAAATAACCACAAACAAAAAGAAAGGCACAGAGGCACATCGAAAGTTGTATGTGTGTAAGAGTGTAGAATAGTAAAGTATTTGTAATAGGTGTTATATAGATATTAGGTTTGTATAAACGACTATAGGATATTCTCCTATAGTACGTCGAAGAGTAAACCAAACCCCAACTTGTAAGTGACCACGGATGGTTTTAAGAACACTCACAAGCGAAGAATGGGTACGATTACCAGTGGGTAAACGTAGTGGTGTGCAAGTGTGTGGGGTGCAGAATAATGATGTAGAAGTAGAGAGTTATGTGTAGGTGGTAACGATTACAGGATATTCTCCTATAATGCGTCGTAGAGTAAGCCAAACTCAACTTGAAAGTGACCACGAATGGTTTTAAGAACACTCGCAAGCAAAGAATGGATGCCAATTACCAGTGGGTAAAGGAATGTGTGTGGGGGTGTAGTATAAGTTTGTTAAGTATGTGCTGAAGAGGAAAGTAAGTTAGTATTAGACCTACCTAGAACCTAATACATGTAACAAAAAAGAGACTAAGCCAAATAAGAGTCCGAAAAGAAATAGTACTAGAGATAGTTTATTTTAGAATTTTGAAAAAGATTTGAAAGGGCTAGCTTTGATTTTATATTGGGCGCCAGACTGTAACAAATCTACTAGCCTACAGAAATAAAAGGGGGCTAAAGTAAGACTTGAAACAATATATTAAATATAAAAAGATAAAAAATACAGACCGTTTTTTTAAAAAAACACGTCCTACCTAACACACACAGCTATTTAACGCGAAGGTAGAGGTTAGCTTGACGTAGTAATTTGAGTAAGTCCAGGTTAGGCAAACACGCACGGATAGTTTGGAAGAGGAAGATAATTGAATCGCTCCGATAAATTAATGGTTAATTTCTATAACCCTCCTTCAGGGATCGACCGCAGTCGGGTAAGTTTTAGTCACTGAGTTAGTTTTCCCGGTCGAAGAATACTTTTAGGAGATGTTTCGTTTATAGCTTCCGGAGCAGAACTGAACAGTCTCCGAGTCTTTCACCCATCGATTCATCAGCGTTTTTCGAAATCGTCTTCCAATTTCAGATCCTTTCCACATTTGAAGCTTTCCGTCATCAGAATGCCAAACGCCACAGTCAATGCTTGAATCTGCCAGTAATATACGTTGAAAAACCTCTAACCTCTTTGATGAATTTCAAGTGTGTGTGGATTAATTTTATAAAAGTAATTTAAGATACAGCTATTCAATAATAAATCAAAATTATCTATAAAATACAATATTTGACCTAACATATTGATAAAAAGAATTTAGATTACATAAATCAAAAGAAACGTTCATAGTCTATGCTATTATGAAGCTCTATGATAGATAGCTAGAAAAAGTAATGACAGTTTGACAGCCTGACGTAAGTGTCATAACAATGAAAAATATCTATAGTGTTTTTATTTCAGATTTTAAAGAAACGAATTGTTTTAGACCAATTCACAATATATGAATATAAATCTTTATAAAAGATAATAAAAATGGATGAAAAGTGTAAGTGTAGTAATGTATGTAGTGTGTATGTATGTAGTATGTATGTATGTAGTAGAAGTATGTAGATACTATACCACCCAACCACCAACCACCAACCAACCAACCACCAACCCAAACAACCACCACCAACCAACCAACCCAACCACCAACCAACCACCAACCACCACCAACCTGCTTACCAACTGTTAAAACATTATGGAACGCAATAAAGAATTGAGGATTGAATTGAGAATTGAGAAACTCCACGGAAACTCACTCTTGAAACAGAGACGGTAATAACATTCAATAGATGATGATTTCACAACCAAAACACGTTAAATCGATTAAATATTAACTCTGCGTTAATAAGGTGATTTCTAGTCAATGCGACGTAAAACTATTTAATGACTAATGAGTCATTTTGAGAGGTTGGTCCGTGGATGGGTGACCATCCTTTACATAACGTGACCCCTCCGTGCCTCGGAAAGTACATTAAAGTACGCGTAGTTTATAAGATCTAAGCGGTCACTTAATATATCGCACACCTAGATCTAAACTGAGACAACTCAAAAATCGTTTTTGAGTTAGGTATGTTTGAAAAACTGTGATTATCGATAAAAATAATTGAATTTTAGCCCCAGTTTGTATACAGTGACATTTTACAAGCTATTGATTATCTAGAATCAAATTAAATTGTATAACTTCCCTAACAAAAAATGCAGATATACCTACGTTTTTATCGTCTCCTGAAAAATGACCTTTTTTGAGTTGTCTCAGTTTAGATCTAGGTGTGCGATATGTCTAACGAAAAGAGACTTCTACATCTATATACAAATAAACTAGTATTTCTTGCGTAGTTTTAAGTTATCTATGAGGCTACATCAAAGTGCGGTTTAGCTTGATGTGTAAGTGAAATGGCGTTATGGCTGTCTAGTTTGACGCATGAGATAGAAGACTCTCACGCGCACCGGAACTAAACGCGCTTCGTTTAAATGTAGATTTATGACAAAATGCTATATACTTAAATCAATTTTTAGCTTAGTAAGTTCTTAACATATTTAAATATCTTCGATTTAAAGCAAACTTTACTGCACAATAAGGAACTGTTTACGTATAATCGTATAAAACAGAAAATAGATAGTTCTACTTTTATTTTTTTTCTATCGAAAAAAATTGTCAAGTAATCATATTTCTATTTTAGTACAACAGTAGAAAATATAGTCCAATAACACATATGGAAAATTCAAATGATTTAACCATAATTATACATTAGGTTTTATAGCAATTTTTAAAACACAAAATTATCGATGTGTCCCCTTAAAACGGGATAATTACAATGTTTTTTTTTTCACCAATTTTTTATGAGAAGAACTTAAAGTACCCTTCAAATAAAAAAACCGGTCAAGAACAAATAAAAGAACCGGTCGAGTCGGACTCGCGCACCGAGGGTTCCGTACCATCATTTAAATGTCATTTTTAGGGTTCCGTACCTCAAAAGGAAAAAACGGAACCCTTATAAGATCACTTGTTTGTCCGTCTGTCTGTCTGTCTGTCTGTCAGTCTGTCAAGACCGTTTTACTCAGGAACGCGTTAAGGTATCAAGTTGAAATTAATATCAAATACGTAGGTCTCTTGAAGTCCTAAAAAACTCGAGCTTCTCAGTCAATGCAATAAAAAAATACGGCCATATATGTGACATATTTTGGTACTCGCAAGTAAATCAAAACTTATAGGGTACTTCCCGTAGTTCTAGAATCATGAAATTTGGTAAGAAGCAAGGTCATACAACACAAATAAAGGAAAAAGTCCCAAAATTGTTAATTTGTAATTCTATCACATAAAAAAAAATGTTCAAGTCTGTCACTCTGTCAAGACCCTTTTTCTCAAGGACGCGTGGAGATATCAAGTTGAAATTAATATTAAATACATAAGTCTATTGTTCCGTAGAGTGCTAAAAAAATCAAGCGTCTAAGTCAACGCAATAAAAAAATACGGCCATTTTGCGACACATTTTGACACTCGCAACTGTCGCAAGTAAACAAACAAACAATGTACCTATATTCTTGTAAATAAAACATACATTCAAGTAAATCAAAACCTATAGGGTACTTCCCGTTGACGTAGAATAATAAAATTTGGCAAGAAGCAAGGTCTTACAGCACAAGTACAGGAAAAAGTCCAAAAATTGTGAATTTGTAATTTTTTGACGAAAAAAAAATTTTTTTGGGATCCAATGTTAAGTTGTTTTTGGGATAAGTAAATTCTTTTAAACTACGGAACCTTGGCCGGTTTTTTTGTTTCATGATTTCTGAAAAACTGTGCTATTAGAGACATCGTTTTATTTTTCCTGTAATTTTTACATAAATACCATATAGAATAATTCCAGATTTTTCTCTATGCAAACTTTGGAGAAGGGGGGGGGGAACGGTATTTTTTTAAAAATTTTTCATCAAAAGTCAAAATCTATGCGGTCTAAAAAAAAGAAAAAAAAATGTTTGAGAATTTACAAACAGCGTTCTTTCATATGATACCCCACATGCCCTAGTAGCCCCACTTCGAATTTTTAAGAGCCCCTTCCAGTCCATGTTGCAAAAAAAACATATGTATTTTTGTTTCTTTCTTATTTGCAAAATAGTTGGGCAAATGTCATCTAAAACTGTTCCAAATTTCAAGTTGATAGCATTAGTAGTTCCTGAGATATCCAGCTGTGACAGACAGACAGACAGACAGACTGAGTCACACCATAAGGGTTCCTTTTTTACCATTTTGGTACGGAACCCTAAAAAGAAACATCGAAAACGGATCTCATAAGGCGGAGATATCCAAGTAGCTCCTCTTTTTGCCCCTTTTTGGGGGAAGTACAGTCCGCGAGCCCTAAGCTGAGCTTTGCATCTGTGTGAGGTGAAGGTTTCAGAAGCTGTTAAGTTATTATTATGAAAGTATTTTATTCGTTTTAGGTGTTTGAAGTCGGTTTTTATTTTTTTTAAAGTAAATTTTAATGTAAAATACTTGGTTGAATAATCTGGTAAAAATATTCAAAATTAATGTTATTAGGGTCAAAGGCCAATTGCGTCCGTCTCGGTAATCAGTCTGGTTTTAAAAAAGATGGGTGTACAAAAAAAAAACAAATATGTCGTTGTTTTTAATTCAAATATTTTGTTTTGCTATATCTACCTACATTATTGTTATTTCATTTAGCCACCAGTCCCAAGACCAAACTCCCCGCTGACGAGCAAGCGATTTTATAGCTGTAGTCTATTTTCTCGCCAAAGAAACGACGCGAGCCAAATAAGAATAGTAGGTACTGTCAAGACGCCATTTTGTTTCGCATTACTCGATCGCGAACTTCATTACCAAAGCCACAGATTAATACAGATGGGACACTCCGCAGTTTAGGTATGAAGCTACAAGTACGCGGCGGGCCCCGTCCGCGGCGCTAATTCAGTAGGTATAAGAAGGTAACGAATTTTTTTCATGTATTTTTTATTTGTATTAATCGAAGTAATAACTAAAAAAAATAATTTTATATTTATAGCTAGGTGGCTATGCTATGCACAATACATTGAAACCCTGATCTCTAAACTAGGGATATCCCTGTATCTTAGAGATCAGTGTCCCTCCGCAGCAAAGTCACAAGCCATTACATGTAACTCATTGGTACAAAGTATTTCTTTACATATTTAAATAAAGAGAAAAAAAAAAACTATAATAAAAACCCTTATTCTCATTTACAAAATCACCCATGCAATCAATGCATCTTTGCCAACGCAGTGGCAGTTTATTGATGCCCTTCTTAAAGAAATCAGCTGGTCGGGAGTCAACAAATTCTTCAAAGGCATTTTGTACTGCCTCTCGGGTATTGAATTTTTTTCCCGCCAAGAAGTTATCCAAATTCTGGAAAAAGTAGTAGTCTGTAGGCGCAAGGTCTGGTGAGTAGGGCGGATGACGGAGAGCTTCCAACCCCAGTTCTTGCAACTTGGAGACCGTCTGCTGTGCAGTATGAGGTCGCGCGTTGTCGTGCAGGAGCAGCGGAGACGAGCGATTGACCCATGCTGGTTGGAGATGTGCCAGCTTCTCCATCATTGTGTTCAGTTCTTCACAGTACACATCTGCAGTAATTCTCACCCCGTTTGGTAAGAAGCTGTGATGAATCACACCGGCGCTAGACCACTAAACAGTGACCATCACTTTTCTAGGGGTAAGTTTTCGTTTAGGGCATTGTTTAGGTGCTGAACCAGGAGCCAACCAACTTGCTGAGCGCTTGCGGTTATCAAACAGAATCCATTTTTCATCGCAGGTAACAATGCGGTTCAAAATTCCTTCATTTGTGTGTCTGTTGAGCATTGCAAGGCACGTCTCGACGCGTACTTCGCGTTGGCGATCATTGAGTTCGTGGGGCACCCATTTGTCAAGCTTTTTTACCTTGCCAATTTGACGCAAATGGACCAATATTGTTTTGACGCTAACGTCGAAAGCTGCTGCTAATTCAGCCGTAGATTGTGTATCATCAGCTTCCACAATCGCCTTTAATTCGTAATTGTCGACCAAAGACTTCGGACGACCGCGAGGTTCATTTTTCAGGTCGAAATTTCCAGAACGGAAGCGAGCAAACCAATAACAGGTGGTGCGTTGATTTGTAGTGTTAGCTCCGTAAACGTCGTTGATGTTGCGTGCCGCTTGTGCCGCGTTGCTGCCACGACGGTACTCATATTCCATAATTACTCGAATTTTTAACGTATCCATGATGACGATAAAGATTGAAATGCGATGAAAATGTAACACTAATCAATAAACAAATGACTACTTTTGGAAAAAAAATCCATGTTTTTAAAATGAAATTAATTTGAAATTAGAATTCTTAGCCAAACAAAAATTATTTTGATTTGAAATGGCCAGTACTGCAGAACGGCAATTTCATACGTAAAGACCTAACTAATATTTCTATGAAAGGACAAGAAACTGATGACTGTTTCTTTAAATATATAGACTAGGCTAGATTACGAATTTTGTTTTAGAACAATAGATGACTTAGTTTTTTTTTTTCAATAAAAAAATAAAAAAACAGTTTGTTTGTATTACCGCCAATAAAAAACAATTAAAAAATATTTCAAAATCTAAAGCGATAACACTATTTTTTTATTGTCTAAAATATTGCCTATATGTGATAATTGATAAACTATCCGAACTGCATGTTCGCTGCTCGCCAACTCGTTTCTAGTTGCTAGCTTCGCGCTAATCGTCGTCTGTGGGACTGGTGCCTTACCTAGTTATTAGATTTATATGAACTTTAATTTGTCTATGACTAATCTATATATATAAAACAAAGTCGGGTTTGTTCGAACACTTATAACTCGAGAACTACTGGACCAATTTTCATGGTTTTTGATTTGTTGTATTTGTCTCCGTCCCGAATAGCAGAATAACTATTAAAAACATAGGAAAATTCACAAAAAAATATGAAGAAAATTCATTTTCTCATACATGAAAGGGCAGGGCAATGTCTGTCGGGAAACTTTCATTCTTTTTAGAATTCCAAATTCAAATTCATTTTATAATCAGTTGTTCATTTGTTTTGCTGCCGTTCGATTTATTGAATTTTTGACAGGTCGTCTGGCGGGTCAGCTACTTATGTAGTATTCTAAAATAAAAATCAATTGCCGAATGTATGTAGGTACGCGCATCACTTCAGAACGGATCACGTATTTGGCTAATTCTTTTTTGTTGTATTTGTAATTGTCAGGACAAAGTTTGTATGAAAGAAACTTCTACACAGTTTATTGTTATAACGTCAATTTACTAACACTACTGTACTAAATATGTGGAGATTTGATACAAGTAACAACCTCAGATTTTTTATAGGCCTATGGTAACAACCTACTTACTATCCCAATTTATTTGGGGTCTGCGCAACAAGTCCCTTTCTTCCATACTTCTCTATTAGTCGTCATCTCGGTATTCACCCCCTTTATAACCATATCATCTTTAACACAGTCCATCCATCGTTTCTAGATCTTCCCCTACTCATATAGCCATTGACATTCATAGGTACTCAAAACAATTTTTTTTTCAAATTAATTGGCTCCAATTAATCATTTTCATGTTCTTGACTTTTTACTAAGTATAAATTTATTCCGGTATTTTACTTTTCAGCAAAAAATCTTAGGTTCATTCTTAAAATATAAATTAAGTTTTCCTAAACAATTCAAAATGTGCTCAGCTCACGCCTTCAGGAACTTCGCGCGTTTACATTAGAATATTAATAGCTAAGACAGGACAACGTCTGTCGGGTCAGCTAGTATTGAATAGATTTGAGTGTGATTTTTTGTGAACGTGTAGGTCACCGTTTTTATAACTGTGATTATTGTAAAAAGGGAGTGTCTCTATATTCTGCATGAATTAAATTTACGTAGGTATAAAATGTGACCTATATCATATTTTGTTTTTGTTTCATGTTTCTTTTTTCTTTCTTTTTGTAAATGACATTTGTAATGTTTTGTGTAATTGTCTTATTGTTATATTTTAATGAATTCTTTATATTATATTATTTTAATGTCACATGTACATGCATAATATGGACTGGTTCCGAAATAAATGGAATTTTATTTTTTTATATCAAGCCACGGCAATAAAAAAAAATAAAAACGTGTGCGGCCGTCACACCCCGTTAAGAACGAAGTTCCAGCTCACGTAGGATTTAATTAAAAGAAAACCAAAATTATCGCAGCCGCCATCTTGAATTTACATTTTGACCTCACTATTGACATCGACTTTAGCACCCTCGAAAACCATGAAAACAATACTCAAACCGAAAAATTTTAAAACGCAGCCGCCATCTTGATTTACATTTTAAATTCACACTTCTTATCACAACAAATACAAAGATTACAATTCATAATAGCATGGAGGATGTATATATAACGCTTTTTCGTTACGTGACGATTTCTACCAGTTTACTCCTAAAGCAAGCCACGTTAGCCACGTTATAGAACTTCTTTCCAAAAAAATATTTTCCGAGAATGGTGATTGGTAATCCATACCTACTAATATTATAAATGCGAAAATAACTCTATCTGTATGTCTGTCTTACCTTTTCACGTCTCAACCATGACCTGAGTTAGACCACAGGATAAAAAGCCGGAATAAATCGTATCCACGTTCCTCGGTAGTACGTTCCCGTGGGATCATTTCTGAAATCCGGCAAAATCTAGTAATATTATAAACGCAAAAGTTTGTGAGGATGGATGGATGTTTGTAACTCTTTCACGCAAAATCTACTGAACTGATTTTGATGAAATTTGGCACACATAAGTTTATAACCTGGATTAACACATAGGGTACTTTTATTCCGATAATCTTACGGGTTCGAGACATACGCGGGTAAATCCGCGGGGCGCTGCTAGATATATATATTAAGACAAATATTGCTCATTAAATTTAACAGTGATTAAGTGATATTTTATGTCCAATATCTGATTTACTTAGTCAACAGGTAAAAACAAATCCTAAAAAGAATACTATGACAAAAAAAAGTGCTACTTAATGGCTACCTACTTAAGTATCATAGCGGTTTGAACTTTCAAATTTTAGTAGGTATGCATTTTAAGTATCTACAAAAAAGTTGTAGAGTTCTCTACAAAAAAGTGCATTCGGAGAAATAATACCACAGGTGGTACACACGATATTAGCCCGTATTTATAAGTAATAATAGAGAGTCCAGATGGATGTGTGAAGTGACGGGAATGGATAAAGTAAGAAATAAGTATAAGAGGAAGTTTGAAAGTGACGCCAGTGACAGAAAAGTTGAAAGGAAATCGTTTGGCTTGGTATGGGCATGTGATGAGGAGGGACGAAACGCATGTGACTAAAGGAGTGATGAATATACATGTTGATGGATTGAGAGGCAGAGGAAGGCCAAATAAAAGATGGATGGATTGTGAGGAATGATATGAAAGAGAAGGGAGTGAATGATAGCGTGACGGTTGACAGGGAGAATGGAAGAAGAAAACGTGGTGCGCCAGCCCCACGTACCGTGGGATAAGGGTAGGAAGATGATGAATAGAGATTTCAGCCGCGTGAATCTGCCGTACCACCGCTCTGGTACGTACTGGTACTGATACGTCAATCAATCAATCTGCCTAGCCTTTTCCCAACTATGTTGGGGTCGGCTTCCAGTATAACCGGATGCAGCTGAATACCAGTATTTTACATGGAGCGACTGCCTATCTAACCTCCACAACCCAGTAACTGGGTAATACGATACCCCTTGGTAAGACTGGTTGTCAGACTTTCGGGCTTCTGACGACCCGTAACGACTGTCAAAGATCCACGAATGACAGCCGGGACCAACGGCTTAACGTGCTTTCCGAGGCACGGAGGAGTCTCGGTATGTAAAGATGGTCACCCATCCACTGACCAACCCCGGCAAGCGTAGCTTAACCCGATGGATCGACCCGTGCGGCTGTGATTACTTAGCCACGAGGCTCTAATACAGTACAAGCATATAAGTGCAATATTTTACATGGAGCGACTGCATATCTGACCTCCACAACCCAGTAACTGGGTAACACGACACCGCTTGGTAAGACTGGTTGACAGATTTTCTGGCTTCTGACTACCCGTAACGTCTTCTGTCAAAGATATACAGGGTGTGAGTGTAAGACTCATAATTATGAACAACTTTTACTCTGAGACCAAACTTGAAATCGCGAAAAAATAATCATCTATTCCGTACATTTATGTTCGCATAAGTCGCTAAAATGTAGGGACCAGTTGATATTTTTTTCGCGTTTTGAGGTTTGGTCCCATAGTAAAAGTTGTTCATAATGATGTGTATACACTCTGACTGCCGGGACCAACGGCTGAACGTGCTTTCCGAGACATGGAGGGGTATCGGTATAAAATAGACAGTAATTGGTCACCCATCCACTGACCGACCTCAACAAGCGTTGCTTAACCTTGATTGTCGACCCGTGCGGCTGTTATAACTTAGCCACGAGTCCCTCATGCAATAGGAGATAAGAATAACCACTTTCGGCACTATTGGCTTTTTTTGACATGAAAAATGTGTTGAACATAATATAAAGATTACGTAACTAAGGAATTTAGGTCTTTAGTCCAAACGTTATGTGACTTTGACCTTAGACCTCATGCTGAGATTATAGTGTTACTTTCTCTAACAGCTAAAACTATTTGATTAGTTCGAGGTTAAGCTGCGGATGCCGCGGCTATTTTAAAGATGGGTGACCGTGTTCTTCCGTGCTGCTGTTGAACAAGCGCGATTTCCAGGTCAGGTAAAGTGTTATTGGATTTTTGCAATGAGGAGAGTGCCCTGACTGAAATTCTCTATTTTTAACCGACTTCTGAAAAAGGAGCAGGTTATCAATTCGGATGTTTATAATAGGGATGATGCCTGGGTAAAAAAAAAGAAATTCTATTTAGTCCGTCAGTGAGATAATAAAAAAATATTAGACACGTATTTTTTGCTTTATCATATTAATAAAAAAATACTTAGATATCACGCATTAAAGTTGGGGAGTGGGGGCTCGCTACGTCACTTGTACGTATAAAACCTAGCTACGCGTGACGTCATGCCATATTTTAACTCAATGTATCGCCGTAATTTTTTGATTACGTAAAAAAAGAAAAAATACGTGTCCAATATTTTTTAATAATCTCTATGACGGACAAAAAAAAATTTTTAGTCATCATCCCTATTATGTATATTTTTTTTATGTATGTTCGGGCATAACTTCGCCATATATAGACGGATTTGCAAAATTCTTTTTTTGTTTGAAAGGGTATACTGTCGAAGTGGTTCCATTGTCACCAAGTCAGAATCTGATGAGGGGATCCCATTGAAATCGAGGGAAACCCTCAAATTTTATAGGCACACCTATAGCGATTTGGGTATTTTTTATAGTACCTAACTCGTGTATTTGCTCTCGAAAAGTACCATTTGATGAAGTGGAACTGATAATGAAGACCACAGATGGCCATCGGAACTACTCAATTATACCTAAGTATTTCACGGGTTGCGATTCGATTACTTTAATATGGTTGCTAAGCAATTTATGCTCGTCAAAATGCATAATGGTTATGATGACTTCATCAGCTCCAGTTCTCCTGGTTCTTACTAGGAGAACTCCTCAACAATTAACGTCCCTGCATCGGGAAAAGCAATATTTTGTAAAAGGTGATGAGCAGTTGACATTGGGCTATTGTAACTTCGATATTACAAACTGATCGTCGACCCACTAAAAAGTGAAAAATAAAAACTTTTTTACAAAAAAAAAACAACCGACTTTGCGACCGAACTTCCAAAATTAAAGTTATTTTTACCAACTTCCAACCTCTGAGTTCATAAGAACTACTCTGAATTATTGACCAACTTCAGAACTTGGTTTTGTTAGGTCGGGGAAAAAGTTCCTTCGTATTTTATATACAAATTCAAGACACTTTTGTTTTCATAGTTTATTATTTAGTTATGTGTCATTTGCCAAATGGGTGAAAACTGTTTTGTGGTCAATTCCCAGTTCTTCAGCTACATCGTAACTACTGCTATGCCGATTTTGCTCCAGTTTTTTAAAAAATGGCATCCATTTTATCCGTAATAGGGCGACCAGAGCGACGTGCATCTTTGACATCAAAATTTCCGGATTGAAAACGCTTAAACCAAATTTGTGTTACTCTCACAGACACTGCACTAGGTCCATAAACATCGCAATTTTTTTCGCGGCGTTGCATTTTTACCTTTTTTGTAGTAAAATTTTAAAATGTATCGAATTTCTTCATTAGATTCACTCATCACACATTTTCCTAATTTGAATTTGGAATTATGTTCTTTAAAATTTAAACTTTCAATGATATCAAAACCAGCCAGATACAAACAGTAGGGCCAAAGAGATTTTATTATAACTTTATACCTATAAAATACGAAAAAACTTTTTCCCCGGGCTATTATTTTGTTACTCATAAACTCATAATATTTCTCAGACATCCAGGTAATATGAACTGTTACCATGTAGCTATGCGGATCGCCCACGCCCGCCTGTATCCGGGTTCGAGTCTGAAGAAAACACGGGTAATAATAACCAATATAGTAGGTATCTACTTAGGGAGGGGACTTCCTAGAAAGATACGTAGTTATCTTATTGGTGATGCTCTTCAGAAAGGTCAGGTGCATAGTACTAGCAACCGGCGTATTATTTCCAATAAAATATCAATCAATCTATCTGCCTAGCCTTTTTCCAACTATATTGGGGTCAGCATTTTACATGGAGCGACTGCCTATCTGACCTCCACAACCCAGTGACTGGGTAATACGATATCCCTTGGTAAGACTGGTTGTCAGACTTTCGGGCTTCTGACGACCCGTAACGACTGTCAAAGATCCACGAATGACAGCCGGGACCAACGGTTTAACGTGCTTTCCGAGGCACGGAGGAGTCTCGGTATGTAAAGATGGTCACCCATCACGGACCAACCGCGGCAAGCGTAGCTTAACCTTATGGATCGACCCGTGCGGCTGTTATTACTTAGCCACGAGCTCCTCTCAACAACAATAAAATATATACATGTAGTGTAAACAGCGGCAACCTCTTAAGGGATCATTGTACTCATCACTATGAACAACTTTTACTGTGAGACCAAACCTCAAATCGCGAAAAAAAATCTGCTGTTCCCTACATTTTGACGAATTATGCGAACATAAATGTACTGAACAGCTTTTTTTTGCGATTTCAAGTTTGGTCCCATAGTAAAAGTTGTTCATAATGATGAGTATAATGACCCCTTAAAAGATTGCCACTGTTTACACGACTTACATTCGATATAACCAGGATAAGTTTTTAAACAGTGCGCAAATTTTCACAGTGTCTCCATGAATATATGAACTATTATTTATTTATATATACTTTATTGTAAAATATTTGATTTTAAAAGAGTGTCCGTGGAGTTTCTTGCCCGTTCTTCTCCATAGGATCTACGTTTTGGAATGGGCAATCTAGCTTCATTTTTCTGACTGACCGACCCAAGACCGACCCTTTGACAATTCAAAAGTGCCTGTAATTGGTTTATTTGAAATAAATGCTTTGAGTTTGAGTTTGTACACCACAAAAATACATAACAAAAGAAAACATAATATACACTACAAAACATACAATGGGCGGCTTTATCGCTTTCCGCGATCTCTTCCAGGCAACCTTAGGATGGACAGTGATTTATTACGATATAAAATGGGGCTGTTGTTGGTGCAAATAGTAAATACCAACTTATACAATATTAAACTAAAATAGATACATACATATCCTAAATAATAGATACATAAATACATACATACTAAATATTTAAGCAACGAAAATTAATGAAGACTAAAGATGTTTAATTTAACAGTTATGAGAACTTTTACTATGGGACCAAACCTGAAATCGCGAAAAAAAAATCAGCTGCTCCCTACATTTTGACGAGATTGGTGTAGATAAATGTACTGAACAGCTGTTTTTTTTTTTTTCGCGATTTCAGAGTAAGTCCCATAGTGAAAGTTGTTCATATTCATGGGTAGAACACCCTGGAAAAATTTGCACACTCAATGACCCCTTAAAAATGTTGCGCTTTATTTAAGGGACACCTTGTACATGTCTCTTATATGACAAATTCCCAGCTGAGAGGTAACTAACCATGTAGCTATGCGGTTCACCCACGGCCGCACATATCCGGGTTCGAGTCTGTGTTGAGCAAAATAGGGGTAATAAATATTTAGTACTTAATTACTTGTAGGTCATAATGTGACAGTATCATCTTTTTAAAGAATGTTATGAATGAGATATCGCATTAATCATTGGTAATAATGGATGGAATGGATAAAAAATGATAAAATTAGATATTACTAGTATTTTAATCGTTTACAAATATCCTTATTTAAATGTCAATCTTGATTGTTTATTTTTATTGACTTTATTTTGCGATAACAATAAAATGCACTTTATTATGTATACCATTAAGCCGTTGATCCCAGCTTCTTTCGTGGATCTTTGACAGTCGTGCAGTCGCTCCATGTAAAATACTGGTATTCAGCTGCATCCGTTTAGACTAAAAACCGACCCCAACATAGTTGGGAAAGGCTAGGCAGATTGATTGGATTAGGGGTGCATCGATACGCCATTCTGCCGATACAATACTCTTATAAAAAAAATATCGGCGATACCGTTCCCTACCAGCTTATTCAATTTAAATGAAGATAAAGTTCGGTTAATTTATTTAAATGAATACAAAAAATTTGATATCTACTTACAGACTTAGAATGAGATTATTAGTTATTAATAATTAAAGCTAACAGTGTTAGTAATCAAAATTAATATAGAAAACGAAACACCGCGCGTATTTACATTACTTTTTAGGGTTCCGTACCAAAATGTTAAAAAGGAACCCTTATGGTGCGACTCAGTCTGTCTGTCTGCACAGCTGGATATCTCAAGAACTACTAATGCTATCAACTTGAAATACGGAACAGTTTTCGTTTGCCTAACTAAAATAAGAAAGAAATAAAAATACTTATTTATAATTTTTTTGCAACAGGGACTGAAAGGGGGTCTTAATAATTCGAAGTGGGGCTACTAGGGCATGTGGGGTATCATATGAAAGAGCGCTGTTTGCACATTCTCAAACAATTTTTTTCTTTTTTTTTTAATTAAAAAAAATACCGTTCCCCCCTTATCTCCGAAGTTTGCAAAGAGAAAAATCTGAAATTATTATATGTGATAGTGAAGTATGTGCAAAGATCACAGAAAAAACAAAATGTTGTCTCTAACTAGCACACTTTTTCAGAAATTGGAACGGAACCCTGGGTGCGCGACTCGCTCTTGACCGGTTTTTTTAATACATGAGAAAGGTATCGTTGTACCGGCCATAAAAATATCACCGATGCCAATATATCGGCAAACCCGAAGTTTCGCCGATATAGAGGTATCGGATGCACCCTTAGAAATAATATACCTCTGCTTTCTAATCCGGAAAATATACACGTGATTTAATGTTATGTAATACTTATGTAAAAGCTATTATTATTTACAACAGAGGAATCGAAGCGCATTATTCTCAAGGTTCTTGAAGACATTAAAATGTTTTAAATTTCAACTGTTGACCCCTGTTCACATTTAATTCAAATATAGGTATAGACACTTTAAATAAACACACCCACACACACTTAAGAGGAAATGTGGGTGCTCTTTTCTCCATACAAAAAGACACAAACGCTCTCGCCTGTTTTCTTTCTGGTTAATGACCATAAAGCAATGATTTTTTACAGAAATATAAATATCAGTTACTTGTTTGCCCCTGTTTTCCTTTTTGATGATATATTATTTTTATAAGAACTAGAACCCTCCAAAAATGCTCAAAATTGCCTATTCAGACCGCTGTCAACAGACGCCTAGTGTACCAATTTGACAACTATTAACGAAAAAAGAAAAACATAGGGGCATAGTATATATCCTTCTTATTCAGTTTATGAAATATCTTTTGAATTGGTCCAATATTGGAGGAGGAAATAGGTGAGAGCCAAACCTCGAAATGTGACTTTTTACATAGGCTATTTAGTCGGATCTGCAGTTGTCCTTATCGCACGAATTCGAGGGCGGAGCGCTCGCAGAGCGACAGCAATACCTTCTTAAAATACCTAATTTTCAAAAGTCTGGCCACCCGCCTTTCCTCTTAAGAGCACATACTACCTCAGCTTTTTATCTCGCTCGCACGATACTGCTCGCAGACTGAGTGAGAGCGAGACTATGTGCGGTGCTGGGTGCCGATAGTTTAGGTAAGTGCTTTTTACCGTGAAAACAATGGTAATTAAAAAAAAATTAAAAACATAAGACCTGCTATAAAGTTATGCTGATCTAATTTGAAGTACTTTTTGAATACCAGCGGTTTATTATTCGGTTTGGATGTAACTTTGGATTTTTAGGGTTCCGTGCCAAAATGGTAAAAAAGAAACCCTTATGGTGTGACTCAGTCTGTCTGTCTGTCTGTCTGTCACAGCTGGATATCTCAAGAACTACTAATGCTGTCAACTTGAAATTTGGAACAGTTTTAGATGATGTTTACCCAACTATTTTTCAAATGAGAAAGAAATAAAACTATTTATATTTTTTTTGCAACAGGGACTGAAAGGGGGACTTAAACATTTAAAGTGGGGTTACTAGGGCATGTGGGGTATCATATGAAAGAACGCTGTTTGCACATTCTCAAACTATTTTTAATTTTTTTTAGGCCACATAGTTTTCGACTTTTGATGAAAAATGTAAAAAAAAATACCGTTCCCCCCCCTTATCTCCGAAGTTTGCAAAGAGAAAAATCTGAAATTATTCTATGTCATAGAAGTTTATGTAAAAATTACAGGAAAAATAAAACGATATCTCTAAGTAGCACACTTTTTCAGAAATCGGAACGGAACCCTCGGTGCGCGAGTGCGACTCGCTCTTGACCGGTTTTTATTTTTCTATCAATTGTTTTTTATGGAATCGTGTTTTCATCAAACATAGTACTTAACAATGATATTATATAATAAAGAGGTAAATTTGCCACTAGCGCGCGCAAATTGTTGCAGACAAATTCAGACAATTGTTGTAATTTGATTTAGTCGGCTAGTAGCAGCGAGCGAAATACCAAGCTATCTCTTTCTGTATCATACTATAGAAGACCGAAAGTCTGACAACCAGCCTTACCAAGGGGTATCGTGTTACCCAGTTACTGAGTTGTGGAGGTCAGATAGGCATTCGCTCCATGTAAAATACTGGTATTCAGCTGCATGAGATTAGACTGGAAGCCGACCCCAACATAGTCGGGAAAAGGCTAGGCAGATTGATTGCTCTCAAAACGGTGAAGGAATCCGGCATGTCCTGGAACCGAGAATTTGAAGACATGTGACATCTACCAACCCGCACTGGGCCCGCGGGGTGGATTACGGCCCACTCTCTCTCACAGAGAGGAGGCCTGTGTCCCAGCAGTGGGAACATTATAGGCTGATTATATTACCATTCTTTGCCGTCGGGTAAAAATCAAGAGTGTTGATCTGACATACTTTTAATTACAAATTGATCATTAGTAACTTCCTATTACGATAAAAAGTTGATTAATACAAAAAAAATCAAAGCTAATTTTATTACTGTGTTATTGCAATTAGATTACTTTAGTTATTTATGCAACTGACGTATAATAAGGGGTATTAAAACACGAATGTGGATGTGTGGTGTTGGGATGTGGGTGTGTGGTATCACATGAGTGTTTTAATACCTAATTATGTACAGTTGCATACAAGACTTTATCTACATCCATGTTATGAATCCTCTATAAAAGGTTCTGAAACAGTTTTTTGCAATACTAATACTCGTATCGAACATGGCGGCCAACGTCATAGTATACGGCGTGAATTTGAATAAGTTCTTTTTTTAAATTACGGCGCTGTTGTAGTGAAACGCGCATGCATTAAAATGTTCTTTTTTTGAAAACGAGTTGCATTATGAAATTCAGTACAACATTAAAACACCCGTTTGGATGCTATTATGGTTACCATGGTTACTATGACACGGGCTGTTTTAGTGTTGGCAATAAGCCAACTGTTTCAGAAACTTTTATAGAGGATTTATAGCATGGGTGTAGATAAAAGTACTTATACGTGTAAGAGTAAAATATTACCAACCTATAAAGGCCCCCGCAGACAGGCACGACACGACAGTGCTATGGGAGGTTTATGTTTTGCAAATAATTTTATTAGAAGGTAATCCCATTGAAACCTATCCATACTAAACTATATACTTTATACTTATATACTATTATACTATATATACTATCCATACTAATATTATAAATGCGAAAGTAACTCTGTCTGTCTGTCTGTCTGTTACGCTTTCACGTAAAAACGGCTGAACCGATTTTGACGAAATTTGGTACAGAGATAGAACAGAAAAAGAAAAAGAAAAGAAAAAGGAAGAAAAGGACATAGGCTAAATTATATCGCGAAAAAAGGCTATGGAGGCGCGATATAACCGAATTCCACGCGGGCGAAGCCGCGGGCAGAAAGCTAGTATTACTATATTTAATATTATAAATTCGAAAGTAACTCTGTCTGTCTGTCTGTTACCTTTTCACGCCTAAACCACTGAACGGATTTCGATAAAATTTGGCAAGGCTATACAGGGTGTCCCGTAAATAATGGATAATCTCTTAAGGGGTCATTGTACTCATCATTATGAACAACTTTTACTATGGGACCAAACCTGAAATCGCGAAAAAAAATCAGCTGACCAGTACATTTATCTACATCAAACTCGTCAAAATGTAGGGAGCAGCTGATTTTTTTTTCGCGATTCCAGGTTTGGTCCCATAGTAAAAGTTGTTCATAATGATGAGTACGATGACCCCTTAAGAGATTATCCATTATTTACGGGACACCCTGTAGATGGTATCCTGGGGACGGACATAGGCTCCTTTTTTTTTCAAAATAATACTACAGGGGGTGATATAGGGGATGAAAGTTTGTATGGGAAACCCAGTATTTCTTAAGTTAGGGATATGAAAATTCAAATGTATGCTTTTGGTAGGAAATAAAGAAATATGTGGTTCAGCGTTTTTGAAAAATCATCCCCTAAGGGGGTAAAATAGGGGTTCGTACGGATGTCGATAAAATTTGGCAAGGCTATTATATAGCATCGTGGGGAAGGGCTTAGGCTACTTTTGTCTTAAAAAATAATCCTACAGGGCGTGCTATAGGGGATGAAAGTTTGTATGCGAACCCAGCATTAGTTTATGATTTCGGTAGGAAATAAAGAAATATGTGGTTCTTTTTGAAAAATCATCCTCTAATTGTGTCAAATAGGGGTTGATTTTAAAATTCACAAAAGTGCACGGATTTCAATAAAATTTGGCAAGGCTATAGCTAGCATCCTGGGAAAGGAAAAAGGCTACTTTTTGTCTTAAAACATAATCCTACAGGGGGTGATATAGTGTATGAAAGTTTGTTTGGGAAACCCAGCATTTCTTAAGCTAGGGACATGAAAATTCAATGCTTTTGGTATAAAAATAAAGAAATATGTGGTACAGCGTTTTTTTAAAAATCGTTCCCTACGAGGGAGAGTTTGCACAGTTATATCGGACGGCTCTATGTTTTCCACATGAACATTTCTATGAGATATTTTTCGACATCCACGCGGGCGAAGCCGCGGGCAAAAGTTAGTATAACAATATAAAAAAAATATATATAGAAAAAAAAAATGTCTAAGGCGCCTCTGCGAGTTGGCTTCGGACCCTCGTACGCCTTCCAAAAGTCCGGGACTCCAGGGTCCCGAGATATGTCATTAACAATATAAAAGGCCACCGTCCGCGGGCTTGCGGACGGTGAGTAGCGGGTAGCTCGCCGTCCGGTAAGGACCAGCATTGCGATTCTGTAACCATCTCACCGTGAAAATTTAGGTGAAGTGAGCTGTCAATAGTGTCAATTCCTACCAAAAACAAACTCACTTCACCCAAGTTTTCACGGTGAGACTTTTACAGAATCGACCGGCAGGCCCGAGTCGACGGCGCGTTGTGTTCCACGCGCGCCTCAAAGAGATGTCAGCAAATGATGGGGTCCAATAGGGCCGACGCCGCTGGGGTCGCGGGTTGTTTGAAGAAGATACCGCCGCCCTGGCATAGGCAACTGAAGAAGGAACATGGGTGGGTTTTAGTCAGTAAAAGTCTGACACGCCCTTCCACTCCACCCAGAGCTGTAGAAGTAATTTGATGATTTCCCACCCTCAAAAAAAAAAAAAAAGGCCCTCATGCTCAGAGTAGCGACCGCTAGACCAACCAGGCATGTTATTAAATACAATTTACATAAATATTGAGAAAATATACAGGGCCTAAGTATTAACAGAGGCAATATTTTAAGGGATCATTATACTAATCATTATGAACAACTTTTACTATGGGACCAAACCTCAAATCGCGAAAATATACTCATCATTGTGAACAACTTTTACTATGGGACCAAACCTGAAATAGCGAAAATATAATCATCATTATGAACAACTTTTACTATGGGACCAAACCTGAAATCGCGAAAATATACTCATCATTATGAACAACTTTTACTATGGGACTAAACCTGAAATAGCGAAAATATAATCATCATTATGAACAACTTTTACTATGGGACCAAACCTGAAATCGCGAAAATATACTAAACATTATGAACAACTTTTACTATGGGACCAAACTTGAAATCGCGAAAATATACGTACTCATCACTATGAACAACTTTTACTATGGCACCAAACCCGAAATCGCGAAAATATACTCATCATTATGAACAACTTTTACTATGGGACTAAACCTGAAATAGCGAAAATATAATCATCATTATGAACAACTTTTACTATGGGACCAAACCTGAAATCGCGAAAATATACTAAACATTATGAACAACTTTTACTATGGGACCAAACTTGAAATCGCGAAAATATACGTACTCATCATTATGAACAACTTTTACTATGGCACCAAACCTGAAATCGCGAAAATATACGTACTCATCATTATGAACAACTTTTACTATGGCACCAAACCTGAAATCGCAAAAAAAAATCAGCTGCTCAGTGTGTTTATCTTCGCATAATTCGTAACAACTGTTTTTTTTTCGCGATTTTAGGTTTGGTCCCATAGTAAAAGTTGTTCATTACATCCTGTATATACAAGGCGCCAATACCTATACAAAAGAGACTATTGTCTATGACACATTTAAAATAATTATTAATTTCACCAATAATTTTTAACCACTAAACTAATAAATCAATAAAAAAAAAATAGCAATTTTTTTTTTAGTTTAAAGATGTAGGCAAGGGTTGTCCCTTGCCTACATCTTTACACTACAAAAAAAAAGGAAAAATAAAATGATTCAGCGCTCAGTTCCAAGGCATGTAGTATGAAAACCGAGGTCACGGTAATTTCATAAACAGTTGTATATAAGCGTCCGCCGCATCTTAACTGCGGTTGTTCTTATCCGACGAACGAAAGTGATGTGCCACGAGCGCTAAAAAAAACAGTTAAAATAAAAAAAAAATCTCAATCTGTGATACTCAGTCGTAATAAGCAACGTTCCGTCGTGGTTCATTTCAGTGTGGTGTGGTATTCAGTGTGGAGTGGTTGCCGTGAATTTTTTAATGTGAGTTTTTAAATTTTTTTGCAATTTTTTTTTTTTTTTAAGTTAGTTAAAAAAATTGTGTTTTTTTTTTTTTTGTTGGCTCTAGGGGAGCGCGTTGATGTCTAATGTTTAGGGGTTTGAATTTTTTTGACGTTTTCGAGTTTATGCGGTTTATTGAATTAAATTATATTAGGGTAATAATTTAGTTTTTTTACTTTAGTAAATGAATAGTGAATTAATTTACAATAGGCAATTTAAATAATATTCAGAAATATTTTTGGATTTCTGCTTTAAAATTACGTGTTGGTTTTCACAATATTATTAACGAATAGTCTTTCATAACATTAATAGTTTTAGCTTTTTCATTGCTCAATATTAAATAATAACAACGATAAATAATATGACAGATTTAAATAATATCCTATTTATGCACAACATTAAATAACAAATCTGCAAGAAAATTAAATGTAAAATTAAAAGTTTTTCATGACATTTGTTACAAGAAAAACTAAAACCTATTTACGTAATTATTTCATTTTTTAATGAAATAATGGGCAGCCTTTTGGGCACTTATCCCACTGACAGCGATGTGGATGAATTTTTTGATGCCCTTTGAGCTCTTCCCCCCCTTTTTATTATTATTTATACCTTCTTGTACATAGTATAAATAATACCTTGTATATATATATTTTTTTTTAAATTATTTACAATATTATTTACTTCTTCTTATACTTTTATTTTCTTTATCTGGATTTGTGCCCGGTTAGTGGCAATAGCCTTGCCCCTATTAAATGGGGTTACAAAAAAAAAACTGTAGAATTAAGAGTGTACTATAGATACACCCCTGCCAAACCCTTCGGACAATAGGGGTGCTATTATATTAGGTTACATTATTTACTTGAAGAATACAATATAATATTTAAAACATGAAAAATAAAATGTGGCAAGACAAAAACACTATCTTAATATTTATAATTCTTCTGTACGTGTGTTTGTCACCTAATTCCTCCTAAACGGCTGGACCGATTTGGATGAAATTTTGTGTGTATATTTCAATGGGTTTGAAAACACAATTCAACCCGGTAGATGGCGCTGAAGTCGGGTTCTAGGATGGTTCAGACAGGACAGCGTCTGACGGGTCCGCTAGTATAATATAATTTATGTGCTTGTAAATAAATGCTTTGCTGAAATATTTATAAGTCTTTCAGCACATTTACATCCGTCCGGAATATTCATAAATAATTCATGAGTAATTATATTTTTTTGCATTTAGCGTAGCAATTAAAGAGATTTAAATAATAACTCCTAATTGGTTCAAAGATGATCTAGGTATTTAAGATACTAAGATAATAACAATAATTAACAATCACATTTTTTTTCTATATATTTACATAGCAATTTTTCTTTAAAATGGTCTAACAAAGATCCCTCTTTGTCTTGGGTTGGTCCCGGCTGTCATTCGTAGATCTTTAACAGTCGTTACGGGTAGTTAGAAGCCTGAAAGTCTGACAACCAGTCTTACCAAGGGGTATCGTATTACCCAGTAACTGGGTCGTGGAGGTCAGATAAGCAGTAGCTCCATGTACAATACTGATACTGCATCCGGTTAGACTGGAAGTTGACCCCTACATAGTTAGGAAAAGGCTAGGCAGATTGATTGAGTCTACCAAATTTGCATAGATAAAAAATAATGTTTTGAGAACCACACCCTAATTCATTAGCCAATTTTAAAATCAATATTATTACAAAAAACCGCACGTTTTCAGAATAGGTATAATTTAGCAAATTAATAATATTGATAACATCAATTATTTAAATAAACTCAATCAATGTAAAATAGAGATTAGAATTAAGGACAAAAAATATCGACAAACGATTTAATTCCTAAAACTTATGAACGTAAACGAAACAAAAGTTCTGTAGTTACTGCCTAACCTAGAAGGCGTAATTTTATATAGGTATATATCGCACACCTAGATTTAAACTGAGACAACTCAAAAAAAGTCATTTTTCAGGAGACGATAAAAACTTAGGTATATCTGCATTTTTTGTTAGGGAAGTTATACAATTTAATTTGATTCTAGATAATCAATAGCTTGTAAAATGTCACTGTACATAAACTGGGGCTAAAACTCAATAATTTTTATTGATAATCACTGTTTTTCAAACATAACTCAAAATTAACGATTTTTGAGTTGTCTCAGTTTAGATCTAGGTGTGCGACATGTAAAAAACATATTCAAATTACGTGACGTCTTTACAAAAAACTATAATAGTGTTTAAAATTATTCTGCTCACATAGAACATTTAACTTGTAGACACTTATTAAAACACTAGTGTTAAATAATGCAGATATATACGAAGTAACATTAGGATTTCCCCAAGTTTAGAAACGAAGAGTCATCTTTAAGATTCTGTGCCTGGCAACATAATATAGCGCTTGTTTTGTTCTTAGGGGAAGGTAGAGAGAGATGTATTTCACATACATTCACATTTTGAGGCTTATCACAAAATGGCATCTTGACAGTTTAGATGTATTTAAAGCATGGCGACGCATCACATTATGTAGTAATTTTAAAGTTTTAATTACGTTTATATTGAGTGTATTTTTTTTTTTGTAAGATGTTTATTTAATGTAAAAATTTCGCCAATCATGATATTAATTCCCAAAAAATTGGAAAGAATGGATTTTTCAATTTTTATTTTCTTAAAAACCTAATAAACTCACGTCTTCTCCCCATGAGGGTAGGCAGAAACTACAGAACGCTCCTGCTACGATCCTTACATACTGCTTTGGCCTCGTTGACGTTCCTACATCTGCTCACACGCACGCCGGTAGCGAGTACTACGCACCTGACCTTTCTGAAGAGCATCACCAATAAGGTCACTATAAGTCTTCCTAGGGCGTCCCCTACAGTTTCCACTCACATCTGCCTTGTAAATAAATACCTTTTGTAAGTCCTATTTTGGAATATTACGAACATTTTAAAATAAAAAACCGGTCAAGTGACTGTCAAAACACGCACAATGAAGGGTTCCGTTGTTGAAAAGAATTTATTCCAAAAACAAACTTAAGTAACAATTGTACCTACCTAGTTAAAAAACTAGAAAACCCACAAAAAAAATGTATGCAATAAAATTACAAATTAACGATTTTTTTCTTTACTTTACCTTGCTTCTTGCCAAATTTCATGATTCTAGGACAAAGGGAAGTACCCTATAGGTTTTGATTTACTTGCGAATATCAAAGTAAGTCGCATAAATGGCCGTATTTTTTTACTGCGTTTACCTAGAAGCTTGATTTTTTTAGAGCTCCAAGGGACCATGGACCTACGTATTTGATATTAATTTCAAATTGATACCCCTACGCGATCCTGAGAAAAATGGTCTTCCTATAAAGGTTCCGTTTTTTCCTTTTGAGATACGGAACCCTAAAAATATCCAAATCGGTCTAGCCGTTCTTAAGTGATGCCTCACCAACGAACAGCATTTCAATTTATTAACACAGACTATTGTATTTCACCATTTTATTTCACATTTGACATCGTGATCTCACTTTTAGAATCAGCCTATATAAAATCATGTAGGTACCATTGTCAACTTTTTAAAAATTGCGCAAAACTTAACCTCTACTCTTATTAACACTTTTACTACAAAAGAAACTTGTTAACTGTTAAGGAATTTAACTGTTACAACATCTGTCAATACGACTATGTGAACTACGCTTTGTTAACTTCTTCTAACTGAACAGACAGGTGTTCTGCTGGGCAGTTTGTTGCGCCACTTCTTCTTTCCAGCTAAAGCACTAGGAAGTGGTGAACGACGGGCGTTTTGTGGGGACTGTCTGACTGTCATTTTGACATTTAAAAAATACTGATTCTCAGCCTAATTTAATGTCAAACTCAAACTCAAAGCATTTATTTCTAAAAAACTAATTACAGGCACTTTTGAATTATTAAGGGGTCGGTCAGTCAGAAAGATGAAGCTAGTTGGCCATTCCAAAGCGTAGTAGATCCCTATGGAGAAGAACGGGCAAGAAACTCCACGGACACTCTTTTAAATCAAAATATGGTTATAAAATTGAATACATGACTTTTGATTTTGAATTACTCCAAGTCTTCATGACTGACCAGCCACTGATCAGCCTGATCTCCATATCATCTACCTATACAGGTTGTATCTGAAAGGTGTGGTGGTACAGATCATTGGTCAGTGGATGGGACCATCTTTACATACCGAGACTCCTCCGTGCCTCGGAAAACACGGTTTCGGCTGTCATTCGTGGATCTTTGACAGCCGTTGCGGGTCGTCAGAAGCCCGAAAGTCTGACAACCAGTCTTACCAAGGGGTGTCGTATTACCTAGTTACTGGGTTGTGGAGGTCAGATAGGCCGTCGCTCCATGTAAAATGCGGTCAGCTTGAGAAAAGGCTAGGCAGATTGATTGCTTTTGATGGTACATCGTAATCGCGAGAAAATTATCAGCTGTCCCATAAAAAACTTCAATACCTACTCGTCCCAAGTGTATGGGACATCTGATAATTTATTCTCGATTACGATGTTGGTCCCATGGAGACAGTTGTTCAGTTTGATGGTCTATACCTTTCTGATAAACCATGTATTACATAGTGCATGTGGTGTTAACCTTTAATTAATTTTTGCACGTGCAAATGTTACCGTAGTCATTAAGTTCAGAAATGTATGTAGTTGTAAAAAATTGTTGGTTGACCTAAAATAAATAAATAAATAAATAATAATAAATAAATAAATAGAACCATTGAAATATTTTTTTTTTATGTCACAACAAAATATTTATTTAAATATTTAGATTTACAATCAAATCAAATCATTTATTCGTTTACAATATATACAAGCTAACACTAATATATTTAAAATAATTAATATTACCCACTAGTAATTAAGGATGTAATTCCATAACCACTTCATGTACTTATTAGTTAATCGGCATACTTAATAACCAAATATTAATTAATTTCTCGAGCCTATTTCGAATCATGTTTTTTATTGATCCGGCTTTGCTAATCCTTGGACTTGTAGGTCGTAGGTTCGAACCCAGACAGGCGCTTTACTTTGTGTAAATAATTTCACCACCACTGCTCTCAAAACGGTGAAGGAAAACATCGTGAGGAAACCGGCATGTCCTAGAACCAAACATTCGAAGACATGTGACATCTACCAACCCGCACTGGGCCCGCGTGGTGGATTACTGCCCACTCCTTCTCACAGAGAGGAGGCCTGTGTCCCAGCAGTGGAAGCAGTAAGCTCATTATGCTAACACATCCTAGATGGATGTGACCTAGAGGTATTAGAGTTTTAAAAGACAGAGTTAACTGCTTATCATCAACTGGGTCATCATTCTCCTGCCCTTATCCCAATGTACGTGGGGCCGGCGCACCCTGTCTTTTTCTTCCATACTTCTCTATTAGTCGTCATCTCGGTAGTCACCCCCTTTCTAGCCATGTCATCTTTCACACAGTCCATCCATCGTTTCTTTGGTCTTCCCCTACTCGTATACATGGTGTTCCTGGAAGTATGGACCAAATCGAAAAGGGGCGTAGGCAAGGACATTTCCAAACTTTTTAAACCTGAGATTTTTTTTTTTAAATCGCTCGAAAATTAAGTAACATTTTTGCCAGACCGAACCCTTTGCAGTAAACATTCTCAGGGTTAAAATGTTAGGAAATGACCTTGCCCACGTCCCTATTCGATTTGATCAATACTTCCAGGGACAGCCTGTATTGTTACTGTAAATTTAAAGTGGGGCTACTAGGGCATGTGAGGTATCATATGAAAGAGCGCTGTTTGCACATTCTCAAACTATTTTTAATTTTTTTTTAGGCCGCATAGTTTTCGACTTTTGATGAAAAATGTAAAAAAAAATACCGTTCCCCCCCCCTTATCTCCGAAGTTTGCAAAGAGAAAAATCAGAAATTATTCTAAGTGATAGAAATTTATGTAAAGATTAGAGGAAAAATAAAACGATGTATCTAAGTAGCACACTTTTTCAGAAATCGGAACGGAACCTTCGGTGCGCGAGTCCGATTCGCTCTTGACCGGTTTTTTTAAGTCCCATATAATAAGGGGCGAGACGACTATTACCATCAACCGGGCACAATTACCAGGACCTCAAGCTCAGCAATCAACGAGACAGTCAACAGAAAAAATCTTACATAAAAATCTTATTTTTCAATGTTTAATCTGAGTCAAAGGAATGCGTATTACGCAACATCTGACGTCAAGGCGGATACATCGCGACCAAGTATGTAAATACACAAAACACCATCTTCTTTTAGTCGCTAAAAACAGTCAAATGCATTCTTCTTTAGCTATACATAATTATTATAAATTAAAGTCGTGTCTGTCTGTTTGACCACGTTGTTCTGCATCAAAATCCATTGCATAGTTTATAACTATGCAATGGATTTTGATGCAGTTTTTACTATCACTTAGATAATTTACTCCGGAAGGGTTTTTGTATTACATTTATACATTATGTAGTAATAAATGAGCTATATTTGTATATAAATTTGTAATCACGTTCTCGAAAACGGCGAATTTCGATGAAACTTGCAATAAAGAGGTTTACGGGGGCGAAAAATCGATCTAGCTAAGTCTTATTTCTGATGGGTGACCATCTTTACATACCGAGACTCCGCCGTGCCTCGGAAAGCACGTTAAGCCGTTGGTCCCGGCTGTCATTCGTGGACCTTTGACAGTCGTTGCGGGTCGTCAGAAGACCGAAAGTCTGACAACCAGTCTTACCAAGGCGTATCGTATTACCCAGTTAATGGGTTGTGGAGATCAGATAGGCAGTCGCTCCATGTAAAATACTGGTATTCAGCTGCATCCGGTTAGACTGGAAACCGACCCCAACATAGTTGGAAAAAGGCTAGGCAGATTGATTACAGTAAAGAAATGTCGATGGTTGGTCGTCGTAAAAACCGTGCGAAGCAGGGTCGAATCGCTAGTATATCCTAACTAATATTATAAATGTGAAAGTGAGTTTGTTTGTCACGCTTTCACAGCAAAACGGCTGAACTGATTTTGATGAAATTTGGTACGGGGATACTTTGAACCCTGAGAAAGAACAAAGGCTACTTTTTATCGACTTAAAACACGGGCGGGCCACGGGCGGAAGCTAGTAATACTATAAAAGCAAAAGCTCTGTCTGTTACCTTTTCACGCCTTAACGGCTGAACGGATTTTGATAAAATCTAGCACACAGGTAAACCATGACCATAATGACTAGGACATAGAATACTTTTTATCCATATCGTCGCT
Source organism: Cosmia trapezina (assembly GCA_905163495.3). NCBI lineage: Eukaryota > Metazoa > Arthropoda > Insecta > Lepidoptera > Noctuidae > Cosmia > Cosmia trapezina. The sequence goes on from LR991049.1 coordinate 12,708,840, forward strand.
AATCTGACTAAGTGACGTAACTGATTCGAAGCATATTATTTTACAGGGCAAACTATTTTTACTTTTGTTTTTAAACTGTAGATAGGTATAACGGTCTCGATTTTTGCATTAAGTATCATGGGAACTGTAAGGCATACAGATACGCCGATTAGACAGATCGATTCGACTTGGAAAATGTATCAAATAGGTACTATAGTTAGGTCGGCTTAGTCCAAAATGTCAGATACGATAATTAGATTAGCGACGATATAATGTCCGAGTTCCACGCGGACTAAGCCGTGGGCCGAAGCTAGTGTAGCTATATTATAATGTATTCATTTAGGATTGCCCCCGTTTTGAGTCTAGAACGGTTCGGTACCCTAGTTTTTTTAATGTGGCTACATTTTGAGATGGGCAGGCCAATTTACATGTTATTATGGTCAAACGTTTTCGGTGCAATGTCGTTTGTGTAATTTATTATGTTAATTAAATTAGACTTTTTATTTATACAGGGTGTCCCTGGAAGTATGTATAAAATCGAATAGGGACGTGGGCAAGGTCATTTTCAAACTTTATAACCCTGAGAATGTCGGTGCAATTTTTTGCGGTTCAAAAGTTACGACCAATTTTTGTTTTTTTCTATCACTTCGCATAGTGCTCAATGAAAAAACTTTTTTCAGGACTTTGTATAAGAGTGGGCCTTTCTTGTGGTAATACTTTTACGCAGCTATAAAACATGTGTTCAATAGGAAAAAAACATTTACTGCAAAGGGTTCGGTCTGGCAAAAATTTTACTCAATTTTCGAGCTATTTTCAAAAAAAAAATTGCTACGACTTCATAGGTGTAGTGGAGGGCAAGCACTTGATTAGCCTATAATGTTCCCACTGCTGGGACATAGGCCTCCTCTCAGAGAGAGGGAGTGGTGTGTAATTCACCATCCACGCCTATAAAATATGACTTTGTAACTTTAGTGGTACAATGTACCTAATATACAACATTTTACACTAAACCTCTTAAGCGGTCATTGTACTCATTATTTCGAACAACTTTTATTAAGGGACCAAACCTGAAATCGCGAAAAAAAAAATCAGCTGTTCAGTACATTTTGACGAGTTTGATGTAGATAAATGTAGGTATAGGTACTGAACAGCTGACTTTTTTTTCGCGATTTCAGGTTTGGTCCCATAATAAAAGTTGTTCAAAATGATGAGCACAATGACCCCTTAAGAGATTTAGTCTAAACAAAAAATAATGTTGTATATGTCTGCTCACCCCCTTCTTGTAATAAAATGATAGTTCATACATGTACTGTCGTGCGGTGTGTAGCTAGACTTTATTATCAGCTGTAGGTATACTTTCGTAAGCGGTTGTGAAATGTACCGGCTCGTCCGCCATTTTGACAACGTGATCAATAGTGATGTGTCGATAACTCTATAAACGATACAAATTATTTTCACGCTCGATAATGTCAAGTTATATTTATGTCATGCAACCCTAGCGTAAAGTAAGTCACTATAGTCATTATACAGGCTGTAAGTGTAAACAGTGGCAATATTTTTAAGGGTCATTGTACTCATCATTATGAACAACTTTTAGTATGGGACCTGAAATCGCGAAGAAAAATCAGTTGTTCCCTACATTTTGACGAATTTAATGTAGATAAATGTACTGAACAGCCGATTTTTTTTTTTCACGATTTCAGGTTTGGCCTCATAGTAAAAGTTGTTCATAATGACCCTTTAAGAGGAAAACAGCCAATAATATTTCACCCCGTATTTATGTCATGCAACCCTTACATAAAGAAAGTCATTACAGCTGTTTGAAAGCTGGTTGCAAAGCCTTAAAGGGCTGATCGTTGACACCATTTAGATAATTTTGAGCCATACATTACTTACACGAAGTATGCTTTTTTTATTTTAACTGCTAACTTTTAGTTAAAAATAACATACCAACTTTAACTGGGGCAAAAATAAAAAAATCATACTTCGTATGAGACATGTATGGCTCAAAATGCTCTAAATAATATCAACTATCACCCCCTTAAGGCTTTGCACCCAGCTTCCAAATATCCTGTATAATGACTTAAATTGAGTGCAATATTATTGCCCGGGTTGACCATTGGGTACTGAATTTCATTATAACCCGCTGGTCAATAATGTGATTTGAATTTAGAACTTCAACCAAAAAAGCTTATTCGATAATCGAATTGCATTAGTGTCGAATAATATGAAGGTGACATCGTATTAGGCGAATATAGCGCCCGTGAGATAAGACACTGCTTTATCCCCTAGGTGTTATAATCTACCATTACTTTATTTACTGTATGTCTTTTAAGCTCACATGTATTTTGAGAATGTAGTTGATCTGTGAATGTTTGAGGTGCCGCTTCTAATTGAATAAAAAAGTTACCTAATAGTCGCTTCTTGCCATGTTTGGGCTACGCAACCAAGTTTAGGGTTCGGCTTGTAAATTAGGCACCAGTTTTACTTTATCAATGTCATATTATGTAGGATACTCTACTAAGTTTAATATTTTTATTATTTTACTAGCTGACCCGACAGACGTTGTCCTGTCCCAATTTCAATATTCCCATATAAAATCCACTTTCACTTTTCCAGAATTTTCCAATTTTCCCGGCAACTTTTCCAATTTTTCTCATCGTTTAAACCTTTCCTGGACTACGTCAAACATTTCAAAACCAAAATCAACTAAATCGGCCCAGCCGTTCTTGAGTTATAAAATTACAACGAAAAGTGGCATTGATTTTTATAGATATAGATAACTTGGTTATTGACCAATAACCTCTTAAGGGGTCACTGTACTCATCATTATGAACAACTTTTACTATAGTACCAAACCTGAAATCCCAAAAAAGAAATCTGCTGTTCATTTTATTTTATCTAAGGACTAGCTTCTGCCCGCGACTTCGTCCGCGTTAAATTTCTTGTACCCCCCACCCACCAACCCCGACGCATCGCATCGCAATGCCTGCCCGTGCTATTACTTCGCGCACGGCTCCTAAGGGCCATAGCGTGATGTTAAATAGACTATATCCTTCCGCATCGCCTGCATGCGCTATTACTTCGCGCTCGGCTCCTAAGGGCCCTGGCGTGATGTTAAATATACTATATCCTTCCGCATCGCCTGCCCGCGCTATTACTTCGTGCTCGGCTCCTAAGGGCCCTAGCGTGATGTTAAATAGCCTATAACCTTCCGTATCGCCTGCCCGCGCTATTACTTCGCGCTCGGCTCCTAAGGGCCCTAGCGTAATGTTAAATAGCCTATATCCTTCCGCATCGCCTGCCCGCGCTATTACTTCGCGCTCGGCTCCTAAGGGCCCTAGCGTGATGTCAAAAAGCCTATATCCTTCTCCATCGCCTGCCCGCGCTATTACTTCGCGCTCGGCTCCTAAGGGCCCTAGCGTGATGTTAAATAGCCTATATCCTTCCGCATCGCCTGCCCACGCTATTACTTTGCGCTCGGCTCCTAAGGGTCTTAGCGTGATGTTAAATAGCCTATATCCTTCCGCATCGCCTGCCCGCGCTATTACTTCGCGCTCGGCTCCTAACGGCCCTAGCGTGATTTTAAATAGCCTATATCCTTCCCCATCGCCTGCCCGCGCTATTACTTCGCGCTCGGCTCCTAAGGGGCCTAGCGTGATGTTAAATAGCCTATATACTTCCGCATCGCCTGCCCGCGCTATTACTTCGCGCTCGGCTCCTAAGGGCCCTAGCGTGATGTTAAATAGCCTATAGCCCTCCTCAAGAACTGGGTTATAAAATGCAAAAAGATTTTTTCAAATCCGACAGGGGTAGTTCCAGAGATAGCGCGTTCAAACAAACTAACAAAAAAAAACCGGTCAAGAGCGAGTCGGACTCGCGCACCGAGGGTTCCGTTCCGATTTCTGCAAAAGTGTGCTATTTAGAGACATCGTTTTTTTTTTCCTGTTATCTTTACATAAACTTGCATCACATAGAATAATTTCAGATTTTTCTCTTTGCAAACTTCGGAGATAAGGGGGGGGGGAACGGTATTTTTTTTTACATTTTTCATCAAAAGTCGAACACTGTGCGGCCTAAAAAAAATAAAAACAAGTTTGAGAATGCGCAAACAGCGCTCTTTCATATGATACCCCACATGACCTAGTAGCCCAACTTTAAATTTTTAAGACCCCCTTTCAGCCCATGTTGCAAAAAAAATACATATAGTTTTATTTGTTTCTTATTTGCAAAATAGTTGGGTAAATATTATCTAAAACTGTTCCAAATTTCAAGTTGATAGCATTAGTAGTTCTTGAGATATCCAGCTGTGACAGACAGAGAGACAGACAGACAGACTGAGTCACACCATAAGGGTTCCTTTTTTACCATTTTGGTACGGAACCCTAAAAACAAACTCTTCCGCTGTATTCCACCGACATTTTGCACAACGCCATCTATGGGTAAATTGATAAAACGTCCGCTCTAAACATGTTTGCTCAAGAGGAACCGGTATGAATTAAAGTTATTTTGCGTTTTAGTAATTTTATATTATCTCCGAAACTGTATGACCAATTGCCATACTGTAAAGGCCAAATCTTATCTCCATGATGTCCTTGTGATCATAAAATATCTTATTTTGCTAAGGATTAATGTTTTGTTGTTTAAATAATCATCCAAACGTAAGTATGTCTAAAAAATACTTTTTTAAAACAATAAAAGATGTATAAAAGATAAAATATAAAAGATAGAAATATGGTGTCGCGGACTTTTTTGTAGAATTATTTAAGACGGACCAAACTGCCATACATTGTTATCAATTATAAACAACCGTTTAGGCAGCGCATCCAAAAAAGTCTGTTTAAAGAGGTATTTCTTTCCGACTTGTTAGACAAAACTTGTGATAGCTCGGCTAATATGCATGATATAAATATAATTTATAGCCTATAGCACTCAGGAATAATGTAGCTTTCTACCAGTGAAAAAATTTTTAGAATTGGATCATTAGTTCCGGAGATTACCCCCTACATACAAACTTACAAACTTACAAACTTACATACAAATTTTACCTCTTTATAATATTAGTATAGATGTACATCGAACTCGTCAAAATGTAGGGAGCAGCAGATTTTTTTTCGCGATTTCAGGTTTGGTCCCATAATAAAAGTTGTTCATAATGATGAGTACAGTAACCCCTTAAGAGGATATTGACCATTAACCCTGTATATATATTTGTACGTCTTACCAAGGGGTATCGTGTTACCCAGTAGGTGGGTTGTGGAGGTCATAACAGGCAGTTGCTCCATGTAAAATACTGGTATTTAGTTGCTGGAAGCCCAAATATGATTGGAATAAGGCTAAGTCTACAAAAATGTTTTTGCTACTAATCCCATCAAACGTACAAAAAAACACGTGACATATGTTTTATGAATATCCCTATATGGAAACGTCGTTAATGTACATTATATATTTATTATAATAAATAATATATTTAAATAAAGCAACCACTCAACATCCTATGATATAAATCATATTGTTATTGTCAATTATCAACCGAACACCAAATTTGTTGAAACGTTTAGAATCGTAGATAATAATATATTATTATTTTTAGGAGTTCCGTATACAAAAATGGTGTATCGTTTTTTGATTTTTTAATTTACATGCTTTTGAGATGTTGGTTGGTATTAGCGTGGGAATGATGCAAAAAAAAATAGCTTGAATATTTATCTGAATGTAATATAATCAGCCATATGTAATACATGTTATTTTTTTTAAACAGTAGCCTTGTGTGTGTCCTTCCCCAAAGTTCAAAGTATTCCCATACCAAATTTCATCAAAATCGGTCCACCCGTTTAGACAGGAAAGCGTAATAAAAAAAAACAAACAATCTCACATTCGCATTTGTAATATTAATTTTGATACACTTTTAACTACAATATATCCTTATAAACATGATATTACGATTTAAAAAATATATTACGGGTCCCTAAACCTAGGTTTACATTATTACAAGTTATGCAAATAAAAACTAATAATATTGACACCTGTCCTTCCAAACTGGTTGCTTCTCCGTGTTGCTACGACAATATATTATGTATATTATATTAATAAAACAAATATATACAGCGTGGATTAGAAATATATGTTCTGTGGTACCGACCAACAAACTGAACAACTTTATTCATGGGACAGACATCGTAATAGCGAAAAAAATATGAATGGGAGAGCTAACAATTTTTTCGCGATTACAATGTTGGTCTCATAAAGAAAGGTTGTTCAGTTTTATGGTCTGTACCGAACCTTTAAAATAATATTTGCACACATTTCTAACACACGCTGTATATTTATAATAAATAAAATATATAAATTATTATTTATCGAATGTATAGAAAACCATTTAAAAAGTGAATATATTAGGGTGACACCTATAACCTCTAGTCGGGAATTATTATTTGTAAATATATATTTTTATAGTGTCTGGTATAATTTGTATTGGTTGGTACTTAAAACTTGTTTTCGTATAGAGTGACATTTTATTTATAATAATGAGTGTAGTATATCTCCGTTACATTATTGTTGAAAGGCCTACACTGTCCTCCCAAACCTATTAACACTATTATTTGAAAATAGTGTAAAAGCCAATTATTTTCAAAAGAGTAACCATGGAGTTTCTTGCCGGCTCTTCTCCATAGGAAACGACCAATTTGGAACCGTGCACCTAGCTTCTGACGTTTCATAAGTACCCATGTAGGTTTATGTGAAATAAAATATTTTAATTTTGACATTTGCCGTGTTAGAGACCATAGTAACACGTATTTTGTAGATTTCAGTGGCGATCAGATTATAAAGAAACAGCCCTGTGACATACGGACGGACAGATATCGGTGGCTTTGACTCCGTTATACTGGATGACTTTCTTTACCATCTTGAACGGAGTAGAAGCCTGTGGCATACGTAGTTTTTTTTTTAATAGCTTCTTTAGACGGAAATTGATCTAAGTATCAATAAATACTACAAATTCGAAGTAAACTTTTTCTACTATAACAATAAAATAAGAAATTTTAAACAAAATTAATAAATCGTTAAATAATATCGAAATTTAAATCTTATGCACCCTGCATTATGTTTTGAATATCGATTTTTTTTATTATTATTTTTTTCAAGACGGTAAAAAAAAGTCATCCGGTAATATCATCTTTCACACAGTCCATCCATCGTTTCTTTGGTCGTCCCCTACTCGTATAACCATCCACATGACGACACGGTTGGCGCAGTGGCTGAGCAATTGACTGCTGCGCAGCATGTCGCGGGTTCGATTCCCGCACGGAACAAATATTTGTACGACCTACAAGTATTTGTTCCGAGTCTGGGTGTTTTTCTATCTATAATATGTATGTATTTACAAAAAAAAAATGTATATAAGTAGTTTATCAGCCATCTCGTTACCATAACACAAGCATTAGGTTGCTTAGCTTGGGACTAGATGGCGTTGTGTGAAATGTCCAAGGATATTTATTTATTTATTTATCACATTTATACTCAAAACTTTCCTCACGACATTTTCCTAATTCCTTCGCATCCCATGACAACCGGTTTCCGCACAACTTTTCAGTCACCGGTGCCACTTTCGGACTTCCTCTTATGTACTCATTTCTTATTCTATTCATTCGTGTAACACCACACATCTCTCTTAGCATTCTCATCTCAGCTGCATGCAATTGCCATTAATTCATCCCTTTTTGGTCCAACATTCTGATCCAATATAAGTACTAGTGTATTAATGTAGATAATAATGTCGTCGAGCAAACCACGTGCAGACGAAACGTGTTTGACATAAAAATACAATTCTCTATAAGTTTTATGTTATATGAAATGATAATTTTATGCCACTAAGGTGATAGGTTGTGCTATCTTATATAATTAGTTTTTTTTTTCATGATGAATTTTAAATAACTGGTTTTTTTTTTTGTTGGGTTCTAGGAAAGGTTGGTTATTATTATATTGAGGCGTTATTTAGCATATTAATGGACTTTTTAGAAGATTATTTAATAAATAATAACATAATGATTTAGGTTAATGAATAATTCCGTGCCTAGGAAAGCACGTTAAGCCGTTGTTCCCGGCTGTCATTCGTGGATCTTTGACAGTCGTTACGGGTCGTCAGAAGCCCGAAAGTCTGACGACCAGCTTACCAAGGGGTATCGTATTACCCGCTTACTGGGTTGTGGAGGTCAGATAGGCAGTCGCTCCATGTAAAATACTGGTATTCAGCTGTATCCGGTTAGACTGGAAGCCGACCCCAACATAGTTGGGAAAATACTCGGCAGATCGATTGATTTAGGTTAGTTATAAAAATAAATAAGCCCGCAAAACTCATCGGTTTGACTTGGTATTCCAATGAAACCTAGATTTCTTTATAACTAGGTGACTAAATTAAGTAATTAATAGTTTGAACTATTTAAGGCGAAAGCGCCAGTGTAGCCCGCGAAATTCAAAATACAACTCCATAAGTTAGCGTTTACCTCAAACCTCATGATTTCATGAAATCGCTAGATTTGAGATAAATGCTAACTTATGGAGTTGTATTGCTGATCCTAATGATTATAATTGTGTAAAGCCATATTAGCTACGGCCGCGAATCATATTTTAATCAACATACAAGCTCACACTGACCTACAAATTGCAAAAAACGTAAGAAATTTTGAATTTCGCAGGCTACCCTGGCGCATCTACCTTAATATGAATCACCAAAACTTAGACAACTGTTCTAAATGTGTCAAATGTCAGTATTATTAGGTATTGCAATCAGGAAAACCGGATCCGGTATGTCGGCGGATCTGGCATCACTAAACGTTTACCGGATCCGGGCACCGGATGGGTTTATGTCAATTTTTGATCGATCGTTCCTTGCGGCTGTTATAACTTGGTCACACACTAAACATATTATATCATAAATCTTATTACCACACACGACATAAGTAGAAATATACCAAGGACATTATATTAACATAGAAAACATATAAACATAACATACCGGATTTCGGAGGAAAAATTTAGTTTTTGATGTTTCTATTTATAATATTTTTGTTCATGACGTTTGAGAAGGCAAGCTTTTTTAAATATATTTTGTCACGATGGTCTAGTGGTTGCAAGCTGCTGAGCATGAGGTCCTGGGTTCCATTCCCGGGTCGAGCAAAAGTGTTATTGGGTTTTCCGTCAGAAATTACTCAGTAGCAGTCCGGAGTCTGGATTTACACCCGATTGATGGAAATAGAGGGGCTCGTGGCTAAGTAATAACAGTCGCATGGGTCGATCCATCAGGTTAAGCTACGCTTGCCGGGGTCGGTTCGTAGCTGGGTGACCAACTTTACATACCGAGACTCCTCCGTGCCTCGGAAAGCACATTAAGCCGTTGGTCCCGGCTGTCATTCGTGGATCTTTGACGGTCATTACAGGACGTTAGAAGCCCAAAAGTCTGACTTAGTCTTACCAAGGGGTATCGTGTTACTGGGTTGTGGAGGTCAGATAGGCAGTCGCTCCATGTAAAATACTGGTATTCAGCTACAACTAGTTAGACTGGAAAATAATCCCAATATAGTTGGGAAAAGGCTAGACAGATGATATGATGTAGGTATCGGAGACACTGTTGATCTTTTTTTCTCTTTTATAAGCCTAGCAGCCTTAGGTTTTATAGGTTCGTTATCCCTGGCTTAATGCAATCGAAGCAAAATACGTTACTATGCGCTCAAAATAAGTATGAGTCAGCAAATTCTATTCAAATCTAACCAAATGAGAATCTATTGAACAGGAATTTAATTATAGCTATCATAATATTAGCGAAGATCAATCAATCTGCCTAGCCTTTTCCCAACTATGTTGAGGTCGGCTTCCAGTCTAACCGGATGCAGCTGAATACCAGTATTTTACATAGAGCGACTGCCTATCTGACCTCCACAACCCAATCACAGGGTAACACGATACCCCTTGGTAAGACTGGTTGTCAGACTTTCTGGCTTCTGACGACCCGTAACGACTGTCAAAGATCCACGAATGACAGCTGGGACCAACGGCTTAACGTGCTTTCCGAGGCACGGAGGAGTCTCGGTATGTAAAGATGGTCACTCATCCACTGACCGACCAATGCAAGCGTAGCTTAACCTGATCGTTTTTACTGGCTGTCATTCGTGGATCTTTGACAGTCGTTACGGGTCGTCAGAAGCCCGAAAGTCTGACAATCAGTCAGGACAAGAAATTTCACGCGGACGAAGTCGTGGCCAAAAACTAGCAAGTACCTACCTCATATGTAGGTATAGATAATATAGCTTGGTTTGTAGTTATGTGTACAAGTTTTTGGTGCCATCTCTATAGAGATACGACATTGAGTCACAAGGTCGGATATTGCTCATTATCGAGTCGAGTATTCTATCGAATCGATAAAATGTCGAGTTTACGTTAAGGTGGCGTAATCGGCAAGATTTTTTTAAAGAAGAAACTTTGTACTGTATCTTGGTCTAATGGTTTCGGTTCGGGTAATTGTGTTTATCATTAAGGCGAAAGCGCCAGGGTAGCCCACAAATTCTTATGTTTTTTGCAAATCAGTATTAGGTTGTATGTTGATCTAAATATGATTCGCGGCCGTTTCAAATATTTATTTATAGAATTATAATCATAAAAATCATCAATACAACTCTCTAAGGTCATATTACCCTATTGAATGACTATTTCATGAAATCATGAGATTTGGCGCCAATTCTAACTTATGTAGTTGTATTGCTGATTCTAATGATTATAATTCTGTAAAGCCATATTAATTATGGCCGCGAATCATATTTTGATTAACATACAACCTGACACTGACCTGCAAATTGTAAAAAACGTAAGAAATTTTGAATTTCGCGGGCTACCCTAGCTTAAGGTCATCATTTAACCAGCCTTTTCCCAACTATGTTGGGGTCGGCTTCCAGTCAAACCCGACGCAGCTGAATACCAGTACTTATCTGACCTCCAAACCCAGTTACAGGGTAACACGGTACCCCTTGATACGAGTAAGATTGGTTGTCAGGCTTTCGCGGGTTGTTTGAAAAAGATACCGTGGCCCTGGCATAGGCAACTGAAGGAACACGGGTGGGTTTTAGTCAGTAAAAGTCTGACACGCCCTTCTGCTCCACCCAGAGCGGGGGAAGTCATTTGATGATTTCCCATCCACAAAAAAAAAACTGGGCTTCTGACGACTCAGATCAAAGATCCACGAATGACAGCCGGGACCAACGGCTTAACGTAAAATGTTCATCAATTGACGGATATTATTTAAAGAATAGAGAAAGAAATGAATGAGAAAATTATTTTCTTCAAATGGCCAAATTAGATTAAAAATAGTACGTAGAAACAAGAATTAAAAACCACCTTTCAGCTGGTAAATTATTTATTAATTAATATTTGACATTTTTCTACAATGTTTAATGCTAATAAAACCTGTAATATTAGTAGATAAAATTAGCAAAATATCACAGACATTTTGTAAACTTAAAAATATAATAATACAAACCAGACATAAAAGACTTACCTAAGCTTTTATTTCGATTTTAAACCAGCTGAACTGTTTATTATGCGTTTTTTTTTGTGTCAACTTGACACCGTAAAAATAATAATTTGCCTAATCTAACCAGAGTTTTAAATATTTTACAAAAATAAAAATAAACATTACAAAATTAATAAAGACTTAAAAAGTAGTCAAACATATTTAGTATTATTACTAAAAAAAAAAACAAGATGACAATAATTATTTAAATGTTATGCATTTTATTATAAAACTTACCTATACTTATGTATTAGGAAATTTAACAAAAAAAAAACTAATCTTGAACACTTTTACTTATATTAACATAGTTAATTATAGAACTAGTATTTCTAGAAATCTGTTTGATCCTAGACATACCTAATACGTATTCTGAACTGGTTTAAAAACTAAAAAAAAAAAAGTGAAACCAACTTGATCACAAATGTCACATTTTATTTTATCTCCATGACATGGTTGGTAGAAGGGTTAAGCTGCGCTTGCCGCGGTCAGTTTTTGGATGGGTGACCATCCATTACATAATTATCGAGACCTCTCCGTGCCTCGGAAAGCACGTTAAGCCGTTGGTGCCGGTGCCTTTCGTAAATCTTTGACAGTTGTTACGGGTCGTCAGAAGCCCGAAAGTCTGACAATCAGTCTTACCAAAGTATCGTGTTACCCAGTAACTGGGTTGTGGATGTCAGATAGGCAGTCGTTCCATGTGAAATACTGGTATTCAGCTGCTTCCAGTTATACTGGAAGCCGACCCCAACATAGTTGGGAAAAGGCTAGACAGATTGATTCATAAAGAGGAGTCCTGTGTCCCAGCAGTGGGCAGTGGGGCTGATGCAATCATACAATGTTGTGACAGTAATCGTAAATTAATAAGGTTTTTATTGTTATATTAGGATTTAAACTGACAAAGATTTATGATGATGAATCCTTATAAATGATATTCATCAAATTAATAGCTTTATTTTTCCGACTGACCAACCCAAGACCGACCCCTTGACAATGAATGAATGAATTTCTTTATTTTGACTTGTTATTATTTAAATTATTTGCGTAGGTATATAAAATTTGTAAAACTTTCAGACACTATGTAAATTGTTATTGAATAAATAATTCAAAAGTGTCTGTAATTGGGAAATAAATGCTTTGAGTTTGAGTTTGAGAATATAACATTGTCATTTCAAAATAAGCTTTAAGCTTCCCGATAACTGATGCATACACACAGAGAGGTCAAGTCAAAAATATGGCTCTTTGCAATGGCTCTTTTACATTCCAGCGCTGTGGTATTTATTTTTTATATGTCACAGTCATAGACGTATAAAAAAAGGCGGAAAGATTCTCGCTAACAAAAAACTGTATCTATCGGAGTCAGCCAGCTCGCTGTACCTACCTACAAGCCCGAAAAAATAAAAATAAAGATAAAATAAATGTTCTAAAATATTTTTCGTTCTCTAAATATAAAAAGTTATCCTCCCAAATTGATTCTACAGTCAACATAAACAGTTAAATTTTAACCCTCAATCCAGGAGACAAACAAATGTATTGTGTAACAAGTAAATTTTTCGACGTACGCGCAACCGTTCTTGCGTAAGTGCAAAGGTAAACGAGATCCGGTCATCAAACGGGTTTGACGCCACCGAATTCTTTAGCCGCCATGTTACTTTTGTATGTATACTCCGTATCCCTTTAATCAAAGATTGGTAGGCAGAATAATTGTAAAGCTAAAGAAATTTGCCTAGGACGACCCGTAATGACTGTCAAAGATCCACGAATGACAGCCGGGACCAACGGCTTAAAACGTGCTTTCCGAGGCACGGAGGAGTCTCGTTATGTAAAGATGGTCACGCATCCGCGGACCAACCTCGGCAAGCGTAGCTTAACCTGATGGATCGATCCGTGCTGCTGTTATTACTTAGCCACGAGCTCCTCCTCCTCCTCTCCTCCTAAAGAAGTGGAGGAAGGAAGGGGGGAGATTCAATCGAAGGTAAAAATCATCAAGAAATCCTGTTTTTTTTTTTTAAAGGCATGACAAAGAAATCGGAATTTTATTAGAAAATTTATTCAATTGCATATTAGAGTGTAATAAGTAAATGAAAACATTGAATATTGTTTTGCAAAAGAAAATGCCCGGTTTCATCTCAGGTACAATTACGAAAGTTGTGATCAAATTACACCCGTATTTGACGGTATAGCAGTATTGTGGAAAAAAAAGAAGCCAATTTTGAGGATTTTCACGAGGAAAAAACTTATGTGTATCTCGTGCAGGAAAGAAGTAATAACATTTTGGAAATTTGTAGTAAATTATATAATGAAAGCGTACAAAAAATATCCTGATAGAATACTGTCAAGTGATTTATCCAAACATCGATTATTAAAATACATGCAAGTCTGAGTGTCCCACGCTTCCACATCCAATAAAACCGTCAATTAAATAATCAAAGCCTATAACATTAATTATAATGACTAGTTAAATATTTTAACTATCAACACATTATTCAGTAGCTTTGTTAAAAATGTGCAGAGCCAATCGACACCATGGAATTATTACTTACGAATTTACAAGTGTAAATCATTGAAGCTGTTTATCTTAACTCTAAAGACTTTTGACCAATCAATCTGCCTAGCCTTTTTCCAACTATGTTGGGGTCGGCTTCCAGTCTAACTGGATGCAGCTGAATACCAGTATTTTACATGGAGCGACTGCCTATCTGACCTCCACAACCCAGTAACTGGGTAATACGATACCCCTTGATAAGACTGGTTGTCAGACTTTCGGGCTTCTGACGACCCGTAACGACTGTCAAAGATCCACGAATAACAGCCGGGATCAACGGCTTAACGTGCTTTCCGAGGCACGGAGGAGTCTCGGTATGTAAAGATGGTCACCCATCCACTGACCAACCTCGGCAAGCGTAGCTTAACCTGACGGATCGACCCGTGCTGCTGTTATTACTTAGCCACGAGCTCCTCCCGCTAAGGAGTGCTTTAGACCATTGAACTAAATCTGGGGGCACACAGTGTCCCCGCCAAGATGAGCCAAGCGAAGCGCAAGGGCACTACCAACATTTTACAGAAGCGCTTCTTCGTTTTTTTGAACCCTCATAATTTGGGTTTGGATTACACCAGATAAACAAAATTCTCGGGATATAATTTCAATAGTAGAATTATTAAAAATATAAAGTTTCCATGGCATACCTCTAATACTTTAGATTTTATTGATATCTAAAAAACCGAGATTTCGTCATTGACTCAGTGATGATCATCAAAATTCTTAGGGTACTTCCTGACGTCCTAGAAAGCTGAAAATTGATATGTAAGTTAGTATTACTACACAAACAACAAAAAAAATCTTAAACTCGGAACTTTTACGAGACTATTTAGTTTCGTTCAGTGTTTAGAAGGAGCGCAAGCACCTAAAGAAGATATCACTTCAAAAACTCTTCATCAATTTTCTTGCCGTGTCTTAAATGGCCTTGACATCAAAACCTTGAGAGGGCTTACCTACTTACTACAAGTATGTAACCTATTGTGGGCAGAACACAATGAAATGTTTTAAAACTATGATGAATTATTGATGTTAAAGAATTTCTCGTGCCTCTGAAAGCATATTAGCATTCGGGTATCGGCTGCCATTTCTTAAATCTCTGACAGTCCTTAAGAGTAGTCAAAAGCCCGAAAATCTGACAACCAAATCTTACCAAGGGGTTTTACTCAGTAACTGGGTTAGTAAGGCAGTCGCTCCATGTAGAATACTGGTATTCAGCTGCATTTGTTTAGACTGGAAGCCTCCCCCAATATAGTTGGGTAAAGGCTAGTAGACCAGATTGATTGATGACTAAGATTTTTTGAGTCAAAGTCAACGCATTTACTTAAACCAATTAAATTACAGGCACTTTTGAATTGTCCAAAGAGTCAGTCAGTTAGTCAGAAAGTTGAAGATAGTTGCCCATTCCAAAATGTAGATATCTATTGAGAAGAACAGGCAAGACAAGCCAAGGACATTCTTTTTATATTACGAGAATGTAGAGTGGTATTAATATGGATGCTATAAGAAAAGACCAAATAAAAGATGGATGGATCGTGCGAAAGGCTAGCTACAACAAACATGGAATGCCGTTATTAACTGCTATGCTCGGTAACAATTCTTGGCATCATAAAGTCGTAGCCAACACTCTTGGCACGGGTCCAAATGACAGAAAAATGATGTCACTACAATGTCCAAATCATGTAGTGGTTCAATCAAGTTTAATTCATTAAAAAATCCTAAAAGATACCTTTTTTACAAGCTTGTTAGCTAATAGTTAGTATTATGGGTCAAATCTTGCAAGCTGAATTAAAACCACTTCCTCATGTCCTACGGAGTTGAAATTTTATATGCTGCTTCAGTTTTGAAGACATTCATTAATTCTCATTGTTTCATTTTTATGATAAGCATGACCTGATTTTTCCCATATTGGGTTTCGAACCCATCCCGGGTCAAGCTCAGTAGCTGAATGAAATAGCCACACCTGCAAAATGTCCCCTAAAATTTCCTCGTACAGACAAGGAACGAGCATTTCTTGCGCGAGGTTTCAGACTACATAAGTACAGGATGTAATTTTAATCATATTCATCCTCTTGAATATAGGTTTATGGTCGCTTGGAGCTCTAAAACAATCAAGCTTCTAAGTCAACGCAGTAAAAAAATACGGCCATTTATGCGACATATTTTGATACTCGCAAGTAAATCAAAACCTATTTATGGTACTTTCCGTTGACCTAGAATCATGAAATTTGGCAAGAACCAAGGTCTCACAGCACGAGTAAAGGGAAAAGTCCGATAACTGTTCTATCACATAAAAAAAATTGTTAAGTTTGTTTGTGGGATAAATTCTTTTCAACTACGGAACCCTTCATTTTGTCGGCCGGTTTTTTTTTTAAGGAAAATTACTTGAGAAAATTAGAACGATTAGCCAACTACGCAAAGACTTTCGTTATGATACAACAATCATTTCAAAAAGGATAACACACGGGGTGCAGTGCTCATACAAGTTTTCGAAAGTGAATTTTTATTGTAATTTAAGGCTCTCCACAAGTGAAGGTTTTATGGATGCTATAATAAAGGACTTTTATTTTTAAAAACAGCATTATTTCACTTTCGTTTTCGTGTGAAAGTTGTTTTTTGTTGAGTATCTTCATGCTATGCATGTTATAGGAATCACTACATAGTATAAAACAAAGTCGCTTCCCGCTGTCTGTCCGTCCCTATGTATGCTTAGATCTTTAAAACTACGCAACGGATTTTGATGCGGTTTTTTAATAGATAGAGTGATTCAAGAGAAAGGTTTACATTATGTATAATACATGCATAATATAGTAGAGAAACACTGATCATTTTGAGAGGTTTCTAATGTGATATCGCAAATAAACACATTTTTTTGCGCTTACATTGCAAACGCTGGCTGAACCCTACGAGATAGATCAAAATAATATACTACTACAGTATTGTACACCTTAAAAAAACTTTTTTACAAAAACAAAAACCGACTTCCAAAAAAAAACACTACAAAGTGAAAAATAACTTTAATTTCGGAAGTCGGTGTCTTTGGATCTGTATTTTAGTTTTTTGCCACCGACTTCCGAAATTAAAGTTATTTTTCACTTTGTAGTGTTTTTTTTTGGAAGTCGGTTTTTGTTTTTGTAAAAAAGTTTTTATTTTTCACTTTTTAGTGGTTCAGTTTGTAATTTATCTAAGTTACAATAACCCAATGTCAACTGCTCATCACGTTTTACAAAATGTTGCTTTTCCCGATGCAGGGACGTTAATTGTTGAGGAGTTCTCCTAGTAAGAACCAGGAGAAATGGAGCTCATGGTGAAGTCACCATTACCATTATTTTGACGAGCATAAACCATATTAAAGTAATCGAATCGCAACCTGTTATATACTTAGATATAATTGAGTATTTCCGATGGCCCTCTGTGGTCTTCATCATCAGTTCCAGTTCACCGAATGGTACTTTCCGAGAGTAAATGCACGAGTTACTATAAAAAATACCGAAATCGATATAAGTGTGCCCATAAAATTTGAGGGTTTCCCTCGATTTCCATGGGATCCCATCATCAGATCCTGATTTGATGATCATGGGACCATTTGGGAAGTATACCCTTTCGAACAAAAAAAGAAAAATCCAAATCGGTCTAGCCATTTTCGAGTAATCGGGGAACATACATAAAAAAAAAAAATAAAAAAAAATAAAAAAAATATTCCGACGAATTGAGAACCTCCTCCTTTTGGAAGTCGGTTAAAAAGGTCTGCGAAAAAGTCTTATGTCTATCTATCTCTTAGGGATAACTCACAATAACCATTTTTTATCCTTTACTTTTTACGAGAAATAATGGTTTATTTACGAAGCGATTTTAAGCAATACAGCATTAATCCCTAACCAATTAAGTACCTTAAATAAATTGTGCATTTACTATAGATCAATATGGCCCTTTAGAGCATGTACTCACATTAATATTATAAAGGCGAAAATTTGTGAGTGTGTGTTTGCTACTTCTTCACGCTCAAACGGCTGGACCGATTTGGATGAAATTTAGTATGTAGAAAGCTGAATTAACACATAGGCTACTTTTTATCCCGGTCTACGACTTAAGTGTACGTCTGCGCTTGCGCATCGTGGACCTTGCTGACAGGATGATATTGTTACCGTGGCATGCACATGACCCATGCCCATATAATTCGTGCCAAAGGCGTGTCCAGAAGGGGAACATTAATCATCTGCCCGGATGCAACTGAATACCAGAATTTTACATGGAGCGACTGCCTATCTGACCTCCACAACCCAGTTACTGGGTAACACGAACATTATTATGGGTTTATTATTTTTACAAGCTTTTATTTAGTTTCACCTGTCCCGGTGTCTGTCTATATGGATCGAATCTTGCAAGTTAAATTTGACCCACTTCCGGGTTTCCGATTGAGCTAAAATTTTACATGCATATGTAAATCGAATGACAATTTAATATTATGATGACATGGAGCTGATCTGATGATGGAGCCGGAAGGTGGACATGGGAACTCAGCAATAAAACGACGCAACCCTATCGAGTTTGGGCTCGTTTGATTTGTCTTGACAATGACTCTGTCCTAGATGTTATCCAGATTACCAAAAGCTTGTTTAATTTTTGTTTTAACTACATAGCTGACCCGACAAACGTTGTCCTGTCCTTCAATAATTCATACAAAATTCCTATAGAAAATACACTTCAGTATTCCCGAATTTTCCAATTTTCCCGGCAACTTTTCAAACATTTTCTTTTTTAAAAACCTTTTCCTGACAATTACAAACACAACAAAAAAAGAATTAGCCAAATAGGTGCAACCATTCTGATGTGATTGCGCGTACATACATTTTAATATAGATAATACACTTGTAGGTCAAAAAGGTTAAAGTACTAGTCATACCAAAGACCCAAAGCGTTAACATAATAGTCTAGAATATAGGCGTCATCTAAACAGGTCACCATTTGTCCTAGGCTGTCTAAATAAGTGATGCGTAGGCGCAAGGTGAAGCGAAAGTTACTGTTGGGTATTAGGATTGTAGTACAGTGTGGGGAAGATGAATGAAGCATAGGATCGTTCAAGAAATTTCTTTGGAGTAGCTTTCAAATCAAATGAAATAATATTTATTCCAATCTATAATGTGGTACAGGTGGTTTAATATTTTTAGAAACAATTATGAACCCTGTCGGGCACAGCAAGCTTATAAGTAAGAGAAAGGAATAATCTTGAGCGCTTTTATTATTTATTAATGATTTAAATGATCACTCATTTATTGATTCTCTGAATATAATATAATAATAAGTACTTAAATCTATTAAAAGTTTATAAAATATTTAATAAAAAATAAAAATAAAACATTGAAGAGCTTTATTCCCCAATCAATCTGCCTGGCTTTTCCCAGCTATGTTGGGGTCGGCTTCCAGTCTGACCGCATGCAACTGAATACCAGTTTTTGCCCACAAGGTTAATTGAAATAACTTTAAACTTGAAAAAGGTAATTTTTCTCATCATTATGAACAACTTTTATGAACAACTTTTATGATGTAACTAACCCTGTAATACCAAAAAAAAATATAATAGAAAGATAAAACTAAAAATTATCAATTTTCGGACTTTTCCATTTACTTGTGCTGTGAGACCTTGTTTCTTACCAAATTTCATGATTCTAGGTCAACGGGAAGTACCCTCTAAGTTTTTATTTACTTGCGAGTATCAAAATATGTCGCACAAATGGCCGTATTTTTTTATTGCGTTGACTTAGAAGCTTGATTTTTTAGAACTCCAAGGAACCTACGTATTTGATATTCATTTCAGCTTGATACCTCTACGCGTTCCTGAAAAAAAGGGTCTTGACAGACTGACAGACGAATAACAAAGTGAGGGTTCCGTTTTTTCCTAATGAGGTACGGAATGTTAGAAACTGGCAAAGTAAATAATTGTTTTATCTGTAGTTAACAGCTTGTTTGAAGCTTGCAAATAAGCCTCTAATTACTGGCGTTGCATTACCCAATATTATTCTATCCTCATTAATCTGATATCTACGCATATTTAAAATACCATCGCAATCATATGTTTCCGTAACACCAGATCACTCAAGAATTTATAGTTTCCCAATGATCATCCATCATAAATAACTTGTAACTGATACTTGATTGATCACACTGAATAATAATTTATAACTTCGCAAACTGTGACGAAAAATAGTTGAGAAATTGTAAATGAGTTACACAAATACGCCTCAGAACGTTGGTCCCGGCTGTCATTTGTAGGTCTTTGACAGTCGTTACGGGTCGTCAGAAGCCCGAAAGTCTGACAATCAGTCTTACCAAGGGGTATCGTATTACCCAGTTACTGGGTTGTGGAGGTCAGATAGGCAGTCGCTAAACGTAAAATACTGGTATTCATCTGCAATGAAATGTTTCTATCTGTAATTTTGTATTTTACGACACTTTTACACGTCAATATTTTAAAACAAGATGGCTTAATTTTAAATAACCTAAACCTTCCTCATGAATTGGACTATCAGATGCAAAATTATTTTTTCCAATCCAACTGGTAGTTCCAGATATTACCCCCTGTTTATAAACTTACAAACAAACAAAATATTAAGTATAGATTAGTAAAGATATCATCTATAGCTACTAGAAAGGTTTGGGTAGTAAAATAAAGGTAAATGATAAATGATAAATGAAATGATAAATGATTTATTTTCTGTAAGTAGGTTTGTACAAACACTTTTACACGTCAATCATATTTTTTTTTAAACTAGATGAGTTCGACGTTTCCTGTCTGACTACTCTGAGAAGAAACGCCGAAACAAACTCAGAGGTCACAGTCTCTTTTAAAGTCCAGACATAATCTTGGTCAGATCATGTGAAGACCATGTAGATTGCAGTCTGAAATGGTCTTTTGATGAAAGAACCACACAGATTGAGTGGACCTGTCCAGTCAGTGCACGCATTTGTCAGTAATCGTGCAGCTCAACTCAAAACTTAAGGAGCTTAACGATTCGACGAACAATACCAAAGAAAAGACATTTGGGTAGGCCGCATAAATTACTCAAACTGTCAGACTATAACTAAAACTGAGAAAAGGATAAAATAAATAAAAAACAATGATCCACGTAGTCTTCACATTCACAATAATTAAAAATAGTAGTAGTAATACTTTACAAAGTAAATATTCATGTCATTGTATAGAATATGTAAAAAGGTATTTAAATCAACATTAATAGTGTAAATTTATTGGAGCAGCTCAATCCCAAGCCTTTTTGTCCTCAATATAGTCTTTGACAGTATAAAAGGCTTTCTGACAAAGTTTCCGCTTTGTACAATTGTTGAATTTATTAAGGCTTAGTTCTTGAATGTGGCTAGGTAGTTTATTATAAAAACGTATACATTGGCAACTAAACGAACCACTTATTTTCTTAAGCCTGGTTGTAGGAACAACAAATTTGTGTTTGTTTCTAGTATTCACATTATGGACGTCACTGTATTTTTTAAACAAATTGATATTTTTATGAGCATACAAAAGATTTTCATAGATATACTGAGAAGGCACAGTCATTATATTAATTTCTTTAAATTTATCTCTGAGGGAGTGTCTGGGACTTAATTTGTAAATTGAACGAATAGCCCTTTTTTGTAAAACAAAAATTGTCTGAATATCGGCGGCATTTCCCCACAACAGAATACCGTACGACATCACACTATGAAAATAACTAAAGTAAACTAAACGGGCTGTCTCTAAACAAGTTAAATCACGAATTTTCCTAACGGCGTATGCTGCAGCGCTAAGCTTTTTCGACAATTTATCTATATGGTAAACAATCTTGATGTGACTTTTTACACAAACACATGTTAAAAAACAAATAAACTAATGACTAATGATTCAATTGATTTAGTAATCATTATTGTTGTATATATATTAGTTTTTAGTTCCATTTTATTTTTAAACTGAGGTTTTCAAATAAAAAAGAAAAACCGGTCAAGAGCCAGTCGGACT
Source organism: Cosmia trapezina (assembly GCA_905163495.3). NCBI lineage: Eukaryota > Metazoa > Arthropoda > Insecta > Lepidoptera > Noctuidae > Cosmia > Cosmia trapezina. Next base: position 12,730,917 of record LR991049.1, read on the forward strand.
CGCGCACCGAGGGTTCCGTTCCAATTTCTGAAAAAGTTTGCTATTTAGAGACATCGTTTTATTTTTCCTGTAATCTTTACACAAACTTCTATCACATATAATAATTTCAGATTTTTCTCTATGCAATCTTCGGAGATAAGGGGGGAAACGGTATTTTTTTTACATTTTTCATGAAAAGTCGAAAACTATGGGGCCTAAAAAAAGAAAAAAATAGTTTGTGAATGTGTAAATAGCGCTCTTTTATATGATACCCTACATGCCCTAGTAGCCCCACTTCAAAATTTTAAGACCCCCTTTCAGTCCCTTTTGCAAAAAATGTATAAATATTTTTATTTCTTTCTTATTTGAAAAATAATTGGGCAAACGTCATCTAAAACTGTTCCAAATTTGAAGTTGATAGCATTAGTAGTTCTTGAGATATCCAGCTGTGACAGACAGACAGACAGACTGAGTCACACCATAAGGGTTCCTTTTTTACCATTTTGGTACGGAACCCTAATAAAAGACATATCAAGATTGTTTACCTTTATTTCACTACCTAAACCATTCTAGTATAGTAACTTCTGACATAGCATCGCTATACCCTTGGTGTACCACAACCTTTATCGCGTAGGTGGCTACAAGTACATCTATACAACGATACAGTTGGCAACAAGATACAAGGTACAAGATTCACAGCCGATATTATGTAAATTCACATTCGGTTTCGTCGCTAAATATAAAGGTAAATAATTTTCACTTGTTTTCACCGATTGTGAAGAAAAAAGGATGTGTAATGATTTTGTAATATTTCTTTGTTTAAAGTACCATTTACACCTCACTAACTTTAAGTATAGAAGTACGTCTAACTTCTATACTTAAAGTTAGTGAGGTGTAAATGGTATGTGACCTCAATAAATATGTCCCAGATATTTCTTGTAATTTGGGTCGATCGATGATTAAGCTACGGTTGTCACGGTCGGTTCGTGGATGGGTGACCATCCATTACACATTGAGACCCCTCCGTGCCTTGGAAAGCACGTTAAAGCGAAAGCGCCAGGGTATCCCACGAAATTTAAAATTTCTTACGTTTTTTTCAATTTGCAAGTCAGTTTTAGGTTTTGCTACGGCTGGTTCGTGGATGGGTGACCATCCATTGCACATCGAGACCCCTCCGTGCCTTGGAAAGCACGTTAAGGCGCAAACGACAGAGTAGCCCACGAAATTCAAAATTTCTTACGTTTTTTGCAATTTGCAAGTCAGTTTTAGGTTTTGCCACGGCTGGTTCGTGGATGGGTGACCATCCATTGCACATCGAGACCCCTCCGTGCCTTGGAAAGCACGTTAAGGCGAAAGCGCCAGAGTAGCCCACAAAATTCAAATTCTTACGTTTTTTTCAATTTGAAGGCAGTAATTAGGTTGTATGTTGATTTAAATATGATTCGCGGCCGTATCAAATATTTATTTATAGAATTATAATCACAAAAATCATCAATACAACTCTAAGTTGAATGACTATATATTTCATGAAATAATGAGATTTGAGGCCAATTCTAACTTTTGGAAGTTGTATTGCTGATTCTAATGATTATAATTCTGTAAAGCCATATTAGTTACGGCCGCGAATCATATTTTATTCATCATACAACCTGACACTGACCTGCAAATTGCAAAAAACGTAAGAAAATTTGAATTTCGCGAGCTACCTTAGCACATCCCCCATTGGTCCCGGCTGTCATTCGTAGATCTTTGACATTCGTTACAGGTGACAACCAGTCTTACCAAGGGGTACCTATCGTGTTACCCAGTAAGTAACTGGGTTGTGGAGGTCAGATAGGTAGTCGTTCGTCTGCAGCTTGAAATGAAGTGATCGATTTTTCGCCCCCGTAAACCCGTATTGCAACTTTCGTCGAAATCGTTAGAGCCATTTTCGAGAACGCGGTTACAAATACTTATACAAATATTGCTCATTTAATAATATGGAAATACGTAACCAGCCAGTTATCAATGTTATATGTTTTAACATGTTTCTATGCACGTAGCATAGAATCGCCATTTTGTTTATTTTATTGCTCAATTAAAGCTTGTTTGCATAATCGCCTACTCAAGTGATTCAAGACTTCGTTGAGTCATGAAGTCATGAACCATTTCAAATCAGCTGTTTTTTAAAATAATATTCAGGGTCAAAAGTTAGTGAAAATCAAGATGTTGTGAAGATTATAGTCAGTTTTATGTTTGAAATTTCTTTAGTTGTTAAGGCCATTGTGAAGCGATGTCCACTCAGGTACTCACCCCTAAATTCAGCATAGCATGTCAAACTGTGAAAGAATCATAGTACAAAAAATTTGAAGACATGTGACATCTACCAACCCGTATAGTGCCCGCGTGGTGGATTACCCTCTTACCGAGAGGAGGCCTGTGTCCCAGCAATGGGAACATTATAGGCTGATTATGTTTGCTGATTAATCCGAACCAAACTAAACATCTAACACTAGCTTCCGCCCGCGGTTTCGCTCCCGTGGTATGTCGATAAGAAGAAGCCTATGTCCTTTCCCAGGGTTCAAAGTATCCCCATACCAAATTTCATCAAAATCGGTTCTGCCGTTTAGCCGTGAAAGCGTAAATCTAATCTTCTCTCTTTAGTATAATACTAGCTTCCGCTCGCGGCTTCGCTCACGTGGTATGCCAATAAACAGTAGCCTATGTCCTTTCCCAGGGTTCAAAGTATCCCCATACCAAATTTCATCAAAATCGCTTCAGCTGTTTAGCCGTGAAAGCGTATCAAACATGCATACAAAAAATCAAAGCTTTTTACTTTATAATATTAAGTTTAAATGTCCTCACCACAAAATTATGTAACATTTTCGTCATTTAAACCGGAAAGAGACATCGCCAGGAAAACGGAACTACCTTCCTACTCCACCTCAAAGTTATAATAAGCGCAATTATACCTATTTATCACTTATTTATTTGGTATCGCACCTCATTCCAAGGTTTTTCATGATTACTAAAGAATCTGGTTAAAATAAATATTAGTTTATCTTCGCTTGACCTCTGCCTACCCAATGTTTGTTAAGCGTCATGTTGGTTTAAGAATGTTTGGAGAAGAATTAGTGAGGTTAAGCTGGGGGATCCCGAGGTTTGGATTTTGATGGGTGGGTACAGAAACTTAGACATAATTGGCTAGCTACGCGATCTATCGATATACAACGTGTAACGTTAAATGCGCAAAACCTCTTAAGAGGTCATTGTACTCATCATTATGAACAACTTTTACTATGGGACCAAACCTGAAATCGCGAAAAAAAAATCAGCTGTTCAGTACATTTATATTCGCATAATTCGTCAAAATGTACTGGACAGCTGATTTTTTTTTCGCGATTTCAGGTTTGGTCCCATAGTAAAAGTTGTTCATAATGATGAGTACAATGACCCCTTAAGAGGTTTTGCGCATTTAACGTTACACGTTGTATAAACATGATAATTAATAACGCAAAAATAAATTAGTCTGATGAATTTTTTTTTTGGGGTCTTCGATCGTAGTTATCGTGGTCATATGAAAATATCAGTTTAAAAAATAACTTTATGTCGGTTGCAAAAAATGAAAATACCAACTTCCGAAATTAAAGTAATTTTTCACTTTGTAGTGTTGTTTGTGGAAGTCGGTTGTATTTTTTTGTAAAAAAGTTTTTATTTTTCGCTTTTTAGCTGTGGTACCTACCCCACTCAAATTCTAATACCACTACCTGCAAAAGAAAAAAAAATAATAATAATAAATAAATAAATAAGAAATTAGAACAACATCCACTTTAAAAGTGGGGAAAAAATACGTATTATTGAAGCTACCTCAAAAACTACTAAAGCAATGTTAATAAATTTTATAGGGGACCAACTTTGAGGTATACATACCCTCTCGAAACACAAATTTCTCAAATCGGACTTCTCTGTAAAAAATATAGGTACGTGTTGACTTGAGAACCTCCTCCTTTTTTTCGTCGGTTAAAAATAGCTTATTTCAAATAGGTCTGCGGTCATAGTTGAATATTAATTTTGCGGTAAGCCAGTACAAAGACTAATTAATCTATGAAGTTGATATTTCTATCGAAAAACATACGATCCTCAAACAAAACCTATAGATTTTTATTATATTTTATTTCAAGGTTGAATATATAATCAGATACCGATTATATCACCGAAAACATGAAAGTAAACCTTATTTTTATGACAGCAAGGTATATGATTGAATAGCAGTGGTGTGTTAAAGGAAAATAGGTAATTTACAGCTTATTTGTTGACAGATAAGTGTTGTTTTAGAATGATATGTAGTGTTGAAGCTAATTTCAAAGGTTTTGTATAAATAGAATGACATTTAAAAGAAAAATCAATGCTTTTGATAAGTAGGTACATAATAAAAACAAAACCGCCGAAGTGCGTGTCGGACCTCGCACAATGAAGGGTTCCGTAGTTGAAAATAATTTATCCCAAAAATAAACTTAACATTGTAATTGAAAAACATGTTCTCCCATACATTGATTTACGTTTATAATCCCAAAGACATGTTTTTTTATGTGATTAAATTACAAATGAACTATTGCAAAATAAATAGGTATTTTTTTATGTGTTACATCTACAAATGAACGATTTACGGACCTTTCAAAAAGCTATCATTAACTTCTATTATAATCATCTCAAAAGATTAAAAGGACTTGCCCATCAAGGAGCGCTGTCCCTAATTAGACGTATTGTTAATTTATTACACATAAAACAAAAGATATTATAATAAAACATGTAAATTAAAAGATAAATAATTAAATTATCTTTAAAATGGTGAAGGTTTCATAAAAATACGCCTGATAGTTTTTGCGTGATTCACAGTTTTTTAATCCGCGTTAGACATAACTTTACAAATTAATTACACTATGTAATATAAACATAATCTAAAGTATTCACATATTAAGTTATTAAGAAAATGCTCTAATTTAACATATATTTTTTCCAAATCATTAACACTGCTCGTTTAGACGTAAAATCAATAAAACTCTCATATCGTCGTCTTAAGTCTTCTGGCTGTGTCGGATCGGAACACAAAGTTCAAAGTTCATATCTGAGCCTTGAACTTTCAATACCCCATTGTACACGACTTATCATGTTAGGCTTATCAAAATATTAATATTGTAATAAAAGGTCGCTTTTGCCCGGAGGATTTAGGAGTCTTTTGATGACTTAATACAAAAGTGAGATTCTATCAGAGACAATGATTTTCATTTGAAATATATCCCACGACTTCGTCCGCGTGAAATTTCTTGTTTCACATCATAAATTATTGAGCAGTGGTAGCCCAGTGGAAACGGCCCCGACTTACGAGTTGTAGGTTGTGGGTTCGAACCCAGACAGGCGCTCTAATTGTATAAATTATTTCATCACCACTGCTCTCAAAACGGTGAAGGAAAACATCGTGAGGAAACCGGCATGTCCTAGAACCAAACATTCGAAGACATGTGACATCTACCAACCCGCACTGGGCCCGCGTGGTGGATTACGGCCCACTCCCTCTCACTGAGAGGAGGCTTGTGTCCAGTGGGAACATTATAGGCTGATTATACTCGGCAATACTGTAGCTAAATTAAATCGGCAATATTGTAGTTGTATTGGTGAAAGAATTACCCCTACATTCTCACACATTTTTATCTCTACAACGTGTAACGTTAAATGCGCAAAACCTCTTAACGGGGCATTGTACTCATCATTATGAACAACTTTTACTATGGGACCAAACATGAAATCGCGAAAAAAAAATCAGCTGTTCAGTACATTTTGACGAGTTAGATGTAGATAAATGTACTGAACAGCTGATTTTTTTTTCGCGATTTCAGGTTTGGTCCAATAGTAAAAATTGTTCATAGTGATGAGTACAATGACCTCTTAAGAGGTTTTGCGCATTTAACGTTACACGTTGTATAAACTATCGAAACCCTTATATTAATTCTTTTGAAAATCATTGTATTCCTCTTGAAATGTGCCCACAATGTATCCATTTTACCCACAGCGAGTGGACTAACATTTAGTGCACGGTCCTGTTAATATTCTTGACGTATTAATATCATAGTATATAGTGTATCATTTATGACACCTTTTTACAAAGATTTGTTAACCTATACTTAACAAGAATACACGGCAAAAAATAAAAGATTGATCTTTCTTATAAGAATAAGACATAGGTACATACACATTAAAAAGACAGACTATCTGTCCATCTCTACCGCGCTTACAACTCGTGAAAATCTAATTTGACCTATCTACATGTTTTTTTCACATCATAATTTTCTTATTAAGATTGAAATTGCATTTTTTTAAACTTTATTATTGAACTCTGAAATCATGAAAAGAAGATCTACTGTTTCCTAGAACCCAATTTCCAATCAAAACTAATGCATTTTTTGACTATTTCCGTGTTGGTCCCATAGTAAAAACCGTTCATATTCATGAGAACTTACCTCCTGGAAGAATCCAAGTAAATCTAAAATTTCACACTTGGTTTTTCGGCTACATTTTTACCGCGCCCCCCGGTCTACTCCTTGATATGCAATGGTCTCTGTTGCATCATGTAACATGAGGCTACAGGGGCTGGTGGGAATCTTTGGGCTCATTCGAGTCTGGTTAAACCACGCCGGGATCGGTGCATTTCATTCAATTCATTCATACATAGGTTCTGGGGGGCTAAAACGGCCACTTTGGCAGAATCATAATAGGATAATATTATGAATAATATTTGAAATCGTAAAACGGTCACAAACTGTCAATTTATAATATATTGTCAGTTTGTGACCGTTTTACGATTTCAAATATTATTCATAATATTATTCTATTATGATTCTGCCAAAGTGGCCGTTTTAGCCCCCCCTGTTTTTAAAACCAACTCATTAGCCAACGCGAGCAAAGCTGAGGGCACAGCTAAGCAAAAATAAATGATATTTACATTTCAAAATTTTGAGCGTTTTAAAATCGATGGTAGTTGTTGAAAGGCCTACATTGTCCTCACATAGCTATTAACACTGTTATTTGAAAATATTGTAAAAGCCAATTATTTTTAAAAGAGTAACCATGGAGTTTCTTGCCGGCTCTTCTCCATAGGAAACGAGCAATTTGGAACCGTGCACCTAGCTTCTGACGTTTCCTAAGTGCCCATGTAGGTTTATGTGAATTATAATATTTTGATTTTGATTTCGATGAGCAACAAAAAATCTAGTCAGTAACTGCAAATTAAGAGAAGGGTCCAGACAGGTATTTCCTTGTCTTCAACTAATCAGACGTGTCTTAACTCTAAAACAAGTGGTATTTGTAGATGCCCCAGGTAATAAAATGTACTATTTATATGCTAATTCTGTGGCTAGAATAGATCTGGGGTTTCTAATGCTGCGGTCACATTGTCGCGATAAGGCGAACTACACTTCGCGCCCACTCTCTCACACTACTTGACGTCTCGCTGTAAACAGAAAGCGCGCAAAGTAGTTCGCTATCTCGCGACACTTCTGGACAAGCAATTCGTCACATCGCGAATCCCTCCTACATAGTTTCATCCATCTACATTCTAAACAAACAGAGGCCTTTATAATCATCCCTTTACTTTTTATATTTATTTCTCTATTGTTTTTCAATTTTGTTGTTTCAATTTATGTTAGAGCCGCTTTAGTACTGGTTAGCTTTTAAATGTCATATTTATAGGGAAAAACGCTGTTTTCTGAGGTACAGATATTAAATTATTTAGTTCAGACACAGATGTCTTGTAAAACTTATTAAATTAAGCATAAATGATTAATAATTTTGTATTGTTATAAAATTAATTGAAAGTGAAATAAATAGTAAACATTCAGGCGAACTAGAATGCGAATTGCGAATTTTTTTAACAATGTGGCCAATATAGTTCGTCGAAGATCGAACACGAAGTTTTATCGCGACAACGCGACACGAATCTTTGCGCGACAATGTGGCCGTAGCATAACGCTGTGTCATCTGTTATTTTTATTTGGGTAGGTGACGGAATTGGTTCTGATTTTATGCAGTAACCTCCATCTATTACGAGTCAGCTGCATAATTTATGGTATCTATGATCAGATTACTAAGCATACGATATGCAGGGTCAAATAAAATTAGCTAGGGAAACTCTGTTGGCGTGATGGGTATCAATATCTAAACATTATAATATAAAACAAAAATAAATGAATTTAATGACGTTTTTTTGGGGTCATCAACCGCTGCCGGTATTGTAGTCACTTAAAATATCAGTTTAATAAATTATAGTTTAAAAACTAAAAAAAACACGCTTTTATACCATTAAACTGAACTAAATATTTTTTTCAATGTAAGAATAGAGTGATTAACGAGATAATTATTAATGTGGGGTGCTTTGTACGACATTCTTACACTAACTCTGTAATTCGAAAGCAACCTTATTAGAATGGTTTATCTATACATATACAACGTGTAACGTTAAATGCGTAAAACCTCTTAAGGGGTCATTGTACTCATCATTATGAACAACTTTTACTATGGGAACAAACCTGAAATCGCGAAAAAAAAAATCAGCTGTTCAGTACATTTGACGAATTATGCGAACATAAAATGTACTGAACAGCTGATTTTTTTTTCGCGATTTCGTGTTTGGTCCCATAGTAAAAGTTGTTCATAATGATGAGTACAATGACCCCTTAAGAGGTTTTGCGCATTTAACGTTACACGTTGTATACATAATTTTTAATCACGTTCTTAAAAACGGCTCTAAAGATTTCTATGAAAGTTGCAATATATTGGTTTACGGGGCAAAAAATTGATCTACCCAGGTATACCGGGAATTTTTTTTTTTCTCTATTTTCTCAGTCGCCCAGGTACTTACTTCTAACCTACTAAATTACCAAAAACATCAAAAAGTTTAGTCAAGTATATTACTTTCCATGATATATTAAAAAATTCTACAGACCTTAAACAAAATCTAATAGCCCTATTTCTTTGTTACAGAACCATGAAGCCACTATTTCCAATAGTGGTTGCCATACTGGTAATAGCGGCCAACGCTCACCCCGAAGAAAAAGGTAAAGAACTAGCCCAAATCAATGAGCCAGTCTTAGAAGCAGAGGCTAGTGCACCACAGGCAAGACCCGAACGCTGTACAGCCTGCTCCAGCTCGCATAACCTTAAATCACCCAAAGAATTCTTAGCAGCACTAAAAACATTACCAAATGCTGAAGTACACACACAAGAATCTTTCGAAGGATGCTCCTCAGAGAAGGGATGTGCTGGACTCAAAGTAAAAGACGGTAAAGTCATACAAAAATTCGGAAACCTACAAGCTTTCAATGCTGCAGCTAACGCTGATACTGCTAACGAATTTCAGTTCCAAGCAGCAGCAAATAGCGTCTTTGAAGGTGGTGCACCCAATGGTGGCCCATTCTGGTGGATGAACCAGAATTCTCCGTTCAAAGCTGGTGCAGCTGGTGGTACTGGTGGTACTTTTGAGGAGAAGTTCAGCAAATCTGAGTCTAGTTTTTCCACCACAAGTGGTGGTGGTGCTGGAGGAGTGGATTTGGGTGCGAATCCTTTCTTGAATGGTGATTTCTCTAAGCTTGCTGCTGGTGCAGGATTTAATGGAGCTAATGCTGCAGGATTTAATGGAGCTGGTGCTGCAGGATTCAATGGAGCTGGTGCCGGAGGATTTAACGGAGCAGGTGGTAACTTCGCTAAAACTCAATCCTTCGAGTCTTCTTCAACAAAAGAGATTGATATCTCGGCTAATCCGTTCTTAAACGGTGGTGTCTCAAGCGGTGGTGCCGGATTCAACGGACAGAGCGCTTTTGGTAGTGGATCTCAAAGTGCTTTCGGTTCCAACTCTCAAACTGGTCAGAGCAGTTTTGGAGCTCAAGCTGGTCAAAACACTTTCGGAGCTCAAGGCAGTCAAAACGGTTTCAGAGCTCAGGGCAATCAAAACGCTTTTGGAAGCGCTCAAGGCAGTCAAAACGGCTTTGGCAGCGCTCAAGGCAGTCAAACCGGCTTTGGCAGCGCTCAGGGCACCCAAGGAACCGCCTTCAACGCATTCAACTCCAACAGCAAATTCAACTCCGGTTCCGGTTACACTGGTTCCTCTCCCGCACCCTTCGCGCCAGCCATCGGTGCCAACGTAAACCGTATCCAGAACACCCAGAAGAGCGAATACGACTTCGAACAGCAACAGCAGACACAACAGAACATAGATGAGGTCTTCCAGAGCACTGGAAACGTCAATGCTCATGATAATTCTGGAGGAGATCTGCAGCAAACCTGTGCTGGTCAAGGTTACGTCTGTGTTCACAAGTCACAATGCAATAATGGTGTCGTGAACACGAATGGAGGTGGTCTTCTCCAGGCTAATACCCAGGTGAGTCTTTTATGATATATTTTTACCATTTTTATTGTACAGGTTGTAAGGGACAGCCCTCTGCAAACTAACAGGGTGTATTCAGCTTTTCATTTTGAATCATATTCCACCGGAAAATTTCTCAGGAAAATTTTCACTTTTTTTAATAGTTTTTTCAGTTACATTTTCTTTATTTCAATGTGTGTTCGCAGCACTCCATTTATGTAAAAAAAACAACAAAAAAAACCAGTAATTGATGTTGAAATACTCTAACGAACGACGCGTGAAATCAGCTGTTCATTTTCTGTCTAGCTACAGAGTTCATCGAACTTACCGCATACCTATTACCTACCCTTCTCAACCAGTAACAGGCGCTCCGATTTGTGCACAAAAACACAAACAAATCAGGTTTATTGGATTCCCATAACGTTCCTGTTCCGTTTCCCATGAATCCTGAAATCACTTCATGTACCGGTCATGTTAGTATGATATACTGAATTCACACCATCAGTCTGTGGAGGGCTGACCCTTACACGCTGTATAATCGCTCTCATAAATTATCCAACTGCGCGACAGCAAAGACAGGGTATGTTTCTTGTCTCTATACCTTCCGCCAGATAACCATGCAATAAAAGTCATTGACCCCTTCTACCAATGTATTCCAATATCTCAAAACGATACGAAAAAAATTTAAGGCAGTGTCGCTAACACCTTCGAGTCCTTGACGCGTGCACGTGGCATTTTTTTTTTGTTTGCATTTAATTTTTGAAGCTTATTAATACAAGTCGGGGTTAAGGACTTTTATTGCACCCTTATCTGGCGTAAAGCACCTATATGTATTTTATTAAGTCTGACATCTGAAATTACTCTATGTGATAGAACTTTATGTAAAAATTACAGGAAAGTAACACACTGTGTCTAAATAGCACACTTTTTTGGAAATCAGAACAGAACCCTCGGTGCGCGAGTCCGAGTCGCTGTTGTCCGTTTTTTTTTTTTACTAGTTTAGATTTATTAATTTGATTCGACTAGTGAAGGCTTGATTTATAATACCTGTTAGCTCCTTGTTTTACGTAATTCTTACGTAGCGTAGGTGTGACTTCCGTGTCCGGAAATTGGATTTTTTAAATGAGACGTGATTAAGACCACTTGATTAAAAAAATGAGAAGCTGCTTTTTATGCAAGACGATATTTGTAAGTCCATACTCAAAGACTCTTTTTTAGGACATGATGTATATGTAAGAAAAATAAGAAAGAGAAACTATTTAATAAACAAAAAAAAACGGCCAAGTGCGTGTCGGACCACGCACAATGAAGGGTTCCGTAGTTGAAAAGAATTTACCCCAAAAATAAACTTAATATTTTAATTGAAAAACATGTTCTCCCATACACGTCACAGTCAATTCTCCAACTGCAAAATAAATATTTTTTATTAAATCACATACTTATTCTTGCCAAATTTCATGATTCTAGGTCAACGGGAAGTTAGGAAAAAGTATTTTTTTACTGCGTTAACTTAGATTTTATTTTTTACAGCTCAAAGAGACCACTGACTTACCGCTTTTGATATAAATCTCAACTTGATACCTCCACGAATTTCTGAGAAAAGCGCTCTTGACAGACTGACAGACGGACAACGAAGTACCTACTTAATCCTATATGGGTTTCACTTTTTCCTTTTGAGTTACGGAACCCTAAAAGAAATGGAAATACAGTGGTCACCCAGCCCAAAACAGATCGCGATAAACACATCCCACCTCACCTCTATAATATGCGCAAACGCAATCTTTGGAAATCATTAATCAATACCTGTCATGTATCAAGGAAATATTAGTATTTCAAATAGTTTTTAAATAAAACGGTTTTGTGCTTTGACCTTAGATATAGTAACTTAAGGTCAAGTGTCTAATATTTAACTTAAGTGTCATAATATGTACAAAGGTTGTTCTAATGAGTCGAATCATCACATAAAATTAACATAACGGCTGTATTTATCAAAAGGATAGGCAGAGGTATATAATATGTCGCGTAATTAACGCAAACCCTAATAAGGGGTCATTGTACTCATCATTATGAAAAACTTTTACTACGGGACCAATCCAGAAATCGCCAAAAAAAATCAGCTGTTTCATACATTTTGGTCGAGTAGAATTGAACTTTTGCATAAACCAGCAGATTTTTTTTGGCGATTTTAGATTTGGTTCCGTAAATCCAGACTTATTATTAAGGGTTCAAAGGAAAAAAAGGAACCCTTATAGGATCACTTCGGTGCCCGTCTGTCTGTCTGTCTGTCTGTCAGTCTGTCAAGACCCTTTTTCTCAGGAACCCGTAGAGGTATAAAGTTGAAATTAATATGAAATACGTAAGTCTATAGTCCCTTAGCGTCTTAAAAAAATCAAGCTTCTAAATCAACGCAGTAAAAAAATACGGCAATTTATACGACACATTTTGATACTAAAAGTATACCATGAAATGTCAAATTCCAAACTGCATCCAGTGATGGATTACTTTTTATTAAATAGTTAGTTTCTAATTTTATACGATTTTATTTGCACTTTTAAGACATAATTCCGGTGCGCGTGAGAATCTTCTATCTCGTGCGTCAAACTAGACAGCCATAAAGCCATTTCACTTACACACCGAGCTAAACCAAGCTTGGAACCAGGGTCTTAAATTATTTCCTCAATTTCATAATTTTTCAACCACACCTAAAATACCTTCAAAACCAGTTTCAATTAATTAATTTACAATCTTAATAATCATCATCATTGACTGTTATTCGTTAACAAAAGTCTCGTCAGAATTAATCCATCAGTTTTGTAGACGGACTAACAAATACATAATGAATAAAACATGTTTTGTAATTGGGAGGATCCGGGTTCGATTTTCGGTTGTGGCATTTTAATTTAAGCCTTGACATTTCGTTGGTTTTGTCACAAACATGCGTAAAATTTAAATAAAAGATAATTTATTCTTGTACGCATCTTTAGACCTCGTTGTTAGTGATAGTAAGTGTTACTACTGAACATAAGGTCCTTGGTTCAATTCCCGGGCAAGTGTTATTGGGTTTTTCGGGTTCCGTACCTCAATATGAAAAAAATGGAACCCTTATAGGATCACTACGTTGTCTTTCTATCTGTCAGTCAGTCTGTCAAGACCCTTTTTTTCAAGAACGCGTGGAGGTATCAAGTTGAAATTAATATCAAATACGTAGGTCTATGGCCTCTTGGAGTCCTAAAAAAATCAAGCTTCTACCTCAACGCAATAAAAAAATACGGCCATTTATATGCGACATATTTTGATACTCGCAAGTAAATCAAAACCTATAGGGTACTTCCCGTTGACCTAGAATAATGAAGTTTGGCAAGAAGCAAGGTCTCACAGCACAAGTAAAGGAAAAAGTCCGAAAATTGTTCATTTGTAATTTTATCACATTTATTATAAGTTTTTGGGATAGGAGAAGGAGCTCGTGGCTAAGTAATAACAGCCGCACGGGTCGATCCATCAGGCTAAGCTACGCTTGCCGGGGTTGGTCAGTGGATGGGTGACCATCTTTACATACCGAGTACTCCTCCGTGCCTCGAAAAGCATGTTTTAAGCAGCTGGTCCCGGCTGTCATTCGTGGATCTTTAACAGTCGTTACGGGTCGTCAGAAGCCCGAAAGTCTGACAACCAGTCTTACCAAGAGGTATCGTATTACCCAGTTACTGGGTTGTGGAGGTCAGATAGGCAGTCACTCCATGTAAAATACTGGTATTCAGCTGCATCCGGTTAGACTGGAAGCCGACCCCAACATAGTTGGGAAAAGGCTAGGCAGATTGATGAGTTTTTGGCATAAATTCTTTTCACCTACGGAAGCCTTCATTGTGCGTGGTCCGACACTCACTTGGCCGGTTTTTATATCTGGGATTTCTCAGTAGAAGCCCGGAGTCTGGATGTGTGCCCGGTTGCTGGCAATAGGCTCGCCCCTTATTACATGGGGCTTAAACATATGTTGGCTAAATATGGGTACACTTCTGCCTTACTCTTTGGGGATTACCGGCATGATAATATTATGTTAATAGTACAGATTTTATTTCATCACCACTGCTCTCAAGAACGGTGAAGGAAAACATCGTGAGGAAACCGGCATGTCCTAGAACCAAACACTCGAAGACATGCGACATCTACCAACCCGCACTGGACCCGCGTGGTGGATTACAGCCCACTCCCTCTCACAGAGAGGAGGCCTGTGTCCCAGCAGTGGGAACATTATTAGCTGATTGTGGTTATGAGTATGGATTTAATAAATAAATGAGTCACAATGACAAGTCAATCTTCCTAGCCTTTTCCCAACTATGTTGGGGTCGGCTTCCAGTCTAACCGGATGCAGCTGAATACCAGTATTTTACATGGAGCGACTGCCTATCTGACCTCCACAACCCAGTTACTGGGTAATACGATACCCCTTGGTAAGACTGGTTGTCAGACTTTTGGGCTTCTGACGACCCGTAACGACTGTCAAAGATCCACGAATAACAGCCGGGACCAACGGCTTAACGTGCTTTCCGAGGCACGGAGGAATCTCGGTATGTAAAGATAGTCACCCATCCACTGACCAACCCCGGCAAGCGTAGCTTAACCTGACCGATCGACCCGTGCGGCTGTTATTACTTAGCCACGAGCTCCTCCTAATGAGTCACAATGACAAGTGAGCGTGTTAAATAAATAATAATTAACACTTTTTTGCGGTTTAGGAATGACCTAGGAAGTTACAAAAGTGTCGAAATCGTGATTGTGGAGATTTAATAAAAATTAATCATCTTATTAGATGTATAGCTAAAGTGCAATATACGGAGAGTTTACTGTAAGGCTCCCTCTGACAGGCGCGACGGAACGGAAAGACGCGATTCTGGTAGAATAATTTCCATGAAGTTTTCATAGAAATTGTTCTACTAGAGTTGGGTACCTTTACGTGAATGTTACTATACTGGGCGAAATTTTAGTGGTTGTTTTCCTCTTAAAGGGTCATTGTACTCATCATTATGAACAACTTTTACTATGGGACCAAACCTGAAATCGCGAAAAAAAAATCAAATGCTCCCTACATTTTGACGAGTTTGATGTAGATAAATGTACTGAACAGCTGATTTTTTTCGCGATTTCAGGTTTGGTCCCATAGTAAAAGTTGTTCATAATGATGAGTACAATGACCCTTTAAGAGGAAAACTACTATTAAAATTTAACACAGTATAGATGTCCAATTTCTTAATGGAAAAGCGATTAACATTTTACCACGAAAAGCTGTATTTAATATGTGTGCTTAAAATTAGGGTCAGCATAAAAAGCTAACAGTTCATGCACATGGACTTAAGCAATTGTAAAGAAAACATTTTGATGTCCATCTAGCGAAACAAGGCAAGTACGGTTGGCAAAATAGTTTGGTATTTATTGAATTTTATTTGAGGTATGCTTGATTTAGGTAAAAGTGAGATTTTCTTGTCTTTGCTATGGATTTAGTTTTTTTTTTGGATTTTTTGCCGATTTTAGTTTCTTTTTTTTTTCGTGGACCGTTTAAAAAACGGATTCAATGAAAGTTCGCAAGGGATATACAGGGTTATTAGTATTATGTCGGCAATTTATTAAGGACCCATTATGACTCCTATTTATTAGCGGATTAGTGAATAATCTTAATTTAATAGGTAATTATTGAAATCACATTTTTATTGTGGCATTTATTTAACTCATCTCAAAAACAGATCATAATTATCTATAGAAACGGCAAAAAAATCACGTTTGTTGTATGGGAGCCCCCTTTATTTTATTCTGTTTTTAGTATTTGTTGTTATAGCGGCAACAGAAATACATCATCTGTGACAATTTCCACTGTCTAACTATCACGGTTCATGAGATATAGCCTGCTGACAGACGGATGGACAGCAGAGTCTTAGTAATAGGGTCCCGTTTTACCCTTTGAGTACGGAAGCCTAAAAAGCATATTTTCATTAAACAATCTTAAATTTTTTTTGCCGTGTGAGCGAGAGAGGTAACAAAATGCAACAGCCCTCTTAAAAGATCACCAACTGGATAAACCATACTCTCACAGCAGGCCTCCAACAAAATGTCAAAACAAACAATACTTTAGGCCTGACATTTTTGCTGACGCTCTTGTATCTTGATGTCCTTTGGTTCGGCGACGTCGAGTCGTAGGTAGACATTGCGACACAAGTACTAAACCTGATGACCTGCCTGAAGAATGTTGTGTACCTTCACGGCAACTAGTTAAAAAGAGGATAAGTAGAATAACTAGATAGCCTACACGTCTGTATACTGGGTGTAATTTTAATCACCGTTATCCTCTTAAGGGGTCATTGTACTCATCATTATAAACAACTTTTACTATGGGACCAAACCTGAAATCGCGAAAAAAAAATCAGCTGTTCAGTACATTTTGACGAATTATGCGAACATAAATGTACTGAACAGCTGTTTTTTTTTTCGCGATTTCAGGTTTGGTCCCATAGTAAAAGTTGTTCATAATGATGAGTACAATGACCCCTTAAGAGGATAACGGTGATTAAAATTACACCCTGTATACCGGATGACTTTTTTTACCGTCTCGAAAAAAATTGGGTATATTAGGTGAACGTAGTAGAAGCCTATGGCATACCTTTTTTTTTCAACAAAAAAAAATCAAAAACATCAAAAATTCTAATCATATGCAGGCTGCACATGATTTGAATTTCAATATTTTTAAACGATTTTTTTTTTTTCAAAATTTCTGTTTTTATGCAAAAAAAATGAAAAGTTTACATCGAATTTGTAGTATTTATTGGTACTTTGATAATTTTTTCTGTCTAAGCCATTAAAAAAAAAAAAAAACTACAGCAACATAGGCTTCTACTCTGTTCACCTAATATACCCAATTTTTTTCGAGACGGTAAAAAAAGTCATCCGGTATAATACACACTTTAACCAGCACCCTAATGGCGTAACACATTTTGAAGAAAATTGCTAATTCATTGCTTCTGTTCGAAAAATTTGTCTTTTTCTTGAAAACGGTCAAAAAGGTAGTTTTTTAAAGCTGTGTATCTCATAAACAGTAAATAATTTTGACAAAATAAAAAAAATATATATATTTTCAAGTCCTTTTCACATACAGTGATGGAACTCAAAACATAATTAAACATATTTGAATGCACCAAAAAAATCTTCAAACATACCTCCTAATAATCTTTAAAAGCTGTTTATCCCATCATTAACAATCATAGTTATAATTAAAAATATACCATAAAATTTCAAATGCCAAACTGCATCCAGTGATGGATTATTTATTATTAAATAGTTAATTTCTAATTTTATACGATTTTATTTGCAACTTTTACGACATAATTCCGGTGCGCGTGAAAGTCTTCTATCTCGTGCGTCAAACTAGACAGCCATAACGCCATTTCACTTACACATCCGAGCTAAACCACGCTTGGATGCAGGGCCTTAAGAGAAAGTCTCTCTGTCTGTTTGATACGTTCTTTTGATAAATATTAAAGACTAGCTTCTGTCCGTGACTTTGTCCGCGTGAAATTTCTTGTCCCCCCGACCCACCCGTGGCATCGCATCGCCTTCCCGCGCTATTTCGTTTTCGCTTAGCGTTTCTTCTCATTTTTTTTCTTTTTGCTCGGCTCCTAAGGGTCATAGCGTGATGTTAAATAGCCTATAGCCTTCCTCAAAAATTGGACTTTCAAATGCAAAAAGAATTTTTCAAATCCGACTGGTAGTAACAAAGATTAGCGCGTTTAAAAAAATAAATAAACTCTTTAGCTTAATTTTATTTGCATCTATAGATTATGTAGCTAAGATAAGAAACGCGTAGGTACTTTTACTTAAATAAAATAATATACAGTTCATAGAGATAAATCAGTCAGTTAGTAGGTATTTTGAGGACTCGAACCTCACAGGGGTGGCAATGCTAATGAATAAAAGAGGTAAGCCGAAGGACGGAGGGCCGCTTTATTAATACTCAGTTTCAAATTAAAAATCACAGTGCCTATGCGAAGCCGTACTAGAATCTGAATGCCACCATTCAACAAAAGCGAGCTACGATTTTCTTCAATATTATTTTGATGTTTGAATGATAGAATGTCTGCCAGTAACAAAACCTCAACAGTACCTATGGAGGTCTATAAAACATTCATCAATAATAATTTTACAAGCAATACTTACCTAATACAAGTACTTTGAGGAGTATGTTGACTCAGTACACAACCACGCCTTTTAGCTACTTCAAAACAATATTATGATTATAACATTATCTCGAATGGAACAATCAAATAGTGCCTCTGGCGATATAAATCTTATTTGTCTTGCATTTCATACATTTCATACATAAATACATACATCTATATATTAAAAAAGAAATGTTGTTCGTTGGTAAGCGCATCAATTTATAATGGCTGGACCAATTTGTAAATTTTTTGTTGCCGGGAAAATTGTGAAAATCGTGCAAACTAAAAGTGCATATTAAATCTGAGTATGTTTGTTTGAACGCTCTAATCTCTGGAAGTACCAGTCGCATTTGAAAAATTCTTATTGCATTTGAAAGCCCAATTATTGAGGAAGATTATATGCTATTTAACATCACGCTATGACCTTTAGGAGGCGAGCAAAAAGAAAAGAAGTCAGAAATAGCGCTAAGCGAAAACGGTGCTATGCGATGCGACGCGGTGGGGAGTTTAATAAAAATATGGCTGTAATTTTAGTTTCTTCCACGCGAACGAAGTCGGGGCAGAAGCCAGTAAATACATACAATTTCTCATACATATGTATGAGTATTAACAGTTATTGTGTCAGAGGCTACAGTCTTTGTGTACAGGTAAAAATAAAAGTGATTGATGAATTTATTTATATATTAATGTATTTTTGTGAATTAAACCTTGGTAAGATTTTTCTGGTCGCGAATAGTTGTAGATATACAACGTGTAACGTTAAATGCGCAAAATCTCTTAAGGGGTCATTGTACTCATCAATATGAACAACTTTTACTATGGGACCAAACCTGAAATCGCGACAAAAAAATCAGCTGTTCAGTACATTTTGACTAATTATGCGAACATAAATGTACTGAACAGCTGATTTTTTTTTCGCGATTTCAGGTTTGGTCCCATAGTAAAAGTTGTTCATAATGATGAGTACAATGACCCCTTAAGAGGTTTTGCGCATCTAACGTTACACGTTGTATACGTTAATTTTTAATCACGTTCTCAAAAACGGCTCTAAAGATTTCAATGAAAGTTGCAATATATTGGTTTACGGGGCAAAAAATTGATCTACCCAGGTCTCATACCGGGAATTTTTTTTTCTCTATTTTCTCAGTCTTAACAACTTCAACAAACGTTCGTCAACTTAATGTTGACTGTATAGCTAATAACTATATTATCAACAAATAGTTTAGCAATTTAGCATATTTTTTTATATTATTAAGAATAATTAAAAGTTACCTACACATTCCCTAGCAAGTTTTCGAAATTCCTAATTACAGATGTTGACAGAACTGACCGGGGCTTGAGAGGTTTAATCAAATCATTATGGATCCTGTAACGCCTGTATCTCCCAACGGAACGGGCAGAAAGGGGGGGGGGGGAATTGGGGTACACCCACATATTTTTACCAGTCCTATGTGTAAAGGGAGCGAGCCTATTGCCGCCAGGTCATACAGGTCACGAAAAAGGTCATAACATCCTACCATATTTTAGCTTTGTACTTACGAAATAAACAAACAGCTTGCGTAAGCGACTGTACCTCTGTACATGTCTACACTTGTCTTCTTGACAGTACACGACGAGATGATAAATGGTAGTTCACGTATTACAATATCGAATATTATCGCGATGATAGATATCTATAGGTAGATGGTATTTCGAAATATGTAGTATCTACGGTAAACTATTAGGTATTAGAGTCCGACCGAATTTCGTTTTCGGTTTTCGGCATTTTTCGGCCCAAAACACATCCATTTAGGCCGAAACAAATCAAGTCGATAAATATCGATAAATATATGTGGGATAAGCTAAATATTTCTTTAATTTCTGTATTTTAATTTTCAACGTCTTTATCGTCTTACAAGGTTTTCTTCAGTCCTTCATTACTGTTCTACTTAATCTACATTTTAATCATTCAATCACTATCTCTTTCACTCCTTGACTATTTCGTACATTCATCTCTGTCAGTCATTCATGCTTCACATCTGTCATTCATCATCACGTCTCATTTCACTATCCTTTCATAACATTCCGTTCCTACAGCTCGGCCATTCTGATATCTGACTGTCCCCAGTCAGATCTAAACTGAAAGTACATCTTAAATTCTTATCTAAACCAAACTATTAACATAAAGTAAACAATTTTAAAACACCTCTTCAACACATACTTTTAACATTATCCAAGTAGATAACACTTAAACAGTTTAATCAATAAATTTGCTTAAACAAAATATTGTAACACATTAGTCCATGAGTACAATGAGTAAGTATCAATAAACTTTAGGTTTTACACAACATAACATGACATCCTACTGAAATATTAGGTCAAGAACAAACCCCAATGGTGTCCCCTTACCTAACAGATGACAATCAAGACCTACTCACCTAACTCAACAGTATTTCCAAACACTGGCCATGGCTTCATATTATCTGCAGAGGAAGAAGTCACTCGAGAACCATCGGCCATGTGATCCATCTTCTCAACATCATATCGATCATTTCTTTTTACTTTAGTGACTCTGTATGGTCCTAGATACTTCGGCTTGAGCTTCAATCCAGTACCAAATTGTGTACGTTTTATGGCTACAATATCTCCTACTTCATATTTTCGACTTTCTTTTCTTTTCCTATTATACGTCTTACGATTTTCGTCTTGAATTTTTCTAATTTGTTCTTTCGCCTTCACCTTTAAGTCTTCTCTATTCTGCAAAAAATTACTTCTATGCTCTTGCTGAAGCATATCATAAAGTTCAATATCTTCTTTAGTTTTCATCTTCGTACCCAACATAAGTTCGAAGGGAGTGGTGTCGATGCTTCTTTGGTATGTGCTATTCAATGCTTTTTGCACCCGGCTGACCTGCTTGTACCACTGAGATGGCTCTTCAATACACAGCTTTGCTAGAACCGCTATAATTGTTCTGTGAATGCGCTCCACTTGACCATTCCCTCTGGGCACACCTGTTGTTATGGTTATATGTTGAATATTCTCCTTCTCACAATACTCCTTAAAATCATTGCTGGTAAACGCACTACCACGATCTGAAATCAAACGTATAGGATTTCCAAAAGTTTGCTGATGAATCTTTAACTTGTCTATAGTCTCTCTACTGGTAGTCCCTTTCACTGGAAACAACCACGTAAACTTTGTAAATCCATCTACAATAGTTAAAATATAATTATACATCTTTCTCGTCTCTGAAAGAGGTCCAATATGATCACAATGCATAGTATGCAAAGGAATGCTTTCTTTATCAATGCAATTTAAAAATCCCTCCTGTTTACCTTCTTTTTTGGTCGCTAGCAGACATGGTATGCACGACAATAAAAACTCTTCAATCTTCTTGTTAATATTTTTAATGTAATATTCTTGTTCTAAAAGTTGTATCATTTTTCTTTTTCCAAAATGACCCTTCTGGTGTATTCTTCTTAGTATCTCAAATTCCAAGTTTCTTGGTATAACCAACTTTCTTTCTAGTCCTTTGTACAATAAACCATCGCTGTAGATATAGTCTTCATATGGCTGATGTTTTACAATCTCTATAATCGCCTTTATACCTTCATCCAAAATCTGTGCTTGCTTGACTTGATCATGTAGGCTTACCTCAACAGCTCCAACAAATGGATTTCTGCTCAAAGCGTCTGCATGTTGCATTTTGCCTCCTGGTCGATGTTCAATCACATAATCGTACTCTTCAAGCAACAATACCCATCTGGCTACTCTAGTTGTTAGGTCCTTCTTATTCAATGTCTTCTGAAAAGCTTGACAGTCTGTAACAATTTTAAAGTGTTTTCCATACAAGTAATGCCTAAACTTCTTTACTCCTTCAATAATAGCCAAAGCTTCCAACTCATAGCTACTATACTTCTTCTCAGCATCACTGGTCTTCCTACTGTAGTAGTGTACAGGATGTAACTCACCTGCATGGTCACGCTGAAGTAGGATAGCACTGTATGCTATTGCAGAGGCATCGGTATGCAATTCAGTTAATAACTGAGGATCATAAATTCTTAACACTGGGCTACTAGCTAAAGCTCTTTTCAGTATGTTGAATGCACTTCTCTGAACATCTTCAAACACAAAATTAACATCCTTCTTCAATAAATCAGTTAATGGTTTAGCTATAATTGCAAAATCTTTAATATACTTCCTAAAATATGAAGTTAATCCCACGAAACTATGAAGTTGCTTTAAAGTCTTGGGTTCAGGGTACCTGGTAACCGCATCTGTTTTTTCCTGAGAGGGTTGAATTTTTCCATCTTCTATAATGTGTCCTAAGTACTCTATTCTTCGACATAGTAATTGCGCCTTTTTCCAATTAATCTCCAGGCCATATTGTGATGCGACAGCTAACACTTCTTTTAACCGCTGCAATGCCTGACATTCATCAATTGCAGGTATCAATAAATCATCGATGAAAATAACCAATATTCCTTTTGCTATAAGTTCCTGAAACACCATAGTTACAAATCTCATAAAATACTTTGGGCAAACCGACAAACCAAACGGAGCCCTCAAAAACTCATACTGTCCATTGTGTGTAACAAAGGCAGTGTATTTTATACTTTCTTTACTTACTCTCAAATGAAAAAAACCACTTTTTAAATCTAGCACACTAAAAACTCGAGCACCTTTAAGTTTATCAATCAAATCGTCAATAATAGGCAGAGGAAATTCATCTTTAATCATCTTTTTGTTTATAGGCCTATAGTCCACACATACTCTAGTACTACCATCTTTTTTCTTTACTAACACCAAAGGAGAGGAATATTCTGAAAAACTTACACGAATAATCCCATCTTTAAGCCACTCTGCTACTTGCTTTTCAACAATCTGTTGTTCGGCTAAAGATATACGTCTTGGTCGCTGAGTCACTGGTATGTCATCCTTGAGCACAATGCGCAACTCTATCGGCGCCTCCTTTACCTGTACAGGTTTATAATTGTTCACACAGTCGATAACTCCTTGTTGCACCTGCTTATCTTGAACAGAACCTAAAACAAACTCATTCTGACTAACCACACACACAAGCCTTGATAACCAACTGTTTACGTTTGGAGCAATCAATATTGACCCCTGCGACATAATTGTAAAAACATCTTTAAGAAATTCTTGACCCAATATAACACTACACGGCATAGCATACCTAGGCACAACATGAAATGTAATATCGTTATATTCGTGTCCATCTAACAGTACACAAGCAGTAAACTTTTTCGTAGACAGTATAGTATTGCCACCTAATCCCACAAGATTCATGACAGTATTTACAGACTTAGGAGCCCCAAGATGAACATAAAGTTCGGTACACGCCAAATTTATCTCACTACCAGAGTCAATTAACGCATTTACTTCGCACTTATTCACAAAAATCGTTTTGCAGGCATTTTCGAATCTAATCTGTGCCGGTGTTTTCTCTTCGACGTAAACATCAGTGAAGTTAGCGTCAGTTCCTATTGGCATCGCCATCTTGTCGCCGTCACTGATATTGGTACTTCTGTCAATGTCAGTTTTGCCAACCGCAGCATCGCGAATTATCGGAGTGAAGTCGGTCACACACATCGTTCGTTTATCTTCGTGAAAGTTCGGTTTTCCGCCTCGTCGTTCCCGTTCTCGGTCATGGGTCTTTTCATTCGTAGACCGAATGCATTGTGTAGAAATATGTCCAAACTCGTTGCACTTGAAACACTTCAAACCTTTTTCTTTATTTGGACACTGGGATGACTGATGATCTTTTTCACCACAGCTGTAACACCTTTTGATTCCCTTTTCATGACTTTCAGGCTTCTTGTGTCGACTATGATCACTGATATCCGTCCTCATCTTCTCCTTGATCGTTTCATAAATCATTAATTTATTCTTCAGGTCTGAGTACGTCGTAACTCCGTACAGCAACATTTTGTTAATTTCCGAGTCGATTATGCCGTCGATAATGTACTTGATGGCAACATAATCAGGCAACTTGCCGCGTTTTCCCATCTCCTTCATGACTAACATGTAGTCTAGACACCTTTCGTCCTTTTTTTTCTTTCTGGCGGCCATCATCTCGTGAATGGTTTTGCTATCCACCAAATCTGGAAACTCCTCAAATAATCCAGCTTTTAAATCCTCCCAGCTTTTAAAAGGTTTTTCTGATCTGAGCCACAGCGCAGCAGTTCCAACCAAAGCCTTTCTGGCTACGATCAGAGTTTGTAGGGGCGACCACTGAAAAATCTCGGCATTATCGTCAATGTCCTGAGCCCATTTGGCTACCGACAACGTCTTGTCTTGCCCACTGAAATTTGGGACAATGCTCTCATGGAAAACAGCTTGATCACGGGTAAACCCTTGCCCAACCGATGTGAATCCGTCATGTTCGTCTTCGTCGTCGTTGGCTTGGCGGGGCTTTCTCGGTTTTCTCGGCGTTTTTCCCATAGTTCGCCTTTTCCTTGTCTTTTGTAACTATTGTTACCGTCTTCTGTCAGCTGAAATCAGCTCGTCTTCTTCTCGCAATATTGCTCGCAATGGCGTCTTTTGAGCTCAACGCGTGGCGAGAATGCCGTCTTTTTCTTCTTGCTTCTTTAGGTCCGAAAACTTTAAATATTTAGCTATCCCGGACGAGCCCCCAAAAAGTTGTGGGATAAGCTAAATATTTCTTTAATTTCTGTATTTTAATTTTCAACGTCTTTATCGTCTTACAAGGTTTTCTTCAGTCCTTCATTACTGTTCTACTTAATCTACATTTTAATCATTCAATCACTATCTCTTTCACTCCTTGACTATTTCGTACATTCATCTCTGTCAGTCATTCATGCTTCACATCTGTCATTCATCATCACGTCTCATTTCACTATCCTTTCATAACATTCCGTTCCTACATATATACAAATAAATCGATATTTCCGTTTCAATATTCAGAGAAAATCGTTAAGTTACAATTAGAATTAAAAATCGTTAAGTTACAATTAGAATTAAAAATCGTTAAGTTACAATTAGAATTAAAAATCGTTAAGTTACAATTAGAATTAAAAATCATTAAGTTACAATTAGAATTAAAAATCGTTAAGTTACAAAAAGAATTAAAAATCATTAAGTTACAATTAGAATTAAAAATCGTTAAGTTACAATTAGAATTAAAAATCGTTAAGTTACAATTAGAATTAAAAATCGTTAAGTTACAATTAGAATTAAAAATCGTTAAGTTACAATTAGAATTAAAAATCGTTAAGTTACAATTAGAATTAAAAATCGTTAAGTTACAATTAGAATTAAAAATCGTTAAGTTACAATTAGAAGCACAATAATTGTGAACATGCAGAAAAAGAATTGTTAAGAAAGTAAATAAAAAATAAATGCTTTCATCGCTAATAACATCGGATTGTAAGTATTACAAAAAAAAACTTTTAGGCCGGACCAGGATGAAAGGTATGATCAAAATTAAGGGTGTGGTACACACCATCAAAACTGAACAACTTTCTCCATGGGACCAACATCGTAATCGCGAAAAAATTATCAACTGTCCCATAAAAAACATCAATACCTACTCGACGCAAATGTATGGGACGGCTGATTATTTTTTCGCGATTACGATGTTGGTGCCATGGAAAAAGTTGTTCGGTTTGATGGCCTGTACCACACCTTCAAAGACCACACCTTCCTAGTACTCCCTGTATTGAAGGGCTACAACACAGCTGCACGGTCACCCGAGGTCGGGCCGTGGATGGGTGTCCATTCATTTCATCCCACCGTATATCGGAAAGTCGTTGATCCCAGCTGTCATTCATAGATCTTTGACAGCCGTTACGGGTAGCCAAAAGTCCGAAAATCTGACAACCAGTCTTACTTAGGTATCGTGTTACCCAGTAACTGGGTTGTGGAGGTCGGATAGGCAGTCGCTCCATGTAAAATACTGGTATTCAGCTGCATCCGGTTAGACTGGAAGCCGACCCCAAACATAGTTTAAAAAGGGCTTGCTATAGATGCATATGTTTCTCCTATAGGTAGGTCCGTCAACCTAACCAGATGCGGCTAAATATCACTATTATCAAAGTATTATTATCTAATAGTAATCATTATTATATTACACATAATAGGGCCCTACCGTTTAAATATGCTATGATAAATTATCCGCGTCAAAATTTGCAAGACTTATGATTTATCTATGTAAAGAAGAGGTCATGTTTACATCAAGTTTATGTTACCTAATAAGTAATATATAATCAGCCTACAATGTTCCCACTGCTGGGACACAGGCCTCCTCTCGGTGAGAGGGAGTGGGCCGTAATCCACCACGCGGCCCCAGTGCGGGTTGGTAGATGTCACATTGTCGCTAATCTAAGTGACGTAACTGATTCGAAGAAAATTTTACAGCGCGAGCTATTTTTCTTTTTTTTATTTGTAAACTGTAGACATATCGGTCTCGATTTTTGCACTATCATATGGCCCGTAAGGCATAGGTACAGATACGCTGATTAGACAGATCGATTCGAATTGGAAAATGTATCAAATTACTATAGTTAGGTCGGCTATCGGCTTAGTCCAAAATGTCAGATACGTCAGTTAGTTAAATTAGCGACGATATGTCTTCGAATGTTTGGTTCTAGGACATGCCGGTTTCCTCACGATGTTTTCCTTCACCGTTTTGAGAGCAGTGGTGATGAAATAATTTACATAAAGTACAGCGCCCGTCTGGGTTCGATCCTAAGAATTTGGTCCCGTGTGAGCGAGATAGATGATAAAATGCGACAGCCCTCCTGAAGCCATCTTTAAAATATTTGTGGGGTTGCACAAATAAAAAATAAAAACCAGTCAAGAGCGAGTCGGACTCGCGCGCCGAGGGTTCCGTTCCGATTTCTGAAAAAGTGAACTATTTAGAGACATCGTTTTATTTTTCCTGTAATCTTTACATAAACTTCTATCACATAGAATAATTTCAGACTTTTCTCTTTGCAAACTTCGGAGATAAGTTGGGGGAACGGTATTTTTTCTTATATTTTTCATCAAAAGTCGAACACTGTGCGGCCTAAAAAAAATTAAAAAAATGTTTGAGAATGTGCAAACAGCGCTCTTTCATATGATACCCCACATGTCCTAGTAGCCCCACTTTGAATTTTTAAGACCCCCTTTCAGTCCCTGTTGCAAAAAAAGACATATATTTTTATTTCTTTCTTATTCGCAAAATAGTTGAGTAAACGTCATCTAAAACTGTTCCAAATTTCAAGTTGATAGCATTAGTAGTTCTTGAGATATCGAGCTGTGACAGACAGACAGACAGACAGACTGAGTCACACCATAAGGGTTCCTTTTTTACCATTTTGGTACGGAACCCTAATGAACGCGATTTTTTATCTATGGTTGTCGAAATTGGTCCGATATATGCATTGCGTAACACATAACACGCGCTCCGCTTAGTCGGGTAAATATCTTAATTTGTTGACGTATTGTTTCGTCAAATATTTGCCTTCCATTGGTTTTGTGGTATAAGTTTTGCAATTAATTTTAATTGAAGGTAATCTTAATGAAACTGCTGAAATCTATACTAAACTTGTATGTGTATTTGTTACGCTTTCACGGCTAAACGGCTGCACCGATTTTGATGAAATTTGGTATGGGGATACTTTGAACCCTAAGGCAACACAGGCTACTTTTTATCGTTATACCACGCGAGCAAAGCCGCAGGCAGAAGTTAGTTATAATCTTCGAAACTACTCATCCGATTTCAAAAAATCTTTTTTTTTTTAAACTACGGTATTGCCGAGTGTTGTAGGATATATTTTATGTTAAAACACGCGAACAAAGTCGTGGGCAAAAGCTAGTAGCCTATATAATATAGCCTTCCTCAAGAATTGGGGTATCAAATGCAAAAAGATTTTTTTTTAATCCGACTGGTTGTTCCAGAGATTAGCGCGTTCAAACAAA
The DNA here is from genome assembly GCA_905163495.3 of Cosmia trapezina. NCBI lineage: Eukaryota > Metazoa > Arthropoda > Insecta > Lepidoptera > Noctuidae > Cosmia > Cosmia trapezina. The sequence continues at coordinate 12,759,408 of LR991049.1, forward strand.
CAAACAAAAAAACAGTCTTCAGCTTTATTATATTACTAGCTTCTGCCCGCGACGTCATCCGCGTGAAATTTCTGTTAACCCCACCCATCCCTTGCATCGCATCGCCTGCCCGCGCTATCACTTCGTTTTCACTTACCGTTCTTTCTGACTTTTTTCTTTTTGCTCGGCTCCTAAAGGTCATAGCGAGATGTTAAATAGCCTACAACCTTCCTCAAGAATTAAGTTATCAATGTGTTCATACGAATATTTCATCCCAATGTTCCAAGTAGAAATTCTGCGCACGTTTTTCCAATAATTTTCTTCGGAATGTTCCTAATATTCCACTAATGTAAATTAACAATATTTTTAAAACACTCTTTATAAACGATATAGTAAATAGTTTTAATAGCAAAGAAAGTCTTTAGTTACGTTTTCTGAATCGTCCGTATAAAATTTTCTACGCAGCAACTCCAAGTTTTAACTTCAAGCCCTTAAAATTACAAAATCATCCTAAAAATAGAATAGAAAATGTCTAAACGTCAAAAGGGCAACACTTTACCCGACTGCAAAAGGTCAAAGTTGCGTTATGCTTTGACAAGTAGCTGACCTAACTTCTAGAACTGCGCAAACGCAATGGGTAACTTAGATATACGATAATATGATCCTTATCTTGACATATAAACTTTAGTTCTAAATTGACAGCTAAGTCTTTAAGGGAAAATGTCAGAGACGTCACCGATAGTGTGAAGTAATTTTTAGTTTTAATAGGAGCTCGTGGCTAAGTAATAACAGCTGCACGGTTCGATCCATCAGGTTAAGCTACGCTTGCCGGGGTTGGTCCATGGATGGGTGGCCATCCTGACATTACCGAGACTCCTCCGTGCCTCGGACAGCACGTTAAGCCATTGGTCCAGGCTGTCATTCGTGGATCTTTGACAGTCGTTACGGATCGGAAGCTCGAAAGTCTGACAATCAGTCTTACCAAGTAGTATCGTATTACCCAGTTACTGGGTTGTGGATGTCAGTTAGGCAGTCGCTCCATGTAAAATAAGAAAGAAAGAAAAAATGTTTATTTGCGGTAAACATGACGCAAACTACAACAGAGTAAAATAATTATTTAAAAACAAATTGGGAGAAAATATGCGTCACATCTACGCAAAACGGCCACCGCTCAGCATAATGCCGCGACCCCATGCAAAATGGAGCCCCAGCGCTGGTTTTCAGCGATAGCCGGCCTAAATACTGGTATTCAGCTGCATCCGGTTAGACTGGAAGCCGATGGGAAAGGGCTAGGCAGATTGACTACCTCAAATGGCTTAGCAAGATCCTCCGATATGTCGAAAATACTGCAGCATTAATTTTGAAATAAATTTAAGTTAAAGTTGAGGATTAATCTTAAATATAAGTATGTTTGACGAAAACACGATTCCATAAAATATTCTCGATAGAAAGAAATTCCAAAGTTACCTCCAAACCGAACCATAAACCGCTGGTATTCAAAATATACTTCAAATTAGATCATGAAACTTTGCATACTAACTGAACTAACTATAAAGCAGGTCTGAATATGGTGTCAGTGTGGAGTGTCAAGAAAAAAAAACCAAGGAAATAGCTTAAATATGTTGTAAAACTTGTAATAAGAAATTGAAAAAAAAACAACTTTTTTTAGGGTTCCGTACCAAAATGGTAAAAAAGGAACCCTTATGGTGTGACTCAGCCTGTCTGTCTGTCTGTCACAGCTGGATATCTCAAGAACTACTAATGCTATCAACTTGAAATTTGGAATAGTTTTAGATGACATTTACTCAACTATTTTGCAAATAAGAAAGAAGTAAAAATATTTATATTTTTTTTGTAAAAGGGACTGAAAGGGGATCTTAAAAATTCAAAGTGGGGCTACTAAGGCATGTGGGGTACTATGAAATAACGCTGTTTGCACATTCTCAAACATTTTTTAATTTTTTTTTAAGCCGCATATTTTTCGACTTTTGATGAAAAATGTAAAAAAAATACCGTTCCCGCCCCTTATCTCCGAAGTTTGCAAAGATAAAAATCTAAAATTATTCTATGTGATAGAAGTTGATGTAAAGATTACAGGAAAAATAAAACGATGTCTCTACATAGCACACTTTTTCAGAAATCGGAACGGAACCCTCGGTGCGCGAGTTCGTCTCGCTCTTGACCGGTTTTTTTTTTTCTAAGTTACCTACTACGCGACATTTTGGGAAAGAGATATTCTGCGAAAGAGGGATTGTGAGAAAGCGACCTTTTGAAAAGGAGTCATTCTGCGAAAGCGACTTTGAGAGAAAGAAACATTTTACTACCAGTAGACATTTTGCGCCTGAGCCGGTAAGACATGATTGTCAGACTTTCGGGCTTCTGACTAAATGACAGCCGGGATCAACGGCTTAACTTGCTTTCTGAGGCACGGAGGGGTCTTGGTCTGTAAAGTTGGTCACCCATCCACAGACTAACCGCGGCAAGCGTAGCTTAACCTGATGGATCGACCCGTGATATTAATATTTGTGGAAGAAAAATTTTTTTTTATTACTTAGCCACAAGCCCCTCATACACCTGGTGTAAGATTGTGATAATTACCCACGTTAAGTTAACGTAACGTTTCCGGATATCAGTATTTTTTTCTCTATGACGTGACTTCAAGGAAATAACAGCAGTTTGTCTGTGGTCTAATTAAGTTTTTTCCTCGTGCGACCCATTGTCCCATTGTTGAGAGAATCCTAATAGTTTTTCTATAATTTTTTTTTTAATTAGCATCAATAACTAGTAGACGTGAAGATGATATTCCACGTTTCGCGTTTTTATTAACATAACATCACGGTTTTAATCCTCGAAGGGTTGGGCAGAGGTGTACAGACGCCAGCACATCAAGCTACTACAATCTGTCAAATTTCTTTAATAGATTTTCATCTTTATCGCTAAAGCATTAGGTTCAAGGTTGATTGGGAAAATTTGACAGTTTCGGGTGACTTGACCTGCTGGCGTCTGTACCTATAGTAATTATAATAATAATTTATTTATTACACCAAAAATAATACAACGAATTACACATACTTATTAGGCTAGTATTTAGGAGTATTAACATGGGAGCATCTGCAGCCGAACTAGGACGAGTCCTGTATCTCGGCATACAGCGCCAGACCCCTCAAAACCGACATTAAAACATATAGTAGCCCAAAAAGACATGCAAAAAGATCCATCAATGAATTATTATGAACAAGAAAAACTGAAACAATTAAAAAAAAAGGAGTGTGTGTGTGTGTGTTTGTGTGCCTGATTTTGTGTAAGTGTATAGTTGTGTAAGGTGTTGGGGTGTTTGAGTAGTGTATATAAAAAATAAATAAAATAAAATAAGCTTTATTTTCCTTCTACAATTTTGTTTGACTTAACTAATGATTAACATGATACAAAATTTGTCTCTTATAATGTTAATATTAAGTTTCTCAATTTCTATGTACCGTTATTTTATATATTATGTACAAGGACCGCTAGCAATAGCGGTGAAAGCCTCCTCCATTCGTTTCCATGCTATTCTATCTGTAGCTACTCTACTCCAAATTTTACCTACTATATTTGCTATATAGTAGTGTAGATACGTTACCGAAAAAAGAAATACAATAAAATTGTTTAAGTGACTATAGTACACCCACATTTCAGAGGTGTACCTATAGTACACCCACATTTCAGAGGTGTGTTTATTTTCGGAAAAAAACCGAACTTTGCCGAATTAAATATGACTGTACCAATAGTGCGTCAATGTATAATAATTTAGGTGGGATTATAAATCAATAGGAAATTATTAATCAAACACCAGAAAAATATTCTTTCTTTTAATACTTTACATCTAATAATCTACATGTACACCAAATCAATGATTGGGCTACTAATTAACTAATTGAATATCAAAATTTGTACAAATAACAATCATTATTTTTAATTAAGTACATCAATTTTTGTCCACTTTGGACAAAAATTTGGAAAAAAACACAACAAAAATATTAATTATATTAACAAAAATACTAACTGTTCATCAAAAATAACAAATGCGCATTTAATAAACTTATTATTGCCCTAAATTAATATCAAAACTCGTACAAATTATAATAATTGGGCACCCCGAAGTAAGCTTTGGTTAGGTTCCTTTAAAACTACCAGACAGAAATATACCGAAATAGACGGTCGACCTGACGTTAAGTTTAATTTATTTAGACGTGCAAATTTTGATGTGCAAACAGTATTTTTGATGTACGTATTGTGTTGGGAAAAATTGGTAATTTTTGATGTGCTACCCAATTTATAATTATTTAGGTAAGAAATATATAAAATAAATCAATTTCTATTGGTTTTTAGTCACTTTTTTTTTATTGTTGATAGTCATTCGCTATATTTCGGTTTTTCCGAAGATAAACGAAGCAACCTTTGAACATTGTACTATACATATTTTAAACATCCTATAATTAACATTTACGCAAATATTCTAATAAGACTTTAAGCGATTCCGATTAATTTCAATAATAACATATTACTAGTAGCTGTAATTTAATATACATGTAATCTTGTCATATTAAATAGTGTTAACTTTGATATATAATTATCAAATTGACTTAACATTACCATAGGTACTGCGTAAATTACATTTTAACTTTGTATGTGTTGATTTATTTGGCAGTGACACTTATAATTATGGCATAATCTGATGTTAAAAGTAACTGTCATAGATCACTGCGCCTGCGCTTGTGCACTCTGTGTTGACGATTTAAGGCGGAGATTTCTTGAAAACGGGCAAAAAGGTGTTTTTTTAAAGCAGTGTATTTCATAAACCGTAAATAATTTTGACAAATAAAAAAAACTGGAACTCAAAACATACCTACATACTTTAATGCACCAAAACAATCAAACTCAAACTCAAAGCATTTATTCCAAATAAACCAATTACAGGCACTTTTGAATTGTCAAGGCGTCGGTCTTGGGTCGGTCAGTCAGAAAAATGAAGCTAGTTGCCCATTCCAAAGCGTAGATCCTAGAGAAGAATCAAAAATCTTTAAACATACCTCTTAATTATCTTTAAAAGCAGTTTATCCCTTCATTTACAATTATAATTAAAAATATACCATAAAATTTCAAACACCAAACTGCATCCAGTGATGGATTACTTTTTATTAAATAGTTAATTTCTAATTTTATACGATTTTATTTGCACTTTTACGACATAATTCCGGTGCGCGTGAGAATCTTCTATCTCGTGTATCAAACTAGACAGCCATAACGCCATTTCACTTACACACCGAGCTAAACCAAGCTTGGATGTAGGGCCTTAAGGGTATTAAGTTCAGGTTTTCTAGATGGCGGTATTCATTTCAGTTATTTAAGGATGATGACAAAATTTTTTTTGGTTCCTCGTGTAGATTTTAAAAAATATTGGACACATATTTTTTCTTTTTTTACATAATCCAAAGATTACGGCGATACATTGAGTTAAAATGTGGCGTGACGTCACGCCTAGCTAGATTTTATACATAGTTGTGACGTAGCGAACCACCACTCCTCAACTTAAATGCGTGACATGTAACTATTTTTTTATAAGTAAAGCAAAAAATACGAGTCTAATATTTTTTTATTTAGTATCTGACTCAATCAATCTGCTTAGCCTTTTCCCAACTATGTTAGGGTTGGCTTCCGGTCTAACCAGATGCAGCTGAATACCAGTATTTTACATGGAGCGACTGCCTTCTGACCTTCACAACCCAGTACTTAACTGAGTAATAAGGTAAGACTGGTTGTCAGACTTTCGGGCTTCTGACGACTCGTAACGACTGTCAAAGATCCACGAATGACAGCCGGCTCCAACGGCTTAACGTGCTTTCCGAGGCACGAAGGAGTCTCGGTATGTAAAGATGGTCACACATCCACGGACCAACCCCGGCAAGCGTAGCTTAACCTGATGGATCGACCCGTGCGGCTGTTATTACTTAGCCACGAGCTCCTCTCTGCATACGGACAAAATATGATTTCTTTTTTTATTACCTAGGCGTCATCCTTATTGTGTATGGTTGAATTACTTCCACGAATGAATTCTTTCACAATAACGAACTCTACTATGCAAAAGCCACTTTTTAAATACCAAGGCAATTATATTGATAGATATAGTCTTGCAATCACCACCTACGTTCAAAGAAAGCATTTGAAAAGAAGATTAGGTACACAAAAGATCGTCGCAAAATGTCATATGTCAGTGTCGTAAATAAATTGACAGTCGGTGATGTATAAAAGACATCGTCTTTGTAAAGGCTGGGTAAAAGGTAATCTTAGGCTGGTTTCGCAACAGCAATGATTGGGTGATATGAGCTCGTGGCTAAGTAATAACAGCCGCACGGGTCCGATCCATCAGGTTTAGCTACGCTTGCCGGGGTTGGTCCGTGAATGACCATCTTTTCTTTACATACCAAGACTCCTCCGTGCCTCGGAAAGCACGTTAAGCCGTTGGTCCCGGCTGTCATTCGTGGATCTTTGACAGTCGTTACGGGTCGTCAGAAGCCCGAAAGTCTAACAATCAGTCTTACCAAGGGGTATCGTATTACCCAATAACTGGGTTGTGGAGGTCAGATAGACAGTCGCTCCATGTAAAATACTGGTATTCAGCTGCATCCGGTTAGACTGGAAGCCGACCCCAACATAGTTGGGAAAAGGCTGGGCAGATTGATTGATTGATCCGTAGATCTTTGACAGTCGTTAAGGCTAGTCAGAACTCCGAAATTCTGACAGCCAGTCTTGTCAGGATGGATAGTATTACCCAGTAACTGGGTTGTGGAGGTCAGATAGGCAGTTGTTCCATGGTACTGGTATTTAGCTGCATCTGGTTCTTTTTGTGTTGCTGGCAACTCTTAAATTTCTCTTCTTCTTTCCCTTAACCTCCCTTCCTTCCTCCCTGCTCTCTCTCTTCTTCTTCTCTTCTCTTTCTATGTTCTTTTCTTCCTTTCTTTTTCTTTCTTTCTTTTTATCTTCTTCTTTTCGTTTACCTTCTGGTTCTTTTTGTTGGGTTCTTGTTAGTATTACAGTATTGCTGGCAACAAGTAAATATGTTACCAGTTTTACGCAAACTATTGTACGCTTTGTGAACAAGAAACTATTTTATGGTTGCTATCAACAACTGAGGAATAGTTGGCCAACTTTTTATCCCATGTAAACAAGGCTTATTATAAACTTTCGCAAAATAAATTGACAATCGCAGTGTGACATATAAGAACATAGCATTTATAAAAGACAGGCCATATAAGGAACCAAGCCTAGTAACATTAACAATTCCATCTTTGAGCTTTGTCGACATCACTTAGTTGTAACTGTTTACGATTTACAGTTAAGAGGATACATCGAAGCTTCAGATCATAAAAAAACACCGTGTGTTCTATGATCTGTAATCGAAGCGTAGTTTAGCTGTGCTCTTAAAAAGTAGCCTAGATAAAATCAACGGTATGTGTTGCAATTTTTAATTAAGTACAATACGCTCTTTAGTTTAGGTAATACTATAGAGATAACCCTCCCTTTGCTGTCGCGTTGTCGAATAAAAATAATATTACTGTTAAACTATGCTGTATCGTTTCGCTGGTGTATGATAAAAACATTGTACAGTCTTCGCCACGCAAGTTGGCAAAAAATACTGTACGGAATCCTTTTTCGTGATTGCCGCGACTCTGGAGCGACCTATCATGCAACAGTTTCCGTACTGCGCATACCCACTTTTTTCCAACTTGTTTATTGACTACTGTACAGTTCGCGAGGTCTAAGCTGAGCTTTGCATTTGTGTGAGTGCACATAGATAGCGTAGGTGTAACGTCCGGCATTGAGCGCGATACGTCCTATGCTTGGTTTCAAACCGGTTTACACTGCTTTTTAGCAATCGGCTTTTATTCTTTTAGTACGAGAGGCCATGACCAAAACCATGTCGCATCGTTGTAAAACATATAACGATTGAAAATTTTGTCTTACGTAAAACGATAAGACAAAAATTTTGGTCATGGGCTCTCGTACCATTTTGGTGATCACTCACACAAATGCAAAGCTCAGCTTACGCCTCGCGTACTGTAGGTAACAAATGTACGTTAAATTAATTTTAATTTTAAGTTTTAAGATTACCCAAACTATAAAACAAAAAACTAACCAATTACCTTTCTTTTGTAACAGAAACAATACTGCAACACCAGGACTGAAATCTGCTGCAGAATCGAGACCTCATCACTCGCTGGTAACACCAACCTCCAAAGTTCCCTAGGAGTTGGATCTGGCACCTTCCAAGGATCCAGCACCAACGGCCAGGGACTGTTCAGCCAAACAGGCTCTACCCAAGGAAGCCAGAGCACATTCGGATCCACAGGATTTGGAGCAGGCCAGACCAACACAAATACTGGTTTTACCGCCAATGCTAACCGAGGAAGCTCAACCACAGGCTTCGGAAGCCAATTCGGAGCAGGGTCAGCATTCAACAGCAACAAATTCGGATCAACAGCTTCAGGTTTTGGATCAACTGTAGCACCAACTCCAGGCCGTTTCGGATCAAACGCTGGAAACTTCAACAACGAAGTCTTCAAGTCAACCAGCCAATCCAATTTCGTAGAAACTGACTCCTTCTCATCTGGTTCAGAAACCGCTGGTGTCTTCCGTCCTGGTGGGATCGGAACTGCGCTCAAACCTGGTGTACCTTACCTTCCTCCCGTTGATACTTCTACCAGTGGATCCAATGTTGTATCTACAGCATACACTCCATCTTTCGTCACCACCCCTCGCCCATTCACAACTCCTCGTCCCGTAACTACTCCCCGACCTTACAGTACTCCTAGACCAACGTACCTTCCACCTGTATCTACCAAGGCTCCGGAATACTTGCCTCCAATTGATGGCATTACTGGATCTGACAGCTTCCAGAACCCACACTACGTAGATGGGCAGTTGATTCTTGATCAGACCATTAACAGGCCACAGCCGCCACCACAGAACAGTAAGTTTCATTTGTTTTTTTGAATTAGCCACTAGCGCGACCGGCCCCCCGCGTGACGTCGTTAGAAATTGTCTTAGCCTAGCCACTTATACACAGCTTGTACACAAAACATTTGTATGAATGGATAGGAAACCAATGACTGTTTCTTAAACTGGATAGACTAGGTTAGATTATGAATTTTGTTTTAGAACAATACGAGTAGACTTAGTTTTTTTTTTTTTAATAAAAAAAAACAGTTTCGAGGAAACTGGCATGTCCTACAACCAAAAATTCAAAGACGTGACATCCACCAACCCGCACTGGCCCCGCATGGTAGATTACGGCCCACTCCCTCTCGAAAAGAGACGGCCTGTGTCCCAGCAGTGGGAACATTATAGGCTGATACTGTCTACACTTTCCTTCTTCTGCGTAATGTTAATGTGGCAAGCATACTCCAAGAATGAATGCAAATGCGATCACAGGTCCAACAAACAAGCTTGGTGACCATGCAATAATTTTAGTCTGTAAAAAACTGAGAGAGCACGTCCATGCTAATTGTAAAAAGCATCATCACCATCTGTCTAGCCTTTTCCCAACTATGTCTAAGGGTTGGCTTCCAGTCTAACCAGATTCAGCTGAATACCAGTATTTTATATGGAACAACAGCCCATCTGTACTATATTTTGAAAAAGTATTATTGTTACAAAAGCTCGTGGCTAAGTAATAACAGCCGCACGGGTCGATCCATCAGGTTAAGCTACGCTTGCCGGGCTAGGTCCGTGGATAGGTGACCATCTTTACATATCGAGTCTCCGAAGCCGTTGGTCCCGGCTGCCATTCGTAGATCTTTGACAGTCGTTATGGGTCGTCAGAAGCCTGAAAGTCTGAAAATCCAGTCTTACCAAGGGGTATCGTATTACCCAGTTACTGGTTTGTGGAGGTCAGATAGGCAGTCGCTCCATGTAAAATACTGGTATTCAGCTGCATCCGGTTAGACTGGAAGCCGACCCCAACATAGTTGAGAAAAGCCTAGGCAGATTGATTGATTACTGTTACAAAAGCTACATTATTGTATCTTCCACCAGACGAAGTCCCAGCTGGCTGCGCTGCTGCTCTCAAATGCACACCCATCGAGTTCTGTACCGCGGAAGGAGTCATCTCCAACACCACTGTCGCCCTCACCAGGGACCAAGAGGCTTACAGAGTGCCTTTGACTGTAAGTATATTATTGTCTACATGGTCCTCGCATGATCTGATCGATACTGTGACCTCTGAGTTGGTTTCGGTCTTTGTTCGCAGAGTAATCGGATAGGAAACACTGATCTCATCGGGTCGTTCCCGCTCGTTAATACCCTCTGGTTAACACTATTAACGACAGGGACTGTTTAGTCCCACTCGTTAACAGTGTTGAAGAACGCGACATTTTTTCGGTCCTTCCCACTCGTTAGCAGTGTTGAAGAACGCGACATTTTTTTCCCAATCGTTCACCCCTCGTTCCAAGTCGTAGGTACCTAATTAAAGCACTTTTTCTTTAACCTATCTGACTCTTGAACTAGACGCCGAACGAGGGGTGACGATTGGGAAAAAAATGTCGCGTTCTTCAACACTGTTAACGAGTGGGACAAAATATTCCCAATCGTTAATAGTGTTAACTTCAGGGTACTCGTATTAACGAGCGGGAACGACCCATCTCATATAGTTATATAATACGTTTGACTCGTAAAAGTGTTTGTATATTATACCTAGTACATTAATGCCGCGGCTTGCAAAAGGGACATATTGACGAACGAACATAAAAAGGCTTAATTAGTACTTTTACAAATAATGCGTGGAAATTCAAACAAAGTAAATTAATTATAATTATTCTAGAATCAATACCGAACAAAGATAATTTTCACGCGCCGATATGTCCATATTTGCAAGTCAAATCTATAAAATCTTCGATAAGTTACCTCCTTTGTTGCCATGTGTCGAAGTAAAAAGTTCGTTCCACTTTTAAATTACACGACAGATTATAAGTTTTCATTATAATTTATTCAGTCGCTAAACACGACAGATATGGATTTTCATACTAGCATTGCCGGTCGCTGCTCACATGTCTTTGACCAATACAGCATTTTCAAAGGTTGTCAAAATAATGCTCGACTTTCCAAGCATTTTTGTGAAACAACATTCTTTACCCCTCTTAAGCGTTAGCGTCAGCGTAATCTTTAGTGTTAGCGTTAGCACTATATTTAGCGTTAGCGTAAGCGTAAGTGTTAGCACTATATTTAGCGTTAGCGATAGCGTTTGTGATATCTTTAGCGTTAGCTTTGGCGTAAGCGTTAGCGTAAGCGCTAGCGTTACCGCTATCATTAGCGTTAGCTTTAGCGTTAGCGTAAGCGTTAGCACTATATTTAGCGTTAGCGTCAGCGTAAGCGTCAGCGTTAGCGTCAGCGTTAGTGTCAGCGTCAGCGTTAGCGTCAGCGTTAGCGTAAGCGTAAGCGTTAGCACTATATTTAGCGTTAGCGATAGCGTTTGTGATATCTTTAGCGTTAGCGTTAGCGTAAGCGCTAGCGTTACCGCTATCATTAGCATTAGCTTTAGCGTTAGCGTAATCGTCAGAGCTATTTCAAATAACACTCCAGTGCCAACAGTTTCTTTCCTAATAAAATAAAAAGTCCTAATTGTTACTGTTACTTACAGCTCAGGACCTGCTTACTCATTTCCTTCAATAATCACAGCCATTGAACAGGTCCAGGACCCACGCTGCCATTATTTGGATTGGATCCCTGTACCCACAACCCATACTAACCTCACCAAATCTTCTAACAGGACTGCAAAGACCTCGAATCAGGTCGCATCGGAAAGTGCTGCCGTGACCCCTTCTACACTGACCCCTGGCCAACCAACCAGCTCGGCAAGTGGGTTCCCGGTGTCTTCGGAGGCAACGACGGTAAATATGTGCCCGACAGCCGTGGCAGCTCTAACAACCAACCTGGTGTCACCGTGAGGCCCCCAGTCACCGGATCTGTCTATTTGAATAACTTCAGGTGAGAAGTAAATCTTGTTGTCATGTTTTATATTTTTTTCAAAGGCAAAACAAAAAACCGGGCAAGAGCGAGTCGGACTCGCGCACCGAGGGTTCCATTCCGATTTCTGAAAAAGTGTGCTACTTAGAGACATCGTTTTATTTTTCCTGTAATCTTTACATAAACTTCTATCACATAGAATAATTTCAGATTTTTCACTTTGCAAACTCCGGAGATAAGGGGGGGGAACGGCATTTTTTTTTACATTTTACATCAAAAGTCGAAAACTATGCGGCCTAAAAAAAAATTAAAATTAGTTTGAGAATGTGCAAACAGCGCTCTTTCATATGATACCCCACATGCCCTAGTAGCCCCACTTTAAATTTTAACCTCCTTTCAGTCCATTTTCAAATAAAATATAATTATTTTTATTTCTTTCTTATTTTCAAAATAGTTGGGTCAACGTCATCTAAAACTATTCTAAATTTCAAGTTGATAGCATTAGTAGTTCTTGAGATATCCAGCTGTGACAGACAGACAGACAGACTGAGTCACACCATCAGGGTTCCTTTTTTACCATTTTGGTACGGAACCCTAAAAAAAATGGGAGCCTTGAGTGTGCAAGTCACCCCCCGCCATTTTACTGTGTATGTATATAACGTTGGTAAGGCAGGGGACATAGCTCTTCCATAGTTCAAGGTACCCGATCCACTATAGCCACTCAAACCCAGAGCCCAATATGTTTTGTGTCTATGTTCTCACCAACTGGGGGTTGTCCTTGGGTGCACTTGCATAGTGCATACAGGCATAATTGTCGGTTGGTGCCGCCTCCTCATTTAAAATTGTCAAAGGGGCCTCTGCGAGTTGGTTTCGGCTCCTCGTACGCCTCCAAAAGTCCGGGACTCCCAGGTCCCGAGATATGTCAAAGACAAAAAAAAAAAAAAAAAAAAATTGATAGTTAAGATTTAGCAGCCTTTTGTAAACATTGCAGTATCAGCACAAATTCTTTAGCTTATAATGTTAGATAATGAAGGTGTTTATATAAAAAACTCTCGATAAAAAAAAATAGTCTCTGATTAAAAATTGCGTTTTATCAAAATGTAAAGAACGTGGTTTTCTTACTCAATCCATATATTTTTACTATCAAAAGTCTTCTTCTACCTGAACCATGTACAAAAGGACCAACTTTTTAAAAGTATACAACAGAATTTCAAGAACATTAATTATCTGCTTCAGATCTCCCAGCTGATCAAATACAAAAAAAATAAACGTGCGAAAATACAAATATGAACCTCAAAATTGCCTGATCAGACAATGCCTTATCATTCAGTTCAGCTCTTCTTGTTCAAACCTTTCTCACATCAGAACTGATATAAAACTACCTTTGGCCTGCAGCTTCGCCCGCGTTTATTACACATTTAAACTTTCCTCTTGAATCACTCTAAACCGCATCAAAATCCGTTGCGTAGTTTTAAGATCTAAGCATACATAGGGAGAGACAGCGGGAAGCGACTATGTTTTATACTATGTACTTCTACACCCCAAAGACAACCACTAACCAGCTAATTCTTTCCAGAACAACCTCCAAGCCAACTCAACCACAAGGCCCCAACCAGGTCACCCAAGGATTCCCCACACCCACTACTCCTTCCCCTGGCTCCTTCATCCAGAAGAACCAGTTCGGCCAGGGCTCATACACTCAAGGAGGTGGAGGATCTTACCAGACAGGAGGACAGGGACAGGTGACAATCCAAGGACAAGGACAGTTTGGACAAGGTACTCAAGGTGTGTATAAAATTTTATATTTTTTTAGGTTTTTGAAAGTCCTTTTCGGGAACGAAAAGTAACACAAATATTGTGCGTGACAGAAATGAAAGAATAAGAGAGATTTAGTGTGAGAGGCACAGAGGGTCTTTCTTCTCTCGACGTAACGAAATATGCCTAAACGTGACGCGTCCTTGAAATACACTCTCATTTTTCGTCCAATGGAGTTGTTTACTGAAAGCTTCGTCACAAGGAGCACAAGTTGTTAAAGTCATCTGTCAAGAAGACAAAGCGACCAATCGACGACAAGAAAAAACACTTAGAGCCATCTCGCGGCAAAGTTTTCAGCAAGGAACTTCATTGACAGTTGAATGAAAGTAACACTTAGCGCCATCTACGCGGAACTAATGTGACATTTTTTTTCCCCCTTTCAAAAGTCAAAATCTACATGAAGGATTTATCCACAGGTTCATACTCACAAGGATTTGGACAGACCACCGGTAGTGGACTGGCTGTGACCCAGGGACAGGGATCATACTCTCAAGGAGGACAGGTAAGAATAAGAGTCACATTGGCTTAATTTTTGGGTATTTTGGACAACTATACCTTCATCGAATTACCTACATTATTTAAATTTTCAAAATGAAAGTCATTGCAATTTTTAGTGTGTTACGCAATAACACACAAACAAAGAAACCAAACCAATCAACCAATCTTTCAAACCATTCATTTTTCTTAAGCGTCCATGAAGTATTGCATTTTTTCGTCTATGGTTGCTGTCAATATACATATAAGGAACTTCATAGCCATAGAGTCCACTCAGTATTATATTTTTTCGTCTATGGTTGCTGTCAATAAATAAGGAACTTCATAGCATCAACGAAGTATTGTATTTTTTAGTCTATGGTTACTTCATAGCGTCCATGAAGCATTTTTCCGCCTATGGTTGCCTGTTAACTCTTTAAACGTCGATTGCACACCCAGGTGTTCAGATTACAATAGAAAATCTATTGTGTCTGCTAAATAAGGAACTTCGAAGCATCCATGAAGTATTGCATTTTTACGTCTATAGTATATACTATATATATGTATTGACAGCAACTGTAGGCTATTGTTGCTGTCAATAAATAAGGAACTTCATAGGCGTGCTTATGTCAAAAGTAAAATAATTGTTTGGCGAGAGTTACACCCCGCAGCATATCTTGGAACGCTGTCGGTTAAAATATATGACAACATAAAAACATCAGAATTTTGTTGATGTACTAAAATGTGGTTGCCAATGGGATTGTTTCCCGGAAAAATTAACATTAACAAACAATTAGCGCCATCTACACAGAACTAATTTGACAGTTTTCTTCCCCAATAAACTCAATGATTAATTATTAAACAATGACATTTTTGAGATAGTTAGACCATTTATTCTTCTTCCTGAAGACTAAACGCTACGCTTAAGAAGACGCTAAATTTAACTTTACTTACAAAACCATTTTTCCCTAACAGGGTACCAAAGTCACTCAAGGCTCAGGCTTCGGCATCACCCAAGGAGGTGGCCAAGTAGTCCGACAAGGTTCAGGAGTTGGAGTAACCAGCGGTCAAGGCTTCGGCGTAGTCCAAGGTGGAGGCCAGAGCGTCTCCCAAGGATTTGGAACAGGAATCCGACAGGGACAAGGCTCTGGAGTCATTCAGGGACAAGGATTTGGAGTCACCCAGGGACAAAGAGTCGGTGTGACTCAGGGCCAAGGTTTTGGCGTGAGCCAAGGTCAGGGACAGGGAGTTATTCAAGGAGGAGGCAGTGGAGTTAGTCGAGGACAAGGTTTCGCCGTTACTGGTGGACAAGGACAGTACACCACCCAAGGACAGGGCTCTTCAGTGACCAGAGGACAGGGACAGACTGTTACCCAGGGTTCTGGATTCGGAGTCACCCAAGGCAGCGGTTCTGGAATCAGACAAGGTTCCGGCTTTGGAGTACAACAGGGAGGTGGATTTGGAGTACAGCAAGGTGGTGGATTCGGAGTACAACAGGGAGGTGGTTTCGGAGTTAGCCAAGGAGGTGGCTTTGGAGTACAACAAGGCGGAGGCCAGGGGGTCTTCCAGGGTCAGGGACAAAAGTTGATCCAGGGAGGAGGATTCTCCGTTTCTCAGAATGGAGGATATGGAGTGGAGAATGAGTTTGGAGAGTCTGTCCAGAGGGTCTACCTGCCAAGATACAGGGCTTCTGGAAAATGTGGTATTCTTAACGTGAGTATTTCTTGAATGTATATTTCTTTTGGTTAGCCCTTATCCTGATGATTTAGGAACCCGGAGGAAAAACAAAAATAACACCACGCCTGTAATCTTAGAAGGGTTGGGCAGAGGTGTACCTATAGTACCTATACCCACATTTCACCAGTTCGAAAAATTAATTGTTGAACCAAGTTAATACTATATTTTGGGGACAGGAGCTCGTGGCTAAGTAATAACAGCCGCATGGGTCGATCCATCAGGTTAAGCTCGCTTGCCGGGGTTGGTCCATGGATGGGTGACCATCTTTACATACCGAGACTCCTACGTGCCTCGGAAAGCACGTTAAGCCGTTGGTCCGGCTGACATTCGTGGATCTTTGACAGTCGTTACGGGTCGTCTCAAAACCAGTGTTACCAAAGGGTATCGTATTACCCAGTTGATGGGTTGTGGAGGTCAGATAGGCAGTCGCTCCATGTAAAATACTGGTATTCAGCTGCATCCGGTTAGACTGGAAGCCGACCCCAACATAGTTTGGAGAAGGCTAGGCAGATGACCCGTAACGACTGTCAAAGATCCATGAATGACAGCCGGGACCAACGGCTTAACGTGCTTTCCGAGGCACGTAGGAGTCTCGGTATGTAAAGATGGTCACCCATCCATGGACCAACGCCGGCAAGCGAGCTTAACCTGATGGATTGACCCGTGCGGCTGTTATTACTTAACCACGAGGTCCGCTGGTTATTACTTAGCCACAACAACAATAATAATCATAATTATTATTCTGATCAGAATTAATCCTCAAATTACCATAGACACACATCTATCTGACTGATTATCTGATTAGCATTTGCAAAATGTCAAATTATTATTTATTTATTATATTAACATAACTAGCTCCTGGATTATTATTAATTATGACTCGACATCAAGTTTTGATTTTCATTAATAGCAATCTACATTACATACGAGTAGGTATGTCTTTGATGACAAACTATTTTGTTAATCTATATAAATAAAAAGAGAAGTCCTGACTGACTGATTGACTAACTCATCAACGCCCAGCCCAAACCCTTGAACTAAGAAAGCTGAAATTTTGCACAGAGATTCCCTTTATAATGTAGACAAGGAATAAGGAAGAATTTTCCGGTAGGGCATTCCCGTGGGATATTTTCCGACATCCACGCAGGCGACGCCGCGGGCAAAAGCTAGTAATTAAATAATTGGACGTCCAATGGTACCTGATACCTCTGCCCAACCTTTCGGGGAATAAGGGATATGTTAGTGGGAACATCTTTAGGGTGACAAATTGAGACTAGAAATGATAAACAGAATACAGGGTGCGCGCCTGACATTCAATTTAAATATCTTCATTCGAGGAGTCAACTTTTATTTAAGACGACGATAACCGACTTTGAATGATTTTAAACTGAAGATCACGTCTAAACGAGTAGTGTTAATGATTTAGAAAAAATGTGTGTTAAATTAGAGCATTTTCCTAATAACATAATAAGTGTAAGTGAATATTTTAGATTATGTTTATATTACATAGTGCAATTAATTTGTAAAGTTATGTCTAACGCGGATAAAAAACTGAGAATCACGTAAAAACTATCAAGCATATTTCTATGAAACCATCACCATTTTAAAGATAATTTAATTATTTATCTTTTAGTATACGTATTTTAACATAATACCTATTGTTTTATGTGTAATAAATTAATAATGCGTCTAATTGGCGACCACGCTTCTTGATGGGCGAGACAAGCTAACCACTCAAGGGCCTTTGGCATGTATCTACGTCTTAAATGGTCTTATTTATTAGTTAAAACACATAACTACCGTGTTATTTTAAACCCTACAGTCACAAGGTTAACTTGCTTAACAAGATAATTATGTGGAAACGACAGGTATCGTCAAACGATGACATTTAAAAATATTTATACTCTCATATTATATGTGATTGGGAAATCGAATTCTTGTAGCCAATTAAAGGTTTTAGATTCGTGTGTAACGATTTGTGGTTTTATTAAAACTTCTATTTGTAATTTGTAAAAGGAAAGATAGATTTAATTCGAGAATATGATAGTATGGGTCGTCAGAAGCCGGAAAGTCTGACAACTAGTCTTATCAAGGGTTATCGTATTATCCAGTAACTTGTTGTGGAGGTCAAATAGGCAGTCGCTCCATGTAAAATACTGGTATTCAGCTGCGTCCGGTTAGGCTGGAAGCCGACCCCAATATAGTTGGGAAAAGGCTAGGCAGATAATGATTCTTACCTTACACACTTATGTAATTCATAAAAGTTGAATCTCTAACCTTCACGTACCTATAGAATACTATTAGTTAATTTTAAGTTATCACTATTGATAAAATATAAAACTACCTTGGATTATATAATCATTTGGTTACCTTTTGATAAGGTCTGACTGAGGTCAAAAGGTTATTATTTTGACTTGTAGAGACATTGTAAGTATATAAAGTTTATTTAAGGCCGTTTAAAAATGATCTACCTTGTACAAAAAAATATCAATGGTGTAGAGGTAGAATAGGAGTACAGAACTTTAGGTGCAATTCCGGAGACGCTATAAGTCAGAACGGAATATTCGCGATAAATTATTTTACCGTAAGGTATGAGCAGTGGTTTTTAGTAAAGCCAAATTTTGCCAGTAACTTATTAATTCCCATATACTATGGGCAAGGCAGCGCCAAGGTAGCCCGCGAAATTAACCAGTACTTCTTGGATCTTTGACAGTCGTTACGGGTCATCAGAATCCAGTAAGTCTTACCAAGGGTTATCGTAATACCCAGTTACTGGGTTGTGTAGTTCAGATAGGCAATCACTCCATGTAAAATACTGGTATTCAGCTGCATCCGATTAGACTAGAAGCCGACCCCCAAATTACTTATTAACAAAACTGACGAAATGTATGTGTAGATACATTCAACCGCACATCATCCGTCGTAACACTTGCACTACAAAAATCGCCCTTATTGCTATGACATACCCTTATTACCACTGTGCTGTTGACTGTAGGTACAGTCAACAACTTTTGTGCCTCACCCCATAAGCACTCCTAACCCTTCTTTTCACAGGCATGTTTTTCTATCCAATTCTTACCCCCATCTTTTCTCCAACAGCCTCAGAAACCGTACGGAAACCGCAAGGATCTGGAGGTAGACTTCGCAGAGATCCCCTGGCAAGCGATGGTACTCCTGCAGACGAACAAGAGCCTTCTGTGTGGTGGTGTGATCACCAGACCTGATGTGGTCATCACTTCTGCTAGCTGCGTTGAAGGGTAGGTTATAGAATTGTATATATACAGGGTGTTAAAGTAATTGCGTGCCATAGCTTAGGGTTAGGTTCAGTATCGATAAAGGAACCCAGGAAAAAAAATATAATAATTACCGGAAACCGCAAGGATCAGTTGGAACTGAAACAACCATAATTTTTTTTTGAAAATTAAATCAAGACTTTCCTGTGCAACACATTATTATAAATTTTTATTCTTGGGTTTTTTATAAAATGGAAAGCATACGACCCTCAATAAATTTAGCCTAAAGTAATACCTAAAGTCTTTAGGAATAACTTAACTGGCAACATACGAAAAATCTCAGTTTCTGCAGAATATCATCATCGCCTTGGGGCTGGCTGTAGTCTCGGCTAAAGTCCTAATGGGTTCCCTAGACGGTCAAAATTGCTGGAAATCACGAAAAACCCACGTGCTTGTCAAGCAATTTTAACCGTCTAGGGACCCCATTAGGACTTTGCGACCGATTGTGGTCGTAAAGCGATTGCTATCCATGTCGAAACTGCAGCCCCTGCCCTTATCCCATGTTACTTGGGGTCGGTATAGAATATTTTCTTCTACGTACAGAATTTACACTCAAAATATAAATGGGATCATTTAATTTATTTTAGTTTTCTGAAAATTATCCCATACACAAATTTATAAGCCACAATAATTCCTCATGAAGCTAACCCGTCCCATTTTTACCCCACAGACTCCAAGCCAAGAACGTCCTAATCAAGGGAGGAGAATGGAAACTAGGAATCGACGAAGAACCCCTGCCATTCCAAATCGTCCAGGTCAAGAACATCCTCCGTCACCCGTACTACAAGGCTGGAACCTTCACCAATGACGTTGCCATCTTAGTTTTGAGCGAAAACTTGAGACTAGCGGAAAATATCTGGCCTATTTGCCTTCCGTCTTCAACTGATACTCTGGACGCTTTCTACAATGGTGCTGGAGAATGTATTGTTACTGGATGGGGCAAATCTGTTCTGCAAGGTAAGGAACTTTGACTTATTATTGCATATTTAACATCCTCTATTTTGTGTTTAATTTTAGGAAGACTTATAGATTTAAGCAACGTGTTTGTTTCCAACAGGGATATAATCTACTTACTACATACTTTTAAAGTTTTACGCTCATTTAAAATAAGCCAAAAACTTAAAAAAATATTTTACCTTCATGTAATATGTATTTAACCTTTAGAGGGCGCAAGCCAGGGGCTGGTCTCGTCATAGATAGCGATCGCTTTACGACCGAATTCGGTCGCAAAGACCCCTAAGAGGATGGGGTCCCTAGATGGTCAAAATTGCTTGACAAGCACATGATTTTTTCGCGTTTGTCATTTATTCAAACTAGGCTGATAATGAACCCTTTTTGAATGTCAAAATGACAGTCGGACAGTCCCCCGGCACACCCGCCCTTCACCACTTCCTAGTGCTTTAGCTGGGGAGAAGAAGTAGCGGAACAAACTGCCCAGCAGCACAGCTCAGTTCAGTTAGAAGAGCTTGATTCTATACAATAGTATGCAAGAAATTAACATTACAAAACAACTACAAGCAACCTTCATATTATTATCTCATTTATTTTATTATGTGATTTATTTTTAAACATAAAAACTATGTCAAATATTAAACAAATTCGTGGTCACAGTGTAGTCAAGATGTAACATTATAAAAATAGTGACAATTGACCTTAAAATCACTTAGAACACAAGTTCCCAAAACCCAGATTGTGTAAAGACAGTATATTGACAAAATTCCATGTATGAATATGAAATCAGATATAATAGACCAACATAATTAGACACTTATAAAACAACTACCTATTCTTTTAAAGCTGAAGAGTACGTTTGTTTGTACGCGCTAATCTCTGGAACTACCTGTCGGATTTGAAAAAATATTTTTGCATTCGATAGCCCAATTCTTGAGGAAGGTTTTAAGCTATTTGACAGCACGCTAAGACTCTTAGGAGCCGAGCAAAACTAAAAAAAAGTCAAAAAGAACGCTAAGCGAGAACAAGGTAATAGAATGTATGGGCGATGCGATGCGACGCAGTGTGTCTGGTGCTAAAATTTCACGCGGACGTAGTCGAGGGCAAAAGTTAGTTTTATATAAATTTTTTAGAGGCAATACTTACGGAGGGGCCAAGTTAAAATGGCCGACAAATCTCTCGAACAAACTTGGTTATGCTGTCGAAACAGTCAGTTTTCACGCGATTTGCGATCTTATCAGAGTGAAAATAGAGTGTAAGGTAGTCTATGTGGGCGGTAAAATGATTTCACACTGTATGTGACATCGTTTCAAGATGGTGACAATGAATTTTAAAAGTTGTGTCATATTTTCTATGACAGTTTTGGTCTATTATTGAGAAATTGAATCGGCTATTAATATTTAAAGAATGGCTTAATTATGGCGTTATAATAAATACCCTTTACGTGTGGCGATACTCAAATGAATAACAAACTCAAACTCGAAGCATTTATAATTTCAAAATTCATTTTAGTTAAAACATTCCAACATGCACTTTTGAATTTCCAAGGAGTCGGTCATTCAAAAATATGACATGATAACATATTCAGCTTAAAACGTTCCCACTGCTGGGACACAGGCCTGTCTATACAGGGTGTTTCTTATAAGGTGTCAAGCCGGTGCGAGCTAATAGCAGAGTACCATACCTATCGATTTAACCCCCATGTATGTTCTACGATTTTTTGTAGTTTTCGATATTTTTCCTGTTTCAACGAGATGATGGCTTAAAAAAAAATTTTTTTTTTCGGGTCAAATTTGAACAAGAATGTATTAGATAGGGCATTATTTGCTGAAATCGGTCGTTGAAAGTGGTGTATCTGAAATCATGTGATTTTCTTATTTTATAATTTATTATTATCTTTGCATATTTATTATTATCTTTGCAATCCTGATATTTACTATTCCTCTACGTTTAAGCAGAGCTCAGTTGACAATAAAAACATAAATTTTATACCTACTACTATCCTTAACCACTACCATTTATATGAAATGAGGGATCCAAAATAAGTCTAAAACTACAAAAAATCGTAGAACATACATGGGTGTTAAATCGATAGGTATGGTACTCTGCTATCAGCTCGCTCTGGCTTGACACCTTAAAAGAAACACCCTGTATATGTTATGTAGTGGTATTACCAATTGGAAAATCCCAAAAACCCGCAAGAAATACTGACCAACAAACAATATAATTAACTTTTAACCCCTCTTGCATAATTTAAATAAAAAAGATCGATACGCGACAACAGATTATTTAACATATTACAAACTAGTATTTTATCAGGTTTTGTACAAACTGGGGCGTTATTTGTCTTCATAATAAGCATTAGCTAAGCGACCTTAATAGGTTATTTCATCGGCAATTTAACTAATTGACGTATCTGACATTTTGGACTAAGCCGATAGCCGACCTAACTATAGTAATTTGATACATTTTCCAAGTCGAATCGATCTGTCTAATTGTCGTATCTGTACCTATGCCTTACGGTCCCCATGATAATGCAAAAATCGAGACCGATGTATCTACAGTTTACAAATAAAAAAAAGAATAATAGCTTGCCCTGTAAAATTTTCTTCGAATCAGTTACGTCACTTAGTTAGATTAGCGACGATTTGACATAAGAATCCACATGACATTTCCTGACATGAGATTTCCTTAGAATCTAGGAAGTTTCTTTTTGGCAGCATTCTAGATCTTTCTTAGGCCTAAGTGTCAATGCCAGTATGACAGTCACGCCATGTAAAATAATACTAGTCGACCTTTTTAGGGTTCCGTACCAAAATGGTTAAAAGGAACCCTTATGGTGCGACTCAGTCTGTCTGTCTGTCAGTCTGTCACAGCTGGATATCTCAAGAACTAATAATGCTATCAACTTGAAATTTGGAACAGTTTTAGATGACGTTTGCCCCGTTTTTTTTTTTTTTTTTTGCAACGGACTTAGGTAAAGTGGGTCTTATAAATTCAAAGTGGGGCTACTAGGGCATGTGGGGTATCATGTGAAAGAGCGCTGTTTGCACATTGTTAAACATTTTTTTTTTAAGCCGCATAGTTGTCGACTTTTGATGAAAAATGTAAAAAAAAAATACCTTTCCCCCCATCTCCGAAGTTTGCATAGAGAAAAATCTTAAATTATTCCATGTGATAGAAATTCATGTAAAGATTACAGGAAAAATAAAACGTTGTCTCCATCACACTTTCTCAGAAATCGGTCTAACTGGGTTGTGGAGGTCAGATAGGCAGTCACTCCATGTAAAATATTGGTATTCAGTTGCGTCCGGTTAGACTGGAAGCCGACCCTAGTTGGGAAAAGGCTAGGCAGATGATGATGACATCTCTGTTCATCCCAAAAGGGGAGGTCATGATATAACGTTGTGACCCGAAGAGACACCGAAGTTTTACGAAGAGGTCCGAAAGGAAAGTGCGATAGTATTGAGGTCAATGCCGATACATAGCGTCAACAAAACAGTTTTAATTTTTATTTTTTTGTTTTATTTTTTCGATTTTTATTAATAAAATGGTGTTTGATATTGTTTTTACGCGAAAACGAGAGGTAGAATTTTTATTTTTGTGTATGTGTTAATAAAAATTTATTTTATTTGAAAATCAGAGCAGCTTAATTAAGTAAATTGAAGTTTTTTTCCACGAACTTGGATTTCGTGTCAGGGTCAAAATCAAATACGTTCGGAGAAGATTATTAAAATATTCGAAGTAAGACAATAATAACAACCATTTAGGAACTCATTTAAAAAACATTTACGGTTACTTTTGAAAGTCAAATACTTACTTAATAAAAGGGCCACCCAATTTAAACAAGATAAAAAAATCATCGAAAGCATTTAACTTCGTATTTTTTTAAGTCGGTTAAAAAAATTTGTACCATAGAATAGAATAACATGGGTATTTTAGGATACCTTTCGTATTAGTAAAATGTTTCTAGGGTCCAAAACACAGGACGAAAAAAAATCACTATGTACTAAAAAAATTCACCACGCATTGATACATACTTATTGATAACTACAGAATATAACCTGCTCAGTACGCCAACGTTCAAAAGCTCCACCGTATAACTTTGGAAAAACCGAAATATAGCGAATAAAATGTGACTATCGACCAATAGAAACTGATTTATATTCCCACCTAAATTATTAAAAATTGACGTACTCATTCCATCACTCCCTTATTGGACCAAGTTGGAGAAAATTTCATCAGCAGCCATAAAAAAGCTACAATAACAAAATTGATTACAACAAGATATTAATCAAGATGGCACTTAATATACCTACCATAACACAGTTAAAAAACTTCATTAAAATAACAAAAAATAACATGATTGTTAAAATATAAAAATAGAAGCAACCGGATATTTAGTTTTAATTAAAACTATGCGAAGTAATTAGTCATAATTTGTAATTAACACTTTGATTCAGGTGTAAATTATAATTATAAGGTAGCTTATGATTATGAATAGGTTGTACTTATGAATTAACTATGATTTTACATAATTACGGTTATTAGGTAATTGCGAATTTTAAATAAAAACGCTCTGGAGCTTTGCGAATTCGAATTTAACTTTTAGACGGTGTAAATAATGTTATCTGTTATGAATAAAATTAAATGAAATGAACCGACCCCAGCGTTCTGTAAGTAGATTTGTACAAACACTTTTACACATCAATCATATTTTTTTAAACTAGATGAAGTCGACGTTTCCTATCTGACTACTCTGAGAAGAAATGGCGTAACAAACTCAGAGGTCACAGTCTCTTTTAAAGTCCAGACATAATATTGGTCAGATCATTGTGAGGATCATGTAGATTGGTGTCTCAAATGGTCTTTTGAGGAAAAAACCACACAGATTTGTTGAGACCAAAAGTGTTATTGGGTTTTTTCTATCTGAAATTTCTCATTAGCATCCCCAAGGAGTCCTGATTAGTGCCCGGTTGATGGCAATGGGCTCGTTCCCTATTACATGGGGCTTAAACATATCAGACAAAATGTCTACCCAATTGTCCAATAAAGGCGTGGTTCTATGTATGTCAGACAAACAATTCGCTTCTTTTTTTTTACAAGGAAAATTCACAAATCGTTAACTTTAAAAACACGTGTTTTTCACTCAAGACAAATATTCGAACAGCCTTGGCAGAACAAATAAAGTTTTTTTTTAACGCTGCGTCGTCGTAGGTAGTTAGGGTACATACACTGATTTATACATAATTATTTGACCGTTGAATATTAATTATTTGATTTGCGAACCGCACTGTATTTCGCAGAAGTATTTAAAGATAAATATAATATGGAGACGGATGCTAAACTTAATATTATTTTTATATTTATTGATATGGCACTTCACTAACAAAAACCACACGAAGTTTTAGGAATAAAAATAATAAATAATAATTAATTATAATATGGTATTTCTATTATATAGATTTTTTTGCTGACTATGGTTTATCAAGTTGTGGTAGCCCAGAGGGTTACTGGCAAACCAGTAAACCAACCAGCCACCACTACCAACCAAGTAATATAAATTCATCAATTTCATGACATTATTAAGGCTAAATGGTATCGTAACGGGGTTCGGAGCATTGGTATGGCCAAACGGAACTTATAGGATTTAAAAAATATTTATTTTTAAAATTCTTTATGGTCTCTTACATTCAAATAAACCCATAATCTCCTTATGTCTTTGGAGAACGTATAGACACAATTTTGTAATTACAATTGAATAAAATTATTTTTCTCATAATTTGAAACTTTGCGATTTTTTTTTTTGTTTCGAGCCAAATTGTGTCAGTCGTGTTTGGACCCTCGTAATTTAATAAAGAAAACCTTAAATTTTATAATCATGAAAAGAATAAGATTTTGTGTGCAGCCGAAATGCGTCAAAATATCTTCTTTGGGACCCATTTCGCCTTAATGTACTTTTTAAGATAAACTTAAAGCAAATTCTCCTTTATCTTATGTTCAAAACATTCTACGTGAGGTAACCTGAACAGCCCTGCTATTCTAGAATCATCTCACCGTGAAAACTTAAGTGAAGTGAGCGTGGAGTGAACTGTCGGTGTCATTCCACCTGATGCTAGGGATGGACCAAGTACATTTTTACAATCATAATCGAGATTTTAATAATATTTTTTACGCTATTCTAGTGATCATTTTATATTATTTCAAAGCTAGTAGTATGTAAGTGTCTAAACATTACTATAAGTAAAAGTGGGTACTATAATTAAAGTAGTATTAGTGTATAAAGGGTTTTTAAATAAAATTCCAAAACAGAAATTCAGTCACAAACGAAATTTTGTTTTTTTTTTAATTTTTTTTCCAAGACTAGTCCGTATGTAGGTACTTATACTTAGCATAAAAAATATAAATAAAATCTCGATTATGATTGTAAATGTAATTTGGTCAATCCCTAGCATCCGTGGGATGACACTGACAGCTCACTCCACGCAAGTTTTCACGGTGAGATTTTTACAGAATCGACCAGCTGGCTTGGACTAGAATTATGCTTACAGAATGACAAAAATAATGTTTTTACTTTTGGTTCATAATTTTATTTTAGTAGTTACGCTATACGAACTACAAAAAAACATTCTATATAGTGAGTAGCTTTAACGATAAAAGATTTAAACTTGTAAAAAAACTCAGTGAAGAACTCCGCCATCAGTTAAACAAACAGATTTATTTTTTGACATAGCAACCGGGTTTTTTCCTTTATAATGATTTTGTTGATCACGTAAATAACCATATTTCATACTTTATACTCTGTTCCAAAAGTGTCTGATAAAATGTAAACACCCTGTTCATGTTTTTCTGAAGCAGTCACTTGCTAAACTGAATTAGTAACACAGTCACTATATTTAAAAGGTTTAAACTTTATATCTCATCACTTTTTTCAACAATTATTAGTGTTTCAATAGCATTTATTATTTATTCAAATAAATAATCGAAGAAAATTGAGGTTATAAAGTTAACCTCAATTGTCAAATGAAAAACATCTTTAAAGTGACTTAAAATTAGAATTTTGGATTTAGGTATTCAAATAATCAAATCGAAGCACTCAATTTCTTTGTGGCACTACAAAATGGCATCCACAGGAACATTTTCTGATGCAATTGTTTTCATTTTCGTCTGTTACTTTTGAGACTGACTATACCTATATAAAACAATGTTTTATCGCCTTTGCTGCCCTTAAGCGATAGTTAAAACCACAGTCACACATATTTAACTTATGATATCATTCACATTAATAATCAAAGTAGATGAGGTAATTTCCCCCGGATTAGCAAAGGGCAATGTTCAACCAAGACTTTGATAAATTACCAATCCAATCTGCCCAGCCTTTTCCCAACTATGTTGCGATTGGCTTCCAGTATAACCGGATGCAGCTAACGCGATACCTAAGTAAGACTGGTTGTCAGACTTTCAGGCTTCTGACGACACGTAACGACTGTCAAAGATCCACGAATGACAGCCGGGAACAACGGCTTGACGTGCTTTCCGAGACACGGAGGGGTCTTGGTTTCAAATTGATGGATACCACATAGATTATCCTTGATTGATCAACAAATGCGGCTGTTATTACTTAGCCACGAGCCCCTCAACATTCAAGTTATCTAAGAAGATTATGAATCTTAATATTCAAGGTTAACTCAAAGATCCACAGCGGAATTTGCACACAAATATTAAAATTGTATAAATTAAATTAATATTCTGTGAGGTTATCTTCAAACTTGATTTCCCTTATAGGAACCAAGGTACCTATTTAGAT
This sequence comes from Cosmia trapezina, assembly GCA_905163495.3. Taxonomy (NCBI): domain Eukaryota; kingdom Metazoa; phylum Arthropoda; class Insecta; order Lepidoptera; family Noctuidae; genus Cosmia; species Cosmia trapezina. The sequence goes on from LR991049.1 coordinate 12,787,461, forward strand.
TAGGTAGGTAGGTGCGTCAATGAAACATGTTTTTGGTGAACTATTGTTTTTTTTTTTATATATATTATTTCCGGATTGAATGTAGCATAAGGTCCTAGGTTCGATTACCAGTTTGAACAAAGTGTTATTGGATTTTCCATCTGGAATTTCAGTAGCAGGCCGCAGTCTGGATGTGTGCCCGGTTGCTGGCAATAGGCTTGCCCCCTATTATATGGGGCTTAAACATACCTGGGGAAATGTGGTGTACTATAGGTACAGCTCTGCCCAACCCTTCGGGGATTACAACCGTGATGTTATGTTCATTCTGTTTGTATATAAAGAAGTATGAAAGAATAACTTGCATACATTTCGTCGCTAATTTAACTAACTGTCGTATCTGACATTTTGGACTAAGCCGATAGCCGACCTAACTATAGTAATTTGATACATTTTCCAAGTCGAGTCGATCTGTCTAATCGGCGTATCTGTACCTATGCCTTACGGTCCCCATGATGATGCAAAAATCGAGACCGATAAGTCTACAGTTTACAAAAAAAAAGAAGAAAAATAGCTTGCCCTGTAAAATTTTCTTGGAATCAGTTACGTCACTTTAGCGATGATTTGGTATATTTTTGTCTTTGGTTTTTTTTTTCAAATTACTTGAACAAATTAGAACGATTAGACAACTTAGCGAAGACTTTCGATATTATCTAAAAGCATAACGCACCCCTCATTGCTCATTTTTCAATACAGTAATAACTGGGTGACGCGGAGCTCTACTCGTTTGAAAATAGAGAAAACGAATTTTCCCAAATGCTAGCTAGATCAATTTTCCGAAACCGTAAACCCGTATAATGCATCTTTCATCGAAATCATTACAGCCGTTTTCGAGAACGTGATTACAAAAAATATATAATCCTACAGGGTTACTTGTAATTCGACGTGCTCCTTGCAGAACGTACGGTTAAAATGGCAACAAATTAAGCCACCAAATGTTCTGCCGAAACTTTATAGTTTTTGAGTTAGTTAGATTTTAAACTATAAACACAAAAAAACGTGAGAGAATTATTTGTGATTCAATTAAATGAATTCTAAAAAAGGTCTTTTGTCTTGCATAATTAATCCAGGGTCTACCTTCCTGCATTGAAGTACCCACCCAAATCAGTATTAAAATCGTGACCACATTATCCTAGAACAATTATTATTTGAATGTGAAATATTAGTTTTGTTTCTCGATTTAGCATTCTTCTTGTATGCAAATATTTTATTCACTATAAATAATTGTTTTAATAACAATTAAAATTAATAGATCGTTTGTATTGAGAACCGCATCAATTTTAAAGGAATTCGGTGATTGTTGAAACATTTGCATAGTTTTAATTGTTTGCATGCAATTTGCATTGGAATGACACTAGCCAATTTTAATTTGGTCCCGGCTTTCATTCGTGGATCTTTGACAGTCGATACGGGTCGTCAGAAGGCCGAAAGTCTGACAATCAGTCTTACCAAGGGGTATCGTGTTACCCAGTAACTGGGTTGTGGAGGTCAGATAGGCAGTCGCTCCATGTAAAATACTGGGTGTGATGTTTTAAAAAATAAAACCAAAAAAAATCTCAAAAAAACAAAAGTTACAATAAAATTAAAATGCATGTTTCTGCTAACGCTACAAAAGCCAACCGGTTGATACTTCGCGGGTGTTACCAAGTTACTTATTTTGTAATATTTAATCAGTACCACGCGTTACATGTAGGATAAACAACATGTTATATCATATACTAACTTCTGCCAGTGGCTTCGTCCGCGTCAAATTTCGGCCCCCGACCCATTGCGTCGCATCGCATGGCCCACCCATGTTATTCTGCCCGGTCTAGTTTCTGAAACTAGGATAAAAATCAATCTGCCTAGCCTTTTCCCAATTATGTTAGGGTCGGCTTCCAGTCTAACCAGATGCAGCTGAATACCAGTATTTTACATGGAGCGACTGCCTATCTGACCTCCACAACTCAGTAACTGGTTAATGCCCCTTGGTAAGACTTACGAAATATCATTTTCCAAATTCCTAAAGTCACTAACCTATCCAAATGTCGGCAATTTTCTTAACAAACCGTAACTTAGAAAATATGCTGGTCATTGAATATTATTAGCATAATATTACTAACACTCAACATATAAAATCCATCTAATGTTAGCAATTTTCATTGAAATGACTAATTAAAATGTTTTTAAATCCGGTTCCTATTTTGCTAACGACTCGTTTATGTTACCGATCATAAATTGTGGTTATATCTGACCTGTTCTAAGGGCAATAGGAAAATTGAGTACGCTTTAATAATAATCATAATTTTGATAAGGTTTAAACAAGTGGCGCCACATTCCAGTTGCCTAATACTAGCTTATCGACGCTGGAAAGTGATTTTGTCGTATCTCGAAAAATGGTTTTTTTTTTTTTGCATCATTGAAATCAGAAATAAATACTCCTTCGGTTGGCAAAGTTTTCCTACGATGTTTTTTTTTTATGATACTTACAACGTTGACTTTTTCTAAACTTTAAAAAAATATATAGTTCAAAATGCTGTAAAAAATATCATAGGATCAACTATTTTTAAATGTTTTAGAGATACAGCACAATTATTATAACGATTTTGTTGTAACTTTGAGTTTTAAAGCTACTTCGTTGTGCCATATGTACACACGGCTACACATCAAGCTATACATTTCCAGTTTACACTGACCTCTCATTGTAAGGAAATCCTATACAATGCGAGATCAGCTTATACTGGAAATGTATAGCTTGATCTGTAGCCGTGTGTACAACTACCAAGATACAGCAATATTTCTGCAGGAAATTGAAATACCAATTGCTGTAACTACTATAAAACGCATGTTTGACTAACTTTTGAATATAACTATCATTAGTGGCATCTGATAAACTTCAGTATAAGAAATACGCGTTCCAAAACTGACCTCTCTGATTCAGCTAGTTTATGAGTTATGAATTTTAAAAGATTTTTGGCTCTGATAAAAAGTTCAACTTTTCGAGATACTACAGTATTGTTTTCTTCCATCGAATATGTTTTTAGGCCAGTAGGGCCCTGTGGCTAAATAATAACAGCCGCACAGTAGATCTATGGTTAAGCTACGTGTGCCGTGGTTGGTTCGTGGATGGGTGGTCATCCATTACCCCTCTGTGCCTCGAAAAGCACATCCCGGCTGTCATTCGTAGATCTTTGATAGTCGTTACAGGTCGTCAGAAGACCAAAAAATTGACAACCAGTCTTACCAAGCGTTATCGTGTTACCCCCAGTAACTGGGTTGCGGTTATCAGACAAGCAGTCGCTCCATTTAAATTACAGGTATTCAGATGCATTCGGTTAGACTGGAAGCCGACCCCAACATAGTTTGGAAAAGACTAGGGAGATTGATTTTGAGTACTATTGTCCTGTAGGGCAAAATGCGTTTTCTCATACAAAGATGGATCACCAAGGTTCACCGCGTGTTGACGATTTCACGACAATATTTTATTATACCCATCGCAAATTTTTTATAAGCGTAAAGATACATATCAAATTATGTTAATTAGATATTATTATACTGTAGGCTTCAATATAATTTATGAGCACAATAACAATAAATAACCTAATTTTGATTTATATTAAACTTAATAAAAAATATTAAGTAGTTTAAAAGCTGGCCATTTTTATTATTAAAAAGTTAAAATGTCACTTTTGACAAAAAGTAATCTGTCTAGCATTTTCCCAACTATGTTGGGGTCTGCTTCCAGTCTAACCGGATGCAGCTGAATACCAGTATTTTACATGCAGCGACTGCCTATCTGACCTCCACAACCCAGTAACTGGGTAATACGATACCCCTTAGTAAGACTGGTTGTCAGACTTTCGGGCTTCTGACGACCCGTAGCGACTGTCAAATCCACAAATCACAGCTGGCACCAACGGCTTAACGTGCTTTCCAAGGCACGGAGGAGTCTCGGTGTGTAAATATGGTCACCCAAACACTGACCAACCCCGACAAGCGTAGCTTAACCTGATGGATTGACCCGTGCGACTGTTATTACTTAGCCACGAGCTCCTCGTGATGAAAATCTCACTTTTGACAGTCATTTTTTATTTGAAAAAAGGACACTGTCATTTTGTTTTTTTTTTTATCAATGTCCTCTTCTTAGACAGAGAAGGAACGAGCATTGATTACTTACACTGACCGGACAGAATTTTTTTCTATCCAGCAAAGTAAATGTAAATGGATTGGCTATCCGCCATTATTATATCTTTTTTTTTTCAGAACTTTGGTACACTATTTTTTATGTTTTCCTTGGATTCAAAAAACTATGCTCGGACTTTTAATAAAATTAGCTGCAGTAAAATGACACTTCTTAACTGTCATTTCGTTAAAAATAGTACATTATTGCAAAGGCCGTGAAATAGGCAATTGCAGGTCGAGTATGAGTTTGAAGGCCGAGCCGTAGGCGAGGACTTCACTAATACGAGACAGGCAATTGCTATTTCCGCCGAGGCATATACAACGTGTAATGCTAAATGCGCAAAACCTCTTAAGGGGTCATTGTACTCATCATTATGAACAACTTTTACTATGGGACCAAACCTGAAATCGCGAAAAAAAAATCAGCTGTTCAGTACATTTATGTTCGCAAATTTCGTCAAAATGTACTGAACAGCTGATTTTTTTTTCGCGATTTCAGGTTTGGCCCCATAGTAAAAATTGTTCATAATGATGAGTACAATGACCCCTTAAGAGGTTTTGCGCATTTAGCATTACACGTTGTATAGTGCTTTTCTCAAAAGAATGCAGGGAAATAAAAGTAGGTAGTTAAGTTTCCATAATTTTTCAAGTTAGTGCCGTTTTTAATATGAACTGTACATTTCAGCATGGAATAAATTGTCCATAATGTAGATGGGTTTTTAGTTTTAGCAATCTCATTAAAATACGACAAAAATACTGTTTCAGAGAAAATGTTCACTTTTTTCTCGTTTTTCCAAATCATAAAATTATCAAATACTTACCTAGTTTCATGTATTTTTCTTTTGACTTCGCTGGAAGCAGGTTTTCCATTGCCAATTTGGCTTCTGATCTTAAATCTGTGGAGTACCTACAATCAATCTTCATTTCACTTTATATTTATTATGAATGTAAATTTGTTATTTACATACATAATACTTAAATATAAATTTTCAAATCAAGATGAATTTTCAGCTTTGCCGCCAATTTTCTATCTAACATCTGTGCCGAAAGGGATTTGTGGCTATCTATACAGCCACGTGAACGCAATTTATACTAAGCAAAGAGACTGCCATTGGTATGCCAAGAATGATAAAAGAGATCCAATGAAAGAGTATTTAACCCAGCACGCCGTTTCATACAACATTGCTGGAGCGCTCCAGCAATGTTGACATTGCTGGAGCGCTGTAATGTTCCAAATTCAAAAAACGCTCCTGCAATGGATTTGATTTTCTTTGACCGTAAATTCGATACTTCGCGTGTTCTTTATTCGAAAATAATGACAACATTTCCATGCATGTTTGAGAAAATTACATTACAAGGGTCATTTTACTAGGGTTCCGTACCATAATGGTAAAAAAGGAACCCTTATGGTGTGACTCAGTCTGTCTGTCTGTCTGTCTGTTTGTCTGTCACAGCTGGATATCTCAAGAACTACTAATGCTATCAACTTGAAATTTAGAATAGTTTTGGATGACGTTTACCCAACTATTTTGCAAATAAGAAAGAAATAAAAATAATTATACTTTTTTTGCAACTGCGACTGAAGGGGGTTCTTAAAAATTTAAAGTGGGGCTACTAGGGCATGTGGGGTATCATATGAAAGAGCGCTGTTTGCAAATTCTCAAACTATTTTTTATTTTTTTTTAGGCCGCACAGTTTTCGACTTTTGATGTAAAATGTAAAAAAAATACCGTTCCCCCCCTTATCTCCGAAGTTTGTAAAGCGAAAAATCTGAAATTATTCTATGTGATAGAAGTTTATGTAAAGATTACAGGAAAAATAAAACGATGTCTCTAAGTAGCACACTTTTTCAGAAATCGGAACGGTACCCTCGGTGCGCGAGTCCGACTCGCTCTTGACCGGTTTTTTACTATAGTAAGCGCGGTCTCTGTCGAGTCACAGCTCCTTAAGTCGTTTTCTTACGAGGTTTACCTTCACCTTAGTCAGCTGCATCCAGTAAGACGGGAAGCTGACCCCAACATAGTTGGAAAAACATAGGCTGTTATCAATGTTTTAGTGTTGTCATTGATAAACATGAATTAATTAAGTAATTATTTATTTATTAATTATTCACAATAAATCACTGATTTATCATAGAATATTGCAATCGCCTTGGGCTATTGACAAATTAATAAAAATTTAAATCAAAATATTAATTAAGTATGCAAAGATGCTTTATTAAAATTCGTACATAATTATCATAATGTAAAATAATTAATTATTTTTGGTAAATTAATTATTCATTTGAAATTATGTGCAGCGTAGAGTGTAGTACAACAACGTACAAAGATTCAATCTTTAATCTTCGGAAAAAACCAAACTTTGAACTTCATTGGGGTTTTAGGGTTCCGTACCTCAAAATGAAAAAATGGAACCCCTATATCACTCGTGTGTCTGGCTGTCCGTCTGTCACAGCCAATTTTCTCCAGCTAATGGACCGATTTGTAATTTGGTACACATTATGAATTTCTGTGACACAAACACGGACGTGTAACGTAAATAAATGAATTTTGAATAAGGGGGTCACTTTTGGGGACAAATAAGAAAATTAAAAAAAAAAATTGCAAACTGTACCGTGTGATATATCAAATGAAAGGGCTTACATATGTGAGGGTCTCAAATAGACTTTTTTTTAAATTTTAAAATAAATTGTTTTAAAGTTTATTACAGAAAATAGACGAAAACTGACCATTGCTCGAAACTACTGAGCCTAAAATTAAAAAAAAATACAGAAAATAGTTCTATAGATAACAGGAAAACCTATAAGAAGTCTATGGTCTTTAATTGCCGCCGCTAGGGTCGCGGGTAGTTTTAAGAAGATACCGCGGCCCTGGCATAGGCAACTGAAGGAACACGGGTGGGTTTTAGTCAGTAAAAGTCTGACACGCCCTTCCGCTCCACCCAGAGCGGGAGAAGTTATTTGATGATTTCCCACCCTCAAAAACAAAAACAAAAAAAAAATGGTCTTTAATTGCAGTTGAAATGTATGGGAGAACATGTTTTTTTACTACAATGTTCAGTTCTTGGGATAAATTCATCTCAACTAAACCCTTCATCGTACGTGGTCCGACACTCACTTGGTCGGTTTCTCCATCTGGAATTTCTCATGGAATGGAGTAGCAGCCCGCAGTCTGTATTAGTGCCCGCTTGATGGCAATAGGCTCGTACCCTATTACATGGGGCTTAAGGCAATCCCCCGACCAAAACCTTGCGATAGGGCGTTATTCAGAGGCTATTAACTCATTAATTAAGAGTAATAAATTACATCTAAAAGCACATTATTAATGTTCGATATTCTATCATCACATTGCACGTTCACTTTTGTTTTTATGTGATATAAATACATTTAAAATCTCCTTGTAAAAAAGTGTCTAAAATTATTGATTGCATGCATCTTTTGCTAAAGTTGACGTTCTAATCATTTGAGCATTACACTAATGGATAGATAATTTAAAAATCTAAATTATCCACGTTTTATTTTTTTTTTAAAGTTCGCTATTCTTTTTTTATTTAAATAATTCCCGAAAAAATGAGAATTTTTTGATGAAGGGGCGTGCGCAGGGACCGGGACAGAGCGAGGCTGAGCGGCGGGACAGAGAAGGACCGAACGCTCAAGGTCGTTTGGTCGGGGTATGGCCTTAAGGCTTGTCCGTCGCAAAAAGCGCGGTCACTGTCGGACTGCACAGAAAAGAAAGAGAAGAGCGATGACACAACGCTTGCAAAATATGAAGTAATTATCGATTTACAAAAAATCTGTTGATTAAACTAAAAAAGTAATGACAAGAAATCATTCCTTATTAGCTTCTAAAGAACTGTATAAATTTATGAACACTTTTAATGAAAACTATAGGAGTAATATGGTAACAACTCGAAAAAATAGACCGAAATAGACCCGGATTTAGGTTTCTTTTTTCCTTAGTTCTACAAACTAAAATAGGTTTCAGGACACATGAAATCTCTTCTTATGTATTGTAGATTACTGTGTATTTTTTCCTATCAGAAAGATGCTATAGTTACTGTAAAAGATGGTTACAAAGTTACTTAGTTTCGCCGTATTTTAGGAAGGAGCAGCCTTAAACATAATGTGGGGAAATGTAGGTACTATAAGTTAGGCCCTAGTAATACATACATAACATAACCCTTCGCGTTATGTTATGTATGTATTACTACATAATATAAATCTAATTAATTCGTGTAAATATTTCGTTTTAATACATTCCAATATTAGACAACTCTATTCATTATAATTTTTATAATCTATGGTATTTTGTTATCACATAGAATCATAAAGAATTCGACATTTAACCTTGTCACATCGGATATTAACAAACCTGCAAAAATTCATTGGTTTAAAATGCCAATCGCTTGCAAAAAACTATTTAGAGATTTCATAATTACAGTTATCAATGTAATTTATTATAATACTACCTATTGCTCGCGTCTTCGTCCGCGTAGATTTCGAATTTTCATAGAATTCAAGATCCCATTTGTTACTCCAAAAGTCTAACAACCAGTCTGGGTATCATGTTACCCAGTACCTGGGTTTTGGAGGTCAGATAGGCAGTCGCTCCATGTAAAATACTGGTATTTCGACGCCAACATTATGGAAAAGGCTAGGCAGATTGATTGAGTCAAGACTCCATTTCACATCTCTCTAAAAAAACCGATCAAGTGCGTGTCGGACTACGCACAATGAAGGGTTCCGTAGTTGGGATGAAATTATCCCAAGAACAAACCTAATATTATAGTTGAAAAACATGTTCTCCCATACATTCCAACAGTAAATGTAAGTTTGTACTCACAATATTGAGAGATATAACATGGTAACATGTTATTTTAAGACCACAAACTTCTTATAGGTTTTCCTGTAATGTACAGGTATAGACCTATTCTCGGAGTCTCGGAGATAAGGGTGGTAATGGTCAATTTTCATCTATTTTCTTAAATAACTTTAAAACAATTCATTTTAAAATTATAAAAAAAAAATCATTTCATTATGTTACACGGTACAGTTTGCAATTTTTTTTTTCTTATTTGCCCCCTAAAAGTGACCCCCATATTCAAAATTCATTTATTTACTTTACCCGTACGTGTTTGGGTCACAGAAATCTATATGTGTACCAAATTTCAACTTAATCGGTCCATTAGATTCGGAGCAAATTGGCTGTGACAGACAGACAGACATACATACACACGAGTGATCCTATAAGGGTTCCGCTTTTTCCTTTTGAGGTACGGAACCCTAAAAAAGACTACTTTGGTCTTCTGGTTGCAAAAACAACTGCCAAAGGGTCTTAAGTTCGATCCCCTGGGCAGGTAAAGCATTATTGGGTTTCCATCCGGAATTTCTCAGTAGGTAGCAGCCGGGTGTTTAACGCAATGTTGGGGTCAGCTTCCAGTCTAACCGGATGCAGCTGAACACCAGTATTTTACATGGAGCGAACTGCCATTCCGTATTTATAATATGGATGTCAAAAGAATGTTACTGTGTTATTATTATTATAATAACTATAGTTTCTATGTTAATTCGTTTATAATTTATTTATTTAGAACGTTTTGAGCTATTATGTTAAGTTGTGTTATTAGAATCGGTATTAGGAGATTTGCCATATTATAGTTTTTGAGGTTAATAGACCGGATTTGCTAAACTGCGGGTCGTATTTTGAAAGAGATTTGTATGAGCTTTGATACGAAAGCTTAGGATAAAAAAATAATCGCGTTGACTTGAGAACTTCCTCCTTTTTTCGTCGGTTACAAAATCTGTCATCGGGGTTATAATGAAATTATATAGGAATTGAAATTAGACTAATGATTTTATAATACACTGCAGTTTTTTAAATTTGACGGTTCAAACACTATGTTTATTGTTTAGAAGAAAAATATAGATTTTCTAAAAATACTAATTGCTATTCGAAATATTATAGACTTGTTACTTAATACACAATATAAAAAAACTTCCAATGTATTTCATCAAATAACCCCACGTAAAACTTCGTGCAAATCATGCATTGAATTGGAATTGTAGTCCTTCTCTGAATTAGAACGCCTTTACTCAGGCTGGACTGAATTTACACCATGGTTATCGTTAATATGCTCGTCAAACACATATTTAATATTACGGTATTTTACTCTATAGGAGAAAAAATCTTTTGGTTCGTAAAATAACAATATAAATTTTAAAATTAAATTCAAAATTTTCAGTTTTTTTAATTTGTTTTCTAACACCATGAAAGTAGCCGCCCTGTTATTACGTCATACGGCTGAGTAAATTAAAAAGTGTCAATGTCAACTGTCAAAAATGATCATAGTATAAAAAATGTTTGTTTACTCAGCCAACTGACGTCATGACCACAGAGCAATATGGCGTCCACTACGTCCAGCGTTTTCGCGCGAAAATTGAAAATTGAAAATTTAAATGCATTTTTATGGCACTTAGCGATTGAATAAAAATTTTGTGTTTTTTTTTTAGTGACTTATTAGCACTATTGAATCTAATTGAGACACTTTTCAAAAATTCTTCTTTCTCTTTCTCTTTTTATTTTTTCTTTTTCTTTTTAATACCCATTGTATTTGACCTCTATATCAACTTATCATAACCAATGTAATATGTTATTTAAAACATTCTAACAATATTCTTTCTCCTCATTCCAGCTCATCTCCTAGGCAGCGTCATGCACAGCATGAACGTTTCCCTCCTCAACCCTGGAGATTGCCAGTCCAAGATCACGCAGGACTACCCCCACCTTCTGGAGCATTACGACCAGGACAGCTGTGTCTGTGGACAGCCTACCAACCCGGCCAACAACATCTGTAAGGTAAGGGAACCAGTAAAAGCATCCTCCAGCAATTAGTCTTGCCAACTGTGGTGATGGTGGCTAGATGTTAAATCATAGGCAAGAGGAGGAAAGGAAAGGTGATGGATGAGGTTATCAGTACGTAATGAAAAAACTGCCCATGTGCGTGTCGGACTTCGAACATTTAGGGTTCCGTACCAAATCTGATTTATCAATATATCGGTATTTGTTAGTAAAATATACGTAATAATAAACATCATCACCAAATTTCAAGTTCATAGGTCAATGGGAAGTTAAAAAATTCTTCGGAAATAAATTTTGTAAAAAAAAAAGCTGACTTTGTTGGCTTCGCGTTCCTTTGTTTTCCAATATCTTTGAAAACAAAAAATACAGTATTTATCTACTCAACAAATTCTAAATAACGATACCCCATTTGATGAAGTAAGTTAAAAAAAAATTTTCGCACTCCCCTTTAGCTGTATGAGAGCCCCCTTAAAAACATTTAAAAATATCTTTTAAAAATTTGTATGGCTTTGGGTCAACACATTGCTTAAACTGTCAAAATTTTAAGACTGTAGCTTTAGCCGTTTGGCTGTAAATCTGTCTGTAAATAGGGGCTCCGTTTGGACCTTCGGGCACGGAACCCTAAAAATGACATCACTGGTGCAAGGAACAAGGCTCTGCTATATGTCTAAGAAACAAGAAATACATATAAAGATGTATCTAATTAAGGCATATTACAGCCATAAAATATAAGTCAATTCTGAAAGTGGCACCGGTGACTGAAAAGTTGTGTGAAAATCTGTTGTCATGGTATGTGACGCGGAAGAAAGAGGAAAATGTCGCCAGGAACGTTTTGAATATAAACGTGGATGTTGCCATCCACGTACGAGTAGGGGAAGACCAAAGGAACGATAGATGGACTATGTGAAAGATGATATGTCTAGGAAGGGAGTGACTACCGAGAAGACGACTAATAGAGAAGTATGGAAGAAAGGGACATGGTGCGCCAGCCCCACGTAGTTGGGTATACCAACATACGTGGGGTCGGCGCAACATGTCTTTGAGAATGATGTTGATGAAATAATACACGAGTCAAAGTGACGTCCTATAAAATAATTCTCCGAACAAATTTTGGATGAAAGTCTTCTTGGTCTTGGTCTAACCAATTTCCTATCAAATTATCAATTTGCTGAATTTCTAATAACAATACTTCTATTTCTAGGTCGACATCGGCAGCGCCCTCGCGTGCACAACTGGCGACAACCACTTCGTTCTCAGAGGAGTTTATTCTTGGGATTCTGGTAAGCATCGTCTAGTTCTTTCTATGCCTTTTTTATTAGATCATAGAGGCGAAAATAACTTGCCAAAGGTTGGCATCTAAAACATAAATAATAGTCGTAATGGTTTGTGAAGGAGCTTATCCGGCGAACCACTACCATCATTATCTTTAAGCATTGCTGTGGCTGAGTAATAACAGCTGCACGGATCGATCGATCAGGTTAAGCTATGCTTGCCGCGGTTGGTCCGTGGACCATCTTTACATACCGAGACTCCTCCGTGCCTCGGAAAGCACGTTAAGCCGTTGGTCCCAGCTGTCATTCGTGGATCTTTGACAGTCGTTACGGGTTGTCAGAAGCCCGAAAGTCTAACAACCAGTCTTACCAAGGGGTATCGTATTACCCAGTAAATGGGTTGTGGTGTCAGACAGGCAGTCGCTCCATGTAAAATACACGAGCTCCTCATCATTGGTATTAAATACTAATATTATCAATTTCTCCCACAGGCTGCCAAACGGGTAACCAGCTAGCTTCATTCTTCAAATTCGACCTGGAATGGTACGAATGGGCCATCGGTTTGGTTGAGAGCGTACGCTTCTCCCAATTCACCACAACCAAGATTACCAAGAATAAGATCATCAGCCAAGTCTCCGGAGTTAAGGGAACCTTCGGTTCAGGTACCAAGGGATCCTACGGTGTCGGAGTCAAGGAGACTACAGGAGGCGGAGTCAAGGGATCAGTCTCTTCAGGAGCCACAGCTATTTCTGGATCAGGATTAGGAGTCATCAAAGGATTTGGCGTCCAGGGCTCTGGCCAATCAGGACAATACAGCACGTCGGGACAGTACAGCCAATTCGGTTCAGGATCCACAGGATCTGGTATTAAGGGATCTATCACATCTGGATCAGGAGCCATCTCTGGCTCAGGAGCTTTAGGCATCAAAGGATTCGGCATTGAAGGCCAGAGCCAATCAGGAGAGTACAGCCAGTTCGGTGTCGGTAAATTCGGAACAGGATCCACGAAATTCTCTGAATCTGGGGAGTTTGGAACAGAAATCAAGGGACCTATCCAGAAGACTTTCAGCGCAACTTATTCGGAAAAGAAGTACTTCCAGACTGAGCCTAAAATTGTAACTTACACGACGAAACCCGAAATCGTAACCTTCACAACTAAACCCGAATATTTCACTTACACTACTAAGCCCAAATACGTTACCTACACTACTAAGCCCGAAATTATAACTTATACAACTAAACCCGAAATTGTAACCTACACTACTAAGCCTGAAATTATTACTTATACTACTAAACCCAAGATAGTGACGTACACAACTAAGCCACAGATTGTCAGGTATGATTACCAGACTTCTGGAAGTCAGACAAACCAGCAGATAGTAGCCCCAGGAGTGTCTTTTAATCCATCCTTCTCAGAAGTGGTTGGTGCCAAACACGCTCATGATGGAAACTGCAAATGTCTCGAAGGAAAAAAATAAACGATTTTTTTAACTAAAAAGATAAAATTGGTAACAAAAGTTATGGAGAACAAGTGCCATAAAATTATTATTCGCAACTTTTTTTTATAAATATTGTTTTTTTTTATTACATTTTGATACAGTACAAAAATACTCCAGTTCCTATGTGAAAAGTTACCGTTTTTCTGGTCAATAAAAATTGAGTTTTATTTTTCGGAAACTGCGAGCGAAATAATTCTGACATTACTTTTTTTTTTATTTATAAATATTAAAGATCTGTAAATAGGTAGGATACTTATATTTAATTTTTCACGGACGTAGTGTTTTTTACGAAGATATTTATCGTTTATTTTTATTCCTCGACATTTTTTTTAAAGGGCTTTAAATTTTTTAAACTTTTAATTTAAAACTGCCAATTTTTTAATCCTTAAAAGTATTAATTTCTTATTCACCCCGCCCCTTGCTTTGTATTTTTTAATGCATTGTATTTTATTACTAAGTATAGCACAATAAATATATGTAATGTTTTTTAAGAAAAAAATTGTCAAGAATTAGAAATTTGACCATATTGGATAATCCAAATTGGCCAAAATGGTCGACTATCTAATACAATTGGTATTTAGTCGTAAAAACGAACTTCGCTGATTTGAATCTTAAAAAGAAAAACTATAAAATTGATTGTAAACAATAGCAACATTTTCTGCAAAACCATTTTTGAATTTAAGATAGAAATCAGCGGGAGTTTGTAAAATAAAAATAAGTACTTTTTATATAAAGAAAAATATTCAAATTAAGTATTTAGTCAATATACGTATATTATGTATTGATATAAACCGTTTCTTTCTAATTATTGTCTACAAATTAAGATTAAAATAATTGAAATAAATGGAATTTACAAATAATTAAATTGGAATTTGACTTACCTACTACTACTATAAATAAATACATACAGCACAGATTAATACAGATGGGACACTCCGCAGTTTAGGTATGAAGCTCAAGTACCTACGCGGCGGGCCCCGTCCGCGGGGCTAATTCAGTAGGTCAGAAGGTATAAGAGTTACGCTGTAGAAAGAGAGGCAACTTGTAGTTGAATATAACTGTAGGTAATACGCGTTGTGCGACAATTGCACTTTATTGTGTCGTAGCAAGTCGCTTTTTATTTAAATGATTTTGCGGAGTGTCCCATCTGTATCAATCTGTACCATGGGGTAGGCAGAAACTACAAAACGCCACCTGTTACGATCCTTACATACTCCTTTCTTCTTCTTTTGCTTAGTTTACTTTCATACATTGGTTATCACATCACGCACGCCGCCGGTTGCGGATTTGATTTAGGTATTATATAGGGTGACTGGTAATTAGTGACCGATACCTAAACCCATGATTGTGCTCATGATAACAAACAACTTTTACTATGGGACCAAACCTGAAATCGCGAAAAAAAAATCACCTGCCCCATACATTCATGTTCGCATAACTCGTCAAAATGTAGGAAGCAGCTGATTTTTTTTTCGCGATTTCAGGTTTGGTCCCATAGTAAAAGTTGTTTGTTATCATGAGCACAATCATGTGTTTAGGTATCGGTCACTAATTACCAGTCACCCTATATATAAATCCGCAACCGGCGGTTGTTGTTATCCTTCTCTGTACCTTTCACTTTCACACATAAAATTACTACTCGTAGACAGAGGAACAAGGATGAAATAAAGCCGAAAAAGGTTGAAAAAAGGCGAAAAATATTTACGTGCATAGGTGGCGCCATCTGTGTTCCAAGTTTTGCGTAAGATTCCTTAATGAACTTACTTATGCCTCTCTTCATAAGACAGCTCGACAGTGAGATATGGAATGAAATCACCTAAAAAATCACGGTACGTAGATCTGTTTATCCTGATTCCTCAATACAAAAAATAAACATTAATAAATCTTCTGCGGAAAACAGAAAAAAAGCGACGTTTGCCACTTTTCAAATATATATTAGATAAAAAAATGAATCCATAATTCCCTTGGTCATCGCAACACGCGTGAACGGATGGAACAATTTCGCTAATTCTTTTTTTGTTGTGTTTATGTTAGGAGAAGGTTCTTAGGTAGAGAAAAATTGGAAAAGTTGCCGGGAAAATTCGGGAAAACGGAAAGCGGATTTTCTATGGGAATTTTGAATTATTGAAATTGGGACAGGACAACGTCTGTCGGGTCGGCTAGTCGTCCAATAAAATTGATTCAGAGGTGTCAAAGTATCATGTCACGAGTATTTTGTATGGACAGGAATATTTATTTTATTTTATTTTATTTGGGAAAACAGACAATCGTACATTGTATATTAAATCTAGTTACACAGTATGCTGTAAGTAAATGTACAATCCACTACGTTTCCACATGTTACTAGTTTTAAAAAAAAGATACAGTGTTGGGAAAATTAAGCAGTAATTAATTAGCTATTACATGTTTAAATAATAGGTACATAATTATTAAAATTTATGAGCAAGGTGCTTAATAATTTGTTCTCTAAATGTATATTTAGATAGGGCAAAAACATCAATATCATTAAAGTTATTATTGTAAGCCTGAACCAATCTCTGGAGCGGCGCTCTCTCCCCTGCATTTGTGCGGCAGGGAGTTGTAGCAAACAGTGGATACGAGCGCGCCTCACGCCTCAACACTGTTCTAGGTACAATATAGCATATTTTACTGATTAATTCAGAGCAATCAAACCTATTATGTACAAGTCCATAGAGCATCATTCCTTGGAGCAACAAGCGTCTAGAGCATAGATTCCAGATAGATAGATATGGATCCCAGATCATACAAGCATATTCCACCTGTGGGCGAACTAGAGAATTAAATAAATACAGATATGTGGCTGGTCGTTTAAAGTCGGTCGAAGTTCTCATAACAAAGTTATACATTTGAAATGCTTTAGCAGTAATTTTATCTATATGTAGATTTAACCTATCCTTTGCGTTTGCTATCAGCTCACTACAGGCTCTAGTCGCTAGGTAAATAGGTTTGCCAATAATCGCAAAACAAATTCAAAATATCGATCGACAGCATGAACAAAAAAACGGTACTACTAACGCCATCTATTTTATGAAACCGCTACTAAACATCGCCATCTTGTGGCGAGTAGCCATACTACTAAAAGATTTTCCGCTCTGAAGTTTTAGTAATACAAAAATCAGACGTCAAAATGTTTACTATTATTATCAACAGATGGCAGTCGTATGTCTTAATTTGCTAAAAAACTACAATTTGTCACCAGTATCAGTCTACAAGTTTGTACAGTACTTAATCATCGCTTAATCAATTTAAAATCTGCAGCAAAAATCACGCTCTAAAAAGCATGCAACAAGAAAATATTGTCATCTGAAATTAAATAAAGACAGACAAATAAAAAATACGGAGTCACAGTCACACGTAATCTGTTCGATTTATGCCCTCTAACATGACATGTGACTCCGGATTTTTAATTTGTCTGTCTTTTTCTAATTTCAGATGAGAATATTTTCTTATTTCATACTTTTTAGAGCGTGATTTTTCAGTAGTCGGGTTTTAGTTTTTTCTTTTATTTAAATTAATTTGGGGTTATAATTTCGTGCTAAAGTATTTGCAGAGCCACTTTACATTTCTAAAGAAGAATAATTATTATTTATGTATTTTGGGTAGGTTTGGAGAGAAAATATGTTTGGCTCTCATCTGAGGCGCGATTTTAGAAATTATTCCCAATTATTATCGGGTGCATGCAAGTAAAGCCGCGAGCAATAACTAAGCCCATTCATTTGATCTCCAACACGGATTATTTATTTTTTTTAGTTAATGACTTTATGTCCTCTAGAGGGCGCCATATTCAATTTAATGTGACGTCACATAGCATATAACAATGACATTATACATCTAGACGTTGCCATGATTACAGTGTGAAGTGTGGAAGTGAGACACATATATACGAAATAATTAGGAAAATTGAGACAAAGCATCGTATCTTCTGTCCCTTACGGCGCGCGGCGTGCCGTATTTTTGCTTTAAAAATGTTGCCAAACAAAGTACTTTGCATGGCAAAATTTAAAAATGTTGCCAAACAAAATACTTTCACTGTTAATATTGCTGTCTCATGACCGGCCACGCGGTGGCTCGATCTAGATGTATATTATCTAAGGCTTATAACCAGCGGACGGTCAAGACGCTTCCAACGATACTTGATTTGTGTGTTGATATTAGGGAGTTTAGAAGTTACGAGGGAACAGCTGATGACCATATGAGATAAATACATACATTACATAAACGCTTTTTCATATATTTTTTTTTACATACATAAAGACCTAAATACCGGTCAAAATTGTAACCAACGTCCCAGTGGACGTCTTTTTCTAAAATGGTGAAACAGTGCTCTCTTGTGGCGAGTAGCGATACTACTAAAAGATTTACAGCGTTTTCTAGCATTGAGTTTGTAGCGTCACTTCAAAAACCAGACGACAAATGTTTAGTATTAGTATCAATAGATGGCAGTAATTTACCTTAATTTGATAGAGCGCTACAATTTACAGAAATTCGTTGCCGATTTATTTTAGTTTACCGAAAATATTACAATGATTTTAAAGAACTTCTGATTAATTTATAAGAAAAGTCATTTCCCTTAAAAATTTCTTCGTGAAACGAAAATCTCCCGTTTTCAAATCAATCAAATTGACTTTTCAATTGCAAGTCGACAACAAAAAAATTCTTTATAATTTTCTATAAAAAAAAACCCAAAAAAAATGTCGGCAACTAAGAAATCTCCTAAGATAATCCATGATGAACAGAATGTTGTAGAGGAATCTTCGTCTGACAGCAGTGGACATGGAACTATTTGTTATGGGATGGTTCCTCAAGAGCATGCCAAACCACGACGACTGAAATCACAGATGAGCAGCAATAGCATCAGTCGATTGACCTTTGTCGAAGCACCAGATGCACTGTCTAATACTTCTTTAACGTCTTCTATTACACGGTACCTATTTATATCAAATTAAAGCCTGATTTACACGATGCAAGATTTTTGGATTGTGCCCAACGAGTCACACTGTAACCTGTCAGTGTGACTCGTTGGGACAACATGTTCTGGCAAGTGGAAAAACATGGCATTTAATTTCATACATTTTAGCTTCCCGGCTGCCGGGCCGATATCGACGAACATGTTGTCCCAACGAGTCACACTGTGACACGTTACAGTGCGGCTCGTTGGGAACAGAATGAACATGTTGTCCCAACGAGTCACACTGTGACATGTTACAGTGTGATTTGTTGGGACAACATGTTCGTTCTGTTCCCAACGAGTCACACAAACGAGATAGGAAAACTTTTTGTATTTATTCCCAAATCCCAACGGATGTGAAGAGCCACCATGTGAAGAGTGTGACTCGATGGGAACAAAATTATTCAAAACATTTGGAACTACTAGGTACCCAATTGTTTGCCTTTCCACTGGCCGGGACGTCTCGCCGGCATGGCGCCGGCACCGATGTCGGCCCGGCACCGATATCGGCCCAGCAGCCGGAGAAGCAAAAATGTATGAAATTAAATGCCATGTTTTTCCACTTGCCAGAGCCGGCATTGGAAATTCGGAACGGCGATGACTCCCAGCGATGCCGGCGCCAACATCGGTGCCTGATGGTGGGTAACACCTGTTGTTACAAACTGCGGTAGCGACCCTGACTCTAAGGATGACTGGAACTGAGATGCCAGGCAAGTGTGTGACCTAATTAGCCATTTCAACCAAAAGTTGTGTAGTCCGTCCGGTCCCGGTGATTTCTAATTCGGGAACGGACGGACTGCTCTGGCTACGTCATGGTGGACATATACGCTACGAGAAATCGTTACGATCAGACGGTACAGTTCGAACGGTACCGATAAATCGCTACATGTATGTTATAAAACTTTACAGTTTCGTCCGATTTTTTAAGACTGTGCAGTCGAACGGAACAGTATGAAAATTTCAATTGATTAATCGGAATCGGACGAACTGTGCCGACTGATCGTAACGTGTATGCGCTCGTCAGTTTTTGTGTTCAGTTTTGTTGTCACTCGCAGTTCGGATGGATGTGCGCACGCGTCATGGAGATGGTGTCTCAAACTAATCGCGAATGGTTAGAACAATTTATTGAGCTATATCGCAGTGAACCTTGTCTTTGAAATACTAAAGGCAAAGAGTATCACAATGTAATGGGGTAGAATTTCTCATAATAGTGTCTTGCTTCTCGATAATTGGTGCTACCATATTCAGTAGATGTAAGTACGTATCATGATCCATTCTTAAAAAAATGTGCCAGTCTTTTGGAAACATCTTAAATTCCGCCAACAAATTGACATGAGAATGAACACTTCTTTTCATTAGCCATTCTTTGCACCAGATGCTACGCTTTTTCCGCTTCACTTTTTTTTCTTTCAGGGCGAATATTAATCCAACAACTGCTAAAACGTCGTCCGTCGAAGCCATCGCTGACACGTGTGCGTCGGCACCGTTTATTGTACCGTCTGATCGTAACGATTTCTCGTAGCGTATATGGCTTGTATGTCATGTACGATAAACTGTACCGTTCGAACTGTACAGTCTGATCGTAACGATTTCTCGTAGCGTATATGTCCACCATAATGGCGTAATTAGGACTGTTTCCATTTCTGGTATAGCTTCACACACTCGCTCAACATCCTGCAACCAGCCAGCCTCAGAGAGACAGACAGGCACCGACCAGATGCTGCGCCAGAATGCACTCGTGGCAGCATCATCCGGGCGGCACCACGCTCTATATACCTACCCACCTCTCATCGCTCTGGAACATGCGATTCTGCGTGTACCGATCAACCCGCCGCTTATACACAAACTTTCTGCTTCAGGAAGTCGATGCGCTCTGTGACACAGGACATGTATTTATTATTATTATTACATAAATGTTTTCTCGAGGGCTGATTCCAGTCCCAGAGAATGCCCACCTTACAAAACGCATCATTCATGGTCGTGTATTGCCCTCCATGAAGCAGTATAGTTTACCGATTAGTACCCTGGCCAATGTAATTACTTATTTTAGTTTTTTAGCCTATGCTGTCCTAAATCAATACTTAGGTTTATCTTATGAGGCCTTTTGCGAGCTCTTTTCGCTGTTTCTTCAATTAGAAGAAGGGCGTCCAGACTGAATTCGATTATAACTCTTTGAAGTCGTCTTAGAGAGATCGGTTGGACTCTTCTCTCTTGCGTCGGTCGCTCTGGGTTTTAGAGTAAACATTCCTGCACCTACAATTCTCTGTTAGAGACAAACACACGCTGGCGGAGTCACTCGGGCTTTTGTAGTTGCAGTAAACTGATTGACATACTCTAATAGCCTGTTGGTTTGGGCCATAATGTTGGCCCTAACGCTATGGGGATTAAAGTGAGCGTATCTACTTTAAAAGCCCGAGCCCGAGTGGTTGGTCCAAGTATCTGGCCGAAGTCAACAGGCTTTTGTAATCACGCGTCCTTTCACAGTAAGGGCGAGCGCGCATTGCGGTGCGTTTCCGTTAGTTCTGCCGCACTGGGCGGGGCCTACAGTAACAAAACGCATGACCGCAGTGCGCGCACTTCAAAGACATTCCATACTTCACAGATTATGCGGTAGAAAAACGCACCGCAATGCGCGCTCGCCCTTATTACACGACTAGCCAACTTCCCTACCACTATCGCGACCCCCGGTCTACTCCTTGATATACAATGGTCTCTGTTGCACCATGTAACATATTTTATATTTTGGACATTTCACACAACGCCATCTAGTCCCAAGCTAAGCAACCTAATGCTTGTGTTATGGTAACGAGATGGGGGATTAACCTAACATGAGGCTACAGGGGCTAGTGTGAATCTTTGGGCTCATTAGAGAAATCGAGTCTGGTTAAACCACGCTGGGATTGGTGCATTTCATTCATTCATTCATTCCACCATAATATCTTTTAAATGTCTGAACAGATTTAGGGGATAAAGGGGATATTGATAGAATCCTTACATCATCCCGAGTGACATTTGGCGGCACTTATCGATAAATTATTGTTTTTGCAGATTCCGAGGCGATTTCGAAACATTTAAATGCAAGATGCGTGTGTTTGGCGAAACCATAAACTTATGCCGCTGTATAGCAGACGATTACAGAAGCAAACTGGAAAAAATGGAAAAAAGATTGGTTACCTTGGAAAGAAGACAGAAATTATTCAAAGTAAGTACGTTAGCTCAATAATCACAAAAATTGGTTTCTTGGATTGTCGAGTATGACGTAACGCAATGAAACTATCCGACGCAAAAAATACAGTGGACAGAGAAAAATTTTAACCGAATAGAATAGTAAAAAAAAGTTTAATATACCTACCCAATAAAAATGTTGGAAGTTGCTCCACAAAAATAAACTTTGGCGTTGAACATCTCTGTATTTTCAGGGATAATGACATTCATTTTTTTAAGAATTTAATAGAATTAGCATTTTTTTTAAACTTTAACCGGACAATTATTTAATTTATTGTGAATATTCTAAAGAATACCCAGAAAATAAATGCACATTCGCAGCTTAGTCACATCTCGGCAACACAAATAAGTATTGTTTTCAATTTTCAACCTTATTTCAAGCCAGCTAATGGTGACAACAGATTACGCGGTTGTGTGCCGTTTAAGGGCCCTCGCCCACGGCGACTTATTGTAGCGATGCTGTCGCGCGTTTCGTAAACGCGCGACAGCATCGCTACTCGAATCGAATCGTGGTGTAGGCGAGGGCAAACAGCTAGCACCGCATCGCGATTGTATCGATGCAAACGCGCGACGACATCGCTACTGCATCGCTACAAAAAGTCGCCGTGAGCGAGCGCCCTCAGTCCGCGTTTTAAGGACGCTGTTACAAATGGGTAGTCAAATCATTACTTTTTTACACAAAAGTGTGTTTATTAAATAAAATGCTTTGCTTTCTTAAAATGTTATTTGGTTAAATTGTTGATAAGTGTGCATGATACGATTCTGTACTATAAACGTAATTTTAGATATGTACAGCTTCTCAATAACGGTACCGAAGTAAAAAAATCACTTCGGTACCATTATTGTGAAACTGTACCTATCTAAAATTATATTTATGATTCAGAATCGTACCATCCACATTTATCAACAATTTAACCAAAAAACATTTTAAGAAAGCAAAGCATTTTATTTAATAAAC
The DNA here is from genome assembly GCA_905163495.3 of Cosmia trapezina. Lineage (NCBI taxonomy): Eukaryota > Metazoa > Arthropoda > Insecta > Lepidoptera > Noctuidae > Cosmia > Cosmia trapezina. The sequence continues at coordinate 12,810,436 of LR991049.1, forward strand.
ACACTTTTGTGTAAAAAAGTAATGATTTGACTACCCATTTGTAACAATTCGTAATTGTAGTCTGCGAAATTCAAATGTGCCATGTTTCGGTCTGATTTCCAAAATCAGAAATCTAACTTAGAGAGATCTAAGTATTAATGATTCATAAGGTTACTTAATTATGTAAATATACATATTTTTACTGACGGGAATCATATTTTGATCAAGATACCTACAGTGTGACTGACACTGGAATGGCCAGTGGCGGATTTGCCCTAAGGACCAGTAGGCCCGGGCCTAGAACAGCCAGATATTAGGGGCGGCTAATCTGACAAAAAACTCACTGATGATAACAAGAAATAACTCGTACACATTATGGCAGGCCGCATTGCACCGTATAGGTTGTGGCGGCATCTACATCGCCACATGCGAACTACGCATCACAATGACATGACGTCACGAAATCCTGCATCGCGCAAGTAGAGTTTACCACGCGACTAGCATATACAGGGTGTCCCGTAAATAATGGATAATCTCTTAAGGGGTCATTGTACTCATCATTATGAACAACTTTTACTATGGGACCAAACCTGAAATGCGAAAAAAAATCAGCTGACCAGTACATTTATCTACATCAAACTCGTCAAAATGTAGGGAGCAGCTCATTTTTTTTTCGCGATTCCAGGTTTGGTCCCATAGTAAAAGTTGTTCATAATGATGAGTACGATGACCCCTTAAGAGATTATCCATTATTTACGGGACACCCTGTATACAACGTCCTGACATCAACCGTCGAGCAGTAGCCCACCAGACTCAACATCCGTCTGGTCGGAGGATCCTCCCTTTTTAATAGAGGATGAGTGAACTTTACACCCTGTTCCTTCATGCCTCTAAATAGGTAATACTAATCCTAAATACAGGGTTACTGGTTGATGACCAATATCCTCTTAAGAGGTCACTGTACTCATCATTATGAACAACTTTTACTATGGGACCAAACCTGAAATCGCGAAAAAAAATCAAAACTAGGTATAACTAGCTACTATTAATAAAGTTATGTAACTAAATTTCTGCATCGATTTCGATGAAAGTAAATTCATTATGTAAGTAGTCTTTATGATGGATGCTGATATAGGTGCGGCTGGTAGGTACTTACTGCATGGCCTGCGGCCTAGGGCGGCCAAGACTGCAAATCCGCCTCTGGGCATGACCGCCATCAGGAATTTTAATTTTGATAACATAAGAAACTAGTCGATCTAGCGAAGATCTGTTTTCTTCCAAATTAATTAATTGCTAATTAGTCGCAACTTTTCGCCAAGTCACAGATTTAGTCGGGTCTTAGTTTAGAAGATATGAGTTAAATTTTTAAGTATAGGTACACAGGCCAAAGGAGTTAAGTAACCAGACACGCACACTACAAAACTATATCCTACTGTACGTACTGCTCACAATGACAGCCTCGCACACATCCCATTCATAGAGTGAGTGCGCTGACGTCTTTTAAATGATAGTGTAACATAATTTCGCAATGTAGGATAGTTGCTCTCGTGGCGCAACAGGTAAGCATTCAACCTACAGTGACAGAATGATCTGAGTTCGAGCCGCGAGTTTACTAAAATATTATTTTTGAGATTTTGTAATTTAAAATGAATATACTAACTGAATAAAGCGATATTCTGACCAGTTTGAGAATCTACCACAAGTTTCTCGCCTACTTAATATTATTTCCCAGTTTAGAAGCTAACTACCCGCTTTAAAAATATATTCCTGCCTTTAATTGTGAACTTATGTAGTCAGTCTGCATTAGCAACTACACATTATACTCTTTCTTTTGCACTTGAAGTTTGTGATTGTGATATATTGATTAATTTAGACCATGCATCATTTAACAAGATTTCAAAAAGCTCAGATTATTGTTTTGCATGAGAAAAAAAATATTTCTATTAGTGAAATCGCAAGGCGCCCAATGCTATCGGTGAGTGAAATTATTATTAGAATGTATTAATTTATTATGTCACCGTGATCCCACCCAGTAGTTTTATTATGATTATCTGTTGTATCTCATTTAACGAATTGTGGATATGAATAGTTGAATCTAATAGGAAATGACACCGGAATAGTTGAAATTAGTATAATGAGTGGCTATGCAGTTAACAAATAAATACATTTTTGTTAACTGCATAGCCACTCATTATATCGATAATTATTTAATCATTTCCATTATTGGTTTACACAGTATTATAGTAATAGTTTTTTATCTGTGTTTTGTAATAAAATATTCAAAAATAATGAATATGTTTGTAAATGATTAGATAATAATAATAAAATACAATTTTAAAAGATTTCATTTTTTTCTAAAATATTTAAAAATGTAAATTGCATGTATGGTAATTAAACAAAGGATTTCTATTCTAAATAAAGTATAATAATATTGTTTAATACTTTTTAGAAAAATAAAAAAATTACATTTTATATGTGCACTAATGAATAAAGTAAATAATAAGTGTCATTATTATATTATATTATTTTTTATTTTTTATAAGTATGATATTATGTATTTCCTAGGTCACTCGCCCTGCCTTTTTATTTCTATTTTATCGTATTATAATTTTTATTATTACTGACCACTAGCCTTATATATCAATTGTATTTAAGTATATAAATATATATTCTCTGCATTGTATTTATATTGTGTAACTTTTATTTCTTAATTTATAATTTGGGAGGTGTATGTTTAGACCTAATATTTTCACTTTTTTTTTGTAGAGAAAAACCGTTTGACTGTGGGTGCATTGTCACTGAGACAAGCGAAATAAACCGTCGCCTGCCTGGACCGACACCATTGGCTTACACAAATGTTTCGCCTCGGCATCGTGCGTGAGATTGTTGCCACCCATACATCAGATCCGTTCGCTTAGACCAGCATAACAGCAGCAGCACACAACGTCATTATGCAAACTGTACGGAACCACCTGCAAGCAGACGGTTTGACATGTTGCAAACCGACGCGTAAAATTTTGTTATATACCGTGCACCGTCAAAATCGCGGAATATCGGCACTTCGATTGACAAAACAATGTCGTCATAATTACTGATGAAAAATGTCTTCGTCGAAAATCACCACCGACTTATCGTAACATACATATTATATACTACCTTTAAATTTCAGACATTTTAACGTTTTTAAATCTATTATTTTCCTAGAAATAATTAATAATGGTTGGTAATAATTATAATACCTACTGTTCCCGATACAGGTGGTAAATGTTTTTATTTTAATTTTAATTTTCAAAAATGTAGGTAATTCATATCTGTATATAACTGAACTAGCGACCCGGCCCTGATTCGCACGGTTTTTACGACTTGTTAAAACATGAAGGTTTCTATAATACTTATATAAGTTAAATATTTATCATGATAGTGAAAACCGCATCAAAATCTGTGGCGTTAGAAGAACAACGCGGCTACACAGACAGACATGAAAAGCGACTTTATTTTATAATAGATACCTAAACGAAATACTTAATACTTTCACAGCATATTTAGCCATAATAAATTAAGTCGGCGGTACTGTGTAGGTAGGAGTGTGTGAGTGATGTTATTGTTACTGGATCAGATTATATTTGTTATCTATGTGACATGTTTATTCACTCCGCCCATTGTTGTATACATATTATATAATGGTATAAAAAGATGTAATAGCATGTTCTAAACATATTGTTGTATTTATAATAAAACATGTTCACTTTTGATGTTCTTTTTTTAAATAAAGATATTTATTAAAAATGGTTTTATTTATATAAGCAATTTTAAATAAATAAAACATTTTCTTAACAAAAATTGTTCTAATTGCTTTAGCTTAAAATAATAAATCGAAAAAAGAATCATCACTTCAGAGATTTGAACTCACACAGTAGTACTCAGAAGTATGATGCCTTATTCGTTGGGCTACGAACGCTTAAGTTTTCAACGCGAAATTATGTTATACTATAATTGAGAAGACATTAGCGCACTCACTCGCACATGAACGCGATGTGTGCGTGAGGGCATTGTGTGCTGTACGTAATGAATCGTTTTAACAGTAGCGATACAGTTTTGTAGTGTCACGCACACTACAACACTGGTTACTTATCTCTGTTGCAGAGTGTACCTAAGTCCAAGAGGTAGATCAAACTTTTGATTGTAAACTCTTCTTTGAAATTAAAAATCCAAATTCCTTGAAACTCCTATCCTATTATTTTTATTTTGTTTGAAATTTCTTGTTTTAACAAGCTTCTGCCCGCGGCTTCGCCCGCATGTGCCAATCGCCAAATCATGAGGATTTCCGATTTTGGTCACGCGCTAAAATAACCTTGCGCTTCATGTAGGTATATAGTCATTTCTTTGTGATAAGTTTTATTTCATCTTTCAAACAACTTCTGTCTTGAAAGAATCTCGATGACAATTTTAAATCTTTTGTAAATAAGAATGAATGAAGTGTTGTCGGCTCAAGTCATTATGTATTTGTTATGGATATAAATGTTAATGACTAGATAAAAATTAAGTACTCTTGTACTTATAAAATATGCATAAATAGGTAGGTACACGCTTGGCGAGTATATTGACTTGTAGGTAAGATATTGCTTATCATAATTTACAATTATAGGAGTACCTACTTACTGAAAACTACAAAAAATCGTGAAACATACCTACAGGGGGAGGTTAAACCGATAGGTATGACCTACTCTGCTATCAGCTCGCACTGGCTTGACACCTTAAAATGAACATCCTGTATATTAAAAAGACATGTGACATCTACCAACCCGCACTGGAACCGCGTGGTGGATAACGGCCCACTCCCTCTCACAGAGTGGAGGACAGAGTCCAAAAAAAAAAAGTAAAACAAAAAAAAGAAGAAAAAAGTAAAAGTACCCGTCACGAGAAGCTATAAATTATGTAAACAAGTGTTCAGGAGTTCACAACATTTGGACCAACAAAAAAAAATGAATTTGTTTAAGATTTAATAAATTATTAATTAACAAATATTATTTAAGAAAATTATTCGTCAGATTCAGATGTTTCCATTTCTGTGTCAGAATCAGTGACATGTATCAATCACGAAGCATTCGAAACTCGAATGACGCGTTTATTTCAAAATGGCGTCCCGATAGTTTACAATCCCTGCGACGGACGCGTTCCGGTACCAAGAAACACAAACGATAGCGCTTTGCGTCGTTAAAATATGATCCGACTAAATTAAATAGGTTGTTACTTTCATATAACCCATCTATATTTCATGTCGATTGAATATGGTCAATTTATTATTATCTCGCAGTATAAAATGTTTACATGTTTGTTTACATAATTTATAGCTTCTCGTGACGGGTACTTTTAGTTTGAACGTTAGAGGCTGATTATGTGACAGCTTTGGTTAAGATTCTAAACCAATATATAGGTACCTATTTTGTTTCAGAGAACAAGTAATTACTCGATGATCATCCAGAAAAACAAGATACTAGCGCAAAAGTCAAAAAAAGACATTAAGGTAAGTACTTAGATATGTACATATTCTATACTCGGTACTTACAATAGAATCGCATTCAATTCTGGAATGAAAATTTTCTATCATTCAATCAAGACGTTCAATAAAATGGAATTTTATATTTGGCAGCGCAACTAAGGATAAGTACCTAATATTTGAATTAATTAATTGTAGAAGGACGTGCAACTCTGACAAAACTTACATGCAACAATCACCTTGCAATTTTATTGCATTGGAGTAATGCAATTTTATTGAATGGCAAAACTTGCATTCTATTATTGAATGCCATTTTATGGAAATCGCACGCGTGTAACTGAACTATCAACCTGGGCTGACCAGTTACCTAATGCTTTTCCACAGTATGAACTACCTTCTCTCGTAATGAAAGTCCGGATACAATAATGCTAATCCATAGACTTATAAAAAAAGATGGACTCCGCGCCACGCATATCGAAAGTGAAGCACCCTACCGATCTATGTGTGCGCGAGTTGAGTACCTGCAAAGACGCCGTCGCTCGTGTCACGTAATGGCGGTCGGTCGGCATACTATGATGTAAATGTGTGCGCGAGGCGTGTTTGTACAAACGGACCCGGCATACTTACTGTGCTTCACTTTCGATATGCGCAGCGCGGAGTCCATCTTTTTTTATAAGTCTATGTGCTAATCTTAGTAAAAACGCTAATTTAAAATTCCAAGGTTACACAGAGAAAAATAACATTCTAGTTGTTTCTATTACCTTTAAGTACATAACCACAAACTATTGTTAAGTAGGTATTTAAGTGTTTACTTTTTGTTCCTTGTAGCAACATTCCGCTGCGCGTACGCACACAAACTTCAGTAGATGAACTGACTTTTTTTGTAAATGTTTTGTGCAAAATTAGTACGAATTATTATATAGGTACGGCAACATTTTTTGAGATAATGTTACAAAATATCTAATAATAGAAAAATAGTTCCGCTAAGGTTCCGCTGTAGTAGCCCGCGAAATTCAAATTTTCTTGCGTTTTTTGCAATCTGCAGTCCCGTGTCTTGATCAAAATATGATTCGCGCCTATAGCAAATATATATTTACATAATTATAACCATGAGAATCATCAACACATCTCTCTAAGTTAGATTTGCCGTGGTTTGGTCTGATTTCCATTTTTTCTGATCATACCACGGCAAATCTAACTACTTACTTATCTAAGATGTAGGTACCTATTGATAATTATTTTTATGGTCAAAATTATGTCGGGAACAAAAATCCTTCCTTGTTCCTTGTTCACATTCAATCTGCCTAGCCTTTTCCCAACTATGTTGGGGTCGGCTTCCAGTCTAACCGGATGCAGCTGAATACCAGTATTTTACATGGAGCGACTGCCTATCTGACCTCCATAACCCAGTAACTGGGTAATACGATACCCCTTGGTAAGACTGGTTGTCAGACTTTCGGGCTTCTGACGACCCGTAACGACTGTCAAAGATCCACGAATAACAGCCGGGACCAACGGCTTAACGTGCTTTCCGAGGCACGGAGGAATCTCGATATGTAAAGATGGTCACCCATCCACTGACCAACCCCGGCAAGCATAGCTTAACCTGACGGATCGATTCACATTATAAAGAGAAATTCTGTGCAAAATTTCAGCTGTCTAGGTCCAAGGGTTTGGGCTGGGCGTTGATGAGAATTAGTTAGTCAGGACTTCTCTTAGACATAGATAGACAGATGTGTGGACTCCACACTAGGTCGAGCCTGGGGGCCTACTCTCTAAGTCCGTCCGTTCGTTTATCCGTCCGTCTGACATTATGATCCATTTTAAAACAAGTGTAAAAGTTAAATTTTTCGGACGGGCAACAACACATCGGGAGTAGGGACAACTGGCAAATCATGTTGTCATTCATACTTCGTTCGGGCCCCGAACCAATCATCCATCCGAAGGTGATACGGAGTAGGAAACGCCCGTAACGAAGGCCGAAACTACGGGCTTCGTGCTTAGGTAGTAGGCCCCCTGTATCGTGCTCTGCTCGTCTTAGAGTTTTAAACAACCTAAAATTACTGTCATTCGTAGATCTTTGACAGTCGTTACGGGTCGTCAGAAGCCCGAAAGTCTGACAACCAGTCTTACCAAGGGGTATCGTGTTACCCAGTTACTGGGTTGTGGAGGTCAGCTAAGCAGTCGCTCCATCTAAAACTGTATTCAGCTGCATCCTGTTAGAGTGGAAGCCGACCCCAACATCAGTGTGACCGTTTCTAATTGTATAAACCTACGTATTTTCCTTTTCAGCTGTTGCCAGATGAATATACCAAAAAAATACCATGACAGTTGAAATTGTACCAATATTTATATTCTACTAAAAATATGCTATCGTCATTATTCGGAGCCTCAAATATACCAAAAACGGTAACACTGCCCAACATAGTTGGGAAAAGGCTAGGCAGATGATGAAGTAGGTACTACTTACATAATTTAGTGTTACAATTTCAATAAGAAAAATATAACATAACATCACGGTTTTAATCCACGAAGGGTTGGGCAGAGGTGTAGGTAGTACCTACACCTACTTCATCATCTAGGTACCTACTAGGTACCTATAGTACACCACATTTCACCAATTATGTCTAAGCCCCACGTAATAGGGGGCGAGCCTATTGCCAACAACCGGGCACTAATTCAGACTCCGGGCAGGCCTCTTGCACTGGTACATTCCGCTCGAGATAAGTACCTACAGCTCGCGGCAACTCTGGGTTACAAGTCAGGAGCGAGACACGTACGGCCGCCCATGAAAAAATTAAATCTTAGATTTTAAATTTAAGTATACTATTCATATTATCACTATACTATATATATATATATATATCTATACTAATATTATAAAGAGGTAAAATTTGTATGTATGTTTGTAAGTTTGTAAGTTTGTATGTTTGTAAGTTTGTATGTAGGGGGTAATCTCCGGAACTAATTATCCAATTCTAAAAATTTTTTCACAATTAGAAAGCTACATTATTCCTGAGTGCTATAGGCTATAAATTATATTTATATCATGCATATTAGCCGAGCTATCACAATTTTTGTCTAACAAGTCGGAAAGAAATACCTCTTTAAACAGACTTTTTTGCATGCGCTGCCTAAACGGTTGTTTATAATTGAGAACAATGTATGGCAGTCTGGTCCGTCTTAAATAATTCTACAAAAAAAGTCCGCGACACCATATTTCTATATTTTATATTTTATCTTTTATACATCTTTTATTGCTTTAAAAAAGTATTTTTTAGACATACTTACGGTGTGCGTACGCGCAGCGGAATGTTGTTGAATTTAAAGATTTTAATTATGCAGATATTTAGTGTATGACGTCGTATAATTGTGTATGGTAAAAAAAAATTTGTGCACGCAACCATTGTGGAGAAATTCACCAAAAACTGATTCCGCTGGGCGAACGTTGTCCTGGCGGAACTTTTTTTAATCCATAGACTTTAGAAGAAAAGAGATGTGTCCAAAAATTAGTGTGTATTTGTGTGTAATTGTGTATGTATGAATAAAACTAGTGCATGCATAAACTTCGGAGAAATTCAAGTTTCCGCTACGCGAACGTTTGGCCATTAGCTAGTTTTCATATAAAGCGCTAACATAGAGAGCTGTAGATTTTTACATACGTTGTTTTGAATTTGTTTATATTTGTTTAAAAAACAGATTTAGAAAAAATCATAGGGCTTAAAAGATAAAAATATAAACGTAAAATACGCTTATTAGGTCTTAGTTCTTAAAGTATGCACTTTGGGGTCTAGATTTTCACGTTTATACAAACCTTGTAAGTGTCTGCAACATGTTGCCAAGTATCAATGATGTTCCGTTAGTAACTAAAGAGTTATAGGACAAATTTACCATGAACAGATCACTGTTTACAAAGCAGTCAAATATCACGACGTTCTGGCGGAATTGCATGGTAATATGTATGTCAATAATTAGTGTATTCATTCAACTATTCTTATGCAAAATTTCATGTCATTAAATTCAGTAATTAAAGAAAAACAATTATAATACTGACGAAGCATCGAAAACCTACATAACCCGACCAAGTTCGGATGGCTACCAAAAAGCGGCCATGCCATATATCTTAGAAACGTTCTTAACCTTCCAATATAGTATTTATTAATATGGTACAGTTGCGTACACAAGCGTTAGGAAAAAATAAAACAATTGCATTTCTTAAATGAAAAATATTTTTTTAATAATAACGCCAGTATCTACGATAAAAACAAATCTTCAATTAACAAGTACTTCTCTATTTAAATATCCGCGTACGAAAATATTTTTAATTACATATAATACTTAATTATGTAATTATAATAACGTTAACAAACGCTTGCAATGACAGCAATAGACTTAAATGTGTTTAACTAAAATAGATTATGAACTAGCTTCTGCCGGCGACTTCGTTCGCGTGGATGACGAAACTTAGGGTAAGTATAATATTTCGAGCTTCAATAAAAATTAAAATCACATCACATAACTAACCTATTCAGTTGTTTAGATTTGATCAACACTAAAAAAGTGCTTATAAACTAAAACATTGGTATAAAAACCGAACTTCGAACAAAATAATTCTGCATATTTTGGTGGGGTGCGGGGGAACACGCTCACATACATAAGAAAAAAAAAATCGATTCAAGAAGTAGTTTTTTTTAAGTTATTAGATTGTTTGATCCACTAAAGTTGCAAAGGGGAACGCTCGTGCATGCCTAGTCTATTGGTTAAATAGTGTAATAAGCTACAATATGATAAATATTTACCTAAACAGTAGTACATACTTACATGTGGTAAATATTTAATTTCCCTAAGGGGTCTATAGTTAGAATCCTGATCCGTGAAATCTTCAATAGAAATTAGCTGTATGAATTTTATTTGTCTTAAATAATATATTTAGATTATATCTCAAGTCTCAAGCGCATACTTAAATAAAGTACCTACGTAAATAGTACCTACTTTCTGTCATAGTCAAATACATTTAAAAAAGTAGGTGTACAAAAATAAATGACCTATAAATTATATCGAAACAACAATTGTGTTATCACCTATACCAATTCAATACCGGTATTATACTGTAAATTTTGGGATGTTACCTAAATATATTGCACGGCCGCTTTTTTGTAGCCATCCGAACTTGGTCGGGTTATGTAGGTTTTCGATGCTTCGTCAGTATTATAATTGTTTTTCTTTAATTACTGAATTTAATGACATGAAATTTTGCATAAGAATAGTTGAATGAATACACTAATTATTGACATACATATTACCATGCAATTCCTTCAGAACGTCGTGATATTTGACTGCTTTGTAAACAGTGATCTGTTCATGGTAAATTTGTCCTATAACTCTTTAGTTACTAACGGAACATCATTGATACTTGGCAACATGTTGCAGACACTTACAAGGTTTGTATAAACGTGAAAATCTAGACCCCAAAGTGCATACTTTAAGAACTAAGACCTAATAAGCGTATTTTACGTTTATATTTTTATCTTTTAAGCCCTACGATTTTTTCTAAATCTGTTTTTTAAACAAATATAAACAAATTCAAAACAACGTATGTAAAAATCTACAGCTCTCTATGTAAGCGCTTTATATGAAAACTAGCTAATGGCCAAACGTTCGCGTAGCGGAAACTTGAATTTCTCCGAAGTTTATGCATGCACTAGTTTTATTCATACATACACAATTACACACAAATACACACTAATTTTTGGACACATCTCTTTTCTTCTAAAGTCTATGGATTAAAAAAAGTTCCGCCAGGACAACGTTCGCCCAGCGGAATCAGTTTTTGGTGAATTTCTCCACAATGGTTGCGTGCACAAATTTTTTTTTACCATACACAATTATACGACGTCATACACTAAATATCTGCATAATTAAAATCTTTAAATTCAACAACATTCCGCTGCGCGTACGCACACATACTTACGTTTGGATGATTATTTAAACAACAAAACATTAATCCTTATCAAAATAAGTTATTTTATGATCACAAGGACATCATGGAGATAAGATTTGGCCTTTACAGTATGTCAATTGGTCGTACAGTTTCGGAGATAATATAAAATTACTAAAACGCAAAATAACTTTAATTCATACAGGTCGCTCTTGAGCGAACATGTTTAGTGCGGACGTTTTATCAATTTACCCATAGTTGGCGTTGTGCAAATAAGTAATTTTTCTGAATTGCGAGATTTTCCGCGGATTGACGACCCTCTCGATTTATTATTTCAATAATGTCGGTGGAATACAGCGGAAGAGTTTGTTTCTTTGTTAGTTTGTTTGAACGCGCTATCTCTGGAACTACCCCGGTCGTATTTGCATTTTATAACCCAGTTCTTGAGGAGGGCTATAGGCTATATAACATCACGCTAGGGCCCTTAGGAGCCGAGCGCGAAGTAATAGCGCGGGCAGGCGATGCGGAAGGATATAGGCTATTTAACATCATGCTAGGGCCCTTAGGAGCCGAGCGCGAAGTAATAGCGCGGGCAGGCGATGCGGAAGGATATAGGCTATTTAACATCACGCTAGGGCCCTTAGGAGCCGAGCGCGAAGTAATAGCGCGGGCAGGCGATGCGGAAGGATATATGCTATTTAACATCACGCTAGGGCCCTTAGGAGCCGTGCGCGAAGTAATAGCGCGGGCAGGCGATGCGGAAGGATATAGGTTAACATCACGGGACCAGCTAGGGACCTTAGGAGCCGAGCAAAAAGAAAAAATGTCAGAAAGGATGCTTAAGCGCAAACGAAGTAATAGCGCGGGCAGGCTTTGCGATGCGATGCGTCGTTGGGGACAAGAAATTTCACGCGGACGAAGTCGCGGGCAGAAGCTAGTTAGTGATATAGTTACTTTTTTAATGACGAAAATCCATTACGAAATGTCGAGTCTTGTTCCTACCTTTTTTTACCTACTACCTACTTACTATTATATAGTTGCCGACATTTAACTTGAGCTCTCGGCGGGGTGGTGCGGGTTTGTGTGCGCGTCGTATTGTTTCAGGAGTAAGGTCCAAAATCGCTAAAAGTAATTAAGGATTAACTTAGGATTAACAAGCAACTGTACCTACCCGCGATCGTACGATCGCACAAACTTAGTCACTGGTGCGTTGAGGCATTTTTAGTTGTTTTATGACCATGTTCAGGCGACTAAAGTGGACCAAATGTTACTTTCAATTTAAGACGTGTTTGTACCTTGTTTACTTTAGAACACTTCTAAATATTATACGAGATGATGGTGTATTAAAAATAATTGATGATTGAATGATGATCATGATTAAATAATGGTGTGCGTACGCGCAGCGGAATGTTGTTGAATTTAAAGATTTTAATTATGCAGATATTTAGTGTATGACGTCGTATAATTGTGTATGGTAAAAAAAAATTTGTGCACGCAACCATTGTGGAGAAATTCACCAAAAACTGATTCCGCTGGGCGAACGTTGTCCTGGCGGAACTTTTTTTAATCCATAGACTTTAGAAGAAAAGAGATGTGTCCAAAAATTAGTGTGTAATTGTGTATGTATGAAAAAAACTAGTGCATGCATAAACTTCGGAGAAATTCAAGTTTCCGCTACGCGAACGTTTGGCCATTAGCTAGTTTTCATATAAAGCGCTTACATAGAGAGCTGTAGATTTTTACATACGTTGTTTTGAATTTGTTTATATTTGTTTAAAAAACAGATTTAGAAAAAATCGTAGGGCTTAAAAGATAAAAATATAAACGTAAAATACGCTTATTAGGTCTTAGTTCTTAAAGTATGCACTTTGGGGTCTAGATTTTCACGTTTATACAAACCTTGTAAGTGTCTGCAACATGTTGCCAAGTATCAATGATGTTCCGTTAGTAACTAAAGAGTTATAGGACAAATTTACCATGAACAGATCACTGTTTACAAAGCAGTCAAATATCACGACGTTCTGAAGGAATTGCATGGTAATATGTATGTCAATAATTAGTGTATTCATTCAACTATTCTTATGCAAAATTTCATGTCATTAAATTCAGTAATTAAAGAAAAACAATTATAATACTGACGAAGCATCGAAAACCTACATAACCCGACCAAGTTCGGATGGCTACAAAAAAGCGGCCGTGCAATATATTTAGGTAACATCCCAAAATTTACAGTATAATACCGGTATTGAATTGGTATAGGTGATAACACAATTGTTGTTTCGATATAATTTATAGGTCATTTATTTTTGTACACCTACTTTTTTAAATGTATTTGACTATGACAGAAAGTAGGTACTATTTACGTAGGTACTTTATTTAAGTATGCGCTTGAGACTTGAGATATAATCTAAATATATTATTTAAGACAAATAAAATTCATACAGCTAATTTCTATTGAAGATTTCACGGATCAGGATTCTAACTATAGACCCCTTAGGGAAATTAAATATTTACCACATGTAAGTATGTACTACTGTTTAGGTAAATATTTATCATATTGTAGCTTATTACACTATTTAACCAATAGACTAGGCATGCACGAGCGTTCCCCTTTGCAACTTTAGTGGATCAAACAATCTAATAACTTAAAAAAAACTACTTCTTGAATCGATTTTTTTTTCTTATGTATGTGAGCGTGTTCCCCCGCACCCCACCAAAATATGCAGAATTATTTTGTTCGAAGTTCGGTTTTTATACCAATGTTTTAGTTTATAAGCACTTTTTTAGTGTTGATCAAATCTAAACAACTGAATAGGTTAGTTATGTGATGTGATTTTAATTTTTATTGAAGCTCGAAATATTATACTTACCCTAAGTTTCGTCATCCACGCGAACGAAGTCGCGGGCAGAAGCTAGTTCATAATCTATTCAAAATCAAAATCAAAATCAAAATCAAAAGTCCTTTATTCAAATTAGGCTGAGAATCAGCACTTTTTGAACGTCAAAATTACAGTAAGACAGTCCCCACAAAACGCCCGCCCTTCACCACTTCCTAGTGCTTTAGCTGGGAAGAAGAAGTAGCGGAACAAACTCCCCAGCAGCACAGCTGTCTGTTCAGTTGGAAGAACTAGATTCTATACAATAGTACCTATGCAAAATAATTTACGCAACACAATACATTAAATTATATTTTTGTCCAATAAAATAAAATAAACAATTTTAGTACTTAACTCATGTAACCTGTCATTATGTAAGCTGATCCTGGAGAAAGAACATAACATAAACATTGTCTTGAATTAATCACAGCGACCAACTATTCTTATCGTTTAAGTAATCGTTGATAGAATAGTATGCCTTTGAACAAAGATTGGATTTAACTTTAATTTTAAACGCGTTAAAAGGCAAATCTAGCAAAGAAGAAGGTAGCTTGTTATAAAAAGTTATACCAAGACCAACAAATGAGTTATGAACCTTATGAAGCCGATGAAATGGAGCACGTAATTTGTCCTTATTTCTGGTGTTAATATTGTGAATATCACTGTTTTTACTGTACAAATGTATATTTTGCCTAATGTATAAGATGTTGGCGAAGATGAACTGTGATGCCACTGTGAGAATACCAATATCCTTAAAAAATTCCCTCAGAGAAACTCTAGCACCTA
The DNA here is from genome assembly GCA_905163495.3 of Cosmia trapezina. Lineage (NCBI taxonomy): Eukaryota > Metazoa > Arthropoda > Insecta > Lepidoptera > Noctuidae > Cosmia > Cosmia trapezina. The sequence continues at coordinate 12,825,512 of LR991049.1, forward strand.
GCTGGTAAATTGCTCGAACAGCTCGTTTTTGAAGAACAAAAATATTTTGAATATCAGCCGCTTTGCCCCATAGCAGAATACCGTAGGACATAACGCTATGGAAATAACTAAAATAGACTAAACGAGCTGTATCAACGTCAGTGTATTGTCTTACTTTCCTGACGGCGTAGGCGGCTGAACTGAGTCTTCCCGCTAGGCTTGATATATGTGGGCCCCACTGAAGTTTAGCATCTACTGTTATACCCAGAAAAACTGCTGATTCTGCAGTCTTAAGCACCTCTTCATCTAAGACGATGTTGGGTCCCAGATTTCTAACATTCGGTAAGGCAAACTTTATACATTTAGTTTTCTTGGCATTGAGAACTAAGTTATTTGTCGTAAACCAATCCGTAACCATTGAGAGTGCACTGTTTACGTCATCAAAATCATGTCTGTTTCTGTCTACTTTAAAAATAAGAGAGGTGTCATCTGCAAACAGTACAACGTCACAGATACCCTTTAAATAGAATGGTAAGTCATTGATATACACTAGGAATAAGAATGGACCCAGTATTGAGCCTTGAGGTACACCTAACTGAACTGGTAGCCCGGAAGATTTCACACCATTAACATCTACACATTGGAACCTATTATGTAAATAAGAATTTATCACTTTGAGAGCTTCGTTTTGGACACCATAATGACGTAATTTACGCAAAAGCGTGTCATGGTGCACGCAATCAAAGGCTTTGGAGAGATCACAAAAAACTCCAATAGCATTTTGCGAGTTTTCCCAAGCGTTAAATATGTGTTTCAGCAGAGCAACACCCGCATCCGTAGTCGAACGACCTTTAGTGAAGCCATATTGTTCATCGTGAAGGAGTCTGTTTAAATTAAAATGTTTTAGCAACTGCTTGAGTATTAACTTTTCAAATATTTTGCTAAATGCAGGTAAGATAGAAATAGGCCTGAAATTTCCAACGTCATTTTTATTACCGGATTTAAATAATGGTATGACTTTGCTACTTTTCATGAGGTCAGGAAAAGTTCCTAAATCAACACATTTATTAAAAGTAACAGCTAGATAGGGGGCTACGATGTGTATTATATTACTTAATAGTTTAATGGAGATGCCCCAGTAATCACCAGTGTTTTTAGACTTAAGTGTGTTAAAAACATTAACTACATCACGAGGTGTTACATGTTCGAAGCTAAATAAGCGACTACATTTGGGCACACTACTATGCAAAAGGTTTTCAGCTTTAGATGGGGACGAATCTAAGGAGCGAGTCGTAGTTATAGGTATGTTGGCGAAAAACTCATTAAATGCCTCAGCTACGTCAGCTGCTTTACTAATTAATTTATTGTCAACCATAATCTCAAGTTGTTCTTCTTGTTTCACCGACTTACCCGTTTCATTGTTAATAATTTTCCAGGTTGTTTTTACTTTATTATTGGATTTTTTAATTGTATCGCTTAAAAATTTGGATTTAGCAAAAACACAAATGTTTTTAAATAATTTTGAATAATTTTTGACATACTCTAGGAAAGAAGTATCAAACCTGTATTTTTTCAAACCGTATAACTCGTATAGTCTCGCTCTACTTTTATAAATACCTGGAGTAGCCCATTGGTTAAAGCCAACGGAGGTGCCATTAATGTTAATGGTTTTGGTCTTAAAAGTAGATTGGTATTCTTTTTGCACAACATCAAAAAGGGCTCCATAGATTTCATTAGGATTCTCGTGTTCTGCTAGAGATGGTGTAATTCTACGAGCTATATTATTTTTAAACTTGTTGCAACGACTAGCTGTATATGGCCTGCATTCTCTTTTATGTGGCTTTTTATGTAATGGCATAGGGAAGCTAGCTAGTAAACCACAGTGGTCAGATGTTAGGTCACTTAGCACTAATTTATTTTTGACCTCACAATCACTAAATATATTATCAAGACATGTTGACGAAGTTGCCGTGATCCTAGTAGGTTCGAAAAACAAGTTAATTAAATTATAAGACCTGAACAGATTGAGAAGTCTAATACTCAATGGAGTAACATCTAAAATATTAATATTAAAATCTCCACATAAAATTATGCTTTTATTACTTGATTTTAACCTATTGAGTGTATCCTCCATAACCAACTCGAAACGAATAAAATCCCCAGAGGGGGGTCGATAAACGCAAATTATAAAGTATCGCTCGAGTTCAACACAAGACAACTCAACAATGCGCTCAATAGAAAGATTAACTATATCTAAACGTTGTTTACATTTCAACTTGTTTGAAACAAGAACTAAAGACCCACCGCGAATAGCACTTTTTCTCACAAATGCACTTTGTACAGTAAAATAATCATCATTCATAAAGACTACTTCATGTTCTTTCAACCAGTGTTCAGTCAAACATAACACCTGAACATCATAGTTCTCCATAAATAAACTTAACTCTAACTCTTTGCCGGACAGACCCTGCATGTTTTGATGTACAACATTCAACTTATGCGGCCTACCCATTGTCACACCTAATAGTTTAAACTACAAGGCGTATCAAAAATGATATTAGTACTACTACTAACAGTATTCGATGGTACACTACAAGTACCGGTGTCACTATGTATATTGTATGCTAAAAGATTAGCAATAAGTCTCCTACAACTAGGTGGCAAATACATTTCATAATTAGTCAGTTTGTAATCAGTAATAAATTGATTACAATCAAAATATAAAATAGCGTCACTATGATGACAAGTTCTATTATAAATTAACATATTTAAATTATAAATGTGACTATTTTGCTCATCAGACAAATATGTTGAATAAGGCAATGCACAGAAAATAAATTTACAGTTCTTGGTCTCATTGAGATGTAACATCAAATGGACACATTCAATTATGTCCTTTTTTCTTACAGATAAGCTATCCCCATATAATAGTATAACAGTGGAACTGGGGTTTATTTTTGTCAATTTAATATTTTTAATTAAATGGCTAATACTGGCACCGGGTAAACAATTATTAATTACATAATGTTGCAAACACTGATTAAATATACTACCAAAACCTTGACCAAATTTGTCAGAAAAAACATAAGTTGTCAAACTATTCATAATATTGATATCTTTATCCATACAGCTACCTACTGGCTGAGCCACTAAGGGTGCGGGTGTAACAAGTTGAGGCTGGGGCTCCTGAGAGCAGACACAGCTAAAAGAGAGGGTATTAGTTAAAGACTCATACCTCTCAGCATTACACTTCACCAAATCCAGTAGTTCCCCAGCCTCAAATAAGCGGTCACTAAGTTGTCGTTGTGAATTCTCATATTTTTCAAAAATATCCTTCAGCAAGTGTTCCTTGTGTTGTATATCATTATAGAGGAGCTGGATATCTGTGTCATATTTTTCCCTACATTTATTTAACTCAATATTACAAGTAATTAAACTTTGAGATAAGACAACACGTTCCTTTCTAAGCGAAAGATTTAATTTTAAGAGATTTTGTTTTTTAATTGCTCTCTGTGACCGTTTAATTATTTTCTTTATATTAATATATTTCTTTAATTTATTGTGACTCATAACAATAGGAGATAATGGTATAGTATCATCACCAGTCAAATCTATGACAGCTGGCTCATACAGTGATTTTGAGTTACTACCTACCAACTCATCAAATAGATTACTAGTCCTAGCAACCTGTTCGCCAACTTTAATACACTCTGATAGAGATAGTGCCTTTTGGGCTTCACACAATTTCTGTTCAAGTTCTGAAATTCGATTCAAAGCTAGTTCATGGGTCTCACTACACTCTTGAAATGTTGACACTAGCTGTTGAAGTTGAATGTGCTGGTCGGCTAAGTCCATGTGTTGTAGGTGTAATTGAGACAGCTCATTCTTAAGGGAGGTGTTCTTTAAATTAATGTTTTCCACTTCCACTTCACTGTCGTCCCTTTCCTGGAGCAACTGTTTGCACATAGCGTTAGAAGCCTTAAGCTCCGTCAAGGTAGCTCTTAATTTTGCTTCCATCTCCTTTACTGTAGCACTGCGGGTCATCATTTTCGACATGTTAGTCTCCTGCAATGTGTGAAGTTATGCAGCTAAATAATAGTGTAAGAAAAGTTGTTCAAATATTTAGATTAGTAGGAGGTAGTAAGAGAAAAAAAATAAAAAATAAGTTAAAAAAAATAAGTAAGTAATGAATTGATAACAAATAGATATTACAATTAGATGAAGTTAATATGGAATTAGATGGGAATGTTAAACAGAAGTAAAGTTACAAGGAATGCACTGCTTTTAATATTAGACACAAATAAACTTGATTGACAATAACAAGTTTAAGACACATTACAAGTTTTATACCATACTTAAATAAATAATAATTAATAAGCTATAGGTAATGAGCCTATTTTTGTGAAGTAAATTATGTAGTGTTTATTGTCTGAGCGAATGTTTTCGTCATCGATTCTGCTTCCACTAGTTGTCAAGCAAAAGGAGACATAAACCGTGCCAATGTGTGATGGACGTAGCTCAGAGGCTGAGCAGTATTTGTGTTGTTCAGTGGTCTGTTATTATTATGTGCTCTTAAATTAAAACAAAATACTCCCCGGGATTGATGATATTTTGAAATCCGCCACCGTTCGAGTTGACAGCCGGTATCGAGCCGGTTTAATATCCTTTTTGTGTGAAGTTCTCGCGACAAAAAACACTGTATAATAACTAGTTAAACTACATAATAACTAGGAACGACTATATAACACTATTTCAACATAATTATAACACTTTTTAAGAATTTTCTAAAATAATTAACCTAAGATCGTTTTTTTGACGACCGGCTGCCAGTGTTGCCAGTACAAAAACAGTATTTTAGTTAAAACACATTTAAGTCTATTGCTGTCATTGCAAGCGTTTGTTAACGTTATTATAATTACATAATTAAGTATTATATGTAATTAAAAATATTTTTGTACGCGGATATTTAAATAGAGAAGTACTTGTTAATTGAAGATTTGTTTTTATCGTAGATACTGGCGTTATTATTAAAAAAATATTTTTCATTCAAGAAATGCAATTGTTTTATTTTTTCCTAACGCTTGTGTACGCAACTGTACCATATTAATAAATACTATATTGGAAGGTTAAGAACGTTTCTAAGATATATGGCATGGCCGCTTTTTGGTAGCCATCCGAACTTGGTCGGGTTATGTAGGTTTTCGATGCTTCGTCAGTATTATAATTGTTTTTCTTTAATTACTGAATTTAATGACATGAAATTTTGCATAAGAATAGTTGAATGAATACACTAATTATTGACATACATATTATACAATACAACATTTGTGGCTCCTTGAGGTACTTCAAGCTATCGGGTACGGTCTCCCTGTTCAAACGCAAGGTCCCGAAGCAATCAGTACCTCTCAGCTTAAGGCTACGCGCTAATATTGGACTGTTATAAATGCTATCCATTATTAGCGTGTAGCCTTTTCCAAATAGAGGACTGGCGAGGTCGTACACAATCCTCGCCGTGGCACCAGCAGGCTGATTGTCTGTCCTGTCAGGTCGGTCGGTCTCGTCCGCTTGTCTGGTCGTGTCAGGTCTGTCGGTCAGGTCCTCACTCTTTTGACTGTCAGTAGTGGCAGCCTTTCCAGCGTAAATGGCGAATTTCCACAAATACCCGGTAGCTGACTCACAAACCTCATACGATTTTGTACCTGTTTTGGCCGCTTTCGTCGCTATTTTCTGAATAAAACGCAAGTGGCCATGCCACTTAAGCAGTGAATCATCAATAGCGACGTTCTGGCCTGGCAGGTACAAGTCCTGAAATTTGCGATTCAGATAGGTACTTATGGGCTGAATTTTGTGTAACCTTTGCTCCTCCAAGGAAAGGGATTCAGACATATTGCTATTATTTGCGAAGTGAAGGAATTTCTTGAGGAGGATAAATCTATTATAGGACATGCACTCTTTGAAAAACGGCATGGCGGTCGATCGAGAAGAGGGATAAAAAAAGTGGTACTCTGCCATGGTTGGGTTGAAGGTTTGGAGCATGGAGAGAGCGAAGAATACAAATAACTCCTGTACGCTGGTGGGATGCCACCGTCGCACGCGGGAGCTAGCAGTCGTGTCAGGTCTGTCGAGACACTGCGCTGCGTACTCGTTCGTCTCCTTTTCAATCAGCGACATGATTGGCTGGTCCCAGAACTTCAAGAAGACGTCTACAGGACTCTTGATCTCCGACATTGGGAATGTCGGACCCGGAGTTCCTGTAAACTCTTCTCGCACACCGGTAAAACCAGCCAAGTCACATTGCCAATCGAAAGAGCTACGATCGGTAGGGAGTGAAGCAAGCATCGCAATGTCATTCTGTCTGTCCATCTGCGCAATGTCATTCAGAACTGTCGGGTCAATGTCCTCAATCACTGCTGGGCTATCGGTAGCGAGGGTTGGCGGTCTTGCTACCAGCACCGGGCAATCAACAGTGATGTCGTCAGCTTGTTGGTCTTCTGCGTCTACATCACTGCCGTAACCACCAGCAGCGACTAAAACAATAGAGAAAGACAATAATTAAAACCTAATTTTAATTATTAAACTTGCGGGGCCTGGCAAACAATTACATGGAGAACTTACCAAGATCGCCAGAAAGACCAGACACAGCTGGACTCAATGTGAGTGACCCGGCGGCGTCCACACCCGTAAATGCAGCTGAAACAACAACAATTTATGTTTAGATCTTTTATTTTCCCTTATTATACAGGGTGTAAGGGACAGCCCTCCGCAGACTGATGGGGTGAATTCAGTATATCATACTAAGATGACCGGTACATGAAATTATTTCACGAACATTATGGGAATCCAATAATCCTGATTTGTTTGTGTTTTTGTGCACAAATCGGAGCGTCTGTTACTGGTTGGGAGAGGTACCTAGGTAATAGGCGAGTTCGATGAACTCTGTAGCTAGATAGAAAGTGAACATCTGATTTCACGCGTCGTTCGTTAGTATTTCAACATCCATTGCTGGTTTTTTTTTTGTTTTTTTTTTTTACAATGAAATAAAGAAAATGTAACTGAAAAACTATTAAAAAAATTAAAATTTTCCTGAGAAATTTTCCGACGGAATATGATGCAAGATGAGGAGCTGAATGCACCCTGTTAGTTTGCGGAGGGCTGTCCCTTACACCCCATATTATAATACTGATTCCATTGTTATATAACTTACCAGGAGACGGAACTTGAATAGCGTCTTCACTCTTCAGATCTAAAATGTTAAAATAATTATAATTAGTACATATTTACTAGATGTGTTACACACTAAAAATGTTTGTTTTAAGTTGTCACTTACGAGAATAACTGGACGTCAGCGTACGGAATAGAGCCCACTCATCATCTGGAGTGTCCTCTTGTGGCGGCGGCGAAGTCTTCAGGTGTCTAAAACAATAATGTCATGTTAAAATAATCAATCTGCCTAGCCTTTTCCCAACTATGTTGGGGTCGGCTTCCAGTCTAACCGGATGCAGCTGAATACCAGTATTTTACATGGAGCGACTGCCTATCTGACCTCCACAACCCAGTTACTGGGTAATACGGTACCCCTTGGTAAGACTGGTTGTCAGATTTTCGGGCTTCTGACGACCCGTAACGACTATCAAAGATCCACGAATAACAGCCGGGACCAACGGCTTAACGTGCTTTCCGAGGCACGGAGAAGTCTCGGTATGTAAAGATGGTCACCCATCCACTGACCAACCCCGGCAAGCGCAGCTTAACCTGACGGATCGACCCGTGCGGCTATTATTACTTAGCCACGAGCTCCTTAGTCATGTTAAAATAATGCCCTTAGTTAAATGTGACGTAGGCTCTGCATTATTAAAATTCGTTACCTGATAGGTGAAGCCGCAGAATGGAGTCCGGCAAGGCTCCATTTAGAGTCCTCCTCTGTCGACAAATTCACCCGCGACGGTACCGCGGCTGATGAATTCGGCGCGTCACTAGAATAAAAAATAAAACAAAATAAAAGTCAGTTGACATAATATAATTCGTAGTGTTAAACTAACCTGCTTGGCCCCAAACAGTGGCTGAATAATTTAAATAAAAAATAAGTTTAAAAACTAAAACCCAACTACTGAAAAATCACGCTCTAAAAAGTATGAAACAAGAAAATATTCTCATCTGAAATTAGAAAAAGACAGACAAATTATAAATCAAACAGATTATGTGTGACTCCGATTTTTAATTTGTCCGTCTTTTTCCAATTTCGGATGAGAATATTTTCTCGTTTCTTTTTAGGGTTCCATACCAAAATGTTAAAAAAGGAAACCTTGTGGTGTGACTAAGTCTGTCTGTCTGTCACAGCTGGATATCTCAAGAACTACTAATGCTATCAACTTGAAATTTGGAATAGTTTTAGATGATGTTTACCCAATTATTTATCCATAGTTAATGTATGGCCTTTAGTTAGGAGAGGTCGAACCAGCCTGTAGGCTACCTGGGATGTCGCTGCCTCTGGTTCATTGGACCCCCTTTCGACATCATGTTCATTGATGCCTCTTTCCAGAATAAACTTCAAATTTCACAAATAACCCGTTCGAGACTCGCAAAGTTCATAACTTTTTATCCCTACCCGAGCAGCTTTGTTGGCGATGAGCTGTGCGAAGGTGAGTCTCCCTTTCCACAGGAGAAGGGACTCATCTATCGCAATATTCTGCTCGGGTAGGTATAAACTGCTGAACTTGCGATTCAGATGTTCAATGACCGGATTAATTTTGGCAAGCTTGGAATTAGATGAGGAAGACTGAGACTGAACTGACGTGTTGTCCACAAAATGTAAACATTTTTTAATTAGTAAAAATTTTCTGAAGGACATGATCTCTTAAAAATTCCCGAACTGCAAGAACGGAAATCGGGGGTACTAATAGTCCCTTTCAACAGGATTTTGGACGAAACTTTGTACCATCAGAAGAGCAAAAAACGCCCAGATATCCGTTGCTGTGACGTCCTTCCACTGTCTCATTCTAGAATGTTGCGGTAAATCTGAAGTTAATATCTGGTTGGCGTGTCTGTTCGTTTCAGTCACTACGAGATTGATAATAGCTTCATCCCAAAACCTCTCGAAAAGATCCAGAGGGGTCATCCCGTCAGTCTCAAATGTTGGCCCAGATTCTCCAGTGAAACACTCGGCATCACTTGTCCAGTTAAATTGGAGCATATCCACGTTGCTCATGTAATCCCGCAACGCGGAATCATCGCTAGCGTCGAGGGCATTTATATGCTCCAGAAGATCAGGAGTGAGGTCATGCAGGTCTGCCGGACACTCCGCAACGTACCTCTGCCGGGGCACATCTGTGTCGCCGTCCATATCCGACAGGTCTTCCTCCACATCAGACCCGGGACTTCGCTCGATGTTTCGCTCCCAATCAGCAATCTCGGCCTCAAGGTCCTCGAATACAATTTCTGAAACAAAACCACATATTTACTAAATTATACGCAAGTGCCTCGAATATACGGAGGTCACACTAAAAGTTTTAGAACAGAAAAGCAGCTGATGAAAAATTTATTTAAATTTAGAATTAGGAACTCTTCGGGAATCTGTAGATGTGTAATGAATTCATATGTCATTTGTTGTTACAAATTGGCGGCAAATGGATTTGACTACAAAAATTTTTCGTTCTATGATTTATTACGAATTTCGTTGCGATCTTACTCAACAACAATGTTACAATAGACTTCGATTAGCATTTCATGACGAAGCCCCATCCCGTGCCACTGTTTACAACTGGTTTAATAAGTTTAAACGTGGTCGAAGCAAACTCACTGATGATTCGCGAGAAGGACGTCCTTCTACGGCGACTACTGAAGATACCGTGACTGCTGTGCGGCTAATGATACAAGCTGATAGAAGGGTGACATATCAACAGATTCAGGCAGCTTCAGGCATTGGTATGAGCCAAGTACAAAAAGTCTTACATGAACATGAACATTATGCGTCAGAAAGCTTTGTACTTCATAATTTGACGGAAGATCAAAAACGCCGTCGTTTGGATTGGTTCCCTCAATGCTTGAAAAAATATAAGCAAATTAGCAAAAAGTCTAAAAATGACACTCACCATTTGCGACGGAGGACGTGGATGCAGTGGGAGACGAAACACCCGAACGGCCTGGAGTGGACGCTACAAATTAAAAAGTTATTGGTTAAAGTTAGAATGAAAATGTATTAATTTCAAGCTTTCATTAGTACTTTTACTTATTTGATTAACTCACTGGGTGTAAATTCAATAACCGCATCCACAACTTCATTACATTCTTCCTTCACTGTTTCAATGCTGGTTGTGGGTGAAATTAATGGTGATTTACGTCTTCTGTAAAAATAATATTGTCATAAATATCAACATCAACTAATCATTTATGTTAAATAAATGATAATGATGATGAATGTTTATGTATATGTTGTTTGTGTTTATGTTGTTTATGTTTGTGTTTGTTGTTGTTTATGTTTGTGTGTTTGTTGTTGTTTGTTTATTTTTATGTCTTAGTCATTAAACTTATACCTACTTTGTGGAAAGCGTTTTTTCCACCAAAGTTTCCACCCCCGTTTCCTCCGCATCTTCCTGTGTAACTAAAAACAAATAATAAATAAGAAGCTATAAAAATTAGGTCTTCATTATGTGGGATGAGGTAATTTTAAAACAAATCATCTTCAGATGATGTGAGATAAATATTACAGATTTCAGAAGGCCAATTCTTGTACCTAAAAATGTTCAAATTCAAGTCGCAATATTTTCAGTTACGTTGGAGTCGGCTTCCAGTCTTACTGGATGCAGCTGAATACCAGTATTTTACATGGAGCGTCTGCCTATCTGACCTCCACAACCCAGTAACTGGGTAATACAATACCCCTTGACTGGTTGTCAGACTTTCTGGCTTCTGACGACCCGTAACAACTGTCAAAGATCCACAAATGACAGCCGGGACCAACGGCATAACGTGCTTTCCGAGGCACGGAGGAGTCTCGGTATGTAAAGATGGTCAGCTATCCACGGACCAACCCCGGCAAGCGTAGCTTAATCTAAAGGATCGACCGTGCGGCTGTTATTAGATCATATGTATTAAATATCAAAATTTGTAGGTAGACGCTATAAAACTTTTGACAGATTGAGACTGAGATGAGATTGAAAATGTTGTTAAAAATATGGGAATTGCTGCTCTGATTGTTGTATGCACGTACTAGTCGAACAAAATTCATTAGCAAAAGTCATTGATCCAAGAAGCTGATGTTTAAAAGCAAAAAAAATACACATTTGTTGTATGGGAGCCCCCTTAAATATTTATTTTATTCAGTTTTTAGTATTTGTTATAGCGGCAACAGATATACATTGATGGCCGTCTCACGAAACAGTTTCTTCGACTAACTAAACAACAGCTGCGTACAGTTACTGCTGCTTTAACTGGCCATGGGTCATTTAATAAACACCTCTTTGTCATAGGAGTCACAGACAGTCCGCTGTGCAGGGCCTGCATGGAGGACGACGAGACAGCAGCTCATGTGTTTCTAAACTGCCCGGTTGTCGCCGCATACAGGGCAAAGTACTTCGGTAACCCAGGTACCATCCGGGAAGTTGTCAGTAATGTCAAGGCGCTGCTGGCCTTCTTTGAGGAGCTGGGGTGGATCGAATAACCGATTTTCCCACCCATACGCAAAATACGCGCATTGTCGTGGAGTTGCGGATACCAGCCCGTATTACCTATTACCTACCTATTACCTAACAGATATACATCATCTGTGAAAATTTCACCTGTCACGGTTCATGAGACAGCCTGGTGACAGACGGACGGACAGCGGAGTCTTAGTAATAGTCCTGTTTTATCGTTTGGGTACGGAACACTAAAAACAACAAACCTTTGCTAGTTGATGGCACAGGTTCCTCTCTTTTAACTTCACATGGTCTCGGTTGACGTGCAGGTGGAGTTGGTGGTGTCCCGGCAGTAAGGGGACACGGTACCCGGGATGGAGATGCTTTTCTGTAAAATATTTGAAGGTAAGACAAAACAACAGGGTTGAAGAAAAGCATAGCATGATTAATTTAAAAAAATCAAATTAATCGGATTTATTTCATTTAAATTAGATTGTTTTGATTTATTTACATAAGTACTTATCCCAATCTTTTCCATTTGGAAGTCAGTTATTACTTTTAAAAAAAACATCTCTTTGTTCATTTTTATTATAAAATTAAAAAGAATGTTGTCTAAGTCTGTGTTATTGTTCTGCCACACATTTTTCTAAATGTTTTTTCATTCTCACTAAGTCATAAATCTGCCTAGCCTTTTCCCAACTGTGTTGGGGTCGTCTTCCAGTCTAACCGGGTACAGCTGAATACCAGTATTTTACATGAAGCGATTACCTAACTGATGGACGACGAGACAGCAGCTCATGTGCTTCTAAACTGCCCGGTTGTCGCCGCATACAGGGCAAAGTACTTCGGTTACCCAAGTACCATCCGGGAAGTTGTCGGTAATGTCAAGGCGCTGCTGGCCTTCTTTGAGGAGCTGGGGTGGATCGAATAGCCGATTTTCCCACCCATACGCAAAATACGCGCATTGTCGTGGAGTTGCGGATACCAGCCCGTATTACCTATTACCTATTATTGCCTAACTGATCTCCACAACCCAGTTACTGGGTAATACAATACCCTTGTTAAGACTGGATGTTAGACTTTTGGGTTTCTGACGACCCATTGCGACTGTCAAAGATCCAAGAATGACAGCCGGGACCAACAGCTTAACATGCTTTCTGAGGCACGGAGGAGTCTCGGTATGTAAAGATGGTCACCCATCCGCGGACCGACCCCAAAAAGCATAACGATCGACCCGAGCGACTGTTATTACTTAGCCACGAGCTCCTCACGCTAAGTAAAACCATTAAATCCATAATACAACTTTTACACACCGCTTACAAGCAGACTTTTTTACATAGCATTGCATGTATGTGTGCGCGAAAACCCTTGACACTTTTTGGTTGATTTTTTTGCTTTTTTTATGGTATTGATTAAAATCAACCACTTATTTTCAAAAATCACTTGATTTTAATTGCCGTTAAAATCACTGAATAAAATCCGGTGATTTAAATCATCTGAACCCTGCAAAACAAGATAAGTAATTTGAAAAACAAAACACCTTTTCTGCTTCCTTTCCGGAGCATCCGGCAGCAGAAACCTAGCTACTTGCTCTTGCTCACTATCAAGTAGCAGGCATTTCGGTTTCGATGACGGACGACGAGGACGTTGTGTTTTGTCGGCCATCTTCACCTTTTGCACTTTTCTTTTTCAAGCCGTCAGTTAGTGCAGTCGAGCTAAAACAAAATAATAATAATATTATGCGAGACCAAGCCAATTACCTTACTAATTTGACAGGTATCATGTATTTGACAGCTATCAGCAGTACTAATTTGACAGGATCGTGTATTTGACAGCTATCGGCAGTACTAATTTGACAGCTATCGTGTGAAGTTGGCAGCAAGGGCGATCCTATTCTATGTTGGCTCGCATAATAGTTAAAAACAACCATCTGATTGTCGAGACAAATTTTTAATACCTAGTAATCTAGCATATCTTATACCTTTTATATATACAGGATGATTCTTTTAAGGTGTCAAGCCAGTGCGAGCTGATAGCAGAGTACCATACCTATCGATTTAACCCCCACATAATTATGTTCTACGATTTTTGTAGTTTTCGAGATATTTTGGATCCCTCATTGCATATCAATCCACTACCGTTTATAACAAATGAGGAATCCAAAATATCTCTTATACACAGTGTGGCCATAAATACTGTTACAATTAAAAATAAGTTTGAATTTGGAATCTGTCATTTTTATACGATTGAGTTTTCTAATTTTGGCGCCATGTATTGGCGCACTGTACAATATTTTACGATATTAAAATGGAGTGGGGTGATAAAGAGAACCGAATCGCTGTGATTGCATTACACAAGGTTGGTATGGAGCCAAATGCAATTTTTAAAACTCTCCATACGCTTGGTATTAGTCAAATGTTTGTGTACCGGGCTATTAATAGGTACAATGAGACCTCCTCTGTTTGTGACAGAAAAAGTTCTGGCCGTCCACGTAGTATTCATACGAATAAGGTGGTCAAAGTAGTAAGGGAAAGAATTCGAAGAAATCCTGTCCGAAAGCAAAAGATTTTATCTCGGGAGATGAAGATAGCACCAAGAACCATGTCGCGTATTTTAAAAGATGACTTAGGACTTGCAGCCGATAAGAGACGCACGTTTCATTTTTTAACTGATAATTTAAAAAAGAATAGGGTGGTAAAATCGAAACAACTACTGAAGCGGTGCGCAAAGGGAGGTCACAGAAAAATTTTGTTTACGGATGAGAAAATCTTTACAATTGAGCAACATTTTAACAAACAAAATGACCGTATTTATGCTCAAAGCTCTCCAAAGAAGGAAGCTTCCCAATTAGTCGACAGAGTGCAACATGGGTATTATCGGACTTCAGTGATGGTTTGGTAGGGTGTTAGCTATGAAGGAGTGACTGAGACAATCCATACAGTGAAGAAAGCAGTGAAGAATTTTCCCACGGAAAGAGTGCGTGCTTCTATTGATAACTGGCCTCAACGTTTAAAGGACTGTATTGCAGCCAATGGAGACCACTTCGAATAAGCTTTTTATATTTATGTATTAAACTAACACACTGTAAAAGTAATAAATATTATTTGCAATAAAAAAATGTTTTTTTCTTCGTGACAATATTTATGGCGAACTAAGACTAGGTATATCTTAAGGATACTAGTAGGTATAAAATTTATGTTTTTATTATCAACTGAGCTTTGCTTAAACATAGAGGAATAGTAAATATCAGGATTTACAAAAATATGCAAAAATAATAATAAAATATAAAATATGAAAATCGCAAGATACACCACTTTCAACAACTAATTTCAGCAAATAATGCCCTATTTAGTACATTCTTGTTCAAACTTGAGTCAAAAAAAAGATACTATAGTTTTTTAAAGCAATCATCTCGTTGAATCAGGAAAAATATCGAAAAATAATTATAACTCGAAAACTACAAAAAATCGTAGAACATACATGGGGGTTAAATCGATAGGTATGGTACTCTGCTATCAGCTCGCACTGGCTCGACACCTTAAAAAAAACACCTACCAAAATGGTAAAAAAGGATCCCATATGCTGTGACTCAGTCTGTCTGTCACAGCTAGATATCTCAAGAACTACTAATGATATCAACTTGAAATTTGGAACAGTTTTAGATGTCGTTTACCCAACTATTTTGCAAATAAGAAAGAAATAAAAATATTTATATTTTTTTTGCCACAGGGACTGAATAGTCCAGTAGAGATATAATATTTTTTCCATTTACCCTTCGATAATTCTAAAGTTTTTTATTTTCGCTGAGTGGATAACTATAGTGAATTCATTGCTATGTACAAAAATGCTAACAGTTTAGAGTTATGCTATAGGTATTAAGTAGGTATTTCCTATTATTTCCTGTTATAACAATGATATAAAATTTAAATTAAAATACTACACTGTTTCTTAATTAGTACTGTCTAAAGTATATATTACTGAAAATGCTAACAGATAGGTACTGTGGAACAATGGAAATCTGAAAATGTCCTTTAACTCATTCAATAAAAAATTTAAGTTTTTCAAATCATTTCCTATACACTTAAAGGGATTAGTTATACCTTACAACAAAAGTTCTAACAGCTAAGTAATATGCTTCACAAGTAATTGTATTTTTACTTTGCAATTAGCGAAATATTGAATTTAAGTTTATAAATTTGCGCCCACATATTCGTGATAATAAGCTCTGCTACCATACAAAAGTTTCAACTTGTACGTGCTATGCCTTTTTGTTTAATAAATAAAATACAATTTGGATATTGTGGCGCGCGGTGTAAGTACGACAATTCGTGCAGCGCGTCGCGGTGACAATCAGACCCACACTCACTGCAAACGTGCACGCGGCTACACATCAAGCTATGCATGTCCAGTTTACACTGACCTCTCATTGTAAGGTAATATTATACAATGCGAGATCAGCTTATACTGGATATGTATAGCTTGATCTGTAGCCGTGCGTACCTACCTCTATTGAATGAGGCGCAAAATCATTTCATTACAGTCACATCTCACAAATGACTAATACGAGTACAGTCAGCGTCAAAAATATCGGAACGAACAGACTGCTCAAAATGATCTCAAAAACTAAGAAAATTAAACTACTCAATTGGGTAAAGCTCTTGTCAGAATTACAGTGTAATATTATCGTATACTGTCTTCATTCTGAAAACAGTCTGTTCGTCCCGATATTATTGACGCTGATCCAATCCAGTCAGTTATTTTTTCTGTTCCATTCCGTGACCGTGACTTCGCCCGCGCGTAATTATCAACAATTGTCAAAAATAGTCAAAATCCCGGATTCCGGGATTCACAGATTTAGAGTTCTGATTATAGGATCCAATGTATATTTATGTATTGATCGTCAAAATGTCGTGATTCCGGAATTGATAAATTAAGTATTTTTTTTACCATTACTGGGTAACTTGTTTATCACTAAATTTTCACAGGGGATCATCTACTATGAACAACTTTCACTATGGCATCAACACGTAAATCACGAAAAATAAATCAGCTGGTCGAGTAGGTATTGAGCTTTTGTATCAAACATCGTAATTTTTTTCGTGATTTCAGAGTTGGTCCCATAATGAAAGCTGCTGAAACTGTAAATCCAAGATGGCGGCTGCGAATATTTTCAAATGTTTCGTCATGGGTGTCGTTTTCATTGGTTTCGAGGGTGTTAAGGCCGATAGTGACACTAAAATGTAAATCCAAGATGGCGGCTGCTAATATTTTCTAATTTTACTCTAGTATGTACAAAAATGCTAACAGTTTAGAGTTATGCTATAGGTATTAAGTAGGTATTTCCTATTATTTCGTGTTATAACAATAATATAAAATTTAAATTAAAATACTACACTGTTTCTTAATTAATACTATCTAAAGTATATATTACTGAAAATGCTAACAGATAGGTACTGTGGAACAATGGAAATCTGAAAATGTCCCTTAACTCATTCAATAAAAAATTTAAAGTTTTTCAAATCATTTCCTATATACTTAAAGGGATTAGTTATACCTTACAACAAAAGTTCTAACCGCTAAGTACAACACAAGGCTTCACAAGAATGTTCAGGCTTCACAAGTAATTGTATTTTTACTTTGCGATTAGCGAAATATTGAATTTAAGTTTGTAAATTTTCGCCTGAACATTCGAGACAATAAGCTCTGCTACCATACAAAAGTTTCAACATATACGTGCTATGGCTTTTGTTTAAATTGCGAATAACTATTTTCCATAACAAGCCGCGTAAGTCAATCTGAGATACTCGTAGAAACAAATGACCGCACCAGTAGGACATACGTTCCAGTCGCAACAAAAATATTCCTCTGACAAACGAATAAAGGTTTCTGTAGTTAGACGATCAGAGACACAAGAGACCATATTATGGGCTGCCGGAATACATAACGACGATTGGAGCCAACAAGTAAGTTCTAGTTGTATTTATAATTCCTACTATCAATATCCTATACCCCATCTAATCCATTCTATTTTTCCTCTATAGAGCCAACACCTCAACTTTAGGTAAATATGCGTCCGAACATACGATCTCTGGTAATAAATAAAGAACGGAATAGAACTTCGAGGAACGGAGACAAACAGTGGAGACTTCTTTAGGACAACATTTTTTCCGGGATAATTAATCTCCCAAAAGAGTAACATTCTGGAATGGCCTACTAGGCAAAAGAACATGAGGTAGACCTATTACAAGATGGGAAGATGATATAAAAGCAATAGCTGGTCCAAACTGGAGAAAAGTAGATGAAGACAAAGTCAAATGGGCATCACTGGAGGAGGCCTTCACCCATTCTGGGGTTCCTGTAGATTAAATAAAAAAATGAAGTACCTAACTATAAATACTATGATATAATACATAGGATACACATAAAATTATACTAAGTAAGAGACAAATAAATAACATAGAATGAACTAAACAAAACTAACACATACATAGATTTTAAGGAATGTAAATTTACTGGAATTATAAGGCTTTTTAATTTTATTTTTTATTTTTTTATAATTAATCTCCCGGGTTTTGGGACATTACATTATTACTAGAGATCGGATAATCGGATGCGTATTAACCTAAAGTTGAGGTGTTGGCTAAGTATGGAGTGGGCTTTTGGATTGAAAGATCCCAGAATTCTGGTATCGGCAAATTTTGACTTCTAATTATAGAATCGAATGTTTTAAGTACTTAAGTTCAGATGTTAGTTAGTATGGATTGCACTTATACATCGAGAAAATGCCGGGATTCCGGAACGACACTTTTTAAGTTCTTATTTTGGAATCGAATGTTTAGTTAGCTACTTGCGTTCAGGTGTTGGCTAATATGGATTGCACTTCTGTTTAAAAAAAAATCCGGGATTCACAAATTTTGACTTCTGATCATAGAATCGAATGTATAATTTACTTAAGTGCAGATGTTAGTTAATATGGATTGCACTTATGTATCGAAAAAATCCCGGGATTCTGGAGCGACAATTTTTAAAGTTCTGATTATAGAATCGAATGTATATTTACTTAAGTTTAGGCTTTGGCTAATATGGAATGTACCTACTTTTGTATTGATCGTCAAAATGTCGGGATGCCGGAATTGATAAATTAAGTATTTTTTTACTACGAGTATTAGAGGATAACTTTTTATCAGTAACTTTTCACAGGGAATCTTCTACTCATGAACAACTTTCACTATGGCATCAACACGTAAATCACGAAAAATAAATCAGCTGGTCGAGTAGGTATTGAACTTTTGTATCAAACATCGTAATTTTTTTCGTGATTTCAGAGTTGGTCCCATAGTGAAAGCTGCTGAAACTGTAAATCCAAGATGGCGGCTGCGAATATTTTCAAATGTTTTATCATGGGTGTCGTTTTTATGGCTTTCGAGGGTGTTAAGGCCGATAGTGACACTAAAATGTAAATCCAAGATGGCGGCTGCGAATATTTTCTATCTTTTCTAATTTTTCGTCATGGGTGTCGTTTTCTTGGTTTTCGAGACTGTTAAAGCCGATAATGACGCTAAAATGTAAATCCAAGATGGTGGATGCGAATATTTTCTAATTTTTCTCAATGAGTGTCGTTTTCATGGTTTTCGGTGGTGTTAAAGTTGATAGTAACATTAAAATGTAAATCCAAGATGGCGGCTGCGAACATTATTAAATTTTTCGTCATGGGTGTCGTTTTCATGCTTTTCGAGGGTTTCAAAGGCGATTTACATTTTAACGCCACGTTAAAATGTAAATCCAAGACGGTGGCTGCAAAATTTTCAAACTTTTCGTCATGGGTGTCGTTTTCATGGTTTTTGAGGGTGTTATAGCCAATAGTGACGTTAAAATGTAAATCCAAGATGGCGGCTGCAAAAATTTTCAAGCTTTTTATCATGGGTGTCATTTTAATGGTTTTCGAGGGTGTTAAAGCCGATAATGACGTTAAAATGTAAATCCAAGATGGCGGCTGCGAAAATTTTCCGTCATGGTTTTAGAGTGTGCTAAAGCCGATAGAGGAGTCAAAATGCGTGACGCTTGGCTGATGCCTACTTAACTAACCCTGCGGCAGTGCAGCGTATCGCGTTACAACCTGAAAACACGTGTGATAGTAATTAAAAAACCATCAACATTTTTAAAGCAGGCGCTATCTTGCATTTACATTTTAGTGTCACTATCGGCTTTAACACCCTCGAAAATCATGAAAACGACACCCGTGACGAAAATTTTAAAAATGTTCGCAGCCGCCATCATGTATTTACATTTTAACATCACTATCGGCTTTAACAGCCCCCAAAACCATGAAAACGACACCTTTGACGAAAAATTAGAATATATTCGCATCCACCATCTTGGCTTTACATTTTAGTGTCACTATCGGCTTTAACACTCTCGAAAAGCATGAAAACGACACCTATGACGAAAAATATGAAAATGTTCGCACCGGCCATCTTGGATTTATATTTTAATGTCACTATTGGCTTTAACACCCTCGAAAAGCATGAAAACGACACCCATGACGAAAAATTTAATAATGTTCGCAGCCGCCATCTTGGATTTACATTTTAATGTTACTATCAGCTTTAACACCACCGAAAACAATGAAATAATTTTTCGTTATGGGTGTCGCCATAACGAAAAATTAGAAAATATTCGCATCCACCATCTTGGATTTACATTTTAGTATCACTATCGGCTTTAACACTATCGAAAACCAAAAAAACGACACCCATGACGAAAAATTAAAAAATATTCGCAGCCGCCATCTTGGATTTACATTTTAGTGTCACTATCGGCCTTAACACCCTCGAAACCAATGAAAACGACACCCATGACGAAACATTTGAAAATATTCGCAGCCGCCATCTTGGATTTACAGTTTCAGCAGCTTTCATTATGGGACCAACTCTGAAATCACGAAAAAAATTACGATGTTTGATACAAAAGCTCAATACCTACTCGACCAGCTGATTTACGTGTTGATGCCATAGTGAAAGTTGTTCAATAGTAGATGATCCCCTGTGAAAATTTAGTGATAAACAAGTTACCCAGTAATGGTAAAAAAAATACTTAATTTATCAAATCCGGAATCACGACATTTTGACGATCAATACATAAATATACATTCGATCCTATAATCAGAACTCTAAATCTGTGAATCCCGGAATCCGGGATTTTGACTATTTTTGACAATTGTTGATAATTACGCGCGGGCGAAGTCACGGTCACGGAATGGAACAGAAAAAATAACTGACTGTATTGGATCAGCGTCAATAATATCGGGACGAACAGACTGTTTTCAGAATGAAGACAGTATACGATAATATTACACTGTAATTCTGACAAGAGCTTTACCCAATTGAGTAGTTTAATTTTCTTAGTTTTTGAGATCATTTTGAGCAGTCTGTTCGTTCCGATATTTTTGACGCTGACTGTACTCGTATTAGTCATTTGTGAGATGTGACTGTAATGAAATGATTTTGCGCCTCATTCAATAGAGGTAGGTACGCACGGCTACAGATCAAGCTATACATATCCAGTATAAGCTGATCTCGCATTGTATAAGATTACCTTACAATGAGAGGTCAGTGTAAACTGGACATGCATAGCTTGATGTGTAGCCGCGTGCACGTTTGCAGTGAGTGTGGGTCTGATTGTCACCGCGACGCGCTGCACGAATTGTCGTACTTACACCGCGCGCCACAATATCCAAATTGTATTTTATTTATTAAACAAAAAGGCATAGCACGTACAAGTTGAAACTTTTGTATGGTAGCAGAGCTTATTATCACGAATATGTGGGCGCAAATTTATAAACTTAGATTCAATATTTCGCTAATTGCAAAGTAAAAATACAATTACTTGTGAAGCATATTACTTAGCTGTTAGAACTTTTGTTGTAAGGTATAACTAATCCCTTTAAGTGTATAGGAAATGATTTGAAAAACTTAATTTTTTTATTGAATGAGTTAAAGGACATTTTCAGATTTCCATTGTTCCACAGTACCTATCTGTTAGCATTTTCAGTAATATATACTTTAGATAGTACTAATTAAGAAACAGTGTAGTATTTTAATTTAAATTTTATATTATTGTTATAACACGAAATAATAGGAAATACCTACTTAATACCTATAGCATAACTCTAAACTGTTAGCATTTTTGTACATAGCAATGAATTCACGAAAGTAATCCACTCCGCGAAAATAAAAAACTTTGGAATTATCGAAGGGCATATTCTTTTGTCTACTGGACTAGAAAGGTGGTCTTAAAAATTCAAAGTTAGCCCCACATTTTTTTACTTTTTTTTAGGCCGCATAGTTTTCGACTTTTGATGAAAAATGTAAAAAAAAATACCATTCCCCCCCTTATCTCCGAAGTTTGCAAAGAGAAAAATCTGAAATTATTCTATGTGATAGAAGTTTATGTAAAGATTACAGGAAAAATAAAACGATGTCTCTAAATAGCACAATTTTTCAGAAAACTGAACGGAACCCTCGGTGCGCGAGTCCGACTCGCTCTTGACCGGTTTTTTTTATATGTCTATGTAATCTAGTATAAATACATAGAGGGCTGAACGGCTCTTTCGGAAGTTGGAAGTATTAGTTTGGGACACTTTCTTGGACTGGCTGCCTAAAAAAGTAGGTAACAAAAATTTTGAATAAGTTAGTACCTACTTACTTACTTATTGCTTTACGGCAGACATCACTAAATTTTTGAAAAAAAAAAATGAATTAAAACGAAACGATAGAAAACACCAAACCAACTGACACAGGTAATATTATAATATTCAATGATAGCAAATTACAAAAATCCGCCTAGCACGATTTTTATTGTAACTGTAATTCTGTTGGGTAGGTATGCACCTATAGCATTGCCTATAGCTGTCAAAATCGTTAAATAAAATAAGTGGTTATAGAAAGCTGGCTGAGCGTCCACTGGTCCGCGGCCGCAACGCACGCACACACGGTACGCAACGGATTTTGGCTTGTTTGTATGAATAAATAAAAATGCGGGCGGTAGATACGTACCGGTCGATATCGACCCGTGCGGCTGTTATTAATACATAGCCACGAGCTCCTCCTCTTATTGTTTTTAACGTTGACAGACGCACAGTTAGTAAAATCGGTCTATTCCGGTCTAATAAACCGCTAAGGTTTGCACACGCAAGATAAGTCTGCACGCGGCTAAAAGTAAAATGATAAAATCGGAACTAATCGTACCTACGCCGCCCACCGCCATTTTTATCTTCTTGTCTTGTCTTATTGTCTTGTCGTATTTCGTATTACGCAGTTACGCTAAATGTCAAGAGAGTATCAGAGTACTACCTGTACCTATGTTCCGTGTTTTTATTAGTTTTCAAAGTTACTGTAGGTAATTAATGCAATGCAATCACTATGCCGAAAGTAATTAAAGTACTGACAGGGATAATAAAATTTTAAAGGCGCCACCACACCAGTCGTGCGCAGCATAAAATTATCTTGATTCTTGAACGCATTGTATTAAAATTAACCGGTTCGTTCGTATTTTAAAGGAATAATATTCACTGCATGCAAGTGCGTGAATTTATTTTTTAAATAATTTGAAGGAATCTTAGAAGAAATCAACGTAATTAGACCAAAAAATACCACAAAACATTTTCAACTAGCATTCTTCGAACTGTGAACGCAAGCCGCAATCTTAAGACTTCGAATCATACCGGTTGCGGGAATAATAACAGTACTTAATTACGTACTAATTTACTTACCCGAATTGAGTCCCTTACAAAATATTCACGCACAAATAGAATTCTGCCTGTTCTATAATTATCTTAGCTATTGCGTCTCGTTAGCGTTCTTCAAAGCCACTCAAAAGCGTTAAATTAAAACTCAAAAACTACAAGATAACGGCTTTAGAGTTAGATGCTACCCACAGACTACACGTAGTATCCCTAAGTAGTCTGTGCAGACTACTTAGGGATTTTACGTATATGCTACCACAGACTAAGTAGGTAGTATTCAATGGGGTCGGCAAGTGAAAGCTGATCTCAGATGGCGCCACCTCTATACGAACCCTGTGTAGCCCGCGAAGTTCAATTTTTTTGGGTTTTTTGCAATTTGCAGGTCCGTGTCTGGTTGTATCTTGATCAAAGTATGATACGCGGAAATAAAACATACCTATGTATTTACATAATT
The DNA here is from genome assembly GCA_905163495.3 of Cosmia trapezina. NCBI lineage: Eukaryota > Metazoa > Arthropoda > Insecta > Lepidoptera > Noctuidae > Cosmia > Cosmia trapezina. The sequence goes on from LR991049.1 coordinate 12,849,300, forward strand.
TTAACCATAAAAATCATCAATACATCTCTCTAAGTTAGATTTCGAGCAGTCGTCAAACGAACGAAATCTAACGAATCTGCACGAAATCTAACTTAGAGAGATGTATTGATGGTTTTTTGCAAATGCAAAAAATGCAAATTGCAAAAAACCCAAAAAAAATTGAATTTCGTGGGCTACCACTGCGCATCATCCTTAAGTGACTTAAACATAATTATGAGCTTCGGATTTCTTATTTGCCTGGATTTCTTGACATTTTTCCGATAAAGAACAGTATGTATTCCACTTGGAAAATAATTAACTGGGTCTTGTCAAAAGTTACCATGGATAAAAAAGTAACATTTATGGAGCTCGTGGCTAAGTAATAACAGCCGCACGGGTCGATCCATCAGGTTAAGCTACGCTTGCCGGGGTTGGTCAGTGGATGGGTGACCATCTTTACACACCGAGACTCCTCCGTGCCTCGGAAAGCACGTTAAGCCGTTGGTCCCGGCTGTCATTCGTGGATCGTTGACTGTCGTTACGGGTCGTCAGAAGCCCGAAAGTCTGATAACCAGTCTTACCAAGGGGACTTCCACAACCCAGTAACTGGGTAATACGATAGCATTACCCAGTTACTGGGTTGTGGAAGTCAGATAGGCAGCCGCTCCATGTAAAATACTGGTACTCAGCTGCATCCGGTTAGACTGGAAGCCGACCCCAACATAGTTGGGAAAAGGCTAGGCAGATTGATTGAAAATAGTTACCTTTTATGCTGCATACACACCGGCTGGCCCAACGAACGCCATCAAAGGATATTCGGCGTTGGCTACATGTACGTTGGCCTTCGAAGATACGTCCAAATACAGAGCAAAATATTGGTCGATTGCTTCTACCACTTTGCCACCACGCTGCGGATAGCTGGCACACACCTATCGCCAACGAACGTTTGTTGGCGTTTGCTAAACCGTCCAGACAGGCCCAACGAAGCGAGACCAATTCGTTGGTGTTCGTTGGGCCGGTGTATACGCAGCATTAGAGTACGTTCGCACTGGGGCAGGTCGGGCAAAGCTAATTGTAGATGGCGTGATCGTAGCTTTAAATCCACACAGCTACAGCTTTTAATTTTTTTATAATCTTTATGAATAAGTAGGTACTGTACTTATCTTCTAAATAGGGTCTCTCGGGAAATGGTGGACTCCAATGGGGAGGTACGGGCAAAGCCAATTATACAACGTGTAACGTTAAATGCGCAAAACCTCTTAAGACGAAAGCGCCAAGGTAGCCCGCGAAATTCAAAATTTCTTACGTTTTTTGGAATTTGTAGGTCAGTGTGAGCTTTTGTATGTTGATTAAAATATGATTCGCGGCCGTAGCTAATATCGCTTTACAGAATTATAATCATTAGAATCAGCAATACAACTCCCTAAGTTAGCATTTACCTCAAACCTCATGATTTCATAAAATCGCTAGATTTGAGATAAATGCTAACTTATGGAGTTGTATTGCTGATTCTAATTTATAATTCTGTAAAGCCATATCGGCTACGGCCGCGAATCATATTTTAATCAACATACAAGCTCACACTGACCTACAAATTGCAAAAAACGTAAGAAATTTTGAATTTCGCGGGCTACCCTGACGCATCAACCTTAAGGGGTCATTGTACTCATTATTATGAACAAATTTTACTATGGGCCCAAACCTGAAATCGCGAAAAAAAATCAGCTGTTCAGTACATTTATGTTCGCATAATTCGTCAAAATGTACTGAACAGCTGATTTTTTTTTCGCGATTTCATGTTTGGTCCCATAGTAAAAGTTGTTCATAATCATGAGTACAATGACCCCTTAAGAGGTTTTGCGCATTTAACGTTACACGTTGTAGATGACGCCATTCTCGCTGGTGCTTGTCAGCTGTCTATATGTTGACAGTTGTCAAAGAAACGTGCTCTCACTATAAAACAATATAGTGGCGTTAGTTTGAAAAAGTAATTTTATACCGGCTGAAAATCATATCAAAAATAGTTTTTACTTAGTGCATATGAGGGTCAGCTGATCCAAGAGTGGGGGAGTCCAAAGTTCCTTATGAAAAAAGTAATTTCATACCGAGCCAAAACCTTATGGGATGGTTTTTGGAATCATCTTCAACCCAAAAGAAATAGTCAGCTGGATGGAAGTGGGGGGAATATAATATCGTCGGTCGTAACAGTAGTGGAACATTTCAAAATATACTGTTCTGAGTAATTAACGGTTAAAGTTTTGAAAATATTCATAAGTTAGTTTACTAGTTTACCGGAATAAGTAGTTTTCTGTTAATTAGAACCAATATTTGAGTTCCACCGTTAGTGATTTGGAAAAAATATTCAATTCCCTACCATTCTGCATATTTAACTAAAAACATGTGATTTCGGAAATGTTCCGGTAAAGAATCTGACCGACGATATGTCAGTTACAATTACGTTCATTTACGCGACTGACATAATTATTCCCCCACTTTCATGCAACTGAGTATTTTTATTTGGGTAGAAGATGATCCCAAATATCGTCACAATTTTGATATACTGTACCACTTTTTTGACACTTTGGATTCCCCCATGGGTGCAGCGGCTGACTCTCACTCATTCATGATTAGTGAATAAAATAAATAAATAAATAAATATCCTTGGACATTTCACACAACGCCATCTAGTCCCAAGCTAAGCAACCTAATGCTTGTGTTGTGGTAACGAGATGGCTGATAAACTACATATATACATTCCTTTTTGTAAATACATAAATAATTATTATAGATAGAAAAACACCCAGTCTTGGAACAAATACTTGCAGGTCGTACAAATATTTGTTCCGTGCGGGAATCGAACCCAAAATAAATAAAACGGAACAAAAAAAAAATAAAACAAAACAATTACTAAAACAAAATAAAATAAAAACAAAATATAAAACAAAACAAAAAAAATAAAACAATACAAAACAAATAAAAACAAAAACAATATGGGAATATTAAAACAATTACTAGTTTTGAATTATTCGGTAGGTATAATATAGTTCGCAAAAATCGAGCAGTAGCTCCTCTACTAACATGTTGTTTGACAGGTAAACAGCACCAGCGATGATGTGACTCCTAGCGGGATAAATTGGCAGTGTACCTCCCCATTTCGGAGTTTTTAGAAAGACAACAACGCGTCCTTTTCGCAAAAATAAAATAAAACCACCTCACACCTTGTATTATTAGCCTAGCCGAGGGATAGCCAAGATCATCGACCCGTGCGGCTGTTATTACTTAGCCACGAGACCCTCCAATCTAAAAGATCTACAATCCAAATACTTAATGCAATTTTATACGAGTTCACTGCACCTGGGTATGCACATGTATAAAACAAATTATGTCTGAAGCGGACTTGGCAACTTGTTTTGAAGGACATTTTCCTTATCATTTTGTAAGGGATACCTGCTGCGCATCATAATGTTACGGCCAGACAAGTAGCGGAACGCGAACCCGGAGCGTCTACAACGCGAAACTTTTATGTGCACACCTGCGCGAAATGCTCCCATTTGATAGCGAAAGGACATTAAAATGACATTAGAAGTGTCATTTTACTGCATTTAATTAAAAGTGCGATAATAGGCGAATATAGGTCCGATAGGCAGTCGCTCATGTTAGATAAAATAAGATAATTTTTTATTTGCGTAAAACATGGTATTACATAGGTGTTATTTGAGAATATCAGATCATACATGTTTTGCTCTTAAAATTAAAGCATGCAAACTGCATAAATTAGAATTAACTCCTACTATAATGTCAAAATTCAAAATAAGTCAAAAACTATTATGTCAATCAAATACAAGACTAATGTACAAAGTTACTAGATTTACGTCAAAATTACAAGATTAATGTCAAAAAATTACACGATTTATGTCAAAAATTACAACCATAATCCATTCCATAATCATACAAAATAAATAATTTCATAATAATGTCAGGAAAAAGATAAAATGATTCAATCAAAAACTTTTTCGGCTAGAAATTCGGAGACACTATAATAAGCTTTTTGCAAAACAAAAAGAATGGTCACACACATCCCGTCTGTTACGCGGTACCTACAACGTCCTGTAGACGTGGAAGGAAACAGATTGGGGTTTGTTTTAACAAACATTGCAGTTTGCAGTCTCAAGGATATACATACAAGGAAGAGTTAATCTTATACCTACCTTTTATAATATGGTTTACATGTTTCAACTGTTTTTAACCCAAACATAGATCTAATGCATCTCTTTTGGGCCTTGAATGCCGTGTTAAAGTCGGTAGAAATGTACTGGTATTGAGCTGCAAACGGTTAGACTGGAAGCTTACCCCAACATGGTCGGGCATTATGCTAGGCAGTTGATATAGCTTGATATATTATGTCACTAAACCAACTCCGGCAAGCGTAGCTTAGCCTGATGGATCGACCCGTGCGGCGGTTATTACTTAGCCACGAGCTCCTCACGCAAGGCAGGCGCTTTACTTTGTGTAAATAATTTCATCACCACTGCTTTCAAAACGGTGAAGAAAACATCGTGAGGAAACCGGCATGTCCTTCGAAGACATCTGACATCTACCAACCGCACTGGGCCCGCGTGGTGGATTACTGTCAGTAGTGGGAACATGGCTGATTTAGCTTGGCATAGCTTTTGCCCGAGATTTCACTCGTGTTGAGGTCGGAAATGATTCCACGGAACATACTACCCTTTTTTTTTTTTTTTTTTGAGGTTGGGAAATTATCAAATAACTTCTCCCGCTCTGGGTGGAGCGAAAGGGCGTGTCAGACTTTTACTGACTAAAACCCAGCCGTGTTCCTTCAGTTGCCTATGCCAGGGCCGCGGTATATTTTTCAAACAACCCGCAACCCCAGCGGCAGGGAACATACCTACTACCCTGACATTCGGGCTGCCGGCAGTCTCGACATTCGTTACGTTGCCATAACGACTTGAAATCGCTCGATAAGTCCTAATTACATGCTCTGTGATCCTAAAATGGGCTCCCCTAGACGGGCAAATGGTAATAGTTAGGTTTTATTAAAGACACACAGATGACACAGAGACACAGACATCTTCGAGTCCGTTCCTTAAAATTTATCAGACCACAGAGCATGTATTTAGGACTTACCGAGCGATTTCAAGTCATTAGGGCAACGTGACGAATGTCGAGTCTGCCGGCCCTGCCGACATTATAATGTCGAGTCTGCCGGCCCTGGTCCACAAATTCATGGTCGCTCAGCGCGCTATGGAGCGCGAGTTTTTTTGATGGATAAAATAAGAAATTAAGTTATCCGGAAAATAACTGGAGTAAGTTGACGTTCGCATGGACGTAAACATGGGTTGGTATCAGAATGACTGGATCGCGAATTGACCACGTCGCTCTTAGTCCAAATCTCATAATGTCTAAATCTCAAAATACCTAACTCGCAAAATGACTACATCGCAAAAAGTCCGAACAGTTGTATAGGCACCTACCTATCTATACTTACATTAATTTCTTTGGTTCTTAATGTGACTTTTTTTCTTACTTTCCCTAGACTATGTGCTTCCCCAAAATTCACTATTTACACCAAACTTGAACCAAATCGGTCCATTTTGATGCTTGAACAGACAAACCTACAAACAGACAAAATTGTTAAAATCACCTATTTTGGGTAATATAATACTGGTATTCAGCTGCATCCGACCCCAACATAGCTGGGAAAAGGCTAGGCAGATGATGATGATGAATGTATCCAGTCATTCTGATATCAACCCTGTATAGGTGCCTACACAACTGTTTCGACTTTTTGCGATGTAGTCATTTTGCGAGTTAGGTATTTTGAGATTTAGACATTATGAGATCTGGACTAAAAGCGATGTACTTTTTGCGACTTAGGTATTTTGAGATTTAGACATTATGAGATCTGGACTAAAAGCGATGTAGTCATTTTGCGACTTAGGTATTTTGAGATTTAGACATTATGAGATCAGATGGCCAATTCTCGTAACTAAAAACGTGCACAATCCCATGCCAGCGTCAATCAAATGTCAAAAATGTAGGTAAACGCTATACAATTTTTGACAGATTGAGACTGATATGAGATTGCGAACGTTGTTAAAAATACGAGAATTGCCCCTCTGGACTAAAAGCGATGTAGTCATTTTGCGACTACATCGGTATTTTGAGATTTAGACGTTTTGAGATTTGGACTAAGAGCGACGTGGTCAATTTGCGATCCAGTCATTCTGATACCAACCCGTAAAAATATCGCGGTGAGATTTTATCGCGCACTGGATTTTCAACTCTCGGTGTTGAGCCGAGCTTCGAGAACCCAACCTAACAACAACAGAATGCATACCAGAGCGACGAAAAAAGACACTTGGATTTTTAACTCTCGGCGCTAAGTAGAGCGTTTAAAATCCAGTACACGATAAAAAATCGCCGCGATATTTTCACGTCCGTGCGAACGTCGGCGTGGCAAAGCTGGCCATGCCAAAAATGTGTATGACCACGCCTCTTTGTTTCGAAAAAACACGCACAGGAGACACGGCTAATAAAATTAGCCGTGTCTCCTGCGCGTCTTTTTGCGAAACATTAAGTACACTTACAAAAACCTTAAGCCGTGGTACTTAAGTAAGGTACCTTTTACGTAGATAGGTACCATATTATTATATTTACTTTATTCTACCTTTGACAATAACGTCTGTCCTACTTTGCTTACAAATGGTAACAGCTATTATTTATTCTAGGTTTTTCCATTCTTAAGGAAAATGTACAGCGCAAACACTCTTTATAATAAGTACATATCTTGCCAAGCTTCATTTCATCATGGCGCGGCCGATAATTAAAGTGTTTTACATACATTCAGACATAAACAGAAGCCTTCTTCCCCTGGGGGTAGGCAGAAACTATAAAGAACGCCACCGGATACTATCCTTTTTTTTTTTTTTTTTTTTTTTTTTTTTTTTTTTTTTTTTTTTGAGGGTGGGAAATCATCACTATCCTTACATAGGTACTCCTTTTGCCTCGTTTACGTTCGCAGTTCAACAACATTCACTGCGTTATTTACGTTCTTGATCAGACAATTTTTAGCAACAGGGACTGAAAGGGGGTCTTAAAAATTCAAAGTAGGGCCTACTAAGGCATGTGGGGTATCATATGAAAGAGCACTGTTTGCACATTCTCAAACTTTTAATTATTTTTTTTAGTCGGCATACTTATCGACTTTTGATGAAAAATGTAAAAAAAAATTATACCATTCCCCCCCTTATCTCCGAAGTTTGCAAAGAGAAAAATCTGAAATTACTCCATGTTAAGTATAGAAGTTTATGTAAAGATTACAGGAAAAATAAAACGATGTCTCTAAATAGCACACTTTTTCAGAAATCGGAACGGAACCCTCGGTGCGCGAGTCCGACTCGCTCTTGACCGGTTTTTTTTTCGACAGGGATTTACGGCGCGACTTTATTGGAATTTATGTTATTATCATATCTGAATCTGATGCTGTAGCAGATCTTTGTTAAAAATTAAAAGTTTAAAAATGCCTAAAACTTTGTCAAAAATCACTAATTAAACATTTTATTTTTCGTACTTACTTAATTAGCATTTTTCTTAGACAAAAATTGCAAAAAAAAAACTGAATTTCGGTAGAACATTTGGTCATACATAATGCAATGTATGGTAATGTAATGTAAAATGTAATAAATAATACACAATAATAATAGTAGTACACAATTAATATCACAATAATGTAATTATTAATAATTAATTAAAATAAATAAAATATTTTTTTATATAAGTAATAATTTTTGTAATCACATTACATAATACACAATGTATATTTCAGAAATCAGAACGTAATCTAAAAACTAACAGATTTTAAATAATAATATGTTCATGGTATAAAAAACGAGGGGAAAGGATCATAGTCACAGCCATCATCAAAAAATTCGTCCGCATCGCTGTCAACAGGAAAAGTGCCCAAAAGGCTGGCGGCATTGCCACGTTGTATGGCAATACTGATAATTTTTTGGCCAAAAAATAGGCCAGCCCGCTGGTCACGTGAAGAGTCGACCAACCGACAACAACGAAGCGAAGACGCTTAGCGATTTCATGAAAAACCAAGTGGGCACTCGGACACCATGGCCCCAGTGTTTTAACTTTCAACCCTCGAAAATAAAACTCCCAAAAATATTTGAATATTTACGCCATTTGAGGTTTTCCGCAACTTGGTCTTGTTATTGATAATGATAATTCAAGAAGTGTAAGATAATGATTCTTTTGACATCATAATGATAAAAGGTGATTTAATTGTAATTAAGTAATAAACAAGTCTAACACATAATGGCGTTTCAATCATTAGATAATAGACGCGCAACAACATGAGTCAGTTTCCTTGAATATTAATGTTTTGATTTGTTTGATTATGTATACAGGTGTCCCTGGAAGTATGGATCAAATCGAATAGGGGCGTGGGCAAGGTCATTTCTAAACTTTTTATCCCTGTGAATGTCGGTGTATTTTTTTTTTTTTGAAAATCGCTCGAAAATTGAGTAAAATTTTTGCCAGACCGAACCCTTTGCAGTAAATGTTTTTTCTTATTGAACACATGTTTTCTAGCTGTGTAAAAGTATTACCTACCACAAGAAAGACCCACTCTTCTACAACGTCCGGAAAAAAAAAAATATTAATAGCCTTGATAGTTTTTTTTTTGTGACGTTTTCTTTGAGCAGCGAAGTGAAAAAAAAAACAAAATTGGTTAAGGCCCAGGTTCCAAGATTGGTTTAGCTCGGTGTGTAAGTGAAATGGCGTTATGGCTGTCTAGTTTGACGCACGAGATAGAAGATTCTCACGCGCACCGGAATTATGTCGTAAAAATGCAAATAAAATCGTATAAAATTAGAAATTAACTATTTAATAAAAAGTAATCCATCACTGGATGCAGTTTGGAATTTGACATTTCATGGTATATTTTTAATTATAATTATAATTGTTAATGAAGGGATAAACTGCTTTTAAAGATTATTAGGAGGTATGTTTAAAGATTTTTTTGGTGCATTAAAATATGTATAATTATGTTTTGGCTTCCATCACTGTATGCGAAAAAGACTTGAAAATATCATATTTTTTTTACATGTCAATATTATTTACGGTTTATGAGATACACTGCTTTAAAAAACCACCTTTTTGATCGTTTTCAGGAAATCTGGGCCTTAAGTATAACATATGAACTGTAAAAAAATGCAACTACATTTTCAGGGTTAAAAAGTTTGGAAATGACCTTGCCCACATCCGTATTCGATTTGATCCATACTGCCAGGGACACCCTGTATAAGATATGTCTATTTTTAGGGTTTCGTATTCCAAAGGGTGCCCAACGGGACCCTATTAGAGTAAGGCTCCGGTGTCCGTCCGTATCTTTTGAACCGTATTAGGTGGTAGGTCTTTGGATTTGTGTTTTAGTGTTTTACCAACGACTTCCGAAATTAAAGTTATTTTTCACTTTGTAGTGTTTTTAGGGTTCCGTACCAAAATGGTAAAAAAGGAACCCTTATGGTGTGACTCAGTCCGTCTGTCTGTCTGTCACAGCTGGATATCTCAAGAACTACTAATGCTATCAACTTGAAATTTGGAACAGTTTTAGATGACATTTAGCCAACTATTTTGCAAATAAGAAAGAATTAAAAATATTTATGTTTTTGTAACAGGGACTGAAAGGGGGTCTTAAAAATTCAAAGTGGGGCTACTAATGTGGGGTATCATATGAAGAGCGCTGTTTGCACATTCTCAAAAATACCGTTCCCCCCCCCCCCCCCTTATCTCCGAAGTTTGCAAAGGTAAAAATCTGAAATTATTCTGTGTGATAGAAGTTTATGTAAAGATTACAGGAAAAATAAAACGATCTCTAAATATCACACTTTTTCAGAAATCGGAATCCGTTCCGATTTCTGAAAAAGTGTGATGTTGGAACGGAACCTCGGTGCGCGAGTCCGACTCGCTCTTGACCGGTTTTTTTTTGGTAATAGTCTGAAGTTTTTTTTTTTTGTAAAAAAGTCTTAATTTTTTCTATTTAAATTCGTATACCTACACTAGGTAGGTAAGTACGTCATAGTTAAAATGCAACAAATTAAACATATGCGTGTGGTGTGAGGGCCACTTTTTTGAAACTCTTTGAAAATATGCTTAGGATTTAGTGAACATTCCCAAAGAATTGTGAAAGTTGGAATCAGATTTTGTGAAAGTCAACTTTGCGAGATATGGACTGTAAAGTGGGGCCCTCAGTTCTCACATAGAGGATTGAGGGCCCGCCTGTACCTGATAAACTATGGACACTACAGATAAAGTCTTTATGCCAAAATCTAAGCTTATACCAAACAAAATTTGTGAAAACAAGATATTATCGCAAAACACTGTCCTACTTGGTATATCTTCGTTCAAAATGGGCCCTCAATCCTCACACACGTAAAAGTTTATCACGCAAATAAAATGAAACCATTAACTTAAAGCTACTGTTTGTAATCCTATAAGATACTAAATAAATTGTGAAAATTTGTGAAAGCAAGAGCAGGTCACCATTTCTTGTTGTTTGAAAGTTATGACCTTGACAAAATTCGGGCCCTCAATCCTCCATTTATTTTGTTTTCCGTTTTAATACGCCTGTCGTATGAAAGATTAGACAAATACAAAATAGTCTCTTTTTGTGAAAAAAATTGTGCAACAAATTCGATACTAGAAAGAAATTAAAAGACCCTTTATTGTAAATAAAAATCGAGTTTTATTTTTGTTCCCTGAATTAGGAAATAGGGTGACCACAATACGGTATTTTACTCTGTATGAGCAAAAATCTAAAAATATATTATTTAGATAGATTAGGCCAAAAGCAGTCGGAAAATATTAGTTTTAGTTCAATAACAATATAAATATTAAAATTAAATTCAAAGTTTTCAGGTTTTTTTAATGTTTTCTCAAACCATGAAATATTAGCCGCCATTTTATGACGTCATTCGGCTGTGTAAATTAAAAAAGTGTCAAATATTAATTGATTAGCGTATCTCTTACAGCAGGTATAGCTTTCACTTAAAAATCAAAATCTTTACCGTCCATACGTATTGTGTGTATAGAGTCATGAGGAACAGAGGGTAAAGTTCACTCATCCTCTATTGAAAAGGGAGGACCCTCCGACCGGATGGGTGTTGTCTGGTGGGCAACTGCCCCACGGTTAATGTCGGGTTGTTGTATACCTATATGCTAGTCGCGCGGTAAACTCTCATTGCGCAATGCAGGTTGCGGGACGTCATGTCCTTGTGATGCGTAGTTTGTATGTGGCGATGTAGATGCCACCACATGTGTATTACAAGAAGTAACAGGCTAGAATGGAGATGTTACAAGGAATAAAACAACAAATGTGAAAATGAAACTTTTTAATCACTATTTATAAATTACCAGATAAAAAAAATTATAATCCTAAAACCCTAATAAAAAAATAACATTCTTTTTTTGGGCCCTCGTGGTAACACGTTAAGGTAATTGCGCTGTGGTAGCCCGCGAAATTCATATTTTCTTGCGTTTTTTACAATTTACAGGTCAGTGTAAGGTTGTATCTTAATCAAAATATGATTCGCGACATTAATAATTATGTATTTACATAATTCTAACAATAAAATCATTAATTACCTATGTAACGCAGCCTTTTATAATGTGTGAGAACGTGCCCTTAAGCGCGGCAACGGGAGTATACACGACCGCCCGCGCCTGAGGACCTGCGTCAGGCGGAATGTGAGGACGCCGTGGCGCCTCTCTAACCACTCCTCAAAGAGGGGACTTATCGTCGCAATTGTGGCGTGCCCAGCGCTGTGTTGCGACAGTCGCACTCTCCATGTCGCCATGATCCCGCCGGAGCTCTGTCCGCTGTGCCGTGATTTCTCGCGGCAGCGGAGTTACGCCCCGCCGTTTCGCCTCCTCGCGCCACTCCCACACGGCACGGCAGTGCGCGCAGGGCCTTACCGGTGTCTGCGGTAAAATCTAGGGTTTACCGACTGAATGCCAATGAAATTAAAGACAGTTTTAGAATAATTCGGGGTTTTACCGGTGAGATTTGGTAAATATTAGAATTTACGGGTAAATCCTAATATTTACCGCAGTTCGGGCTTTTACAGTAACATATAGGTAGATGAGTATGTATCAAAACAAACTTACATGTACTTATTTGTATGACTATAATAATATTTCAGTAACTATTTTCGTAGTTTTCTCAATCAATTGACATGAAATATTATTGTAATACAAAGAACATCACTGTACTTTTTCTTTGTAGTAGTCGCATAACCAAACTAATGAGGTTGAACTCCAAAACTCCTCCTCGATTTTATGTGAAAATGTTTGGAACATAATAATCGTTAAATAAAATAAAATATCAACATTCACTACTCCAAGATAATTACCCATACAACTATGTGTATTATAATATATGCTTTACATTGTTCTCTGAGCACCTTATGTCAAAAATTATTGTCACCCTACCCTACTACACAATTCAAAAATAGTCGATTTCGGTATCTATTAAGATTTTTAGTTTAATCGTTATTCTTATTAGTAACAAATAACACCAATTTGTTGCACAATTTTTTTCACAAAAAGAGACTATTTTGTATTGTCTAATCAGTCATACGATAGGCGTATTAAAACGGAAAACAAAATAAATGGAAGATTGAGGGCCCGAATTTTGTCAAGGTCATAACTTTCAAACAACAAGAAATGGTGACCTGCTCTTGCTTTCACAAATTTTCACAATTTATTTAGTATCTTATAGGATTACAAACAGTAGCTTTAAGTTAATGGTTTCATTTTATTTGCGTGATAAACTTTTACGTGTGTGTGGATTGAGGGCCCATTTTGAACGAAGATATACCAAGTAGGACAGTGTTTTGCGATAATATCTTGTTTTCACAAATTTTGTTTGGTATAAGCTTAGATTTTGGCATAAAGACTTTATCTGTAGTGTCCATAGTATATCAGGTACAGGCGGGCCCTCAATCCTCTATGTGAGAACTGAGGGCCCCACTTTACAGTCCATATCTCGCAAAGTTGACTTTCACAAAATCTGATTCCAACTTTCACAATTCTTTGGGAATGTTCACTAAATCCTAAGCATATTTTCAAAGAGTTTTAATAAAGTGGCCCTCACACCACACGCAAATAATTAAACCACCAAATGTTCTACCGAAATTCAATTGTTTTTGAGTTAAGTATTTAGATTTTTATTTTTTTTATGAATAATACAATTCAAAAATGATTTAGGGTGCGATTTTACTGAAATTTAAGTTATTATCATAGCTGATGCAGTCTCGCAGACTTTTGTTAAAAATTAAAAGTTGAAAAATGCCTGGAACTTTGGCAAAGGTCACTATTTTAAACATTTTATTTTTCGTAGGTACTTAATTTATATTATTCCTAAAAAAAATTACAAAAAAAATAGAATTTCGGTAAAACATTTGGTGACTTAATTTGTTGCATTTTAACCCTACTAGGACATCCTGCAAGGAATACGTCGAATTACAAGGGATGGTATTTAAAAGTACTTCAATTTATTCCCATTTCATTTACATAGTTTTGCCTGTGTTCCACCAAATATACTGAATGTGCACCAAAATATGTTCATTAAAATATGTCATAACGAGCATCTATTGGATATGGCGCTCGGCGGCCGCTGCCGCGGCACCGCTCGCTTCGCTCGCTCGCCGTCGCGCGTTAAGGGTCACTGTTCTAACCTAACCTAACCTAACCCAAATGATTCTAACCCAAATGATTCACCAATGTGAAGTTTCGGACGCGCGGGTGTTTTGTGTAACATTCAGGAATATTTGGTGCACGATCAGTACACGATCAGGAATATTTGATGTACGGATAATATTTTTGGTGAACACAAAAATATTATCCAATTACAAGTACCTAACTCTGTATACAACATTGACAGAAACTATCAAAAAATCATCAAGGTACACAAAGTGCATTAAATACGTATTATCGAAGCTAACTCAAAAACTGCCCAAGCAAAGTTAATATTACAATTTACAACGTGTAACGCTAAATGCGCAAAACCTCTTAAGGGGTCATTGTACTCATCATTATGAACAACTTTTACTATGGGACGAAACCTGAAATCGCGAAAAAAAAGTCAGCTGTTCAGTACATTTTGACGAATTATGCGAACATAAATGTACTGAACAGCTGATTTTTTTTTTCGCGATTTCAGGTTTGGTCCCATAGTAAAAGTTGTTCATAATGATGAGTACAATGACCCCTAAAGAGGTTTTGCGCATTTAACGTTACACGTTGTATATGGGACCACCTCTGAAGTATGACCTACCAAACAAAAAATACATCAAAATCAATTCATAATTGGCCGAGTAATCGCGTCAAAAAATCAATCTGCCTGCCTTTTCCCAACTATGTTGGGGTCGGCTTCCAGTCTAACCGGATGCAGCTGAATACCAGTATTTTAGATGGAGCGACTGCCTATCTGACCTCCACAACCCAGTTACTGGGTAATACGATACCCCTTGGTAAGACTGGTTGTCAGACTTTCGGGCTTCTGACGACCCGTAACGACTGTCAAAGATCCACGGATGACAGCCGGGACCAACGGCTTAACGTGCTTTCCGAGGCACGGAGGAGTCTCGTTATGTAAAGATGGTCCACTGACCACCACGGCAAGCGTAGCTTAACCTGAGGGATCGACCAGTGCGGCTGTTATTACTTAGCCACGAGCTCCTCTAGGCGGAGTAATCGCGTAACAAACACAAAATACTGAGGTATCCAAAGTTGTAAAGAAAAGTGACAGAATATATTCCAAAGATAAATTCAAATCAATAGCAGTAATAAATAAGTGTGGCGTGCCTCAGGGAAGCATTCTCGGTCCTTTACTTTTCTTACTTTATATAAATGATCTTCCCGAGGCCATTTTGCAGAAATGTATACTTTTTGCAGATGATACTACAGTTGTCATAAAATGTCAGGATAAAAGCGACTACAAATTAGCTACTGAAAAGACCCTACATGATATAGTAAGTTGGATGCAAAAAAATAACTTAAACATTAATGTTAGCAAGACAAAATTAATTGAATTTAACTCTTATAACAGCAAACCATTAGCTTTGAATATTCTGTATAATGGTGAAAAGGTACAACAAGTGGATCAATTAAAATTTTTAGGAATTCATGTAGACAAAAACCTGAATTGGAAAAGCCATGTGGAGCATATAAGTCAGAAACTAGATAGGTTCGTGTTTGCTTTAAAGAAACTGAGACAAAATGTGTCTGTTGAAGCTGCTCTTGCAGCTTACCATGGTTACGTGTCATCTGTTCTAAGCTATGGACTAATCATGTGGGGTAACTCGACCGATACGGACAGAGTTTTTAAGCTCCAAAAACGCTGCATCCGGGTATTAAGCAAGGCATGGTTCTTAGATAGCTGTAAACCCCTCTTTCAAAAATGGAAAATTCTTCCACTGCCCTGTATGTATATTAGAGATATTTGCTTTTTTACAAAGACACACATGCATTATTTTAAGCAACATACCGAGGTTATACCAAGACAGAAAAGGGCTAAGTTTCGCAACCTTTTATATCATCCAGCTGGACATAAAGATATTTATAAGAAGAATGTGTTCAATATGTGCATATTAATTTATAATTCCCTACCAAACGAGTTTAAATTGTTGCAGGGTAATGTGTTTAGAACAAAATTGTCAGAGTGGTTACAAAAAAAGTGTTTCTACAGCATAAAAGAATTTTTAGAACATAAAAATATTTGTTTAGAGTAGGTATCAATTATGAATTTTATGTAAATTAATTAATGACATTTGTATGTAATAATAATGTGTGATAATAATGTATGATAATGACGATAATGTGATAATAATGTATGATAATGACGATAATGTGATAATAATGTATGATAATGATAATAAAATGATAATACTGTGCTAATAATGTAGGTAATAATAATGTAATCTGTATAATGATTATTAATTTTATAATTTGATTTATGACTTATACGTATAACTTAAATGATTTGCACGCTTGCTTGCAGGCAGGATACATTGACTCTAAGGCTGTGAGATCTTCCTATAAAAACATGTATTCCTAGCAAATAAACGATTTGAATTTGAATTTGAATTTGAAAAAAAAACAGTCGAATTGAAAACCTCCTCTTTTTTTTAAGTCGTCTAAAAATAGGGTTTTATTCTGTTTTCCAATTTGTACTTTTAATAGAAGCAAGTGGGTGCACAACAATAACACGAAGGGCGGTTTTGATATTCAATAATATCTAGGTACTGAAGAGTTCGTTTGTTTGTATGTTTGAACGCGCTAAACTCTGGAACAACCAGTCGGATTTGAAAAATTCTCTTTGCATTTGTTAGCCAAGTTCTTAAGGAAGGCTATAGGTTACTTAACATCACGCTAAGACCCTTAGGAACCGAGCAAAAAGAAAGAAAGTCAGACAGAACGCTTAGCGAAATCGAATTGGATTAGGCCACATACGCAAAATGACATAGTGACTCAAAATGACACATTCGCAAAATGTCTTTTCTCAATGTGCCACACTAGCAAAATGCCTTCTCAAAATTTTCGTATTGACATTATGCGAAAATGCCATTTTGCGAAAAGGCATTTTGCGAAAATGCCATTTTGCAAAAATGGCATTTTGCTAATGTGACGTTTTGCGATGTGGCGTTTTGAGAATGTGACATTTTGCGAAATTCCAATATGTCATTTTGCGAATGTGGCATTGTGCGCCTAATCCATCGAAATAATCGGTCGGATGGGTTGCGAGTTACGAAGCGGTGGGAACTAACTTCTGCCGGCGATTTCGTCCGCGTGAAATTTCAATCCCCGAAATTTCACGCGGACGAAATCGCCGGCAGAAGTTAGTTCATATTATAACGATCTACCACCCACCATCGTCTGTCGCCCTAACCTTCAAACTGTTGCCTATTTTTAGAACTATGGAATTATATTTCGAGACTCACTGGAAGGTGTTATAATTTTCAGCGTTCATGTGAGGACCACATTTTCAGCGTTCATGTGAGGACCACATTTTCAGCGTTCATGTGAGGACCACATTTTCAGCGTTCATGTGAAGACCACATGTTCAGCGTTCATGTGAGGACCACATTTTCAGCGTTCATGTGAGGACCACATTTTCAGCGTTCATGTGAGGACCACATTTTCGGCGTTCATAAATATCCTTGGACATTTCACACAACGCCATCTAGTCCCAAGCTAAGCAACCTAATGCTTGTATTATGGTAACGAGATGGCTGATAAACTACTTATATACATTTTTTTTTGTAAATACATACATATTATAGATAGAAAAACACCCAGACTCGGAACAAATACTTGTAGGTCGTGCAAATATTTGTTCCGTGCGGGAATCGAACCCGCGACATGCTGCGCAGCAGTCAATCGCTCAACCACTGCGCCAACCGTGTCGTTCATGTGAGGACTACATTTTCATTGTTCATGTGAGGACCACATTTTCGGCTCTCATCTACAGGTTGAAATTTGAATGGTTGTTTTCCTCTTAAAGGGTCATTGTACTTATCATTACGAACAACTTTTACTATGGGACCAAACCTTAAATCGCGAAAAAAAAATCAGCTGCTCCCTACATTTTGACGAGTTTGTTTGATAGATAGGGACTTAAATGTACTCAACAGCTGATTTTTTTCGCGATTTCAGATTTGGTCCCATAGTAAAAGTTGTTCATAATGATGAGTACAATGACCCTTTAAGAGGAAAACAACATTAAAATTTCACCCTGTATCACCCTGTACAGTCCGCGAGGCTTAAGCTGAGCTTTGCATTTGTGTGAGTGCACATAGATAGTGTAGGTGTGACGTCCGGCATAGAGCGCGACGCGTTCTTTGCTTGGTTTAAAACCGGTTTATACTGCTTTTGGCAATCAGCTTTTGTTCTTTCAGTACGAGAGGCCATGACCAAAACCATGTCGCATCGTTGTAAAACGTAAAACGATAAGACGCTTGAAGATTTTGTCTTACGTAAAACGATAAGACAATTGGTCATGGACTCTCGTACCATTTTGGTGATCACTCACACAAATGCAAAGCTCAGCTTACGCCTCGCGGGCTGTACACACGTCAAACTATACATTTCCAGTTTACACTGACCTCTCATTGTAAATAAATCCTATACAATGCGAGATCAGCTTATACTGGAAATGTATAGCTTGATCTGGAGCCGTGAGTACACCACATACACACATAAATAATCTCACGCCTTCTCCCCATGGGGGTAGGCAGAAACTACAGAACGCCTCCTGCTACGATGCTTACATACTCCTTTTTGCCTCGTTTACGTTCATACATCTGGGGGCCTACTCCCTAAGTCCGTCCGTTCATCCGTCCGTCCGTTTATCCGTCCGTCTGACTTAATGATTCATCAAAACAAGTGTAAAAGTTAAATTTTTCGGACGGGCTAAAACACATCGGGAGTAGGGACAACTGTCGTATCGTGTTGCCATTCATACTTCGTTCGGGCCCCGAACCAATCTTATGTCCGTAGGTGATACGGAGTAGGAAACGCCCGTAACGAAGGCCGAAACTATGGACTTCGTGCTTAGGTAGTAGACCCCCAGGTCACACGTCACGCACGCCGGTAGCGAGTACTACGCACCTGACCTTTCTGAAGAGCATCACCAATAAGGTCACTATATGTCTTCCTAGGGCGTCCCCTCCCGGTGTTTCCACTCACATCTGCCTTCCTCCTCTCAATTAACAATTTTCGGACATTTTCCTTTACTTGTGCTGTGAGACCTTGCTTCTTGTCAAATTTCAACGGGAACTCGGGAAGTACTATATAGGTTTTGATTTACTTGCGAGTATCAAAATATATGTTGTATAAATTGCTGTAAGTAAGTATATTTTTATTGTGTTGACTTAGAAGCTAGTTTTTTTTAGGGCTCCAAAGGACCGTAGACCTACGTGTTACTAATTTAACTTAATACCTACATAGTTCTTGAGAAAAAGGGTCTTGACAGATTTATTTATTTATTTTAGGTTAGCCAACAATTGTTTACAGAAAACATTTAAAAAATTATGCTTACACAGTTCTTGGTATAGATTGACAGACAGACAGACAACGAAGTGATCCTACACCACTGGGCCACCACTGCTGTACGTCCACCTGTACTAAGTGGGAAAAATACGTATTATTGAAGCTAACTCAAAAACTACCGAAGCAAAGTTTTAAACATGGGACCAATTTCAAGGTAGGTACTATCCCGAATAAAACGAGGATCGTTCAAATCACAGTCGCGTCGACTTTTGAGAACCTCCTACTTTTTTATTATCGTCGGTTATAAAGACACATGTAAGAAAGCAGAGGGGCAATTCTCGTATTTTTAACAACGTTCGCAATCTCATCTCAGTCTCAATCTGTCAAAAATTGTATAGAGTTTACCTACACTTTTGACGTTTGATAGACGCTGGCATGAGATTGTGAACGTTTTTAGGTACGAGAATTGGCCATCAGATAGATATCACATCACACATAATTGTTATAAAGGCGAAAGTTTGTGAGTGTGTAAGTTTGTTACTTCTTCACGCTCAAACGGCTGGACCGATTTGGATGAAATTTGGTACATAAATAGCTTATACCCTGGATTAACACATAGGCTACTTTTTACACCGGTTTACGCGGGTGAAACCGCGGGGCGCATCTAGTTTATTTTATAAAGATAAATCGCTGTTAAGTAACAGTGATGTATTTTTAATAATAATAATCATAGTAATAAGCGATAATGATGTTATTATTGTGATCAACTAAGAAATAATCTACAAAATTACCTTGTTTTTGCATGCCTAGTACCTAGTATAGGCATATACAGCATGTTGATTTATTGCGCACAACTTCGCTACAACGTACCTACGACTACTATTAAATGAGCAATATTTGTATACAGGATTACTGATAACTCTACCGTACCTAGATTTACCATACCTCAGGATTTGTCCTGAGATCTCAGGATTTTTAGGCTCTTCTCAGGATTGCGGCCGGATTTTAGAAAACTTAGGAAATCTCAGGATTTTTTGAATTTTCACTATGTACAGGTAGATTTTTCAGATCTCTTTTATTACAAAAACAAATGATAATCTTCTTTACTTTTATAGAAACTAATTTACAAATCAACTTTGGTCGTGTGAATTGCACAAATAAAATCAACACTTAAAATTTGCAAATATAAATAAATAAATCTATGAAACCTATTCTACCTACTCATCAGTTTTATCGTAATGATTTGCGATGATACCTTTTTATGTAACCTATTGGCTTATAATATAACACTGCACGCACTGTTGCGCGTCGCCGCGCCGTAGCGCGTCGCATCGTGCCGCGGGCTACAAAGCCGTTTGCGAAAGAATTCGCAAAATTCTGGCAAATCTCAGGATTTTTCAATGGCATCAGGCTATTTCTCCGGACTTTTAAATTTTCTATCTGGTAACCCTAACCGTACCTATTCCTTGTCATAGATTAAGGGCCTATTTCACCACCTACGATAAAGTTGCTATTACCTTAGTCGGCGTTCGCACGAGCGTAATAAAATCGCGGCGGGATTTTATCGCGCACTGGATTTTCAACTCTCGTCGTTGAGCCGAGCGTTGAGAATCCAACCTAACAAAAACAGAGTGCATCCCAGCGCGACGAAAAACACACTGTTGAATTTTCAACTCCCGGCGCTAAGCAGAGAGTTGAAAATCCAGTGCGCGATAAAATCCCGCCGCGATTTTATTACTCTGATTCTAATTCTGTTTCACTTTTGAATTTATTCGGTGAGTAGTGGCTATTCGGACATCGTGAAATAGGCCCCTAGGGTTAAAATGCAACAAATAAGCCTGCAAATGCTATACATACCGAAATTCAGTATTTTTTTTTGTAATGACAAAAAATAATTAAGTAAGTACATAGTGACAAAAATTACGAAAAATAAAATAGTTTTAGGCATTTTGGAACTTTTAATTATTAACAAAGATCTGCTACGGCATCAGCTATGATAATAACTTGGTGTATAGTCGCGTCGTAAATCTGTATCTATAGAAATAAAAATTTACTACCACAAACGTATAAAATCATTAGTTTAAAACTTTAGATGATTCTGAACCCGACTCAGTGGGCAACACCGGCCAGAAACGACACAGTTTTATGGGCGTCCATTTCTGCTACTTATGTAAAAAAAAAATAGGCCGATGGTTTTCTCACAATATGTCTGATATTAAAAATGTACACAGGTTTCATAATTTTATTACGAAAAAGTTTGTTTTGAGACATTTTGCGCGTCAAATGTGATTTTATACGGTTTTGGTCGTAAAACGACAAGACAAAACTTTTGGTCATGGGCTCTCGTATCATTTTGGTGATCACTCACACAAATGCAAAGCTCAGCTTAGACCTTGAGCACGGTACCTATACTTATGTAGTGACGAATTTTGGGAAACTTAAAAAAAAAACAATAACTGGGTTGTCTCGAATCTCATGAAATTTAGCCTGGGCTTTACTGTATAATAATTTTATTACGTTTTAAAGAAAACGATGCAATTCGATACGGAAAAGCAGCCCTTTTTTCCTCATTGCACAGAAAATGCATATGTGGATAAACCTGTTGGCCTTGGCAGGGTATCTTAGATGCATATTTATCTCAGAATAATATTATCTTAAGGAAAACCTGTGCTCCTCTAAAGTATATAAGCCCTTGTAATATTCAATCAACTCACAGAGTAGCCTACACTACTACAGCAAGAAGTTCTTCTTGGTTTATCGATTCAGCAAAGTACAAAAATCAAAATGAAATTCAATCTGATCATCTTAGTCGCCATCTTCGTGGTAGCGGCCATGTTCATCCCAGCACAAGTGGCTGCTTGCATTAAGAACCGTGACGGCTGTCAACCTGATGGTAGCCAAGGAAACTGCTGCTCCGGATTTTGCCACAAGGAACCTGGTTGGGTCGCTGGTTACTGCAAGTGATCATAATCATCAGCATTCTCCTGCCCGTATCCC
Source organism: Cosmia trapezina (assembly GCA_905163495.3). Lineage (NCBI taxonomy): Eukaryota > Metazoa > Arthropoda > Insecta > Lepidoptera > Noctuidae > Cosmia > Cosmia trapezina. Next base: position 12,871,356 of record LR991049.1, read on the forward strand.
AAGTTATTTGGGGTCGGTGCAACTTTTTGGACCTAGCATCTAAATAATCAAAATCAAAATAATGACTGTCATATTTTTTTTTGTGTTGTGAAAAATTTAAGTACCTACTTAGGTACTAATATGTATAAAAAAATAAATTTAATCGGTACATTCATCTAAAAATGTTTTTTTTTTCTATTTCTCCTCTCTGAGTACCTACCTACACAAAAACATTTAAAAAAAATTAAAATCATCATCATTCTCCTGTCCTTAACCCAATCTATTTGGGGTCGTGTCACATGTCTTTTTTCCACACTTCTCTATTAGTCGTCATCTCGGTAGTCACCCCCTTTCTAGCCATGTCATCTTACACACAGTCCATCCATCGTTTCTTTGGTCTTCCCCTACTCGTATAGCCATCCACATTCATACTCAAAACTTTCCTCACCACATTTTCCTCATTCCTCCGCATCACATGCCCATACCATGACAACCGGTTTCCGCACAACTTTTCAGTCACCGGTGCCACTTTCAAACTTCCTCTTAAGTACTCATTTCTTATTCTATCCATTCGTGTAACACCACACATTCCTCTTAGCATTCTTATCTCAGCTGCATGCAGTTGCTTTTCATTCATCCCTTTTGTGGCCCAACATTCTGAATTCTGATCCATACAATACAGCAGGTCTAACCACAAAAGAAAAAAAACCGGTCAAGAGCGAGTCGGACTCGCGCACCGAGGGTTCCGTTCCGATTTCTGAAAAAGTGTGCTATTTATAGACATCGTTTTATTTTTCCTGTAATCTTTACATAAACTTCTATCACATAGAATAATTTCAGATTTTCTCTTTGCAATCTTCGGGTATGGGGGGGGGGGGAACGGTATTTTTTTTTTACATTTTCTGAAGTCGAAAACTATGCGGCCTAAAAAAAAATGTTTGAGAATGTGCAAACAGCGCTCTTTCATATGATACCCCACATGCCCTAGTAGCACCACTTTGATTTGTTAAGACCCCCTTTCAGTCCCTGTTGCAAAAAAAATATATATATTTTAATTTCTTTCTTATTTGAAAAATTGTTGGGTAAGCGTCATCTAAAACTAATCTAAATTTCAAGTTGATAGCATAAGTAGTTCTTGAGATATCCAGCTGACAGACAGACAGACAGACAGACAGACAGACTGAGTGACACCATAAGGGTTCCTTTTTTACCATTTTGGTACGGAACCCTAATTAAAAAAGGAATATATTCAAATGGAATACATGGAGGCTGAGAAAACCATTGCGCATGTCTGTGAATTCACAGGCGTCACCCAAATTCGAACAGAAACCCTGGAGTCACCCAGATCTTTTGCAGATGTATAGAACAGACTAGGACACCTAAGGTGGGAAGGAGGAAGTGGGCTGGTTGGAATGTCCAACGACCGCTGCCTTGGTCCGCATAGGTCCCCTGAAGGACTAAGTGCGGAAACCAATCTCAATTACATAGAACTGATTCGATTCGGTGAGATCCAGCCGGACTCCTTTTTTTAATGATAATAATAAATGGCTCTCCAATCCAGCACAATATATTTCCTACAGTTATTCGTCATCATAACTTCGTCCATAATCGCAAGCACAAAACCTTCGGTTTCCCCAAAGAGACCACCGAGTCGCAATCAGGATACGGACGCTAATTAATAATAATAATTATAACTCCACCGCAGTATCTCTATGTTGACGTCGTGGTGGGGCTTGCGCGCTCCGAACTCTGTGTCTGTGCCGGTAGAGTTCACTTTGCCAAAACAGGCCTAGGGTGAGGAGCCAGACCAAGAGATGTACAGAAACCAGCAGGGGCAGCATGTGGCGAGCTGTTGGGCAGTAGCGACCCCACTGGCCCCATCTCCCGAGAAAAGTCTTGTTCCTCACCTCTCGCTTGCCTTCATTGGCCGGCTGGAATGAACACTGACGAGGAACTGAGCTCCCACCTCTAAGAAAGAAGTGAGAACTCAGTTCCTCGTCAGTGTACCTTTATTGGCCGTCTTGAGTGGAGATCCGCAAGAGCAAACGTGCTCGGAGGAAGGAAGTATTCCAGTAAGATGCTGGTAGGCATCTTGACCGTACTTCCGGTATTGTCCTGATAGGACATGTTGCCCTCTTGCCGCTACGACACTATGTGCTAGCGACCGTTTTCGGGGGCCCATGATTGAGTGTCCGAGTCACCCCCTGCCATTTTATCTGTGTATTGTATACAAAACATTAGTGAAGCGGGGGCCATAGCGATTCCATAGTTCTAGGTAACCAGTCCACAGCCACCCAAACCCATAGTCTAATATGTTTTGTTTCCATGTTCTGCAATAGTCCTGCACCAACCGGGGGTTGTCCTTGGGTGCACTTGCATACAGGGATAATCTTCGGTTGGTGCCTCCTCATAATTTAAAATTGTCTAAGGGGCCTCTGCGAGTTGGCTTCGGCACCTCGTATGCCTTCCAAAGGTCCGGGAACCAGGGTCCCGAGAACCGTCAAACACGTTTTAAAATAATAATAACCCCACCGCAGTATCTCTACGTTGACGTCGTGGTGGGGCTTGCGCGCTCCGAATTGTAGGTCTGTGCCGCTAGTTTACTTTGCCGGAACAGGTCTAGGGTGAGGAGCCAGACCAAGAGATATACAGAAACCAGCAGGGGCAGCATGTGGCGAGCTGTCGGGCAGTAGTGACCCCACGGACCTTATCTCCCGAGAAAAGTCTTGTTCCTCACCTCTCGCTTGCCTTCATTGGCCAGCTGGAGTGAACACTGACGAGGAACAAAGCTCCCACCTCTTTCTTGCCTTTATTGGCCGTCTTGAGTGGAGATTCTTAAGAGCAAACGTGCTCGGAGTAAGGAAATATTCCAGTAAGATACTGGTAGGGATCGTGACGGTACTTCCGGGATTGTTTTGATAGACGTGGAATACCTCCCTACTCCTCATAAGCACCTCAGGACATGTTGCTCCCTTGTCGCTACGACACTATGTGCTAGCGACCGTTTTCGACGGGGGGCCATGTTGAGTGTAGGATTCACCCCCTGCCATTTTATCAAAGTATTTTATATAAAACATTGGCCAGACAAAAGCCTTCTTTCCCGTATCGTTAGGAGGTTCCTCTCTCAGCAGCCCTGACCACCGGTAGCTTGGAGCCTGTTCTCGACACCGGTGGGCTACTATTTTTTATGTTTTTAGGGGTCCGTATCTCAAAACGAAAAAACTAAACCCTTATAGGATCACTTCGTTGTCCGCCTGTGTCTGTCTGTCAAGTCAGGACCCTTTTTCTCAGGAACGCGTGGAGATATCAAGTTGAAATTAATATCAAATATGTAGATCTATGGTCCCTTAGAGCTCTAAAAAAATCAAGCAAATAAGTCAACGACTCAACGCAATAAAAAATACGGCCATTTAAAATGTGACATTTCATGGAAAAATTCCAAAAATTGTTAATTTGTAATTTTGATAAATTCGTGGATCTTTGACAGTTTAATTTCTGTTCTATAAACAACTTGCACGAAATAAAAGGCTTTTTATTCATTTTATTTTTATTATTAATTAATTATACGGGTCATCAGAAGCCCGAAAGTCTGACGACCAGACCAAAGGGTATCGTATTACCCAGTAACTGGGTTGTGGAGGTCAGATAGGCAGTCGCTCCATGTAAAATACTGGTATTCAGCTGCATCCGTTTAAACTGGAAGCCGACCCCAATATTGTTGGGGAAAGGCATAGATATAAGAATTTTTATTTCTATGGGGGCAAGATTGATTGAACCATTCGACTGCCGGAATGGCCGGAAACGCAGGTCTACGCCAGACATGCTGGCTAATTGCCTTAATTAACATTATAATATTTTGATAATGGCTTTTAATTGTTTCTGTAATTACGGCAATCAACCGGTAAAACACAATAGAAATGTGTTTTTAATAATTACCTATTAAATTAATATTATTTATTAAAAGACTAGCTGTGCCCGCGGTGTGCGTACGCGCAGCGGAATGTTGTTGAATTTAAAGATTTTAATTATGCAGATATTTAGTGTATGACGTCGTATAATTGTGTATGGTAAAAAAAAATTTGTGCACGCAACCATTGTGGAGAAATTCACCAAAAACTGATTCCGCTGGGCGAACGTTGTCCTGGCGGAACTTTTTTTAATCCATAGACTTTAGAAGAAAAGAGATGTGTCCAAAAATTAGTGTGTATTTGTGTGTAATTGTGTATGTATGAATAAAACTAGTGCATGCATAAACTTCGGAGAAATTCAAGTTTCCGCTACGCGAACGTTTGGCCATTAGCTAGTTTTCATATAAAGCGCTTACATAGAGAGCTGTAGATTTTTACATACGTTGTTTTGAATTTGTTTATATTTGTTTAAAAAACAGATTTAGAAAAAATCGTAGGGCTTAAAAGATAAAAATATAAACGTAAAATACGCTTATTAGGTCTTAGTTCTTAAAGTATGCACTTTGGGGTCTAGATTTTCACGTTTATACAAACCTTGTAAGTGTCTGCAACATGTTGCTAAGTATCAATGATGTTCCGTTAGTAACTAAAGAGTTATAGGACAAATTAACCATGAACAGATCACTGTTTACAAAGCAGTCAAATATCACGACGTTCTGAAGGAATTGCATGGTAATATGTATGTCAATAATTAGTGTATTCATTCAACTATTCTTATGCAAAATTTCATGTCATTAAATTCAGTAATTAAAGAAAAACAATTATAATACTGACGAAGCATCGAAAACCTACATAACCCGACCAAGTTCGGATGGCTACAAAAAAGCGGCCCTGCAATATATTTAGGTAACATCCCAAAATTTACAGTATAATACCGGTATTGAATTGGTATAGGTGATAACACAATTGTTGTTTCGATATAATTTATAGGTCATTTATTTTTGTACACCTACTTTTTTAAATGTATTTGACTATGACAGAAAGTAGGTACTTTATTTAAGTATGCGCTTGAGACTTGAGATATAATCTAAATATATTATTTAAGACAAATAAAATTCATACAGCTAATTTCTATTGAAGATTTCACGGATCAGGATTCTAACTATAGACCCCTTAGGGAAATTAAATATTTACCACATGTAAGTATGTACTAGTTACTGTTTAGGTAAATATTTATCATATTGTAGCGCTTATTACACTATTTAACCAATAGACTAGGCATGCACGAGCGTTCCCCTTTGCAACTTTAGTGGATCAAACAATCTAATAACTTAAAAAAAACTACTTCTTGAATCGATTTTTTTTTTCTTATGTATGTGAGCGTGTTTCCCGCACCCCACCAAAATATGCAGAATTATTTTGTTCGAAATTCGGTACGCTTAATCCTTTAGTTAAATAGTCTAAGTATTGTAGTTATGAATTGATCAAAAATATTCTTGTGTGAAAAAATAGACAACGCGCTGCGCGCAACGAGCGATAGGCGGCTTCCCGCTTGAAACGGTACTGTCATCCTTGAAGAAAAGAGAGGGCAATATGTTTTCGCGCGTATTCGTTTGCTGTTGAACTTGAACCTGATTTTGTTTCATCCCCAGTCACAAACAAATAAATGTGCAGTCAAGGACAATGTGCGTATGCGCTGTTGTTTTGCTATGCATCGCCAATTCTCTGTAATAATAATATCGACAAAGTGTGTTATTAATGTTATAGTATAACAGTGAAGCATAACATAATTATGTAGTAGGAATATTGACTGAATGATAGTGAGAAGCTGATAACAGATACAAGGTAAGATTTTATAATAAATTAATAGCTATAGACTTATTCATTTACGTAGGTAGTTTATTAGGCAGATAAATTATAAAAAAATCGGAGCGTCTATTACTGGTTGGGAGGGGTAGGTAATAGGTATGCGGTGAGTTCGATGAACTCTGTAGCTAGGCAGAAAGTGAACAGCTGATTTCACGCGTCGTTCGTTAGAGTATTTCTACATCCATTGCTGGTTTTTTGTTTTCAGTTTTATTTTTTTGCTGTTTTTTTTATATAAATGGAGTGCTGCGAACACACAATGTAATTTTACTTTGAAATAAAGAAAATGTAACTGAAAAAAATATTTAAAAAATGAAAATTTCCTGAGAAAATTTCCGGTGGAATATGATTCAAAATGAGGAGCTGAATGCACCCTGTTAGTTTGCGGAGGGCTGTCCCTTACACCCTGTATATTGTAATATAATCGTAATTTCATCATCATTTTCGTTTTTCATTCAAGAAATGCAATTGTTTTATTTTTTCCTAACGCTTGTGTACGCAACTGTACCATATTAATAAATACTATATTGGAAGGTTAAGAACGTTTCTAAGATATATGGCTCGGCCGCTTTTTGGTAGCCATCCGAACTTGGTCGGGTTATGTAGGTTTTCGATGCTTCGTCAGTATTATAATTGTTTTTCTTTAATTACTGAATTTAATGACATGAAATTTTGCATAAGAATAGTTGAATGAATACACTAATTATTGACATACATATTACCATGCAATTCCTTCAGAACGTCGTGATATTTGACTGCTTTGTAAACAGTGATCTGTTCATGGTAAATTTGTCCTATAACTCTTTAGTTACTAACGGAACATCATTGATACTTGGCAACATGTTGCAGACACTTACAAGGTTTGTATAAACGTGAAAATCTAGACCCCAAAGTGCATACTTTAAGAACTAAGACCTAATAAGCGTATTTTACGTTTATATTTTTATCTTTTAAGCCCTACGATTTTTTCTAAATCTGTTTTTTAAACAAATATAAACAAATTCAAAACAACGTATGTAAAAATCTACAGTTCTCTATGTAAGCGCTTTATATGAAAACTAGCTAATGGCCAAACGTTCGCGTAGCGGAAACTTGAATTTCTCCGAAGTTTATGCATGCACTAGTATTATTCATACATACACAATTACACACAAATACACACTAATTTTTGGACACATCTCTTTTCTTCTAAAGTCTATGGATTAAAAAAAGTTCCGCCAGGACAACGTTCGCCCAGCGGAATCAGTTTTTGGTGAATTTCTCCACAATGGTTGCGTGCACAATTTTTTTTTACCATACACAATTATACGACGTCATACACTAAATATCTGCATAATTAAAATCTTTAAATTCAACAACATTCCGCTGCGCGTACGCACACGTGCCCGCGACTTCGTTCGCGTGCATGTCGGAAATCAATACATAACGTGTCGCTTAGATATGGTGTAGGTATCACTCCTGCAATAAAAATGAAGAATCTTGCGATCTTGCCTGGTGGGAACCGCTACCTGGGGTTCTCTACCACAGCCCTGCAGTTACTGCGGTTTATGATAGCGGGGTTTAACACGTATTCGGACTGCTGGAAACACAACGCGCCATTCCAAACTATCGTTTCGGAAAGAACTAATAGCGGGGTTTACACGTACCTACAGTTTGGACCACGGATCTGTGGACTGCGTTACAAACCGCGGATGGATCTGTGCGGTTTGGACTGCGCATCAAACTGCTTTTCGTTTATACCTTGAACATCCATGTTTATGGAGGCAAAACTTTTAAAAACCATCGAAGTCCATAATTAGTTGACCACGGATAGCCAGTAATTTTCTTTGATTTCTGTACCAAATCACAGTACGTATACCTACTGTAAGTTATTGAGGAGTTCAATTGTCAGATCTTCACCATCTCTGGAGAAAACTCTTTCAAACATAAGGTGTGTGACATACGGACGGACAGACGGACAGGACGTAATGATAAGACTTCCCTTTCTATGTACTATTTGGATACGGAACCCTAAAAACAGAAGAATTGAAAACTTCTTTCTTTTTGAAGTTGGTTATAAAGATGCCTCAAATAATCTCGACCTCTAGAGAGAAATCCAGGTCCAGAGACCGGAATTCCAGGACAGCATCTATTTTATGACTGAAAAAGTGTCACTCTTCTGCGGAAAATCTTGACACCGCGATTCCGTCTATACAACATCTATCAGATGCAGTGGTTAACTGGAAGCTCGCTCTGCGTACAATAAATAAACTTACAAAGGTACCCAGTTTGATTTTAAAAAAAAGTGTGTGTGTCAGCTCTGACGACGACTGGCGTTTCCTTTTTTTTTGTGCCGTTCCGACTTTCTATTTTTCGGTCAAAAAGTAACATTAAGGTGTTAAGGCGCTCGTCAACCCCCTCTCACCCAACCTCTCAACCCTCCTCCTCTAACTCTCCTCTCAACCATATCTTACCACCCCCCTCCCTCTCCCCCCTGTCACCCTCCCCTCTAATACCCCTCACCGCATCCCCTTCCCCCTTCCTCCCCCTCACACCTCCTTACTGCTTCTCCTAGGGCAGGGGCAGGGGCAGCGGGACGCGGTGAGAGGGATCTCACCGCGTCCCCCTGCCCCTACCCTCTCAAACCCTCCCCCTCAACTTCTCTGTGTATGAAAAGTTGATTGGATTATTATATCTGACATTGCATTCTTTTTCACTCAGAACACCACATCAGTTATTAGTATTAACTATCATCTTACAATTATATGCCCATTTTTAGGGTTCCATACCTCAAAAGAAAAAAAACCGGTCAAGTGCGAGTCGGACTCGCGCACCGAATGTTCCGTTTCGATTTCTGAAAAAGTGTGCTATTTAGAGACATCTTTTTATTTTTCCTGTTTTCTTTACATACACTTCTATCACATAGAATAAGGGGGGGGGGGGGACGGTAGTTTTTTTACATTTTTCATCAAAAGTCGAAACTAACGCTCTTTCATATTATACCCCAGATGCCCTAGTAGCCCCACTATGAATTTTTAAGACACCCTTTTAGTCCCTGTTGCAATAAAAATTAAAATTTTTATTTCTTGCTTATTTGCAAAATAGTTCGGTAAACGTCATCTAAAACTGTTCCAAATTTCAAGTTGATAGCATTAGTAGTTCTTGAGATATCCAGCTGTGACACATAGACAGACAGACTGAGTCACACCATAAGGGTTCCTTTTATACCATTTTGGTACGGAACCCTAAAAACGGCACCCTTATAGGATCACTCGTGTGTCTGTCTGTCTGTCCGTCTGTCACACCTAATTTGCTCCGAATCTATTGTACCCATTATGTTAAAATTTGGTACATATAATTACGAATTTCTGTGACCCAAACGCGGACAGGTAGGAAAAGTAAATAAATGGATTTTGGATATGGGGGTCACTTTTGTGGGGCAAATAAGAAAATTAAAAAAAAAAGTTTTGCAAACTGTACCGTGTGACATATCAGATGAAAGGTGTAAGCGACGCAGCTCGCATGGGTACTTTTTGTGACAAACTTTTTTAAAATACTTTTGGTTTTTTTTTTTTTTTTTTTTGTTGTTCTGTCATCGTCGTCGATATAAAACCATTGTATTTTCTCTGTTATTTTGCTAAATATATTTGTTTAATCGTTTACTTTACAACTCCGCTTATTTTATTGTACATTGATCCCGGGGACCATTACAGTTGGTCGTTCAAGCCGGATCTAATGTTCCATACTCCACCAAAAATGAACACTAGAGGTGCTTCAAAGAAGCTAGCGGAACAACAGGCGAAGTCTTCGGCCCAAGAGATTCCACCGTCAGTACTAGCGAGCGAGGAACAAGTAAGTGTGAAAGACTTACAGCGTCAAAGTGACAAAACTCTCGTCGAAAGTGTACTGGAAAAGGAACTACAGCCGCTATCCGCTGTGGATATGTTGCCGTCTACAACGTTTCACGTCTGCAAACCAAAGTCAAAGAGGTCTTCATCTTCCTCTGTGCTTGCACGCAAAAAAAGACTAGAGTTAGAGGCTGCAGAGGCGCGGGCCAGGATAGAATTAGACTTAATAAATAAACGATTAGACGCAAACTTAGCTGAGATCGACGACGAATGTAGTATACCGTCAGATCACACTAACAAGGATGTAGAAGAGTGGCTAGAGCGCAGCAACCGAGAACTGGAGGTACAGCCCGTCCACGATAATGGTCATACATCGGACGTGGCTTGCCCGCCGACCACACAGAATGTCGGCACTGATGTGACAGTTCACCTGCTGGCCAGCGCACTAAAGGATCTTGCAGCCGCTTCTACCAACAACGGACTTAACGGAAACCTGTTAAGTAGAATTTGCACACCAAGAGAATTACCATTGTTTTCTGGTGACCCCATGGAGTGGCTTCACTTTAGACAGGCGTATGAAGAATCGTCTAAAGTATGTAATTTCAATGATAACGAAAATTTGTGGCGCCTTAGGAAATGTCTGAAAGGATCAGCTCGCGAAGCTGTCTCAGCCTTGTTGATAAGTGCAACCTCGCCTGATACAGTAATGTCCACACTCGAGCTACAGTTTGGGAATCCTGACATCATTTTGTCACGCATTATGGTCGATATCAAGAAATTACATCCAGTTTCACAAGAATATTATAAAGATATTGTGCCCTTCTCAGTCAAAGTGAGAAATTGTGTAGCCGCTGTCAAAGTGATTGGGCATGATGAATACCTGAATGGTATAGGCATAACTACATGCATATTATCGAAGTTGCCACCAGTTCTGCTCGCAAAGTGGGCAGATTTCAGCTACACCTTCATCAAACAAGGTAAAAAGCCAACATGGTTCAATATATCGGATTTTTTAAATGAAGAAGCTTTGAAAGTCTCGTCTATGGTTCTATTGAACAATAAAAACGCTGCAAAATACACAGAAGGTACAGTGTTATTAAATAAATGTAGCGACAATAATGAGAAATGCAAGTTCTGTCGCATATCGAAGCATAAATTACAGGACTGTAAGAAGTTTCGCAAAGCATTACGTAGAGATCGCTGGAGTTTTGTGAAGCGAAACCGGATTTGCTTCAAATGCATGGATGCAGATCACGATCGAGCAACCTGTCTGGCCGCAGCATGTGACGTCGAGAACTGTGGTCAACCACACCACAAGTTATTGCACTACAAAGTACCTCAAGCACTGAACAGTGATAACAACACTGCATCTGAAACATTGTCGCCGCCTCCACCGGTGGCACCTGAAACAGTCACTCATATCAAGAACAGCGAGTGTAAAGTATTGCTGAAAGTTGTGCCCGTAACTGTGCATGGACCTAACGGAATTTTCAATACAAGTGCATTATTAGACGATGGATCTACTGTAACTCTGATCAGTGCAGAGCTGGCGTCACGCGCCGGGCTCCGCGGGCGCCGCGAGACGCTGCGCGTGCATGGCGCGTGGGACAACAGCGCGCTGGTGTGCGACGCCGACGTGATGAGTGTTTGTATAGCGAACCATAATGGTGAGAGATTTAAACTTTCTGCTCGCAGTTTCCAGAACTTTAGTGTACCTGTACAAAATATTGATTTAGTTAATTTTAAAAACTATGCACATTTAAGTAGTATAAAAGATTTGTTTTGTTATTCTTATACTAAACCTGAAATTCTGATAGGTCAGGATAATTATAATTTACTGTTACCGTTAGATGTTAGAGTTGGCAAATGTAACGAACCTTGTGCCACTCGTACTCCGCTGGGATGGTGCGTCCACGGGCTGGTGCCTGTCTCTCTCTCGACGCGCGGGTGTTTCTCCACGCTGCACGTCACCGAGGTACAATCAGGGTTGGCAAACACTTCTTTCGAAGACCTGCACGAGATGGTAAGAAAGCCATTTACTATCGAATCTATGGGAATATCCGGGAAACCACGCCAGAACGCTGATGATCTGCGCGCTTTGGAACACCTGGAACGAACGGCAAAATTAATTGATAGTCGATGGCACGTAGGTCTGCCATGGAAGGATGCCAGTTGTAAGATGCCTGATTCTGAACGTACGGCACTGTCTAGGCTGCATAATTTGGAGAAGAAACCATACGCACAAAGGTACCGAGATCGTGTTAAGCATTTATTAGACAATGACTTTGCTACGGTAATTTCAGACTTATCGAAACCAATAAAAACTTGGTACTTACCTCATTTTAGGGTAGACAACCGAAACAAAAAGAAACTTCGTTTTGTTTTTAATGCGTCGGCTAAAACGCGTGACTTATCACTCAATTCCTATTTATTGCCGGGTCCCGATTTATTGGTATTATTACTAGGCGTCTGTAGCATTCGAATACCGCGATGTTATCGGAGCGTGATCATGCCCTCGTCGCCTCACGTTGTAGCAGGAGCGGGTAACACTGACAAAGCACAGGTGAGCGCTGCTTTCAATGACGTAGCTCCGCATACACAAACACCGACCGACCGAATGAGCGGCAAAACAGCATACAATACAGTCCACACATTATTCACTGTTAGATCAATTCATTTGGAGATAGTGTCGGTGCTCAGTGTCGATTCATTGATTATGGCTCTTCGGAGGATGAGTTCTAGGCGCGGATGGCCTGCACAATTGTATTCTGTCGATAACGGTACAAATTTGAGAGGTGCAGACGCAGAACTCAAGAAGTCCGCTACGGAACTTGATGAGCAGCTCCTGCAGACCACTGCTGCCATTCACGGCACCCAATGGACCTTCATACCACCGGCTAGCCCTCACTGGGGAGGAGCATGGGAGCGCCTAATCCGTAGTGTGAAGGTTGCACTGAAGGTCGTCCTCAAAGAAAGAGCGCCTAAAGAGGAGGTGCTGAACACGCTGCTGGCTGAGGTAGAAGCCATGGTGAATGGGCTTCCACTTAGCCACGTCTCGGTAGACGTTAACAGCAAAGAGTCTTTGACGCCTAACCATTTCTTGATCGGCTCGTTTTCTACTTCACCGCAGCTAGGCAACTTTCAAGATTCTGACCTGTACCGGCTTCGACAATGGCGAGTAGCACAACGGTTGTCTGATATGTTTTGGAAAAGATGGGTCACCGAAGTGCTGCCTGCGATGATACCACGGCAAAAGTGGACCGAAGACTTAGTGTTTATCGCCGACCCTGATGCGCCACGAAACGTGTGGCCGCCAGGCATCATAGAAGAGGTTTTTCCCGGAAAGGACGGCGGAGTGCGAGTGGTACAAGTTCGAACGCAGTTAGGTAGCCTTAAAAGATCTGTGGCTCGCGTCGCTAAGATCTCCTTGGAATAGCAAGTGCTGCGCCAGCAGCACTAGGGTGGGGCTCTGTAAGCGACGCAGCTCGCATGGGTACTTTTTGTGACAAACTTTTTTAAAATACTTTTGGTTTTCTTTTTAGCCGTCAAATTGATGTGCACTTTTTTTTGTGGTTCTGTCACCGTCGTCGATATAAAACCATTGTATTTTCTCTGTTATTTTGCTAAATATATTTGTTTAATCGTTTACTTTACATCTCCGCTATTTTATTGAAGCTTGAGTCCCTGACCATTACAAAAGGGCTTAATTAATATGAGGGTCTCAAATATGTATATTTTTTTATAATTTTAAAATTATATTAATTATTTAAGAAAATAGATGAAAATTTACGAATATATCCCCTAATCTCCGAAACTACTGAGCCTAAAGTTTTGAAAAAAAATACAGAAAATAGTTCTTTACTTGTAGATTACAGGAAAATCTATAAGAATAGTCTGTGGTCATAAAATAACATGGTAAATCTCTCAATATTGTGAGTACAAACTTACATTTACAGTTGGAATGTATGGGAGAATATGTTTTCCAACTACAATGTTAAGTTTGTGCTTGGGATAAATTCATCCCAACTACGGAACCCTTCATTGCGCGTGGTCCGACACGCACTTGGCGGGTTTTTTATATTTGAAATTCTTTTAGCGTTACTAATCAACCATCAGTAGAACCAATCTGCCTAGGCTTTTCCCAACTATGTTCGGGTCGGCTTCCAGTCTAACCGGATGCAGCTGAATACCTGTTTATTACATGGAGTGACTGCCTATCTGACCTCCACAACCCAGTTACTGGGTAATACGATAACCCTTGGTAAGACTGGTTGTCAGACTTTCGGGCTTCTGACGACCCGTAACGACTGTCAAAGATCCACGAATAACAGCCGGGACCAACGGCTTAAAGTGCTTTCCGAGGCACGGAGGAGTCTCGGTATGTAAAGATGCTCACCCATCCACTAACCAACCCCGGGAAGCCTAGCGGCTGAACCTGCTGGATCGACCCATCAGGTTATCCACCCCTATAAAGCGATTTTTATTGTTAGTACCATTTGGTATCAATAGATGTCGTTACGTGCATGAAGACACCGTAATGAAAAGTTCTTCTTGAACACTTTAAATTCATATATCTTTTGATAGACTGAAGCGATTGCGATGAAACAAAAACTAAGTAAAATTCTGAGTTACACACAATATTTGAGTATAAAATTTAACCACATTGGTTTTGTTGTACTTTTGACGTGATACTTGCACAAACATTTATGAACTCTCACAGACAAACAGACAAACAGACAAAAATGGTAGAAATGGCATCTGTTGGTGATTCTTTAACACCCCAACTATTTTTTTTTTAAATATTTGCAATGTACAGAAACGCCTCGTCTACAGATTTATTATATGTATAGATATAGATAAATAGATAGATTGTTTCTTTGCTAATAGTAACATAATATATTTTTCACTTCCTCGAAAACTGGTTCATGTCATACTACGATTAGGATACACGTAAAAAAAAAAAAAAATTAGAACAGATAACTTATACCTATACTTAGTCCAAATTGGTTCAATGCCTCTGTTCACAACCGCCTAGCGCCAGTTTAATTTTGCCGGTGTCAAGTGCCAAAATGAAACTGGCGCGAGACGGTCCTATCTATTCGAAGGTGAATGAAGTAGAGTTTACTTTGTTTTTAGTTTATTTTAATTTTCTAGTTTCTATTCTATTCTCAATCTTGTTTCGTTCTTTTTAGTGCATTGCTTATAAGTTTGACTTTTCTGCAGTCGGGTTTTCTTGTGCACTAAATGTTTCACAAAAATACTGAGCTAGGCACCAAACTGTTTTTAATACAAAAATAACAATCAGTATATTTTTAGGTTAATATTGTTTTTTGTTAAGTTTATAAAATGAAGCAAGTAAGTAACGAAACGCATAATTAGAAGAAGTGATCATATATTCAAAGTACTCTGTGGAAGTGATCACGAGATTGCCAGATTGAAATATTGGATTGCAAGTTATTAACATTTTAAAACGATAGTTTCTGGTGGTACAAATGTAGATAAATCCAATTATTTTTTCAGAATCTGCTATTTTTCCCTGTTTTTAGTGAAAAACATCGTTATAAAAAAATATTAGACATGTATTTTTTGTTTTATCGTAATAAAAAAAAAGTACTTAGATAGAGGGGCTCGCTACGTCACTTCTACGTATAAAATCTAGCAAGGCGTGACGTCATGCCATATTTTAAACCAATGTGTGTCCGTAATGTTTTGATTACGTAAAAAAAGAGAAAATAATGTCCAATATTTTTTAATAATCTACAAGACGGAAAAAAATAATAATTTTTAGTTATCATCCCTATTACCTCGCTGGTAGTCTTTGCGCGGTCAAACGAGTTATCTTAGAATATTAATATCCTAATAGGATCATATTAATATCATATTAAAATGATATTAAGATAATCATTATCTTACGAAAAACCCGGGCTCCTCAAAACTTTATAAACACTCGCAACGTTCAATCAACACAGAGAGTAGCCTTACCTACCACAACAAGCAATTCTTCTTGGTATAACGATTCAGCAAAGTACAAAAATCAAAATGAAATTCAATCTGATCATCTTAGTCGCCATCTTCGTGGTAGCGGCCATGTTCATCCCAGCACAAGTAGCTGCTTGCATTAAGAACCGTGACGGCTGTCAACCTGATGGCAGCCAAGGAAACTGCTGCTCCGGATTTTGCCACAAGGAACCTGGTTGGGTTGCTGGTTACTGCAGTTGATCTATAATCATAAGCATTGTTCTCCTCTTATCATTTCCTCATTTTATTTGGAGTTGGAATAGTGGACCATGAGCATCTATATTGAATGACTGTCATTTTTTTATATTTTGTGAAAAATTTATATCATGTACTTAACATGTTTATTAAAATAAATGTAATACATGTTCTTAAATAATTTATAAATTTATTTTTATTATTTTTTATTTCTCCTATCTCAAAACACGCAAAATCACACAAAAACACATACCTACTTAAAATCAAAACGAAATCACACTAATATTATAAAGGCCAAAGTTTGTGAATGTGTTTGTTTGTATGTTTGTTACTTCACGCTCAAACGGCTGGACCGATCTGGATGAAATTTAGTATGTCGATAGCTTAAATACCCTTTCTTTTTTTTTTTTGAGGGTGGGAAATCATTTTATTTATTTATTTTCACCAAAATAAGAACACTTATTACAAAATTGAGTAATGACAATATAAGCTGAATAATGGCTTGGTTTGTAATATACAAAGTTTTAGGACTATCTGCATCCGAACTAGGTGGTAAACCTATATCTCGGATTACATTTGATCCCCATAAGAATTATATCATCAAATAACTTCTCCCGTGGAGCGGAAGGGCGTGTCAGACTTTTACTGACTAAAACCCACCCGCGTTCCTTCAGTTTTCTTAAAACAACCCGCGACCCCAGCGGCGTCGGCCCTATTGGACCCCATCACTTGCTGACATCTCTTTGAGGCGCGCGTGGAACACAACGCGCCGTCGACTCGGGCCTGGGTCCTTACCGGACGGCGAGCTACCCGCTGCTCACCGTCCGCAGGCCCGCGCCTACGGTGGCTGGAAATCGCCTCTCGATTCCCGCCGCCGCGTGTCCTGCTGCGACTGAGGGCCCTGGATTAACACATAGGCTACTTTTTGTCTACGATCTACGTGGGTAAAACTGCGGGGCGCAGCTAGTAAAAAATAAATACCTATGTATGGAGGCATGTGGAACAGAGTGTAAAGTTCACTCATCCCCCATAGAAAAGCGAGGATCCCGACCAGACGGGTGTGGTCTGGTGGCCGGTTCTTTTTAATCAAAATAAAATTAATTTATTGTAGACTCTGTACTCTTACAGATAGTCTAGTAATATGAAAAAGTAACTGTTATTCAGGTTCATGGCTTTTAAAATAAGGTTTTAGAAATAATAGACACATGTACTTACATAGTGTATTTTCCAAACACACAAAATCAAATATTGTTATCAATAATGTTATTATTAATAAATTATATCGTATTTTATACAATTAGCTATGTTAAATTATATCAGTTCTAATAATAGGTCTTTACCTATGAAATTGCCGTTTTGTATGAAAAAATTTAAACGAATTTTTTTCATGTATTTTTAATTTGTATTAATCGAAGTAATCACCCATGCAATCAATGCATCTTTGCCAACGCAGTGGCAGTTTATTGATGCCCTTCTTAAAGAAATCAGCTGGTCGGGAGGCAACAAATTCAAAGGCATTTTGTACTGCCTCTCGGGTATTGAATTTTTTT
Source organism: Cosmia trapezina (assembly GCA_905163495.3). Lineage (NCBI taxonomy): Eukaryota > Metazoa > Arthropoda > Insecta > Lepidoptera > Noctuidae > Cosmia > Cosmia trapezina. Next base: position 12,888,699 of record LR991049.1, read on the forward strand.
CCCGCCAAGAAGTTATCCAAATTCTGGAAAAAGTAGTAGTCTGTAGGCGCAAGGTCTGGTGAGTAGGGCGGATGACGGAGAGCTTCCAACCCCAGTTCTTGCAACTTGGAGACCGTCTGCTGTGCAGTATGAGGTCGCGCGTTGTCGTGCAGGAGCAGCGGAGACGAGCGATTGACCAATGCTGGTTGGAGATGTGCCAGCTTCTCCATCATTGTGTTCAGTTCTTCACAGTACACATCTGCAGTAATGCTCACCCCGTTTGGTAAGAAGCTGTGATGAATCACACCGGCGCTAGACCACCAAACAGTGACCATCACTTTTCTAGGGGTAAGTTTTCGTTTAGGGCATTGTTTAGGTGCTGAACCAGGATCCAACCAACTTGCTGAGCGCTTGCGGTTATCAAACAGAATCCATTTTTCATCGCAGGTAACAATGCGGTTCAAAATTCCTTCATTTGTGTGTCTGTTGAGCAGTGCAAGGCACGTCTCGACGCGTACTTCGCGCTGGCGATCATTGAGTTCGTGGGGCACCCATTTGTCAAGCTTTTTTACCTTGCCAATTTGACGCAAATGGACCAATATTGTTTTGACGCTAACGTCGAAAGCTGCTGCTAATTCAGCCGTAGATTGTGTATCATCAGCTTCCACAATCGCCTTTAATTACTCGAATTTTTAACGTATCCATGATGACGAAAAAGATTGAAATGCGATGAAAATGTAACACTAATCAATAAACAAATGACTACTTTTGGAAAAAAAAAATCCATGTTTTTAAAATAAAATTTATTTGAAATTAGAATTCTTAGCCAAACAAAAATTATTTTGATTTGAAATGGCCAGTACTGCAGAACGGCAATTTCATAGGTAAAGACCTAATATTAAAAGTATTAAATTGAATATTTTAGTACCGACCAAGTTGGTAGATGGCACGACAAACCAATCACAGCGTATCGTAAAAAGGCGGGAATAATAATGGCGGAAAAACGCTATCTTGGTTGTCAACGCAGTCCCACAAACTTAGTCGAGCATAAGACGTCGAAGAATACGAGTACTAATCTTGAGCTGTAGTTAAAAGATACCTAGTGGTGGTTGTGAAAGTATATTTGATTTTGTGTGTTTGGAAAATACACTATGTAAGTACATTAACATGTGTCTATTATTTCTAAAACCTTATTTTAAAAGCCATGAACCTGAATAATAGTTACTTTTTCATATTACTAGACTATCTGTAAGAGTACAGAGTCTACAATATACTTTCACAACCACCACTAGGTATCTTTTAACCACAGCTAAAGATTAGCACTCGTATTTTCGACGTCTTATGCTCGACTAAGTTCGTAGGACTCGCGTCGACAACCAAGATGGCGTTTTTCCGCCATTATTATTCCCGCCTTTTGGCGATACGCTGTGATTGGTTTGTCGTGCCATCTACCAACTTGGTCGGTACTAAAATATTCAATTTAATACTTTTAATATTAGAACTGATATAATTTAACATAGCTAATTGTATAAAATACGATATAATTTATTAATAATAACATTATTGATAACAATAGGTACTGGGTGAAGTACGCTCCTCTGGCGACCCGTTACCACTTTGTGCCCATTGCAGTGGAGACCATGGGTTGTTGGGGCACTGAGGCCAAGAAGCTCATTGGTGAGATAGGGCAACTCCGTGAGAAAACGGGTGACTCCAGCTCCGGCTCGTTCTTGGAGCAGAGGTCAGCCTATTGCCATCCAACGTAGAAATGCTGCAAGCGTTATGGGCACCTTTGCGCCAGTAACAGTTAGGGGCGGGTTATTTGAAGTGTTGTTGTGATTATTTTTTCTGTAATTACCTTTACTTCTATTAGTGTTAAATAGGTAAAATATGTAAACAACAACGACAACAACAATTTTTTCACTTTGTAGTGTTTTTTATGTAATTTTTTTTGTAAAAATTTTTTTCGTGTTACGTTTCACCAATCTGTACCCCATAGATTAATACGGTAACCGGCATTAGATTTGTATTGCATTCCTAAATAAGTTTATATATTGCTAATAGTTATTTATGCAACTGTTGTGTTGTATAATAAGGGGTATGATAATAGTATCACATGAGTGTTTTAATACATATTAAAAAAAAAAAAAAAAAATACCTAATTATGTACAGTTGCATACAAGACTTTATCTACACCCATCATGAATCCTCAATAAAAGGTTCTGAAACCACAGGGTAGGTATTGTACAATGTTGTAAGAACTCTATAGATGTATTTTCATGGAAAGTTTGATTGTTGAGTATCTAATACAAATAAAGTATGTAGGTATAGGTAATAATAGATTTTTATTTAAACGCACAACCCTTTAATAAGGGTTATTGTACTCATCATTATGAACAACTTTTATTATGTGAGCAAACCTGAAATCGCGAAAACCACTCACTCACCACCACACTCACTTCACTCAATCACCACACTCACTCACTTACACTCACTTCACTCAACTCACTCACTCGCCACTCACTCACCACTCACTCACTTCACAACCACTCACTCACTCATTTCACCGACTCACCACTCACTCGCTCACTCACCACTTCACCCACACAAACAAAACAAAGCAATATCGGCTGTTCCCTACATTTTGACGGGATAGAAATTCATAAAGATACCACGTGAGTAAGTAAGGGATCGAAAAGCAAAGGAGTTGCATAATGAAATTTAGTACAACATTATAACACCCGTTTGGATGATAATAGCATCCAAACGTGTGTTTTAATGTTATACTGAATTTCATAATGCAACTCGTTTTCAAAAAAAGAACATTGTAATGCACGCGCGTTTCACTACAACAGCGTCGTAATTTTAAAAAAGAACTTATTCGAATTCACGTCGTATACTATGACGCCGGCCGCCATGTTCGATACGAGTATTAGTATTGCAAAAAACTGTTTCAGAACCTTTTATAGAGGATTGATAACATGGATGTAGATAAAGTCTTAAGCAACTGTACATAATTAGGTATTAAAACACTCATGGGATACTATTATCACACTCGGCTTCGCCTCGTGTGATAAACCCACATTCGTGTTTTAATATCCCTTATTATACGTCAGTTGCATAAATAACTATTATTATCGTCAACTCAGGCCAGATTCAATCCTTTATAACATACCTAATTATTATTTACTTATGCAATGTAGGTCACCTATAAAACTGAGTATCCCGGGGTTTCCACGGATACTAGGTTCCAGGAGAACAGCCTAATTAAACGGAGTGCTAGGAGCGGGTTCATATTGCGGGTGCAATATTGTTGATGATAGATAATCTTAATATATACAGGGTGTAAGTGTAAACAGTGGCTATATTTTAAGGGGTCATTGCAATGACCCCTTAAAATATAGCCCCTTAAAATTATTCATATGATGAGTACATGAAGGTACTCAACCGGGCACTAATCCAGACTCCAGGCTGCTGCTGAGAAATTAAATAAATAAAATAAAAAATAAATATGGCGTCGAAATCGAAAAATTCCTCCGCATCGCTATCGACTGGTAAAGTACCCAAGAGCCTGGCGGCATTGCCACGTTGTATGGCAATGCTAAGCCTCTGGCCAAGGTAAAAGCCAACCCTTGGGTCACGGGAAGTGTCAACCAGCCGATTAGAGATTTCGTTGAATAAAACAAGAGCACTTGGACCCCACGGCCCAAGGGTTTCAACCCCAAACGGGTTAAGGCCAGATATTGATGACATGTTTTACCAATTTAAAACTACTTTACTAATGATACGATTAAATTGTCATAAATGGTTTTTTATTAAGAGTTTAACATAAACACATTTTATGTATTGTAACAGTTTGGGTTCGGGGGAAAGGTCTAGAAGGATCTAGTTTTGTTTTATCTAAAAAAATGTGCACAGTCTTAGTTGACGGTTGACATACGTCTCTCACAAAAGTCAACGACAAGACTGCGCATCAATTGTTTTAATGGAAGCTTCTAGGACCTTCTAGAAACTTCGACTCGACCTTATTGGACCAGCGGATTGTGGCGGGAGCGGTTAGAAAAGGGTTCGCGTTATAAGAGCATATGAATCTGCCTAGCCTTGTCCCAATTATGTTGGGGTCGGTTTCCAGTCAAACCGGATGCAGCTGAATTCCAGAATTTTACATGGCGCTACTACCTATCTGATCTCCACAACCCAGTTACTGGGTAATACAATACCCCTTGGTAAGACTGGTTGTCAGGCTTTCGGGCTTCTTTCTGAATACCCGTATAATAAGCCGTTTTTAGGGTTCCATACCAAAATGGTAAAAATGGAACCCTTATGGTGTCTCTCAGTCAGTCTGTCTGTCTGTCTGTCTGTCTGTCTGTCTGGCTGTCTGTCTGTCTGGCTGTCTGTCTGTCTGTCTGTTACAGCTGGATATCTCAAGAACTACTAATGCTATCAACTTGAAATTTGGAACAGTTTTACATGACGTTTACCCAACTATTTTGCAAAAAAGAAAGAAACAAAAATATTTATGTATATTTTCTTGCAACAGGGACCGAAAGGGTGTCTTAAAAATTCAAAGTGGGGCTACTAGAGCATGTGGGGTATCATATGAAAGAGCGCTGTTTGCACATTCTCACAAACATCTTTTTTTTTTTTTTTTAGGTCGCATACTTTTTGACTTTTGATGAAAAATGTTAAAAAATACCTTCCCCCCCCCCCCCCCCCTTATCTCCGAAGTTTGCAAAGAGAAAAATCTGAAATTATTCTATGTGATAGAAGTTTATGTAAAGATTACAGGAAAAATAAAACGATGTCTCTAAATAGCACACGTTTTCAGAATTAGGAACGGAACCCTCGGTGCGCAAGTCCGACTCGCTCTTGACCGGTTTTTTTATTCCGAACATCTTTGGGTTGTAGTATTCAGTAATTTACAGAATGCCTAATATTCTAACGTCTTCCACTGAGTCCTGCTTATCTCTTGCAAGTTGCAACTCTTCTCCAATTTGGACCCACCAATGTGAGCTTCAAGTCAACTCGTTTTCCCATCTTTTGTCATCCCCTGTTCCTTTCGCCATATCTGGGGTTACCATTCTGTCACAACTTGACTCCACTTGTCTTGAATGCCTCTGCCTCATCTCCACTTTTTTTGGTTTATTTTGGTGTGACCACCCTTATCGACTGTCAAAGATCTACCAATGACATCGGGCGAAATGTGAGATATTGATGATTTTATGGTCAAAATTATGTAAATAAGTACATATTTGTTATTGCCGCGTTTCATATTTTGATCAAGATACAACCTGACAAGGATTGCAAAAAACCCAAAAAAATTGACTTTCGCGGGCTACCACAGCGCATCATCCATAACCTTGCTGCCTTGCTGCTAATTTCATCCGTGAAGTATCTTGTTTTAATATAAAAATATATCCTATAGCTATGTCTGTCACCTGTGCCCCGTTACTTCGTTTTCGCGTTCTTTTCTTTCGGACTTTTTTTACTCAGCTCCTCCGACGTTCGCACGGACGTAAAAATATAGCGGTGATTGTTTTTCATGCACTGGATTTTCAACGCTCTGTTTAGCGTCGAGAGTTAAAAATCCAACAGTGTGTTTTTTCGACGCGCTGGGATGTACTCTGTTGTTGTTAGGTTGGATTCACGAAGCTCGGCTCAACACCGAGAGTTGAAAATCCAATGCGCGATAAAATCCCGCCGCGATATTTTTACGTCCGTGCGAACGTCGGCTATAGTGTCGTGTCGTAGCATGATGTTGACCCTCAAATCCGACTGGTAGTTCCATCCAGGGATCAGCGCGTTCAAACAAACTTACAAACTCTTCTGCTCTAAGTGTTGTTACCAGCTTTTGCCCGCGGATTCGCCCGCGTTAGGTATAGGTCGGAAATTATCCCACGGGAGCGTACTGCCTGGATAAATTGTATCATTGTCCTAATCTATACATATAGGTCATAGTCTACCCTTGTGCCTTTCATTCAAATCCGTTCAGCTGTTTGAGCGTGAAAGCGTAACTAACAAACAAACAAACTCACTTTCGCATTAAGTTATTATCTATTTAGTTTAAGTAATATACCTAAACAAGCAGAGTTAAACAGCTACAAGTGATTACGTGTTCCGTTAATTTTTTATATCAAGAATGGGCCTAGAATAAACCTAAACTAGTTCTTGGAAGCCAGACGTAAATATTTTGATACCTAACATTGCAACTTACAGATCAAAACAATGTAGATGTGCCTACTTTAGTTTCGTAGCAATATCTACAGCAGGATAATTATTCAAGCTGAATTTACCGTAAATATCACCATTTATCACCAAACTAAAAGTATTAGTTATTTGTTGTTAGTAAATATTTAAACAGCTGAATATGATTAAGTACCGCAATAATAAAATACGTAATAATTATACCTCATGGAACGAATAAAATGAATGATTTCAGCATTTGGCCGCCTTATCATTCATGACGAACCTTGTGGACACGTAACAAGGATAGTATTTCGCGGAATATCGGTAACGATCGGCTGTATTCGCGATGCTTCATCTCTTTCGCTCCCGTGAAAACGCCAATCACGTCACGCTATCGAATTTCCGTGCTCTTCACTTCATGCTGGCTCCGTCAGTACATATTTTTAGATTGTGAAGTGCAGACGTATTCGAATAAACATTTTATCGGTGATTTTTTAAAACGAAATTAAAGAATTAAACCTGTATTTCTTGTATTGGACGTGTGACTCGTGTTGAAATGGCAAAGGTAATCTATTACTTGGTTTTCAGAGTTATTTGATTATGGTGAACTGTAGAGATTACACAAAAAATGATTTTTTTTTTTGCATGAACCTCGAACCATCTCTGACGTATCGTCTCGGAAGATATCTCGGACCATATTTCATAATAAAATTAGTTTTCTTTTTCCTTTTTTATTACTCATTTTATTTTTGTAACATATCAAAACAAACAACCACCTAGTTTGTAACAACAATATAATTAATGGGCGTAAATAAACAGTTTTACAGTATTTTAAAGAAAATAACAAAACATTAGTCACGCCAAATAAATTAACCGCGAATTCCGTTGCGCTGTTATTTATGCTAACAATAATAATATACGCCTAACCAATCTGATTTGTTTTTGTTTATTTAGTTTTTGACCATATAAAACATTCCGACGAGGCAATTTTGTTTCGCACTGCAGGTAACATTATAATATCACTGTCAAAATCAATAGATATTGATAAAAAAAAAATGTCATAACAACATTGCCATATCAATCATTTCCCGAAATTCGTGTGAACTTGAATAATTATTCGCATTCATTAGGAGAAAGGTATGTTCTTTTTATGATTGTGACGTACGTTAAGAAAACTTTCCTAAATAACTATCATTGTTCATGCCTCACATTCAATATTTATTTAAAGATTTATATATCAAGTTTTCAACAGTAGTTATTTGTTGACAGATTTATATGTTGAAATAATTTAACAAGTACAGCGTCTTTATGATAAGGGATACTCGAACAACAATCATAACATTGTGATATTCACTTCTTGATATTCCATTATGTCTGTGTTTGTATGCACTGAAGTATTGCAATAAAACTTACTGCTCGTGAATAGTCACTATTCATAAGCCATAAAGTGTTAACAATGAGTCATTAATTAATAGATATACTTATCTTATTTCCTAAGACAGACATGATATATTGTTGGTTTGTTTCATAATTGTTTACTATGTAGGTATACTAATAATACAGCTGAATAGTTTTTTTTTTTTTGTATGTTTGAACGCGATAATCTCTGGAACTACCAGTCAGAAAGAATATTAAGCAAAAACGGAAGTAATAGCGCCGGCAGGCGATGCGATGCGACGGGGTAGGTTGGGGGAACAAGAAATTTCACGCGGGAGAAGTCGTGGGCTAGCTACTTACATAAAATACTTTATTTAGTTAAGTATATCCATTTTGTTACGCCAATAAAACGTACGCTATCAGTAATCGTAATAAGAAATGCGTTTCAATAATTACAATATTGTTACAATAATAACTTAATTATTTGGTTTCTTATTTTTCAAGTAAGCAGTTTGGTAAGCAATTTTTCAAGTAAGCACTTTGGACATCGGCCCGGGTATTTATAATTTTATTATGGCAACCCCGACTGTCATATGGTTCACAGAGTACATTTAATGGTTCAGGTTGACCGGTCGGCCGGGCCTATTTTTTACGCGAGATCGATCGATTTTAAAACATTAAAAATGTCGTGTACAATAAAGAATTTACTGATGCAGGCTAGAAATAGCTACAAAAGGTTCCTAGAGATTAATAAAAGCAGTTACTTGGTGAGTGTCCATTAATTATTTAGTAATATGGCGTGCTAAAAGATAGCTCTCTCAAAAGGCGTAAACTTCTTTGCTTATAAGTCGGAAAAGAACCTATAAATTAGCATTAATTTACCTTGCTATTGCCTTGAAACTGTTGGAAAATGATTAGAGTGCAATATAAGTGGAGTTTGTGGCGTTGTTTAGGTTACTCGTGTGTTTTTCCATCTATGAGATAAAAAGTAATATTGTACTTGTTTTATTAGTCTTTTGGTCGTCAAACGTTACGAAAGAACGTCATCGGTTAGATGTGAACGTAAAAATACCTTTGGCGCCAATTACGTGTCTAATTATGAATGATTTCACTTTGATAATCTTGCCATCACAGGGCGCTCGTAGCCAAGTAATAACAGCCGCACGGGTCGATCCATCAGGTTAAGCTACGCTTGCCGGGGTTGGTCCGTCGATGGGTGACCATCTTTTCATACCGAGACTCCTCCGAGCCTCGGAAAGCACGTTAAGCTGTTGGTCCCGGCTGTCGTACCTATGTGGATCTTTGACAGTCGTTACGGGTCGTCAGAAGCCCTAAAGTCTGACAACCAGTCTTACCAAGGGGTATCGTATTACCCAGTTACTGGGTTGTGGAGGTCAGATAAGCAGTCGCTCCATGTAAAATACCGTTATTCAGCTGCATCCGGTTAGACTGGAAGCCGACCCCAACATAGTTGGCTAGGCAGATTGAATCTTGCCATCACAATTTAATGATGTTCGTCATCGCCACTCTTTTTAAGATAAGTCATAATATGAATCATTGATTGCCTATAATGTTGCCACTGCTGGGACACAGGCCTTCTCTCTTTAGGAGGGAGTGGGCTGTACCACGCGGGCCCAGTGTGGGTTAGTAGATGTAACATGTATTAGAATTTTCAGTTCTAGGACATGCCGGTTTCCTCACGATGTTTTCCTTCACAGTTTTGAGAGCAGTGGTGATGAAATTATTAACACAAAGTAAAGCGCCTGCCAGGGTTCAAACCTATGATCCAACTAGTAAGTTGGGACCAATTCCAAATGCAATATTCTTTAGTAAACAATTTTTCCTTCCTTTTGTAATTTTCCTGCATTCACAGTTACTCATACTAATTGCGTATTAAGTTATCTTTGTTATTCTAATGAGAGACTCATCATCTACCTAGCCTTTTCCCAAATATGTTGGGGTTGGCTTCTAGTCTAACCGGATGCAGCTAAATATCAGTATTTTACATAGTGATTTGGTCATTCTCATTTACATAGGGTGACAGTACCTATTATATTTTTTTAAACTGGAGAAAAGTCTAGTTTGTAGGGTTCCGTACCCAAAGGGTAAATTGGGACCCTATTATTAAGACTCCGCTGTCCTGTTATTACAACAAATACTAAAAAAACAGAATAAAATAAATATTTAAAGGGGCTCCATACAACAGACGTGATTTTTTTTGCTTGTTGTTGCTCGATATTGATAACGGCATTGTATATTCACTTTAAAATAAATAATTAATTTAAAATAAAACAAAAATGGGGGTTCCCATACAACAAACGTGATTTTTTTGCCGATTTTATAGTTAATGGTACAGAACCCTTCGTGCGCGAGTCCGACTCGCATTTGGCCGGTTTTTTTAAGTAGTATTATGAGATAGTCTCAAAATGAGAGGCTCGTGGCTAAGTAATAACAGCCGTTTGCCGAGGTCGGTCTGTGTATGGGTGTCCATCTTTACATGACAAGAAACTTCCGTGCTTCGGTAAGCACGTTAAGCTGTTGGTCCCGGCTTTCATTCGTGGATCTTTGACAGTCGTTACGGGTCGTCAGAAGCCCGAAAGTCTGACAACCAGTCTTACCAAGGGGTATCGTATTACCCAGTAACTGGATTGTGGACGTCAGATAGGCAGTCGCTCCATGTAAATTACTGGTATTCAGCTGCATCCGGTTAGGCTGGAAGCCGCCCCAACATAGTTGGGGAAAGGCAGGCAGATTGATTGACATCAGATTGATGTTAGGTTATGGTACCGCTTAATAACTTTTGTTTGTCATATTATTCTGTATCTAATTAATAATGTTTCATTTGATGGCCTTTAAAAAAAATTGAAATTGCGACAGGCTATTTGCCCACGTGCATGTCGGAAATTATCCTGTGGCGGCATCTACATCGCCACATATGAACTACACATCAATGACATGACGTCACGCAAACCTGCATCGCGCAATTAGAGTTTACCACGCGATTAGCATATATACAACGTCCCGACATCAACCGTCGGGCAGTGGCCCACCAGACACAACACCCGTCTGGTCGGAGGATCCTCCCTTTTCTATGGAGCATGAGTGAACTTTACACCCTGTTCCTCATGCCTCTAAAATCCCACGGGAGCGTACTATCAAGATTAAAAGTATCCTATGTCTTAATCCAGGTAATGGTCTACCCATGTGCCAAATTTCATCCAAATCCGTTCAGCCGTGTTAGCTTGAAAGCGTAACAAACAAACTCACTTTCGCATTTATAATATTAAGTTAGGAAGAGTATGCTATTCTATATTTCTACCTATGTGGGTGTGCTCTACACCCCTGCCTGTCCCTCTGAGGAATGCAGGCGTGATGTTAAATTATTCCTCGTATTTCTATTTGTAGCTCAAAAGACTTTTCCTTGTAATCATGAATATTAATTCGGGCATTGTTTTTTTTTTATTATTTTTCCTTTATTGTATGTTAATTAAGTTTCATCAAGGGTAATTAAATTAATAATATATTTTTCTGAAACGGTGGGACGCCTTTTAGAAGGACATAATATAGTGACCTTATTGGTGATGTTCTTCAGAAAGGTCAGGTGCGTAGTACTCGCTACCGGCGTGCGTGTGTGTGTGACCAAATATATGAACGTAAACGAGGCCAAAGATGTATGTAAGGATCGTATTAGGTGGCGTTCTGTAGTTTCTGCCTACCCCTATGGGACATGGGCTTGAGTTTATATCATTTCAAGGTTTTTAAATTAGTTAAAAAAAAAAAAAACCGGCCAAGTGCGTGTCGGACCACGCACAATGAAGGGCTCCGTACTTGAAAAGAATTTATCCCAAAAACAAACTTAACTTTGGATATCAAAAAAAAAAAAAAATGTATGTCATAAAATTACAAATTCACAATTTTCGGACTTTTTCCTTTACTTAGGGTGCGTTTCCACTTACGCGGAGCTGGGCGGAGCGGAGCGGAGACGTGCAGGAATCGACCAATCATAATGGTTGAAATCCTCATCGCGTCTCTTGTCTCGTCTGTAATTGGACGATTCCTGCACGTCTCCGCTCCGCTCCGCCCAGCTCCGCAACAGTGGAAACGCACCCTTATGCTGGGAGACCTTGCTTCTTGCCAAATTTCATTATTCTAGGTCAACGGGAAGTACCCTTTAAGGTTTTGATTTACTTGCGACAGTTGCGAGTATCAAAATGTGTCGCAAAATTGTCGTATTTTTTTATTGCGTTGACTTAGAAGCTTGAGTTTTTTAGTACTTCAAGAGACTATAACCCTACGTATTTGATATTAATTTCAATTTGATACCTGTATGCGTTCCTCAGAAAAGGGTCTTGACATACTGACAACTTTGAAAATATTTTTTATGTCATAGAATTATAAATTAACAATTTTCGGACTTTTTCCTATATTTGTGTTGTAAGACCTTGCTTTTTGCCAAATTTCATGATTCTAGGACGACGGGAAGTGCCCTATAGGTTTTGATTTACTTGCGAGTATCAAGAAATGTCGCATAAATGGCCGTATTTTTTTATTGCGTTGACTTAGAAATTTGATCTTTTTAGAACTTCAAGGGACCATAGACCTACGAATTTGATATTAATTTCAGCTAGATACCTTCACGCGTTGCTATGAAAAACGGTCTTGACAGACTGACAGACAGACAGACGGACAAACAAGTGATCCTATAAGGGTTCCGTTTTTTCCTTTTGAGGTACGGAACCCTAAAAACGATTTCGAAAGTAAGATTTTTCCATCAGCAAATCAGAAATTGACAGATAGGTACTTATGTAATATCATATCAGTGAAAAAATTCCATAACCTCGAAAATAAATAAAAATATGTGTCAGATTGTATCTTGTAATCTTGTTTGTAGTAGTAAGTAAATGATAACTTGTCTCTGCACAAACAAATATAAAATGCATGTAAGTAGTTATAATTTTTTAAGAGAGTTTGGTATGTAGGCAAGGAGTAAACACCAGTGCCGTCTGTCGGGACAGGTACAGGTTAACTCAAAGCTGCAATGGCTCTTCTTTCAAACGGTCCTTCCAGAGTCTTAATAATGCAGGGCTATTTGGCGTTATTTACATCGTCAAGATTTGATGCACGTCTATTTATCTTAAAAATTAACAACAAATAACACTATTTGTGGTTGGTTTTTTTAATGGTGTAGATCATTAATATTTACTAAAAAAAGAGGAAAGGACCCAATATCGAGCCTTGTGGAAGACCCATTTTTACTTTTAAACCAAGTGAATTGACAACATTTATTTGAACTTGCTGTTGTCTATCAGTTAAATATGATTTTACTAAACTGATCGCAAGTTACCTAGTCCATAATAATCAAGATTCAATAGTAAGGTTTTGTGATTTACACAGTCAAATGCCTTGGAGAGGTCACAAAAGATTTGTATGACATCTTGGGCCTCCTCCTCCCTCTCTGTAAAATATATGTGTTTTAATAAGGTGACACCAGTTTCAGTGTAGTGTACGTCGATTGATTGAGCATTACTTTTTTGAACACCTTGCTGAATACCGGCAACACGGATACTAGTATATAATTGTTGGTGTCTCTACTCTCTCCAGATTCATTTTTTTCCTTGCTCGCTACTCAGCTTCTTCGTGCAGCTCTGGTACAATGCCAGCCCTAAGCGCAGGCCACACTCAGAACGAAGCGAAACAAAGCTAAGTTCGTTTAGCTTCGCTCATGTAGCCACCGCGTCTTTTAATACTTCGGTTTACACTGCGAACTGTGAAACGAAGGATGAAATGATGCGGTAGCTTACAATAAGATTAGACAAAGCTTTTTTACAGTCCGTTCAACCGATTTTGACTTCTATTGCGTTGGTGGCATGACAAACGGCAGCTGCACTAAACAGTTGGTATTGTAACCACTTTTTTGCATTTAATACCACCCTTAAGCCTACGGAATAGAAGTAAAAATCGGTTGAATGGACTATAAAGAAGGTTTATTTAAATGTCTAATCATGTTGTAAATGGAGTACAGTTTCGCTTCAATTCGTACTTACTTTACGTTATCATCCCGCTGCAGAACAGTTTCTCATACGTCGAAGCAAAGAGCATTAATCAATCCACTCACACACATTTTATAAAACACAAGATAACTTTATCTCGTCTGTAGTCTTTAAGACTCAAGATATCGTAAAAGATAGCTAGTATATAGGCTGTAATCCAATACTTATCTGATAAGTACCAGACGATAAAATATTTTGTCGCGTGACAAAAAAAATGGCCATGAAAAAATAATCAGTAAGTAAGTATCACCCCCTGCGAATGCGAGAATTGTAATGATCAATCATTTTTGCCACGTAAATATCGCGATTGTATTCTCCGAGGGTGACAGCATGGTGTGTAGTACACCCAAAGAAGGACGGCCAAATCGTACCTGACGACGAGGCGGTGGTGTACAAATATGCCATATTTATGAAAAAATCTATTATTTTTTAAGGTCTTATAAAACATAAGAAATAGATATTTAAGTCGCCAGAAAAAAAAGATATACACATTTTTTTTGCAAATTATTTAGAATAACATGTTCAGAACGCACCTTTGACGATTCATTTTGCTTAAGAAATGATTTAGTACTCAAAGATTATAGTTATTCACGTTTTTCTTAATAGTTATTATATGTAATTCAATTCTATACACTTGTGTATCAAACCAACTAGTGCTGTTTTTATTATGTATTGGATTCTTGTCATAAAAATAATTTTGTGGGTTCATAGTAAATAACAGCATTTTGTTCAATTGTTTACGGAACGTCATAACATGTCATCGACGCGCGCCATTGACTGACAGTGTTAATACTGTCAATCACACCGCACATCGGTGTCAATTTGACACTAATATACTGTAGTCTTTGCTCCTGGCAATCTCACATTGTTGTGTTGTTGTTGTTAGTGTGAATATTGTGATACGTACTGTACTAAATTGGATTTCCTTCTGGTGTTTGACCTTGGCATTGTTTTACAGACTAATAACTAGGTACCGCCTGTGACGATTATTCTGTGCTTTTGATTTCCGGACACCGATAACTTCAAAAGTATTTTTTGCATTATTAAAATATCTTGGCTATTTAGATATTATTTTCGAAAGGGATGGTGTTTACTACATAAAAACAATCAAATCTCATTATAATTTGTTTATGTACACTGAAAATAAAACTCAGGTCCAGCTTCTATAGAAGTTGGGCCGATGTTCTTTCGACAGTGCTGTTTAGTTTAAGTCCCATGTAATAGGGAGCGAGCCTATTGCCATTAATCATCTGCCTAGAATTTTCTCAACTATTTTGGGGTCGGCTTCCGTCTGGATTTTAAAAGAGACTGACCTATGAGTTTGTTTCGGTGTGTCTTCTCAAGCATAGTCGGATAGGATTCGTCGGTGGAGCTGGACCTAAACCAACCTGTGGGGCGACGTCGTTAACTGATGCCCATCCATAGATAAAGATCACCCATCTCCACAATTCCATTGCCTACTGTAGGATGCATATGCCGTTACGGCTCCTAATTTTAATCCTTCCATATCCTAAGGGCACGTCTTCTCTACTATTATCGCGCCCCTGGTCTACTCCTTGATAAGCAATGGTCTCTGTTGCACCATGTAACATGAGGCAACAGGGGCTGGTGTGAATCTTTGTGTTCAGTCAAGTAATCGAGTCACACCACACATAGGGTCGGTGTATTTCATTCATTCAAGAATAGTCGGATAGGAAACACTTTATTTCTGATGTGTCATCATCTGCCTAGCCTTTTCCCAACTACGTTGGGGTCGGCTTCCAGTCTAACTGGATGCAGCTGAATACCAGTATTTTACATGGAGCGACTGCCTATCTGACCTCCACAACCTAGTTACTAGGAATACGATACCCTTGATAAGACTGGTTGTCAGAATTTCGGGCGTCTGACGACCCGTAACGACTGTCGAAGATCCAAGAATGACAGCCGGGACCAACGGCTTAACATGCTTTCCGAGGCACGGGGTCTCGCTCTCGGTATGTAAAGATAGTCACCCATCCACGGACCAGCGTAAGCTTAACCTAATCGAACGAACCATGCGGCTGTTATTACTTAGCCACGACTATTGCTAGTAACTGTGCATAAATTCAGACTGGGTTTCCGTTAAAAAAAACCCAATAGGGGATCGATCACCTTTTTGCTAGTAATAATAGACTATATGGCACAATCAACACTTAACTAATATCATTAAGGCGATCCCCCGACCAAAACCTTGCGACAGGGCGTTATTCAGAGGCTATTAACTCATTAACTAAGAGTAATAAATTACATCTAAAAGCACATTATTAATGTTCGATATTCTATCATCACATTGCACGTTTACTTTTGTTTTTATGTGAAATAAATACATTTAAAATGTCCTTGTAAAAAAGTGTCTAAAATTATTGATTCCATGCATCTTTTGCTAAAGGTGACGTTCTAATCATTTGAGGATTACACTAAATAGATAATTTAAAAATCTAAATTATCCACAATTTTTTTTTTTTTTTTAAAGTTCGTTATTCTTTTTTTATTTAAGTAATTCCAGAAAAAATGAGAATTTTTTGATGAAGGGGCGTGCGCAGGGAGCGGGACAGAGCGAGGCTGACCGGCGGGACAGAGAAGGACCGAACGCTCAAGGTCGTTTGGTCGGGGATGGCCTTAAAAAATGGTCTGAAACCTAGGTAAATTCAAGGTAGATTTATGGGTGAAAAACAACTAACGCTGAAGTACTCTATTATTAATACTTACATCCAGGGACCATTTTGGTTAGCCATTAAAAGGGTTTTTTTAGGGGAAACCCTTTTGATGGGCTTAAATTAAGGCCGTTCAAAAGAGTTCACTTCAACTCTCTTAAATGATAACAGTGTAACATTCCGACTCGGAGCAATGTAATATGATCTCTCGATGATGGGCATACGTTGCAAATAACTAATATGGTAACATTGGTAACCCGAACCACGAACAAAACCCTTATATATAGGTTATCCTAATGAAGGGCTAACCATTTCACTGCGTTTCAAGTATAGAACCCATACAAAGGGTTACCCATATTGAAGGGATAACCCTTTTACCGAGTTTCAAGCCTAAAACCCATTCAAGGAGTTACACATGATAAAGGTAACTTCATAAATGGCTTACCTACCCCTTCGAAAGACTTAACTCTTAAACTGTTGTGCGGTCCCTGCTTAAATCATTAATCTCAATGTCATTACTATTAGTGCAATAATTCTTTATTAATTACTGCGATTAATAGTAATTACAGTGGTACGTCATAATTATTATCATATTTTGAAGTAAACAGTGTCTTCCATCGGAGTTGTAAAAGTCTTGATATTATAAAGGTGATCTTTTCAGACGTCTGTAGTATTTGATTAAGATTTTTATAATAGTGCACAAGTCTGTGAGCAGACATAGATGGACTCTCTGTTCCTTTAGTTGTCAAACTTTCGGGCTTCTGACGACCCGTAACGACTGTCAAAGATCCACAAATGACAGCCGGGACCAACGGCTTAACGTGCTTTCCGAGGCACGGAGGAGTCTCGGTATATATAAAGATGGTCACCTTTCCACGGACCAACCCCAGCAAGCGTAGCTTAACCTGATGGATCGACCCGTGCGGCTGTTATTACTTAGCTACGAGCTCCTCTTCATTTTTTAAACTTATAAATCTTATAAATCAGTTATCATTTACTTTTAAACATACTATAATATTGCCATAACGAAAGCCACGTGCCATTCTTCCATAACATTTTTTTACAGCCAAAAGCACATTAGGCAAATGAAAGACTACTTTAAAATAATCAGTGGCGCTGCTGCTAAATGCATTTTAATTGTAAATTATTGTTGCAATCACTGTTCAGACTATCAATTACAATTTGAGGTAATAAATGGTATTTATAACAGTCTATAATTGATGTTAATTTTCTTGTTATTATTGTGTCTTGCAGACAAGTTGTAATTATCAATTCTTGAAATGTCATCCTGTAATTGTTTCTGTCTAGCCTTCTCCCAACTATGTTGGGGTCGGCTTCTAAACCATCACCTTCTCCGCCGCCCGGAGTAGATACAGTATAAATTACATTATTTACTAGTCGTTTAATTTATTTCCTTTTTCAAAAACGCATCTTTTTATTTAACATTCTTAAAAAATTAGTCCTGTGTGAGCGAGAGAGGTGACAAAATGCGACAGACCTCTTCTCCTCCCTAAAATACGGCGAAACTAAGTAACTTTGTGTCCATCTTTTACAGTAACTATGGCATGTTTTTGATAGGGAAAAATACACAGCAATCTACAATACATAAGAAGTGATTTCATTTGTCCTGAGATCTATTTTAGTTTGTAGAACTAAGGAAAAAAAATCCAGGTCTATTTCTGTCTATTTTTTTTAGTTTTTACCATATTACTCCTACAATTCATTCATGTCATTACTTTTTAGTCCAATCAATAGATTTTTTGTAAATCGATAATTACTTCATATTTTGCAAACGTTTTGTCATCGAGCTTCTCTTTCTGTTCTATGCAATCCGACAGTGACCGCGCTTTTTACGGCAGACAAGCCTTAAGAAAATAGATGTATGTAATATTATTGGAACTGCAATATTATATTCACATATGATAATCTATTAGGGCTTCCAAACAAATTTTATTGTTTTATCACTTCTGCAAGTTCCGCTAGATAATTTAATTTCACCCTGTATAGAGCAATGACCGATTTAATACTTATGCAGGATTTATGATATCGAATAAAAATACAATCTTACGGCTTATCACAAATTACTAATGCAAGGTAATTGTCAGATAATTTATATTATAGGCGGTTTGTGATAAGATAGTTCATGTCAAACAGATGAAGTGTTTATGGACTTATCCCTTTATATGGTTCCGTAACAAAATGGTAAAAAGGAACCCTTATGGTGCGACTCAGTCTCTGTCACAGCTGGATATCTCAAGACCTAATGCTATCAACTTGAAATTTGGAACAGTTTTAGATGACGTTTGCCCAACTAATTTGCAAATAAGAAAGAAATAAAAATATATATACTTTTTTTTTGCAACAGGGACTGAAAGGGGGTCTTAAAATTTGGAAGTGGGGCTACTAGGGCATGTGGGGTATCTGATGTGTAGTTCGCATACGGCGTTGTAGATGTCGCACAAAGAGCTTCTGAAGTTCCGAGTTGAGCTACACAATTACAATTAGTCGACACGACGTCCGCAAGGCCGTAAAATATAGCGGCGATTTTATTTCGCGCACTGGATTGTCAACGCTCTACTTAGCGTCTAAAGTTGAAAATCCAACAGTGTGTTTTTTCGACGCGCTAGAATGCACTCTGTTGTTGTTAGTTGGATTCAGAATGCTCGGCTCTACACCGAGAGTTGAAAATCCCGTGCGAACTTCGGCTTTTACAGTATTTTTATCTCACGAAGCGACACGCGCTTTACTTGTGTTTACCAAGTGTACAAACACGCTGTGAATGTGTGCGTGAAGACGAGTAGCGTCAGCACATAACAACACAAACACTTCCGACTTCGCCATTGTCTCGGACGGTACCGAGAGCTCCTGCGCTTACACACACACTCACAGAGTGTTTGTACACTTAAACCACGGTAACCACGAGTAAAGCACGTGTCGGTTCGTGATGTAAAAATACTATGCTGACAAATGCGTGCATTGACTCAAATCTGTGTGGTTCTTTCCTCAAAAGGTCATCTCCTGTTCTCATAATATGGCCTGACCAAGATTATGTCTGGACTTAAATAAACTTTTTTACAAAAAAAAATACAACCGGCTTCCAAAAACAACCCTAAAAAATAACTAATTTCGGAAGTCGGTGTCTGGTTAAATGTATTTTCGTTTTTTGCCACCGACTTCCGAAATTAAAGTTATTTTTCACTTTGTAGTGTTGTTTTTGGAAGTCGGTTGTATTTTTTTTAGTTTTTATTTTTCACTTTTTATTTGTAGTACCTTACCTACCCTACCCCACACAAATTCGAATACCACTATCTGCAAAAGAAATAAGAACATCATCTACATAAAAAGTGGGGAAAAAATACGTATTATTGAATCTTACTCAAAAACTACCAAAGCAATGTTAATAAATTTTATATGGGACCGACTTTGAGGTATATCTTCTCGAATAAAACAAAAAAATTCAAATCGGACTACTCTGTAATAAGTTATGTCGACTTGAAAACCTCCTTCTTTGTTTTTCGTCGGTTAAAAAGAGACTGTGACCTCTGAATTTGTTTCGGTCTCTGTTCTCGAGATTACTCACTACTCAGATGGGAAGCACCGAAATCATCTCGTTTTAAAACAGGTAATAAATAAATAAATACAATTTTGCGAAGCGAACTCGCGGTGCAATATTTTGCTCGTTGAAACAAACAAGTCCTGGCGACCCGGGCCTCGCGCTTGCGCAAAGGACATGCAGGAAAAAAAGATGGCGCAGGTCATACCTACATAAGTGTTATATCAACATTCTGGTTTTCACCCACGTAAAATTAATTTGCATTGATTTATTTTAATGCTGGTTTTTTTTTTTGTTTTTTTGAGTAGAGGTTGTTGCCCTGCCAATGGCATATTGTTACAGGCTGGTACGCACGGCTACAGATCAAGCTATACATTTCCAGTATAAGCTGATCTCGCATTGTATAGGATTTCCTTACGTTGAGAGGTCAGTGTAAACTGGAAATGTATAGCTTGATGTGTAGCCGTGTGTACAGTCCGCGAGGCGTAAGATGAGCTTTGCATTTGTGTGAGTGATCACCAAAATGTTACGAGAGCCCATGACCAACATTTTTGTCTTATCGTTTAACGTTTTACAACGATGTGGCATGGTTGTGGTCTTGGCCTCTCATACTAAAAGAACAAAAGCCGATTGCCAAAAAGCAGTATAAACCGGTTTTAAACCAAACAAAGAACGCGTCGCGCTCTATGCCGGACGTCACACCTACACTATCTATGTGCACTCACACAAATACAATGTGGACAACAATACGATAATAGGGATATAAAAAGAAAAATTATATTTACTTTAGTCCGTCAGTCAAAGATAAGAAAAAAAATATTAGACACGTATTTTTTGCTTTATCATATAAATAAAAAATGACTTAGATAACACGCATTGAAGTTGGGAAGTGGGGGCTTGCTACGTCACTTCTACGTATAAAATCTAGGTAGAGGTGACGTCATGCCATATTTTAACTCGATGTATCGCCGTAATTAAAATTAACTAAATAATAAATTACTTACTTAATGCTTTAATTTAACATTTTGTTTTTCCAAATCATTAACCGTCTTATTACAAAACAAGGTTCATCTTCAAACACAGGTTTAAACCATGTACTCTTTTTTGAATTTAGAACTTTATTCCGACACATTAAGATGTCAGTTTTACAATACAAAACTGACAACTTAGTACCGGACTAAGTTGTCAGTTTTGTATAAAGAACTGTATTTCTATCACAGCTAGATTCTTATTACAAAAACTGGCTCGATGGTTTGAACCATGACAGAAGAAAAACCTTGTTTTGTAATAAGGTTTTTCCGTATAAGGTCATAAAAGTCTGTTATCGTCGCGACCTCTGCTCTCGCGCAGTTTATGTTATTGAAAATATCTTCTCTTCCTCTTACAGAAACTTCAAATGTGTGGAACGGAGGAGGAGATGAGGGAAGTGGCCGGCAGGATCTGTCGGAACTACCTCCATGGGGCCTGGAAGACCGTAGACCCTAAAGAACTGGACTTCAAAAGGATCAGGTATGGTTTCTTTGTAGTACCTGGGCTTCAATAGCTGATGCCAACCTAAGGCTGCCTGTCCACCGGAGCGGAGTGAGGCTGCGGAGCGGAGAAACGGAGAAATATTAACCAATAGAATCTTAAGTCGGCTCCACTCCGCCGCGCCGTCCGCTCGCGCTCCTATTGGTTAATATTTCTCCGTTTCTCCGCTCCGTAGCCTCGCTCCGCTCCTTTGGACAGGCAGCCTAATAGCTGTGGACCAACTACTTAACGTGCTTTCTGAGGCACGGATGTGTCTCGGTATGTTAGGGATGGTCACCCATCCACGGGCCGACTTCGGCAAACGTTGCTTAACTTTCAAGATCGACCCTGCGGTTGGTAATATTTAGTTAAGAGTTCCTAACTCATGCCATGATAACACAATGAAGGGTTCCGTAGTTGGGATGAATTTATCCCAAGAACAAACTTTAACATTGTAGTTGAAAAACATGTTCTCCCATACATTCCAACTGCAAATGTAAGTTTGTACGCACAATATTGAGAGGAACTATTTTCTGAAATTTTGGAGATAGTTGTCCATGTTCGTCTATTTTCTTACTCTTCGGTCCATTGAATTCTGAGCAAATTGGCTGTGACAGACCCGACACACGAGTCATCCAATAGGGGTTTCGTTTTTTCCCTATGAGGTACGGAATCCTAAATACGTACTTGTACCGAATTTCGTGGCTCTTTAAAATTTAAATGCACATCGGTTATTTGTTTTGTGTAGAAGGCCATTGGCATTTGATCAAGTATCGATTAGCTTACGAGGTCAAGCTCTGATGGGTAAGTCACACGCGATATCTTAGCTTAGACTATTGTGGACTGGTTCTTCGTTCTCGATCATCCGGCTCGAAGGACCAGACTATTGTGGACTGTATATAAATTGTAATAAATAAATTGGGACAAGGGCTGGAGAAGCTACGCTTAGCGCGGTCGGTTCGCGGATGGGTGAAAATCAATTACATATCGAGACCCCTAAGTGTTTAGAAAGCAAGTTAAGACGCAGATAAGTGCCAGCGAGCGGCCAATAACGGGGGAAATGTTTGTGGAAAATTTTACGGATTTTTCTTTCTTTGATTCATGTACGTATTTTCTTTCTTTGTTGACACACCTCTGATTAACCTTTCAGGCAGTTTATGGGAATACAGTCGGTATGGTCACTATGTTCAAGTTTACATAATAAACACAATATATGGTCAATATATTGTGTTTTAATCGATTACAACCAGTTAAAACCTTGTACTTTCCGGTTTTTACTGATAAGGGAGTATGGAATATACATGTTAATGTTGATAACGTATTACAAATGCAATAATTAGTAAGTAATTACATTATTACGTATGTAATATGTTAAGTATTAGAAACTCGAGAGGAAATTGTCATTAAATAACATTATCGATAGACAAAAAGTAAAGCAAAGCTGGGTAACACGATACCCCTTGGTAAGACCGGTTGTCAGACTTTCAGGCTTCTGACGACTCGTAACGACTGTCAAAAATCCACGAATGACAGCGGGAATCAACGGCTTACGTGCTCTCCGAGGCACGGAGGCGTCTCGCTCGGTATGTTATAGATGGTCACCCATCCACGTACCGACCTCGGAAAGTTTTGCTTAACCTTGAACATCGACTCGTGCTGCTGTTATTATATAGCCACGAGCCCCTCATTTTTTGTGATCTCCATATTGCAGTTTTTCTTTGATAATCTTTTTACCTCAAACAGTCAAATTACTTTGCCTCAAGAAAATGAGTAAAAACGCAAACAGGTTTTTTATCTTGCTTGTGTACAAATGAAAAACCGACACGTTTGTATAAAAGAGAGGCTTTGTAAAAAAATAAAGTAATTTCATTCTTTTTACTGGCTAAAACTTTATTATAAAGGTTTGCACGAAGCTAACGATATTTTTTTGCAATACTGATTTTGGTGGATGGTTTAAGATATAAACTGTTGATAGTACTTGAAAGATTTAAATCGCTAGATTTGCCCTCACCGTACTTACGAGTATGTCGTGTGATAAGTGTCAATACTGAGAAGAGTACCAAAATATGTTACTAACTACTATGTAACGCATGATTACCTGAATTATTGTCAATTATTGTTGTGTTCAAATTAGGTATGTGTCGTTTTTTTTTTCTTTGATGTAAGTAAGTAATGTAATGTTTTTGCTTGCTGAGTCTCAATCAATCTGCTTAGCCTTTTCCCAACTATGTTGGGGTCGGCTTCCAATTTAATCGGATGCAGCTGAATACCAGTATTTTACATGGAGCGACTGCCTATCTGACCTCCACAACCCAGTGATTGGATAATACGATAACCCTTGGTAAGACTGGCTGTCAGGCTTTCGGGCTTCTGACGAGTCGTAACGACTGTCAAAGATCCACGAATGACAGCTTTTGCTTGCCGAGTCTATCGTCTAATATTGTGCACTTAACAGATATAGACTAATAAATAAGTAAGCGTGACCCTAACATCCCGTATAAAGGCTCTTAC
This sequence comes from Cosmia trapezina, assembly GCA_905163495.3. Classification (NCBI taxonomy): domain Eukaryota; kingdom Metazoa; phylum Arthropoda; class Insecta; order Lepidoptera; family Noctuidae; genus Cosmia; species Cosmia trapezina. The sequence goes on from LR991049.1 coordinate 12,912,539, forward strand.
AGACAGAGGCGATATCGCGTCGCGACGTGTCGCGTAGCGGTGTTGCGACGCGATAATATCGCAATATCGCTCGCGATATCGCCTCTGTCTGTAAGAGCCTTAATGGTGTTTTCTTGCCAGCATGCGACATTGTGTGTATCAGTGGTGTCAAAACGAAACACGACCATGTGTTGAGGTGGTCGGCGAATCTAACGATTTAATTTCTTGTTGGTAGTATTTTTAAACCTATGTCACAGTTGGGTTACCTGGTATTTTTAGCAACAATTTTATTTTTCTTTTGTAAATTCTATCGTAATATCCTTTTTTTGTCTCGAATTTAATTCTTGTCTTTTATTTGAAGAAAAGATCTTTTTTTTTCAATGACAACAGCGAGATTTGTCCAATTTTAGAATAATTATTTCGGCGAGTCTGTTTTTGCCATAAGATATAAAAACAGACCACTTTGAGGTTATTTGTGCGGTATTTTTTTTATACTTAATAATTTACTTACTGCACTTACGGCCGCCTATACCTATTTTTGTGCCTTTTTAATTAAGTAACAATACAAGTTTTGAGTGTTGTATTTTTTGTTGGATTGAATAAATGTAATATCTATCTGTCAGTGTGAGTGTTGCGGGTGTCGGCGGATTTGGTGCTGGCGTAGTAGACTGCTCAATAATGTGCCTGCACGACACTCCGTGTACTGGCTATGATAATGTACTGTAGTTGTTGTTGTGACTGAGCCATATAAATAAAATATAGCTCCAGCCAGCTCACATGTTCAATTAAGTAAGTAACTTTCATCCGGTTTCAGGAACAAAATTTATCGACGCATCAAAATTAAGAGCCTATACTACCCTCAAATGGCTTAGCATAATCCTCCTTTATGTCGAAAATACTGCAGCATTAATTTTGAAATAAATATAAACACACTATCGATCGAAATCTGAATCATTTTGAAGCATACTGCTAATCCATTGCTTCTTAAGTTCGATAAATTTGTCTTCTCAACACCGTAAATAACGCAATGAATGTTGTTGAACTGTCAAAATGAAGCCGATTCCGATTGATAGTGTTTTCCAAAAAGGATGCTGATTGATTAACTTTTTAGGACGGGCTAAGTCACATGGGGACTAGGGACAACTGACAAATTGTGTTGTCATTAATTCTTGGTTCGGACCCCAAACTAAACTTATGTCCGTAGGTGATACGGATTAGGACACACCCGTAACTTCGGCAGAAACTACAGATTTTGTGCTTAGCGAGTAGACCTCCAGAAATCGCGTGTTTACTTCATCTCAGTTCTGTAAACTCTGGAGGAGCTCGTGGCTATGTAATAACAGCGGTACGGATCCTTGCCGGGGTTGGTCCGTGGATGGGTGACCATATTTACATACCGAGACTCCTCCGTGTCTCGGAAAGCACGTTACGCCGTTGGTCCCGGCTGTCATTCGTGGATCTTTGACAGACATTACGGGTTGTCAGAAGCCCGAAAGTCTGACAACCAGTCATACCGAGGAGTATCGTATTACCCAGTAATTGGGTTATAGAGATCAGATAGGCAGTCGCTTCATATAAAATACTGGTGTTAGATGCATCCGGTTAGACTGGAAGCCGACCCCAACATAGTTGGGAAAAGCCTAGGCAGATTGTAATCTGGAAACGCTACCGCTTATAACATTCCCCAGACAACAACACAACTTGTCCTGCTAAAGTCAAGGTCACTTGTATTTATTTACATTTTTTGCGTCACTGTATATAAAAGCTTATGTAATCGACTTCTTTTAATATATAGCCTTAGTCTAACCTTGGATATTGATGGCGAATTATACGCAGTACCGCGATGTCGCCGGTTTGATATGAAACGATAAAAAAATGCGTTTTAAAATGGCATTTCAATCTCAATCTGCCTAGCCTTTTCCCAACGATGTTGGGGTCGGCTTCCAGTCTAACCGGATGCAGGTGAATACTTGATATTACATGGAGCGACTACCTATCTGACCTCCACAACCCAGCGACTGGGTAATACGATACCCCTTGGTAAGACTGGGTGTCAGTCTTTCGGGCTTCTGACAACCCGTAACGACTGTCAACGATCCACAAACGACAGCCGGGACCAACGGCTTAACGTGCTTTCCGAGGCACGGAGGAGTCTCGGTATGTAAAGATGGTCACCCATCTACTGACCAACTTCGGCAAGCGTAGCTTAACCTGATGGATCGACCCGTGCGGCTGTTATTACTTAGCCACGAGCTGCTCCTCCTGTATGTTGATCAAAATATAATTCGCGACCGTAATAAGTATGTATTTACATAATTATAATCATTAGAAAGAATCGCCAATACAACACTCACGTGTAGGCCTTTTTAAATCCTTTTTATCAACTCGTACCTAAGCACTTACAAAACAAGATGGCTGACAGCTCAAAAAGAAACGTCTACGCATTAACTCCTTATCAGTAGGTACTCACTAAACAATGCGTATGTTATCAACGGGTAATTTTCCAGTGCTCCATAAAACAGTTAATAAACGCGTAGTTATTTTTAATTTCAACTGCTTGTTAGGGTTCCGTACCAAAATGGTAAAAAAGGAACCCTTATGGTGTGACTCAGTCTGTGTCTGTCTGTCTGTCTGTCACAGCTGGATATCTCAAGGACTACTAATGCTATCAACTTGAAACTTGGAACAGTTTTAGATGACGTTTACCCAACTATTTTGCAGATAAGAAAGTAATAAAAATATTTATATTTTTTTTTGCAACAGGGACTGAAAGGGGGTCTTAAAAATTGGGGCTACTATGGCATGTGGGGTATCATATGAAAGGGCGCTGTTTGCATATTCTCATACATTTTTTTATTTTTTTTAGGGCGCGTAGTTTTCGACTTTTGATGAAAAATGTAAAAAAAATACCGTTCCGCCCTCCCCCCTTATCTCCGAAGTTTGCAAAGAGAAAAATCTGAAATTATTCCATGTGATAGAAGTTTATGTAAAGATTACAGGAAAAATAAATCGATGTCTCTAAATAGCACACTTTTTCAGAAATCGGAACGGAACCCTCGGTGCGCGAGTCCGACTCGCTCTTGACCGGTTTTTGTAACATTACATTTATCAATTTATCGTTATTGACCCTAAAAAAAAAAATCATCAAATCTTTCAAAAAAAAAAAAATCAAAATCAAAAGTCATTTATTCAAATTAGGCTGAGAATCAGCACTTTTTGAACGTCGAAATTACAGTAAGACAGTCCCCACAAAACGCCCGCCCTTCACCACTTCCTAGTGCTTTAGCTGGGAAGAAGACTTTGTTGGGAAGTGCTTTGTTTCTAGATATCGATATTCATCATGTAGTCCAGTAGAGATATAATATTTTTTCCATTTACCCTTCGATAATTCTAAAGTTTTTTATTTTCGCTGAGTGGATAACTATAGTGAATTCATTGCTATGTACAAAAATGCTAACAGTTTAGAGTTATGCTATAGGTATTAAGTAGGTATTTCCTATTATTTCGTGTTATAACAATAATATAAAATTTAAATTAAAATACTACACTGTTTCTTAATTAGTACTGTCTAAAGTATATATTACTGAAAATGCTAACAGATAGGTACTGTGGAACAATGGAAATCTGAAAATGTCCTTTAACTCATTCAATAAAAAATTTAAGTTTTTCAAATCATTTCCTATACACATAAAGGGATTAGTTATACCTTACAACAAAAGTTCTAACAGCTAAGTAATATGCTTCACAAGTAATTGTATTTTTACTTTGCAATTAGCGAAATATTGAATTTAAGTTTATAAATTTGCGCCCACATATTCGTGATAATAAGCTCTGCTACCATACAAAAGTTTCAACTTGTACGTGCTATGCCTTTTTGTTTAATAAAGAAAATACAATTTGGATATTGTGGCGCGCAGTGTAGGTACGACAATTCGTGCAGCGCGACGCGGTGACAATCAGACCCACACTCACTGCAAACGTGCACGCGGCTACACATCAAGCTATGCATGTCCAGTTTACACTGACCTCTCATTGTAAGGTAATCTTATACAATGCGAGATCAGCTTATACTGGATATGTATAGCTTGATCTGTAGCCGTGCGTACCTACCTCTATTGAATGAGGCGCAAAATCATTTCATTACAGTCACATCTCACAAATGACTAATACGAGTACAGTCAGCGTCAAAAATATCGGAACGAACAGACTGTTCAAAATGATCTCAAAAACTAAGAAAATTAAACTACTCAATTGGGTAAAGCTCTTATCAGAATTACAGTGTAATATTATCGTAGACTGTCTTCATTCTGAAAACAGTCTGTTCGTCCCGATATTATTGACGCTGATCCAATCCAGTCAGTTATTTTTTCTGTTCCATTCCGTGACCGTGACTTCGCCCGCGCGTAATTATCAACAATTGTCAAAAATAGTCAAAATCCCGGATTCCGGGATTCACAGATTTAGAGTTCTGATTATAGGATCGAATGTATATTTATGTATTGATCGTCAAAATGTCGTGATTCCGGAATTGATAAATTAAGTATTTTTTTTACCATTACTGGGTAACTTGTTTATCACTAAATTTTCACAGGGGATCATCTACTATGAACAACTTTCACTATGGCATCAACACGTAAATCACGAAAAATAAATCAGCTGGTCGAGTAGGTATTGAGCTTTTGTATCAAACATCGTAATTTTTTTCGTGATTTCAGAGTTGGTCCCATAATGAAAGCTGCTGAAACTGTAAATCCAAGATGGCGGCTGCGAATATTTTCAAATGTTTCGTCATGGGTGTCGTTTTCATTGGTTTCGAAGGTGTTAAGGCCGACAGTGACACTAAAATGTAAATCCAAGATGGCGGCTGCGAATATTTTCTAATTTTTCGTCATGGGTGTCGTTTTTTTGGTTTTCGATAGTGTTAAAGCCGATAGTGATACTAAAATGTAAATCCAAGATGGTGGATGCGAATATTTTCTAATTTTTCGTTATGGGTGTCGTTTTCATTGTTTTCGGTGGTGTTAAAGCTGATAGTAACATTAAAATGTAAATCCAAGATGGCCGGTGCGAACATTTTCAAATTTTTCGTCATAGGTGTCGTTTTCATGCTTTTCGAGAGTGTTAAAGCCGATAGTGACACTAAAATGTAAAGCCAAGATGGTGGATACGAATATATTCTAATTTTTCGTCAAAGGTGTCGTTTTCATGGTTTTAGGGGCTGTTAAAGCCGATAGTGATGTTAAAATGTAAATACATGATGGCGGCTGCGAACATTTTTAAAATTTTCGTCACGGGTGTCGTTTTCATGATTTTCGAGGGTGTTAAAGCCGATAGTGACACTAAAATATAAATGCAAGATAGCGCCTGCTTTAAAAATGTTGATGGTTTGTTAATTACTATCACACGTGTTTTCAGGTTTTAACGCGATACACTGCACTGCCGCAGGGTTAGTTAAGTAGGCATCAGCCAAGCGTCACGCATTTTGACTCCTCTATCGGCTTTAGCACACTCTAAAACCATGACGGAAAATTTTCGCAGCCGCCATCTTGGATTTACATTTTAACGTCATTATCGGCTTTAACACCCTCGAAAACCATTAAAATGACACCCATGATAAAAAGCTTGAAAATTTTTGCAGCCGCCATCTTGGATTTACATTTTAACGTCACTATCGGCTATAACACCCTCAAAAACCATGAAAACGACACCCATGACGAAAAGTTTGAAAATTTTGCAGCCACCGTCTTGGATTTACATTTTAACGTGGCGTTAAAATGTAAATCGCCTTTGAAACCCTCGAAAAGCATGAAAACGACACCCATAACGAAAAATTTAATAATGTTCGCAGCCGCCATCTTGGATTTACATTTTAATGTTACTATCGGCTTTAACACCACCGAAAACCATGAAAACGACACTCATTGAGAAAAATTAGAAAATATTCGCATCCACCATCTTGGATTTACATTTTAGCGTCACTATCGGCTTTAACAGTCTCGAAAACCAAGAAAACGACACCCATGACGAAAAATTAGAAAAGATAGAAAATATTCGCAGCCGCCATCTTGGATTTACATTTTATTGTCACTATCGGCCTTAACACCCTCGAAAGCCATAAAAACGACACCCATGATAAAACATTCGATAATTCCAAAGTTTTTTATTTTCGCGGAGTGGATTACTTTCGTGAATTCATTGCTATGTACAAAAATGCTAACAGTTTAGAGTTATGCTATAGGTATTAAGTAGGTATTTCCTATTATTTCGTGTTATAACAATAATATAAAATTTAAATTAAAATACTACACTGTTTCTTAATTAATACTATCTAAATTATATATTACTGAAAATGCTAACAGATAGATACTGTGGAACAATGGAAATCTGAAAATGTCCCTTAACTCATTCAATAAAAAATTTAAGTTTTTCAAATCATTTCCTATATACTTAAAGGGATTAGTTATACCTTACAACAAAAGTTCTAACAGCTAAGTACAACACAAGGCTTCACAAGAATGTTCAGGCTTCACAAGTAATTGTATTTTTACTTTGCGATTAGCGAAATATTGAATTTAAGTTTGTAAATTTTCGCCTGAACATTCGAGACAATAAGCTCTGCTACCATACAAAAGTTTCAACATATACGTGCTATGGCTTTTGTTTAAATTGCGAATAACTATTTTCCATAACAAGCCGCGTAAGTCAATCTGAGATACTCGTAGAAACAAATGACCGCACCAGTAGGACATACGTTCCAGTCGCAACAAAAATATTCCTATGACAAACGAATAAAGGTTTCTGTAGTTAGACGATCAGAGACACAAGAGACCATATTATGGGCTGCCGGAATACATAACGACGATTGGAGCCAGCAAGTAAGTTCTAGTTGTATTTATAATTCCTACTATCAATATCCTATACCCCATCTAATCCATTCTATTTTTCCTCTATAGAGCCAACACCTCAACTTTAGGTAAATATGCGTCCGAACATACGATCTCTGGTAATAAATAAAGAACGGAATAGAACTTCGAGGAAATTCGAGGATAATTAATCTCCCAAAAGAGTAACATTCTGGAATGGCCTACTAGGCAAAAGAACAAGAGGTAGACCTATTACAAGATGGGAAGATGATATAAAAGCAATAGCTGGTCCAAACTGGAGAAAAGTAGCTGAAGACAAAGTCAAATGGGCATCACTGGAGGAGGCCTTCACCCATTCTGGGGTTCCTGTAGATTAAATAAAAAAATGAAGTACCTAACTATAAATACTATGATATAATACATAGGATACACATAAAATTATACTAAGTAAGAGACAAATAAATAACATAGAATGAACTAAACAAAACTAACACATACATAGATTTTAAGGAATGTAAATTTACTGGAAATAAAAGGCTTTTTTATTTTTATTTTTTATTTTTTTATAATTAATCTCCCGGGTTTTGGGACATTACATTATTACTAGAGATCGGATAATCGGATGCGTATTAACCTAAAGTTGAGGTGTTGGCTAAGTATGGAGTGGGCTTTTGGATTGAAAGATCCCAGAATTCTGGTATCGGCAAATTTTGACTTCTAATTATAGAATCGAATGTTTTAAGTACTTAAGTTCAGATGTTAGTTAGTATGGATTGCACTTATACATCGAGAAAATGCCGGGATTCCGGAACGACACTTTTTAAGTTCTTATTTTGGAATCGAATGTTTAGTTAGGTACTTGCGTTCAGGTGTTGGCTAATATGGATTGCACTTCTGTATCAAAAAAATTCCGGGATTCACAAAAAACATCGGCCAAATTTCTATAGAAGCTGGACCTGAGTTTTATTTTCAGTGTACAGAAGCAAATTATAGTGAGACTTGATTGTTTTATGTAGTAAACACCATCCCTTTCGAAAATAATATCTAAATAGCCAAGATATTTCAATAATGCAAAAAATACTTTTGAAGTTATCGGTGTCCGAAAATCAAAAGCACAGAATAATCGTCACAAGCGGTACCTAGTTATCAGTCTGTAAAAAAATGCCAAGGTCAAACAACAGAAGGAAATCCAAAACAGTACAGTACGTATCACAATATTCACACTAACAACAACAACACAACAATGCGAGATCGCCGGGTGCAAAGACAACACACTACAGTATATTAGTGTCAAATTGACACCCGTTGCAATTGACAGTATTGACACTGTCAATCCATGTCGCGCGTCGATGACATATTATGCCGTTCCGTTGTACACAATTGAACAAAATGCTGATACTTACTATGAACCCACATAATTATTTTTATGACAAGAATCCAATATATAATAAAAACAGCACTAGTTGGTTTGATACACAAGTATATAGAATTGAATTACATCTAATAACTATTCAGAAAAACGTGAATAATTATAATCTTTGAGTACTAAATCATTTCTTAAGCAAAATGAATCGTCAAAGGTGCGTTCTGAACATGTTATTCTAAATAATTTGCAAATTATTATGCTATTAAAAAAAAATGTCTTTGTGCTTTTTTTTCTGGCGACTTAAATATCTATTTCTTATGTTTTTTAAGACCTTAAAAAATACTAGATTTTTTCATATATATGGCATATCTGTACACCACCGCCTAGTAGTCAGGTACGATTTGGCCGTCCTTCTTTGACTTCTGATCATAGAATCGAATGTATAATTTACTTAAGTGCAGATGTTAGTTAATATGGATTGCACTTATGTATCGAAAAAATCCCGGGATTCCGGAGCGACAATTTTTAAGTTCTGATTATAGAATCGAATGTATATTTACTTACGTTTAGGCTTTGGCTAATATGGAATGTACCTACTTTTGTATTGATCGTCAAAATGTCGGGATGCCGGAATTGATAAATTAAGTATTTTTTTACTACGAGTATTAGAGGATAACTTTTTATCAGTAAATTTTCACAGGGAATCTTCTACTCATGAACAACTTTCACTATGGCATCAACACGTAAATCACGAAAAATAAATCAGCTGGTCGAGTAGGTATTGAACTTTTGTATCAAACATCGTAATTTTTTTCGTGATTTCAGAGTTGGTCCCATAGTGAAAGCTGCTGAAACTGTAAATCCAAGATGGCGGCTGCGAATATTTTCAAATGTTTTATCATGGGTGTCGTTTTTATGGCTTTCGAGGGTGTTAAGGCCGATAGTGACAATAAAATGTAAATCCAAGATGGCGGCTGCGAATATTTTCTATCTTTTCTAATTTTTCGTCATGGGTGTCGTTTTCTTGGTTTTCGAGACTGTTAAAGCCGATAGTGACGCTAAAATGTAAATCCAAGATGGTGGATGCGAATATTTTCTAATTTTTCTCAATGAGTGTCGTTTTCATGGTTTTCGGTGGTGTTAAAGCTGATAGTAACATTAAAATGTAAATCCAAGATGGCGGCTGCGAACATTATTAAATTTTTCGTTATGGGTGTCGTTTTCATGCTTTTCGAGGGTTTCAAAGGCGATTTACATTTTAACGCCACGTTAAAATGTAAATCCAAGACGGTGGCTGCAAAATTTTCAAACTTTTCGTCATGGGTGTCGTTTTCATGGTTTTTGAGGGTGTTATAGCCGATAGTGACGTTAAAATGTAAATCCAAGATGGCGGCTGCAAAAATTTTCAAGCTTTTTATCATGGGTGTCATTTTAATGGTTTTCGAGGGTGTTAAAGCCGATAATGACGTTAAAATGTAAATCCAAGATGGCAGCTGCGAAAATTTTCCGTCATGGTTTTAGAGTGTGCTAAAGCCGATAGAGGAGTCAAAATGCGTGACGCTTGGCTGATGGCTACTTAACTAACCCTGTGGCAGTGCAGCGTATCGCGTTACAACCTGAAAACACGTGTGATAGTAATTAAAAAACCATCAACATTTTTGAAGCAGGCGCTATCTTGCATTTACATTTTAGTGTCACTATCGGCTTTAACACCCTCGAAAATCATGAAAACGACACCCGTGACAAAAATTTTAAAAATGTTCGTAGCCGCCATCATGTATTTACATTTTAACATCACTATCGGCTTTAACAGCCCCTAAAACCATGAAAACGACACCTTTGACGAAAAATTAGAATATATTCGTATCCACCATCTTGGCTTTACATTTTAGTGTCACTATCGGCTTTAACACTCTCGAAAAGCATGAAAACGACACCTATGACGAAAAATTTGAAAATGTTCGCACCGGCCATCTTGGATTTACATTTTAATGTTACTATCAGCTTTAACACCACCGAAAACAATGAAAACGACACCCATAACGAAAAATTAGAAAATATTCGCATCCACCATCTTGGATTTACATTTTAGTATCACTATCGGCTTTAACACTATCGAAAACCAAAAAAACGACACCCATGACGAAAAATTAGAAAATATTCGCAGCCGCCATCTTGGATTTACATTTTAGTGTCACTGTCGGCCTTAACACCTTCGAAACCAATGAAAACGACACCCATGACGAAACATTTGAAAATATTCGCAGCCGCCATCTTGGATTAACAGTTTCAGCAGCTTTCATTATGGGACCAACTCTGAAATCACGAAAAAAATTACGATGTTTGATACAAAAGCTCAATACCTACTCGACCAGCTGATTTATTTTTCGTGATTTACGTGTTGATGCCATAGTGAAAGTTGTTTATAGTAGATGATCCCCTGTGAAAATTTAGTGATAAACAAGTTACCCAGTAATGGTAAAAAAAATACTTAATTTATCAATTCCGGAATCACGACATTTTGACGATCAATACATAAATATACATTCGATCCTATAATCAGAACTCTAAATCTGTGAATCCCGGAATCCGGGATTTTGACTATTTTTGACAATTGTTGATAATTACGCGCGGGCGAAGTCACGGTCACGGAATGGAACTGAAAAAATAACCGACTGTATTGGATCAGCGTCAATAATATCGGGACGAAAAGACTGTTTTCAGAATGAAGACAGTATACGATAATATTACACTGTAATTCTGACAAGAGCTTTACCCAATTGAGTAGTTTAATTTTCTTAGTTTTTGAGATCATTTTGAACAGTCTGTTCGTTCCGATATTTTTGACGCTGACTGTACTCGTATTAGTCATTTGTGAGATGTGACTGTAATGAAATGATTTTGCGCCTCATTCAATAGAGGTAGGTACGCACGGCTTCAGATCAAGCTATACATATCCAGTATAAGCTGATCTCGCATTGTATAAGATTACCTTACAATGAGAGGTCAGTGTAAACTGGACATGCATAGCTTGATGTGTAGCCGCGTGCACGTTTGCAGTGACTGTGGGTCTGATTGTCACCGCGTCGCGCTGTACGAATTGTCGTACTTATACCGCGCGCCACAATATCCAAATTGTATTTTATTTATTAAACAAAAAGGCATAGCACGTACAAGTTGAAACTTTTGTATGGTAGCAGAGCTTATTATCACGAATATGTGGGCGCAAATTTATAAACTTAAATTCAATATTTCGCTAATTGCAAAGTAAAAATACAATTACTTGTGAAGCATATTACTTAGCTGTTAGAACTTTTGTTGTAAGGTATAACTAATCCCTTTAAGTGTATAGGAAATGATTTGAAAAACTTAAATTTTTTATTGAATGAGTTAAAGGACATTTTCAGATTTCCATTGTTCCACAGTACCTATCTGTTAGCATTTTCAATAATATATACTTTAGATAGTACTAATTAAGAAACAGTGTAGTATTTTAATTTAAATTTTATATTATTGTTATAACACGAAATAATAGGAAATACCTACTTAATACCTATAGCATAACTCTAAACTGTTAGCATTTTTGTACATAGCAATGAATTCACGAAAGTAATCCACTCCGCGAAAATAAAAAACTTTGGAATTATCGAAGGGCATATTCTTTTGTCTACTGGACTACATGTCTGTGGAGTTTCCCTAGATAAACTGCTAGTAGTCTGTTAAACAGGGTTATTGGTAAAACACCAACAAACTCTATGGGTGGGTTGCACCATCTAAATATCGCACCTTCAGTTCGATATTTGTTATTGTTAAAGTAACATGTGCAACCAAAAAAATCAATCTGCCTAGCCTTTTCCCAACTATGTTAGGGTCGGCTTCCAGTCTAACCGGATGCAGCTGAATACCAGTATTTTACATGGAGCGACTGCCTATCTGACCTCCACAACCCAGTAACTGGCTAATACGATACCCCTTGGTAAGACTGGTTGTCAGACTTTCGGGCTTCTGACGACCCGTAACGACTGTCAAAGATCCAGGAATGACAGCCGGGACCAACGGCTTAACGTGCTTTCCAAGGCACGGAGGAGTCTCGGTATGTAAAGATGGTCACCCATCCACGGAACAACCCCAGCAAACGTAGCTTAACCTGATGGATCGATCCGTGCGGCTGTTATTACTTAGCCACGAGCTCCTGTGCAACCCACATTTGTTCCAGTTAGACAAATATAAAGTATGTTTAGTCACACGTTTATTGCCCATTATATGGAAATACAAACAGTCCGGTATATATTAGGAGCTGTTAAAACAATTATGATTTGCTTCTTTTGATAATTATTTTTATTCTTTGTATAAAATACACCATTTTTTCTTTAAGTGATGGCTTTAGTTTGGGGTAAAATAAAATAACAAAAACATGTTCACATTATGTTTACGTATTTAATTATTTTGTAAATCTGTCAGCTTCGGTTACAAAATATTTATAAACATTGTACATAATTTCGCGTGACTGACCTCGTAATGGTTTCCCTCTTTTTCCTAAAGATGCCATAGTACAACTTTAAATTATTCAAATTTGGCGGTGTTAACAACTCTAGGTATATATTTTGAACTTGACGCGACCGCACTCTATCGCACTTGAACAACGACTGACAAAACGTCACATAGGTAGTGTGCGACAGAGATAACGCTCTACGAAGCCGAAATTAGACGATTGTCTCTTTCCAAAGGTCGATGTGCAATATTTATCGCCGGGTACTGTAGTCATTCTATGGTCATTTTAACTTTGACGGAAACTATAACATAGCCCTTGGTGCAACCCACCCTTAAGGGGTCATTGTACTCATCATTATGAACAACTTTTCTTAAGGGACGAAACCTGAAATCGCGAAAAAAAAATCAGCGGTTCAGTATCTACATTTATTTACATCAAACTCGTCAACATGTAGGGAGCAGCTGATTTTTTGGTACCATAGTAAAAGTTGTTCGTAATGATGAGTACAAGGACCCCCTTAAGAGGTTGCTGGTGTTTTACCAATAACCTTTTATATCATAGGGCCTTAAAATTGTTCAAACCATAGTCTTCAGAATCAGTTACGTCAGACACATGCTATTATAGTATGAAGTAGGTGATACCTCTGTTATTGCAGAATGTCTGACCATGGTCTTACCAAACAGATAGCGGGCCCCGGAGTTACTTCCCCCGTCGCGCCTGCCCTTTGTACACCCCCATTAGTTGCATAATATTTATTTATTTGACATTTTGAGATAAAAAAGAGTACACAGATTCAGGTCGATACAGGTTGTGAGTCAACATTAGCGTGAAAAAGCCTGGTACAAAATAAGAGACTCATGACCCCCATGCTAGGAAAAACCTGTGTTATATAATACACTTTCTTTCACAATCCGAAGGATTTTCTTCGTCAACGGGAAGTACGCTATAGGTTTTGATTTATTTGTGAGTCAAACAAAATATTATGTCGCTTATATGAGTGTACTTTCTTATTGCGTTGACTTAGAAGCTTGATTTTTTTTAGAGCTCCAAGGGACCGTATACCTACGCATTTGATAGTTTAACTTGATACCTCCATGCATTCCTGATAAAAAGGGTATTTACAGACTGTTTTTCCTTTTTAGGTACGGGACCCTAAAAACATCGTATTTATTTCGTTTCACTAATATTTGCCTTCTCTTTTTTTCCCCAGCGGAGGCCTCTCAAACTTCCTGTACTACGTAGCCCTCCCCGACGACACCACCAAATGGGGAAGTTACCAGAAACGGGAGAGCTCTCCCGAAGATACCGACTCCTCAGATAACGTGGAGGGGAGGGCCAGACGCAAGAGTGTCGTGAAGAGCTACTCTTTTAGTTCGCTTGAGGAACCTCGGAAGGTGAGTTGATTTCACGGGTTGGTATCAGAATGACTGGATCGCAAGTTGACCACGTCGCTCTTAGTCCAAATCTTAAAATACCTAAGTCGCAAAATGACTACATCGCTTTTAGTCCACATCTCATAATGTCTAAATCTCAAAATACCTAAGTCGCAAAATGACTACATCGCTTTTAGTCCACATCTCATAATGTCTAAATCTCAATATACCTAAGTCGCAAAATGACTACTTCGTTTTTGTCCACATCTCATAATGTCTAAATATCAAAATACCTAAGTCGCAAAATGACTACATCGCTTTTAGTCCACATCTCATAATGTCTAAATCTCAAAATACCTAAGTCGCAAAATGACTACTTCGTTTTTGTCCACATCTCATAATGTCTAAATCTCAAAATACCTAAGTCGCAAAATGATCACATCGCTTTTAGTCCACATCTCATAATGTCTAAATATCAAAATACCTAAGTCGCAAATTGACTACATCGCTTTTAGTCCACATCTCATAATGTCTAAATCTCAAAATACCTAAGTCGCAAAATGACTACATCGCTTTTAGTCCACATCTCATAATGTCTAAATCTCAAAATACCTAACTCGCAAAATGACTACTTACATCGCTTTTAGTCCACATCTCATAATGTCTAAATCTCAAAATACCTAACTCGCAAAATGACTGCATCGCTTTTAGTCCACATCTCATAATGTCTAAATCTCAATATACCTAAGTCGCAAAATGACTACTTCGTTTTTGTCCACATCTCATAATGTCTAAATATCAAAATACCTAAGTCGCAAAATGACTACATCGCTTTTAGTCCACATCTCATAATGTCTAAATCTCAAAATACCTAAGTCGCAAAATGACTACTTCGTTTTTGTCCACATCTCATAATGTCTAAATCTCAAAATACCTAAGTCGCAAAATGATCACATCGCTTTTAGTCCACATCTCATAATGTCTAAATATCAAAATACCTAAGTCGCAAATTGACTACATCGCTTTTAGTCCACATCTCATAATGTCTAAATCTCAAAATACCTAAGTCGCAAAATGACTACATCGCTTTTAGTCCACATCTCATAATGTCTAAATCTCAAAATACCTAACTCGCAAAATGACTACTTACATCGCTTTTAGTCCACATCTCATAATGTCTAAATCTCAAAATACCTAACTCGCAAAATGACTGCATCGCTTTTAGTCCACATCTCATAATGTCTAAATCCCAAAATACCTATTTCGCAAAAAGTACAGTTGTGTAGGCACCTATACAGGGTTGATATTAGAATGACTGGATACATCATCATCTGCCTAGCCTCTTCTCAACTATGTTGGGGTCGGCTTCCAGTCTAACCGGATGCAGCTGAATACCAGTTTTGTACATGGAACGACTGCCTATCTGACCTCCAGAACCCAGTTCTGACTGTAAGACTGGTTGTCAGACTTAAGGGCTTCTGACGACCCGTAACAACTGTCACAGATCCACGAATGACAGCCGGGACGAACGGCTTAAGGGGGATGCGCAGTGGTAGCGATTTCGATGTTGGTGCCATGGAGAAAGTTGTTCGGTTTGATGGTACACCACACCCTTAATGACGAGGATGCGAAACGACACTTTGTATAATACTTTACAAAGTAAATGTTCATGTCATTAAATCAAATTCATCAATGTCAGTGTGTATGATAAATGCTTATACAAGGTGATTTTTTAATGACCAGCCAAATTTTCACAGGGTGTTCTACCCATGAATATGAACAACTTTCACTATGGGACCAACTTTGAAATCGCAAAAAAAATATCAGCTGTTTCATACATTTTGATCGAGTAGGTATTGAACTTTTATAGGAAACCGCTGGTTTTTTTTTCGTGATTTCAAAGTTGGTCCCATAGTGAAAGTTGTTCATATTCATGGGTAGAACACCCTGTGAAAATTTGGCTGGTCATTAAAAAATCACCCAGTATAGAGTGTACTTGAGTTCCTAGATTATAAGTTGTATGTCCTGCATTATAGTATCATGCCCCATTATAAGTAATTAATTGTTACCAAATAAGAATCGATTTAATATAATTTACTAACTGCATGAATGATTCAAAATAACACAATTAAATTTTTCTTTGGCATAAAATTTGCACGCCGACATTAATGGCAGAATGAGAGATTCATACACCTTATCTTTAAGATCCCTCTGTACCTTATTTACGCAAATAAATTATTTGATATGTATGTCGGGTCACCAGGATTTACTCGGATAGATTCAGACACCATGTGGGCAGAAGATGTGGGTTTCGTGCAATGAAAACACACTGCGTGCGATACACGGTGCTTAATAAAATCACAGTCTAATACAATAACTCCAAATTAAAATTAACACAACTTTTTTCGTTCCGCGACGTAGTAACCCCGATGCGAACAGACACTAGACTGTCCTCCTCGCCGTGGACTTAAAACATCACGACTCTGTAGAAGCGCGCTGTAGGTGTGGGTAGATCACGTGATGTCGCCAGTGGCGCGCTTGCGATTCGTTTCCTGTCCGTACTATTGACCGGATCCGACATGTATATAAAAATCCGGAAATAATCTTGGTGATACATTTATGTTATTTATTTATTACATACAATGCTGCTTCTCCTCAGGTCCTAATCCGTATCTACGGCCAGGTGCATGGCGAGCGCGCAATGGACGCGATCGTGACAGAGTCAGTTATATTTACACTGCTGTCGGAGAGGCGGCTCGGTCCCAGGTTACATGGAGTCTTCTCTGGGGGCAGGATTGAGGAGTATATTCCTGTAAGTGGTTTCTTTGTTTATTTTACAAGCTTTTATTTAGTTTCACCTTCAGTCTGTTCAAATCTTGCAAGTTAAATTTGACCCACTTCCCGGTTTCCGATTGAGTTGAAATTTCACATGCATATGTAAATCGGATGACAATGCAATATTATTATGATATGGAACTGATCTGATGATGGAGCCGGAAGGTGGCCATGAGAAATCAGTCATATTACGACGCAGCCCTATCGAGTTGGGGCTCGTTTGATTCGTCTTGACGAGGACTCTGGTCCTAGATGATATGCAGACCAAGAAAAACTTGTTTTATGTAAGTATGTAAAAGTGATAAGACTAGATTGATACTTGCTAAAGCAAAAACGTAGTCGTTTCGGTGGAGTTTGTTGCGCCACTTGTTCCCAGCTAAAGCACTAGGAAGTGGTGAAGGGCGGGCGTGCGGGGGACTGTCTGACTGTCATTTTGACGTACAAAAAGTGCTGATTCTCAGCCTAGTTTCAATAAATTACTTTTGGTTTTGAATTTAAGCCGACGTTCGCACGGGCGTAAATATATCATGGCGGGATTTTATCGCGCACTGGATTTTCAACTCTCGTTGTTGAGCTGAGCGTTGAGAATCCAACTTACAACAACAGAGTGCATTCTAGCGCGTCGAAAAAACACACTGTTGGATTTTTAACCCTCGGAGCTAAGCACAGCGTTGAAAATCCAGTGCGCGAAATAAAATCGCCGCGATATTTTTACGTCCGTGCGAACGTCGACTAATAGTGCTACAAAGATCTTTAGCGCCTGAATGACATTGAAAGAACAAAATGGCGTTAGTTCCGATTTTGGACACTTGCCTAAAGATTCTTGTACGTTTTAACTACGTTTTCTGTAGGTAAATAGGTTTTCTAAAACAGATTTCTAGACTTTTGAAATGAAATCGAAACCAAAAACTATTTATAAATTGTATATCGTAGCTTTTCTCTGGAATAATTTTATTACTGTTTACCAAAACACAGACTATGTTAATTATACCGGATGACTTTTTTTATCGTCTCGAAAAAAATTGGTCGTATTAGGTGAACAGAGTAGAAGCCTATGGCATACCTAGTTTTTTTTTTTTTTTAATAGCTTAGACAGAAAAAATTATCAAAGTACCAATTAATACTACAAATTCGATGTAAACTTTTCATTTTTGTACCATAAAAACAGAAATTTTGAAAAAAAATAATAAATCGTTTAAAAATATCGAAATTCAAATCATATGCAGCCTGCATATGATTAGAATTTTTCTTTTTTTTTCTTTTTATTTAAAAAAAAAAAAAAGTTAGGTATGCCATAGGCTTCTACTCCGTTCACCTAATATACCCAATTTTTTTTGGAGACGGTGAAAACAGTCATCCGGTATATTTTTCTTACTGTGTTAAAAGTCCTTCGATGAACAGACATTTTGGGCTTATGGTAACATATTTGGGTATGCACACAATAAAATTGTGACGGTGTATACTAGCTAGAAAAAAAAAGGTCTAAATATGTGGAAAATAATAGATAACTTTTATTTTACGAATAAGTAGGGATGTTTCCTGGGTTTAAAAAATCTGTTTAGTTCGTCTTCAGAGAGCAAAAAATATTAGGCACGTATTTTTTGGTTTATCACATAAGTAAAAAATACTTAGACAAAACGAATTAAAGTTGGGAAGTGGGAGCTCGTTACGTCACAACTATAACAAACTACTTATAAAATCTGGCAAGGAGTGACGTCATGCCACATTGTAACTCAATGTATCGCCGTAATCTTTTGATTACGTAAAAAAAGAAGAAATACGTGTCCAATATTTTTTAATATTCTACAAGACGGACACAAAAAAAAAATAGTCTTTATCCCTGTTATGGAATTTAATAAAAATTGTTTTGTGGTACAGTCAGCTGTAAATAGATATTTTAAGGTTTAAGTAAAATTAGATTCTTTTTTTATATATCTTAAATAAAATTAAGGTTTTCATTCATAAAACTGTCCTTTTAGTTTTTGTTCCAAATATGAATCGTTCAATTTCTATTTTATCTGTGGTACTATGTCATTGGTTGTCTACGGTGATCGTATGTTCGGCTATCAATGCCGGTAATTGGGTATTTCTGTTAGGAAATTCTCAGTTGCAGCCCAGGTATATCGGGATAGACCCGCTTACGAGTGGGGCCTAATACCGGACACCGGAACTACGTCATAAGCAGGAAACGCACGCGTGGTATGTAATTTGACATTTAATGTCTAAGAAATATGGTTGATTTTTGTTAGTAGTGGATTTACAGGGATTTTTTATTTATTTATTCTCTACATGGACGCTTTATAATTAGACAAAAGTGACAACAAACGGCCAAAATCTATATTTACGTAATTCAATCTATATTAGGGTGATGGCCGATATTTAGAACTCAAAGCTGCACTTACCCAGAATAGGGATAATTCCGGGGTAAAAAAAAGAAACTATATTTAGTCCGTCAGTCAGATAATATAAAAATATTAGACACGTATTTTTTGCTTTATCATATTAACAAAAAAAATGACTTAGATAAAACGCATTGAAGTTGGGGAGTGGGGGCTGGCTACGTCACAAACTACGTATAAAAAACTATCAAGGAGTGACGTCATGCCATATTTTAACTCAATGTATCGCCGTAATCTTTTGATTACATAAAAAAAGAAAAAATACGTGTCCAATATTTTTTAATAATCTACTAGACGGACACAAAAAATTTTGTCATCATCCTTGTTAGGAATACACGAGCCATTTCCATAACATTCCCAAAAAGGCCTTTCACTCTCCATTTGAAGTTGATACTTGAGCAATGGCCGATATTTAGCATTCAAAACTGCTCTTAGTCGGAATTAGGAATACACCTGTCTTTTCCCTTAACTCCCTCTAAAAAACCACTCACCATTTTTATCTGATAAAATGTTATGGCCGGTATAAGTCATATTATGGACTATCACACCCTAATTCAGGCCTATCTCACCCTAATTTCAGGCCACCCTTCTAAACCTACTTCAAATTTTTCAGGCCCGTCCTCTCCTCACAAAAGAACTAGCGGAACCATCGCTGTCAATGAAAATCGCGGAGAAGATGGCAGCCATACACTCTATGGAGGTGCCTCTGAACAAGGAACCGAACTGGATCTGGAAGACCATGTATAAATGGCTGAAGACTGTCAAGGATGAAAGGTTATCGGGAAATATTCAGGGGAAGGTGAGTGTTTTTGCTTGCTAGGTCTTTAGAAAAACAACTGGCCAAGTGCGCGCCGGACCACGCACAGTAAAGGGTTCCGAAGTTGAAAAGAATTTATCCCAAAAACAAACTTATCATTGTAATCCCAACAAAAAAATACGTATTAAATTTAAAAAAATCGTAAGGTGTACACGAAGTGGACTGATCTTGATGTAATAAAGCAACAACGTAAAACGTCTAATACACCACGCCTAATCATCTTCTTTCTCCTTCTAGAACGAAGAAGAACAGCTCATTATAAAACAGCTGAAAGAAACGGATCTGGAGAATGAACTAGAATGGCTGAAGAAGTTCCTAGCTTCAGTGGACTCCCTTGTCGTGTTCTGCCACAATGATATGCAGGAAGGTAAGAGAAGAAACTATATGTCGGATGGTCAGGATTTACTCGGATAGATTCAGACACCATGTGGGCAGTAGATGGGTTTCGTGCAATGAAAACACACTGGGTGCTGTACTCTGTGATTATTAAAATCACAATCTAACACAATCACTCCAAATTAAAATTAACACAACTACTGAGCACAACGACTCGAATACAGTTCCGCGACGTAGTAACCCCGATGCGATCAGGCACTAGACTGTCCTCCTCGCTATGGACTTAAAACATCACGACTGTAGAAGCGCGCTGTAGGTGTGGGTAGATCACGTGATGTCGCCAGTGGCGCGCCTGTGATTCGTTTCCTGACCGGATCCGACATATACATTATTTATTTAACACAAGCTTTTGGCTAAGTAATAACTGGTGGACCATGTTAAGCTACACTTGCCGCGGTCGTTCCGTGGATGGGTGACCGTCTTTACATCAAATCAATCTGCCTAGCCTTTTCCCAACTATGTTGGGGTCGGCTTTCAGTCTAACCGGATGCAGCTGAATACCAGTATTTTACATGGAGCGATTGCCTATCTGACCTCCACAACCCGGTAACTGCTGGTAATACGATACCCCTTGGTAAGACTGGTTGTCAGACTTTCGGGCTTCTGACGACCCGTAACGACTGTCAAAGATCCACGAATGACAGCCGGGACCAACGGCTTAACGTGCTTTCCGAGGCACGGAGGAGTCTCGGTGTGTAAAGATGGTTGTATTGATAATTTTTATGATTATAATTCTATAAATAAATATTTGATACGGACACGAATCATATTTAGATCAACATACAACCTTATACTGACTTGCAAATTGCAAAAAACGTTAGAAATTTTGAATTTTGCGGCCTACCCTGGCGCTTTCGCCCTAATAAAACAAACTTTAACTTTATTTTTTTTCTGACAACACTGATCCCAATTTTTCTCAACAGGCAACATCCTGCTAATAGAAGACGCGCACCAAACGGTCCCCGAAGACGAACTATCACCAAATTTCGTCCACAGCTTTGATGCAGAAGAAACTCTCTCGAACAGAGAAACTGAATCAAAAGAAAGTTTTGAAAGACTTTATGAGGACGCCAATACTTCGGATACAGTTTTAAGCCATTTTTCGGATTCTGGCGAACCAAAACTCGTGCTGATCGATTTTGAGTACTGTGCGTACAATTATAGGGGATTCGATATTGCCAATCATTTTCAGGAGTGGGCGTTTGATTATACGAATCCGGAGTATCCGTTTTATTATGCGAATCAGGATTTCACGCCCAGTTTGGAGCAAAAGGTTGGTTTTTTTTTTGTAATATTTTAGTTTAGTGTTTCATGTGTGTGTGTGTGTGTAAAGTTGATTAACACTTGAGTTTTCTAAATCTTAATTATTGAGAAAAATACTTTGAACAGAAACAGAACAGATGGAACAGATGTACATTTTAAAGAAAATTAACTCTTATCTAATAAATGAAATCTATCTATGTGCATCTATGATGATTTTTACGGTGTGCATAATAAAGTGTGTGTAAAGTTGATTAACACTTGAGTTTTCTAAATCTTAATTATTGAGAAAAATACTTTGAACAGAAACAGAACAGAACAGATGGAACAGATGTACATTTTAAAGAAAATTAACTCTTATCTAATAAATGAAATCTATCTATCTGCATCTATGATGATTTTTATGGTGTGCATAATAAAGTGTGTGTAAAGTTGATTAACACTTGAGTTTTCTAAATCTTAATTATTGAGAAAAATACTTTGAACAGAAACAGAACAGAACAGAACAGATGGAACAGATGTACATTTTAAAGAAAATTAACTCTTATCTAATAAATGAAATCTATCTATCTGCATCTATGATGATTTTTATGGTGTGCATAATAAAGTGTGTGTAAAGTTGATTAACACTTGAGTTTTCTAAATCTTAATTATTGAGAAAAATACTTTGAACAGAAACAGAACAGAACAGAACAGATGGAACAGATGTACATTTTAAAGAAAATTAACTCTTATCTAATAAATGAAATCTATCTATCTGCATCTATGATGATTTTTATGGTGTGCATAATAAAGTGTGTGTAAAGTTGATTAACACTTGAGTTTTCTAAATCTTAATTATTGAGAAAAATACTTTATTAAAATTGGAACAGATGTACATTTTAAAGAAAATTAACTCTTATCTAATAAATGAAATCTATCTATCTGCATCTATGATGATTTTTATGGTGTGCATAATAAAGAGTATTCTATCTATCTATGAAATGCTAAAAAGCAGGTTATCGTATCATTTAGATGATGTCAAAAAGTCTACTACTTTTTGACATCATCATACTTGTTAACCGACTTCTGTTGCTGACTGTAACATCGCGGACATTTGCGGTGAATCTATCTTCGACCTTATTGCTAATGTAATTTTATACTGTCAAAGACTATATTGAGGACAAAAAGGCTTGGGATTGAGCTGCTCCAATAAATTTACACTATTAATGTTGATTTAAATACCTTTTTACATATTCTATACAATGACATGAATATTTACTTTGTAAAGTATTACTTATACTATTTTTAATTATTGTGAATGTGAAGACTACGTGGATCATTGTTTTTTATTTATTTTATCCTTTTCTCAGTTTTAGTTATAGTCTGACAGTTTGAGTAATTTATGCGGCCTACCCAAATGTCTTTTCTTTGGTATTGTTCGTCGAATCGTTAAGCTCCTTAAGTTTTGAGTTGAGCTGCACGATTACTGACAAATGCGTGCACTGACTGGACAGGTCCACTCAATCTGTGTGGTTCTTTCATCAAAAGACCATTTCAGACTGCAATCTACATGGTCTTCACATGATCTGACCAAGATTATGTCTGGACTTTAAAAGAGACTGTGACCTCTGAGTTTGTTTCGGCGTTTCTTCTCAGAGTAGTCAGATAGGAAACGTCGAACTCATCTAGTTTAAAAAAAAATATGTTTGACGTGTAAAAGTGTTTGTACAAAACCTACTTACAGAAAATAAATCATTTATCATTTAATAAGGTTGAAAAGTCGGTCACCGCAAATGTCCGCGAT
This sequence comes from Cosmia trapezina, assembly GCA_905163495.3. Taxonomy (NCBI): domain Eukaryota; kingdom Metazoa; phylum Arthropoda; class Insecta; order Lepidoptera; family Noctuidae; genus Cosmia; species Cosmia trapezina. Next base: position 12,936,105 of record LR991049.1, read on the forward strand.
GCTACATACTACTACATACTCTATTACTTAGTAACACAGGAACAACGAAAACCGGTTTACTGCTTATGACAAATCAATCTGCCTAGCTAGCCTTTTCCCAACTATGTAGGAGTTGGCTTCCAGTCTAACCGGAAGCAACTGAATACCAGTATTTTACATGGAGCGACTTCCTATCTGACCTACACAACCCAGTTACTGGGCAATACGATAACCCTTGGTAAGACTTTCGGGCTTCTGACGACCCGTAACGACTGTCAAAGATCCACGAATGTCAGCCGGGACCAACGGCTTAACATGCTTTCCGAGGCACGGAAGAGTCTCGGTATGTAAAGATGGTCACCACCACGGACCAACCCCTGTAAGCTAAGTTTAACCTGATGGATCGACCCGTGCGACTGTTATTACTTAGCCACGAGCTCATTTCTCCGACCAAGATTATGTCTGGACTTTAAAAGAGACTTTGACCCCTGTGTTGGTTTCGCCATTTCTTCTCAGAGTAGTCAGATAGGAATTGTCGACTTCATGTAGCTTAATTTTTATTTTTTTTATGCCTGATGTGGCGGCATCTACATCGCCCCATACGAACTACGCATCACAATGACATGACGTCAAACAAAAATCCTGCATCGCGCAATTAAAGTTTACCGCGCGACTAGCATATACAGGGTGTTCGGCGCATGGACCGACACTATTTTTTGGGGGATTGGGGGGGTCATTTGCTAGGTTTCACCTAAAGACCTCCATGTCCTAAGTGTGACGGTAATTGAGATATGTTTTTTTTTTGTTCTTTCTTTGAATTACCCAAAATCTCGCCTTTGAATCGATATATTTTTTTTGTTTATGGTTGCAATAGAACAAAATAAACTTTATAATAGTCTGCAATGTATTTTTATTCTAAATAAATTATTATTTGATGTAATTTATCAGTAGAAAATGACTTATGTGCTTCCAAAGTCTTAAAAATGTTTAAATGTATGAAAAATTACTACTCTTAAATTCATTTTTTTTTTTTTTTAATGAAGCCATTTTGACCTTATTTTTATCTCAAAAAGTTCTTTAGCTTGTACCCTTTCTAAGGGTATGCTACACGTTATGAAAAACAATTCAAATGTAGTCAAAATACTAGTTAGAGAGTCAGTAAAAAATAAAAAATAAAAAATAGTAGTAATGTAATAAAAATGACATGGAATATCATTAATAGCGAAACAGGAAGGTCAAGCAACCGAAGTAGTGACTACAGCCTTGCTATTGATGACAACATAATTAAATCAGATTCCCAAGTCGCCGCGGCCTTTGAAAAGTTCTTCGCTGAGATTCCCGTATCAACTACTAAATCTCTAAGGTCATCACCCACTGCTGCAGAGTCTTTACTTAAAGAAAACGTTTCAGTTTGTGATTCTGAGTTTAATTTCCAATATGTTACCTGTAGAGACATAATTAAAACCTTTCACACATTAAATATTAAAAAGACTGCTGATCTATGGGGTAATTCTGTGGACGTTGCTAAATCAATTATAAACATTGTAGCACCTACTTTAGCAGTTATTTTTAACAATTGTATTGACCGTGGTGAGTTTCCTGATCTTATGAAATATAGTAAAATAATACCGTTGTTTAAATCGGGTAGTACATCTGACCCTACTAATTATAGACCTATTTCAGTGCTACCTACCTTTAGTAAAATTTTTGAAAAAGTTATTTTAGATCAACTGCAAAGATTTTTTAATAAACATAAATTATTACATAACAAACAGTTTGGTTTTACAAGGGGTCGTTCGACTACTGATGCCGGTGTTGAACTTTTAGGTCATGTTTATAATGCATGGGAGGATAAATGCGATGTTTTGGGCATTTTTTGTGATTTGTCCAAGGCATTCGACTGCGTTCTTCATGAAATATTAATCAGGAAACTGCATCACTACGGAATCCGGAACGCCTCTCTGGATCTTCTCACTTCTTACTTAAGTGATAGGATTCAAAGAGTTGATGTTAACGGGAAAAGATCACCCGGATCCGTAGTAACAATGGGGGTCCCCCAAGGCTCAATTCTTGGCCCGTTTTTGTTTCTTATTTATATTAATGACTTGCCTTACCTCATAAAGGATAATCATGATATAGTGTTGTTTGCAGATGACACTTCACTTTTATTTAAACTCAAACGTCAGCAGCTGGTTACTGACAATGTAAATAGCGCCCTCGCAAAAGTAGTTAACTGGTTTAATGTTAATAACCTACTTCTTAACGAGAAAAAAACTAAGTGTATTAAGTTCACTATACCTCATGTTAGACAAGTAAAAACTAGTGTTCTCATAAAGGGTGAAGAGTTGATTCCCGAAGATACCACAGTGTTCTTGGGCATAACTTTGGATGCCAAACTTCAATGGGGCCCCCATATAGATAAATTGTCGAAAAAGCTTAGCGCTGCAGCATACGCCGTTAGGAAAATTCGTGATTTAACTTGTTCAGAGACAGCCCGTTTAGTTTACTTTAGTTATTTTCATAGTGTGATGTCGTACGGTATTCTGTTGTGGGGAAATGCCGCCGATATTCAGACAATTTTTGTTTTACAAAAAAGGGCTATTCGTTCAATTTACAAATTAAGTCCCAGACACTCCCTCAGAGATAAATTTAAAGAAATTAATATAATGACTGTGCCTTCTCAGTATATCTATGAAAATCTTTTGTATGCTCATAAAAATATCAATTTGTTTAAAAAATACAGTGACGTCCATAATGTGAATACTAGAAACAAACACAAATTTGTTGTTCCTACAACCAGGCTTAAGAAAATAAGTGGTTCGTTTAGTTGCCAGTGTATACGTTTTTATAATAAACTACCTAGCCACATTCAAGAACTAAGCCTTAATAAATTCAAAAATTGTATAAAGCGGAAACTTTGTCAGAAAGCCTTTTATACTGTCAAAGACTATATTGAGGACAAAAAGGCTTGGGATTGAGCTGCTCCAATAAATTTACACTATTAATGTTGATTTAAATACCTTTTTACATATTCTATACAATGACATGAATATTTACTTTGTAAAGTATTACTTATACTATTTTTAATTATTGTGAATGTGAAGACTACGTGGATCATTGTTTTTTATTTATTTTATCCTTTTCTCAGTTTTAGTTACAGTCTGACAGTTTGAGTAATTTATGCGGCCTACCCAAATGTCTTTTCTTTGGTATTGTTCGTCGAATCGTTAAGCTCCTTAAGTTTTGAGTTGAGCTGCACGATTACTGACAAATGCGTGCACTGACTGGACAGGTCCACTCAATCTGTGTGGTTCTTTCATCAAAAGACCATTTCAGACTGCAATCTACATGGTCTTCACATGATCTGACCAAGATTATGTCTGGACTTTAAAAGAGACTGTGACCTCTGAGTTTGTTTCGGCGTTTCTTCTCAGAGTAGTCAGATAGGAAACGTCGAACTCATCTAGTTTAAAAAAAAATATGTTTGACGTGTAAAAGTGTTTGTACAAACCTACTTACAGAAAATAAATCATTTATCATTTATCAGTTATGGAGTGTTTTAAGAAAAGTTTTATTACGGTAATTATATTTTTTTATTTTATTTCGAATAAGAATACATTGTAGACTATAATAAAAATTATTTTGTTCTTTTACAACCCATAAACAAAAAAAATATATCGATTCAAAGGCGATATTTTGGGTAATTCAAAGAAAGAACAAAAAAAAACATATCTCAATTACCGTCACACTTAGGACATGGAGGTCTTTAGGTGAAACCTAGCAAATGACACCCCCAATGCCCCAAAAAATTGTGTCGGTCCATGCGCCGAACACCCTGTATACAACGTCCCGACATCAACCAGACACAACACCCGTCTGGTCGGAGGATCCTCCCGTTTCTATGGAGGATGAGTGAACTTTACACCCTGTTCCTCATACCTCCATACCGGTGATAAAAAAAAGTAAAAGTGATTTCGATATCCTATTTATAGAATAAATCATTTCATTAGTCCTTTTGAACTGAAAAGTTCTTTAAGCGCGCTGAGCAATTTTTGGTAGAGGAAATCTTATGAGTACGCGTCACGCGTCACGCGAACTGCTAATGTGACGTATTAAGGTGTCATGTTTTTACTTCTGTCGGCGGTCCCCGTGTTTTATTTTTGTGTATGGGAAATCATCAAATGACTTCTCCCGCTCTGGGTGGAGCGGAAGGGCGAGTCAGACTTTTACTGACTAAAACCCACCCGTGTTCCTTCAGTTGCCTATGCCAGGGCCACGGTATCTCTTTCGAACAACCCGCGACCCCATCAGCCCTATCGGACCTCATCACTGCTGATATCTCTTTGAGGCGCGCGTGGAACACAACGTGCCATCGACCCGGGCCTGGGGGTCTACTCCCTAAGTTCGTCCGTCCGTCTGACATAACGATGCATTAAAACAAGTGTAAAAGAAAAAAAAATTCGGACGGGAAAAAACACATTGGGAGCAGGGTCAACTGTCAAATCGTGTTGTCATTCATACTTCGTTCGGGCCTCGAACCGATCATCCATCCGCAGGTGATACGGAGTAGGAAACGACCGTAACGAAGGCTGAAACTACGGGGTTCGTGCTTAGGGGACCAGGGGGTCTCCCCTGGTCCTTACCGAACGGCGAGCTACCCATTGCTCGCCCTCCGCGCGGTCCACATGTCTAACTGATAGTTTCTTTTTTTTGTTTACAGGAAATATTCATCCGTGAATATCTAAAGCACTACCACTCAACCATCCAGGACAAACCGGAGCCTACATTGGATGATGTAAACAAGTTGCTAGATGAGGTCGAAGCGTTCGCTTGCGTCAGCCATCTGTTCTGGACCTTATGGTCCATTGTGAATGCTTCCAAGAGTCAGATTCCCTTTGGATATTGGGTGAGTAAAAGTGTCCCATATTGAAAGTTGTTCATATTCATGGGTAGAACACCCTTTCAAAAGGAGATGTTTCAAAATGGTCCAGGTCAGTGTACACTACCTTGAAAAAAAATAGAAAAATCCGTAGAATTCGGGAAAAATACAGATTAATTTAAATGTATAGTTTTATTGATGTTTATCATTTATTTTTATCAACTTTCAGCATGGTGTCTCGCCGATTTAGTTACTCTGTGTGCTTAAAAACAATGACAGTAAACCATAGATCGACCATTGATCATAGAAAGAAAACTGTCAGCTGTTACAACTGCTGTCACTTTCGACAGAAATAAACATGTCAAACCCGTCATGGCGGTAAGCTGTCATCTTGATTGATAAATGATCAATCAAGATGACAGCTTACCGCCATGACGGGTTTTTATTGTGTGTTGCAATTTCAAGTGTAATTTCTTGTGATTTACCAGCACACAAAGCCATTTTAAAGTAATTGGACGGTTGAGAACTGTCCTAAATGTATTTATCTATTTTTAAGTATAGTGTACGGATGCCAGCAGGTCAAGCCACCCGAAACCGTCAAGTTTTCCGAATCAACCTTGAACCTAATGCTTTAGAGATAAAGATGAAAATCTATTAAAGAAATTTGACAGATTGTAGTAGCTTGATGTGCTGGCGACTGTACATTATACATACATTTTGGAACATCTCCTTTGGCTGGTCATTGAAAACAGACCCTGTATTATTAATTACTAAATAAGATATTTTTGCAGCGAAGTATGCCAATAAAGAAGGTCTCCACACAAAGTCACTGAATTCTTACCCACCTAACGAACGGCCTCATTTTCTTAAATTCGCTGCTTTTCCGACTGTCCTGTGTGTGTGTGTGTTTTATGACTGACTGTGTTTGTGTGTATGCTTTTCTGTCTGTATGTGTGTTTGAGGGCGTGTGTGTGTCTGTTTGTCGACTGTGTGTGTGTTTTGTGACCTTTAATCCTTATGTAGTCACAAACTCAGATTGTGTGGAAAGCTTTGGTTTCTACGAAAATCTGTCATTGTAACCAGTATTTGACATTAAGTCTAACCCCGCCCCCCAAAGATTTAAATCGCTAGATTTGCCCTCACCGTACTTAGTCACAAGAAAAGCCTTCATACTGAGAAGAGTGAGCTCACACATTATTAAACAGCGTTTCCAACTTTTCATGATAATCAAGTGAAGTCACTGCGTCAAAACGAGACAGAAATCTAGTCTATTTTTTGACGCGGTAGGGCGAATCTAACGATTTAAATCTTAGCCGCTGTCATCATTTTCATGACAGCCGTTAAGAGGAAAGGCGGGTGGCCAGACTTTTGAAAATTAGGTATTTAAAGAAGGTATTGCGGTCGCTCTGCGAGCGCTCCGCCCTCGATTCGTGCGATAAGGACAACTGCAGATCCGACTAAATAGCCTATGTAAAAAATCACATTTTGAGGTTTGGCTCTCGCCTAGTTCCTCCTCCAATATTGGACCAATCTAAAAGATATTTCATAAACTGAATAAGAAGGATATATACTATGCCCCTATGTTTTTCTTTTTTCGTTAATAGTTGTCAAATTGGTACACTAGGCGTCTGTTGACAGCGGTCTGAATAGGCAATTTTGAGCATTTTTGGAGGGTTCTAGTTCTTATAAAAATAATATATCATCAAAACGGAAAACATAGGGGCATACAACTGATATTTATATTTCTGTAAAAAATCATTGCTTTATGGTCATTAACCAGAAAGAAAACAGGCGAGAGCGTTTGTATCTTTTTGTATGGAGAAAAGAGCACCCACATTTCCTCTTAAGCGCGGCACACAGCGGCCGTTAAGCGCGGCTACCGATTTTCTAGGAAACCGTAGTGTAGCTGCTACTGATAGAGGATTGAGGCTGGTGTAAATACTGCAAACGTTTTCGCTGAACAATAGGGATGATGCCTGGGTAAAAAAAAAGAAATTTATTCAGTCCGTCAGTCAGATAATAAAAAAATATTAGACACGTATTTTTTGCTTTATCATATTAATAAAAAAATACTTAGCTATCACGCATTAAAGTTGGGGAGTGGGGGCTCGCTACGTCACTTGTACGTATAAAACCTAGCTACGCGTGACGTCATGCCATATTTTAACTCAATGTATCGCCGTAATTTTTTGATTACGTAAAAAAAGAAAAAATACGTGTCCAATATTTTTTAATAATCTCTATGACGGACAAAAAATAAGTTTTTAGTCATCATCCCTATTGGTGTATTGGTCAAAATTACAGTTTTAGTTTTCGCATATTTATTTTTTTTTTTTTTCGTTTCACATACAACTATTATCACAGGCTTACCTAATACAATAGTGTAGTTATAATAGCTTATAAATATTATAAAGAAAGATAATTATTTATTACTAGCGACCTAGTATATTAAATAAAGAACGCGCACGTTCTGTTGCGATTATTATTATACAGGGTGTAAGGGCAGCCCTCCGTAAACTAACAGGTTGTATTCAGCTCCTCATTTTGAATCATATTCCACCGGAAATTTTCTCAGGAAAATTTTAATTTTTTAAATATTTTTTTCAATTAAATTTTCTTTATTTCAATGTAAAATTACATTGTGTGTTCGCAGCACTCCATTTATGTAAAAAAACAGCAAAAAAACAAAACTGAAAACAAAAAAACCAGCAATGGATGTAGAAATACTCTAACGAACGACGCGTGAAATCAGCTGTTCACTTTCTGTCTAGCTACAGAGTTCATCGAACTTACCGCATACCTATTACCTACCCCTCCCAACCAGTAATAGACGCTCAGATTTTTGTACAAAAAAACAAACAAATCAGGTTTATTGGATTCCCATAACGTTCCTGAAAAAATTTCATGTACCGGTCATCTTAGTATGACGTACTGAATTCACCCTATCAGTTTGCGGAGGGCTGTCCCTTACACCCTGTAGAGTTTTTAAAATCGTAGTGTCAGTATCCACACACGCACCACACAAACAATAGCCACTTGTTGTCCTCTGATTGGCCGACTAGCCGTCACGTCATCGCAGCCCAGCCAATCGCAGCGGTCGACTAGTGCTGTCCCGTAGACACCGTAGTGATATGCATTATTTTTTTCCAGGAATACGCTCTCGCCCGTCTCGAAACCTACCTCCGACTGAAGCAAGAAGTGATAAAAAAGGACAAATATGGACTCCCCCAAAAGAGGAAAATCTGTGAGGTTGACATATGAGATAAAGTGGACAACCTCGCGCTACACGACTAAGATGTTAGCAGCGAGCGAAACGGGCCTTTATGGCTATGTCCAGGGTGAGGCGGTAAGCGAAAGCGGGAGCGGGCGCGATTTTACAAACAACATAACTGCTTTTCCCCGATGGGGGGTACTTAGTCCCATGCTATACTCAAGTGACTATGGTTGAATTTTCAAACGATACTCTGAGCTCGTTGTGTTGTGTCCAAACTTACAGAGGGGAAACAGCAAGAAAATCAAGAAAGATTAATATTTATTTGAGAGAGCGTTTTTTTAGCAATACTTACACGCATAAAAAGTAAAGAACTAGTGATTTGCGCCTAATATAAATCATGAGTTTATGACACAGCGCGTTGTTGCCATACAGATCTAGGCAGAAAGCAAGCAAGGAAAATAATGTTAATCATGCAGCGAGCAACGCAGAATCCTTCAAAACTCTGTGTCCACTTCCTCGCGCCCGCTACCGCCATAGACGCCGCTGTACCTGGATAAGCAATACAGGTCCAATTAGAGGTCCCCGTATCATTTCTGAAGAAGAAAAAAAACTCCAATTTTGAGTTTTGATGTCCGCTTGTGAAAGTCAGAACTGGTTTTGTGTTGATACGAGTCTGGGATTGGATGTTTGACTGTCAAAAAAACCGTGTTAAGTGATGGACTATTTTTGGGTTTGAGTCTGGAGTGTTAAGTTTTCGGTTCAAAATGTTAAACTACGGATTTTAGTGTCAAAAATAGTGATGGACAATTTTTTGAGGTCCGTTTTTGGGAGAGAGCTGGTTTTGTGTGGGACTGTTAATTTTCGGAGGTACAAGTATGTTATAGACTGATTCTGGAGTTGTGTTTCTGATAAGATACTTGTAAAGATATTTAGGAGTCCAGCTTGGATGTTTTTAACCTATCATCATCTAGCTAGCTAGCTAGACTAGCTTTTTCACAACTACATATGTTGGGGTCAGCTTCCAGTCTAACCGTATGCAGTTGAGTACCAGTATTTTACATGGAGCAACTGCGTCTGCGACCTCCACAACCCAGTTACTGGGTAACAAAATACCACGCGGTGAAACTGGTTATCGGGCTTCTGACAACTGTCAAAGATCTACGAGGCACGAAGGGGTCTCGGTAGAAATGGATGGTCACCCATCCAAGTGGCAGCGGTGAGTGTAGCTTAACCTAAAGTCCAAACTGGATTTCTACATAACTAAGAGTAGAAGTGTAAATAAATAAAGTCAATCATTGGTTCCTTAGATCCAGTATTGTTTTTTCAAATTAGATTTACAGTCAAAATAAATTGACATTTTTAGATCCATGTCAAGTCCAAACACTTTTTTATAAGTGATCGCTTTCAATGTTTCAATCTTAGATATTAATTCGTTAAACGTTATAATATTGTACAAAAAGTTAAGAACAAGTTGCGCAACTGTTGCCCGCAACATCAAATGTTGCCGGCAAAAGTCGCGCAACTTTTTTATCAAGAGCACGTTACTAGCAAACAGTGCAACATTCTATGTCGCTGCGCCATTTTTTTTTCCCAATAAATCCGAGGTTTTAGTTCAAGACTCAATATTGAGATCTGCATATCCTAGCTATAGATAGACTAGAGTTTCATCAAAAACGGTTACGCCGTTTTGGGATAAACTCGAATATGTAAGTACAAAAATATTGTTTTTTGAGGTCACTCTTCGACGCTTGGTGATATCGACTGATAGTATAAAATTGGGTGAACAATAAGCGATAATATAATTATTGGTAATGGTCTAGTACATGCTTAGGGACTCCGTTTGAGTTCAAAACTATTCGTAAGATCTAGAAAAGTTTAAAAATACATCACGAATGTAGTGCAACTGTGGGGACACAGTTGGCCGACTTAACCTACGATTTATTATGTTAATAACGCAGCTTACTGGCAACTTAAAATGCCAATACGTGTTGCCAGACTAAATTTTTTTTAAGAACTCCAGAATACGGCTTTTTTTTTTTTGCTTAAGTATCGAGCAAGATATTGTATTTATTGTAGATGTATTGGGCAATTTAGACCAGATTTTGCTGTCTAATATTCCCTTTCAAATACATTTAAAAAAATGCCAAATGTTGCCTACTGTGCGCCCAATCTTACTATATGGATATGTTACCTATAAGGATCTCTTGGAAAGACGAGTTCTTAAAAAAATACCAAAAAAAATGCTAAAAAAAATTGGAAGAAATCCATCCCTGTATGATAAAAAAAAATTGTCTGAAAATTATGACGAACATAAAATTTAAAAATTATTAGTAAGTATTTAATATTGTAAAAAGTTAAATATTGAGATTGACAAATCAAGCTAGTTATTATTAAAATTATAAAATTTATATACAGGGTGGGTCTAAAATCGTGGATCAAACGAAAACGGGGCGATAGTTGGGGTTATTTGCATTAAAAAATATCTCTGTGGCAGAGCCCTAACTTGGTCTCCTTACAAGTTATGAGTAAAATGGGTGCCTATTTTAAAACAATAAATGTTGTTTCATTGCTTTTAGTCATCACTACAAAAGTGCTTTTATGACAGTGGGTAGTATGAATTATAAGTATTGGCACTTTTTTCAATATATTTTTATTGCTACTTAATTATCTTTTTTTTTATTATTTTTAACAATTTTTTTTTTTTTCTTACTGCAAATAACCCCAACTATCACCATGTTTCGGTTGATCCACGATTTGGGACCCACCCTGTATAGTTGTCATTATTATTAAATCCCGACTTACTTACCTTCAGTTTTCGCTTACCAAATATGACTTACGACTACGTAATAATGTTCCCACAGCTGGGACACAGGCCTCCTCTCTGTGAGAGAGGTCTGTAATCCACCACGCGGGCCCAGTGCGGGTTGGTAGATGTCACATGTCTTCGCATTTTTGGTTCTAGGACATGCCGGTTTCCTCACGATGTTTTCCTTCACTGTTCTTAGGCTGATATCGTGTCTATAATATCGATACCTGTAAACCGGGCATGTCTGCTGACTTTCGCTAATTCAATGAATTTAGAATTTACTCAATGTTAATACAGTAGAATTTCATACGAAAACGAACCTTATTCGTATCAGCATTTTCTTACGAATGACTGATGAAGCGTTTCATACGATTATGAACTTTATCTCTATAGGAATAAGGTTTCTTTTTGCTAGATTAAAGTCATATTTGGTCCTTCAAGCGATACTAGCATAGCTGTGTAAAAGCTCAAATTGTTAGTTGGCTCAATGATGTACATAATTACTTATAAGTAAGCAGGTAATTATTATGTTTACGAATATATAATTAATCAAACGACATTATAGAAGTTACATTAAAACAAGCTCATTTTTTTTCTTCTACTCTCGTTTCAGAACGATCTATGACATGATAAAACAAAAAAAAAATGATTTTTTTTTGGGATCATCACGTCATGCTTGTTACCATAGTAAAAGTTGTTCATAATGATGAGTACAATGACCCCTTAAGAGGTTGTGCGTTTTTTAAATTACACCTTGTACAGTGATTGCAGAAAAACTTAAGAAAATTTGAATTTCGCTGACTACCCTTGTGAATTCCGCCTTAAATCAGAGTACCAAAGTCGTATACTGTTTTATTTCAAACTATGGAGTCGGGTATCGAGAGAAACCTTATAAAAATAAAAAATAAAAGTTGTTATGTAACTTCTATACAACGTCAACACCTATGTTTATTTCCAAGGTAATAAATGTAAAATTTCTAGTTCATAAGCGATGTGATTCTAGAATTATAAGTCTGTGTGCTGCGAGGCATCGGAACGAATGAATTTCTCTTAGAAAAATAACATTCCTATTCAAATAATACAATGTGTATTTATTATATTATTTAAAAAAAAAAAACGCTTTGTCACTTTTGGCCTGAAATTTCAGAAGTCACGTCAATTTGCCGTTTTTCTTAACAGATAATATAAGATTTATATTAGCTGTTTAGAAAAACGGAAATACACATGGACCTAAAAAAAAAGGCGGACGCCGTCTCCTTTAACAATAACTGAAGCACCCATAGTAAGTCAGTGCGCTAATGTCTACAAGCCAGCACGCACACATTCACACCATAGTAAGTCTACCGGCCGCCATTACGTTACACGAGCGACGGCGTCTTTGCAGGTACTCAAATCACGCACACATAGATCGGTAGGGTGCTTCACTTTCGATATGCGTGGTGCGGAGTCCATCTTTTTTTATGAGTCTATGGAAATACATAGTAATGCAATGCTATGGTTTACTAGAAGAGGTTTTGGACATATTTTATTGGTCGTTATGAAAATCTGTAATTTTATTTTTGATAGTGCAATCCACGAAGACGCCCCACTATTCCTCCTAACCGTTTATAGTATATGTGTGCAACGGTTAGCAGGAGTAGTGGGGCGCGTCTTCGTGGATTGCACTATGCGAGCCAAATGAGAATAGTACTGTCAAGACGCCATGTTGTTCCGCAATACTCGCGAACTTCATTACCAAAGCGTACTAATTTGACAGCTATCGTGTGAAGTTAGCAGCAAGCGCGATCCTATTCTTAGTTGGATCGCATAGTATTTGACAGCCAGTAAAAACAACCTTTTTTTTTATTGTAAACTCACAGACGTGGTGGGTATTAGACGAACAAAAGTTTTCAACTTATACTTCAAGTACTTAACAATACAATAGTGTTTAACGAACGCTTGTATCGTTACCAACCAAAAAAATATCAGATATTTTTGTTTTTTTTTATTTTATCATGTTTAGATATTGTTACGAATCACGCTTGCTGAGTTTCGCTAGCTTATTTATTTTGACCCTGTATTTGTCTAAAGTAACCGTCATGAGAAGCTATAAATTTTGTAAACAAGTGTTCAGGAGTTCACAAAATTTGGACCAACAAAACGCATTCGAAACTCGAATGACGCGTTTATTTCAAAATGGCGTCCCGATAGTTTACAATCCCTGCGACGGACGCGTTCCGGTACCAAGAAACACAAACGATAGCGCTTTGCGTCGTTAAAATATAATCCGACTAAATTAAATAGGTTGTTACTTTCATATAACCCGTCTATATTTCATGTCGATTGAATATGGTCAATTTATTATTATCTCGCAGTATAAAATGTTTACTTAGTAAAAGATGTTTGCTTACATAATTTATAGCTTCTCGTGACGGGTACTTTATGTGACAAATAGTTGTAACCTTAATGAAGTTTAAGATTTTGTCAAAAGCATTTACGAAATCGGCTGCAGCCTAATCGTGACGTCTGAAAAAATTACATTAAGTAATTGAAATTATTTCGTTTTTGACAGCTGACACGTTCTTCCGTCATTCTACTCCTAAGCCGCCATTTTGAAAATGGTTTGTTATGTCGTGTCTATTAGACTGTTAGACATAATCTTTGGCCATGGAAATAATGTAATATAGTGAAATGAATTTGTAAATTTGTAATTTGCTATGCTCTTTGTAATTCCATAATTTCTTATAAACCTGCCCTCTTAATTAATTCACATAAAAACAGGGACTTAATATTTAACTGTCAAGTTTCTATAAATAAACGTTAAAATGTCTATGGCATACTGATTTGACAACAAAAAAATCGGCCAACTATCGCGCAACCATTGGGCAACAGTTGCGCCACAAACAAAGGCACATCAATCATATCCTACTATTGTATTTGCTAATTAGTATTAAATTCCTGTGCCTTTGATTATAATGTACCTTAATACTAAAAAATGTAAGCAGTGGCATATAATGACTGAGTAGCTATTCGGAAAATATTTTGTCAAAATTGTACTTAGGTACTTTAAAAACACTTGATACTTAACTTTGTTATCTTACCAGGGTTGTATCTCGTGTCGGGATGAGTTGTATCTCATGTCCGCACGATTTAGGCGGCAATGAGGAACTTACGCACGCATATTCGCGGATTTTGTGGAGAAAATTACGTTCGCTGTTTTGGATGACTCGAATAACAATGTGATCAGATAACTTTCGGACAATGTTTAAATGTAGGATCACGTATTTGAACGTGTAGAGTGAAATAATACAAAAATCAGATTTTCGTCAAAAATAACATATTTTTGCGTTAAGTATTGGATGCCGAGCGACATACGGTAATAAGGTTCAAAAGTGGTTCGCCGCAATGTTCGCGATGGTACATTTAAGAATCGCCACTCGTGGAGACTATTTGAAAGCACCTGACAATTCCTTATATCGACTTAAAATGACGTAACAAACTTACTAACGCAGACATTTCATTTAAAAATACTAAAAATGTAATGCAAAAAAAAATGGTAAAAAAAAATTAGAAAAAATAAATGGATTAACCGAAAAATACTGTACAAAATGCTTGGCGACTTTGTAAACAAATCAAAATATTGTATTACTGTATCTTTGACTGAATGTATTTATTTTCCTTCAGAATGACATTCCCTTAAAAAAAAAACATTTAAACTGCCACCATATTCTTTTGGCGCGTGGCCAAAATCGGTAATAACGCTGTCATCATTTTTTCAATACAACTTGTGTTCATTTGTCAAATTGTTTATCAACAGCGCCCCCCTTTTCAACGTCATTCAAACGCCAAAAGATCCTTGTAGCGTGCGTTTCATCAAATAGTTCCTCTGCCGTAATGTTGGCCCCACTGTTAAACTTTAACAATGGACCTATTAGGTCCATGCTCTAACAACGGTAGCGTATCCTGTTCGTCCTACAATACTGGAGCCAACATTACGGCAGAGGAACTATTTGATGAAACGCACTCTAGCAGTGAACAGTACCCGACAATAAATGTTCGGCTTTGTCGGGTACTGTTAAATTCGATTCTATAATAACTTTGTTATACATAGTTTGACCGATATCTCTGTACAGCGCCTTAGGTATGTCGCGGCGAGACGGAGCACAGTGCAGGCCGTTCATTCGTCAACGGTCGGTCACGGTGCAACAGTATCGGTTAAACTATATTCTATTTTTTCAATGACAGCTAAAAAAATCTGTACTTACAATAAAATGTCTGTAATGAAATACTGTAAATAGTTTTGTGATAAAAAGAAATAATGATTTTATGTAATTTTTAGTTTACTTATATATTTATTAGGGTTGTTTTTTTTTTGTAATAAATAATGAATGAATAAAATAAAACATTGTTTCGAATAAAAGCTTTTTTATTATCCCTTGGGAAGACTGGTTGCCAGACTTCTGGGCTTCTCACTACATGTAACGACTGTCAAAGAACTACGATATAATGACGAACCAACCGCGCCAAACTTACCTTACTATGGTTGGACTTTTAATTAGATGCAGTAAACTGACACTTCTAATGTCATTTTTACTGTCAGTCGCTATCAAATGGGAACATTTTTTAACGAAATGACAGATAAGAAGTGTCATTTTACTGCATCTAATTAAAAGCCCGAGTATAAGAAGGACTGTGCGGCAAAGGTAGGGCTTTACACGGGTTGGTATCAGAATGACTGGATCGCAAATTGACCACGTCGCTCTTAGTCCAAATCTCAGAATACCTAACTCGCAAAAAGACCGAACAGTTGTGTAGGCACCTACACAACTCGGTACAGTTCGGGGTTTCGGTACAGTTTGTACACCGCGTAAAGTCCGGCAATTCCCAGTAAGGTGCAAATTATGAACATCACAATACTAATATTTGATAAGTGGTACTCCTGCATTGACGCCGAATTGGTACCACCCGATGCACTTTGTGATATAATAACGTCCTCTTTTTCTATATTTGACCGGCACATTGTAGCATTGGAAATCCACTTTTAATAAAAAAAAAAAAATGATAGTTCATTATTGTCTTTCAATCATAGACTACTATTATATATACTGCTTTCAATGGGGTTGGCTCTCAGACTAATTAGTCTGAGGGTTGGCTACTGTCAAAGTGGCGCTAGCATAGCTTTAACCAAAATTATATTCATTTGTATGAATTTTTTTATTTGATTTGATTTTACAAAATGCCTAAGAAATGTGAAGTGCTTTAATGCAAAGAAATAGGTGCACACCAATTTCCGATAGCTGTAGAATTTAAAAAAAGTGGTTAAAAAAAGTATTAATTAATTATGTCACGCGACCGAACTCGGCACACGTCTCGGATGGCAGGGTAGCCATGTGAGGTCGTGAGTCCGGGAGATGAGTAAAACGAGTCTCTTCATTGGATTATCGTTTATTACTGACACTAATCAAAGAGTACAATAGGTTTTAGGTTATACATGAGCACACATATGTGTCTTACACACTACAATACCTACATTAATCTCTTTGGTTCTTAAGGTGACTTTTTTTCTAACTTTCCCTAGACTATAATGTGCTTCCCCAAAATTCACTCTTTACACCAAACTTGAACCAAATCGGTCCATTTTGATGGTTGAACAGACAAACCTACAAACAGACAAAAATGTTAAAATCACCTATTTTGGGTAATATAATACTGGTATTCAGCTGCATCCGACCCCAACATAGCTGGGAAAAGGCTAGGCAGATGACGATGATGAATGATGATGTATCCAGTCATTCTGATATCAACCCTGTATAGGTGCCTACACAACTGTTCGGACTTTTTGCGATGTAGTCATTTTGCGAGTTAGGTATTTTGAGATTTAGACATTTTGAGATGTGGACTAAGAGCGACGTGGTCAATTTGCGATCCAGTCATTCTGATACCAACCCTTCCCGTTGACTTAGAATCATGAAATTTGGCAAGAAGCAAGGTCCCCTCGCACAAGTAAAGGAAAAGGTCCGAAAATTGTGAATTTGTAATTTTTTGACGTAAAAAGTATTTTTTGGGATCCAAATTTTAATTTTGTTTTTGGGATAAATTCTTTTCACCTACGGAACCCGTCATTGTGCGTGGTCCGACACGCACTTGGCCGGTTTTTTTAGAACTTTATAGGACAATAGACTTACGTATTTAATATTAATTTATTTTGATATCTCCACGCGTCCATGAGAAAAAGGGCCTTGACAGACTGACAGACTTGAACATTTTTATTATGTGATACAAATACAAATTAACAATTTTCAGACTTTTTCCTATATTTGTGTTGTACGATCTTACTTCTTACAAAATTTCATGATTCTACAACAACAGGAAGTACCTTATAGGTTTTGATTTACTTGCGAGTATCAAAATATGTCGAATAAATGGCCGTATGTTTTTATTGAATTGACTTAGAAGCTTGAGTTTTTTAGGACTTTAAGAGACCACAGACCTACGTATTTGATATTAATTTCAACTTGATACCTCCACGCATTCCTGAGAAAAACGGTCTTGACAGACTGACAGACAGACAGACTGACAGACAGACAGACAGGCGGACAAACAAGTGATCCTATAAGGGTTCCGTTTTTTTCCTTTTGAGGTACGGAACCCTAAAAATACCGAAATCACTATAGGTGTGCCCATAAAATTTGAGGGTTTCCCTCAATTTCCATAAGATCCCATCATCAGATCCTGACTTGATGATCATGGGACCATCTGGAAAGTATATCCTTTCAAATAAAAAAAAAATAGTCCAAATCGGTCCAGGCATTTTCGAGTAATCGGGGAAAATACAATTAAAAAAAAATTTTTTTTGCTAAGGGCGAAGTTTATGTTGCGCTTAGTCTTGTAAATACGCTGGATGGCATTGTATTATGTGACTTGGAACCTACCAAATTGCTAAATAGACCACATGACGAAAAGGCATTGCGTGAAATGCAACGGTTGAGGCTTTTATAAATCATCATCAGCCTATTGCAGTTCACTGCTGGACGTAGACCTACACAAGTTTGCGCCAACGTTCACGGTCTTCCGATTCTCTCATCCAGCCACTACCGGCAACCTTTGTTAGGATAATTACAGAAGAAGAACTCGCAAAATTATTTCACTTTAAGAAGTATTTATTAGTTTTTAGACTAGATGCTGATAATCCTGGCTGCAGCATCAGGCCAGACTTACGTCAACATTGCACTGAACTTAAATTTTAGTCCTGTTTAAAATGAGCCCAAACACGACTAGCGGTGCTGTAATTTCAAGGTTTGTACTTTTTCTGATGCTCCTGGCTTCAGCATTAGGTCTATATGTACTTCGGTGTTCCTCATTAACAGTACGTTTATCCACACATCGAGCCCTTTTGAATGAGCCTAAACACGATATATGTGCTGTTAGTTGTCGAGGAGTTAGGTACTCTGCAGACTATCCTGACTGCAGCATCAGGTCATGACTTGATGATCATGAGACCAAATGTGGCAAATGCCCTATCAAACATCAAAACAATTTACTAAAACAGTCCTTGCCTGTTCGAGTAACTTCTTACTATTAAGGAGTTGTACCTTCCATCATCAGCCCAGCTACCTGAGATGGTGACAACCATACGCAAATACACAAGATACTTCATAAAATATGCGAAAAACAATAAGTGAGCCTATAAAATTTGAGGGTTGCCCTCAATTTCTCTAAGATTCCACCATCAGATCCTAACGTGGTGACAGTGGAACCACCTCTGAACTATCTTCTTTCGAACAAAAAAGAATTTTGAAAATCCGTCGACAATTGGCGGAGTATTCGATGAACATACAAAAAAAAAACATGCAATCATCCGAACCGAACATAGTACCTCCTCCTTTTTGTGAAGTCGTTAAAAACATGGATACCACAGAAAATTAGAAGTTATTAATTCAAATTCAAATTTATTTATTAATAATCAGGCAAACAAGAACAGATTGGACGGTGACCCCCAAACTAGACATATTTATGCCTGTATCTTGGGGGAATTATGGTTAATAAATGTTTTATATTTATATCAGAGAATTTATTCCGGGAGGTTTTTTAAATATTTTTAAATATGTATGACACATTAATATTTAATTTATAATAATATAGAAACCTTATGTTTTATCAAGTCGTAAAAACATATATATTTAACTTATTTATACAATACACCTATAAAAACCTTATGTTTTGTCAAGTTGTTGTTGTTTTGTCAAGTCATTTAATACATATAATAAGTCTTTCTTTGTATTATAACTACACTATCGTATTAGGTAAGCCTGTGATGATAGTTGTATGTGTGTTTTAAATAAATAAATAAAATTTTTAATAATTATTTTTGCGTTTTTTTCAAATATATTTGTACAATTATTGATGACTTTAGTCATTAGCAGAATTTGGGCATTTTTTTACAAAAAAAATAGCAGAATTTAGGCAAGCAGCTAGCATAGTATTCAATATTTAAATCTGGTCACACACAGACACTACTCAACTGAATGAGTGAATGAATGATTGTTTATTGTATTGTTTGCTTGCTTGTTTGTGATTTGTGTCGTTTACAGCGTTTACTTTTCTCTTTCTTTCTTTTCTTTTCTTCGTGAGCCGCTGTTGTGGTGAGCCGCATGTTGTGCATCATCGTATTGGTCTTGTGCATCGTTTGTTTGTGGAAATTATTGAAAAAGTGTTGTTTTTATTAGTTACTTCCTTCAAGAATTAAACGTGTAAGTACTGAATTCAATCTAAATAATTAACAATAACACACATCATCCTTTCTTTAAGGAACGTTGGAACGTGTTAATTTAGGTAAGCAAGTACATACTTACACACTAATTCGGAGATCAGCGTGGTTTTTTTTGTAGTTTACTAAGTACCTACAATGTTACAGTGATTTTCCAAACGGCCTTTTTTTTTTTGAGGGTGGGAAATCATCAAATAACTTCTCCCGCTCTGGGTGGAGCGGAAGGGCGTGTCAGACTTTTACTGACTAAAACCCACCCGTGTTCCTTCAGTTGCCTATGCCAGGGCCGCGGTATCTTCTTCAAACTACCCGCGACCCCATTCCAAACGGCCTACCATTAATATAAGTAAAGTACTTACTTACTGTACAATCTATGAAACGGCCCATTTGTGCATCATCGTCTTGGTCTTGTGCATCGTTTGTTTGTGGAAATTGAAAAAGTATTGTTTTTACTAATTATTACTTCCTTCATGAATATTAAACGTGTAAGTACTGATTTCAATCTTATTTAACAATAACACACATGATCCTTTCTTTGTATGGAACGTGTTATTTTATGTAAGTAAGTTGTACTTACACAGAAATTCGGAGATCAGCGTGGTTTTTATTGTTTGTAGTTGGTAAGTAGGTACAGTGATTTTCCAAACGGGCCATTTGTGCATAGTCTACCTATTAATCTACACTATAGGTGAATTTTTAAATTATAAGCTAAGTACAAAATAATTAAGCAATATTTAAATTCATCAATTTATGATCTCACTATCCTCATTGTAGTTTTATCATTTTTTAAATATTTTCTTGTTCACATGATCTCAGTACCTAGTAATAAGTGTTTTTGTTTATATTTTTATTTTTAAGGTGTTTTTTTGCATGCTGAAATAAGTAAGCAAAGTATGTGGAACTATTTTATATTTATGACCTTTTATGTACAGTCGGCTGCATCAATTGGGTACCCCTCAAAAGACATGTGGGTTCAAATCCGCGATAGTCCGAAGTTGGTTTTTGTATTTTGCAAAAACATTTTATTATAATTAATGTATTGTTTTTGTGAATAAATAAGTTTATGTTAGTATTTATTTTTACTTAAGTCTGTTTTTATTATTGTCTTTTTCAATAAAACGTTAATACTTCTAATATTGTGTATAACAACAAGCAATAATAGGGTTGACATTTACGAAGAGTTATTCAACGTCTAAATAGATCAGAGGTTTCAAGACCGCTTGCCGTGCATAATGTTGGAGGTTCAAATCTTAAGCACGAATGGTTTTTTGTCATGCATTATATATTTTTTTAAATATAAAGTAAGTATTTTTTCTTTGTATTTTTTAATGGTTTTTTTTATTTATTTTTATTTTATTTTAGTAATATTTCTAAACAATTTAAAAATCAAGAAAAATAAAATACTTTTATAATCATATAATAATATTTTTTATTGATATTATGTAACAAAACTACAAAGATTTATATTTTACAATAATTTGATTTGATAATTTACTTAACTGAGACGAATGGGTTCCTAGACAAATGCGAAAGGTGAAGCAAAACTAGACTCATTATAGATTAGTAAAATGTATGCATAACTACCCTCTAATAACAAACTATTCATTCACTGCGATTTCATAAACAGGGACAGAGTTATAACGCCAAGTAGATTGATAATTCATTGAGATTATTAACTGCCTAACTGGCTTAGTTTGGTAAGAGCTCGCGGTAATCATTGTATAACCAATGATTCGATGGTTCGAATCTCGTCCGGGCTAAGAAGCACTTTTTGTGTTATTCTTAAGAGGAAAGGCGGGTGGCCAGTTAGGTATTTTAAGAAGGTATTGCTGTCGCTCTGCGAGCGCTCCGCCCTCGAATTCGTGCGATAAGGACAACTGCAGATCCAACTAAATAGCCTATGTAAAAAGTCACATTTCGAGGTTTGGCTCTCGCCTATTTCCTCCTACAACATTGGACCAATTTAAAAGATATTTCATAAACTGAATAAGAAGAATATTTACTATGCTCCTATGTTTTTCTTTTTCGTTAATAGTTGTCAAATTGGTACACTAGGCGTCTGTTGACAGCGGTCTGAATAGGCAATTTTCAGCATTTTTGGAGGGTTCTAGTTCCTATAAAAATAATATATCATCAAAAAGGAAAACATAGGGGCATACAATTAACTGATATTTATATTTCTGTAAAAAATCATTGCTTTATGGTCATTAACCAGAAAGAAAACAGGCGAGAGCGTTTGTATCTTTTTGTATGGAGAAAAGAGCACCCACGTTTCCTCTTAAGGATGTATTGATTGAATTGCAAAGTTGTAGCAAAGTTAATTTTAATACAACTGGGGTACCCAGTTGATGCAGCCCACTGTACATAAAAAGTATGTACTACATGATTAAAGTACTCACTATTACCTTCAAAAAAAGTCCGCGGGCAATATTTATGTAACTATCATAGATAAGTCACAATAGTAGCTTTTGTGTTCTAAAATTTAATTAGATCGCAGTTAAAAACAAAAGTTGGTTACAGTCGTATCGCAGTATTAATTCTTATTCAAATAAATAGTATTATCATAAAGGGTATTTATGTAGCAGTAAAATACTTTTTAATTCTTTCGAATCGGACAACTTGAGACCACAAATGAAGAATAACGTCGGTTTTTTAACCAACTTCAAAAAGGAGGAGGTTCTCAATTCGTCGGAACCTTTTTTTTTTTTTTTTTTATATATGAACCGATTTGGATTTTTCTTTTTTTGGTCGAAAGGGTATACTTCCCAAGTGGTCCCATGATCATCAAGTCAGGGATCCTATGGAAATCGAGGGAAACCCTCAAATTTTATGGGCACTTATATTGATTTCGGTATTTTTTATAGTAACTCGTGCATTTGCTATTGGAAAGTACCATTTGGTGAACTGGAACTGATGATGAAGACTACAGATGGCCATCGGAAATACTCAATTTTATCTAAGTATATCACAGGTTGCGATTCGATTACTTTAATATGGTTTATGCTCGTCAAAATGCATAATGGTGATGGTGACTTCACCATGAGCTCCAGTTCTCCTGGTTCTTACTAGGAGCACTCCTCAACAATTAACATCCCTGCATCGGGAAAAGCAATATTTTGTAAAACGTGATGAGCAGTTGACATTGGGTTATTCTAACTTAGTTATATTACAAACTGACCCACTAAAAAGTGAAAAATAAAAACTTTTTTACATAAAAACAAAACCGACTTCTAAAAAAACACTACAAAGTGAAAAATAACTTTAATTTCGGAAGTCGGGGTCAAAAACCTAAAATACAGATCCAAAAGACACCGACTTCCGAAATTAAAGTTATTTTTCACTTTGTAGTATTTTTTTAGAAGTCGGTTTTGTTTTTTTGTAAAAAAGTTTTTCGGAAATCTGCCCATATGGCGTGAAAAGAGGAAGTAAATTTTTCAGGGGAGGATATTACTGCGGGGCTTGGTTTACTTGAAAGAGGGGGAGAGGGAGGGAAAGGGGAGGGGGTAGGGGCAGCGGATGGTGAGGAGAGGAAGAGGTGGGGAGGGGAGGGGAGGTGGGGTTAGTGGGAGAGGGAGGGGACGGGGTGGTAAGGGAGAGAGGGGGAAGGGGGTGTGAGAGTGGGTGAGAGACGCAGGAAGAGGTTAGCGGGAAGGAGATACGGTGAACGAACGTGCTAATCTCTGGAACTACGAGTCGGACATTCAAAATTATTTTTGCATTTTACAGCCCAAATCTTAGGAAGGCTCTAGGCATATTTAATATCTCTGTAGGACCTTTACGTGCCGAGCTAAAAGGAAAAAAGGCAGAAATAACGATAAGCGAAAACGAAATAATAGGGCGGGCAGGCAATGCGATGCAACGGGGTGGGTCGGGGGAAGAAGAAATTTCACGCGGACGAAGTCGCGGGCAGCAGCTAGTGTACCATATTTTATGCAAAATAAAGATATTCTATTCTATTCTATTACCCACTACCATTGATATGAAATGAGGGATCCAAAATATCTCGAAAACTACAAAAAATCGTAGAACATAATATGTGGGGTTTTTTTTTTTTTTTTTTTTTTTTTTTATTTATGCATAAGTACTTACAGGTTTATTACAGATTCACGTTTGTATTGTACCATTAAACCAGAGATGGTTTGTATTGGTACTCACATTCGTTATAACAACATCAAAACAAATACACACTTTAAGAAAGCAAATACAAGTAATTAAAATAATAATGTAGGTAGGGTAATATTTTTCACGCGCCGTAAACATCTATCAGTAACTAAGTGAGTCACATGTAGGTAATGTTTCAAATGCTGCTCACTATTCATATACAGGTTGCCCCGATTTTACTTGTTTTTGTTATTAGTGCTTATTAAATTATTTTATTAAACTAAGTTATATAAGTAGTTGTAATAGTATTTTTTGTATTTTTGCTTATAGTTTTTCGAGTTTATTTCGTCTTTAATAGATTTTGGTATTTGATTGATTATTGTGGGAATTAAAAAATTTACTGTTCGCCTGCCATAATAGTTTCTAGCCTGAGGTACAGTTCGTTTATTTTTGGTGATACTTCTAGTGATTATTTTATGAGTTATGGGTATTTGAATGCTCTTGTTATTAAATTGCTCAATCAAGAGGGCCATGTTGAGCCTAGTCTGTACTGGCTAAATTTTACAATATTTAAATAGTTCGATGACGTTATCTTTATATTGGCGTTTTATTTTTCTGGGAACAATGAGTTTTAAAATTCTAACTTGCAGTTTGGAAATTCTTTCAATAAATGTTTTAAATGTTCGCCCATAACTCGTGATTCCGTATGCTATAATTGATTCCGCTAATGCAATGTACATGTTGAGAAGGATTTTGAACGGAACTTTAGGTTTCAAAAAATAGAATTTAGCCAGTATGGCCCGCAACTTGTCACAGACCGAGTCCACGTGAAAAGTCCAACTAAAACGATTGTCTACGACTAATCCAAGGTAGCTGTGGTGCGTTACTTGATCAATTGCCTCACATCGACATGTACCTGACAGAGTGGAGTGAAGACAACGGTGACTGTGTGCGATTATCTTAAAAGAAGTAATGTGCTTTAGATGGCTAGAGTGGACATGAATGATTTTGGTCTTACTTGCGTTAAGAACCAGTCCAGCATCGTGTGCCCATTTGGAAACTCGAGTAAAATCGTCCTGTAGCCATTGAGCTGCTACTTTTACGTCTCTGTGGGTAGCAACAAGGCATGTGTCATCTGCATATTGATAAACGGCAGTGATTGACCACATGTTCCATGTCGTTGACATATGTCAGATAGTGTAAGGGTCCAAGTACTGAACCTTGGGCTGTTCCTTCAGTGACTTCGATGGCGTTAGGTACTGGTTTAACCCCCGTTTCCACGAGCGTAGGTAATAAAATCGCGGCGGGATTTTATTGCGCACTGGATTTTCAACTCTGCTTAGCGCCGGGAGTTGAAAATCCAACAGTGTGTTTTTCGTCGCGCTGGGATGCACTCTGTTTTTGTTAGGTTGGATTCTCAACGCTCCGCTCGGCTCAACAACGAGAGTTGAAAATCCAGTGCGCGATAAAATCCCGCCGTGATTTCATTACGCTCCGCGCTCGTGGAAGACGGGGGTTTAAATCGATAGGTATGGTACTCTGCTATCAGCTCGCACTGGCTTGACACCTTCATAAGAAACATCCTATAATTATTATAAAAGGTATAAGATATGCTAGATTACTAGGTACTTATTAAAAATTTGTCTCGACAATCGGACGGTTGTTTTTAACTATTATGCGAGCCAACATAGAATAGGATCGCCCTTGCTGCCAACTTCACACGATAGCTGTCAAATTAGTACTGCCGATAGCTGTCAAATACACGATCCTGTCAAATTATAAATGAAGTTCGCGAGTATTGCGGAACAAACCCCGCTTTCCGAATTAGAAAATAATCGCTCACAGCGCTCACATCAATATTTTGCGTTCCGATTTAGACACAGATTAAGTTGGATTTAGATATCACGATTATGACAGCTGAGAGTTGTCAACAATTCGGAACGCTCGTGAACGCGGTTACAGTTAGAGATGGGTCATTGACGGTTTTTGAGTTAATGTAATTTAACTGTTAAACATTAATGGTCAACGGGTTAAAAAAACTGTTAATAAATAACAGGTTAAATTTCAATGATTCAATCGTTAGCGATAATCGTCAATTTATTGTGTCAACGTTTACGATACGAACGAATACGCATAAAATAACAACTTTGTTGCAGTTTAGGTTGAGATTTGATAAGAAATAAGTTTTTTAATTTTTTTATTGAACTGGACTGTAATGGAATGACCTGTCCTTCGTACTTATTCCAGGCTTAGGACTGGCTGGGTAAAAATAGTATCCAGGCGTACTTAAAAGATCATCTGATTGTATATACATAATTAATATTGAAATAATGCGTTGAGTGCGTTGACGTAAACTGACAGCTAATATTTTCAACCTGTTTTTTCATTAATGATTAACAGTTAACCCGTTGACCAATGAAAAGTCGTTAAAAAAAACAGTTTATTGATTCAACGCCCACCTCTAGTTACAGTGCTCGCTCAAGACGTCAAAACATATCACATAACCCCAAAATCAGAAAATTATTACCCAAATACCCAAAGACTACAGCACAGAGTACTTTGAATATATGGACTACAGTATATTATATGCTATTAAGAAATGAATATGAGTACATATTTAATACAGCAAGAAAGCTACTTGGCATGTAAATCACAATGTATATGTGCCAAAAATGAATTGCACA
The DNA here is from genome assembly GCA_905163495.3 of Cosmia trapezina. Taxonomy (NCBI): domain Eukaryota; kingdom Metazoa; phylum Arthropoda; class Insecta; order Lepidoptera; family Noctuidae; genus Cosmia; species Cosmia trapezina. Next base: position 12,962,514 of record LR991049.1, read on the forward strand.
ATTGCCTATCACACACCACACACCTACATTATGTACCTAACTATAATTTAAGTTTTAAATAAATACAAAACTTATTGTTAAGTTATGATGTTGAAAGTAAAACTACAAAATAGATTACTTATTAAACAATAATTAAATCCCGATTTATTGAGTGTTAACAAGTTTAATATTGTACTGTCCTTATTACTAAACTATTGGACAATATTTGTTACTTGCGCGGGATTCTCTCCCATCAATGCTGTCGTTAAAATGATATGAGAAGGGAACTTTTATTGGGGTAAATAATTTACAACAGTAATAGTAATAGAACATTTTTATTAAAAATCAGTTAGAATCACATATTCAAATCTACTACTTCAACAGGTACTTCTTCTACTGATCAAATCTTAAAATCTTAATTTAAATAAATATTAACAATCAATTTGAATCACAGTTTACTCAGACTGAACATTAGGTGCCGCGGCTCCAGATCACATTCTTCTCCTAATTAATAAACGCTAATATAAGAAAACTATCAAACAGTACACTAATAAGTCTGTACTTGTATATTAACTCAATCACAGACATACAGTACAATTAAACACTAATATAATTCACAGATTTTTCACAGAACAGGCAACATATTTTTTATTCAAATCTACTACTTGAATTTTAGAATTTGATCAGTACCCGTTGTACTGATCAAATTTTAAAATATAATTAAGTAAATAAATATTAACTATTGCCACATAGATAATCATTTAGAGGCATGAGGAACAGGGTGTAAACATCATTCATCGTCTATTGAAAAGGGAGGATCCTCCAACCAGGTGGGTGTCGTGTCTGGTGGGCAACTGCCCGACGGTTGATGTTGGGATATTGTATATATGCTACTCGCACGGTGCAGGTTGTGTGACATCATGTCATTGTGATGCGTAGTTCGTATGTGGTGATGTAGATGCTGCCACAATCATACCCTGGAATAAAACGGGATATTTTTAATATACCTACTATAGAAAATGCTTTTTTTTTTGTACATTAAGTATTGTAGTAAGAGTGACCACATAAATTATTGTTGTCAACATGATATGTTATGCAAAAACAACAGGCTCATTCATCTATTAAGTATCTGCGCATAACCAGATATAAAATAATTACCGTCTTGTTCTGTTGGCTCATTCAGCAGTGACTTTGTTTCTCGGCTGTCCATGCTTGCATCAAAGTCATGCACCAATTGCTGTACATATTCAGTATCTGTAAACATTAAGTACCACTTTAGTAAACATCTATGCTATAACAGGGACAATACAGTGCTTGTATGCACTGTAAAGACTGTAAGGTAGCTTTTGCAAACATACAGCTAAGCAGTTGTGATGAATAAAACATTTACATCAAAATCGTTTAAGCAGTCGGTAGAACTGCAAGGGGGACTAAAATTCAGAACTTACGTCTCTGAGCCCTCTCGTATTGCTCCGATGTGTGCATGACAGAAAATTGTCACCCGTTAGGCTCGTCGGCTTTATTCACTTGAAAACTCATGGTTCGATTATTTCTTTGTATAAACACCACTTTATTCTTCTTCTTTGTTTAGGTGGCGACTGTAGCCAGAATCGTAATCACAGAACACTTCTTAATACCTGAGCACAATTTATGAGTTAAGATGCGACTCGATCATAACAAAACAGCAGAACTGTCATTTTGACAGCGCTCACGGTGATATTTATTTAGGGCATGGTCGGCGTTATCGCAAGATGGCGCATGTCATGACGTCATCTATGACGATTCACGGGACATCGTTATCGCGCTCACGCTATTTCGCGGTACGTGTTTTAGCGCGCTCAAATCGATTACAGCGTAACTCGGAATGCAGCCAAAATTGCGTCTTGATTGACAGTTGACAGTACTCTTCTGATTTGGGTCATAGTATTATTATTTATTATTATTTTCTTTTAGCTTGGCTTCATTGACTGACGGTCTGACGGCTTGAAAAAAGTGCAAAAGGTGAAGATGGCCGACAAAACACGACGTCCTCGTCGTCCGTTATCGGAACCGAAATCCCAGCGACTTGATAGTGAGCAAGAGCAAGTAGCTAGGTTTCTGCTGCCGGATGCTCCGAAAAGGAAGCAGAAAAGGTAAGCGTGTTTTTTTTTTAAATTATCTTGTTTTGTAGGGTTGAGATGATTTAAACCACCTGATTTTATTCAGTGATTTTAATCGCGATTTAAAATGAATAGTTGATTTTCAACAAAATCAACCAAAAAGTGTCAAGGGTCTTCGCGCACACATACATGCAATGCTATGCTATGTAAAAACGTCTGCTTGTAAGCGGTGTGTAAAAGTTGTATTATGGATTTAATGGGTTTACTTAGTGCGAGGAGCTCGCGGCTAAGTAATAACAGCCGCACGGGTCGATCAGCTGCATCCGGTTAGACTGGAAGCCGACCCCAACTTTTTGGAAAAGGAAAAGCAGATTTGACTTAGCGACAATGAAAAAAACATTTAGAAAAATGTTTGGCAGAAAAGGATCGTAATTAGAACACCGACTTAGACAACATTTGTTTTTATTTTATAATAAAAATAAACAGAGGTTTTTTTTTTAAATAATAACTGACTTCCAAATAAAAAAGAATGGAATAAGTATGTAAATAAATCTAAACAATCTGATTAAATAAATAAATCCGATTAATTTGATTTGTTAAAATTAATCATGCTTTTCATCAACCCTGTTGTTTTGTCTTACTTTCAAATATTTTACAGAAAAGCATCTCCATCCCGGGTACCGTGTCCCGTTATTGCTGGGACACCACCAACTCCACCTGCACGTCAACGGAGGCCATGGGAAGTTAGAAGAAAGGGATCTGTGCCATCAACTAGCAAAGGTTTGTTGTTTTTAGGGTTCTGTACCCAATGGGTAAAACGGGACCCTATTACTAAGACTCCGCTGTCCGTCCGGCTGTCACCAGGCTGTATCTCATGAACCGTGACAGTTAGACAGTTGAAATTTTCACAGATGATATATTTCTGTTGCCGCTATAACAACAATTATTAAAAACAATAAAATAAATATTTAAGGGGGCTCCCATACAACAAATGTGATTTTTTTTGCTTGTTTATTGATAATGACAACAGGTAGACCTTGAAATATTCACAGAATATTTAGTTATACATATATTCACTTTAAAAATAAATAATTAAATTAAAATGAAACAAATATAAAAGGGGGCTCACATACAACAAACGTGATTATTTGCTGTTTTTATAGATACAACTAGCACTTGGCGGGTTTTTAAATTAAATTTCTTGTGAATAGCAATTATTATACTATTATTGACTTATACCTATTACATCGTGTGCTGCTTTTCCAGCAGAGATGTGCTATGCTGCGAGGATGTGAAAGCTAAGCTACGAAACTATGTGACCGTTTCCACTTGAGGAACTTTAGGCTCAATATTTTTCCCAAACACATCTGCTTCTTCTTGGGTCAATGTCTTGCATTTTGTTGAACTAGTTTGTGCTTGCAGCAACCAGAGTGGCAATTCCCGTATTTTTAACAACATTCGCAATCTCATCTCAGTCTCAATCTGCCAAAAATTGTATAGTGTTTGCCTACAATATTGACATTTATAAAAAAAAAAAAAAAAACAACACAACACACACATGGTAAATATCCCGTTTGTGTTAATAACAATGTTAGTGACCCTGACAGTTAAAAACTAATATTGACATTTGATTGTCGCTGCTAAAAGATTGCGACTGGAATTTGAACATTTTTAGATACAAGAATTGGCCTTCTGGAAAGTTGTATTGTTTGCCTCACATCATCTGAAGATGATTTGTTTTAAAATTACCTCATCCCACATAATGAAGACCTCATTTCCATAACTTCTTTTTATTATTTGTTTTTAGTTACACAAGAAGATGCGGAGGAAACGGTTGTTGAAGCTTTGGTGGAAAAAACGCCTTCCACAAAGTAAGTATAAGTTTAATGACTTAGGCATAAAAATAAATAACTGAAAACTTGATTCAGTTCAGAAAACACACACAAACATAATAACAAACAAACACACATAAACACACACAAACAATAACAAACAAATACACATAAACATAAACACACACAAACACACATAAACACACAAACATAAACACAAACAACATAAACATTCATCATCATTTTCATTTATTTATCATAAATGATAATGTTGATATTGAATTTCAATATCAACATTATCATTTATGATAAATAAATGAAATATCAATATCAACATTATCATTTATGATAAATAAATGAAAATGATGATGAATGTTTATGTTGTTGATAAAATGATAATGTTGATATTGATATATAAAACAATGTTATTTTTACAGAAGACGTAAATTACCATTAATTTCACCCACAACCAGCATTGAAACTATGGAGGAAGGATGTAATCAAGTTGTGGATGCGGTTATTGAATTCGTTGGATTTACACCCAGTGAGTAATGCAATAAGTAAAAGTACTAATGAAAGCTTGAAATTAATACATTTTAATTCTAAACTTGTCCTCCCTAAAATACGGCGCAAATAAGTAACTTTGTTTCCATTTTTTACAGTAGGTAACTATAGCACCTTTTTGATAGAAAAAAATACACAATAATCTAAATACATAAGCAGTGATTTCATGTGTCCTGAAATCTGTTTTAGTTTGTAGAACTAAAGAAAAAAAGGCTAAACCCAGGTTTATTTCTGTCTTTTTTCGAATTTTTACCATACACAGTTTTACACTGTTTTTCTACAGTTTTCATTAAAAGTGTTCATAAAATACAGTTCTTTACAAAATAATAAGGAATGATTTCATGTGATTACTTTTTTAGTCCAATCCCTAGATTTTTTGGGTAATTACTTCATATTTTTTAAGCGTTGTGTCATCGCGCTTCTCTTTCTTTTCTATGCAGTCCGACAGTGACCGCGCTTTTTACGGCGGACAAGCCTAAAACAATAACTTTTTAATTTGTAGCGTCCGGTCCAGTCCGTTCGGGTGTTTCGTCTCCCACTACATCCACGTCCTCCGTCGCAAATGGTGAGTGTTATTTTTACACTTTTTGTGAACTTGCGTATAATTTAGTATGTGGTTTTATATCAAAAACATCTAGTACGTGGGTCACATTGAAAGTTTTTACAAAATAAATAAAAACCGGTCAAGAGCGAGTCGGACTTGCGCACCGAGGGTTCCGTTCCGACTTCTGAAAAAGTGTGCTATTTAGAGACATTTTTTTATTTTTCCTGTAATCTTTACATAAACTTCTATCACATAGAATAATTTCAGATTTTTCTCTTTGCAAACTTCGGAGATAAGGGGGGGGGACGGTATTTTTTTTTACATTTTTCATCAGAAGTCGAAAACTATGCGGCCTAAAAAAAAGAAAAAAAAAATGTTTGACAATGTGCAAACAGCATTCTTCAATATGATACCCCACATGCCGTAGTAGCCCCACTTTGATTTTTTAAGACCCCCTTTCAGTCCCTGTTGCAAAAAAAAACATAAATATTTTAATTTCTTTCTTATTTGCAAAATAGTTGGGTAAACGTCATCTAAAACTATTCTAAATTTCAAGTTGATAGCATTAGTAGTTCTTGAGATATCCAGCTGTGACAGACAGACAGACAGACTGAGTGACACCATAAGGGTTCCTTTTTTTCCATTTTGGTACGGAACCCTAAAAACGGAATGATGTAGAAGCCTGATAAGGAGGATGCGCAGTGGTAGCCCGCGCAGGTAATTATAATTTTCTTGCGTTTTATACAATTTGCAGGTCCTTGTCAGGTTGTCTTGATCAAATTATTATACGCGACAATAAAACATGTACTTAGGTATTTGCATAATTTTAACCATAAAAATCATCAACACATCTCTCCAAGTTAATTTCACGAAATGTAACTTAGAGAGATGTATTTATTTATTTATGGATTACACGAGGAGGACCAACGAGATACATTACAAACCACAGCTTACACATTGCCGTGTACACATACTCTGAATACATAAAAAAAGAAAAAATACATGAATGAATTAATGCTATAATTGTAAACATACGTCAATTTACAATATGCTTTGCCCACAGGCGTACAAATATAATATAATTAATTAACATTGTCGAATTTCACATTATTAATAAAATCAACAGATACATCAAAAAAAAAAAAAAAACAAAAAAAAAATTCAATTCATTAAAATTTTAATACAACGGCGGTACCCAATTGATGCAGCCCACTGTACATGCATATCAATTAAGAAAATAAATAGAATGAATTTCAATTAATGTCAAATAAAATTCTAAATCATCAAAATAGGTGAGGTGATGTACAATTTTCTGAAGCAGTAATTATAGAATTATCGGCCAAATATTCCTGAGTAATAACATTTATTTATCAATATTCTTAATAGCTCCTTTTTGAAATTGTCCAGATTTAACGTTTATTGATGATTGTGTGTATTTTGATTTTTATGGTCAAAATTATGTAAATACATATGTTTTATTGTCGCGTATAATATTTTGATCAAGACACAACCTGACACGGACCTGCAAATTGCAAAAAAACCCAAAAAAAAAAAAATTAAGTTCGCGGGCTACCACTGCGTATTTTTATTGCTTTTCGAAGTAGTCTCCGTTCCTTTCTAAGAACCGTCGCATGCGATGGAACCATTGACTGAAGCAGTAGGCCCACTCTTCTTTAGGGATTTCTGCCACGCCTTTTTCAAACGCAGCTCGGCATCTTCACAGTTCATAAAAGAAATTCCTTTAAGTTTATCTTTTATTTTTGGACATAAATAAAAGTCACAAGTTGCCAGGTCAGGACTGTAAGGAGTATGACTCACTAACTCCACACTTTAGACAAATATTCGATAGTCTGTCTGGCGGAGTGAGCTGGAGCGTTGTCGTGGTGGAGGAGGATTCTTGAGCGCTGCTGTCTAACATTTTCCAAGACAACTGGTAAACAATTACTGACATACCAATCTGCAGTAACAGTCTTTTTATCTTGTAGGACAATACGGTATTTTACTCTATATGAGAAAATCTAAAAATATATTATTTAGATAGCTTAGGTAAAAAGCAGTCGGAAAATGTTAGTTTTAGTTCGTAAATTAACAATATAAATTTTAAAATTCAATTTAAAGTTTTCAGTTTCTTTAATCTGTTTTCTAACACCACAAAAGTAGCCGCCATGTTATTACGTCATACCGCTCTGTAAATTAAAAAGTGTCAATGTCAACTGATCACCGTTTATAAAATGTTTGTTTACTCAGCCAACTGACGTCATGACCACAGAGTAATATGGCGTCCACTGCGTCCAGCGTTCTCGCGCGAAATTTGAAAATGTAAAATTTAAATGCATTTTTATGGTACTTATCGATTGAATAAAAATTTTGTGTTTTTTTAGTAGCTTAGCACTATATAATCTAATTGAGACACTTTTCAAAAATGGGTGTAATACCCTATTGTTGCAAAATGACCCGTCCGTCCAAAGATTGAGGCAATCATCTTTTTCCCTTGACTTCTGCCGTTCTTTACTTTTGTGGGCAAATCTTCGAATGGGAACATCCATTGCGCAGAATGTCTTGGTTTCGGGTTCGTAACAATATATCCAGCTTTCATCACCTGTGACGATCTCATACACAGCGTTCGAGTCACCTCCGTCATACTTTTCAAGCATTGAGCGGCCACCAATCCAGACGGTGGCGTTTCTGATCTTCCGTCAAATTATGAAGTATCCACTAGTCCAAGCTTTCTGACGCATAATGTTCATGTAAGACTTTTTGTACTTGGCTCATACCAATGCCTGAAGCTGCCCGAATCTGTTGATATGTCACCTTCTATCAGCTTGTATCATTAGCCGCACAGCAGTCATGTTATCTTCAGTAGTCGCCGTAGAAGGACGTCCTTCTCGCGAATCATCAGTGAGTTTGCTTCGACCACGTTTAAACTCATTAAACCAGTTGTAAACAGTGGCACGGGATGGGGCTTCGTCATGAAATGCTAATCGAAGTCTATTGTAACATTGTTGTTGAGTAATACCGCAACGAAAGTCGTACAGAAAAAGAAGAAGCAGAAGATAAATTTTCAAAGCGCGGGAAATGCTATTGACCAATCAGCACGCTCCACGCTTTTTCCTGTACCGCTATTGGTCGGTAGCTGCCGCCATGTTAGCGCGCGCCGCTTGACAGCCGCCATACTTGCGAGTGAGACTGAACTAACAGCTGCAGTGTATTATGAACCTTATAGTAGTGGTCTAAGGTTGATTGTAAGTTTTACGCATTCTCGTTAATCTTCGGGGCCATACTTTCTTTTCTGTGCGAACGAAGATTCACGACGCGCCTTATTAGTTGGGTACTTCTATCTATAATATGTATGTATTTACAAAAAAAAAATGTATATAAGTAGTTTATCAGCCATCTCGTTACCATAACACAAGCATTAGGTTGGGACTAGATGGCGTTGTGTGAAATGTCCAAGGATATTTATTTATTTATTTATTACTACTGTAATGTAATAAACCATTGAACGAAAATTTTCCATACTCAAATCCATTTCGCAAGACAGGTCTTTTTAAATTGCCGCCAATTTGTAAAAACAAATGACATATGAATTCATTACACATCTACAGATTCCCTAAGAGTTCCTAATTCTAAATTTAAATAAATTTTCATCAACTGCTTTTCTTACTGGTCTGTTCTAAAACTTTTAGTGTGACCTCCGTATATTCGAGGCACTTGCGTATAATTTAGTAAATGTGTGGTTTTGTTTCAGAAATTGTATTCGAGGACCTTGAGGCCGAGATTGCTGATTGGGAGCGAAACATCGTGCGAAGTCCCGGGTCTGATGTGGAGGAAGAGCTGCCGGATATGGACGGTGACACAGATGTGCCCCGGCAGAGGTACGTTGCGGAGTGTCCGGCAGACCTGCATGACCTCACTCCTGATCTTCTGGAGCATATAAATGCCCTCGACGCTAGCGATGATTCCGCGTTGCGGGATTACATGAGCAACGTGGATATGCTCCAATTTAACTGGACAAGTGATGCCGAGTGTTTCACTGGAGAATCTGGGCTAACCTTTGAGACAGACGGGATGACCCCTCTGGATCTTTTCGAGAGGTTTTGGGATGAAGCTATTATCAATCTCATAGTGTCTGAAATGAACAGACACGCCAACCAGATATTAACTTCAGATTTACCGCAACATTCTAGAATGAGACAGTGGAAGGACGTCACAGCAACGGATATCTGGGCGTTTTTTGCTTTTCTGATGGTACAAAGTTTCGTCCAAAATCCTGTTGAAAGGGACTATTAGTACCCCTGATTTCCGTTCTTGCAGTTCGGGAATTTTTAAGAGATCATGCCCTTCAGAAAATTTTTACATTTTGTGGACAACACGTCAGTTCAGTCTCAGTCTTCCTCATCTAATTCCAAGCTTGCCAAAATTAATCCGGTCATTGAACATCTGAATCGCAAGTTCAGCAGTTTATACCTACCCGAGCAGAATATTTATTTATTTATTTATTAATTAGGTATACCAACAGCAGTACATACAAAAAAATAATAAGACAGAGTAATATATAATAAAAGTACTGGTATGTATGCCTATTACAGGTATACACAGCATTCACTAAAAACAACAACGAAATTAACTTAAAAATAAAAACTTATGAACATATAAAATAAAATACATTTTGAATTCGAAATTCAAAATTCAAAATTGTGAGTATTTACATTAAAAAAAAAGAAAACAATAAAATGTTAAAACACGGAAGGTGCTTAAGTGGAATAAACTAAGATTTATTAGGAACATGTATTACAATAAAATAAAATAAAATATATTATATATTATTAATTTATTGTTTAGTTTATGCACTCGCATATCTCTGAGACTGATCTTCTAAACTTGTTAAATGTTACTCCGTGTAAGTCGGTTTCTGACGATTTGCAAAAGCTGTTGTAACTTCTGCATATTCGGACCAAGGGAGCGTTGAGACCAAGATTGGATTTGCAGAAAGGGATATGAAGCAACCTGGTGATGGGATGTCTGGGAAGTTTTGAAGGGACTGAATATTGGATACGCTCAACAAGATCACTACATTTTACAAATCCGTTTGCAACTTTGTAGAGGAAAATTAGATCACGCGAACGGCGACGGTCTCGCAGTGTCTTTATATTGAAAAAATGTAAGCGCTGTTCATACGGACAGCGGTGGCTAATTTTCCTGGATATAAAGGCTATATGTTTTGTGAATGCTCTTTGTATTCTCTCAACTCTTTGCGAATGAACTGCATAGAACGGATTCCAGGCAACACTAGCGTATTCCAAGCGACTTCGTACCAGGGTATTAAACAAGACTATCCTGGTCTTTGTTAGTTGGAAGCCCTGGGTGTTCCGTTTTACAAAACCCAGCATCTGTGCCGACTTCTTAACAATGTCGTTGATGTGTGGCTTAAAATTTAGTTCATCGTCGACCAGAACTCCTAGATCCCGTATTTCACATACCTTAGACAACGTGGTATTACAAAGGGTGTAGGTAGTTGAAAAGGATGACTTTTTTTTAGAGAAGCGAATAAAAAAGCATTTTCGTGTGTTTAAGGTCATATTGTTAGCTATGCACCAGTTTTCTATATTTGTTAAGTCGCTTTGAACGAGGGTAGTATCTTCAGGCCCCATGATTTTCCTATAAATCTTTAAGTCATCAGCGAACAACAAAGCTTGACAATGCTTGATTTGACTAGTGATGTCATTTACAAATAGCAAAAATAAAACTGGGCCGAGATGGGAGCCTTGTGGGACTCCAGAACGTACATGAAATTCATAAGAGACATAGCCATTGACAGCAACGAACTGAGAGCGATTTATAAGGTAGGACGCAAACCACCTCAGCAGCGATCCGTGGACACCACTAGTCTCGAGTTTTGATACCATGAGTGAATGACTCACTTTGTCGAATGCGCTGCTGAAATCCGTGTATATTGCGTCGACTTCGTGTCTGCCATCGAGCGCTTCAGATATGTCAGATAAATAACGTACTAGATTAGTCTCGGTGGATCGCCCAACTCGGAAACCGTGCTGGCAGTCGGAAAGCTTTGTATCCAAGTAGTTGGTAATGATGGGACAAACGAGACATTCAAAGAGCTTGGAGAAACAGGATAAGATGGAAATCGGCCTGTAGTTTTTGATGTCGCTGGAGTCACCTTTTTTGTGCACAGGCACGATACGGGCCTTTTTCCATTCGTTGGGAAATACTCCCGACTCTAAGGACCGATTAAATAAGAGAGACAGTGGCCCTGCTAGCGCTCTTCCACATGATTTCACAAAAACTGGTGGAATAGTATCGGGACCGGCACCCTTAGTGGTATCTAGTTTTTTAATTTTAGCTAAAACTTCTTGTGATGTAAATTTTATATTACTTAGCACTCCAAATGACTCTTGGACATCTGTTGTTACACTGCTATTTGGGTCTGTAAAAATCGAAGAAAAATGGGAAGCAAAGAGATTTGCAATATCTGTTCCATTGTTACTACTACTTCATCCATGTGCATTTTGGCTGGAACCGTTGATTTACTATTTCGTTTGTTTTTAATGTAGCGCCAAAATGCTTTAGGATCTTTTGTTATTTCAGTCTCAATGTGGGGTTTGTAATCGCTGTAGTTTTGGTTGATCATTGTATGACAACGGCTTCTGAGTAGGTCGTAGCTCAACTTGTCTCGAGGATTATTGTATTTACGAAATTTACTACGATACTTCTCTTTTTCAGATAGTATTTTTATGAGCGCTTTACTAAACCAGGAAGGATATTTTGAATTTTTGCAACTGTGTTTCGGTATATGCTTGTCGATCAATTGTTTTAATTTTGCATAAAATATAGAAACTAGGTCATTAACATCGTCGGAGTGTGAAAATTCTAGATGCCAGTCAATAGCATGTAAGTCTGACATGATTTTTGCGTAATCACATTTGTAGAAATTAGGGCGAATGTTATTTTTTGAGCGTAAACATTTTGTATTTCCCTTAGACATTGAAATGAGCAGTGCAGGGTGTTTAGGGTCAAGTTTAGTAAGAAGATCAGAGGTATGGGAAGCATAAATATTGTGCATATTGCTTATTACTAAGTCCAGTATTCTATCGTCAATGTTACAAACGTAATTAAATTGAAAAAGACTGTTAATTCCTAAAAAGTCAACAAACATATCCCCTAAAGTATTGTTATAGTTATTAGGAATAGAATGATTTTGTCCGTCTAAAGATGACCATTTCATAAATCCGAGATTAAAATCTCCGAGGATAAGAACATCTTCAGCGTTGTTTATAACATTACTGACATTGTTCAGAAAATTTGACAATGACTCTGCTTTTATCGGAGGAGGTAAATACGAGACACAAATAGCAATAGTTTTTACAATGTTATTAAGTTTTAATTTGACAGATACCCAAAGGTCTTCGTTATTACTTTCCCAGCTGTAGACTCTGGCTGATGGAACATCCCGTGAGACAGCTAAAAGTACTCCACCGCCATCTTTTTTAGCATTACTGTGACAAATTCTATCGCGACGGTAAACAGTGTACCTCGAATCGAACAACTCACTGCTCAGGATGTTTGAATTCAGCCAAGTCTCAGTAAAAGCTATTATTTTATAATCATTCAGTAAAGTGTTTTGGTACAGATCATTTGTTTTTGTTCTTAAGCCTCTTACATTTTGGTAGTAAATATCGAACATTGTGAATACAATTATAACCGGAAACATTGTCTGAATTAGGAGGGAAATGGTATGCTGTTGAGCTATTCATTGTTTTTGAGTAATGATAAGCTTTCCAGGTTGCGAATAAGAACAGCGGCGTGAGGGACATCTTTGCGAACAAACACTCGTCCATTCCGAACCCACACAAACTTATAACCGAGCTCCTTTGCCAACATTCTAGTGGCAGCGTGTAGCTGTTTGTTAGCTGGACATAAATGCTCCGAGACGTACACCGGTTTATGATCGCCACCTATTCCCAGGTGTTTAGAGTTCAGCTTGTCTTGGGGTTGTTTATTCTTGTTGAAGTTCACTACAGCAGCTATCAAGCTATCGCGGAGACGAGGTGTTCGTAGTTTTACAACCATAGGACGGGGTCTATTGTTGTCCGGATTTAGTTTGGCAACTCGTGTAGCATGAAGGATATCACAATCATCAACTTGTTCTCCTACTGTTTTTGCTAGTTGTATTACAGTGGTGATAACGTTTTCCGCCTTGTATTCAGGGATTCCGTTGATTTCAACGTTGTTCGCGCGAAGACTGCTCTACCAGGGTAAGTCTCATTGCGTGGTCTGTAGATGTTGTCGATAGACGTTCGTTCTCAGCTTTTAGTTTTTTTATTATAGCATCTTTTTCCTCCAGACAGGATTTAAGAGTTTCAAATTGTGTGTTATAAAAATTCATTGAGACTTTGAAGTCTGATATTTGTTCCGACATTTGTTTAAGCTGGTCTGTTACTAGTGTTTTAATTTTAGTTTCAAGAAAGCAATTTAATTCCTGTTTGATGATGGTCCGTAGTTTATCCTCTAAGTCAAGACTTTGTACCAAGCTATCTGTAGACACGTTACTGGTTTTTGACTTTTGTCTCATTGTTATATTGCAGATTCCGTCGTCAGAGGAACCTTCGAAAACGCTGGTATTCGTAAAATCGGCAGATGAGTTAGTAGTATTATGCAATGAGGTAGAGGTATTAACTTTGGCCGATGTACTGCGACAGTCCAGGCAAGTCCAGGAAGATTTGCTGGTAGGCGTCATTGCTTGGAAGCTTTTTTCAGTGACATTTGCACAAAGCAGATGGTAAATATGTTTACATTTACAGCATTTTAGAAAGCCCTTATTTGGGAGGGTTTTTAGGCAACTTGAGCAGCTATGACCATTCGGCGCCATGTTAGTAAGATAGTACGCTAAGCAATTTGTTTACAATTCTGTTCACCGCAATCTTGGTAGCAAGCGTGATGTTTATATTTATGCGTAGGTAGCGTGTTAGAACATGCAATAATAATAATTCGCAAACGATGAACAGGCGCACCTGTGCCCGCACCTGCGTCCCGCACGTGCGCGTGCTGCGTCTGTGTGCGTAGCAGCGAGCCGTCCGCGGGTGTCGTAGGTCAGGGATTTGATGAACTTTTGTAAGCTTTTTAGAACTTATTTGCTAATTACTCACGAACTGCGTCGAGTTTAAGCTTATGTAAGCAATCAGGGGTAGTCCTTTTTCACAGCTTCACATTGGTATAACTCACTAATATAATCACAGCGTTTTTCACATTGACATGATAAAAATTAACGGAGCAAAAAAAAATACGTGTTGTCTTTACAAGGCGTGCGCGATGTATATCAATATTGCGATAGATGAGTCCCTTCTCCTGTGGAAAGGGAGACTCACCTTCGCACAGCTCATCGCCAACAAAGCTGCTCGGGTAGGGATAAAAAGTTATGAACTTTGCGAGTCTCGAACGGGTTATTTGTGAAATTTGAATCATCAATTTACTGAAGAACATGATGTCGAAAGGGGGTCCAATGGACCAGAGGCAGCGACATCCCAGATAGTCTACAGGCTGGTTCGACCTCTCCTAAATAAAGGCCATACATTAACTATGGATAACTTTTATAACTCGCCTCTATTTATCGCGAACTCTGAAAGCTCTAAAAACGGATACCATCGGGACCCTTCGTCTCAATCGGAAATATGTTCCAAATTGCCTACGAACAAAGACCAAGACAAATATGCGCCCGGGGCCTTCAGTCCGACAGCAGACTTGTCTGTTTTGGTTTGGAGGGACTTCAACTTGGTCTCACTGATTTCTACATATCATAAAGTAGAAGTCATTGGGATCGAGAAATATGGTATTTATAAATACAAACCCAAGGTGGTCCTAGACTACAATCTTTCCATGGGGGTGTCGACAAGAAAGACCAATTCTTACATACCCTGTGGAACGAATTAGGAACCTGGTCTGGTACAAAAAACTGTTTCGCAGACTATTGAACGTGTCGATACATAATTCTTACGTCATATTTTATCACAAAAAAAAAAATTCCTCAGCGGGAGTTCCGAATGAACCTTGCACACCCAGCCAACCATCGCCTCGTACGCGCCCTCCTATCAGTGGAAATGACTGGTTTGACGCAGAATGTGCACTTCGCTAAATGTGCATTTCGCAAAATGTGCACTTCTCAAAATAGCAAACTACTGTTATCGTGCTAAATAAAAATCGTGCAAAACATTTTAAAAAAAAAAATGTAAGCAAACGGTTTTTATTTTGACCCCTTGTGATAAAATTCACACTCATTTTGAGAAGTGCTCATTTTGAGAAGTGCACATTTTGCGTCAAACCCGAAATGACCTGTGGGCCACTGGTCATTTCGAGGCGCGCACTGTCTGGGCGCGCACTGTCTGGGCGTGTGACACTTGTGGAGTTAGGCTGTGTATCGAGTGCTTCAGAAATTATCACATTCCTTTAGAGGGAGTGCTCTAAGAAATGTGATAATTTTTGAGAACAGCCACTCGTGTGTTCTCAAAAAGTATCAAGAGGGAGAGCTCTAAGAAATATGATACTTTTTGAGAACAGTCGAGCGGCGGGGTTAGTAGTGTGTTTGTCTGAGGGTGTGTCTGTTTGAAGTGTGTGTGGGTGTCTGTGTGTAGTGTGTGGGGGTGTGTAGTGTGTGTAGTTATTCTTTTGATTTTTGTTTCAGAATATGTATTATTATTATATTTGTTCAATAGCCTGCGAAACAGTTCCCTTTGTCGATGGGCGTCGCGATTGGCTACGCGCTACTCGACTCGCGCATAAATCGCCTCATGTGGACAAGCTTATGTCGCATACTTAATGGAATACTGACTTAACTCTAAAAGACGATTTTTGGGAAATCGCAAAAGAAGATCTTGCTAAGAGGACTTATCCTATTTGTTGATGATTAAAAATAAAACTGATTATTAATCACGAATGCTTAGTATTTTGAACGTCTATAATTAACTATTGATGAGATCTGAATAATAAAAAAAACCTGTAAGTAATAAGTTCTATCTATTTTTTCTGACCTATCTACTAATGTGTCAATGTTCCATTAACCCCTCAAGTGTCGAATGCACCCCATGTGTGCATAAGAAAAACCCTTTTTTTGTTCGGTACATAAGCTTATATCACATACAGGGTGTAAGGGACAGCCCTCCGCAAACTGATAGGGTGAATTCAGTATGTCATACTAAGATGACCGGTACATGAAATTTTTTCAGGAACGTTAAGGGAATCCAATAAACCTGATTTGTTTGTGTTTTTGGGCACAAATTGGAGCGTCTATTACTGGTTGGGAGGGGTAGGTAATAGGTATGCGGTGAGTTCGATGAACTCTGTAGCTAGACAGAAAGTGAACAGCTGATTTCACGCGTCGTTGGTTAGAGTATTTCAACATCCATTGCTGGTTTTTCTTTTTTGCTGTTTTTTTTGCAGTTTTTTTTACGTAAATGGAGTGCTGCGAACACACAATGCAATTTTACATTGAAATAATGAAAATGTAACTGAAAAAAAATTTGAAAAAATGAAAATTTTCCTGAGAAAATTTCCGGTGGAATATGATTCAAAATGAGGAGCTGAATGCACCCTGTGAGTTTGCGGAGGGCTGTCCCTTACACCCTGTATATATAAATGTAAAAAAACATCATCCGATGGAAAACCAATCAAATCATTAGTTGTGAACTTATGGAGTTCACAGCTAACCTCCCCTCCCCCCCGCGTGTCAAATGCACCCCAAGTGTGCAAAAGGACAAAACTTTACATAATAGGTATATAAGCTTAGATCACGTATATACAGGGTGTCCCGTAAATAATGGATCAAACGTAACGGGTAGGTAGCTTACCTAATTTCCAACAACTAATTTGAATATTTAAAAAAAAACCGTTACAGTAACCAGGATATTAATTTTTTTTCGAATTTTACGATTTTGTCTTCCAGAATTAAGCTTTTTTAATGCTGTCGCTGCAAATGATGACATTTTTAGGTATGATTTTTATTTAACATTTCTGAATAGCTTACTAATGTTATAAGATACCATTTTTTTGAATACCGTTTTATTTGCCTTAGAAAAAAAATCTTGAGTTGAAAAGTTTTTTCTTTACGATGTTAGGACCAAAATTGAAAAAATTCTCCTGTAAAAAAAATGTATGACACCGAAGACCACCATTATTTTAAAAACTTGTACATTTAATAAGGTTTGCAAATTGGTATAAAACTTACGTCTAGTCCTTATCGTTACAAAGATATTGCTATGAATGTGATGAAGAAGACAGAAAATAAATTAAATTGGTACTATTCCATTTTTCCTTTTCGTAATGGCTTATGCTTGAATGCTTGTAATCGAAGCAGGTAGTTAAGCGGATAGCATAATTCCGACCCGATGACGTCATCTGTCCGGAATTTGGGACCGCTACCTGTGGCGGAGTTGCACCTCAGTCAGTGTGAAAGGGATAGTGATGTGCCGTTCCCGGGAATTTTGGAAACTTACGGGAATATTCCGTGAATGTGCCCGGCAATATTCCCAAAACTGGAAATTTAGGGGAATATTGGTGATAATGTACTTTAGTGTTTTTTTATTATATGGTAGCCAATTAATTAGGTAAATTTGCGTACTATCGTGGTTACGTCGCTAGTTGATTATACATATAAGTTAAAAATTTCCAAAGTTTCCAATATTTACGGGAATATTCCCTGTAAATTTATAATGTTCCCGTAAATATTCCCATAGTAAAAAAAATCACAAAGCATCAGAAATTATGTTTTATTAAAACATTTTTAATCACATTGATTTCTTAACACAATTTTACAATCAAATTCTGAGAGTTATAAACTTTTTAATAAAATTAACAATTTTAATAAACTACGGAATCAACACACTTTTATATTTGTTTAAAATTAACAAGTATCTGTCTTTAAAGACTAAATATACTCGTATAATCAGCACCATTGAAACATTGCACTAGTAATTTTTACAAATTTACTTTTTTTTTTACTTTTTTTAAAATCAACAATAATATTTCAATATTATTAGGGAATATATAAATAATAATAATATAATAATAATTATTATTATTAATAATAATTATAAATATTAATATATTATAATTAATTAATTATAATAATTATTAATTATTTTTATATATTATTATTATTATTTATTTATATATTATTATTTATATATATTTCTAGGGACGGACACAGGGTACTTTTTTTTTCAAAAATAATCCTACAGGGGTGATATAGGGGATGAAAGTTTGTATGGGAAACTCAGTATTTCTTAAGTTAGGGATGTGAAAATTAAAATGTACCTATGCTTTTGATAGGAAATAAAGAAATATGCGGTTCAGCGTTTTTGAAAAATCATCCCCTAAGGGGGTAAAATAGGGGTTGATTTTAAAATTTACAAAACTGCATGGATTTCGACAAAATTTGGCAAGGCTTTATATAGCATCCTGGGGATGGACATAGGATACTATTTTTTTCAAAATAATACCACAGGGGGTGATATAGGGGATGAAAGTTTGCAAGGGAAACCCAGTATTTCTTAAGTTAGGGATAACAAATTTATGCTATTGGTAGGATATTATAAATTCGAAAGTAACTCTGTCTGTCTGTCTGTCTGTCTGTCTGTTACCTTTTCGGGCCTAAACCACTGAACGGATTTCTATAAAATTTGGAAAGGCTATAGATGGTATCCTGGGGACGGACATAGGCTACTTTTTTTTTCAAAAATAATCCTACAGGGGGTGATATAGGGTATGAAAGTTTGTATGGGAAACTCAGTATTTCTTAAGTTAGGGATGTGAAAATTAAAATGTATGCTTTTGATAGGACATAAAGAAATATGCGGTTCAGCGTTTTTGAAAAATCATCCCCTAAGGGATTAAAATAGGGGCTGATTTTAAAATTTACAAAACTGCATGGATTTCGACAAAATTTGGCAAGGCTTTATACAGCATCCTGGGGAAGGACATACGATACTATTTTTTCCCAAAATAATACCACAGGGGGTGATATAGGGGATGAAAGTTTGCAAGGGAAACCCAGTATTTCTTAAGTTAGGGATAACAAATTTATGCTATTGGTAGGAAATTAAGAAATATGCGGTTCAGCGTTTTTGAAAAATCATCCTCTAAGTGGGTAAACAGGGGATGATTTTAAAATTTACAAAACTGCACGGATTTGGATAAAATTTGGCAAGGCTTTATATAGAATCCTGGGGAAGGACCCAGGCTACTTTTGGTCTTAAAAAATAATCCAATAGGGGGTGATATGGGGGATGATAGTTTGTATGGGAAACTCAGTATTTCTTAAGTTAGGGATGTGAAAATTAAAATGTATGCTTTTGATAGGAAATAAAGAAATATGCGGTCAGCGTTTTTGAAAAATCATCCCCTAAGGGGGTAAATAGGGGTTGATTTTATTTACAAAACTGCACGGATTTCGATAAAATTTGGCAAGGCATCCTAATAGCATCCTGGGAAAGGACATGGGCTACTTTTTGTCTTAAAACATAATCCTACAAGGGGTGATAAAAGGGATGAAAGTTTGTATGGGAAACCCAGCATTTCTTAAGTTAGGGATATGCCCTATGTTTTCCACATGAACGTTCCCATGGGATATTTTCCGACATCCACGCGGGCGAAGCTGCGGGCAAAAGCTAGTAGGAATATAAATATCGCGTAATGTTAGTTGCACATGTGTAATTATACGAAAAATGTATTAAATACATATTTGGAAACTTTGGGAATACTTACGGGAATATTGGGAATATTCCTGTAAATTTACAATGGGAAAGTTCCCGTAAATTTTCAATATTTCCAGCGGCACATCACTAGAAAGGGATAGATAGCGCCGCTTTTTGGTAAATCGGTTAAATCGGTATGAAGTTGCGCAGGTTCTTTTGTTCTTTCCTGCGCCCTTCACTCGTACAGGCTTCATTGTTGCTTGATTTTATTAGTTTAGTTGTAACTAGTCTCTCTTCGAGTTGCTACGTCAGACAACTTTCGCTCCCGGTCAGTGGCTCGGTGTTTTCTTCTGTAAAATTTGACTTGTGCTATGTTTTTGGACTTTGCTTTGCCTATCGATTTGGAACTCTTTGCGTATTGGACAAACGACTTGGCGATCCTACGGACTCCGAAAACATTCGTTTGTGTGTGCTTGTACGTGTGTGCAGTAGCGCTGAAACCTTATTCAGCCCAATGCCTCGTTATGAGTACACGCCACGGCAGTACGCCGAAATGCATTTTATCTACGGAGAAGCAAGAGGTAATGCCAGGGCGGCTGCAAGATTGTACCGTGAAAGATACCCGAACCTGGTTCGTTATCCCGATTATCGCGTCTTTATTAGAGTGCATAACGCGCTTCTTGAGGGAAGAATTCTTGGCACCGGAGTTGGTGGTACCCGTGAAGGACGACCGCGACAAGTTAATGACGAAGTCATTCTTCGAGAAATCGAGGAAGATCCGTCAGTCTCCGTTCGCGTCATAGCGCGACGCGTAGGAATTTCTAGATCGACGGTGCATCGAGTGCTACAACGGTGCCGATTGCACCCATATCACGTGCAACGTGTTCA
This sequence comes from Cosmia trapezina, assembly GCA_905163495.3. NCBI lineage: Eukaryota > Metazoa > Arthropoda > Insecta > Lepidoptera > Noctuidae > Cosmia > Cosmia trapezina. The sequence continues at coordinate 12,983,116 of LR991049.1, forward strand.
AACGCTGACGTCGCGTGATTACCAGCCAAGAATAGAATTTTGCCAAAGGATGCTTAGAATGATTCGGGCGGACCCGCAGTTTTTTAACAAGATTTTATGGAGTGACGAGTCTTCATGCCGCCGAGATGGATATTTAAATTTGCATAATTTGCACAGTTGGCAGCTGATAAACCCACATTTGATGCGAGAGGACAGGAGCCAACATCAATTTAAAATAAATTTATGGGCGGGAATAATCAATGGGCAAATAATAGGGCCCTTTGAACTACCAGCTACTCTAAACGCCGAATATTATCTCCATTTTTTAAGGAATGAGTTGCCAAGGTTATTAGAAAACGTTCCAGAAGACGTACGGCAAGCAATGTGGTTGCAAAATGATGGGTGCCCCGCTCACTATGCGACGGCAGTAAGGGCGCACCTTGATGAAAGTTATCCGGACAGATGGATCGGCCGATTAGGACCAATTTTGTGGCCTCCGCGATCTCCGGATTTAAATCCCCTAGATTTTTTTTACTGGGGATGTTTAAAAGACAGGGTCTACAAGAATCCAATAACGTCGGAAGAAGAATTACGACAGCGCATCCAATCTGCTGCATCAGAAATAAACCAAAGCCGTTTTGTCCGTCGGATAAGAGCTTCCTTTATTAGGAGATGCAGACTTTGCATTCTTGTAGAGGGAAGGCAATTCGAACATTTATTGTAAAAACCAAATAAAACGATTTATTTGAACTAACTGTTTTTTTTAGTACGGCCTCCTAATTCTTTTCATACGCCTCAATAATTCAATGAACATTGCCTCTGAAATACTACAGTTACACATTTTAAAGAAAAAGTTTAAATGTACACACTTTTTTATTTTTTTTACTAACGTTGATTTGGAGCACCTCTCAGATTCATAGCAATTATCTTTGTAACGACAAGGACTAGAATGTACAACTTCATACCAATTTACCAAAAATACAAAAGCGGCGCTATCTATCCCCTTCACGCTGACTGAGGTGCAACTCCGCCACAGGTAGCGGTCCCAAATTCCGGACAGATGACGTCATCGGGTCGGAATATGCTAGCCGCTTAACTACCTGCTTCGATTACAAGCATTCAAGCATAAGCCATTACGAAAATGAAAAAATGGAATAGTACCAATTTAATTTATTTTCTGTCTTCATCACATTCATAGCAATATCTTTGTAACGATAAAGACTAGACGTAAGTTTTATACCAATTTGCAAACCTTATTAAATGTACAAGTTTTTAAAATAATGGTGGTTTTCGGTGTCATACATTTTTTTTACAGGAGAATTTTTTCAATTTTGGTCCTAACATCGTAAAGAAAAAACTTTTCAACTCAAGATTTTTTTTCTAAGGCAAATAAAACGGTATTCAAAAAAATGGCATCTTATAACATTAGTAAGCTATTCAGAAATGTTAAATAAAAATCATACCTAAAAATGTCATCATTTGCAGCGACAGCATTAAAAAAGCTTAATTCTGGAAGACAAAATCGTAAAATTCGAAAAAAAATTAATATCCTGGTTACTGTAACGGTTTTTTTTTAAATATTCAAATTAGTTGTTGGAAATTAGGTAAGCTACCTACCCGTTACGTTTGATCCATTATTTACGGGACACCCTGTATAAACGTAAAAAAACATCATCCGATGGAAAACATATCATTATCAGTAGTTGTGAACCTATGGGGTTCGCAACTAACCCCCAACCCTCCCCACTCGCTGGGGTTTTGGGTCTAAAATCAGCCAAACTCAGACACTTGAGGGGTTAAGCATGCGATGTGTCTTACCCATTCTTCTCCATACGAAACTACTTTTTGGAAGGGGCGACTACAATCAATTCTATTTTCTTGTTAATTTTTGACGTTTAAAAGTGCCTTTTAGGTGCCTATTTGAAATAAACGATTAGACTTGGGGTTTCATGTTCTATAAAAAAGTTATCCATAATTAATGTATGTAATCTATCTATTCATACACGAAATATCTTAGGTGATATGTAAAAAGCTAACAGGGCAGGAATAAGAAAGTGACGGAGTCAATGACTTCCACATGCGACACAAAGAGAGCGCAACAATGCGCTGGAGCCAAAATAACAGCGCCAAATCAAATAAAAATTGTTTAAAAATAAATTAAGCTATCTATCAAAAATATGTTCAGTCATAATTTTCAATTACTTTACGCACATTACTTAGGATTTTACAATTTCAGAAAAAAAAATATAAAAAAACTCGTCTTTTCGGAATTAAATTCTATCGAGGAAATTTAACCTAATTATGTTTTCCTTCAGTCAAAGTATTAATCATATGGTCAATAAACATATATCCAAAAATTAAATCCGTACATGCTGCGATAGTGAAATAAATGGTTACGAAAAAGCCCCCAATTTATTTTGGTATCGCCTTAAGGGGTCATTGTACTCATCATTATAGATGAGTTCCTACTTACAAATCTTTCGTACAGCTCATCGCCAATATTCTGCTCATAAAAAGTTATGAACTTCGCGAGTCACAAGGACATGAATATGTCGAAAAGGGTACCAATGAGCCAGAGGGAGCAACACCCCAGATAGTCTACAGACTGGTACGCCCTCTAATATATAAATAAAGGTCATACATTAAGGCGAAAGCGCCAGGGTAGCCCAATGATATAATTATTACCTTTAGATGCGTTACCCGGGCTCAAAAATGGGAAATTAAATGAAGGGTAATTGCCCGGCGTGATATCAGTCACGCACGCGCGCCAGTGAACATGCAGCAGCTAGTGACGTAATTAAATAAGTATATTCATCTCTTTCTTACAACAGGTATCGGCATGCGTCTTTCCTTTTCTTTGCGGCCAGTATATACTGGCATGTTGGTACATCATGGCTTACGCTGTTTTTGAAAGCACTGATGTTCGTGTATGACGCGTCTATCTATAATACGTCATTGGGGTAGCCCGCGAAATTCAAAATTTCTTACGTTTTTTGCAATTTGTAGGTCAGTGTGAGCTTGTATGTTGATTAAAATATGATTCGATGCTGTAGCTAATATGGCTTTACAGAATCATAATCATTAGAATCAGCAATACCACTCCATAAGTTAGCATTTACCTCAAACCTCATGATTTCATGAAATCGCTAGATTTGAGGTAAATGCTAACTTTTTTCTGTAAAGCCATATTAGCTACGGCCGCGCATCATATTTTAATCAACATACAAGCTCACACTGACCTACAAATTCGAAAAATTCTTTTTGAATTTCGCGGGCTACCCCGCATCATCCTTAACCTGACGGATCGACCCGTGCGGCTGTTATTACTTAGCCACGAGCTTGTTAATTGTATAACATTGAACTTAAATAAAAAGTACTAAGGTACCTATTTTACTTACTCAGGTACCTAATCAATCATCAAGCATCACCTGGATGCTTTAACCCTTATACCTCGTTAACATTCAGCCCATTTCCATGTCAACTTGCAAGGAAATAAAACTCAAAACTCAAAGCATTTATTTCAATTAAACCAATTACAGGCACTTTTGAATTGTCAAAGAGTCGGTCAGTAGGCAAGTCAGAAAGTTGAAGCTAGTTGCCCATTCCAAAACGTAGATCTATGGAGAAGAACGGGCAAGAAACTCCACGGACACTCTTTTTTTTCTTATGGGAAATAAAATGGGCAACGGGAATGTGTAAACAGGTTGCTTCCCTTGTCGTTGACGTTGCTGCTTGCCTTGCCTGGCGATCCCAAATTGGTGGTTTTTTGGCGGACATCAAAGGGAGGGCAACGTGAGCGCGAATGAGTGTTTATGTAGGTATTGCTCTCTCGCTCACTTGCTGTCGAATTTCTACGTTCTGCATTGTTGGAAAGACATGTGACGCGGCAATGTAAGCACTCATTTCCCTTGACGTTGCCACAGCAATATTTAGGGAAATATTGCTGTGAATGCGAATGGCAATGGCTGAATGTAAACGGGGTATTAGAAACCTGAATTTCCAAATCAAATTAAAAAAAAATCAATGTAAGTATTTATTGCAGTAGCCAGGTAAAGGAAACAAAATACAATGGTTACATCTATACATACATACAAATAAATAAAATTGAAGTGTCTGTTTGTAATGTTAAAATAACAGTTTTTTACTAAATGCATATCTATAAATATTTATGTGTAACTTTTACTTATTACAGACAAGAAGCATTGAGGCAGAAGCAGAATCAGACCCGTAAGCATGTTGCCAAGCAGTCGGAAAACTGGCAGCGGGAGTACAAACGTCGGAAAGCGGCAAAGGAACTGTACGTCGGGTTTCTGCCAGGAGCACCAGAAGAAGGCAGAAGGAGGAAGAGGTAATTAATATAATTAATCTGTTTGCCCGCCCGTTATGCTTTTTAGGGTTCCGTACCAAAATGGTAAAAAAGGAACCCTTATGGTGTGACTCAGTCTGTCTGTCTGTCACAGATGGATATCTCAAGAACTACTAATGCTATCAACTTGAAATTTGGAACAGTTTTAGATGACGTTTACCCAACTATTTTGCAAATAAGAAAGAAATAAAAATATTTATATAAAGAAAAGCACAGAAAGACAAGTCTAGATATTTATATTTCAATTAGACTTGCCATTAATTATTCATCTTTAATGAGAAGGCTATTTGTCTGTTCACAAAACTAGGTCTTCGTGGAGAAGAACAAACAAGAAACTCCACGGAAACAGTATTTAAGTATTCTATCAACACATTTGTTATATTTCCATAAATTATAGTTATCTCAAACAGATAATTCTACCTCTTGGACAATTGTCCAAGAGAACTCAGAATAATAGCAACATAATAACAATAGCTAGGAAAATAACATGAATATTCCATGGTTCAATTTTACATAGTAGCAATATTTAAGGTATAATATTAGGTGTTTACCTATGAAATTGCCGTTCTGCAGTACGGGCCATTTCAAATCAAAATAATTTTTGTTTGGCTAAGAATTCTAATTTCAAATTAATTTTATTTTAAAAACATGGATTTTTTTTTCCAAAAGTAGTCATTTGTTTATTGATTAGTGTTACATTTTCATCGCATTTCAATTTCAATCTTTTTCGTCATCATGGATACGTTAAAAATTCGAGTAATTATGGAATATGAGTACCGTCGTGGCAGCAACGCGGCACAAGCGGCACGCAACATCAACGACGTTTACGGAGCTAACACTACAAACCAACACACCACCTGTTATTGGTTTGCTCGCTTCCGTTCTGGAAATTTCGACCTGAAAAATGAACCTCGTGGTCGTCCGAAGACTTTGGTCGACAATTACGAATTAAAGGCGATTGTGGAAGCTGATGATACACAATCTACGGCTGAATTAGCAGCAGCTTTCGACGTTAGCGTCAAAACAATATTGGTCCATTTGCGTCAAATTGGCAAGGTAAAAAAGCTTGACAAATGGGTGCCCCACGAACTCAAAGACCGCCAGCGCGAAGTACGCGTCGAGACGTGCCTTGCACTGCTCAACAGACACACAAATGAAGGAATTTTGAACCGCATTGTTACCTGCGATGAAAAATGGATTCTGTTTGATAACCGCAAGCGCTCAGCAAGTTGGTTGGATCCTGGTTCAGCACCTAAACAATGCCCTAAACAAAAACTTACCCCTAGAAAAGTGATGGTCACTGTTTGGTGGTCTAGCGCCGGTGTGATTCATCACAGCTTCTTACCAAACGGGGTGAGCATTACTGCAGATGTGTACTGTGAAGAACTGAACACAATGATGGAGAAGCTGGCACATCTCCAACCAGCATTGGTCAATCGCTCGTCTCCGCTGCTCCTGCACGACAACGCGCGACCTCATACTGCACAGCAGACGGTCTCTAAGTTGCAAGAACTGGGGTTGGAAGCTCTCCGTCATCCGCCCTACTCACCAGACCTTGCGCCTACAGACTACTACTTTTTCCAGAATTTGGATAACTTCTTGGCGGGAAAAAAATTCAATACCCGAGAGGCAGTACAAAATGCCTTTGAAGAATTTGTTGACTCCCGACCAGTTGATTTCTTTAAGAAGGGCATCAATAAACTGCCACTGCGTTGGCCAAGATGCATTGATTGCATGGGTGATTACTTCGATTAATACAAATAAAAAATACATGAAAAAAATTCGTTTAAATTTTTTCATACAAAACGGCAATTTCATAGGTAACTTACGTGACACCTGGTAGGTAGGTCTATTTCACATCACGACGGCACTATCACTAGCCAGTTGAGCATCCACCGAGCAACTGCCTCGAGAATGTCATTACAATCCTTATTATATCCTACTACTCCCCTATAACTAGTCAAATTAGATACTTCTACATTGGTCTCAAGCTTCATAAATGTGACAGTTGTCATTAACTTCCGGAATCAAGGTAATCTCAAGTGTTTATTTTTAAATATTAGACACATAATAATTACATATCTATCACTCGCATAGTTTTCGACTTGATGAAAAATGTAAAAAAAAATACCGTTCCCCTCCCCCCTCTTATCTCCGAAGTTTGCAAAGCGAAAAATCTGAAATTATTCTATGTGATGAAGTTTATGTAAAGATTACAGGAAAAATAAAACGATGTCTCTAAATAGCACAGTTTTTCAGAAATCATCAACAAAAATTACACATAAATGATGGTACGGAACCCTCGGTGCGCGAGTCCGACTCGCTCTTGAACGGTTTTCGTCTTGTGTGTTTATTATAACTACAATGGTGTCCAAAAAGTGTTGTAGTAATATGTGGTAAAATATTTTGCTAGTGCACTTCCGATGGATACAGCAACTGTGCTCCCTCTGGCGCCTGGTACTCCGGCAGTATTGCCGGCTCCTGTGCCTCCGCGGTGGGCGAGGTCTGCGCCATCTGCCACTGTTTCGAGGCCAAGCAGGTAAGCGTAACACTACAATTACATGTCGACTGACTTGCCCAAAGGATGTCAATAGTATTTAATTTTTTTATTCTAGTGAAGCGGCGAATTTATCACCCTTGCCTGGACCGTCGCGGTTGAGTTTGTCTCCAGAGGAAGAAACTCGGAGCGATGCCGGCCTCTCTTCGGCAGCTTCACCTAACAGGTAACAATACATATTTTAATAATGCAGAGCCTACGTCACATTTAGCTAAGGACATTATTTTAACATGACATTATTGTTTCAGACACCTGACGACGCCGTCGCCGCCACAAGAGGACACTCCACATGAGGAGTGTCCTATGCCGACGTCCAGTTATTCTCGTAAGTGACAACTTAAAACAAACATTTTTTATTCGTAACACATTTAGTAAATCTATGTACTAATTATATTATTATTTTAACATTTTAGATCTGCAGAGAGAAGCCGCTATTCAAGTTCCGTCTCCTGGTAAGTTACATATCAATGGAATTAGTATTATAATATAATAAGGTTTGGAAAATAAAAGATCTAAACATAAATTGTTGTTGTTTCAGCTGCATTTACGGGTGTGGACGCCGCCGGGTCACTCACATTGAGTCCAGCTGTGTCTGGTCTTTCTGGCGATCTTGGTAAGTTCTCCATGTAATTGTTTGGCAGGCCCCGCAAGTTTAATAATTAAAATTAGGTTTTAATTATTGTCTTTCTCTATTGTTTTAGTCACTGCTGGTGGTTCCGGCAGTGATGTAGACGCAGAAGACCAACAAGCTGACGACATCACTGTTGATTGCCCGGTGCTGGTAGCAAGACCGCCAACCCTCGCTACCGATAGCCCAGCAGTGATTGAGGACATTGACCCGACAGTTCTGAATGACATTGCGCAGATGGACAGACAGAATGACACTGCGATGCTAGCTTCACTCCCTGCCGATCGTAGCTCTTTCGATTGGCAATGTGACTTGGCTGGTTTTACCGGTGTGCGAGAAGAGTTTACAGGAACTCCGGGTCCGACATTCCCAATGTCGGAGATCAAGAGTCCTGTAGACGTCTTCTTGAAGATCTGGGACCAGCCAATCATGTCGCTGATTGAAAAGGAGACGAACGAGTACGCAGCGCAGTGTCTCGACAGACCTGGGATAGGTCCGAGTTCCCGCTTGCGCCGGTGGCAGCCGACCAGCGTGCGTGAGTTGTATGTATTCTTTGCTGTCATGATCTGCCAAAGCCTCCTCCCCACCACCGTAGAACAAGAATACTTTTGTCCCTCTTCTCGCATACTCGCTATGCCATTCTTTAAAGAGTACATTACGTACAACAGGTTAGTACTCCTCAAAAAATTCCTTCACTTCTCCAATAATGGCAATTGTTCTGAATCCCATTCCTTGGAGCAGCAAAGGCTACATAAAATTCAGCCCATTACTAACCATCTGAATCGCAAATTTCAAGATTTGTACCTGCCAGGCCAAAACGTCGCTGTTGATGAGGCTTTGCTTAAGTGGCATGGCCACTTAACATTCATTCAGAAAATGGCGAGGAAAGCGGCCAAAACAGGTATCAAATCGTATGAACTTTGCGAGTCAAATACCGGGTATTTGTGGAAATTCTTCATTTACGCCGGAAAGGCTGCCACTGCTGACAGTCAAAATAGTGAGGACCTGACCGACAGACCTGACCAGACCAGACAAGCGGACCAGACCGACCGACCTGACAGGACAGACAATCAGCCTGCTGGTGCCACGGCGAGGATTGTGTACGACCTCGCCAGTCCTCTATTTGGAAAAGGCTACACGCTAGTAATGGACAACTTTTATAACAGTCCAATATTAGCGCGTAGCCTTAAGCTGTGTGGTACTGATTGCTACGGGACCTTGCGTTTGAGTAGGGAGACCGTACCCGATAGCTTGAAGTGCCTCACCAAGGTAGAAATGAGGAAGGGCGACGTCGTAGCATCCACAAGCGGTGACATAAATGTCATCGTTTGGAAGGATGAGGGTCTTGTGAGCATGGTGTCCACATACCACAAGGTAGAAGCCGGTGCAGCTGAAAAGTACGGCCGATGGAATTTCAAGCCACAGGTTGTACTAGATTACAACATGGCCATGGGGGGTGTGGACAAGAAGGACCAGATGCTGGCAAACTTCCCGCTAGAACGGAAGAAGAACAGCATCTGGTACAAAAAACTTTTTAGGAGGCTGCTCAATATCTCGGTGCAGAATGCTTATATCATTTACAAATGTAAAGATAAAAACATTACGCACCGAGGTTTTCGACTCCAAGTCGTTGAAGGCCTCCTAAAAATGTTTTGGCCACAATCCCTCCCCCCCGCAGTGCCGACTAGCGTGCGAGCCACCCGCCTGATGGCCAACACACTACATGGTCATGGTGACAAACCCCGACCCATGTTGGAGAATAACCACTATATTGTTAAAAATACTGAGGCCCCAATGAAGAGGAGATGTGCGTGGTGTGCTTTGAACAAAAGGCAGAGTCGGACCACGTGGCTGTGCGACGTGTGTGATGTGCCTTTGTGTATTGAATGCATGAAGCCATATCACACACAGCTATATGTAGACTGAACCTTTTTGTTCCTAGAACACCTCACACATTTTCTCCTCCATTATTTTCTTTTATTCTTTTTTATTTCATGTTAGACTTTTTTGGTATTGGTGAAGTGGTTATTCTCCGATGTGTGTGTGTGTTGGCCAACGGCCGTACTTTTCGGTTGCACACTGTTTTTTTTATATTGTTTTTTGGGACATGAATGGTGTAACCAATATTTTGATTGTCCGTCGAGTTTCTTGCTCGTTCTTTCCTCCTGTAATGCCTGTAAGTGGTTTATTTGAAAGAAATGCTTTGAGTTTGTAGAATATAATATAATTATTTGCATTAAAACATGGTGCAATAATGGTCTTAATAATAGTGATGATTGATAAGGGAAATAAAAGTTATACTTACTATTTCCTTTATTTCATTTATGTACATATCATTTACATTTTTAAATATTTTTATAAAAACAAAAATAAAAAAACATTTAAAAATATAAAAAATAGTAGCCCACCGGTATCGGGAACACGGTCCAAGCTACCGGCGGTCAGGGCTGCTGAGAGAGGAACCTCCTAACGATACGCGCCGTGTCCAGAAGTACCGCTTTCTGGATCAAGCCCTTGATCCAGCCGCCTAACGAGAGCCTCCTCAGGTGTTGATCGAGGCTCTTGGCTATTATGCCATTGGCCGTCACGACTATCGGCACAATGATTGCTGTATCCACATCCCACATGTCGACAACCTCGCGAGCCAGGTCAAGATACTTAATTTGCTTATCTTTTTCGGCTTTCACGAGGTTCTCGTCATGCGGTACCGCTATATCAACAATCATCGTGCGACGCTCTAATCGATCTATCACCACTATGTCAGGTTTGTTATACTTACTATTATTATTATTATTTTGTCAACTGTACATTGATATTATTCTTAGTGTAATAATCATCTAAACTAAAGCATCTATGACGTCGTTGGTACATGATAATACAACAATGACATTATACATCTAGACGTTGCCATGATTACAGTGTGAAGTGTGGAAGTGATACACATATATACGAAATAATTAGGAAAATTGAGACAAAGCATCGTATCTTCTGTCCCTTACGGCGTGCCGTATTTTTGCATGGCAAAATTTAAAAATGTTGCCAAACAAAGTACTTTCACTGTTACAAAATTTATCTTGCGTCGATTAATTTAACATCTTTGGACAGTTTTTGCATTGTGCGAATGTATTGACATGGGTTTCAGTCCAAAATATGGAAGATTTCTTACGTTAAACCTCATTTCTCATACCACATAACCGAGAAAAAGTATAATATTGCTGTCTCATGACCGGCCACGCGGTGCTCGATCTAGATGTATATTATCTAAGTAATACAATCATCATTGGCACTAGTGGTGGTTAATATCAGGGATGTTGCGGATGCAGATTTTTTCACATCCGCGGATGCGGATGCGGATCTGTACAAAAAACTTAAGTTTGGGTAGAGTACAAAAAAAGACAGTAATATTTATTCTTTCTTTATCGAGATATCTTATCGCCACCCGTGAAATAGGTACTTATCGTCGTTGAGGAGTTCCCGTGGCCATCTGTAGTCTTCTTCATCAGTTCCACTTCACCAGATAATACTTTCTGAATGCAAACGCTTGATTTGTTGATGAAAATACCAAAATCGCTATATGTATACCTATAATATTTGAGGAGTTCCCTCGATTCCTCATGGATCCCATCATCAGAATTGGATTTTGATAAAAATGGGACCAATCTGGAAGTATACCCTTTCAAATAAAAAAGGAATTTTCCGAATCGGTTCATAAACAATGATATTATAAGTAAAAAGGTGTAGATAGGCCATAAGGGCTCAGCAAGCGGCACGTTAAAATGTAGACAAGTGACCAAACTGGACCTCAGTGTCGCGTCGCCGACGTCAACGGATGCACTTCACGTACCGAGTGCATTAAAAGTGACCCAAAAACACCGAAAATGCCGTCGTATGTTATGAGATATTGCACAAATTATACAAGAAAAATTTCTAAAACTCAAGTAATCACCTTAGATTATGAAATGTCCAGATTCCGTGTTCAGTACAAAACGTAACATAAAACGTGAAGCCAATTTTTATACGTGTGTGAGTGAGCACCGTGTACTACATAACGCATTTGCGTATGTGTGCAACATGCGAGTAATACCAGCGCATAGAGATTACCCTAAAATAGTGGGAAAATTTAAATATAAAAGGAACATTGAAAAGGAACTTAAAAAATAAAAGAAAAAGTGTGAATTTGGTCAAAATTAAAATCCAAGATGGCAGCTTCGAAAATTTTCAAATTTTTCGTCATGGGTGTCGTTTTCATGCTTTTCTAGGGTGTGAAAGCCGACGATAACGAAAAATTTGAAAATGATTGCAGCCGCCATCTGGGATTAACATTTTAACGTCACTATCGGCTTTAACACCCTCGAAACCCATGAAAACAACCCCACCGATATACTTAACCATGTCCGGGGGCTTAACGTCCGAGGCACGGAGAAGACCCGGTATGTAAAGATGTTCAACCATCCACGGATCAAAATTAATAAAACCACATAATATAAGAAGTCGTTTCCATACCATGTATCTGATTAATTGTGCATTCCCGCATTTTCTGGAATCCCGGGATTTATATTAAGAAAAAAAAATACTAAGAAGCTGCTTCCACAGTTTCTTAGCCAAATATTAACTTAAGGTATATATGCATCCGGTTATCCGATCTCTAATCATCATTAATTCCCAAACACTAATCATCATCATCTTCCTGCCCTTATCCCATGTTACTTGGGGTCGGCGCAACACGTTTTCTTCTTCCATTCTCCCCTGTCAACCGTCACGCTATCATTCACTTCCTTCTCTTTCATATCATTCCTCACACAATCCATCCATCTTTTATTTGGCCTTCCTCTGCCTCTCCATCCATCAACATATATATTCATCACTCTTTTAGTCACATGCGTTTCATCTCTCCTCATCACATGCCCATACCAACCCAAACGATTTCCTTTTAACTTTTCTGTCACTGGCGCCACTTTCAAACTTCCTCTTATATACCTACTCATTTCTTACTTTATCCATGCTCGTCACTCCACACATCCATCTCAACATTCTCATCTCCGCTGCATGCAATCTTTTTTCATCCGTCTTCTTCAATGCCCAGCATTTCGATCCATAACGTGCGACAGGCCTTATCACGGACTTGTAAATTGTTCCCTTTAACTTGAGGGGCATCCGTGGGTCGCAAGTTGTTCCTGTAACCTGTCGCCATTTCATCCATCCTGAGTTGATCCGGTGCGTTACGTCTCGGTCTACTTCGCCATCCCCTTGGACAAGCGACCCGAGGTACCGAAAAGCGGAGCAGATCGGTAAGGGCGTTCCGGCAAGAGACATGGGCACAGGACCCGAAATCACAAAACAGATACTCCGTTTTGGTCCGACTTACTCCCATTTCATCTAATTCCCAAACACTAAAAGCCTACCTAAAAATGTATACTGGGCATTCTGTAGCAAACTATCAGAAAGTGCCTATCAAATAAAATCCACAATAAATAATTGTCCAATAAATTAAAATAATTTTGAAGAGCGAGCGCATTCCAAATTTAAATTCAATTATAAATGATAAATGATAAATGATAAATGATTTATTTTCTGTAAGTAGGTTTGTACAAACACTTTTACACGTCAAACATTTTTTTTTTTAAACTAGATGAGTTCGACGTTTCCTATCTGACTACTCTGAGAAGAAACGCCGAAACAAACTCAGAGGTCACAGTCTCTTTTAAAGTCCAGACATAATCTTGGTCAGATCATGTGAAGACCATGTAGATTGCAGTCAGAAATGGTCTTTTGATGAAAGAACCACACAGATTGAGTGGACCTGTCCAGTCAGTGCACGCATTTGTCAGTAATCGTGCAGCTCAACTCAAAACTTAAGGAGCTTAACGATTCGACGAACAATACCAAAGAAAAGACATTTGGGTAGGCCGCATAAATTACTCAAACTGTCAGACTATAACTAAAACTGAGAAAAGGATAAAATAAATAAAAAACAATGATCCACGTAGTCTTCACATTCACAATAATTAAAAATAGTATAACAAACAAAATATTCATGTCATTGTATAGAATATGTAAAAAGGTATTTAAATCAACATTAATAGTGTAAATTTATTGGAGCAGCTCAAACCCAAGCCTTTTTGTCCTCAATATAGTCTTTGACAGTATAAAAGGCTTTCTGACAAAGTTTCCGCTTTATACAATTTTTGAATTATTATAGAAACAACTCAGCGTGAAATTCAATAAATGAGGTACCAGTGGCAATAGGTCCTGTCAGTTGACTTGGTTTTAATTTAATATCCTAAAAAGGTTAAACTTGCAATAGAAAAGTGTAAATTGCTATTTAAAAAAAACAATGCTTATTACATTTTAAAGGATAAAACAATTTTATTTCAATTTCTAAGTATCGATTTCTGACATTTGTCTTATTAAGTTCTCGAGTACCTATGTGTGTGATATTTGTAAAAAGTAAAAATGTTAAAACACACTATTATCGCATTTACAGACTTGGATTTTATAGAGGTAAATAATTAATAAACTTGTGTGCTAAAGACAGATTCAATGCAGTTAAGAAATGAGTTTTTAAGCAACTCTCTTAATTAACCCACGTTAAAAAGATTTGATGGGTACATTTTACATAATCAATTTAGGGTGTCGTATGTCGACTCCACTAATGAGTTGACGGAGGTTCGTGTGTTTGGGTCCAATTGGGAGCGCCTCCGAACTATACGGTTGAAGAAACAAACTAACACTCACAAAAAAAATCATCGTCCATGTTAATGAAACTCCTTAGTCATCCCTCGTTTTTTTCGTGAGGTGTTGAAAATTTGGGTAAATTTTTTCATGCCCTAGGCAACACTTAACAGTTATTGTGTCAAATTCAATGTCACATTCTTATTTTTTCGTTTTCGAAATTAACTATGAAATACACGGTGAAATTGAATAGTTACGTATGAAATGAGATATTAGTGCGCTTTTCTTTTTTTGTAGTGTAATTTTTGCACGATTTCACAGCACAGACTGACATTTTTTTAAAAATTAAAACACCCGGCTCGTGACGTTTGCGGGGCGAACGTTCCTTGACGTCTGGCGCGGGGATCGAACTAGTCACTAATATTGGTTACTAAAATTTGGAATCAATTTACGGTAGCCTACTAGGAATCTGGACATTTCATAATCTAAGAGTAATCACATATCATTCGTTAGTATACTATATATCTTAATATTTTCAAAAAATCAAACATTATATTCGTAAAATATGGCGTCAGAAAAGAATAGACGTCAAATAGAGATAGACGTCATTACTGATCATAGAGTAAAATTATGCCTAAGAACAGACAAGTCAGCCTGACAGTAGGTAGGTATAAATGGTGGCACATTGTTTAGACTTAAATGTAATTTTTATTTTTGTTATGATGAGGTAGGATAAATTAAATACATACATATAGTGTATGTAACACTATTATATTCAAATCAAAACATTAATTGTTTACTACCTACTTTCAATGCAATTTTCCTACTTTATTACTTTTACTACATGAACTCATGAGTGAATCAAATTTTTAGGCAAAAATCACGGTTTTGCGGTAAAATGTCATATCTGATTATTATTCTATATAGTTTCTAGTACACGAGACGACGCACTGTCGCAAATTATATTTGTCTCTTTTTCGCCCGCGATAACTGAATCGTGCCATCCAAATTTGACGTATAAACGTAATTTAGTGTGCTATTGCAATATTAAGTTATTTATGTGTGCATTAGTGTGCCCATTCTGAATATCGAATGTTGTATATGTAACCTATCTACACCTTTTTACTTATAATATCATTGTTCATAAATGACGGAGTAATGAGGCAAAAAACATGCAAAAAAATACAACCGAATTGAGAACCTCCTCCTTTTTTAGAAGTCGGTTAAAAATGCAGGGACATAGCGGGCGGCAGATCGCACGCGTTTATCGGAGCTCTCTAGCGAGGAAAATAACAATTATCCATACTGATATTATAAATTCGAAAGTAACTCTGTCTGTCTGTACCACCTGTCTGTGTCTACCTTTTCACGCCTAAATCACCGAACATATTTTGATAAAATTTGGCAAGGCTTTAGGGTGGTATCCTAGGGAAGGACTTATGCTACTTTTTGTCTCAAAAATAACCCTACAGAGGGTGAAAGTTTGTATGGGAAACCCAGCATTTCTTAAGTTAGGGATGTGAATATTCAAATTTATGCTTTTGGTAGGAAATAAAGAAAGTAGTCCAGCGTTTTTGGAAAATTATCCCCCAAGGGTGTAAAATAGGGGTTATTTTAAAATCTACAAAACTGCACGGATATCGATTCAATTTGGCAAGGCTACAGATGGCATCCTGGGGAAGGACACAGCTTATTTTTTATCTTAAACAATTATCCTACAGGGGTGATATGGGGGATGAAAGTTTGTAAGGGAAACCCAGCATTTCTTAAGTTAGGGCTATGAAAATTCAAATTTATGCTTTTGGTAGGAAATAAAGAAATATGTGGTCCAGCGTTTTTGAAAAATCATTCCCTAAGGGCGTAAAATAGGTGATGATTTAAAAATTCACAAAAATGCACGGATATCGATAAAATTTGGCAAGACTAAGATGGCATCCTGGGGAATGACATAGCCTACTTTTTGTCTTAAAAAATAATCCTACAGGGGGTGAAAGTTTTATGAGAATCCCAGCATTTCTTAAGTTAGGGATATGGAAATTCAAATTTATGGGTTTGATTTAGGAAAATTTACCTCTTTTTAAGAGATTTATGGAATTGGGTAATTCGTATCTTGAAGTATTTAGTCTTAATATTTTTTAATTCCCACGGGATAAGGAATAAAGAGGATTTATATTTTCGCTTTAAAGTTGCTTTCAAAGGCATGCATGTTGGTAATTTTCCGTTTACTATTGTTTGGTTTTAAGATTTATTATCCTCCAGCAATCAGATATCAATCTGCGCGCTGCTCCTCGAGTACTATATAAGCAGTGCAAGAAGATCATTATTGTCTAGTTCGCACGGGCGTAAAAATATCGCGGCGATTTTTTTAGCGCACTGCATTTTCAACGCTCTGCTTAGCGCTGAGAGTTAAAAATCCAACAGTGTTATCGTCGCGCTAGGATGCGCTCTGTTGTTGTTAGGTTGGATTCTCGAAGATCGGCTCAAAACCGAAAGTTGAAAATCCAGAGCGCGATAAAATCCCACCGCGATATTTTTACGTCCGTGCGAACGTCGGCCTTAGGGTACTTTTAATCCCGGTAGTACGTTCCCGTGGGATATTTTCCGACATCCACGCGGGCGAAGCCGCGGGCAAAAGCTAGTTTAATAATAAAGTAGCAAGTGAATTACTATTACTGACTCATTATTTTAGTAATTAAAGAATACTGGAGCATTATATTTAATAAAAAGTAGAATGGCCGCCTTTTGGGACTCCAGTCTGTTTCGCAAGGGTTCGTATATTAATCCTGCGCTATTAAATAACTGTTCACTTGGAACACTAGCTGGTGGAGCTGATAAAATTATTGCTTTCTTATTGGTCAATCAGCACGCGCGGTCGACACGTGCCACTCGCCGGGACCGCCCCTTTCTTGTCGCGACCTGCTACACATCCGCATCCGCATCAGCTCCGCATCGATTTATGCGGATGCGGATGCAGATGCGGATGTTCCGCATATGCGGATGCAGATACGAATATTCGCAACATCCCTGGTTAATATAACGTCTAGCGTCAAAAAATAACACGCTATGTATTTATAGCATCTAGCGTTTGTTGTACCGACTCTGACTTCGCGCTAGAACAACGTAACGTATAACGTTTCAACAAACTAGGCATCTCAAATTCTAAACTTACACAACGTGGCTAGAGCGGGATAGCATTATAGCTTTATAGTTTTATAACTTTTATAGTCTCACTAGTCTCACTCATAGCGTCACAGCGCCCGCCGACAGCGCGTTGGGGCACTCGGGCGAAATCGTGTGAACTCGGGCGGCAGTCGGCCGGCCGGTCGGCCCGCGGTATCTGTTATCTGTTATTATTACGTAATAAGGTCTGAATTTAGACCTTATTGACATTCATGTTTTTTTGTTAAATTCAGCTTCCAGATTATTTACCAAGTATCCTGGACCAAAAAAACAAAGGGTTTGTAAAATGTCAATAACGTCGAAATTAGCTTGAGACCTTAGAAATGATGTGTATAATGATTTAGACACTTTCTATGGTGTCAAGCGAATTTAGACCTTATTGACATTCATGTTTTTTTGTTAAATTCAGATTCCAGATCATTTACCAAGTATCTTGGACCAAAAAAACAAATGTTTTGTAAAATGTCAATAAGGTCGAAATTAGCTTGACACCCTAGAAATGATGTGCATAATAATCTAGACACTTTCTGAGGTGTCAAGCGAATTTAGACCTTATTGACATTCATGTTTTTTTGTTAAATTCAGCTTCCAGATCATTTACCAAGTATCTTGGACCAAAAAAAACAAAGGGTTTGTAAAATGTCAATAAGGTCGAAATTAGCTTGACACCCTAGAAATGATGTGCATAATAATCTAGACACTTTTTGAGGTGTCAAGCGAATTTAGACCTTATTGACATTCATGTTTTTTTGTTAAATTCAGCTTCCAGATCATTTACCAAGTATCCTGGACCAAAAAAACGAAAGGGTTTGTAAAATGTCAATAAGGTCGAAATTAGCTTGAGACCTTAGAAATGATGTGTATAATAAAATTTAATCAATTTTACTAAAGACAGTCCTAGGCCTGGAAAGTATGAAGGAAAGTTCATTGATCTATAACGCTACATGAGATATATTATATTCTTTCGTGCACAGCGCGTTGCGAGTACTTGCGAAGTTGCGAGATAACTAGCGTATTGCCAGATAAAATGATAATGTCTCCGCGTTCAGACTGCGGCCAAGTTTTGTAACAACGCGTTATAATGATAGCGTATAAAATAGCGCGCTAGAAAAATATAGTTTATAGTCTATAACACGTTTTTAGTTTAAAGTCGATTTGAACATCACTAATTGGCACCACAGATGTACAAATCACATGTCAAAAATGCATTATTTGCATACTTTGACAGCCCATATCTCCGATATCCCACGGATTAGGATGTTGCAACTTGGGTATGTTTACTTAGATAGCTCTAGGGATTTTTTGTGTACACAGTTTGACCGTATCGACCGAAAACATAGATTTTTGGGTGAACGATGACACCATCTCCTTTGTCATGACATTTTTTTTTTATTTGTCATCTTTCCTATTGTAATTTCGTGCATAGCAGTAAGTTCAATGCTTACATTGTTCTAAATAATACATACAATAATACCTAATAATTATTTTGATGTAATAAAAAACCGGATGGTGTCGGACTTCGCATATTTAGGGTTCCGTACCAAATCTGATTTATCAATATATTGGTATTTGTTAGTAAAATATACGTATAAACATTATCACCAAATTTCAAGTTCCTAAGTGAATGGGAAGTTAAAGAATTATTCGGAATAACATTTTTAAAAAAAAAGCTGACTTTAGCGGCATTCCTTTGTTTTCCAATATGTATTTTTTAAAACAAAAAATACAGTATTTATTTATCTACTCAACGAGTTCTAAACCCCACTCGATGGCGTATGTCAATTTTTTTTCGCGCCCCCCTTAAAATTATTTAAAAGTATTTTTTGACAATTTGTTTGGCTTTAGGTACACACGGCTACACATCAAGCTATACATTTCCAGTTTACACTGACCTTTCACTTTAAGGAAATCCTATACAATGCGAGATCAGCTTATACTGGAAATGTATAGCTTGATATGTAGCCGTGCGTACCTACATTGTTGTAGAAATAATACATACAATAATTATTAGGCTAGTAATTATTTTGATGTAATAAAAAAGTTATCATCGTCCATATTGTAATTTTGTAGTTTATCACTATCAGTGTTGAATACCTTCATTGTTGTAAAATACAATAATGCTTAGTAGTCATTATTTTGATGTAATAAAAAAAGTGGTCATCCTTGTTGTAAATAATACATGTCAATAATAATACCTAATAATTATTTTGATGTAGACTTAAAAAAAATTGTCATGTTCCATAGTTTTCTAATTTAAAGTCTGGGTCAGAATGACGGATGAATAATAAAAAAGTAATGTGATTAGTATTATTTTGGTTGTCTGTATTTTATAAGGTTGTTTTTTATTGTAATAAATAATGAATGAATAAAATAATTGATTCGATGTTTAACATACCAACTATGTACACATTATGGAATGCAATAAAATATTGAGTATTGAGAATAAAAGTTTTTTTTAAATTTAAATACCTTTACATTGATTTTGATTTAAACAATAGGTCTTCTTCTTTCTCCTGGCTACTGTCCCAATTTATTTGTGGTCAGCCCTCCTAGTATTTCTGCGCCACACCGTACGGTTGCGGGTTGTCTCTACTGTTGTGTTACTCTCTAACATGTCATTTTTAATTGTTCGTAGCCAAGTCATTGGTGGTCGTCCACGGCCTCTTTTTCCTTCTTCTATATTCAGGACTCTTTTTGTCATATGGTCATCATCTCGCCTCATCACATGTCCGTACCAGCGCTTGCGGTTCCCTAAGCTTCTCGCGTATCTCAGCGACTTTAAAAGTACCACGAATATATTCGTTTCTAACTCTATCCATTTTAGAAACCCCACCAGACCAGCGTAGCATCTTCATCTCTGTTGTGTGAATTTTTTGTTCATCCGTCTTCCTCATCGGCCAGCACTCAGATCCATATAATAGGGCTGGTCTTACTGCCCTTGACTTTAATTGGTATACGGGAGTCGCATAAGATGCCAGACAATGATCTCCATTTGAGCCAGGCTGCCTGGATTCTGTTGTGAATGTATTTCTCTACACAGGCTTTTGGTGCTACAATGGATCCGAGATACTTGAACTGTTCAACTCTGTTGAGAGGTCTGTTCTCGATGGATGGGCATGGTATGACACCCATATTTGCTTCGGAAAAGTCACAAAACATATATTCGGTCTTCTGTCTACTGACTCTCAGCCCTCTCCTCTCCAAGGACTCCTGCCATGTTGTCAGGTCTGATTGCACTTCTGCCAATGATTCGGCTATAAGGACTACATCATCAGCATATAGTAGTGACCACGGTGCTGGTATGTTTGAAGTGATATAGTCCATTACCAGGTTGAATAGTAGAGGGCTCAGGTTCGAGCCCTGATGAACACCTACTCTGACCTCAAATTCTTTACTTGTTCCTGCCGGGCTTACCACTCTTGTAGATACATTGTGGTAAAGATCTTTCAGGAGCTCGATGTAATGCTCCGGCACTAGTTGTGCTCTCAGTGCTTGCCAGATAAGCTCTCGCGGAACTCGGTCAAACGCCTTCTCGAGGTCAATGAAAACCATGTGGAGGTCTTGTTTGCGAGACTTGTACTTTTCCATAAGTATTTTTACTGCGTGAATTGCGTCTGTGGTGCTGACATCGCTGGTAAATCCGCACTGGTTCGGTGTTATCTTTGTTATTTGTGTCAGTCTTTTTACGAGGATAATTTCCCAGATCTTAAGGGTGTGAGAGGTTAGCTTGATTCCTCTATAATTTCCACAGTCCGCAACATCCCCTTTATTTTTATAGAAAGGTATCAGGTTACGGGTTCTCCACATATCTGGTACTTTGGTGGTTATAAGAATTTCGTTGAAAAGCTTAGTCAACCATGCTACACCAGTATTTCCCAGTTTTTTCCACTGTACATAGGTATTGCTACTATTTAATAATTAAAACGTTGGCAATCATTTACTAAGCTGATCTAAATAGCTAAAATACCGGTTTCCCGGTGGAATATGATTCAAAGTGAGGAGCTGAATGCATCCCGTTAGTTTGCGGAGGGCTGTCCCTTACACGCTTTTTTTTTTTTTTTTTGAGGGTGGGAAATCATCAAATAACTTCTCCCGCTCTGGGTGGAGCGGAAGGGCGTGTCAGACTTTTACTGACTAAAACCCACCCGTGTTCCTTCAGTTGCCTATGCCAGGGCCGCGGTAACCCCTTCAGACAACCCGCGAGTCCCTTACACCCTGTATTATACAGTATAGTTGGGAAAGGCTAGGCAAATGATGAGATACCACTTCAGATTGCTGCTTATTCAAAGACTAGAGTATATTAATACAGTAATAAAATACAATACAATTAAATATGATACATAGTAAGTAAACACTGGCTGATGACTCTCATATATCTCTCCCAAACGCTCTTCAAATCAGCTTCTCTGTAACAAAAAAAATATTATTCTAATATTATCAATTGATGATGATTTATTTGTATCCTACTATTATTATTAATATTTCATTTAAACAGGATGGAAAGGACATCGACGCGCAAACCGTTACCACGTATTCAGCCTACATAGAAATTTTTCATCGGTTATTAAAACAAAAATCTGCAGTTTCCTACAATAGTGCAATACCTACTACCTGTAGGTACTAAAATACTGAAAGATACTAAACATCATTTCTTTTAGGTAAAAAATGCATCTCAGTACTTAAATATTCATCATTTCAGTTGCAGATCCACGCAAAACTAAGACAATCGTACAATGTCAAAGATGCCAACAATATGGGCACTGCAAAAACAACTGCATGAGGCCATACAGATGTGTCAAATGTGGGGAGGGCCACAAAACTTCAGAATGCCCCAAGAAAGATAGAAACACACCCGCCAAATGCGCTCTTTGCTCCTGCGATCATCCTGCCAATTACAAAGGTTGTCAGGTTTACAAAGAAATACTGTCAAGAAAATTTAAACCAAGAAATACTACAACCGGCAACTCCAACTTACCTACTGAGATAATCCGCACTAAAACAATTTCAGAAAGCCCCGCCCTACCCCAAGAAAACTCTTATCGCAGATTGGACTTAAGATACTCGGATATTGCCGCTGGATGCCTCAAGGTTCCTCCACGAGACAATGTGGTTAAATCTAGTCACATAGAAAACACTCAACAAGACAACAACAACAAGTTATGGAACAACTTTTATTCAAACAAAATGAAAAAATCGACCTACTCCTACAACAAATCAGCACCCTAATGGGGTTACTGACTAGTCATTACTAAACTAGCACCATAAATGACGCCTCTACGAATCGCAATCTGGAACATCAATGGCTCCCAATATCCAAGAGTTGGAGACTTTAATGAAAGCCAACAAACTAGACGCGGTATTAATACCAGAGTCGCACGGGACGTCCAGAAGCTCGTTCCGCATTAGCGGCTATAACAGTTACCACTCTCCCCATCCAGATGGTAGTGCGCATGCTGGCTCAGCGCTGGCCATTCGATCGAACCTGAGACATTCACTGATAGAACCATATTCTACAGAGCATTTACAAGCTACTTCTGTTACAATGGAGGATCGAGCAGGCCCTATTATTCTCTCCTCAATTTACTGTCCACCATGACATTAAATAACTGCAGACATGTTCAAAACTTACTTCAATACTCTTGGCCATAGGTTTATTGCGGGTGGTGACTGGAATGCCAAACATACATTTTGGGGATCCCGCTGTACCAGCACTCGTGGATGCGAATTAAAACGGTGTGTTGATGAAAAATGAAAATCACTTAAAACCGATATCTACAGGTGAGCCTACCTACTGGCCCAGCGACCCAAAGAAACTGCCGGATCTCTTGGATTTCTTCATAAATAAGGGTATAGACAGCTTAAACACTACTGTTGAATCGAGTCTAGACGGGTCATCAGATCACACACCGGCGATCCTCACAATTAGCACTAGTGTACTTACTCGGGAAATAAGAGAGTTTCTGACGAATAGCCGAACTGACTGGGACGGCTTCAAAACCTACCTCAATGAAAACTTTACTGCTACTATACCACTGAAGAACCAAAATGATGTAGATGACGCCTGCAAATATCTCACTAACGCCATTCAGGTGGCTGCTTGGATCAACACTCCCTCTCGGACTAAAGGTTGCACCAACCCTTCTCATCCACCAGACATAATGCAAAAAATCTTAGAAAAACGCCGACTTAAGCTGAGCGTCCACTGGTCCGCGCCGGCCGCACCGCACGCACGGCACGCAACGGATTGAACGGATTTGCCGATGGCATGCGTCCACTGTCCACTGGTCTGCGCCGGCCGGCCGGAACGCACGCACGGCACGCAACGGATTGAACGGATTTGCCGGTGTCATGCGTCCACCATTTTTATTTAGTCTGAGTGTTTTTGTTGTTGTCAGTAGACGTCGCGCGTTGTCATGGAGATTGACGAAGATATTATTAAGTACTAGCTTCTGCCCGCGACTTCGTCCGCGTGAAATTTCTTGTCCCCCAACGACGCATCGCATCGCGACGCCTGCCCGCGCTATTACTTCGTTAGCGCTTAAGCATCCTTTCTGACATTTTTTCTTTTTGCTCGGCTCCTAAGGTCCTTAGCGTGATGTTAAATAGCCTATATCCTTCCGCATCGCCTGCCCGCGCTATTACTTCGCGCTCGGCTCCTAAGGGCTCTAGCGTGATGTTAAATAGCATATATCCTTCCGCATCGCCTGCCCTCGCTATTACTTCGCGCTCGGCTCCTAAGGGCCCTAGCGTGATGTTAAATAGACTATATCCTTCCGCGTCGCCTGCCCGCGCTATCACTTCGCGCTCGGCTCCTAAGGGCCCTAGCGTGATGTTAAATAGCCTATATCCTTCCGCATCGCCTGCCCGCGCTATTACTTCGCGCTCGGCTTCTAAGGGCCCTAGCGTGATGTTAAATAGCCTATATCCTTCCGCATCGCCTGCCCGCGCTATTACTTCGCGCTCGGCTCCTAAGGGCCCTAGCGTGATGTTATATAGCCTATAGACCTCCTCAAGAACTGGGTTATAAAATGCAAAAAGTTTTTTTCAAATCCGACTGGGGTAGTTCCAGAGATAGCGCGTTAAAACAAACTAACAAAGAAACAAACTCTTCCGCTGTATTCCACCGACATTATTGAACAACGAATTAAGAATATCATTCTTAATTCGTTGTTATTGAAATAATAAATCGAGAGGGTCGTCAATCCGCGGAAAATGTCGCAATTCAGAAAAATTACTTATTTGCACAACGCCAACTATGGGTAAATTGATAAAACGTCCGCAATAAACATGTTCGCTCAAGAGCGACCGGTATGAATTAAAGTTATTTTGCGTTTTAGTAATTTTATATTATCTCCGAAACTGTATGACCAATTGACATACTTTAAAGGCCAAATCTTATCTCCATGATGTCCTTGTGATCATAAAATAACTTATTTTGATAAGGATTAATGTTTTGTTGTTTAAATAATCATCCAAACGTAAGTATGTCTAAAAAATACTTTTTTAAAGCAATAAAAGATGTATAAAAGATAAAATATAAAAGATAGAAATATGGTGTCGCGGACTTTTTTGTAGAATTATTTAAGACGGACCAGACTGCCATACATTGTTCTCAATTATAAACAACCGTTTAGGCAGCGCATGCAAAAACGTCTGTTTAAAGAGGTATTTCTTTCCGACTTGTTAGATAAAAATTGTGATAGCTCGGCTAATATGCATGATATAAATATAATTTATAGCCCATAGCACTAAGGAATAATGTAGCTTTCTACTTATGAAAAAAATTTAGAATTGGATCATTAGTTCCGGAGATTACCCCCTACATACAAACTTACAAACTTACAAACATACAAACTTACAAACTTACATACAAATTTTACCTCTTTATAATATTAGTATAGATTATCAGTTGCTTGTTGCAGGGGAGTGAAACTTCCATACATTGGCTTCAAACAAAATATTCATAGACAATGCTGCCATCTGAAGGAAAAGGAATGGAAGCTTTGGCCATAGTTTTACATTTTAGCAGATAGATAGAGCTACTTTTACCTACCTTAATTCCTACAGCAAAAGTATAGCTACTATACAAATTAAATAATAATAAATAAGCATTATTGATTATTTTACTATTGCATTAGAAATAAATTTATTAAATATAGTAGCAAAATATATAACACCTTTTTCACGAGTGAAACTAAACGTAAATGATGATATAGAAACCATAGAAACAGTCAGTACTGTTGACTTTTGAAAATATTTCTTCTGTTTCGTTGCTATGGTTTCGTTCAAATTTGATATTCCATAGAACAATATATTAGGAATTATTATTTATTCCATTTCATTTTGATTCCAAATCGTCACTATTATTTTTGTGAATACACTTCATAAATTAATGAAGTTAATGTGTGTTCCTACAGTTTCGTTCATTGTTTCTGTGTCGTGTGTTGTGTGTTCGTGTGTTCTGGTGATCTGTTTTGTGTTCTTTTACAACTTAGGACTGTGCTTGTTTTCTAAATAAATATTATTTCATTTCTATCTACCATTTTATTCCGTTTCATTTATTGGTATGTCTCTTGATGATGGCATTTATAGTTTAGGATTTTGAAGAATGTTTATGTTATTTATTTTGTGAAATAGGTAAATTCTTATGTGTATGTTTCGAATTCTAAATTTCCTCTAGAATATGAATTTGTCATCATAGTCTTATTTTATACACATAAGAATTAATTTATTCCACAAATAAAATAACATATAATCATTCTTCAATACAATGTTTAGGGATTTAATACCTGTTACGTACCGTTCTCTTTGCAGTTGGTATTACGTACCTACTGAATTAATTCTTAGCGATTTTAGAATAGTGTTTTCTTCACCCCACAGCTGGTAATCAGACTTTTTTGTGTAATTGCCGAGGGTGTTGATTTGAATAAGCTTCCGGTGTTTGCTCATCGCCCATTCGTGGAGCCTTCTGATTGGTTGCGGATGAGCACACTAGCGCCGCGCTCCTGCGTGTGTTTTTTCACTGTACTACGTACCATACGGTCGTCGGCGCATACACGCCACGCGCGATTTATACTTTTCTACAAAAATAAGGTCCTTCGGTTGAAAACGTGCTACAATCCCCGCAAGATACCAGATATACCCTGAACCAGCGCCTGTGGAAAAATATGTGAGGTGGAGTTGAAGCAAGATTCAGAACTATCGAAAGCGCCTTCTTAGCCCATCGGTGTGCGAAGCGGCGGGACGGCAGCGACCGGTAAGTTTTATTCGAATCTTCCCTTTCTACAGCACATAATTGTTTGGTCCTTCGAGCCGGATTTATATCTAGGTACTTGTTGTGGGGTTATTTTCCTAGTTTCCTAGTGTTCTTAGTTCAAAGTCCATTTGCGGCGTTACGCGTCCAAAATGGCGGAACTTATTCAACAAGACATTTTTGAACGTGAGATCATTATCGATGATCTCAAGCGTATTTTAGAGTTCATAGATTCAGACGAACAACAGTTTAGGTCACGCTCAAAAGAATTAACTTTGCAACAAAGAAAGTTCTTCAAACTTCAGGCAAAAATAGAAAAATTCTTAATAAAATCCAATACTTTCGACAAAGACGAACAACTGAAGATTCGTAACAATTTTAATGATTGTTATTTCGCAATTAGTGTTCACTTAGATAAACTTAAGGAAGAGGATAATGAGCGTAAACGAAGAATGTCCTCTAGTACGTCATTTAATAATAACTCAGTGGTACATGTTCCATCTACTCATACGAGTAATAGTTGTGCAAGTAGATTACCTATTCTTCCAATGCCTACCTTCTCAGGGGAAACCACGGATTGGCCCCCATTTCACGATTTGTTTCGTTCATTAGTACATGACAAAAATACCTACACGGAGACAGAGAAGTTTCGTTACCTGTTACTGTCATTAAAAGATGAACCCTATAATCTTATTAAATCGATACCAATTACAGACGAAAACTATAGTGTTGCGTGGGATATTTTAGTTTCTCGGTATGATAATAAACGGGCTATCGCCACGAAACATCTCGAAAAAATATTATACATTGAACCTAGTACCGAGAAAATGACTCAAAGTCTAAGAAACTTACTCAATGTTTATCAAGAAAACATCAAGGCATTGCAGGCCATGCAATTTCCGATAGATCAGTGGAGTTTCATAATAGTGACGATTTTACTACGTAAGATTCCGTCTAGTGTTCGAAAACGTTTCGAATTATCACTATCGAGGCCATCGGATGTACCTGACATAAGTACATTGATAACTTTCTTAGAACGCGAGTTAGCTGCAAGCGAATTCTCTTCTCACCCACAAAATAAAAATAATCTTGAAAAGGTAGGTACTCCCCGCACATCGCGCGGTAACGAAGGCTCGCGACGCGCGCTCGCAGCCAATGTCGCTTCATCGAGTTCGAATACAACAGACTTACAATCTACCAAACAAAATAATTTAAAAAATAATTGTTTATGTTGTGATGCTCAACATACGTTGACAAAATGTTCGAAATTCCTTAATTTATCTCCCCGTGATAGGTATTCTTTTATTCAAAACAAGAACGTTTGTTTCAATTGTTTACATGTCGGTCATGATTTAAAACAATGCAAATCTAACTTTGTTTGTCGCTCATGCCATAAACGACATCATTCATTAATTCATTTCGAAAAGTCTAACAGTTTATCAGTTATTAGTGGTAGTAGTGATAATGCGGTCTCACTTTCTGTGAACGAAACGACAGAGACAGCGGTTCCCAGTACCTCGCACGCTGCGATGACTGCGGCGGTGAACGATCGCAAAAACGATTCGCGTTCTATTGCTCCGTCGGTTAGCGCGAGTACGGTGCTCCTATGTACGGCACTCGTCAATGTGCATGTTGGCCCACAAAAACACACAGTTCGATGTATTATTGATACAGGCAGTCAGGCGACTTTTATTACCGAGTCTTGTGTTCAGCGGTTAGGGTTACATCGCAGCCAAGCGAACGTTCCGGTGTTCGGTGTTGGAGGGACCGAGGTTGGAGCTGTTTACCCTAAGGGTGTAGTATCTTGTCATATCACTCCTACACACGGGGATCAACCTTCAATTTCAGTTAACGCATTAATTTTATCTAATCTTATTTCACGTATGCCATGTGTGACATTGCCTTTTAAGGGATGGCCACACATACAAAACTTAACTTTAGCTGATCCTAAGTTTTATCTTCCACAATCAGTGGAAATGCTTTTAGGTGCGGATATACTATCCCAAGTTTTATTAGGTCACGTGATCACGGGTCCACCCGGTTCACCGATGGCTATGAACAGTATCTTTGGTTATTTATTGATGGGTGATGTTTCATACAACCAAAATACATCTACTTCACTTCAAGTTTGTCTCAGTAGTTTAAGCTCATCCTACGATGACGACATCAACCTGAGACGGTTCTGGGAATTGGAATCTCTTCCGGAAAAAAGAATTCTAAGTCCCGACGAAGCGTTGTGTGAATCTATATTCGTAAATTCACATACTCGTGATGAAACTGGGCGATATGTTGTTCCACTCCCTTTCAAACCTGATGCACCCACCCTCGGCGCATCACGAGATACGGCGGTCTCCAGGTTTAAGAAATTAGAGTATAGGTTGGAACACAATCCTCAACTTAAGGTAGACTATCATGCGTGCCTCCAGGAGTACTTGGAACTCGGTCACATGGAGCCCGTTGATTTACCTGTTTCGTTAGCTAACAGCTATTACATTCCGCACCACTGCGTGGTCAAAGAGTCCAGTGAGACTACTCGTACTCGTGTCGTCTTTGACGCGGGTTGTAAAACTTCGAATGGAATATCACTTAATGATGTTCTACTGACTGGTCCGAAGCTGCACCAGGATATAGTAGACGTTTTATTGGGTTTTCGTATCCATGCTATTGCTGTCACTGCCGACATAAAGCAGATGTACAGAAACATAAAATTACAACAATCCGATTGGGATTTTCAACGCATTGTGTGGCGTAAATCACCCACTGAACCGTTGCGTGATTATCGATTGCGCACCGTCACCTTTGGTGTCAGCTCATCACCATACTTAGCCCTTCGTACGATTCAACAGTTGGCTCATGATGAAGCTGCTAACTTCTCGTTAGGTTCTAAGGTTCTCCAGAACCAGGTTTTTGTTGATGACATCGTCACCGGAGCAGGCGACGTAAAGCAGGCCCTGGTTTTACAACGTGAGTTAGTAGGTATTTGTTCGTCAGCTGGTTTCGAGCTACGTAAGTGGCAGAGCAATTCGCCAGCGTTACTCGCTGCTTTACAAACGTCAGTCGTTCAGGGCGAGCGGTCTGATAACGTTTCTTTCGCTCTGATGGAGAATGACAAACAAATAAAGGTTTTAGGACTTCAGTGGAATCCTGAATCTGATACTTTCATTTTTAGCGTTCAGTCAACTAATGATAAAATTACAAAGCGATCCATACTATCACAAATAGCGAAAATTTATGACCCTATGGGATGGTTATCTCCTGTAACTATTTATGCGAAACATCTCATTCAGTTGTTATGGATTTCAGCGGTCGACTGGGATGAGTCACCTCCTTTAGATATTATAAACGCTTGGTCTAGTTTTCTTAACGAGTTACCATTATTATCAAATTTTCAAATTCCACGTTTCGTTTTTGCAAACGTGAATGCAATTCAAATTCACGGGTTTTCTGACGCTTCCGAGCGGGCTTATGCCGCGTGTGTTTACGCCCGTATATCCGATAATAATGATAACGTTAAAACATTTCTTCTTCTCGCTAAAACGCGTGTAGCACCTATAAAACCGGTTCTTACTATTCCGCGCCTAGAGTTGTGCGCTGCTGTTTTGTTATCAAAGTTGATTGATAAAGTGAGAAGTGTGTATGATAACCACTTAAACTGTGAACATGTTTGTGCGTGGACTGATTCATCCATCGTGTTAGCGTGGCTTCGTTCTCCACCACACGAGTGGAAAACATTCGTTTCTAATCGCACTAGTGAAATCTTATCCAGGCTTCCGGCCAAAACTTGGAGACATGTCCCGTCAGCTGACAATCCAGCTGACGCACCTTCTCGAGGAATGCTTCCTACAAGTTTTGTCCAAAATGAGATGTGGCTCCATGGGCCCTGGTGGCTCGCGCGTGATTCTAGTTCTTGGCCAAGTCCCAAGAAAATACTAGAAGTCACTGAAGACAAACGCAATCTACCTATGTCTATGGTGTCAAACTCTTCCACCTCAGCACTACCTGATGTGGTCGAGTATATTACTAGATTTTCTACTCTAGGTAAACTTGTTAGGATAACAGCACTGTTATTTCGATTCTATAATAAATGTAAGAAAGTTCAAAATTCCTATCCAAAATACATAACTGTATCCGAGTTTAATTTTTGTTTAAATCGACTTATCCATTTAGTTCAACATTCTTGTTTTTCCGAAGACATTAATAATATTTCACATGGAAAGTATCCATCAATTAAATTACGTCGACTCAACCCGTTCATGGATAACAAAAATAATCTTCGGGTAGGTGGGCGAATTCATAAATCACTTTTACCGTTTGTTTCCAAACATCAATTGATTTTGCCTAAGAAACATCATCTTACAGATTTAATCATTGACCATACACATATCACGCATCTACATGCTGGTCCGCAATCCGTGCAATACATTTTATTCCAAAAATATTGGATAATGTCTAGTCGTGACGCTATACGTACACGCATACATCGCTGTGTTCGTTGCTTTCGTGCGCGCCCCGTGAATCCGCAGCCATGCATGGGTCCGTTACCGGCCGTCAGAGTGCGCCCCGAGCGGCCATTTCTTAAAACATCTGTTGATTTCGCGGGTCCGTTTTACGTTCGAGCAAATAAAGTTCGAAATGCGAAAATTATTAAATGTTATGTATCTGTTTTTGTGTGTATGTCTGTCAAGGCCATACACCTCGAACTCGTATCTGAGTTGTCAACTGATGCATTTTTGGCAACATTGCGACGCTTCACGTCCCGTAGAGGTTTATGCACCGACATTTACTCTGATTGTGGAAGGAACTTTGTTGGTTGTAATAATTATCTACAAGATTTGTATAATTTTTTACGTAATGATTCTGTTCAAGCCACTCTTAATAGTAAAATTTTAGAACAAGGCATTACTTGGCATTTTCAGCCTCCTTACGCCTCTCATTTTGGTGGCCTTTTTGAATCCGGTGTTAAAAGTTTTAAACATCATTTACATCGAGTCCTCGGTACGCAAACTCAAACTTATGATGAGATGCATACCCTACTTTGTCAAATTGAAGCGGTACTTAATTCACGTCCACTTTGTGTATTAAGTGCTGACCCATTAGATCCGTTACCTTTGACACCAGCTCATTTTTTAATAGGAGGTCCGTTGACGTCCTTACCAGACATTTCATTAACTGATAATATTTCAAATCGACTCACTAGATGGCGTATAATACAACAATGTGTGCAACACTTTTGGAAACGTTGGAGTCGTGAATATTTACACGAAATTCAACAACGTAACAAGTGGTTTCGAGATCGCGGCTCACAACTCCGTGAAGGTATTATTGTCCTTGTACGAGATGATAATTTGCCACCATTACAATGGAGACTGGCTCATGTCCATACTCTCCACCCAGGTTCCGATAATATTACTCGTGTCGTAACTTTACAGATGGGCAAAACTCTCGTGAAACGCTCAGTAGTCAAAATATGTCCTTTGCCCTTAGAATAATCATTCTGTAAATTTAGTTAATATTGTTGCGAATCTTAGTTAAGTAATCTTAAGTTAGAATAACTTTAGTTTAAAAAATTTAAGGCTTCATGCTTTCGTAGCATTTTTCATTCTTTTTTTTTTCGAATGTTACATTCTTTTTTTGTCTTTTAATTTAAAGTTAAAAGAAATTCATTCTTTTAAGGCGAGCGGCATGTTACGTACCGTTCTCTTTGCAGTTGGTATTACGTACCTACTGAATTAATTCTTAGCGATTTTAGAATAGTGTTTTCTTCACCCCACAGCTGGTAATCAGACTTTTTTGTGTAATTGCCGAGGGTGTTGATTTGAATAAGCTTCCGGTGTTTGCTCATCGCCCATTCGTGGAGCCTTCTGATTGGTTGCGGATGAGCACACTAGCGCCGCGCTCCTGCGTGTGTTTTTTCACTGTACTACGTACCATACGGTCGTCGGCGCATACACGCCACGCGCGATTTATACTTTTCTACAAAAATAAGGTCCTTCGGTTGAAAACGTGCTACAATCCCCGCAAGATACCAGATATACCCTGAACCAGCGCCTGTGGAAAAATATGTGAGGTGGAGTTGAAGCAAGATTCAGAACTATCGAAAGCGCCTTCTTAGCCCATCGGTGTGCGAAGCGGCGGGACGGCAGCGACCGGTAAGTTTTATTCGAATCTTCCCTTTCTACAGCACAATACCTACTAGAAACAAAAACTCCTAAAAGCGCCATCTAGTGAGCTAGCGAAGGAGTCATTAGGACATGCAGCGCTATCTCTAGGCTTGGGTATTCACTTTTTACAAAACGAAAACCTCAGTGCCCACTGACCTCTATTGTACAAGTACGCTGGACTTCATATTAGCGATGACAAAATGAAGACATTTGATTTTCGCCATTTTGGCGCTGAAAGCAATGTGAGTACCCATGGAACTAATATTAGAGATGGGACACAGCTGAGATAAAAAAATACTTTTATGGACTTTATCGACCGTGAGTTACGGTTTTATTTATTTGATCTGAAATTGGTATAGAGTATAGACTATCAAATAATAATAAAACGAATTCTATAGTTACTTAATAATATATTGAAGGATTGTTCGCTTTGTAGGAACTTATTGTGCTGTGAAAAGGAAATATTGATGCCAAAATAACCATCCCTTTTTTGTTTCTACAGTTATTAAAAAACCGGCCAAGTGCGTGTCGGACTACGCACAATGAAGGGTTCCGTATTTGGTATTAAATTAAATATTCCAAGAACAAAATTAGATTATAGTTGAACAACATGTTCTTCCATACATTCCAACAGTAAATGTAAGTTTGTACTCACAATATTGAGAGATTTAACATGTTATTTTAAGACCACAAACTTCTTAGAGGTTTTCCTGTAATGTACAGGTATGGAACTATTTTCTGTATTTAAAAAAAAAAATTAGGCTCAGTAGTTTTGGAGATAAGGAGGGGATGGTCACTTTTCATCTATTCTCTTAAATAACTGTAAATTGATTTATTTTTAAATTATAAAAAAAATATATATTTTAGACTCTTAATAAGCCCTTTTGTTTGATAATATGTCACATGGTCTGTACCATGTGCAAAACTTTCTTATTTGGCCCCTAAAAGGGACCCCATATTCAAAATTAATTTATTTACTGTAACCGTACGTGTTTGGGTCTCAGAAATACATATGTGTACCAAATTTCAACTTAATCGGTTCATTACATTCAGAGCAAATTGGCTGTGACAGACGGACAGACAGACAGACAGACACACGAGTGATCCTTTAAGGGTTCCGTTTTATCCTTTTGAAATACAAAACACTAAAAAGGAATCAAAATAAATAGAAGTCTCTAAGTATCACTGTGAGGAAACAAGACTTCGGCCAAAGCAAATTTTGATTGATAAGCAGACACAAAATATATTATCGGACTGCGTTAACGACAAAATTTCAGCCATGTCATGCTTAGAACGCCTACGGTCGTTAAAATTATTTAATTATTAGTTAAATTACACATACATTTTATCTTTTTAAATTAGAAACTTATTTGCTAATTTGTTTTAGCTACTGAAATTGCATATCTGACAACAGTTAATTTTTATTTGAATGACGTCAATTTAAAATGACTCAATATTGGAAGAAAAACATCAATCGACACATTATCGATAATGGAACATTCGCAGCCCTATTCATACGATTGTATTTTGTTACTAACCCGTCGCACGCAAATTACTAGACACATTAGATTTTTATTGTTATCCGCACATAATATGGTGTGCAATCAACATTTTAAAGAGTTATTAAAAACTGAGCTGTAATTATAATTACACTAAGTATGTGATGAAATTTGAGTAAAAAAGTTTATTCTAAATGAAAAATCATAGACGTATAAAAAAGGAGGACTCCGCGCCACGCATATCGAAAGTGAAGCACCGTACCGATTTATGTGCGTGATTTGAGTACCTGCAAAGACGCCGTCGCTTGTTTCACGTAATGGCGGCTGATCGGCATACAATGATGTAAATGTGTGCGTGAGGCGTGTTTGTACAAACGGTCCATACTTACTGTGCTTCACTTTCGATATGCGTGGCGCGGAGTCCTCCTTTTTTTACCCGTTTATGCACGTAAGTTAGATTATTATTCTTAACCTTATTATTGTTCATTCCTCCCATTGATTCTAACATAAGTTTACGTAATTTACCAGGTTTCCAAATGATTGCGATTTAAGAACTTTTTGAGTTATAAAGTTTAGAACCTTGAATTACATACTAATCGTAATCGTTAATCGTATATCGTAATCGGTAATCGTTTGCATGATTTCTAATCTCCCGCCTGTATCACGATTAAAACCATACGCAGCCCACGAGAGCCAATCGCAGCTCAGCGAGACAGAGACAGAGGAAACTATCGAGCATCCATCTCTCTCGTTGCGTTTATCGCTTTCCACCTCCTTAAGTTCACAAAGCCCTCAAATGTTATGATTTCGTAAAATTATTACATTTGCATCCGCAAATGGCATTTGCATACAGTCGCTAATGCATACTAAGCCATTTTTTCGAAAATTATTTTCCAAACTAATCAAAGTATATATTTTTTTTACACTTTGTATTTTCTAATTACCCCAAATAAAACACCTTATAACAACAAAATATTATTTTTCTGCTTTCCTTGATAATTCATGCACTAAAGGGTTAACAGGGTACATGCGTCATCGATGGGTACATGTCAATTTTAGTTCCTGAGGCCCTCGAGGTAGCGCTTCAAATCGGCACAAAAATCAACTGTCATTTCCTATAGTATCTTTAGTCCAGCGTACTTGTACAATAGAGGTCAGTGTCAGTGCCCCATCTATATTACTTTATAATTATAGTGTATTATCTATGGCTTGTTGGCAGAAGATGACTGCAGTTGCCTCTGCCGTTGACACGTGCCGCTCATATCGATGAGCACGAGTCTAAACATTATTATCATTTTTGAATTTTGATAATAAAGCACAACAGAAATGCAGTCAGAAACCAGAAACTCAATTTTGTTTTTAATTTGTTAATACAACATTAGTTTTTGTTTATACTAAACCTGAAAAGGGGTCATTGTACTCATCATTGAAAAAAAAATCAGCTGTTCAGTACATTTTGACGAGTTTGATGTAGATAAATGTACTGGACAGCAGATTTTTTTTTCGCGATTTCAAGGTTGATCCCGTAGAAAAAATTGTTCAAAATGATGAGTACAATGACCCATTTCGGGTTTAGTAGAAACAAAAACTAATGTTGTATAGACTAGTCTTTATGCATATAAGGACTAGTCTAGAAAAAAAAACATTGTCTTCGTCAATCCCTGGAATCGGATGGAATCAGTAGGATGACACTGACAGATGAGATGAGTTCAAAAATGCGTTCCGTGCCGATGACGTCACCGGCATTCCTTATGACGTCACCGGCACGCATCGCCTTTTTTGCTCATGTATGCCGGCGGTCGGTGCGGCCGGTATCGATAGTGGACGCAGTTCTATATGAATTCATACAGAGCAAACCAAAATCCGTTGCGTGCCGTGCGTGCGGTGCGGCCGGCGCGGACCAATGGACGCTCACCTTTAGAAGAATATGGCATCAATCCCGTCATCCGCTAGATAAACTAAATTACAACAAGGCAGCTAAGGAGTTAGTCCAGGAGTCTACTAACTCAACGTTGACAACGACCCTTCACTTGATGTCACCTACGGGGGTAGGCGAGAACTCGCTCTGGAAGGCCACTAAAAACCTAGACAAGCCTCAACAATCTTATCCTCCAATCAGATCACAAGCTTCCTGGGCAAGAACTGACTTGGAAAAGGCTGAGGTATTTGCAATGCACCTGGATTCAGTATTCAAACCTAACGAAAGCGTTGCTGATGAGCATGAAATTGACACAATATTGGAGCAAGATCTGCAGATGTGTATGCCCATTATACCAACAACACCTAAAGATATAGCAAAGGAAATCAGAATGCTGAACTCGAGGAAAGCCCCGGGATTCGACTTGATCACGCCTTCCATACTTAAAAATCTTCCCAGAAAATGGATTTCTTTCCTGGCTAGTTTGTTCAACGCAATCTTTCGAACTTCTCACTTTCCTGACCTCTGGAAAATCTCTGAAGTTGTCATGATCCACAAATTAGGTAAACCTGAACATGAAGCCTCGCCTTATAGGCCGATAAGCTTAACCCCTGTACTCTCCAAACTGTGGGAGAGGGTATTCCTTAACCGATTAAAACCGTGCATGGATGCCAACGATGTTGTTCCGAATCACCAGTTTGGCTTTCGGAAATCTCACTCAACAATAGAACAGGTTCACCGAGTTTACCAAACAGGAAGACAGGCTTTTGAATGTAAAAAGTATTGCTCAGCGGCATTTCTTGACGTACAGCAAGCTTTTGACCGTGTCTGGCACAAAGGATTGCTGGCTAAAGTGAAGGAAAAACTTCCGCACTCAATGTTCCTGCTCATCAAGTCGTATTTATCTGACCGCTGCTTCCAAGTGAAACAGGGTGAAGCAAGATCAAGATTATTTGAAGTGAAAGCTGGTGTACCACAGGGATCTGTTCTTGGCCCAGTGTATTTACATCAGATTTACCCACATCGGATGACGTAACCATAGCAACATATGCCGACGACATAGCCTATTTATCAGTAGATGACAACCCAGAAATGGCCAGCAATAAACTCCAAAAACAGCTAGACAAAACTCACAAATGGCTCTGTAATATCACCTTCACGCTCAGGCACGGAAACACTCCTCCTGTTAGACTTGGTCCTGATGTCCTACGACACACAGATTGTGTAAAGTATCTTGGCTTCCACTTAGATAGGCGCCTAACATGGAAGCATCACATTAAAAATAAAAGGGACGAGATAAACCACAAGTTCCGCAACCTGTATTGGCTCATGGGAAGAAACTCTGTGCTCTCTGTAGACAACAAACTCCTCATCCACAACGCGGTCCTTAAGCCAATATGGACCTACGGGATCCAATTGTGGGGCGTTGCCAGCAAAACCAACATACTCTGCCTGCAAAGAGTCCAAAATGGAATCCTCAGATCAATAACAAATGCACCTTGGTTTGCTAGGAACGACGAAATCCACGATTTTCTACAAATGCCATCAGTAATATCCGAAATCGAGCGGTACAACAAACAACACAGTGCACGCCTAACCCTGCATACAAACCCACTAGTCACTGCATTGTTAAACCCGACAGCGGTGGTAAAAAGGCTGAAGAGGAACCACCTTCTATAAGCGGGAGGCGCAGCACTGGCCGCTCCACCACAACGCCATTTGACCATGGAACGAATTCGCTTGTGGCGGCATCTACATCGCCACATATGAACTACGCACCAATGACATGACGTCACGCAAACCTGCATCGCGCAATTAGAGTTTACCACGCGATTAGCATATATACAACGTCCCGACATCAACCGTCGGGCA
Organism: Cosmia trapezina; assembly: GCA_905163495.3. NCBI lineage: Eukaryota > Metazoa > Arthropoda > Insecta > Lepidoptera > Noctuidae > Cosmia > Cosmia trapezina. The sequence continues at coordinate 13,021,201 of LR991049.1, forward strand.
GTAGCCCACCAGACACAACACCCGTCTGGTCGTAGGATCCTCCCTTTTCTATGGAGGATGAGTGAACTTTACACCCTGTTCCTCATGCCTCTAAACGCTTATGGTCTAACGACCGATTGCAAATGAATAAAAAAAATAAAAAAAAAACTGCTGGACATGGGCCTCCCCCAAGCACCGCAACTTCGACCCGTTCTGTGCTTCCCGCATGCAGCGGATTCCTGCGGCCTCCACAAGGTCATCGGTCCACCTTGTGGGAGGCCTTCCAACGTTACGTCTTCCGGTACGCGGCCGCCACTCCAGAACCTTGCGGCCCTATCGGCCATCTGTTCTGCGAGCAATGTGCCCTGCCCACTGCCACTCAGTTTGGCAATTCTTCGGGCTATGTCGGTTACCTTGGTTCTCCTGCGGATCTCTTCATTTCTAATTCGATCACGTAGGAAAACCCAAGCATTAGCCTCAAAAGTAGCTTAAATATTAGGAAAATAAAAACAAAAAACAACCTAATTTACCTCAATACATCCATCTGCAGTGCACATTGCTCATAAGCGCTCAAGAACTGCGCCAAGTCAGTTTTGGGCCAAGAACCCAATCTTAGAGGTTCTACACACCTGAAAATTAAAACAATATATTTAAGTAGGTAGAGGGGCTCGTGGCTAAGTAATAACAGCCGCACGGGTCGGGTGGGTCCATGGATCGGTGACCATCTTTACATACCGAGACTACTCCGTGCCTCGGAAAGCACGTTAAGCCGTTGGTCCCGGCTGTCATTCGAGGATCTTTGACAGTCGTTACGGGTCGTCAGAAGCCCGAAAGTCTGACAACTAGTCTTACCAAGGGGTATCGTATTACCCAGTAACCGGGTTATGGAGGTCAGATAGGCAGTCGCTCCATGTAAAATACTGGTATTCAGCTGCACCCGGGTAGACTGGAAACTGACCCCAACATAGTTGGGGGAAAGGCTAGGCAGATGATTAAATGATTATATTTAAGTAGGCCCCCGGTTTTTGCGAGCCTATAAAAGCTACCCTTCCTTTTTGAAAAACTAGGTTTAGTTACTGATAGTACCTCATTTTATTTTTGATTAAAAGTCTGTGGTAACCCTTAATTTCTGAAAGTCTCTATTTAGCCTTGCTTTATAAAAGCCTCTGTTTTTACCATATATTACAGAAAGCCTCTGTATTTACCCTTAGTCATTAAATAAGTCTCTTTTTTAACCTTGATTACAAAAAGCCTCTATATTTATGTCCGTAAGGATTGAGTCGCCAAATTTCGTATCTTAATGAAATTTAATACTTATTTAGTAGTAAGTTTAAAAATTTTGTAGGTTCGATCCTCGATTTTGTAGGTATAATACTTCAAAAGATATATGAACTTATAGGTGGCAACTCAATCTAAATGTTTGAATTGAGTCGCCACGTCAGAACTAAGAACATCATGGATGAATGTTTATCATAATTTGGTATGATTTAGTAGTATTTGAGAGTATTTAGTAGACAAAATCTGAGCTCGGTAGTGTTAAAATTAAAAAAGTTACAATACATTATGTGTGGCTCCTCAGACCATACACATACGACTGGTCATTTTTCAAAGAAGCAGTAGTTCAATTAATGTGCAATTTCAACATCATTTAGTAGTAAAAATATTAGATTTGTAGGATAAGAGTCGGCAATCACAAAAGAAAGAAATGGGAGATATAGCATATTTAATGTGGCTCCTCAATTCAGATGCTTCGGTAAATAGATTTGCCTCTAATCTACATAATCATGTGACGAAATTTGGAACAAAAAACGCCAATATTTTGTATAAATTTCTACTAAATGCACGTATAAAAAAATACAAAAAAAAGTACATATTTACGAAGTTATTAGCTATTCTTTAATTTCTTATGAAATTTTTTTGTGGGGTGACCATGAATACGTGATTTAAAAAGAAAATGTACGTTTCGTGGCTTATAGAAACAAAATCTATTTTGTCGCATGTTTTCAAAGTCAGCCTGTATAGTCGGATTTGCACAATTATTTTTTTGTTTGAAAGGTTATGCTCTCGAGGTGGTCCCATTGTCACCAAGTCAGAATCTGATGAAGAGATCCTTGAGAATTTTCGTTTATTGGCAACGACACTACCAGCCGCACTACCAGTAGTATCGTTTCCAATTAACGACACTACCAAGCCTATTTTTTTTGGATTATATTGTACAGTCAACACAGCAAACTTCATTATCATCATAGTTTCATCATGGAACTTGTGAAATTTTTTAAGGGTGTAAAACACTAGAGGTAAAAAAAAAACACCTAAAACGTTCATGAGGTCAAAATGGATATCCAAGATGACGGCTGCAAAAATTTTCGCAGCCGCCATTTCAAGCCGACGCCACGCGCCGCAGCGGAACGTGTCTACATTCGCCACGTGCTCCCGCCCCGCCCTGCGTCTTTTTAATTTTATTTTTGTATTCTTCTTCCTCTTCCTCTTCTGCAAGAAGTCCGATTATAACAAGATCCCAGTCTATCATTATAATTTCACTCGAGCACTCGAGCAAACTGCATCAATTCTACACGAAGTCTGGACGGAAATAGTAGAGACTGTAGTAGAGTAGTCGCGCGGCTTCGTGAGGTGCAGCACCGCTCTTGCACAACGCGCGTACCGGCGAAGCACCGCTGCGTCGCGATGCATCGCTATACGCTGCGAGGCATCACGAGGCGCAGCGCTGCATGGTGCAACGTATTCTAAATTCTCACAATGAAATGTGTATATTTTCGTGTAGAAAATAAAGTTATATTTTGAGTCACTCTTTTAAAATGTGCGCGCAGCATCGCGTCGCGTCGCGTCTCGGTGTGAGCTGACTCTAACTCGCGCATTTGCTCTCGGAGACCACAGATGGGCATCGGGACTACTCAATTATTGTATTTCGCGGGTTGCGATTCGATTAGTGGACCTACCACTTATTATGTGCTGTTTTTTATAACATATAGTATAGGGATAGTTCCTTTTTAGGGTTCCGTACCAAAATGGTAAAAAAGGAACCCTTATGGTGTGACTCAGTCTGTCTGTCTGTCTGTCTGTCACAGCTGGATATCTCAAGAACTACTAATGCTATCAACTTGAAATATGGAACAGTTTTAGATGATGTTTACCCAACTATTTTGCAAATGAAAGAAATAGAAATATGTATACTTTTTTTGCAACATTGATTGAAAGGGGGTCTTAAAAATTCAAAGTGGGTTTACTATGGCATATGGGGTATGATATGAAAGAACGCTATTTGCACATTCTCAAACATTTTTTTTCTTTTTTATAGGCTGCATAGTTTTCGACTTTTGATAAAAATGTAAAAAAAAATACCGTTCCCCCCCTTATCTCCGAAGTTTGCAAAGCGAAAAATCTGCAAATATTCTGTATGATAGAAGTTTATGTAAAGATTACAGGAAAAATAAAACGATGTCTCTAAATAGCACACTTTTTCAGAAATCGGAACGGAACCCTCGGTGCGCGAGTCCGACTCGCTCTTCACCGGTTTTGTAACATTGTTATTATATGTAATTTGCATAATTATCTTTGTTGGCACATCTTGATTTCAATTGTGATTTGTTTTAAAACACAAAAGCGCTTCGATACAAAATCGTAGTTATAAACGCTTACCATAACATCAGAGGTATCAATGGGCAGTTTCAATAGTTTTTTACAATTAGTATTAATGTGTTTATTTATTAGGTAAGTTAGTATTTAAGTGGCAATTATTTAGAACGTATAGGAAGAACACTTTATTATTTTTCTCCTTTACGAAGTGAATAATACAATTCTGTTAGAAATAAGTAGGGATTTTATTAAAAAAATAAATTTCAAAAACTAGTCATCCTGGTTTCATTTAACATCATCATCATCATCATTTCAGCCGAAAGACGTCCACTGCTCCCCCCAAAAGGGACCTCATTCTTAACTCGATCTCGCAGAAAAACACCGAGCATAACCCTCTTCTTTGGCTTTTGGGTGACCTTGAGCTTTCTTATGAGGCCCATTGTAAAACGCTACGTCTTAGGGCCGTAAATCATAACTGGCAACACACACTGGTCAAAGACTTTTGTTTCGAGACACTGCGATATTTTGGACAAGAAGATCTTCCGTAGCTTCCCTAACTTAACGAAGCTGGACTTACCTAGTTTGACCGTTTGTCCCAGGTACACAAACAACATGGTCACCCTCAATAGCGAATTCTTAATGAATATCGAAAAGTATTTTTTTTTTCAGATACCGAATATATACAATGTTGATTTGTACATAACTATTTTGTAGATATTTATACTAAATGTTAGTGTCTCTGGTTATTGATTCCGTTGTGATCTCAGGTAGATACAATCAATTATTTATTTGCAGAACGTCAGGACTGAGGAGCCAAATAAAATGCGTTTATTTACTAAATTCACTCAGTTTTACTACTTTCTCTATATACTACAAATTCGAACACACTTACTACTAAATGTTCTTTGGAGTGGAATATAAATTGACTAATTACTTTCATGGAAATTCACGTTCTTATGATTGATTGATTGATGGATTGAGGAGCCACATTAAAAGTATTGTATATTCTTCAATATCAACAGTACAGGACTCAGATTTTTAGTAGGTACTATACACAACTACTACTAAATCATACCAAATAATGATAAACATTCATCCATCATGTACCTAGTTCTGACGTGGCGACTCAATCCAAATATTTAGATTGAGGTGCCACCTTTATGTTCATATATCTTTTGAAGTATTATACCTACAAAATCGAGAATCGAACCTACAAAATTTTTAAACTTACTACTAAATAAGTATTAAATTTCATTAAGATACGAAATTTGGCGACTCAATCCTTACGGACATCTATATTTACCCTTAGCCGTTAAACAAAAGTCTCTGTTTTTACCCTTGATTATAAAAAGCCTCTATATTTACCCTTGGTTTCTATCAAGCTTTTTTTAATTACCTCTATTTATTAAACCTTTAAAGACCACTGATCCTAGGTTTTTGAAAGACTCAAAAAAAAATATAGGAATTTATTTTTATATTTTAAAAGAACTGGATTTGATTCTTCTGTAGCGTAGTGATTAACATGATCACTTACCTCTCAAGCAGATCAATGAATAAGGATCTTAGTTCTCTGCCTCGATGTAGGTTGCACGCCAGGCCGACCAATGCGCGAGTGTATAATCTAGAACACATATTTGATTAAGGGGGATGCGCTAAGGTAGCCCGCGAAATTCAAATTTTCTTACGCTTTTTGCAATTTTCAGGTCAGCGTCAGGTTGTATGTTCATCTAAATATGATTCGCGGCCGTAACTAACATGGTTTTACAGAATTATAATCATTAGAATCAGCAATACAACTCCATAAGTTAGAATTGGCCTCAAATCTCATGATTTCATGAAATATTCAGTCAATAGGGTAATATGAACTTAGAGAGTTGTATTGATGATTTTTATGATTATAATTCTATAAATAAATATTAGTTACGGCCGCGAATCATATTTTATTCAACATACAACCTGACACAACTGCAAATTGCAAAAATTTTAATTTTGCGGGCTACCCTGGCTCTTTCGCATTCAGTAATACATTATTTAAAACGTATTTCAGGTTTGTAGGTATATACTCGATAGCAGCCCGGGCAGATAGCTCGCTTGTGTGGGCATTGGCCGATCGAACCAGATCAGTTTTAGTTATTAAGTACTAACATAGGCTAAATAATATTGTTACTAACACATTGGACCTTATTTCTTGTCTTTAAATAAATCAATAATAAATATAAACCAAAGCAAACATAGGTAGGTATGTTATTATAAATAAGCATTATTTATAATAACATACCTACCTATGACAGCTATTTTTCCGTTTTAATTTTCGAACTGCAATTTCGTATTATTTTTTATGTTCATAATAATAATAATTTAAGGAATAAGTTGGAGGGGGGGGGGGGGGGGGGATAAGTTTTGTGGGGGTATAAATCGAAAAATCCTATAACCAAATGTATATGGTTAAATCATTTGGATTTTCGTTACGTGTTATTTGACTAAATTGCCAAAGTATTAGCATCTATTTTCTGTTATATACGATTATACGTAAACTGTTCCTTATTGTGCAGTAAAATTAGCTTTAAATCGAAGTTATTTGAATATAAATTTATTTAATATAGCATTTTGTCATAAATCTACATTTAAACGAAGCGCGTTTAAATTCCGGTGCGCGTGCGAGTCTTCTATCTCGCGCGTGAAACTAGACAGCCAGAACATTTCACTTACACACCGAGCTAAACCACGCTGTGGTGTATCCTCTTAAGTAGGTATGTATTTCGTACCTGAAATTGAGCTCCAACTCTTGATAGGACTTCTCCAATAATTTTGGTCTGAGACGCATGCAGACCAAACTGAAAAATAATAAAAATCATTATTATTTTAAGTCTTGATTATTTTGTTGGAAACGAAAATCTTTCAAAATCTCTATCGAATTGATCAATCTAGATTCTAGATGGTTTGAACTCTGCAATGGAAACTGCCGTTCAGATTGTCGATTTGTGACCATTATCTATATCTTATCTTTATTATAAAGAGGAAAGATTTTTTGTTTGTTTATACCGAACAAGCTCTGAAACTACTGGACCGATTTTAAACATTTTTTCACCATTTTTCATAATTTATTTTCATTAATTTTTTAGGTTGGATCTACTGATCCTGATCAGGATAATGGGACAAAATTATTAAATGATTGTATTATGATCGGGCCCTGATAAGTGTTCAAAATTTTTTATTAATCAGACCATTTAAAGGGGTAAAATGGGGTGGGAGGGGCTCGTGGATGGGTAATAACAGCCGCACGGGTCGATCCAATTGGTTAAGCTACGCTTGCTGGTGTTGGTCCGTGGATGGGTGACCATCTTTACATACCGAGACCCCTCCGTGCCTCGGAAAGCACGTTAAGCCGTTGGTACCGGCTGTCATTCGTGGATCTTTGACAGTAGTTACGGGTCATCAGAAGCCCCAAAGTCTTATCAAGGAGTATCGTATTACACAGTTACTGGGTTGTGGAGGTCAGATAGGTATTCGCTGCATGTAAAATACTGCTGCATCCGGTTAGACTGGAAGCCGACCCAAACATAGTTGTGAAAAGGCTAGGCAGATTGATTTTGATCTAAAGTGTGTAAAAATTGAGTTCCATTTAAAGTGGGTAAAAATTGAGTTCCATTTAGTGGGTAAAAATTGAGTTCCAAAATTCCGTTACCTACAAACATACAGGTGAAGCTAATAAAAGCGTGTTAAAAAGCATACTCACTGCTTATGCTCCTTCTCCTTATCCAGCAGGATGCGCAGCTCCCGCAACTCCAGCAGGAACTCGCGGTCCATCTCCGTGTCGTAGTACTCCGGGCCCGTGCAGCTGTACGTCCAGTTTGTCATTATAGCCTGGACAGGACACAATACAACTATTTATTGAGCGAGCGAGCGGAGCATCTCTGCTTCAAGTCTGAAAAAATTTGATCTGAAAAAATTTGTTAGCTATGCTACTAAACTCCAGAAGTTAGAATTGAGTTGTGTGGCGGCATCTACTTTGCCACATATGAACTACGCATCAATGACATGACGTCACGCAAAACCTGCATCGCGCAATTAGAGTTTACCACGCGATTAGCATATATACAACGTCCCGACATCAGCCGTCGGGCAGTAGCCCACCAGACACAACACCCGTCTGGTCGGAGGATCCTCCCTTTCAATGGAGGATGAGTGAACTTTACAGTGTGGCTGACACTGGCTTGGCCACCATCAGGGATTTTACTTTTGATAACACAAAGATTTAGTCGTTAATTAGTCGAAATTTGTCGCCAAATATCAGAATTTGTCGGTCACTGGTTCAAAAGTTATAAGGGGTCATTGGTGGCCGATCTGGAGAGAGTCTCCCCAGCTTGGCCACCTTTATATCTCAAAAACTAGGGCACCTAGCGAAGATCTGTTTTCTCCCAAATTTAGTCGCTAATTAGTCGAAATTAGTCGCCAAGTCACAGATTTAGTCGGGTCTTAGTTTAGAAGATATAAAGATATAATGAGTTCAATTTTTAAGTATAGACCAAGAGCTAGATCAAAGATTTTATCGTAAACTCTTCAATCTAGCTCTTGAAATTACTGCCGCGAATATTTTAACCAACATACAACCCGACACTGACCTGCAAATTGCAAAAAAACGTAAGAAAATTTTAATTTCGCGGGCTACCTTAGCGCTGTAGTTTTTTGTCGTAGCCATTCAGTCAGTTTGTTTTAATAGTAGTAATATTTGAGTGTTACCTGTGCGCAATGGTAGAAATCATTGAAGGTCAAGTAGGTAAGCTTTCTCTTCGCCGTCTCGAACCGCATGCAAGCGATGAACACCACGGCGCCGTACTTTCTGGAAATAGTCATCATTTCATTATATTAAAAGGCTTTATTTAGTTTCCCGGTGTCTGTCTATATGGATCAAATCTTGCAAGTTAAATTTGACCCACTTCCCGGTTTCCGATTTAGCTGAAATTTTACATGCATATGACGGCGGCCATATTGTTTAGCAGCTGCGTTAGACGGCGACTAGATGGCGCTAGTGGAACTTGCACCAGACGCATTTGGCTTAAAGGACTTGAAGTCAGTCAGTAAAATATTGTGACGTTCTCCCACCACTAGCGATCGCCTTTATAAGGAGCTGCGCTGTGGAGTCGGGGAGCATTTGGTACGGATGCGTCTTGGAGCACGGACCACTGTCTCTGACAGTCAGTACTGCCCTATGTGACCGCTTTCAGTACCATTGTTGGTTATTTAATTAATTTTATATTGTTTCTATGTTTCTATATTTTCTGGATTGATAACTGATTGTTCAATTTAATTAATTTGTGTATTGCCATATCTGAGTTCTATTTCTGATGTTTGGGCCAATCCTACACATATGTAAATCGGATGACAATGCAATATTATTGCATTGTCATGGAGCTGATCTGCTGATGGAGCCTGAAGGTGGACATGGGAACTCAGTAGTAAAACGACGCAACCCTATTGAGTTTCGTTTGATTTGTCTTGACGAGGACTCTGCTCCTAGATGATATCCAGACTAATCAAAAATTGTTTTTTTTAAAAATAGTTTTTTACCTAACAACGAAGAAAGTTTATGTTCTTAGGGTTCCGTACCTTAAAAGGAAAAAACGGAACCCTTATAGGATGACTTCGTTGTCCGTCTGTCTGTCTGTCTGCCAAGATCCTTTTCCTTTCAGGAACGCGTTGAGGCATCAAGTTGAAATTAATATCAAATACTACCTCAGGTCGTCTATGGTCCCTTGGAGCTCTAAAAAAATCAGACTTCTAAGTCAACGCAATAAAAAAATACGGCCATCTATGCGACATTTTTTGATACCCGCAAGTAAATCAAAACCTATAGGATACTTCCCGTCGTCCTAGAATTATGAAATTTGACAAGAAGCAAGGTCTCACAACACAAGTAAAGGAAAAAGTCCACATAATCAGCCTATAATGTTCCCACTGCTGGGACACAGGCCTCCTCTCGGTGAGAGGCAGTGGGCCGTAATCTACCACGCGGCCCCAGTGCGGGTTGGTAGATGTCACATGTCTTCGAATTTTTGGTTCTAGGACATGCCGGTTTCCTCACGATGTTTTCCTTCACCGTTTTGAGAGCAGCAGTGATGAAATAATTTACACAAAGTAAAGCGCCTGCCGGGGTTCGAATCTACGACCTACAACTCGTAAGTCGCGGCCAATACCACTGGGCCACCACTGCTCGGCCACCACAAAAAGTCCGAAAATTGTTAATTTGTAATTCTATCACATAAAAAAATATTTTCAAAGTTGTCAGTCTGTCAAGACCCTTTTTCTCAGGAACGCGTAGAGGTATCAAGTTGAAATTAATATCAAATACGTAGATCTATGGTATCTTGAATTCATAAAAAACTCAAGCTTCTAAGTCAACGAAATAAAAAAATACGGCCATTTTGCGACACATTTTGATACTCGCAACTGTCGCAAGTAAATCAAAACCTAACCTAACCTACCCTAACCTAACCTAGAATAATGAAATTTGGCAAGAAGCAAGGTCTCTCAGCATAAGTAAAGGAAAAAGTCCGAAAATTGTGAATTTGTAATTTTATGACATATTTTTTTTTTTTGATATCCAATGTTAAGTTTGTTTTTGGGATAAATTATTTTCAACTAAGGAACCCTTCATTGTGCGTGGTCCGACACGCACTTGGCCGGTTTTTTGTTTTAAAATATAGGCCAATTATAATGGCAACCAAAGGATTTAACTGGAAGAGGCTGTGTCACCAGTGGACTTCTTAAAACTAATTAGGATTCTATGAGAACCCAATATTTTATATTAACATCACGTTGTGACCTTTAGGAGCAGAGTACCAAAAATAAAAAAATCGGTAAACGAACTAATAGCACGGGCTGCCGATGCGATGCGGTAGGTCGAGGAAACAAGAAATTTCACACGGAAGTAGTCACGGACAGAAGCTAATATTAACTAACTGAACTGAACTGAGCTGTGCTGCTGGACAGTTTGTTCCGCTACTTCTCCCCAGCTAAAGCACTAGGAAGTGGTGAAGGGCGGGCGTGCGGGGGACTGTCTGACTGTCATTTTGACATTAAAAAAGTGCTAATTCTCAGCCTAATTTATTTATTTATTTAATTTGAATATTTTAATTTGATTTTAACTTACTTGGCCAAAGGTTCAGACAGCAAAAACGTGCTTCTAATATTAGCGACCACATTTCCCGGCATTTCTTCAACTGCCTTGAAAACTCGACGAACATTGTCGAACTGCCGGCGACAGCAGCGGAGCGGGGCGCCCGAACGTTCCGCTACCTGGGGACAGAGGAATGATACATTAGCTGATGTATTGGTGACAGATGAATGATAAAATATAGGCAGTGGGGACAGATTAATGATAAAATATAGGGAGTGGGGACAGATTAATGATAAAATATAGGGAGTGGGGACAGATTAATGATAAAATATAGGGAGTGGGGACAGATTAATGATAAAATATAGGGAGTGGGGACAGATTAATGATAAAATATATGGAGTGGGGACAGATTAATGATAAATAGGGAGAAGTTTTGGGGTCAGAGGAATGATAAATCAGTTGATTTCTTCAACCGCGCATAAGCGTTCATAGCACCACACGAAATATTTATTGAACGCACATGAGCGTTTGCCGCACAGGGTTAGGGCAGCTCTTATTACAGCATTTTCAGAAAATTCGCTAATAATTCAGCAGGCAATGCGTTAATACGATAACTATGCAGAAATATTGGAGTCGGGCGGATGAATGGTAAATAACACGAATTGTATACAAGGTGTAACATAAATAACCCACAACCTCTTAAGGGGTCATTGTACTCATCATTATGAACAACAACAAAAAGGTTTTTTTGCGTTTTTCTCGATAATTTTGAGGTTATGGGTAATAATGTATACAAAAAAGCGCTACGGCCGTCATAGACCGAGAGGTCACAGGATTTTTCGTAACGATCATGGATACGGTTAGATTTACTTCGATGGGTTGTAGAGTAGTCCCCTAATGTGAATGACGTCGGTCTGCCTGCTCTGAGTGGTTGCAACTTCGAGTTATAGCGCTTACAAGAGGCGTCATTGTTACGAAAAAAAAACGATCAGGGAAATGGTCAGTTTTGGTACACATTCAAAGTATGGCGTCTCCGCAGATGAAAAAAGTTGGTCTGCCGGCTCTCACTGGTTGCATTTCAGAGCTATGATGCGCGCAACATTGTTGCAAAAATAAAACGATAAGAGAAATGGTCAGTTTTAGTACCCATTCGAAGTATGGTGTCTCCACAGGTGAAACGAGTTGGTCTGTCAGCTCTCAGTGGTAGTATTTCAGAGCAATCGTTGTGTATGCAAGACGCTTATTTTTGGAGAAAGCCTAAAAAATACATGAAAAAACCGGGACAATAGGCGAATTTTTCAAGTGCACGCCGGCCGGTGTCGTACCCCCACCCTACACATGCGCCCGCTGCGTGACCGTTCCCCCTGTAAAGGAATAGGGAAAAAGCTAGAGGTGTCAAGAGGTGTCAATAAGAGAAATGGTCAGTTTTAGTACCTATCCTAAGTATGGTGTCTCCACAGGTGAAAAGAGTTGGTCTGCCGGCTCTTAGTGGTTGTATTTCAGAGCTTTGTTATACGCAAGGCGCTTAGTTATAGAAAAATTCAACTTAACGGTAATCAATAAAATAAAGAATGAAATCGAACAAATCCAATTTTTAATGATTCAACTTGTTACTTTGGGTAAATCACAGATTAATCATTTTGTAGAGTATAGCTAATGAAACAACTCAAAACATATAGACTGTTAGAAGTAAGTAAATATTTAACTCTAAGTCTTAGCTATATTCTACAAAATTATTTATCTGTGATTTACCAAAAGCAATAATCTGAATTATTAAAAAGTGGATTTGTTCGATTTCATTCTTTATTTTACTGATTACCGTTAAGTTGATTTTTTCTATAACTGAGCGCCTTGCATATAACAATGCTTTGAAATACAACGACTAAGAGCCGGCAGACCAACTCGTTTCACCTGTGGAGACATCATACTTTGAATAGGAACTAAAACTGACCATTTCTCTTATTGACACCTCTTGACACCTCTAGCTTTTTCCCTATTCCTTTACAGGGGGAACGGTCACGCAGCGGGCGCAGGTGTAGGGTGGGGGTACGACACCGGCCGGCGTGCACTTGAAAAATTCGCCTATTGTCCCGTTTTTTGATGTATTTTTTAGGCTTTCTCCAAAAATAAGCGTCTTGCATACACAACGATTGCTCTGAAATACTACCACTGAGAGCTGGCAGACCAACTCGTTTCACCTGTGGAGACACCATACTTCGAATGGGTACTAAAACTGACCATTTCTCTTATCGTTTTATTTTTGCAACAATGTTGCGCGCATCATAGCTCTGAAATGCAACCAGTGAGAGCCGGCAGACCAACTTTTTTCATCTGCGGAGACGCCATACTTTGAATGTGTACCAAAACTGACCATTTCCCTGATCGTTTTTTTTTCGTAACAATGACGCCTCTTGTAAGCGCTATAACTCGAAGTTGCAACCACTCAGAGCAGGCAGACCGACGTCATTTGCATTAGGGGACTACTCTACAACCCATCGAAGTAAATCTAACCGTATCCATGATCGTTACGAAAAATCCTGTCACCTCTCGGTCTATTAGTCTATCAAGAAAACCGGGGTTTCGTAACTGGTTTCCATAAAGGCTTTTTTTATACGTCTACGTAACTGGTTTCCATGAAAGCTTTTTTTATACTACTATGTAACTGGTTTCGAAGGAGTAATTATTCAATGTCCCATATGCCACCTACGAAACTGACTACGAAAGAAGAAACCGAAAAAACTTAGTAGGTAGGTACTGTCTATTTGTCACTCTGTGTTTAATACAACTGAGAGATATAAGTATTTAATTGAATTGAAAACATAGTTGTACTATTTATATCTTGTTTTATTTAAAATATAATAAACTTAAAATATTAAAATAAAAATGCATAAATGGTGAAATTATTTCAAAGCAGTGGCCCACAGTTATTTGCCCGTTTTGCAAATCGTTTATAGCATTATCAATTTCGGTATAAATTTCTTCGTAGCGTTTACTTTTCTTACAGTTAGTTTTAAAAATGTTACTGACTTTGGTCTCCTTAAGAGGAAACCTGGGTGCTCTTTTCTCCATACAAAAAGATACAAACGCTCTCGCCTGTTTTCTTTCTGGTTGATGACCATAAAGCAATGATTTTTTACAGAAATATAAATATCAGTTAATTGTATGCCCCTATGTTTTCCTTTTTGATGATATATTATTTTTATAGGAACTAGAACCCTCCAAAAAAGCTCAAAATTGCCTATTCAGACCGCTGTCAACAGACGCCTAGTGTACCAATTTGACAACTATTAACGAAAAAAGAAAAACATAGGGGCATAGTATATATCCTTCTTATTCAGTTTATGAAATATCTTTTAAATTGGTCCAATGTTGGAGGAGGAAATAGGCGAGAGCCAAACCTCGAAATGTGACTTTTTACATAGGCTATTTAGTCGGATCTGCAGTTGTCCTTATCGCACGAATTCGAGGGCGGAGCGCTCGCAGAGCGACAGCAATACCTTCTTAAAATACCTAACTGGCCACCCGCCTTTCCTCTTAATTAGGTAATATGTCTAGTAAATTGGCTACTGTAATATTTTTCTGTCCGATGAACCGATTAATCCGGCTATGCCAACCTTCCTACTTGTTGATTGTTCTAATCTGTGTCTTGCTACAGCAACAAGTTTTCTTAAAGTCAGTATTGTTTAGCCACTGGGTTCTAAAATAAGAATTTAATCTATTTAAATCTTCACCAGCGGGCTTCCTACGCATCACATACTCAATACCACTTGCAATAAATTCCGGTGGTAATCGTGCTATCCCGGCACACCGTTACATATGTCTGTTCTTGACAGGTGTTGAAATTTTCAACTGTTTACTCTTTCGGAATAACCATCTGTTGTAATGGAAATAGCAACCTTTGAGGATATAATACTTGACGTACATCATTCATAGCAGACTTTTCGAAGTCCATTGTTACTTGAGACGGCCTCCAACCTCGAAAGTTTGATTCAATAAGCCGAAAAAGGATTTCGGCAATAGTTTAAGAGAAATTAACTATTGACACTGTATCAATATCAAGTGCAATTTTTTTTTTTATTTAACGTTCACACATAATAATACATATTCATATGAAATAGCAACCAAAAACCATTAAGGTTTAAACTTGTGCTATCATGGGTCAATATCGAACTATACAATGATCCATTCAAGCTTACACTCTACTTATTGAACAAGTACAGAAGTCGTTTGTTCGCTATTTATATTTAAAGCTATATGGATATTACCCATATATGTACCCAACACCATTCGTGCTAGGAATGGTTACTTATCAAAGTTTAGAGGTTAGGAGAAATCTTACGCTTGTGAAATATTTTATGCGCCTTATTCGTGGTTCCCTATTCAATTTTTCATTGCTAGAATACGTCTCCATCAACGTTCCTTTACCTATCAGGCATATACTTCGCCCTCGCCAGCGTCCTCTATTTTCAGTTCCTCCAGCTGGTTCCGTAACTCTAAAAACCAGTCCCTTATACTTGGCCCTTACCCTCATCAATCATATATTACAGTATGATGAGTCGCTCGATGCCTTTGCAAGTACCGAACTGAGGTTCCTGCAAACTGCTAATGCTTACCTGGAGTCTATTGCCACTCCTAGTACTATCTCTGCGTCGTAGATATTACTTATGTTTTTTTTTTTTCTAATGTGTATTAATTTTGTGGTGTGTTTCATCTTGTTTTAAATGTATGTTATAATATTGTATTAGTTTATATCTGTACCTATATATGACCTATAACTTGTATGTGTAGTATTTTACTGTTAGTGTAAGTTGGTCAGTTAAATAAATAAATAAACAAATAAATAAATAAATTTCGTTATTGTCGATACAATTAATAGGTACTATACATATCTAGGTCTTTTTAGAATTTCAATCATTCCTACATAATACTTAAGTAATATTGCTTAAGTTTACATTTGATATTTTTCTGTGTAATACATTTGCTTATTTCTGAGGGTAGACTATTAATAAGTCTCGGTATAATATAGCCGGTAGTTCGTTCGCCATACAAATTGTTGGCGCGCTGTGTACGAAGCCTATTCTCAGAAACTGCCAGAGTGCGTACAGGATGTTGGATGGAAAAAAAGCCTTCATGGAAACCCAGTTACGAAATCGCGGTTTCCTTGACGGCCGAAGCGCAGAAAAGTATAAGATTTTTTATTTTTTTATTATCTACCACTTGACCATTTAACTTTTTTCGATAGGATGCATAGTTTAGCCGCAAATCGGAAAAAACGAGAACAAACCCCTAAAACCGTATATTTTACCTCCCCCCCCACCCCTCTTCCAGAACTTTTTCCGAGTCTGGACTATTTTTCCTTCGTTATTTACATCATTAGCTAAATTTTCCGACCACTCGTATACCGCTAAGAATTTTTTTTTTTTACGATATTTTGAGCGGTTTGGCCCTGGTCTAGACAAGACTGGCGTCATTTGTTTTTAATGGAACCTTCTAGAATCTTCTAGAAGCTTCGACTCGTCCTTATTGGCCGAGCGGGTACGATCAGCAACAGAAGTCGGTAAACACTGCTACTTTTTGACATCATCTAAATTAAAATACAAAATGATACGATAACCAGTTTTTTAGCATTACATTTAATAGGTAAGAGTTAATTTTCTTTAAAATTTACATCTGTTCCAATTTTAATGAAGTATTTTTCTCAATAATTAAGATTTAGAAAACACAAGTGCTAATCGACTTTTGTTGCGACATGAGGCGTTCCTGCCAGAAGGGAGCAGTTAGTAATAGATTCGCGTTATAAACGGATATTTAATCATTAGTCTGTGCTAAATAAATATATTTTCTTTCTTTTTTTAATACCTCGTCCAGATCCTTCCTGTGTCTGGAAGACAGTTTCCTTCCAAGCAGCTCTCTGATCACAGCATCATCAAGATCATAGTATCTGGAAAGAGCATTGACATAATGCAGTTATTATAATAATAATTATAAAATAAAAATAAAATAAAATAAAATAAAATAATTATACACTTATCCCAAGTACGTGGGGCTGGCGCACCCTGTCTTTCTCTTCCATACTTCTCTATTAGTCGTCATCTTGGTAAACACCCCCTTTCTAGCCATGTCTTCTTTCACACAGTCCATCCATCGTTTCTTTGGTCTTCCCCTACTCTTATAGCCATCGACATTCATACTCAAAACTTTCCTCACGACATTTTCCTCATTCCTCCGCATCACATGACCATACCATGACAACCGATTTCCGCACAACTTTTCAGTCACCGGTGCCACGTTCAAACTTCCTCTTATGTACTCATTTCTTATTCTATCCATTCGTTTAACACCACACCATCCCTCTTAGCATCACAATATACTAAAATAACAGCCACATTTTATTAAAACTCCCCCGTCCCCCGACCCGCCGCGATGCTTTGCATCGCCTGCTCGCGCTATTACTTCGTTTTCGCTTAGCGTTCTTTCAGAGTTTCTTTTTTGCTGTATGGGTCGTAGAGTGATGTTAAATATCCTATAACCATC
This sequence comes from Cosmia trapezina, assembly GCA_905163495.3. Lineage (NCBI taxonomy): Eukaryota > Metazoa > Arthropoda > Insecta > Lepidoptera > Noctuidae > Cosmia > Cosmia trapezina. The sequence continues at coordinate 13,038,425 of LR991049.1, forward strand.
CTCAAGAATCGGGCTACCAAATGCAGAATTTTTCAAATCCGACTTTTTGTTCACAATTTCATGACTTTTTTTTTTGAACATAAAAGTAGCCTAAGTTACTTCTTATAACATCAGCTACTTGCAAGTGAAAGTCCTGTCAAAATCGGTCCAACCGTTTCGGAGATCAGCCGGAACAAACAGACAGGCAGACAGACAAAAATTTTAAAAACCTGTGAGTCCAGCCTAAAACTGTGAAAGTAAATAAATAAATAAATACATGTTTATTGTGTCTCAAATTATTACATCAACTTAATAAAAAGCCTAAAACTGTGAAAGTAGAGAGGGAACAGAACTGTTAGTTCTGTGCATGAGGCAAATACAAAGAGGAGAGGAGATGTTGTAATTAGATTTCCCTATGAAACAACGCGTGTCAATTTGCGGGGTGAGGCGGTGTTAGATCCCGCCCACTTCTTTATTTTCCATCTACCGGTCAATAGCCAAACTATTTGCTCGTTCCGTCATTTTACTTTGTAATGACGTAACTATTTCACACTAGATGTCACTAAGTGCAGGATGCAACAGGGTCATATTCAGAAAAATGTTTACAATACTTAGTTATTTATGCAACTGACGTATAATAAGGGGAATTAAAACACGAATGCGGGTTTATCACACGAGGCGAAGCCGAGTGTGATTATAGTATCACATGAGTGTTTTAATACCTAATTATGTACAGTTGCATACAAGACTTTATCTACATCCATGTTAAATCCTCTATAAAAGGTTCTGAAAAAGTTTTTTGCAATACTAATACTCGTATCGAACATGGCGGCCGGCGTCATAGTATACGACGTGAATTCGAATAAGTTCTTTTTTTAAGTTACGGAGCTGTTGTAGTGAAACGCGCGTGCATTACAATGTTCTTTTTTTGAAAACGAGTTGCATTATGAAATTCAGTACAACATTAAAGCACCCGTTTGGATGCTATTATGGTTACCATGGTTACTATGACACTGGCTGTTTTAATGTTGGCAATAAGCTAACTGTTTCAGAGACTTTTATAGAGGATTTATGGCATGGGTGTAGATAAAATGATTTATAAACTACAAAAATAATATTAAGGCCATTAAAGGGTCTTTAGGAATTAATGTTGAAAAAATTTCAGTACATATTATGATTATTAAAATATGTTAGTACTGAGCTCTACATGCCTAAATATTTTTAGTTCCCATGGCACCAAGTGTCGCCAACTAATGTCGGGTAGAATTATATTTGGAAAATAGGAACGTTTACAAAGTAGTGCACAGGACGAACGCCAACAATACACTGACTAAGGCCACGCCTACATGATGATGTCAGGGCCTAGTTGAGAATCACAGTGCACAGTTGCTTAGGCCATCTCCATGGGCGTACCCAGGGGGGGGCAGGGGGGGCAGCTGCCCCCCCCTGGATCCTGTATGCCTAAGTACTGTTGTCGAAAAAAGTTATGTTAGAGCCACGTCACGTTGTCGTTTACTTACTTTACAATTAAGTAAACTAAAAAAAGCATTAATTTTAGAAAAAACTGCGCTGCGCGGCCATAAACCTGTCTTTCTTAGTCTATGAATTAAGCGACTGCATGATAAGGGAACCCCCTATGGTGTACGTCGCTCGGCTTAGGCCGTCGCTGGGGGGAGTACAGCAAGGAGGGATAGGCTGGATCATATCTGGATAATTACTGCTACAGGCTCAGCTACGCCACCAGTTGGCACTCCTTCAACGATCAAGGCTGGGGGGGAATTACGTGGGGGTCGTCGTCGCAAGGGGCGGCGAAGTCGGAATGTAGATTTGTGTTTGTAATCTGTGCTGGTGCTGGTGTAATCTGTAGGTACTTTTCTCCTGGAAGAGGGTTAAGGGGTCATCGGGGTCGGTTAGAACATGCTTTGACTTTACTGATTTTAGAGGGGATTTAACTAGACGATTCGATAACCAGAGGGATTGCGATGTTTCGCGGGGGTATCGAAGAAACGCTTGGAATTGCGTTTGAAGAATTGATGGATAGTTGGGATTTTAAGGTCTAGGTGGAGGATTTCATTCCGAACGAACCAAAAGGGTATCCCGTAGCCGTTCGGAGGAAACGATTTTGTAAGGTCTGCATCCTATGGATGCTTTGGGACTTTGCGTGTGCAAATACTGAACCCGCATAAGTCATGATTGTGAGAATACATGCTGTATAGATGCGCAACTTGCACTTAAGTGACAATTTGCTATACGTACATTCAGAACGAGACTGTTTTATGTGCTTAGAGGTGCTTATCGAGGGTCACACCCGGATATTGGGCTCGCTTCTCCCAAGGGATCGGCTTGTCAAACATGGTGATCGGTCAGTGGGGGGAGATCGATTGAGACGCGGTTTCAAAAAGAGAACCGCTTGACTTTTGTCGGGATTGACTACGATTCTCCACTTTCGAAACCACGCACCGAGTTTATCGACTGCAGTTTGGAGAGTTCGAGATATCGGCTCTTGGCGTTGGCCGGAATAGTAAATGATACTATAATGATAATATAATCGTATCGTCTGCGAACAGAGCCAACTGTGCCTTTTTACTTTTCGGGATATCGCTGGTAGCTAAATAACGTGGAACTGAGTGGAGAAAACACAGAGCCCTAAGGGAAACCTGCGTGAACGGGGTGGGAGAGGATAGCGCTCATTCGGTACAATAGCGAAAAGTGCGGAAAGACAGAAGTTTCGTAAGATGAGCACGAGATGGTCTGGCACAGTGAGTTTGTAAAGCTTATTATAATAAACCGTTGTGCCAGACTTTGTCAAACGCTTTCGCTATATCGAAGAAAACAGCACCCGTCATCGAACCAAGTTGGAAACCAACGCTTATGTATTCGTTAATGTAGTGAACCTGTTGTACACAAGATTGTTGGGTTCGAAACCAAACTGTTCGTAAGGAATTAGGCCCTTTATCTCGGCATAATCTTTAAGGCGCTTATAAATAAGTCTCTCATAGATTTTGCCGAGGTCATTGAGCAGACTGATGAGGCGAAAAAAAAACATGTGGGGGGCTGGCTTAGCACCCGGCTTAAGAAATTTCTGATTTGCCCCCCCCTGGGCCAAAAGCTGGGTACGCCCATGGCCATCTCCTCTTTGTATTTGCTCCGTGGTTCCGTGGTACACTTACTTTTCAATTAGCATCTGCTTGGTAGCCTCGTCAATTTGGAAAATCATCTGTTCTGATAACTTTGATGGTACCGTGAGCAGGCGCTCCAGAAGAGCAAATGTCCTGTAAACCAAGAATAACACATTTTTACAACAATATCATACTTATATATCTGTTTGTTTGTTACGGTTTCATGGCTAAACGGCTGAACCGATATTGGTGAAAGTAGAGTACCCATTTTGTTAAGAGATTTGGGCCCCTATAAAAGATTCTCATATCATGGTGGTTTCCATTTTATTTTGTAGGGAATAAAATTTCTTTTCATATTCTGCAAACGATTTTCATTTTTTTACCCAGGTTTAGGAGAAATCTTATTTTTTCAGATGATGATATTGAGGTTACAAAAATGAATATCTTAGTTAGTCTGTCAAACCTATTTGAGAATTTGAGTATAATCGTGATTTACAATCTTAATTGTTACTGTAGTAAATATTTATTTACGGTTAATATGAGGATAGGTCCATGAGAATGAGGTAAAGTTCATGAGAGTGAGGTCCTTTCTATGGGGATACTTTGAACCCTGGGGAAGGACATAGGTTACTTTTTATCGACATGCCACGGGGGCGAAGGCGCGGGCAGAAGCTAGTCTAGCTATCAATAAAACTTTGGTCAGTTGTATGATTTGAAACCGATTCACCAAAGGTCTCTTTACTCAGTGTTACAACCATATTTATTGTATAGTAAATATTAAGTATCTCGAAAAGTTACCGAGTCCTCTCAACCTTTGTTACTTACCCACTTTATGGGCTATGCACAGTCAGGTTAAACAAACTCTTCAGGAAATTGTTGATAAAATGACTTAGCTTAGTCACAGATTAATACAGATGGGACACTCCGCAGTTAAGGTATGAAGCTACAAGTACGCGGCGGGCCCCGTCCGCGGGGCTTCAGTAGGTCAGAAGGTATAAGAGTTAAGCGATAGAAAGAGAGGCAGCTTGTGGTTTAATATAACTGTAGGTAATAAGCGTTGTGCTACCTGAATTGCACTTTATTGTGTCGTAGCCAGAGTCGCTATTTATTTAAATGATTTTGCGGAGTGTTTGTTTGTTGTGTGTGTGTGTGTGTGTGTGTATTAGTGTGTGTGATCTGTATTAATTTGTGGCTTAGTATATTCATTCTCTCATAAGGCGCGGTGTAAGCTCAATAATCACAAAAATTGGTTTCTTGGATTGTTGAGTATGACGTAACGCAATGAAACTATCCGACGCAAAAAATACAGTGGACAGAGAAGTGTTTAAAGAAAAAATTTACCAGAAAAATAAACTTTGTCGTCGAACATCTCTTAATTTTCAGCGATAGCGACATTCTTTTTTTTTTAAGAATTTAATAGAATTTTCATTTTTTTTTTTAAACTTTAACCGGATAATTATTTAATTTATTGTATATTGTATATTCTGTGTATATTTTGAATAATCTAAAGAAAACCCGGAAAATAAATGCATATTAGCTATAACACAAATATTATATTCAATTTTCAACCATATTTCAAGCCACGTAATGGTGACAATAGATTACGCGGTTGTGTGCCGTTTAAAATAAAATACATAATTGTTTATTAGATAAATTAAAGTACTGCGTCCTTTGGTGGGCGGTATGTCCAATTTTAATAACATATTTATGACAGCTGTCATTGGATCGAACTGTCTTTCAAATAAATATTCTACTAGTATCATGGACCTAATATACAAACTGGACTGAGCTCTCATACCAAAAACACGAGCAGAGAGAGATATGTCACATTGAGGCAGTTTATCTCGTTCTAATAGGGTGACCAAACATTTTTATGACAAACAGGAAAATTCGTTTATACCTACAGAGATAATTTGCGTCCGGTTGACCATAAGTGATTTCAAATTATTGTTTGTATTACAAATATATTGTAATTAAATAATATAAAGAATTAGACCTTTTTCGAAAGCTCCTTTATGAAACTGAACATTATTGTGTTCTATGTCGGTGTTGAATCGTGTACCTACCCATGTTTTGAGGCAAGAAGGAAGGACTACAATATTGGTGAGACTCGTCTTGTGGCGAATCATCAAATTTGATCACGTAGGTATACGTGGCTTATGATGAAGTAGGCATGTAGAATCTCGTTCTGGGACCATGGTACTTTCTTGCTCTTTTTCGTTTACTCTACAGAGCTGGCTTGGGTAAGTATGTAATTGAAGCAAAGGGAACTAAAATGATTCTGGAATTACATCCAACCATATTTGTTGAATTTCTTCTTTGGATGGAAAGCTGTAAACAACTTAAAAATAATGCTATTTCAATCATGCGCTACTTATAGCTGTTGTAGACAGAAGACGCTAAGTCTTATGTCTACAAAACGTCTAGAGCATGGTTACACTACTTAGACTCAAAATTGTTATTATTTAGTAACAATTTTAGGTGTTTTATCGAGATTTATTTAAATCTTTGTTATTCCTTACAAGTTCCTTACCTGTGAAATTAAATGCCACAACCAACATAACATTCACTTTTACATTTCTTGATGCAACACTTTCTCACCATTTTCGCTATCTACATTGAAAAAAACCGCCATGAAACCATTGATGTCAGATTTCAGTGTTACCGGAGTAATTATATGATAGCTACCAAACAATAATCAAAATTATATTATTTTGATTATTTTACTTATGGAGCTTACTTATAAAATTATTGACTATGATATACAGATTGTAAACCTATAAATACAATTATTTAAAACTAATCTAAATGCTAAAAAAAAATATACCTACTTAACTTATTTTACCTACTTGTAGTTGGTGAAATTTTTCTACCATCTTTATCATTTTTATCTGTTGGCAATTGAGCAAAAGGGACAAATTACTCAAGTCGGGCTCTCTCTCTCGGCTCGTTTTGCCTCGGCTAAGATATCCTATCAAAAGTAAACCTAAAGTACAATACCTAAGGTTAATTTTTGTATGATACGATTGTTGGAGAGCTCAGTCCTGTTTATATAGTATATTAGGTCCATGACTAGTATAGACGTAGTGAGTTTTAATCACTAGACCACAGATTAGTACAGATGGGACACTCCGCAAAATCATTTAAATAAAAAGCGACTCTTGCTACGACACTAAATGCAATTCAGGTCGCATAAAGTTTATTACCTACAGTTATATTCACCTACAAGTTGCCTCTCTTTCTATCGCGTAACTCTTATACCTTCTGACTCGTTAAGGTTGTCTTATTTTACGACGCGGCGCGTGAGGGAGTATCGAAGTAACGTGCGAGCCAGCCGGTGCGCGGCAGCCCACACTTGACCCAGTCAGATGAGCCCGCCGCGTACTTGTAGCTTCATACCTAAACTGCGGAGTGTCCCATCTGTATTAATCTGTGACCATAGATTAGAAACAGACTCTTATTGCCTTGAACACCTGTCTTCTAGTATCAGTTTTAATTAAATTGACGAATTTACCTGTAATGATCGAGTACATCGCTAGCAATGAGTTCGACTGTAGCTCCGTGCTGCTTGGCGAAGTCTCGCTTATGTAACGTGGACACTGCCTCACTTGCTGAAAGTTACAAAAAGTACGGTGTATTATTCGTGCCATTGCTGTCGTTTCACCTCACTAGTGGGACGAACGGGCATTTAAAATACAGCAATAAAAATGAAATGCGTGACTGTCGTGGAACACTCGGTTGGAACGAAGTTTGTCGAAGCCGCCATCTTAGATTTTCATTTTGACCTCATTATAATTTTGAGCGCCCTCGAAAACCACGGAAACGACACCCATGATAAAAAATTTAAAAGTTTTCGCAGCCGACATCTTGGATTTTCATTTTAACCTCGTTATCGTTTTCAGCGACCTCAAAAACCATGAAAATGTCACCCATGACGAAAAATTTTAAAATTTCCGCATCCGCCATCTTGGACTCAAAAACCATGAAAATGACACCCATGTCATTATTATTATTTCCTTTATTTCATTTTATACCTACATATAATGTTACATTTTTAAAATTCAATGGATCAAGGGGACACAGCGGCTCGCTAGGCAACGACGCAGCCGACGAACTTGCCAGAAGGGGGTCGAGCATGGCACCAGTGGGACCTGAAGCTATAGTGCCGCTCCCCTTCGGGTACTTGCGCACTCTGGTAAGGAAACGTACCAGGGACCAGCATCACAAACTATGGTCGGACCAAGGTGAGTGTAGGCACTAGGCAGGCTAAGGAAGCACTCCCTACAATTGATAGCCGCAGGTTCTCCGACTGACTAAACAACAGCTGTGTACAGTTACAGCTGCTATAACTGGCCATGGGTCATTTAATAAACACTTCTTTGTCATAGGAGTCACAGACAGTCCGCTGTGCAGGGCCTGCATGGAGGACGACGAGACAGCAGCTCATGTGCTCCTAAACTGCCCGGTGGTCGCCGCATACAGGGCAAAGTACTTCGGTAAGCCAGGTACCCTACGGGAGGTTGTCAGTAATGTCAAGGCGCTGCTGGCTTTCTTTGAGGAGCTGGGGTGGATTTGAATAATCGATTTTCCCACCTGTACGCAAAATACGCGCATTGTCGTGGAGTTGCGGATACCAGCCCGTATTACCTATTAAGTATGACAAAATATCATAGCCATTATCATATCATATCATTGAGTTTGGACATGTCTTTATAATTTTAATTGGGACCTCATAATCAGTTTTATAAGCACATATTATTTAATTCTCCAATAATAACTTTAAATAAACAAACCCAGACAATTAGGAATGGCAGAAGCTGTGCACATTTGTAGATAATATATTTGATATTATGCCAACTTTTTGATCAATTGTGTCTCATTTTAATATACCAACAATGAATTGTTGGTGGGCACATGGAGAGAGAATTTTGAGTAGGTATATTTATATTCAATATGTAGCTGAGAATAGACCACATCATCAACATCATTTACCTAGCCTTTTCCCAACTGCATTGGGGTTGGCTTCCAGTCTAACCAGATGCTGAATACCATTATTTTACATGGAGCGACTGCCTATCTGACCTCCACAACCCTGTTACTGGGTACCCCTTGGTAAGACTGGTTGTCAGACTTTGGGGCTTCTGACGACCCGTGACAACTGTTAAAGATACACAAATGACCGCAGGGACCAATGGCTTAACATGCTCTCTGAGGCATGGAGGGGGTCTTAGTATGTAAAGATGATCATCTTTACATAGCAACCGCAACAAGCATAGCCTGATTGATTAACGCTTGCCGCTGTTATTACCTACTTAGCCCCTCAGCCAAACTGAGTTTAGATCATCTTATTAAATTCTCAAATCCTGAGGTAGGGCAGTCAATAGTCAAAATAATGTTCAAATACTTTTTCAGCTAATTATTAGTTGCTTAAAAACAGTGCGTAGTACTGGCAACCAGCGTGCGTGTATGACCAGGTGTATGAACGTAAACGAGGCAAAAGGAGTATGTAAGGATCATAGCAGGTAGCGATCTGTAGTTTCTGGCTACCCCGCTGGGAATACAGTGTGAGTTTATGTGTATTAGTTGTATGTGTACTAGTTTTAGATATTAAGTTAGGTAAAGCTATTAACTCCCCTTTTAGAAACAGTGCAATCAATCTGCCTACATGAAATAGGCCCATAATGTTTTAGAGAGTAAGTACTTATCCTCTCTGCTCATACAATATTTTCAAGACAGTGCTTCAGAACTGCACAGTTACTATCTAGTCGGAAACTGACCACAAACTTTCATGCAAATAACTTCTTACATAAAAAACCCTAAATATAGAATTTCTAATAGATTTTATAGAGATAATTAATTAATGTTATCAAAAATTTCCGTTTATTGGACTAATACTTACAAGAACATCCTTCAATCCACAGCTGATATATCTCAGGATCAATTAAAGTGTAATTACTGACAAATACGTCCACTTCTGTGTACATTTCTGTTTATTTTTATTAATTTTCGCAAACTAAAATACGACTACGATTTTCACCCAAAAAAAATATGTTTTTTGACACTGACAGTGATAGTGACACCTGTGGTCGTGTTGCCTACAAAAAATAAAAAGAAAACCGTAATCGGATAAATCATCTTTGCTGATGGTGTATCCCGTGTATACTCACCATATGTTGCAAGTTGCAAAGTGAAGTATTCACCGGAAAGTACGTTCGGACCTTAAAAACAAAACTTGAAAAAGTTAGTTTGGTCAAACTAATATTTTAACGATAACTTTGGTGGTTGGTTACCTTAGAGCATTCAAAATGCTCTAAGTTGGTTACACGTACAAAATGTACTTCGTAAGCTTTCAGCAGAATAATGAGAAGGAAATAAAGAAGTCTCTGATCTAATGACGCTACACGACGCTACACACTACAGCTACACTACAGTTTGGTTTCCGAACGTAAAACCATAATGAATGAAACGAAAGCGAAACGAAGGATTGATTTTTTTCGTGAGCGATTGGAATCTAATTAGTGAAAAGTATTGTTTTTTGTTATTATAAAAGTAAGAATTAAATGTGTAAGTACGTATTTTAATCATAATTAACAATAACAATATTACACATGATTCCGTCGTTTTAAAGAACATGTTACTCAAATATTCAGAGATACAGCGTCAAGTTTTTTTGTAGCATCCAAAAATAGATATGGCCTGTTGGAAATCAGTGATAATGCTACAATTTTGAGGCCGTAACCGCATCATAATACAGTTGCTAAGTGAATTTCAGCAAAACCGGTTTACCTTGTTAGCGTTTGCTGTGTTGATGTACTTACTTACATCTTGTGAAATATCTTTATCGGTCCTTTTATGATGACCCTCTGACCCCTGGTTAAAAGTTCGAGACCTGTGCGCCTTTAATCCAAATCCATTCAATCGTTATGCCTAGCCAGCTTTGGCCAACTATGTTGGGGCCGGCTTCCAGTCTAACCGGATGCAGCTGAATACCAGTATTTTACATGGAGCAACTTCACGTCTCCAACTGTTGACCTGCCTAAATTTTATTGTCAAAATAGCTTTAATCTGTCCAACTTGTTTAATAAAGTTATTCTGTATGGTTGTCTCATCTATGCAATAAAGATTATGTTTGTGTGTATTATGTTCTTCAAGATTATTAATTTCCTATCTGACCTCCACCACACGTTACTGGGTAACACAATACACTACCCAACTGCTTAGCATGCTTCTCTAGGCACGGAGGAGAGGGGTCTCGGTATGTAAAGATCCCATCTATGGACCGACCGCCGCCAAACCTGATCAATCGGCTCATGTGGCTTTTATTACTTAGCCACGAACCCCTCTTCTTAATCCAAATCCATTATGCAACTGAATATCTGCCTAAAGTGCCACATTTTTAATATTTTTGGTATTTGTTCTTCCAGCACACCATGTCCGAAGACTCAAAAGATTCGGACCAACATGACAATGACATGCTAAATATGTTTGCCAGCGTGTGGGTGAAGGTGGAAGTTGAGGATGATGATGAAAACAACTCCGAGTCTCCACTTGATGATGAGCATACGTAAGTATTATCTTCCTTTATTAATTAAATATACATAGATACAGTTTGGAACTGAAACATGTATAATAAATTAAACTACAAGTAATACTAGACCACAGAAGTATTAAATTAAAGATTAAATTATAAACCGTAAATTAAAAAAGTAAATTTTTCAAACAAAATAAATTCAGATCCGGAAAACATGTGTTAAGCTGCGGTGTCCTAAAAGAGCACGTAACAACCGCAATGATGGCAGTCATGAAAATGATAGCAGCGTGGTTTGACTTAACGGTGTCAAAAAACACTTCAGAAAACATACCAACTTACTTTCATAAATACATCAGAAGGCCAATTCTCGTACTTAAAAAACGTTCAAATTCAAGTTGCAGTGTTATCTCAGCGACAATCAATGTCAAAAATGTAGGGAAATTAGAGGCTTTTTTGACAGATTGCGACTGAGATTGGAGTGCGAATGTTCTTAAAATTACGAGAATTGCCCTTCAGCTCATTTGCCAAAAAAAAAGTTTTCGTGACGTCATTCGCCGGTAAATTGCGGAGACTATTTGGCGGCTACTGCTCTTTTAGGAATCCGTAGCTTTACAGTTAGACACTTCATTCTGTCTGTGGCCTTAGGTAATAGGTAATACGGGCTGATATTTGCAACTCCACGACGAAGGCCAGCAGCGCCGTAATATTACTGATAACCTCCTGGAGGGTACCTGGGTTACCGAAGTACTTTCGGCGACCACCGGGCAGTTTAGAAGCACATGAGCTGCTGTCTCGTCGTCCTCCATGCAGGCCCTGCACAGCGGACTGTCTGACTGACTGCTATGACAAAGAGGTGATGACCCATGCCCAGTTATAGCAGCTGTAACAGTATGCAGCTGTTGTTTAGTTAGTTGGAGAACCTGTTTCATGAGGCGGCCATCAATTGTAGGGAGTGCTTCCTTAGCCTGCCTCCACTCACCTTGGTCCGACCAGTTTGTGTCTGTGTCTGCCTTTCTGTTAGAACGTTAAAACATTTTCTAACATGTCAATCTGAAATTTCAGAAACTACAAGAAAAAGAAGACACAGACGCATCGCATCAAAAAAACTCTAAAATGTGATTCTTGCGAATACACTACCATTCACAAAAATTGCTTGAACCTCCATGTATTAGGCCACACCAACTCTAAACCATTTTCATGTGACAAATGTGATTACACCACAAAGTATCCAAACGCTTTGCAAAGACATATGATGATGCAACACGACTTGAAGGAATTACACGATAAACTTGAAAATTTCAAATGTGATGAATGTCCATACACTACACACTTCAAATGGAATTTAAAAGCACATAAAAGAAAGCATAAGTTGGAAAAACAGTACAAATGTGATCACTGTGATTATGCTACGGCTTACAGACATAATTATATGAAGCATAGTAAGGTACATAATAAGCAAGAAGTTATTTTTAAATGTGATAAATGTCCCTTTGTGACTAAGTATGAAGGACATATTTCGAGGCATCTAGCTAAGATTCATAATGAAGTGTCTGAGAAAGCAAACAAATGTGATCTGTGTGACTTTTCGACTAAAGTAAGATGGAGATTAAACATTCATAAACGCAGAAGCAAACAGAACAATGTTATAAAATGTTCCACCTGTGAATTTGAAACAACTTACATGTGCGAGGCAAAAAAACATAAATCAACCCATTATGACGAGGCTCCTGATTTCAAATTGAATGAAACTAGCGGTGAATATGATCTTCCTGATATTGAACCGACACCAAACCAAATTGATGAAGCAAATTTAACTGTTCACGAGAAAAGTAATAATTATATGTTGGATCCGAACTGTGAAATAGATTGGAAGAGTATTAGAGTCATTGAATCTAACTGTAAAGACCGTCCGTACCAATGCATTATGTGTAAGTACAAATCTCGATTTAAAGCTGCCGTACAGCGTCATTTCCAAAGGCATCATACTGGGAATGAAAACCGTCCCTACAAATGTGTGAACTGTGAATTTTCAACTAAAACTAAAGACCAAATTGCTTTGCACAATAAACGCAGCCAATCTGAAGCTCAATTAAACTGTCGAGAATGTCCGTTTACTACGGTCTTCAAATGTCAATTTGTGACACATCAAAAATGCCACTACCCACATAAATGCAATGAATGCAATTACTCCTGCAAACATGTGTATGAAATTCAAAAACATGTTTCAACTATGCATATGGGGAATGGTTTAAAATGTCGGTTTTGTGATTATAAGGCAACGAGAAAAGAGAGCTTACTTTGCCATGAAACCATACATACGGGTAACAAACCGTTCAAATGTAAGTTCTGTGATTATAAGTCAGTAAGAAAATCGCTTTTGGATAATCATGTGAAGAGACACCATAGTGACGTATGTCATAATCCCGTGATTGTTGCGGATAATAAGATTGAATCTCTAAAAATACCCGTTGGAGATAAAATTAGTAGTCAAGATATCATTCAGAATATAAGAGAACAGAATATTTCATTGGAGGACATCTTGGATTCACCGGATGTAAAAGATTTTCAAGCTATCATGAATACTGCACAACAATCTAGTAACGGACTTCTATAGTTGTAGCTATGATTTGACCTGCGGGGCTCTCATAATCTGCTTAGCCTTTTCCCAACTGTGTTGCTGTTGGTCAGACTAAATGGATGCAGCTGAATACCAGTATTTTACATGCAGCACCTGCCTATCTGACATCCACAATCCAGTTACTGAGTAACTCAGTGATAGTAACTTTGTCCTGCGGCCCCAAGATTTTTGTTTTCTGGTTTTAAAATGTTCTAAATGTCTTTTTCAAAGTAATATCCAGAACAACGAAAATCGCCTTTACTGCTAATAAATAAAGACGTTTTTATCATAGAAGTATGGCTGACAGCTACTTTGAAAAATTTCATCCCACTAACTGTCGACCAACCACCTAGAGGTTGGTAACAATGGAAGGTCTAATCAGTTATGGTACTTACCAGTAAAATCGTAGGTACAGTCAACCACGAATCGGGGGTAACAATTTGGCCTTACTGTTGTGGCAATAAGAGTGATTTTCTGATGTGCGGGCTGACTGTACCAAACGCAGTCTGTTTTGAATTTGTCATAAAAAAGATAGGGTTTTATTATGTAAAAAGTTGCTGATAAGGCTTTCAATACCGGCATTCCGGGATCCCGTAATACCTTAATCACGGAATTATTTTATCCTTTTTCAATACCGGTATTGACGAGCCAATACCGTGATTACGGTATTACAAACATTACTATAATATTATCGCGATTTGTTGGTAGCATGTAGTAGGAAATTTAATTATGAGATCTTCAATAATTTAGGCTCTATTTAGTTGAGCTTGATTAAGTTTTATTTTATTTAAGATTTTTTAAAGATTAAACTCCATTTTGAATCGTACTATGCCTTTACTGCTAACTTCCGAGCCGCCATTAAGTTTGAATAGAACTGTATTTCTAGCTCTTTTTACCCGACTACGGCAAAGCCAAAAGGAAGGGTTATGATTTTAGCAGTCTATGTATGTATGTACTTACGTGTGTTCCACCGTAGCGCCTAATTTACTGAACTGATTTTGATGAATGAGGTATCGATAGATTCGTAATAATGGTCCGGGTGACGTAGGCTATATAAATTCTTAAATTTCTGACCTCGAAAAAAATTAAATTGAGATAATCATTACATGTTTGGTATCAAAAAAAAGGTCTTGACAATCACATTACAATTAGGGTCATTATTGTTTATCAATATTTTGTACTTTTTAGATCACTTATTTTTAGATCACTTATTTTTCCGTAGTCGAGTTACAGTTTTTTAAACTTATTCTAGTAGCAATTGGAGTTCGAACATGCCAATTTTCATCTTAATCGGATGCAAGGAAGTACATGAAAAATTTATATGTGCTTCCGCTTGGAGTAATCCACTCCAAGCGGAAGCATGATTTATGTGGGCTTATTTCTGGAAGCCTTTGGAGAGAGGCTTCTAAAATTTTGCTTTGGAACTCGTTTTACGAGCCATCCTGTTTATGAGAGCTATGTATAATATCTTCAATAAAAAAGGTATTTATTAGGTATGTGTGTTTTTATTTTCAACTAGCTGCGCCCCACGGCTTTACCCCGAGTAGACCTGGATAAAAAGTAGCCTAAGTGTTAAGCTATCTACATACCAATGTTCATCCAAATGGGTCCAGCCGTTTGAGCGTGAAGAAATAACAAACATACAAACGCACACACGCAAAATTTTTTAATGTATGTGCACCGATTTCTCCGTCATTTGTGTGGACCGATTTTGAAAATTCTTTTTTTGTTTGAAAGGTATGCTCTCGAGGTGGTCCCATTGTCACCAAGTCAGAATCTAGTGAGGGTATCTCATGGCGATCAATCAATCAATCCAGGAAAACTCAAATTTTATAGGCACACCTATAGTGATTTGGGTATTTTTTATAGTAACTCATGCATTTGCTCTTACTAAGCACTATTTAGTGAAGTGGAACTGATGATGTAGACCAAAGATGCCATCAGAGGTGTGCGTTACGCCAGCGGAATGTTGTCGCTTTTCAGGATTTCGGCTTGACAGATAATTAGTACCTCTTATCTCGTGTAATTCTGCCCGAAATTTTATTTGTGCGTCCAGCCAATACAAAGATATTCACGAAAAACACCAGTTTCCGCTGGAGTAACGTTACCGCAGAGCGGCATGTTTTTTACCTGTGGTCGTAGCTAAATACAAACTATACTCCATCGGTTTATGTAAATTAAATAAACATTGATGTAGGTATAACATTAGGAAGATAGGCCATTATCTAACGTCACGTAAACATTATTGGACTCGAAACACTTGCATGTAAACACAGCCACACACATGGGCGTACCCAGCTTTTGGCCCAGGGGGGGGCAAATCAGAAATTTCTTAAGCCGGGTCCCCCCACATGTTTTTTTTTTCGCCTCATCAGTCTGCTCAATGACCTCGGCAAAATCTATGAAAGACTTATTTATAAGCGCCTTAAAGATTATGCCGAGATAAAGGGCCTAATTCCTTACGAACAGTTTGTTTTCGAACCCAACAATCTTGTGTACAACAGGTTCACTACATTAACGAACACATAAGCGTTGGTTTCCAACTTGGTTCGATGACGGGTGCTGTTTTCTTCGATATAGCGAAAGCGTTTGACAAAGTCTGGCACAACGGTTTATTATAACAAGCTTTACAAACTCGGTGTGCCAGACCGTCTCGTGCTCATCTTACGAAACTTCTGTCTTTCCGCACTTTTCGCTATTGTACCGAATGAGCGCTATCCTCTCCCACCCCGTTCACGCAGGTTTCCCTTAGGGCTCTGTGTTTTCTCCACTCAGTTCCACGTTATTTAGGTTCCAGCGATATCCCGAAAAGTAAAATGGCACAGTTGGCTCTGTTCGCAGACGATACGATTATATTATCATTATAGTATCATTTACTATTCCGGCCAACGCCAAGAGCCGATATCTCGAACTCTCCAAACTGCAGTCGATAAACTCGGTGCGTGGTTTCGAAAGTGGAGAATCGTAGTCAATCCCGACAAAAGTCAAGTGGTTCTCTTTTTGAAACCGCGTCTCAATCGATCTCCCGCCACCGACCGATCACCATGTTTGGCAAGCCGATCCCTTGGGAGAAGCGAGCCCAATATCCGGGTGTGACCCTCGATGAGCACCTCTAAGCACATAAAACAGTCTCGTTCTGAATGCACGTATAGCAAACTGTCACTTAAGTGCAAGTTGCGCATCTATACAGCATGTATTCTCACAATCATGACTTATGCGGGTTCAGTATTTGCACACGCAAAGTCCCAAAGCATCCGTAGGATGCAGACCTTACAAAATCGTTTCCTCCGAACGGCTACTTGATACCCTTTTGGTTCGTTCGGAATGAAATCCTCCACCTAGACCTTAAAATCCCAACTATCCATCAATTCTTGAAACGCAATTCCAAGCGTTTCTTCGATACCCCCGCGAAACATCGCAATCCCTCTGGTTATCGAATCGTCTAGTTAAATCCCCTATAAAATCAGTAAAGTCAAGGCATGTTCTCACCGACCCCGATGACCCCTTAACCCTCTTCCAGGAGAAAAGTACGGATTACACCAGCACCAGCACAGATTACAAACACAAATGTACATTCCGACTTCGCCGCCCAGGTCCCTTGCGACGACGATCCCCACGTAATCCCCCCCCAGCCTTGATCGGTGAAGGAGTGCCAACTGGTGGCGTAGCTGAGCCTATAGCAGTAATTATCCAGATATGATCCAGCCTGTCCCTCCTTGCTGTACTCCCCCCAGCGACGGCCTAAGCCGAGCGACGTACACCATAGGGGGTGCCCACATCATGCAGTCGATTAATTCATAGACTAAGGAAGACAGGTTTAAGGCCGCGCAGCGCAGTTTTTTCTAAAATTAATGCTTTTTTTAGTTTACTTAATTGTAAAGTAAGTAAACGACAACGTGACGTGGCTCTAACATAACTTTTTTCGACAACAGTACTTAGGCATACAAGATCCAGGGGGGGGCAGCTGCCCCCCTCTGCCCCCCCCTGGGTACGCCCATGGCCACACAACTACATTTCCCGATGTCATGCGTCATGTACTCAACAACCGAAGTAGAGAGACATATTACGCGGGCTGTAGCGGGAACGAGATAGCAATAATTGTCACTGTTACGTACCCATAACAACAGAGATAGGAGCCGGCGCTGTCGTGCAAGCGAAATCGCGTTAGCCGCCGAATGTTTACGATTATGAATGACATTGCATCTATCTCGCTCTCACAAACATGGCGAAGCAAATATTAAATATTATTATAATTTTCAACAAATTAATATCTTGTGATATCATTTAGGTGGGGAAACTGTACCCCCCCATTTTGTTTATGTATGGCACAGCAGTATTGACAGCAGTGGTGTTATCTATTCTCAATAAAATTTCACAGTTGGAAGTTTCTTTTGTGAAACACTTTAGCCCTAAAAGGGCAGCTTTCAATTCCAAATAATTAATATAATAATTAATATGATGTTTTTGTTCTGAACGTGACCATGACCCAGAAGCTGTGTTGTGGTTACATACAGCTCTCCCCAGCCTGTGGTAGAGGCATCGCTGTGTATTTCTAAATGGAAATAATATTGTTTTATTGGATTACTTCTATGTATATTATTTTGCCACCATGTTAATTCCGATTTGATTTCATGACAAATAGGCATGTATGCTTCATAGCTTTCATTTGATTTTAGCAAGGCTAAGTATTTCTGTCTTTCTAATATTTTAGTATATAGCCAAGCATACGGGAGAGCTACGGGCGGCGCCAGGCGGTTTTATAAGTCTATGCATTCATACTGCTTTTTAATAGTCTCTAAACATCGGCATTAGAATGAGGCAGTCGAAAAGTGTTAGTGGCTTAGTGGGTCAGTTTTGTATAAAAGTTGTTTAGTCACAAAAACATCGTGCAAATGAAGTCGGTCGAAAAATAATATAAAGTTGTCCTCTCGCTCGATAGATGGCGTTGGCGTCGAATTAGATCTCGCTATGGTTTCGTTACCGCGCCGCATACAAGAATCACCTTTACTTTTGACGATCATCTCAATCAATTGACAAGACATGTCAATTACAAATTTTTGAATGATCGAAACGTTTATTCGTTTCGATTAAATACTGCCATGTCGTTAGTCGACTCGTTAATAATTTAGTCGCACTCGCTACACAAGCTGTGAAGCTGGACCGCTGGTGGTTACATATACATAAATACATTCCATTCCAAGTATTCCACAACGCCCCCTTTTAGTAGCTGGTGGATTTTTCTAGTGGTCGACGTTCGCACGGACGTAAGTACAATTTATAACCAATAGTTTCTGGCCGCGACTTCCGGGACCGCGTCGCATCGCATTGCCTCCCCGCGCTAGTACTTTGTTTTCGCTTAGCGTACTTTCTCATTTTTTTTCTTTTTGTTCGGCACCTAAGTGTCTTAGAGTGAAGTTAAATATGCCTATAGGCTTCCTTACTTGACTTGGGCTATCAAGTGCAAAAATATTTTTTTAAAGTCCAACTGGTAGTTCAAGAGATTAGCGCGTTCAAACAAACAAAAAAAAGTCCTCACCCCCTTCCCCTCTCCTCTCATCATCCTCACTGCTCCCTCTTGCCGCCTTCCCTCCCCTCTCCATCCCGCTCCCCCTCTCACCACCCTCACCGCATCACTTTTTCGCTAACCTCCCCCAACCCCTCTCACACTCCCTTCACCGCGTCCCCCTCCCCCTCTCCCTCTCCCCTTCACCTCCACCTCAACAACACCTCCCCCTCTACCCTCACTCCCTCCTCTCCACACCCTCAGCAACCCCTCCCCTCACCCTCTCCCCCTCCCCACACCCTCACCAAACCCTCCCCCTGTCCCTCCTCACCACTCCTGGTGGAGCTGCATATCTAGCCGAGCAGGGAGAGCGGCGACCACGCGACTTTTTTCTAATACTTACATTTTTAAACTCGTGATATCTTTCGAACGGAATGTCCGAATTGAATAATTCAAAGTTATTTATAGGTATTGAAGCAGTCTTGAATATGAAGTAATTTATTTTGATAAGGATTAATACCAAGGGACAAATTAAGAGCCTTTTCTAGCGCCGGCATTTCAATTAAATTTTTAAAATAAAATTACACTTATTGTGACATAACTCTATTAGATATACATATGCTGTCGCGACCAGTAGTTTCGGAGCCTATTCAATGCAAACAAACAATCTTTCCTCTTTATAATATTAGTATGGATACCGTGTGCAAGGGCGGATTTAAGGGGGCACGTGCCCCCGTACCCCCCCCCCCCCCCGGGCGGTATTTTTATGTACTGTGGAGTTTCCATCACACACATACATACAGTACATAGGTACTTAGAAACAAATCAAATTATCAGAGTGGTTAAAATATATGAATAAAATAACAGAAAGTGAAACTCTTGGCTATTTCTCGCTGGATTTGCGAATTTTGTTCGTTGCATCCCTTTCACGCACTTGCAAATGAAAGATGATTGTGTGATGAATGTTAGCTTTGAAGGGAGAGCTAATTTGGCGACAGATGATAGAAAATATCCCAGTATCTCCAGCAGATGCATACAAAAGAGCAACGGTGCTGCAAAATATATATATTTTTTTTTGTCAATTCGCACCTTCGGTAAGACAAGGGCACAACTGCACTTTTTGTGAGTTTATAGGAGAGCAATTTTAAGTTTTTTTTTACATTCAATACCTACCGCAAAAAAAAACTGAAATAAAAAATATATCATTTAACTCCTGTAAAGTGTATGCACCGAACCACAAAAGTATAGGGATTATTTCATGCAAAGAAGTCTGAATGTAAAAGAAAATCTTAAAATGGCTCTCCTGTAAAATCACAATAAGTGCAGTTGTGCCCTTGTCTTACCGAAGGTGCGAATTATTGCTGTGCGCGTTTACAGTGAATACTAGCACCTGCCGAGCGATCTTTCTCCACCTCTTCGCAACAGGATGACCGAAGAGCGTTTGAAAGGATTGGCTTTAGGTAATGCATATCCATCAAGACGTTGCAGCAAAAATGGACGCTAATGAAGTGCTGGACATCTTTAGCGGGAAACATAAAAGAAAACTGTCTCTATTAGACATTTAGTTTTGACACTTTCATAAACCTTCCTAACATACTTGAACCTATAGAAATAAACTTGAAGTATCATACTTCAAGTTTATTTCTAACAGTTATTGTTGATTTTTTTGCCCATCCGCCTCTTGTGCCCCTCCCAGAAAAAAATCATGGATCCGCCCTTGACCGTGTGTGTGGTTTGAGATTGGAAGGAAAATGCTGCAATGATAGTACCTACTTACTTACAATGAAAGTACTTACGTTATAAAACAAATCGGTATCAAAGAATAGAATCTGCTGGGGAGTTTGTTCCGCTGCTTCTTCTTCCCAGCTAAAGCACTAGGAAGTGGTGAAAGGCGGGCGTCTTTCTTATGTAATTTCAACGTTCAAAAAGTGCTGATTCTCAGCCTAATTTGATTATATGACTTTTGTTTTTTTTTATTTTTGATAGGATCAATCTAAAACCGACGGTGATAGTGCAGACAAAATGACACATAAATTAAAGAAGACGAACTAAGTAATATTTTTTTATTCTTGTCTTGTTGATTTGCTAAATTATTACCTAATAACTAGGTATGTTATGCTAATTGTTATCTAACTTTACCTATGTACGTAACAATAATTAAGTAATTAATTTTCTTTATTTTTACTTACCCTGATTACTTTCTTTATTTTTACTTCTAGTAGGTACTTAATTACTTAATTTTCTTTATTAAGTAAAGTAACAATTTTTATTTTTAATTTAATTAGCAAATCAACAAGACAGTAATGGTTAGGTAGTAGGTATTAGGTAGGTACCTAGTTACCTACTTACTGTTTTCAATCGTAAAAATAGTGGAAATTTTAGCGGTTATTGTAGTAGGTACGGCCGTTTTTAGGGTTCCGTACCTCAAAAGGAAAAAATGGAACTATTATAGGATCACTCGTGTGTCTGTCTGTCACAGCCAATTTGCTCCGAATCTAATGGACCGATTAAGTTGAAATTTGGGACACATGGATTTTTTTACCCAAACTCAGAGGCGTCTCTAGCGTATGTAGCGCCCGTGTGCAATCATTACTCTAGCGCCCTCTAGTAAGTACAAAGCACTCTTGAGTATTAATGGTCTGTGGTACAAAGGTACATTTTGGAACCCGCGATCCCTGGCTTCGTAGTCCGGAGCGTGAACCACTCTCGGCCATGGAGGCAGGAGTAGCACAGTCAGCATCATATCGACCTACCCAAATCTGTCAAAATATCGTAACTGATATTGAACTCTCTCTATGCCTTCAAGATTAGGTTGAAATTCGGTTGCAGAAATTGGCAGATGATAGTAGGTCCATGTGATGCTGACCAATAATTAGTACCTCGTGGGATCGCAAGTTATTGCAATAGTTCATACACCCGATCCCACGAGGTACTAATTATTTAACAAGTGGTACAATTTGGTACTAATTGGGTACTAAATATTGAGATATATTTCAACCACTTCTGAGAAATACACCCGCGAACCTGACATTTACCAATAAAGTGCAATTCAGGTCGCACAAATCTTATTACCTACTTACATTCAACTACAACTTTCCTCTCTTTCTATCGCGTAACTCTTATACCTTCTGACCTACTGAATCAGCCCCGCGGACGGGGCCGGCCGCGTACTTGTAGCTTCATACCTAAACTGCGGAGTGTCCCATCTGTGTTAATCTGTGGCACAGGTGTGCTATTATGCATATTTGTAGATAAATAAAACACATAAACAAGGACAATTACCTTTTATTAAAGTTCATTGTGCATTCGGTAGATACAAAATAAATGGCAAATTAACATTATATTTAGGCGTGCGAGTGGCATCGGGCCTATTAGATACATGTATGATTTAGTTTATATATATTAACGTACGATCGTGAGACGGCAACGTGTCTGCATCGAGACGACATTGTAGGCAAGGCTACACTTGTCACACCCGAAGACACTTTAAGGGGATGAGCTAAGGTAGCCCGCGAAATAAAATTTTCTTAAGTTTTTTGCAATTTTTTAGGTCAGTGTCAGGTTGTGTTGATCAAAATATAATTCGGGACTGTAACAAATATGTTTTTATATAATTATAACCATAAGAAACATCAATACAACACGATACATAATTTCAAGTCATTCAATAAGGTAATATAGGGTGACTGGTAATTAGTGACCGATACCTAAACATATGATTGTACTCATGATAACAAACAACTTTTACTATGGGACCAAATCTGAAGTCGCGAAAAAAAAATCAGCTGCTCCCTACATTTTGACGAATTATGCGAACATGAATGTATGGGGAAGCTGATTTTTTTTTCGCGATTTCAGGTTTGGTCCCATAGTAAAAGTTGTTTGTTAACATGATCACAATCATGTGTTTAGGTATCGGTCACTAATTACCAGTCACCCTATATATGAACTTAGAGAGGAGGATTGATAATTTTAATTACTTACTATGATTATGCAAATACATATTTTTTACGGTCGCAAATCATCTTTTGACCAATATTCAAACTAAAACTAACCTGCAAATTGCAAAAAACTAACAAAATTTGAATTTCGCGGGCTACCCAGCCGCTTCTGCCGTAACGTGTCACAAGTATTCCTTTACAAGTCAGGCTACACTTGTGACACCCGACGGCAGTGTAAGCGTGTTACAAGTGTGTTCCACGCTTTAACAAGAGCGAAGCTGAGCCCAGCTTCAGATATTTTTTTTTTAATATTTAATAATATCGTAATACTTATCTCTATTAATATTTTATTTAATAATAATCATTACACAGCAGTAACTAAGCAGCAAGACTAGAATTGAATGGCGATGGCGTCTACTTAATAAATATATATATTCATTTATTTATATATATACGTTTATACAGTATCGTGTGGGCAGTTGTGTGCGTGTGAGTACCAGTGGTATGAACCGACTGCAGCGCCATGAAAGGATACAAAAACTTAAAGAACATTTCTGGCTAAAATTTTCACAAGATTATATTACCCTTCTACAGACCAAAAACAGGTGACATTCAGCAGCTTGACGACACGGTTGGCGCAGTGGTTGAGCGATTGACTGCCGCGCAGCATGTCGCGGGTTCGATTCCCGCACGGGACAAATATTTGTACGACCTACAAGTATTTGTTCCGAGTCTGGGTGTTTTTCTATCTATAATATGTATGTATTTGCAAAAAAAAAATGTATATAAGTAGTTTATCAGCCATCTCGTTACCATAACACAAGCATTAGGTTGCTTAGCTTGGGACTAGATGGCGTGTGAAATGTCCAAGGATATTTATTTATTTTAGCTGGTGAAGACTTAAAGCTGGGATCCTTAGTCCTTGTCAGGGACCGGCACCAGCCTCCCCTGCCGAGGCTGCTGGGAAGAATAATCAAGCTGTATCCGGGGCCGGACAGCATCAGCAGGGTGGCAGACAGACGGACCTCCAAGGGGATCATCCAGAGGGCATACAATAACATAATTATGCCATATCACATCTTGAAGCAGACTTCAAGCCCGGGAGCCTGTTACGGCCCCACCGCTATGGACATACTAATGCCGTGCCTGCGCGTGGCCGTGCCGCAGGGCGCCCACGTCAGTCGTCATCCCACCTTCAGACGTGGCTGACTAGCCACGTCTGAAGGTGGGATGACGACTTATTTTACTCAGTGATTTCACATATACTTATTGTAAATCATCAGAAGAGAATTATTAAACAGCCTATAATAATATCAAAAGTCCATAATTTCGAAGCCTTAATAACACAGCGGCAGCAGCCGGAACAACCAGCTTACGTATAACGAAAGAGTTCAATAAACACCTGTGGCCCACTGTCTCGTGGAATACACGCGCGTTATTATAATATATGTTTGTATACACACGCACACAAACCACATTACACACATAATATTGATATTATTACAATATTCAATAGATAACTGGAAACATCTCAGAATAAGAACCTCTGCACGTTCTATGTTGTCTGTGAAGAACTGTGTTGCCAGGAAACTAAAAAAATATTATAATGATACCATTTAAAAAGTCGTGCCGAGATCATCTAACTAAACATACACCTGATAGATTCGTTTTAAACTCGTCCATATTATTATTATTATTTAACAGTGTAGTACTATTAAATAACTAGCGAAACGTTGGCGTACGATACACCTCTAGTTACCCTTTCGGTGGACACAGGCGTGGTATTATGTGCAGTACTATTTATGTAATAGTACTATAGTATAGTTAAAATCTCGCTGCATACTTGGTCATAAATCATAATCGGAGTAGGGATGTGCGCTAGTTGCGCGCGCTCAAGGCCATTATCGATAACAGATGATGACGATGACTCAGACGAAGAATTTTAATTTTCTATTTTTAGTTTTATATACATATACGTTCTTTTGTTTATATATTGAATATGCTTTTTAGTAAATTTGGTAATCAAATAAAAAAAATGTGTATTTATTTCTATCACCCATTTATAAATTTATAAAACTATCGATATCACTCATCGACTGCAGCAATGCACAGGACTACGTGTGGGCGTGGCCTGCCCATAAGGCCCGTGAGTGGGAAAGAGAGCGAAACACTCGAATGATTTATGACCGAGTCTGCAGCGAGATTTTAACTATACTATAACACCACTGAGTTGGATTTTAAACTAATATTTTCACTTTCTCTCTGAGCGATGTATACAGGGATGGTTTGTATAGTGATGTCAATTTTTTAACAATAAAAGGGGTAATTTTAACCCAAGACAAAACTATAAAATCACTGATTATTTTGAAAGTAAAATACTTTACTTAACAAAATAATCAGTGATTTTATAATTTTATCTTGGGTTAAAATGACCCCTTTTTTAAAATTAATATCGCTACACAACGCCCTGTATACTAACTATTACAAAATATACTTGTGACAGTCATTTATAAAATCTATTACATTTTGTTTTCTGTTTTGTAAAAGTTTTAAATGTCGATATATTTTGTGTTTTATCATATTTAACAATAGAGATGATGAAATTTTTTTTGTCCGTCATTTAGATGATTAAAAAATATTGGTCACGTGTTTTTTCTTTTTTTACGTAATCATTAGATTATGGCGATACATTGAATTAAAATGTGGCATTACGTCACTCCTTGCTAAATTTTATACGTAGTTTGTGACGTAACGAACCCCCACTCCCAAACTTTAATGCGTGTTATCTAAGTATTTTTTTATTGACGACACGATTGGCGCAGTGGTTGAGCGATTGACTGCTGCGCAGCATGTCGCGGGTTCGATTCCCGCACGGAACAAATATTTGTACGACCTACAAGTATTTGTTCCGAGTCTGGGTGTTTTTCTATCTATAATATGTATGTATTTACAAAAAAAAATTATATAAGTAGTTTATCAGCCATCTCGTTACCATAACACAAGCATTAGGTTGCTTAGCTTGGGACTAGATGGCGTTGTGTGAAATGTCCAAGGATATTTATTTTATTTTATTTATTTTATTAATATGATAAAGCAAAAAATACGTCACTAATATTTTTTTATTATCCGACTGACGGATTAAATAGAATTTTTTGAACTCGGTCATCATCGCTGTTATTTTTGCGATATGGTGGCATTAGGATTGGACTGCTATAGACTGACTTCGTTTTGTGATATGTAAAAGAGTTAAAAATGCTGATATGATAGTATTGTAGATTATCTGAGAATCATTTGTAAGATGTAATTCTATACTATCGACTTGAGAATAGTTTTTAAGGGGGAAGCGCTAACTTAGCCCGCGAAATTCAAATTTTCTTTCGATTTTTGCAATTTGTAGTTCAATGTTTGAGTTTATGTTGACTATAGTATCATTCGCGACCGTAACAAATATGAGTATTTACATAATTATAATCATTAGTCACTAATAATAATCCACAAATGTCAAGATTTAATGAAATAGTCATTCAATAGGGTAATATGATACTAGAGAGTTGTACTGATGATTTTGATGATTATCACACTAATCACACTAATATTTATAAAGGGGAAAGTTTGTGAGTGTGTGTGTTTGTATGTTTGTTACCTCTTCACGCTCATACGGCTAGACCGATTTGAATGAAATTTGGTATGTAGATAGCTTATACCCTGGATTAACACATAGGCTACTTTGTATCTTGATCAAATACAGATTTTTTGTCGCGAATCATACTCAGATCAACAAACAACCTGACACTGACCTGTAAATTGCCAAAAACTTAAGAAAATTTGAATTTCGCGAGCTACCCTGGCGCTTTCGCCTTAAACCAGCATCTTACAATACAAATTAAAACACAAAATACATCGACCATTCGAAACCCAATAACAATATAGCCCAGTCGATACGTTCAAAAGCATAAACATTATCATACCTTAATCATATCTAAGTATTTTAAAAATTACGCTATCCCACCGTTTCATCGATATATCGATAGTTTTCAAACCATCGATATATCGACGTAAAGGATAGAGAAGTATTAAAATATTATTTTCCAATCAGCCGATACATATATAATATTAACAAATTTTGAACTATGTTGCACCCATTTTGTAAAATATTATACCTTTTTGATGTGTAACATCTTTCCTATCGCTTTCCTGCAATCTGTGGGAGTGTTTTCGTGAAAAGGGACGGAAGTGTGTAACAGGAAGTGAAATTATTATTTTTCAATGTTGCCGTACCTTTAAATGGGAAATAGATGTCAGATGTTACACATCAAGCGACTACTGTAAGTCTCGCTCGTTTTTTTGTTTTAGAGGGTAGAAAGGAATTTTGTACATGACATACTCATTTTTTTTTAAGTATACAGGGTGTAAGTTTAAACAGTGGCAATCTTTTAAGGGGTCATTGTACTCATCATTATGAACAACTTTTACTATGGCACCAAACCTGAAATCGCGAAAAAAAATCAGCTATTCAGTACATTTATGTTCGCATAATTCGTCGAAATGTAGCGAACAGCAGATTTTTTTTTACGATTTCAGGTTTGGTCCCATAGTAAAAGTTGTTCATAATGATGAGTATAATGACCCCTTAAAAGATTGCCACTGTTTACACTTACAGCCTGTATAACAATTATACAGGATGGTTTCGTAATGTCAATTCTTAAACGGTGTAAGGGCTTAGAGGGTAAATCTTCGAGCGTTTCAACCGCCGTCATTACCCTCCCCCAAAAGTTCATGAAAAAGAATATATTTAATTAAATATTTCAGGAATTCTCAGATTCTGGTTCTTGAGCAGATTCTGGGAATTGCTGAAATATTTAATTAAATATATTATCTTTCATCAACTTTTGGGGGAGGGTAATGACGGCGGTTGTAACGCTCGAAGATTTACCCAGAACATGTTTTGAAACCAAAATGAATCGAAGCTGAACGAGTACGTAAGGATCGTAGCAGGGGGCGCTCTGTCCGCATGCGAAAAAGGCGTGAGTTTAAGCATATCATCGCTTTATAAGTATTTTCGAGGTATTAACATTACTTTTTTCTTAGGAACTTAAATATATTGATTCATTCTGACTTACTGACAAACTTTTTCACATTGCAAAAGTACCTGTGAATGGCTTTTATCTGAAACTAGATTTTGCTCGCGGTTTCGCCCACAAAATATCCCACGGGAACGTACTACCGGGAATTCCTTCCTTATTCCTTGCCAACATTATAAAGGGACCCTCTGTGCAAAATTTCAGCTTTCTAGGTCCAAGGGTTTGGGCTGGGCGTTGATGAGTCAGTCAGTCAGTTAGGACATTTCTTTTTATTTATTAATATAGATAGGTAAATGCTTTGACTTTAAAATTCAATTTAAGTGCAAAGGTACTTTTGGGGTTAAAATTACCTGTCTTAAACTACCTTTTAAGAATTAACATTAGCCGCTCAAACAACTTGTATATCTAAAATATGCGTTTTTAACTAAAACTATATCGCTTATAATTCATTCAGTAGTTAAGATATTAAATTGAGATATGAAAGGTCTTATATTTAATTCTTAGTTCGACAATATTTATCGTAACTTATTATTGCGATAACATTTTCATTGAGTCCAGAACCTCTATAACACAAACTTATTATACAGGGTCAAACGAAATTAGCTAGCAAAACTTCCGCAGAAGTGATATCTAAACACGATAATATTCCCAAAATGCTGGCAGCATTGCCACGTTGTATGGCAATGCTTAGCCTTTGGGCAATATAAAGGCCAGCATTTTGGTCACATGTTGCATTTTGCAACATTGTCACGCAACATGTGACCATAATTCTTTATCAATTCGATGGGTAGATATCATTTAGTATATATATATATATGGTAAATATATGTGTGTCGATATCTCAACACGATAAAACAGATTTTATAAACTCACACTTCAAGTAAAAAAACTACCAGTGGTCATTGACCAAAAAAAATTTTTTTTTGTCGTTTTTAGATATCAATACTCCACATCAGCGGAGTCTCGCTAGCTAATTTAATTTGACCTGTATACGTTTAAACAGCCAGTTCTAAGTAACACCACATATTAATACAGATGGGACACTCCGCAAAATCATTTAAATAAAAAGCGACTCTTGCTACGACACAATAAAGTGCGATTCAGGTCGCACAACACTTATTGCCTACAGTTATATTCACCTACAAGTTGCCTCTCTTTCTATCGCGTAACTCTTATACCTTCTGACTCGTTAGGGTTGTCTTTTACGACGCGGCGCGTGAGGGAGTATCGAACTAACGTGCG
This sequence comes from Cosmia trapezina, assembly GCA_905163495.3. NCBI lineage: Eukaryota > Metazoa > Arthropoda > Insecta > Lepidoptera > Noctuidae > Cosmia > Cosmia trapezina. Next base: position 13,067,438 of record LR991049.1, read on the forward strand.
AGCCGGCCGGTGCGCGGCAGCCCACACTGAATTGACCCAGAGAGATGAGCCCGCCGCGTACTTGTAGCTTCATACCTAAACTGCGGAGTGTCCCATCTGTATGAATCTGTGGTAACACGCACTGATAAAGTGTGAATGCATCTTTCAAGTGACATTTTAGTTAAAAACCCATATCTAAGTAGAGTTTCTGAATTAATTCAAGTAAAATCTGCTGTCTGCGTCTCATATTACCTATTCTAATTATTGAACAATAACAACAACCAATCTTATACAATATGGCCGACGTATCTTGGCGAGTCCGAACATCGGCGGGATTTTATCGCGCACTGGATTTTCAACTTTCGGTGTTAAGCCGAGCATTGAGAATCCAACTAGCAACAACAGAGTGCATTCTAGCGCGTCGAGAAAACACACTGTTGGATTTTCAACTCTCGGCGCTAAGCAGAGCGTTGAAAATCCAGTGTGCGAAAAAAAATCGCCGCGATATTTTTACGTTTTTTTTAGTGAGAGAACTCGCCAATATACATCGGCCATAGTATAAGTTCACTTGACATTCGACAACAGATTACATTGACTAATATTTCAGAAACAATATGTCTCCTTACGTTATTGATAAAATAGATATTATAGCACATTGCATTCCAAGCAATTATTTTCAGCTTGAAATTATTACTATATTGAGAATCATCTTCCTTAGATCACCATTTTTTTTTCCAAGCGAGATACCATAATCTCATTATTGTATAGATAATATCACTTTTAGCTATCGGTATTGTTTAGAAAAGTCATTTAAATATTATTTCATACCACAGAGCACGGATCCATATAGCTGGAGTGTACGCGCAGGTGCTAGTTACCGCCTATGAGGTATGCGAGACGGGTAGACAAACGTCAAACTAACTCAGTCTGCCAAGCTTGTCAATTGGGACATTGAGATATAAACCTATGGAGATGGCATATTCTACTATAGGAATAATATTTATACAAATATCTATCATATACACACACATGTCGAAAAGCGATTTGTCTCTTTTTAACTAATCATAAGCTGCTTATGCAAAGAGAGACCTCTAAATGTTTGTCAAGAACTAAATTTGGCAACACTTTTGTGTGACGTCAAAATCATGTCTTAGATGCGAGGTCGGTCGCCATGTTGAGTGCCGAGTTTTGTAGTAGATGAACGGTTGCTTGCTCTCTCTTGCACTCGCAGTAACAACTATACGAAAGGCGTCCATGTTAAGTGCCGGATTTTTGTGTAGGCAAGTCCATAGGTTTATAAGTCAATGGAGTAAAAAATGTCGCCTTTAGCAGCGGTCGCCGGCGTCTTCGTGCTCTGAGATAAATATAGAGTATATTTATACCAAGTGTATCGTAAGCTGCTATTTGATATCAACAGTCTCTCAAACAGTTTTTGTAATTTTAGTCGAAATTACCTACAAGTTTGTTTTTAGTCGAAATTACCAATAAGTTTGCTTTTAGTCGAAATTACCAATAATTTTCTACTTGTTGCGATTATCACAGTATTCTACGTTCATTGATATGTGACCACCAATCCTATAACAGAGTGTGGTATTAGTCGAAGTTCCCCTGTGTAGCTGCATTGATAATATTTATACCGCGAGAGAACAAAATACATTTAATTGACTTTTCTAAACATTATCGATTGAAGAAAAGTGATTTTTATACATTTTTCCCTTGTTTTTTGTCTCCATATTCAATGAAACTTTATTTATCTACATCGTAAAATAACTTCGTCTATTAGAAAGAGATAGTAGTAAGAAATCGTATTTGCATAGCGCTATCTCTGTCTTTGTCATGATTTATTCGTTGTCTCCTCAAACTTAAAAAATATAATAATAATAATATAGAGAGCTTTAAAAACCACATAATTCATTAATAAAAGTAAACGACATGTTAATACAAGCTTTTTAAAATCCCAACTACGTTGGGGTTGGCTTCCAGTCTGACCGGATGCAGCTGAATATTAGTATTTTACATGGCGTAACTGCCTATCTGACCTCCACAACCCAGTTACTGGGTAACACAATTAATATAAAAGATTAATTTTCGAGACAGAGACAGCGCTCTACTAATCCGAAGTTTTCCGATCATCTTTTTCTAACAGCCGAAGTTGTGTACGGCATAATGTATACTTACTCAATGTCACTTTGTATGCACGCGGACACTTTTAGTGTCAACGTTGCATTTTTAATTGTAACTAATAAATAATTAAGAGATACAACACTATATTAAGCATTTTATAGCAAATTAACGTTCTAGTGATGTTTTTTATGTGCCTAATGTGGGACTTTTAGTGGCAATTAAGAAAATAGTAAGATAATATGTTAGTAGTAGGTAGTTTGTGATGAACCGCCCTTTTGACCCGTTTTCTGAATCTAATTACCCCAATTTAGTCTATGGCAAAAAAAGTACCAAATCGACACATAAAAAACACACACACACACACGATAAAATAAATAACGCACCGCTTTTTTTTAAAATTAACTCAATATTTACAAAACAAAATATAATTTAAATTTTTCAATGTACTAAAACAATATACAGGGTGACTCGTTTAAGGCGTGATTATAGCGGAGAAGAAATGCAACTGCGACCCCCTATAGGTCAAAGTTTTCTACATAATATTTCGTACGTTTTGTTATTAAAAAAAGTGTCATTTTGGAAGTAATTTGAACAAATACACTTTTTCAATAAACTCAAAATATGTGTCGTATTATGGGCGTAATCTGCTCACATGGCATGCGTGTGCTAGGGAGCGATGGAGAGGGGGCGGAAGCGCCGCGCGCGCGCCGCGTTGTGCTGCGGAGCGGGCGCGGGTGGTGCGGCTGGCGCGCCCGGCGGCGGGGAGCCTGATGACGAGGAGCCGCCCGACGCCGGCGGCGACGACAGCAGCAGCGCTGGCACGCCGCGTGACGTGCTGCGGCTGTGGATAAACCAATACCCCAGTTTAAACTCCCGACACTAAATTACCCGAGTTACATTTTGTTATAAAACCTGCCCCCGCTGTACCATGTATGAAATATACCTCAGTTACATTCTGTATAAAAAAATAACACCAGCCCTCTCCCCACATGTGTGTGTACCGTGGCCCTGTATAAAAATTACCCAAGTATAACCCTGTATAAAAAATACCATAGTATAACCCTGTATAAAAATACCCTAGTATAACCCTGTATAACAAATACCCCAAATGTAATCCTGCATAAAATACGGAACCCTAAAAATAGCCCAGTATAACCCTGAATAAAAAATACCCCAAGTATAACCCTATATACAAAATTACCCCAGTATAACCTTGTATAAAAAGTGGGTACTTTTACTGTACAAGTACAACCCTGTATAAAAAATACACCAGGGTTAAACCCCGTGTAAAAAATCACCAAAGTGTAACCCCTGTATAAAAATTACCCAAGTATAACCCTGTATAAAAATTACCCAAGTTACACGATACTTACAACCAAACACGACAAATTACTACACATGTTCAAAAAATTACTCGAAAGTTACACTTTGTTTAAGAACATTAGTTGCACCCTAAATAAAAAATTCTTCAGTTACACAGCAAAACTAACGATATATTACTTTTAGTTCCCGATTATGACGTTTTGGCGCCGGGTTGTTTTAGATTTTTTTTCTGTTGATTTTGTAATTCAAAAATGTTTTGTTCAGGTGTTTTTGTTTTTGAATGTTATGCTGAATTAAATACCCGTAGTGTAACTATATTTTTTAGGCAACAATAGACTGCCATTTCTCAATAGCGGTAGATTTGATGTTGCGAACCTCCGAAGGGAAGCCAGTAAGAATCGTGTTATATGCTGGTTTCGTCCATAGAAATATAAAAAAACAGGAGAAGTGGCAAACGGTCGAAAATGTGTCCGCGCGACATGCTCAGTATGAGCCGTTCATAGTACAAATTCCGTCTCCGGTGCGCTTTCGACTGTGACCGTGACAATTTATAAGAATGCCGTGTTGTTCAGTGATTTCTTGTAAAAACCGAAGCCATGTAAATCATGGAATCACTTTCCATATGTAAGTACAAGTATTTTACCGTATTTGTCTTTAAAATCATGAAAGTGACAAAGGGAACAAGTGGATACACAGGGTTCCGATACATTTTAACATACTGGGCACATCTCCTACTTTCTTATATCTATGGTTTCGGCACTGTTGAGCACTTACCTAGAGTGATGATGCGGCGGCTGGCGGTGCCTGGGGCGCGCGAACCGCAGGTTGAGTTCCCGCGCGGGGTCTACGGCGTACTTGTCGCCCGCGTTCTGGCGGCGCCGGCGCAATGCTGGTAACGTAACACTGCAGGTCTATATTATGTTACGACTCTATTTAGGGGGGAGGGGGGGAGTAATTTAGAAAATGAACTCCTCTTCTTTTCTGATGTTGGTTAAAAAGGTGTAGGTACGTGGAGCATAAAGTTAAAAAGGTGTAGGTACGTGGAGCATAAAGTTAAAAAGGTGTAGGTACGTGGAGCATGAAGTTAAAAAGGTGTAGGTACGTGGAGCATGAAGTTAAAAAGGTGTAGGTACGTGGAGCATGAAGTTAAAAAGGTGTAGGTACGTGGAGCATGAAATTAAAAAGGTGTAGGTACGTGGAGCATGAAGTTAAAAAGGTGTAGGTACGTGGAGCATGAAGTTAAAAAGGTGTAGGTACGTGGAGCATGAAGTTAAAAAGGTGTAGGTACGTGGAGCATGAAATTAAAAAGGCCAAAACAAAAGTAAGGGTGGAATAGAGATGCTGCCTGGGTACAAATAGGAAATATATTTAGTCCCTCAGTCAGATAATAAAAAAACCGGCCAAGTGCGTGTCGGGCCACGCGCAGTAATATGGTCCTGTAGTTGCACAATAATACGGACTAAGAAGAGGGCTTTATTTCACTATTACTCGTAAACTTGAAAAGCCTACTTAGCTGTAATAGTTGTCCTTTTAACTTCGTTATATATACTATTACCGTGAATTTTTTCACCCATCCAAAACTAACCGTTTAGCTGGCGAGGGGGGGGGGGGGGGACGGGACACATGACTCTAATAAAAATTAGCACTTTAAAGCTTAATATTTCAGAAACGGATCCCTAAATCGAAAAATTGATTTCACAAACCCACAATATATTTTGAAAGACCCATCCAATAACCCAACTATGTTGGGGTCGGCTTCCAGTCTAACCGGATGCAGCTGAATACCAGTATTTTACATGGAGCAACTGCCTATCTGACCTCCACAACCCAGTAACTGGGTAATACAATACCCCTTGATAAGACTGGTTGTCAGACTTTCGGACCTCTGACGACCCGTAACGACTATCGAATGACAGCCGGGACCAACGGCTTAACGTGCCTTCCGAGGCACGGAGGAGTCTCGGTATGTAAAGATGGTCACAGATCCACTGGCCAACCCCGGCAAGCGTAGCTTAACCTGATAGATCGACCCGTGCGGCTGTTATTACTTAGCCACGAGCTCCTCTAACCTCTCCACATGATGAGTATCTAGTACATTTTGGCCCGGATAAATGCACGGGTAGTGTACTAACCGGGCGTAAGATCCGCCACGTCGGGAGACAAGGGACCGTCCCCGCTCCAGCTGGCGCACTTGGCAAGCCTCTGTTCGGCTCCGCAGGCTACCGGGATGCGGGATGTGCTGGCACTGCCTGTTGATCTCTGGGAATCAAGAAAAATAATCATAATTATCTAAATTCAATTATAAGGGTTAGGGGGCCACTGGCCTCTGGTCCGCGACCCACATTACACAGAGTAGGAACAGTAGTGGAAAAGTCGGCCGAACGTGGGCCAGAATACCATGGGAAAAAGTATCGTAGTTAAATCGACCCATTGGGATTAAATTTCATTAAAGTGAAAAAAAGGTGCGAAATAAAACGTAAGTATCAAAATACTTATACTTTAATATATATATATATACAGGGTGGAAACTTTCAGCGGGGCAGTAAGGGGAAGTACCTTATCCGTTGCAGCTACACGAAAATGGTCTTAGGAGACTATCCATAGTTTTTTATGGAATTTAGATACCCATTCACAATTTTCAAAAAAAAAATTACAGTCAGCAAGAAAATAGCCATTAAACAAAAACATTTTTTGATGCCAATCGATCCTGTTTCTAATACTGATCAAAAACTTCTTTGGGACCAACCATCGTTGGAGTACTCAAAAAGTCACAAATTAAAAAAAACTTTTCCCGTACATTTTGTAAAGAATTTGTGTAGGTATCTGAAATACAAAAAATAAAATAAAAAACAAATGATCACGTAGAATTTTACACATATCAAAACAGAAATAGGAGCCCCGCGCAGCGGGGCTCCGTCGACCCGTTCTTGGTCAAAAACCTAATTTTGTCATAAACCTGCGACATATATTATATACCAGCAACTCGTATGTTGGGGCTATTATGTTACTACTGGGGCACCACTACGTTGACGTAGAAATCTATAAAATACAAAACTTACATCTCGCAAGCTTTGTGATCCGTCGCCGCCCGCGCTGGTGATTTCTTTCTTACTAATTGCTATGATGCTCCTGTAAAAAAAAGAAAAAAAAAAATAGTGCAAACTCCTTTTAACAAAATCAATCTGCCTAAACTTTTCCCAACTGTGTTAGTTATGCGTCGGTATTAAGCGCGGTACAGATTCCTGCATTGTATTTTTAGGGTTCCGTACCAAAATGGTAAAAAAGGAACCCTTATGGTGTGACTCAGTCTGTCTGTCTGTCTGTCACAGCTGGATATCTCAAGAACTACTGATGCTATCAACTTGAAATTTGGAATAGTTTTGGATGATGTTTACTCAACTATTTTGCAAACAAGAAAGTAATAAAAATATTTATATTTTTTTTGCAACAGGGACTGAAAGGGGGTCTTAAAAATTTAAAGTGGGGCTACTAGGGCATGTGGGGTATTTTATTTATTTTATTTTATTTTACAGTTTTTGGAAAACTTACAGCTAAATATTTTGCAAGATAGAGAATAATAAAAATAAGGCCAATTAAAAGTTTTCACATATAGAAGAGAGCATATAAACAGAAAAAAAAAACTTGAGAAGGTAGACAGTATCATATGAAAGAGCGCTGTTTGCACATCCTCAAACTATTATTGTTTTTTTTTTAGGCCGCATAGTTTTCGACTTTTGATGAAAATGTAAAAAAAAATACCGTTCCCCCCCCCTTATCTCCAAAGTTTGCAATGAGAAAAATCTGAAATAATTCTATGTGATAGAAGTTTATGTAAAAATTACAGGAAAAATAAAACGATGTCTCTAAGTAGCACACTTTTTCAGAAATCGGAACGGAACCCTCGGTACGCGAGTCCGACTCGCTCTTGACCGGTTTTATTTTGTTGTTGTTATCGCAAATATTGATTTTTTATTTAATTGTTTTTTACTGTTGCTATTTTAATCTACTGTTATTATTTTGTGTGCCTCTTTAATTTAGTCTGTACGAAATAAATGTATTTTCTTTCTTTCGGAAAGAACCCATATCCGGCAGTACATAAACACAGCTGAGCGCCAGGCTAGCCCGCGAAATTCAAAATTTCTTACGTTTTTTGCAATTTGTAGGTCAGTGTGAGCTTGTATGTTGATTAAAATATGATTCGCGGCCGTAGCTAATATGGCTTGTTACGTACCGTTCTCTTTGCAGTTGGTATTACGTACCTACTGAATTAATTCTTAGAGATTTTAGAATAGTGTTTTCTTCACCCCACAACTGGTAATCAGGCTTTTTTGTGTAATTGCCGAGGGTGTTGATTTGAATAAGCTTCCGGTGTTTGCTCATCGCCCATTCGTGGAGCCTTCTGATTGGTTGCGGATGAGCACACTAGCGCCGCGCTCCTGCGTGTTTTTTCACTGTACTACGTACCATACGCTGTGTCCGCGCATACACGCGACGCGCGATATATATTTTTCTACAAAAATAAGGTCCTTCGGTGAAAACGTGCTACAATCCCCGCAAGATACCAGATATACCCTGAACCAGCGCCTGTGGAAAAATATGTGAGGTGGAATTGAAGCAAGATTCAGAACTATCGAACGCGCCTTCTTAGCCCATCGGTGTGCGAAGCGGCGGGACGGCAGCGACCGGTAAGTTTTATTCGAATCTTCCCTTTTTACAGCACATAATTGTTTGATCTCTTCGAGCCTGGATTTATATCTAGGTACTTGTTGTGGGGTTATTTTCCTAGTTTCCTAGTGTTCTTAGTTCAAAGTCCATTTGCGGCGTTACGCGTCCAAAATGGCGGAACTTATTCAACAAGACATTTTTGAACGTGAGATCATTATCGATGATCTCAACCGTATTTTAGAGTTCATAGATTCAGACGACCAACAGTTTAGGTCACGCTCAAAAGAATTAACTTTGCAACAAAGAAAGTTCTTCAAACTTCAGGCAAAAATAGAAAAATTCTTAATAAAATCCAATACTTTCGACAAAGACGAACAACTGAAGATTCGTAACAATTTTAATGATTGTTATTTCGCAATTAGTGTTCACTTAGATAAACTTAAGGAAGAGGATAATGAGCGTAAACGAAGAATGTCCTCTAGTACGTCATTTAATAATAACTCAGTGGTACATGTTCCATCTACTCATACGAGTAATAGTTGTGCAAGTAGATTACCTATTCTTCCAATGCCTACCTTCTCAGGGGAAACCACGGATTGGCCCCCATTTCACGATTTGTTTCGTTCATTAGTACATGACAAAAATACCTGCACGGAGACAGAGAAGTTTCGTTACCTGTTACTGTCATTAAAAGATGAACCCTATAATCTTATTAAATCGATACCAATTACAGACGAAAACTATAGTGTTGCGTGGGATATTTTAGTTTCTCGGTATGATAATAAACGGGCTATCGCCACGAAACATCTCGAAAAAATATTAGACATTGAACCTAGTACCGAGAAAACGACTCAAAGTCTAAGAAACTTACTCAATGTTTATCAAGAAAACATCAAGGCATTGCAGGCCATGCAATTTCCGATAGATCAGTGGAGTTTCATAATAGTGACGATTTTACTACGTAAGATTCCGTCTAGTGTTCGAAAACGTTTCGAATTATCACTATCGAGGCCATTGGATATACCTGACATAAGTACATTGATAACTTTCTTAGAACGCGAGTTAGCTGCAAGCGAATTCTCTTCTCACCCACAAAATAAAAATAATCTTGAAAAGGTAGGTGCTCCCCGCACATCGCGCGGTAACGAAGGCTCGCGACGCGCGCTCGCAGCCAATGTCGCTTCATCGAGTTCGAATACAACAGACTTACAGTCTACCAAACAAAATAATTTAAAAAATAATTGTTTATGTTGTGATGCTCAACATACGTTGACAAAATGTTCGAAATTCCTTAATTTATCTCCCCGTGATAGGTATTCTTTTATTCAAAACAAGAACGTTTGTTTCAATTGTTTACATGTCGGTCATGATTTAAAACAATGCAAATCTAACTTTGTTTGTCGCTCATGCCATAAACGACATCATTCATTAATTCATTTCGAAAAGTCTAACAGTTTATCAGTTATTAGTGGTAGTAGTGATAATGCGGTCTCACTTTCTGTGAACGAAACGACAGAGACAGCGGTTCCCAGTACCTCGCACGCTGCGATGACTGCGGCGGTGAACGATCGCAAAAACGATTCGCGTTCTATTGCTCCGTCGGTTAGCGCGAGTACGGTGCTCCTATGTACGGCACTCATCAATGTGCATGTTGGCCCACAAAAACACACAGTTCGATGTATTATTGATACAGGCAGTCAGGCGACTTTTATTACCGAGTCTTGTGTTCAGCGGTTAGGGTTACATCGCAGCCAAGCGAACGTTCCGGTGTTCGGTGTTGGAGGGACCGAGGTTGGAGCTGTTTACCCAAAGGGTGTAGTATCTTGTCATATCACTCCTACACACGGGGATCAACCTTCAATTTCAGTTAACGCATTAATTTTATCTAATCTTATTTCACGTATGCCATGTGTGACATTGCCTTTTAAGGGATGGCCACACATACAAAACTTAACTTTAGCTGATCCTAAGTTTTATCTTCCACAATCAGTGGAAATGCTTTTAGGTGCGGGTATACTATCCCAAGTTTTATTAGGTCACGTGATCACGGGTCCACCCGGTTCACCGATGGCTATGAACAGTATCTTTGGTTATTTATTGATGGGTGATGTTTCATACAACCAAAATACATCTACTTCACTTCAAGTTTGTCTCAGTAGTTTAAGCTCATCCTACGATGACGACATCAACCTGAGACGGTTCTGGGAATTGGAATCTCTTCCGGAAAAAAGAATTCTAAGTCCCGACGAAGCGTTGTGTGAATCTATATTCGTAAATTCACATACTCGTGATGAAACTGGGCGATATGTTGTTCCACTCCCTTTCAAACCTGATGCACCCACCCTCGGCGCATCACGAGATACGGCGGTCTCCAGGTTTAAGAAATTAGAGTACAGGTTGGAACACAATCCTCAACTTAAGGTAGACTATCATGCGTGCCTCCAGGAGTACTTGGAACTCGGTCACATGGAGCCCGTTGATTTACCTGTTTCGTTAGCTAACAGCTATTACATTCCGCACCACTGCGTGGTCAAAGAGTCCAGTGAGACCACTCGTACTCGTGTCGTCTTTGACGCGGGTTGTAAAACTTCGAATGGAATATCACTTAATGATGTTCTACTGACTGGTCCGAAGCTGCACCAGGATATAGTAGACGTTTTATTGGGTTTTCGTATCCATGCTATTGCTGTCACTGCCGACATAAAGCAGATGTACAGAAACATAAAATTACAACAATCCGATTGGGATTTTCAACGCATTGTGTGGCGTAAATCACCCACTGAACCGTTGCGTGATTATCGATTGCGCACCGTCACCTTTGGTGTCAGCTCATCACCATACTTAGCCCTTCGTACTATTCAACAGTTGGCTCATGATGAAGCTGCTAACTTCTCGTTAGGTTCTAAGGTTCTCCAGAACCAGGTTTTTGTTGATGACATCGTCACCGGAGCAGGCGACGTAAAGCAGGCCCTGGTTTTACAACGTGAGTTAGTAAGTATTTGTTCGTCAGCTGGTTTCGAGCTACGTAAGTGGCAGAGCAATTCGCCAGCGTTACTCGCTGCTTTACAAACGTCAGTCGTTCAGGGCGAGCGGTCTGATAACGTTTCTTTCGCTCTGATGGAGAATGACAAACAAATAAAGGTTTTAGGACTTCAGTGGAATCCTGAATCTGATACTTTCATTTTTAGCGTTCAGTCAACTAATGATAAAATTACAAAGCGATCCATACTATCACAAATAGCGAAAATTTATGACCCTATGGGATGGTTATCTCCTGTAACTATTTATGCGAAACATCTCATTCAGTTGTTATGGATTTCAGCGGTCGACTGGGATGAGTCACCTCCTTTAGATATTATAAACGCTTGGTCTAGTTTTCTTAACGAGTTACCATTATTATCAAAGTTTCAAATTCCACGTTTCGTTTTTGCAAACGTGAATGCAATTCAAATTCACGGGTTTTCCGACGCTTCCGAGCGGGCTTATGCCGCGTGTGTTTACGCCCGTATATCCGATAATAATGATAATGTTAAAACATTTCTTCTTCTCGCTAAAACGCGTGTAGCACCTATAAAACCGGTTCTTACTATTCCGCGCCTAGAGTTGTGCGCTGCTGTTTTGTTATCAAAGTTGATTGATAAAGTGAGAAGTGTGTATGATAACCACTTAAACTGTGAACATGTTTGTGCGTGGACTGATTCATCCATCGTGTTAGCGTGGCTTCGTTCTCCACCACACGAGTGGAAAACATTCGTTTCTAATCGCACTAGTGAAATCTTATCCAGGCTTCCGGCCAAAACTTGGAGACATGTCCCGTCAGCTGACAATCCAGCTGACGCACCTTCTCGAGGAATGCTTCCTACAAGTTTTGTCCAAAATGAGATGTGGCTCCATGGGCCCTGGTGGCTCGCGCGTGATTCTAGTTCTTGGCCAAGTCCCAAGAAAATACTAGAAGTCACTGAAGACAAACGCAATCTACCTATGTCTATGGTGTCAAACTCTTCCACCTCAGCACTACCTGATGTGGTCGAGTATATTACTAGATTTTCTACTCTAGGTAAACTTGTTAGGATAACAGCACTGTTATTTCGATTCTATAATAAATGTAAGAGGGTTCAAAATTCCTATCCAAAATACATAACTGTATCCGAGTTTAATTTTTGTTTAAATCGACTTATCCATTTAGTTCAACATTCTTGTTTTTCCGAAGACATTAATAATATTTCACATGGAAAGTATCCATCAATTAAATTACGTCGACTCAACCCGTTCATGGATAACAAAAATAATCTTCGGGTAGGTGGGCGAATTCATAAATCACTTTTACCGTTTGTTTCCAAACATCAATTGATTTTGCCTAAGAAACATCATCTTACAGATATAATCATTGACCATGCACATATCACGCATCTACATGCTGGTCCGCAATCCGTGCAATACATTTTATTCCAAAAATATTGGATAATGTCTAGTCGTGACGCTATACGTACACGCATACATCGCTGTGTTCGTTGTTTTCGTGCGCGCCCCGTGAATCCGCAGCCATGCATGGGTCCGTTACCGGCCGTCAGAGTGCGCCCCGAGCGGCCATTTCTTAAAACATCTGTTGATTTCGCGGGTCCGTTTTACGTTCGAGCAAATAAAGTTCGAAATGCGAAAATTATTAAATGTTATGTATCTGTTTTTGTGTGTATGTCTGTCAAGGCCATACACCTCGAACTCGTATCCGAGTTGTCAACTGATGCATTTTTGGCAACATTGCGACGCTTCACGTCCCGTAGAGGTTTATGCACCGACATTTACTCTGATTGTGGAAGGAACTTTGTTGGTTGTAATAATTATCTACAAGATTTGTATAATTTTTTACGTAATGATTCTGTTCAAGCCACTCTTAATAGTAAAATTTTAGAACAAGGCATTACTTGGCATTTTCAGCCTCCTTACGCCTCTCATTTTGGTGGCCTTTTTGAATCCGGTGTTAAAAGTTTTAAACATCATTTACATCGAGTCCTCGGTACGCAGACTCAAACTTATGATGAGATGCATACCCTTCTTTGTCAAATTGAAGCGGTACTTAATTCACGTCCACTTTGTGTATTAACCCCTCAAGTGTCGAATGCACCCCATGTGTGCATAAGAAAAACCCTTTTTTTGTTCGGTACATAAGCTTATATCACATATACAATAAATGTAAAAAAACATCATCCGATGGAAAACCAATCAAATCATTAGTTGTGAACTTATGGAGTTCGCAGCTAACCTCCCCTCCCCCCCCGCGTGTCAAATGCACCCCCCGTGTGCAAAAGGACAAAACTTTACATAATAGGTATATAAGCTTAGATCACGCATATATAAACGTAAAAAAACATCATCCGATGGAAAACATATCATTATCAGTAGTTGTGAACCTATGGGGTTCACAACTAACCCCCAACCCTCCCCACTCGCTGGGGTTTTGGGTCTAAAATCAGCCAAACTCAGACACTTGAGGGGTTAAGTGCTGACCCATTAGATCCGTTACCTTTGACACCAGCTCATTTTTTAATAGGAGGTCCGTTGACGTCCTTACCAGACATTTCATTAACCGATAATATTTCAAATCGACTCACTAGATGGCGTAGAATACAACAATGTGTGCAACACTTTTGGAAACGTTGGAGTCGTGAATATTTACACGAAATTCAACAACGTAACAAGTGGTTTCGAGATCGCGGCTCACAACTCCGTGAAGGTATTATTGTCATTGTACGAGATGATAATTTGCCACCATTACAATGGAGACTGGCTCGTGTCCATACTCTCCACCCAGGTTCCGATAATATTACTCGTGTCGTAACTTTACAGATGGGCAAAACTTTCGTGAAACGCTCAGTAGTCAAAATATGTCCTTTGCCCTTAGAATAATCATTCTGTAAGTTTAGTTAATATTGTTGCGAATCTTAGTTAAGTAATCTTAAGTTAGAATAACTTTAGTTTAAAAAATTTAAGGCTTCATGCTTTCGTAGCATTTTTCATTCTTTTTTTTTCGAATGTTACATTCTTTTTTTGTCTTTTAATTTAAAGTTAAAAGAAATTCATTCTTTTAAGGCGAGCGGCATGTTACGTACCGTTCTCTTTGCAGTTGGTATTACGTACCTACTGAATTAATTCTTAGAGATTTTAGAATAGTGTTTTCTTCACCCCACAACTGGTAATCAGGCTTTTTTGTGTAATTGCCGAGGGTGTTGATTTGAATAAGCTTCCGGTGTTTGCTCATCGCCCATTCGTGGAGCCTTCTGATTGGTTGCGGATGAGCACACTAGCGCCGCGCTCCTGCGTGTTTTTTCACTGTACTACGTACCATACGGTGTGTCCGCGCATACACGCGACGCGCGATATATATTTTTCTACAAAAATAAGGTCCTTCGGTGAAAACGTGCTACAATCCCCGCAAGATACCAGATATACCCTGAACCAGCGCCTGTGGAAAAATATGTGAGGTGGAATTGAAGCAAGATTCAGAACTATCGAACGCGCCTTCTTAGCCCATCGGTGTGCGAAGCGGCGGGACGGCAGCGACCGGTAAGTTTTATTCGAATCTTCCCTTTTTACAGCACATGGCTTTACAGAATTATAATCATTAGAATCAGCAATACAGCTCCATAAGTTAGCATTTACCTCAAATGTAACGATTTCATTGAGGTAAATGCTAACTTATGGAGCTGTATTGCTGATTCTAATGATTATAATTCTGTAAAGCCATATTAGCTACGGCCGCGAATCATATTTTAATCAACATACAAGCTCACACTGACCTACAAATTGCAAAAAACGTAAGAAATTTTGAATTTCGCGGGCTACCCTGGCGCATCAACTTTTTTCCATACAAATTCCGTGGGGGTTATTACTCCACTGTTTGAAATTGTGCATCCAAAGTTAAACATGATCTCGTTTTGTCTCATTATTAATGTTGTCTGTGCGGAAACAGAATAGTAAAAAAAAAATATGCGTAATGACAAGTAGCCGATATTAGGTTTTACCTAACTCAATGTTGGGCAGTACATGAAAGTATTTATTTATTTGTTGACAATATACAACGTGTAACGTTAAATGCGCAAAACCTCTTAAGGGGTCATTGTACTCATCATTTTGAACAACTTTTACTATGGGAACAAACCTGAAATCGCAAAAAAAAAATCAGCTGTTCGAAGTACATGTTCGCATAATTCGTCAAAATGTACTGAACAGCTGATTTTTTTTTTGCGATTTCAGGTTTGGTCCCATAGTAAAAGTTGTTCATAATGATGAGTACAATGACCCCTTAAGAGGTTTTGCGCATTTAACGTTACACGTTGTATAAGGCCGCCAGTAACAGTATGCTGTATTTAAGATAAGATAAGATAATTTTTTATTTGCGTAAAACATGGTATTACATAGGTGTTATTTGAGAATATCAGATCATACATGTTTTGCTCTTAAAATTAAAGCATGCAAACTGTATAAATTAGAATTAACTCCTACTAGGTATAATGTCAAAATTCAAAATAAGTCAAAAACTATAACGTCAATCAAATACAAGAATAATGTACAAAGTTACTAGATATATGTCAAAATTACAAGATTAATGTCAACAAATTACACGATTTAAATTACAACCATAATCCATTCCATAATCATACAAAATAAAATAAATAAATAATTTCATAATAATGTCAGGAAAAAGATAAAATGATTCAATCAAAAACTTTTTCGGCTAGAAATTCGGAGACACTATAGTAAGCTTTTTGCAAAAGAAACATTTTTAATTGACGCTTGAATGCATTACAATTTAGCTCCTTCCAACGTTTAGGCAATACGTTATATATAGTAGGCGCCATGCAGACGATACTTTTGCGGACGAGTTCCGTTTTTGCTGGATGTACGCGAAGAATGGTCACATCCCGTCTGTTACGCGGTACAACGTCCTGTAGACGTGGAAAAGACGTTTAGGCTAATGGACGGTATTAAGCGTCGCCTACCTGTCCGGTATAGCGTCTAACCGTGTCCTCTCTACCGCTGGACTCTGACTCTTCTCCCCGCTGCGGGTTGATGACCTGAAACCAAAGACAATGTATTTTAAGTTTTGAAAATTGAAAAAAAAAAGGAAAATAACGAAGTGGGCGGGATCTAATAGTTTGGCTATTGACCGGTAGATGGAAAATAAAGAAGTGGGCGGGATCTAACAGTTTGGCTATTGACTGGTAGATGGAAAATAAATAAGTGGGCAGGATCTAATAGTTTGGCTATTGACCGGTAGATGGAAAATAAAGAAGTGGGCGGGATCTAATAGTTTGGCTATTGACCGGTAGATGGAAAATAAAGAAGTGGGCGGGATCTAACAGTTTGGCTATTGACTGGTAGATGGAAAATAAATAAGTGGGCAGGATCTAATAGTTTGGCTATTGACCGGTAGATGGAAAATAAAGAAGTGGGCGGGATCTAACAGTTTGGCTATTGACTGGTAGATGGAAAATAAATAAGTGGGCAGGATCTAATAGTTTGGCTATTGACCGGTAGATGGAAAATAAAGAAGTGGGCGGGATCTAATAGTTTGGCTATTGACTGGTAGATGGAAAATAAATAAGTGGGCAGGATCTAATAGTTTGGCTATTGACCGGTAGATGGAAAATAAATAAGTGGGCAGGATCTAATAGTTTGGCTATTGACCGGTAGATGGAAAATAAAGAAGTGGGCGGGATCTAATAGTTTGGCTATTGACCGGTAGATGGAAAATAAAGAAGTGGGCGGGATCTAATAGTTTGGCTATTGACTGGTAGATGGAAAATAAAGAAGTGGGCGGGATCTAATAGTTTGGCTATTGACTGGTAGATGGAAAATAAAGAAGTGGGCGGGATCTAATAGTTTGGCTATTGACTGGTAGATGGAAAATAAAGAAGTGGGCGGTATCTAATGCTTTCACAGCTAAATTTTACATGTACCTCGGACCACTACTCTACAATAGGCTAAATGAAAAGGGAAACATCTACTCCTTAAATAATAGTAACTGCAAGAAATTCCTTATGGAAGCTCTCCAATCTATGTCCTATGAAGATACAGAGAAGTTATTGTTTGTGCTTAAGTAAATATTGTTAAGTAGTATTATATAATTTTATATTTTTTATACACCTTTTTACATTTATGCAACAATAAGATAAGTATGATTATTTAATCAATTAATGTTACCTCCAATCGCCTGAAACACAGGATTACCTAGTTCAGGCACAAGTCATGGGTGAACTTGCCATAGATTTAAGGAAAACTGTATTTATCGTTAGTCCTTATATATTTTTGAAAAAAAAAAAAAAAAAAAAAAAAAAAAATAGTTTGGCTATTGACCGGTAGATGGAAAATAAAGAAGTGGGCGGGATCTAACACCGCCTCACACCGCAAATTGTCACGCGTTGTTTCATAGAGAAATCTGATTACAACATCTCTTTGTATTTGCTCCGTGTGTTGAACCGTCTGTTCGTCCCGATATTTTTGACGCTGACTATACCAACCCGCACTGGGCCCGCGTGGTGGATTACGGCCCACTCCCTCTCACAGAGAGGAGGCCTGTGTCCCAGCAGTGGGAACATTATAGGATGATTATGCATTATGCTTGCTTACCGTTTGTCCCGGTGATGCTCCGTGGCATCGTAGTAAACAGATGCCTCGTCGTGGTTCGGCCGCGTCTCGCCACTGATCACCGACTGAATCTTCACTGCAAAAACACACATTATTAATTTTATTTACTTTACAATGGTCTATGATTACAATAACTAGAGGTAGGTATAACACCCCGTTTCCATTCAGCCCATTTCCACGGCAACTTACAAGGAAATGAGAAATAAAATGGGCAACGAGAATGTGTAAACAGGGGGTCTACTCCCTAAGCACGAAGCCCGTAGTTTCGGCCTTCGTTACGGGTGTTTCCTATTCCGTATCACCTACGGATGGGTGATTGGTTCGGGGCCCGAACGAAGTATGAATGACAACACGATTTGTCAGTTGTCCCTACTACCGATGTGTTTTTGCCCGTCCGAAAAATTTAACTTTTACACTTGTTTTGATGGATTGTTATGTCAGACGGACAGACGGACTTAGGTAGTAGATCACCAGGTCGCTTCCCTTGCCGTTGACGTTGTAGCTTGCCTTGCCTAGCGGTCCCCAAATTGGCGGTTTTTTGGGCGGACATCAAAGGGAGGGCAACGTGAGCGCAAATGAGTGTTTAAGTAGGTATTGCTCCCTCGCTCACTTGCTATCGAATTTCTACGTTCTCCATTGATGGAAAGACATATGACGCGGCAATGTATAAACTCATTTCCCTTGACGTTGCCACAGCAATTTTTATACCCCGTTTACATTAAGCCATTACCATTCGCGCTGCCGGAAATATTTCCCTAAATATTGCTGTGACAACCATCATGAAAACTATTTGACATTACATTTTCTAGACATGTCTGAGATTATATTTACATTGTTTGACATTATATTTGTCTACTCCGAGACACTGGAGCTTGGCGCTCAATAAAACGTAATAGTTTTACTTTAAACAGTGAATTTAATCTGAATAACTGTAGAAAACTTCGTTCTATTATAATTTAGATAATTTAGGTATAAAACAAATTTTTCCTACGACACAGTATTTTACTAATGTAGGTATTATCGCACTAAATGTTATTGTCATACTGTGTTTTTTGTTCAATAAAGAATTTATTTATTTAATTATTTTCTGTATCGACTTGTACGGACCGATGTCACCTTCTTGAGAATGTTTTTTCAATTACTTTTTTTAAAAGTCAGGTAGAAAACCTTCCTTGGCAGATTTATTTTTGTGCGCAGTCTACCGCCAGTTATGTGCGCCTTATCGAAAAGAAGCAGCAACCTATCGCGGACACTATAAAGTCAGGCGCAAACAATATTTAAAAGATTTCCCATTTTTTTTTTTAAATTTAATACTTGGAATTAAACTTTCGCGATTTGTACACATTATAAAACAATATTGAGAACGGGTCTTATCGCGATATTCCTTTTTACGAGGTAGACGGGTATCTACTTGTTGCCCGACGTTTCGACCGCCTTGCAGCGATCGTGGTCACGGGAGGACTGCCCCATTTGATAGCGAAATGACAGTAGAAGTGTCATTTTACTGCAGCAAATTAAAAGTAATGGGTAATAACATGTGTACGTTGTACCGGAGGTGGGCGGCTCATCTCTCGCGGGCGGGCGCACGCGGATCTCCAGGCGCGACGACACCGTGGCGCCGGGGGGAGACGCGGGCGGCGCGGGGGGCGCGCGGCTGCTGGATGAACTTGACAGACTCTGGAATTACGAAAAAAAATGCATTAGGCATGGAAAAGGACAAAGTTTTCGAACCAATAATTATGTACCTTTGGCGGCGCGTTTGAATAAATCAATAAATAATTTTTAAAAAAGCGTGAGTGTCGTGGAACACTCACTTGGAACGAAGTTCCTTCTAATAATATGATGAAAATAATAATATGGTGTCGTTTCCATGGTTTCCTAGGGAGCTCACAATTTCTATTTCCAGCAAATATGCTATATGCATATGTCATATTTGCTGCCATGGAACGACACCCATGACGGAAAATTTAAAAATTTTAGAAGCCGCCATCTTTGATTTTCATTTTGACCTCATTATCATTTTCAGCGCTCTTGAAATCCACGGAAACGACACCCATGACGAATAATTTAAAATTTTCGCAGCCGCCATCTTGAATTTTAATTTTTACCTCATTATCGTTTTTAGCGACCTCAGAAACCATGAAAATTACACCCATGACGGAATATTAGATTTTCATTTTGACCTTTGTTATCGTTTTCAGCGACATCGTTCCAATAATAAATCATGTAACACTTACGGGTGCACTGAGCGCCCTTTGCGGCGGAGCGGGCTCGTCCTCATGCCGCGCGGCCACTCCACGCATGACGTCGAGGCGGTAGCGCACGGAGCCGCCACTGCCGTCGAACGACGCTTGTTGCAGGAGGGGCGCGCGGAGGGAACGGACGCGACAACCTACGAGTAAAGCGTAGTTGTTACTGTTATAATTAAACAAAAAGAAAAGAAAAAAAAAAGAAAAACAAAAATTGAAACAACAATTGTTTAAATTTTTTTTGTTCAAAACGAATCTAGAGGCTGAAAAAATGTCATAAAATACACACATACAAAATAGTCAAAAGCCTCGTATTCAAGCAATAAAAAGTTGACAACTTTGTTCATTGTTTGATGTCAGGACCAGGGACCAAGGACAATTTATATTTATTTTGCCTACCCTCAAAATACATATTATATTGAAGCTACCTCAAAAACTACCCAAGTATAGTTAGTAAATTTTATATGGGACGCCGGACGGGACCAACTTTGAGTTATACCCTCTCGAAAAAAACAATTTTTTTTTCAAATCGAACGACTGTAAAAAGTTATGCATGAAAAAAAATATATACAACGTGTTCCCGCAATTACGGCATTAACTAGAGACATAGGTAGTGCTAGTGGCCAGTAATCATAAAAATATTATAATAAGATAAATTAATTAATAAATTGAAAAAAAATTCGAACAAACTAAATAATAAAATAATAATCAAAATTAGGACCACATTATCCAAAGGACTCATTCATGAAGCTAATTTTGTTCTATGTCAGCTGGTAAGGTCTTTGACTTTGAACCTTTTTTTTTGGTTCATCGTGTGTCTATTGTTTTTTGCACAACCCCCAGAAAAAAACTCAACTGGCTTGACCATTTCTTTCTCGTTCGTTTTAATTGCATCTCTGCGCTACAGGTTGCTCTAAGATGCTATTTTAAAAAATTGTAAATAAATCAATAAATAATAAAGTTTAATGAAATTAAAATATCTTTCCAAAATGAAGACGCGGAACCAAATACGCGTGTCAAGTTAATGTCGTCAAATCAGTGACACGTTGTATACGTGTCGAATTGAGAACCTCCCCCTTTTCTGTCGTCGGTTAAAAAACGAAGCTTTCTTCGTTTTTTAACCGACGACAGAAAACGACTTACCGATAGCAGGCAGTGACCAACACCTCGGCAAGCTGGGCTGCAACTTCGGATAGGCGTCAATCCCTGGTATATAAAGACAGTGCAGCTGTTTCCTTCTCGCCGTCGGCTCTGCCTTTCGGGCAGGCTCGCTATGCTGTCTGGCAGTGATTGGCCGCTTGGGGGTGGGGGTGGGGGTGGGAGATGGGACTGGTGGGGGTGGGATTGGGGCTACGACTATGTGTGGTGGGGCAGGAGCTGAGCTGGTGGCTGGTGGTGATGTCTTTTCTGGCTGTTGGGCGGCCTGCAACAAGGGGCGAGTGATTAGATTTATGGAGTAGTGTAAACTGTTTTTTTAACACCAAATAGAGGGATAAAAAGCGTAACAGAAAAAAAAACCGGTCAAGAGCGAGTCGGACTCGCGCACCGAGGGTTCTGTTCCGATTTCTGAAAAAGTGTGCTATTTAGAGACATCGTTTTATCTTTACATAAAATTCTATCACATAGAATAATTTCAGATTTTTCTCTTTGCAAACTTCGGAGATAAGGGGGTTCCCCGCCTTATCTCCGGTATTTTTTTTTACATTTTTCAAGTCGAAAACTATGCAGCCTAAAAAAAATAAAAAAATGTTTGAGAATGTGCAAACAGCGCTCTTTCATATGATCCCCCACATGCCTTATTAGCGCCACTTTGAATTTTTTAGACACCCTTTCAGTCCGTGTTGCAAAAAAAAGTTAAATATTTTTATTTCTTTCTATTTGTAAAATAGTTGGGTAAACGTCATCTAAAACCATTCCAAATTTCAAGTTGGTAGCATTAGTAGTTCTTTAGATATCCAGCTGTGACAGACAGACAGAGAGACAGACTGAGTCACACCATAAGGGTTCCTTTTTTACCATTTTGCTACGGAACCCTAAAAAGGTCGGGAGGTGTCGTGGGATATCCGCTTGGAACCAAGTTCCTTTCGCTGTATATTATGTATTAATACACATCTCCTCTTTGTATTTGCTCCGTGGGTAATACGGATAGTTTAAATTCTTGTAAACAGTTTTTGTTTGTCAAACAGACCAACAGTCGCTGTAACAGTATCATGTGAAGTACTGGTATTCAGCTGCATCCGGTTAGACTGGAAGCCGACCCGAACATAGTTGGGAAAAGACTAGGCAGATTGATTTTTTTGCAGAATATTTTGGCGATAGCTGCTCGTTATTTTGGTGAGAACTACTGAATATTTTTGTGATAACTGCTGAATATTATGTTGGTGGTAGCTGGTGAATATCTTCATATAGTTGCTGAATATTTTGGTGATAACTACTGAATATTTTGGTGATAGCTGCTATTGTCTGTTTTTTTAAACTAACGAGTACCGAAACTTTTAACTGCGTTGCTATTGGTCCACGTAATCAACATAAAGTACGTTCCACCACCCCGACCAATGGCCCCACCCCGACCAATAAAATGTGAGAGAGACATACTCCCAGTACACGTTTGTTACAAAAAACAGACTACAGTTATTTTGGTGATAACTACTGAATATTTTTGTGATAACTGCTGAATATCTTGGTGAGAAATGCTGAATATTTTGGTGATAGCTGCTCGTTATTTGGGTGATAAATACTGAATATTTTTGTGATAACTGCTGAATATCTTGATGATAACTGCTGAATATTTTGGTGATAACAGCTGAATATTCTTGGTGATAACTGCTGAATATTTTGGTGATAGCTGCTCGTTATGTTGGTGATTTTAGCTCGAGATTGATTTGATATCACGAACTGATGTAGATGATACCTGGTGTAGATGTGCGTGCTGCACGGTGTGCTGCGTGTGGTGGGTGGTAGTAGTGGTGTGCAGCTGCGTGCGCGCGCCGTGCGAGCACGACGACACCGCGGACGCTGCGCGCGCGCCGCGGTGCTCCGGCGACTGAGGGCAACCGGTAGCACGTGAATAAAGTATCCACTTTCATTCTTATAAATATGTATAGTGTAAGGAATTTTTTTTTGGACCTTACTTATAATACCTATTTCATTTTTATCCAACTATAAACATAAATAGGTACAGTCATCCTATGAAAACCATGAAAAAAAAACTAAATGAAATGAAACTAGTTTCTAAGAATGGTTGACTGCGATGAAAATGTCGACGTCAAAAGAGATGATGCATCGGTAAAAAATAACAATTTCTATTAGGTATAGCAGTCCCTAAAGCAGTCCTCGCTCCACTTAGGGGCACTTATTCAGCACCATTCCGATTTTGTCCATAGAAAATAAAAGAAAACAGTTTCGTATGGAAATGCGTACGCATCTGGGGGTCTACTCCCTAAGCACGAAGTCCGTAGTTTCGGCCTTCGTTACGGGCGTTTCCTACTCCGTATCACCTACGGACGTATGATTGGTTCGGGGTCCGAACGAAGTATGAATGGCAACACGATACGACAGTTGTCCCTACTCCCGATGTGTTTTTGCCCGTCCGAAAAATTCAACTATTACACTTGTTTTGATGGATCGTTAAGTCAGACGGACGGATAAACGGACGGACGGATGAACGGACGGACTTAGGGAGTAGGCCCCCTGTTCAGCTATGAAAGTGCAGCATCCGTTCACGGATGCGTTCTGTTTTCCGCGTCGTTCCATAAAAATAGTACATTTTGATACAAGTGGAGAACGTTTGTTATTGCATTCGAGGCGGAATTAACACCCAAGTTGTAGGCGAGTTTGTTTTTGAGCCAAGAACTACAATAACAAATGTCCACTTTTGAAGAAATAAAATAAAATAACGGAAAATATTTTTGTCATGATTTTTTTTTGCCAGGTTGAAGGAGAAGCAAAGGTATGAAGCCGATAAAGCCTAGTAATAATATGAAAAATAGAAAATTCAAATATTTTTGAGTTTAGAACACAAATAAATGTTAATTTGTTCATAAACGTTTTTTTTATTGTAATAATCATGGTTTTTGATGATAATCTATTTATAAACAATATTTAAATATTAAAAAAATATTAACGCCGTAAAGACGCATAACTCACGACCTCCGACTAGAGAGTTGTGAATAGAGGCATTGAACCAATTTGGACTGTGTATAGGTATAAGTTATCTGTGGCAATTTTTATTCCCGCACACGTGTTGGAAAAAGAAAAATCACACGCGTGTGAAATACATTGCATTGTGAACCTAATCGTAGTGCGATATAAACCACTTTTCGAGGAAGTGTATTGAAAACTGTTTTTTTTATGGACAAAAGCTGATTTAGTGTAGTACTTAATCCCTTAATCTGAGAGTGAGAGAGAGAGAGACTACATTTACTACTACACGGTGCCTGCCGACCGGATCAAACTGACTTCGAGCGATAACGTGCGTGTGGGCCTCTCACGAAGATATCGCGGTATTGCCGTCCGCAGTCATTAACAATGTTTTAATGTATGGATTTTGATGAATGTCAAGATGACGGGACCCCGCCAGGTACATCGAACATAATGTGACTAGGATTTAATACAACATTTCTACTATTTCATACTTTCATAATAAAATTCTATACTCATAAACTTCCAAAATATTGTACAAAGAAAGTGGTCCCGCTATTTTCGTTAAATCGTTATTATACTTTTAAAACTGTCATTTCAAGGAAAAAATGTGCTTATTATATTTTACATCAGAAAAGCGCCTGAAGAAAAAGTATCATCATTTTAAGCCAAGCATCATTTTATGACTCTTACAATTTGTGTAGGCGTTTAAAACGTTAAGGCCGCATATAATTTGTGTTAGAAATATTTTATACTTACAATTTAATTTACAAAGACTACTTCTTGAATCTAAAACAATTTTAATACAGATAATTTACTACTTACAACTAAACACGAAATTCTTACAATAAACACGACGGGGATCATGGGGAGGGCGAAAGGGGAGGGAAGGGGAGGGGTGAGAGGGGTTAGAGGGAGATGAGGGGTGAGACGGGGATTAGAGGGAGTGGTGCGAGATAGGGTAAGAGGGCGGGGTGGGGCGAGTGCCTTTACACCTTAAAGTTGCTTTTTGTAGAACACTGATTCATTAAAGAAACCCTGCCCGACAGAAATAACTGAAAAATAGAAAGTCGGAAACTTGGAATGGCGTAAAATTTTTTACCTCTTTATAATATTATTATATTAAATTATTATTAGTATAATACGAGGAGCTCGTGGCTAAGTAATAACAGCCGCACGGGTCGATCCGTCAGGTTAAGCTACGCTTGCCGGGGTTGGTCAGTGGATGGGTGACCATCTTTACATATCGAGATTCCTCCGTGCCTCGGAAAGCACGTTAAGCCGTTGGTCCCGGCTGTTATTCGTGGATCTTTGACGGTCGTTACGGGTCGTCAGAAGCCCGAAAGTCTGACAACCAGTCTTACCAAGGGGTATCGTATTACCCAGTTACTGGGTTGTGGAGGTCAGACAGGCAGTCGCTCCATGTAAAATACTGGTATTCAGCTGCATCCGGTTAGACTGGAAGCCGACCCCAACATAGTTGGGAAAAGGCTAGGCAGATTGATTTTATAATATTATTATATTAAATTAGATAAAGTGCATTTCTCAGATTGTCGGAAAAAGGTTAACTAGTTATGTATGTTTTTTTTTCTTGTTACAAATTGTTACAAATAAATTAAGTAATAAAATTTACAATAATTTACATTTACAACATTAAACATACATTTTACATTTTTTGATATTATTATTTTTTTAACATTTTGGTTTTGTATTCAAATTACTTTTAATTTTTAGGAAAACAAACTAAAATAAATGCACTTCAGAATAACCCTCCCAAAGTAAAACAGCAACAAACAAAACGCCTAAATAAATTGTAAGAGCTATAAAATGATGCTTGGCTTAAAATGTGATGATACTTTTTCTTCATGCGCTTTTCTGATGTAAATATAATAAACACTTTTTTTTCTTGAAATTACAGTTTTTAAAGAATAATAACGATTCAAACGTAGTCGTACTAAATCGTATTAAAATTTGGTATGTACAGTTTAAGATCAGACCATGTGTTTTTATTAACTGAATTGTGGTCCCGTCATTTTGATATCAAAATAGCGGGACCACTTTCTTTGTACAATATTTTGGAAGTTTATGAGTGTAGAATTTTATTATGAAAGTATGAAATAGTAGAAATGTTGTATTAAATCCTAGTTACATTATATTCGATGTACCTGGCGGGGTCCCGTCATCTTGACATTCATGGATTTTGTTATACGTTCAGGTCAGGTCACAATTTACAAAGCAGCGCATGTCCTAACGGACATCGTAAAATTACATATAATCACGCCTACGTCCCTCGACGGGGGAAGTCAGAAGTATACCACTACAGCCACAACCACCACCTACAAACTATCGTCGGTTATGTTCATATCCTATGTAAAAAAAAAATTGTCTATGACTAACCTGTAACTGTTCTTGTTTCCATTCGTTGTCTGTGGTTTCTTCTGAATCGTCGAACTGTGACTTCCATAGTGATACCAGTGTGAGAGCTCCGCCTTTTGTGACCTAAAACAAAATAGTAATATTATTAGTAATTGACATATCTCGGGACTCTGGGGTCCCGGACCTTTGGAAGGCGTATGAGGGTCCGAAGCCAACTAGCAAAGGCCCCTCAGACAATTTTAAATGAGGGGAAGGCACTATAAAATTATTAGTATTTTTTTATTTTAATTTAAATTTTGAACCGTTTTTTAATGTTTTTATTACGGACGCTTTTAACGTTCATCGTTCTCACATGTATTGAAAACATGAATGATGTAACCAACTCAATCATGATTCGAAAGACACCTGGCGCCATCTATTATCATAAGAACGATATTGTTGTTTTCCCGGGAACAGTACTTTTTTTCGGAATGAAAGGTATTTTATGTCCGTTTCTGTACACCTGACAACGTATATGCAAAATTTCAGGATGATCGGTTCAGTGGTAAAAAAAAGTAATTTAGTTTGTAACAAACAAACTTAATTACTTTCGCATTTATAATATTAGTTAGGATGTTAAGCGCCGTTTACACGGGACAAGTTTCTGGAATGTTCAAGAGCAATAATTGCATGCCATAAAGCACGTTCAAGTTTTTTGACATTCAAGAACTGCATGAAGTGTTTACACGCGTGCGATTCCATAAAATGGCATGTACAATAATTGAATGCAAGTTTTGCCATTCAATAAAATCGGATGCGACTTACACGAGGCAATAAAATTGACAGGCGATTATTGCATGCAAGTTTTGCCTAGACATGATATTTCATTAAATTTTATTGAACGCTTCTCAAGATATTTTTCAAGTTGTTCTTGATTTGATTTCTTGCCTCAAAATAGCAACAACGATTACCACACCCTCACTTACCGCACTCATATTTCAATGACAGCACAAATGTCAGATCATGCCAGAATTGAATGCGATTTTATTGTACGAGCAATTATTGTATGTACTGTGTGATTTTCTTGTACATGCTTATACCAGTTTTCAAAGTTGCCCGTATCGTGCAACAATATTGTACGTGTAGTTTAGACGGTGCCAGATATTTGCCTTTCAATTTTATGGTATGCCACAGGCAATAAAATAGCGCCGT
The DNA here is from genome assembly GCA_905163495.3 of Cosmia trapezina. NCBI lineage: Eukaryota > Metazoa > Arthropoda > Insecta > Lepidoptera > Noctuidae > Cosmia > Cosmia trapezina. Next base: position 13,095,130 of record LR991049.1, read on the forward strand.
GTAAATGGAGCTTTAACGTAATATAAGTGATTCTTACAGGTAACACAGAATTAATAATTCTTGGTTTTTAACGGATTTTTTTTTGTAATCGCCTAATTTCTATGTGTCTTATTTGTGCAGAATACATACAAAAAAAAACAAATCTTCACATAAATTTCATCCCAAACAATACAATTCAATCTGCCCAGCCTTTTCCCAATTATATTGGGGTCGGCTTCCAGTCTACCCGGATGCAGCTGAATACCAGTATTTTACATGGAGCGACTGCCTATCTGACCTCCACAACCCAGTACTGGGTAATACGATACCCCTTGGTAAGACTGGTTGTCAGACTTTCGGGCTTCTGACGACCCGTAACGACTGTCAAAGATCCACGAATGACAGCCGGGACCAACGGCTTAACGTGCTTTCCGAGGCACGGAGGAGTCTCGGTATGTAAAGATGGTCACCCAGCCCGAAAGAGTTGAGAGTATACACCGATGGATCAAAAACCGACTCCGGAACCGGAGCCGGTGTTTTCTCATGCGACCTAAATATAAACATATCCAGCCCGCTGGGAATGTTCAACACTGTCTACCAGGCAGAATGTGTGGGCATCATACAAGCGGCTTACGCCATAGAAGCCAGGAGAGTTACGGATACCCGAATACGTATACTCTCAGATAGCGCCTCCGTACTCCAATCCCTACAGAGAAAACATATTTCCTCGAGTTTACCACTAGAATGTCACATTGCACTAGAACGTATAACGGTATTAAACCGCAATACAGTGACACTACAATGGATAAAAGGACATAGCGAATCACTGGGCAACGACGCAGCTGACGAACTAGCTAGGAAAGCATCTAGCATGTCAGCTTGCGGACCCGAACCTATCGTACCGATCCCCTTCAACCAATTACGCAGGTGGCTACAGGAGGCCACTCATACACAAGCGGAGATGTGGTGGTCCTCGACACCGGGATGCAGGCAGGCCAAGGAGGCTATGCCATCTCTTGATGGTAGGTTAACCAGACGTTTGCTACGCCTGGACAGGAATGGCCTGCGCCTAGTGACGGGGACTATCACAGGGCACTGCTCATTAAATAAACATTTCCATACAATAGGAATAACGGACAGTCCCCTGTGCAGGGCTTGCCTGGAGGCTGAGGAAACCGTTAAGCACGTGCTCTTTGAATGCACAGGCGTCGCACAGATTAGGATAAAAACTCTTGGTACACCCGGATCCTTCACAGATGTTCTGAACAGATTGGGAGACTTGATTGACTTCTGGAGTGAGGTGGGCTGGTTGGAGTAGGCCCCGACGGCCGATATGGCCCACGCACAATGGTCCAAATAAAGGACTAAGTGCGGAAACCATACCCTCTAACATAGAACATAGAACATAGATGGTCACCCAACCACTGACCAACCCCGGCAAGCGTAGCTTAACCTGATGGATCGACCCTATTGACATATTATTAATAATGTAAGTATATTTACCTGTTGCAAAGCGGACACGTTCTCGTCGTCCATGACGGCGAATTGTGTATAGCTCTGGTCAGCGCGCGCGCGGGCCGTGCGACGCGCTCCTGTTGACAATACATTATGTTCAATTTCATTGTGTTTTTTTAGGGTTCCGTAGTTCACAAGGAACCCTTTAGTTTCGCTATGTCCGTCCGTCTGTCCGTCTGCAGGTTAGCTCAGAGGCTCTTAGTACTAGAAAGCTATAATTTGGCATGGATATACATATTCAATCAATCAAAATATTTTTTTTTTTAGGTTTGTCTTCTTTTTATTTTAGATGCTATGTTATTTAGAAGAAATAAATGTATCTGATAGAGCCTTTCGGCACAGATTAATACAGATGGGACACTCCGCAGTTTAGGTATGAAGCTACAAGTACGCGGCGGGCTCATCTCACTGGGGCAGTTCAGTGTGGGCTGCCGCGCGCGGCCGGGGAGCACGTTAGTTCGATACTCACTCACGCGCCGCGTCGTAAAAGAACACAACCCTAACAAGTCAGAAGGTATAAGAGTTACGCGATAGAAAGAAAGGCAACTTGTAGGTGAATATAACTGTAGGTAATAAGCGTTGTGCGACCTGAATTGCACTTTATTGTGTCGAAGTAAGAGTCGCTTTTTATTTAAATGATTTTGCGGACAGCTCAGCCACAGATTAATACAGATGGGACTCCCCATCCGTATTAATCTGTGGCTGAGCTCACGCAACGCGTCATACGTACAGCCAGTAATAGGACTCGCCCATCAAGGAGCGCTGTCCCAAATTAGACGCATTATTAATTTACTATACATAAAAGAAAAGGTAATATTAAAACATGTAAACTAAAAGATAAATAATTAAATTATCTTTAAAATGGTGAAGGTTTCATAAAAATACGCGTGATAGTTTTTGCATGATTCTGTTTTTTATCCGCGTTAGACATAACATAACGCGTGGCGGGGGTGCCCCTCGTGCCTGTGGATGCGTACCATCCGCCGCTTGACGTGTTGGTCGAGCTGCGGGCGCGCCGGGTTGCGGATCCACTGGCGAACGAGTCGAGTACTTTACCCACCGGTTGGAATTTTAATAAAGCTGATTTTTTAACATTGTACTCATCAATAGCGGCAATAGATTGGACTGACATCTATGACCTTGATTTAGAAAAGAGTTTAAATTATTTTTATGAAACAATTAATGCGACAATAGATGACTATGTTCCCAGAAAACGGCGAAGTGAGGTAAGCTCGAAGTATATTTATCCCGAGTTTTACACTGCTGAAATAATTCGCAACATACGTTTTAAGGCCATTCTCCACAAACGGTACAAGGCAAGTAAGAGCCAGGATGATTACGAGGCGTTTGCTCTGTGTAGGGCTAAAGTAAAACAGTTGATTAAATTAGCGGAAGAACAACATAGCAACAGGGTTCAAAATCAACTGCAAAAAGACCCAAAATCATTTTGGAACTACGTAAATTCCAAAAGGGGTAGTCGAAGTCCAAAAAGGATTTTAAAAAACGGGGAGGTTTTGTCTGCTGAGCAGTGTGTGAAAGAGTTTGCGGAGTACTTTCACTCGGTTTATAGCGCGAGGCAGCCCGAGTTGAATGTTGCTGCGGCAATAGAAGGGGCGGGTGGCGAGAATGGAGCGGCGTGTATTCACCTGCAGAAATTGCAGTTGAAGGATGTGCAGTCTGCGCTTGGTCAACTTAAGCCGAAGAGATCTGCGGGACCGGATGGTATTCCGCCTTACATACTCCGAGACTGTAGATCTGTACTGGCTGTACCGTTGCTCCATATCTTCAACAGCTGTCTGAAAGCGGCCGTGTTTCCAGAGAGATGGAAAACCACTCGTGTCGTGCCGGTACCGAAAGGAGGTTCAAGTAAGGACAATGTTAGTGGGTACGGACCTATTGCAGTACTGTCGTCACCGGCTAAAGTGTTGGAGTGTGCTATCCATAACAGCATTTTTATGCAGGTGAGAACGCAACTCTCAGATGCACAGCACGGGTTTAGACCAATGAGGAGCACCACTAGTAACTTACTGAGTTACATGGCTCATGTGTTGCCGATTGTGGACGGTGGGGGGCAGGCTGACGCTGCTTACTTCGATTTCAAAAAGCATTTGACCTGGTCGATAATGACGTGTTGCTCAAGAAGTTAGCAGCCGTTGGTTTCACTCCGCACCAACTTCATTTCTTTGCCAGTTACATGAGGGATAGGCAGCAATACGTAGAGTACGAGGGACACAAGTCTGAGCCGTACTTTACGTGGTCGGGGGTAAGCCAGGGGACTAACCTCGGACCTCTGCAATTTATAATTATGGTAAACGATTTGCCCGAAGTCGTTAAGGAGGCAAATTGTTTATTATTTGCAGACGACCTTAAGTTATCCATGGCAGTGAGGGGTGATGAGGACTGTGAACGCTTACAGAAGGCCATAGATAGCGTAGTTACTTGGAGCAAGGAAAACCTTCTGCAATTCAACGCCCAAAAATGTGTCATCATCACTTTCTCGCGTGCACGTAGTCCTATTGTGCATGATTACAGCATTGATGGGATGCCGATGATCAGGGTTACAGAGGTTAGGGACTTAGGAGTTAGTCTTAACGCGGGGCTAGCGTTTCGTGATCACATAGTCAAGTGCTGTAAAAAGGCCTACAGAAATTTGGGGTTTATTATGCGTACTGTTCGTGGTTTCACAAATATTACGGCGGTTATCGCATTATATAACACTTTGGTGAGAAGCCAATTAGAATGCAACGCAGTCATCTGGGCCCCACATGAGACTAAATATAGTCTCATGTTGGAGCGAATACAAAATAAATTTGTTAGATTTTTATATTTGAGGCTCTATGGAGTATATCCTTTTTACCCGCTTATGTATCCAACCTTGTTTATATTAGGCATGGTTGGATACAATGAGCTGAGAGTTAGGCGTGAGTTCGCACTTGTCTCTTATTTATTTAAAGTAATTAGAGGCAAGATACATAACGCCGACATATTAGGGTTGGTGTGTTTGAGTGTGCCCGACAGATATGTGTGGCGGCGACGGCGGCCTCAGCTGCTGGCTATACCTCGTGGCCGCACTAATCTGTTAAATGAGGCGCCCCTGACGCGGGCTCTTCGCACTCTTAACCTTGTAGCAGAGGAGATAGACGTTTTTGCGTGTACACTAAGTGAATTCACAAGGATAACATTATATGTAATAAGTTTTAGATAATAAGTTTTTAAGTTTGCGTCACTATTGCATTGGGTTATACCTGTAAAAATAGTTGTAAGTGAAGAAGGGTAATAAATAAATAAATAAATAAATAAACTTTACAAATTAATTTCACTATGTAATATAAACATAATCTAAAATATTCTTATTAAGAAAATGCTCTAATTTAACATAATATTTTTTCCAAATCATTAACACTAGTCGTTTAGAAGAGATCTTCAGTACAAAATAATTAAAATTAAGTCCTATGTGACGGAGGCGAGCCTGCAATAACACTGCTAAATTCGTAATTAATTACTATTTTAATTATTAATGCAAGAAACACTCACCAGTCAACATCTTAGTTACCGATCTGTTTCGCAAAAAAACAGTTTTACCTTCGTCTCACTAATGACTTATTTATAACAACACTTCAATTTAGAACGAGGTCAGCTGTTTGACTGATTTTTACATGTTATTATGACAATATCGGTCAAGTGCGAATTGGAATTGTTTGCTAAGGTTCCCGCAACTATTGTATAACTATTTCATGAACATTTGTTGAATACCAATTTTAACTTAGGGCCGATTTTTCTATCGTCAGATAACTTTTATCTGAGTAATATATCACGTACGCACGGCTACAGATCAAGCTATACATTTCTAGTATAAGATGATCTCGCATTGTATAGCATTTCCTTACAGTGAAAGGTCAGTGTAAACTGGAAATGCTTTAGCCGTAAATTGCTTACTTTTCGCTACTCGTTTTATTTACTTTTTATAATTATAATTGTTCAGTCGACCGACAGCTACCTTAGCAAGTAAACCGCGGACTAGCATCCAACATAACTAACGATAAAATAATCAACGAAATCGGATCTCATAAAGACGGAGATATCAGTAGCCCTCTTTTTGTCCCTTTTTGAATTAAGTAGTCCCCCAAACAAAAATCCCCGACGACAAAAAAAAATGTGTATGCCAAGTATCGTTCAGATCGGTTGTAAAATACGATGAGTCTGTAGATGAGTAGCAACAGACTGACAGACGAAACTAAATTTTGCTAGACTTGAAGCTGCAGAGACGCTTCAAAGTCAAAGATTTATTTTGCAGATAAATATGGTTACAATAGTTCTTACAATAGTAATATAGTAGCTTAACATATTTAATTTTTGGTACATAAACAATCGGATTATTTAAATTTAAAGTCAAGGAATTCTTTTATAGTATAGAAGGAATTTTCAATTACTTGGCTCGGTCGGTCAACTAAATAATAAGTTAAGGCGCGGACTGACTACGGTTTTAAACGGCACACAACCACGTAATCTATTGTCACAGTTAGCTGGCTTGAAATAAGGTTGAAAATAATATTTGTGTTGCCGACATGTGACTAAGCTACGAATGTGCATTTATTTTCGGGGTTTTCTTTAGATTATTCAGAATATACACAATAATTGTCCGGTTAAAGTTAAAAAAAATGCTAATTCTATTAAATTCTTTAAAAAATAATCGTTATCGCTGAAAATACAGAGATGTTCGACGCCAAAGTTTATTTTTGTGGCGCAACTTCCAATTTTTTTATTGGGAATATCAAACTATTTTTTACTATTCTATTCGGTTAATATTTTTCTTTAAACCCTCCTCTGTCCACTGTATTTTTTGCGTCGGATAGTTTCATTGCGTTACGTCATACTCGACAATTTAGTGAATATTGAGCTCATACCGCGCCTTAAGGCTGCTCCTTCCTAAAATACGGCGAAACTAAGTAACTTTGTGTCCATCTTTTACAGTAACTATAGCATCTTCTGATAGAATACACAGTAATCTACAATACATAAGAAGTGATTTCATCTGTTCTGAAATCTATTTTAGTTTGTAGAACTAAGGGAAAAAATCTAAATCCAGGTCTATTTCTGTATATTTTTTCTAGTTTTTACCATATTACTCCTACAATTTTCATTAAAAGTGTTCATAAATTTATACAGTTCTCTACACAATAATAAGGAATGATTTCATGTCATTACTATTTTAGTCCAAACAATAGATTTTTTGTAAATCGATAATTACTTCATATTTTGCAAGCGTTGTGTCATCGCGCTTCTCTTTCTTTTCTATGCAGTCCGACAGTGACCGCGCCTTTTACGGCGGACAAGCCTTAATGAAATAGTAACTGACCTCTCTTGAAATGCGTGTCCGAGTGTACACTGTCCACATCAACAGCCATTATCCTGGGACTGACCGCTTCACCTGCTGACAACAATATTATATTTATACAGGGTGTAAGGCTCTTCACGGGTCATTGTTCTCATCATTATGAACAACTTTTACTAAGAGACCAAACCTGAAATCGCAAAAAAAAAGCTGCTGTTCCCTATGTTCGCATAGCGCGTCAAAATGTAGGGAACAGCAGATTTTTTTTTCGCGATTTCAGGGTAAAAGTTGTTCATAATGATGAGTACAATGAACCCTTCAAAGGATAACTACCAATAGTCTTGATAATGTATATGGTAGGATCGGGCGTTGTAACGATGGTTGGGGCACGCCTATGCCCAGCAGTGGGCAGCTTTTGGCTGAGAAGATAATTATAATGTTTGGCACTAAAAGTGTTTCTGGTAACACATAGACAATCTCTTTTCTAACCGCAAGTTTTTTTTAAGTAACCACTTAAGGGTGAAATCTGTATGTCTATCTCTTTCCGACACTTAGGGCCACTTGTATTACAAATCACTAAACACATTTAGCACTCATCATCTGCCTTTTCCCAACTATGTTGTGGTCAGCTTCCAGTCTAACCGGATGCAACTGAATACCAGTATTTTACATGGAGCGACTGCCTATCTGACCTACACAACCCAGTAACTGGGTAATACGATACATAATAAGACTGGTTGTCAGACTTTCGGGCTTCTGACGACGCGTAACGACTGTCAAAGATCCACGAATGACAGGCACGTTTCCGAGGCACATAAAGGTATGTAAAGATGGTCATCCATCTAACAACCGCGGCAAGCGTAGCTTAACCTGATCGATCGACCCGTGCGGCTGTTATTACTTAGCCACAAGCCCCTCAAGCTAATATATGGCACACCTAGATCTAAACTGAGACAACTCAAAAAAGGTAATTTTTCAGGAGACGATAAAAACGTAGGTATATCTGCATTTTTTGTTAGGTAAGTTATACAATTTAATTTGATTCTAGATAATAAATAGCTTGTAAAATATCACTGTATACAAACTGGGGCTAAAATTCAATATTTTTTATCGATAATCACTGTTTTTCAAACATAACTCAAAATTAACGATTTTTGAGTTGTCTCAGTTTAGATCTAGGTGTGCGATATCAGAGATGACAATGAAAATGAATGATGAATATGTATAAATCAGCGTTAACAAACATACAGTAGCTACCTGGCGTGGCGGGCGAGGCGCTGGCGAGCTCCTGCACGCACGTGGGCGGCGCCGTCACCACGCGCAGCCGCGCCAGCGTGGGCCCGCCGCCTGCGGTGACGAACACATTGTTACCCTTCACGCGTCAAGTGCACACACGGGTGTGCATAAGGAAAAACCTTTACATAATAGGTATATCGTAGGTAGGTCGTCCTTTTCCTGAGGTGGGCGTTAACTCCTACGACACAGTATTTTACTAATGTAGGTATTATCGCACTAAATGTTATTGTCATACTGTGTTTTTTTGATCAATAAAGAATTTATTTATTTACTTATTTTTAATTTTATTAAGCTTATATCACATAGTATGTGATATAAGCTTATATAACTATTATGTAAAGGTTTATATATATTATATATAAGCGTAAAAAACATCATCCGATGGAAAACCAATCATCATCAGTAGTTGTGAACCTATGGGGTTCGCAACTACCCCCAAAAGGGGGGTTTTTGGATTTATAAATTAGCCTTCACGCGTCGTTATGTACATAACGACGCGTGAAGGCTTAATATACTGGAATTACTATGATTAGTGTTCAATACTACAATGCGATTCAAATAAGAATAGGAACGTTAATGACCTCTATCTGTCAAATGTTCATTGAAAAGTACGGTTTGCAAAGAACCCTTCTTTGCGTATAAATAACGTTTTTTCTTTTTAGGGTTCCGTACCAAAATGGTAAAAAAGAAACCCGTATGGTGTGACTCAGTCTGTCTGTCAGTCTGTCTGTCACAGCTGGATATCTCAAAAAGTACTGATGCTATCAACTTGAAATTAAGAATAGTTTTAGATGACGTTTACCCAACTATTTTGCAAATAAGAAAGAAATAAAAACATTTATATTTTTTTTGCAACAGGGACTGAAAGGGGTCTTAAAAATTTAAAGTGGGGCTACTAGGGCATGTGGGGTATCATATGAAAGAGCGCTGTTTGCACATTTTCAAACTATTTTTTAATTTTTTTTACACCGCATAGTTTTCGACTTTTGATGAAAAATGTAAAAAAAAATACCGTTCCCCCCCCCCTTATCTCCGAAGTTTGCAAAGAGAAAAATCTGAAATTATTCTATATGATAGAAGTTTATGTAAAGATTACAGGAAAAATAAAACAATGTCTCTAAGTGGCACACTTTTTCAGAAATCGGAACGGAACCCTCGGTGCGCGAGTCCGACTCGCTCTTGACCGGTTTTTTTTTGTTTAACCGAGTCTTAGTTAAATCAAAGTAAACTACCGGCCAAGTGCGTGTAGGACCACGCACAATGAAGGGTTCCGTAGTTGGGACGAAATATTGAGATATTTACCATGTTATTTTATGACCACAGACTTCTTATAGGTTTTCTTGTAATCTAAAGGCAAAGAACTAATTTCTGTATTTTCAAAATTTTAGGCTCCGTAGTTTCGGAGATAAGGGGGGGGGGGGGGATGGTCAATTTTCGTCTATTTTCTTTAATAACTTTAAAACAACTGACCCCCATATTCAAAATTCCTTCATTTACGTTACACGTCCGTGTTTGGGTCACACAAATTCATATGTGTACCAAACAACTTAATCGGTACATTAGGTTCGGAGCAAATTGGCTGTGACAGACGGACTGGCACGAGTGATCCTATAAGGGTTCCGTTTTTTCCTTTTGATGTATGGAACCCTAAAAAAACATCAAGGTTAGGTTCCCATGGGATAATTTTCGACAACCACGCGGGCTAAGCCGCGAGCAAAAGCTAGTAGAATATAATTATTACTTACCGGGTGCGGGAGGTCTGGGCTTGCACGGAGGCACGCTCTGCCTCTCCGGCCGCGTAGTCGTGCCCGTTACCGCGGAGTTGCTTGTCTCTTGTTGCTGTACAGTAATAATGTCAGCTTATTAACAGATAAACAATGTTTTTACAAGGTATTATTTTTGCTTGATAATATAGACATGGAAGAGAAGGGAGTGAATGATAGCGTGACGGTTGACAGGAAGAAGAATACGTGGTGCGCCAGCCCCACGTACCATGCGATTAGGGCAGGAAGATGCTGAATATATGTATGGATCGGAATGCTGGGCGGTGAAGAAGACGGATGAAAAAAAATTGCATGCAGCGGAGTTGAGAATGTTGAGATGGATGTGTGGAGTGACGAGAATGGATAAAGTAAGAAATTAATATATAAGGGGAAGTTTGAAAATGGCGCCAGTGACAGAAAAGTTGAAAGGAAATCGTTTGGCTTGGTATGAGCATGTGATGAGGAGAGACGAAACGCATGTGACTAAAAGAGTGATGAATATAAATGTTAGTGTGAGGAATGATATGAAAGAGAAGGGAGTGAATGATAGCGTGACGGTCGACAGGGAGAATGGAAGAAGAAAACGTGTTGCGCCAGCCCCACGTACCGTGGGATATGGGCAGGAAGATGACGATGATTTTTATTTGATAATAAATAGTCCATAAAAAAAATGGTTTAAATTAGCGTTTGCACAGCTACTAGAATCTGTTGGCGCGTAATTTGTAGTGCATTGAAGGCCTTAGGCAATAACGTTGAAAAGTGGTTAACCGCAAATGTCCGCGATGGTACAAAAACCGACAGTAATCTATTGTATTATGTGTGATGCGAATAAGAGCAAATAAATAAATAAATATTAACATTATTTACCTTGGCATGTCTGTCGGGAGACGGCGCGGGAGTCGTTCTAGGTTCAGCTTCCTTGTCTGTGGTTGGCTTGTCTGTGGTTGACTGTAAATAAACAAACTATTTTAAATATTTTAAGGGTGAGATGCACCATCATATCCACTCACTCGTTTCCAAGGGGGCTTTCTCCCGCGATTTTTGCTCGAGTGCTCGATTGTCCCCGTACATTTTTTGTCGTCGCGCGACGGGGCACCTAGCCACTTATACACGGCTTGTAGACAAAATATTTCTATGAGCTGATAGTAAACTAATAACTGTTTCTTAAAGTAGATAGACTAGGCTAGATTACGAATTTTTTTAATGTAATTTAAACGTAATCTAAAAATAACAAAATCATATCCTAAAATAAATAAAACTATTCAGAAACTAAAACATGGCCACAGATTTATACCTCTCCGCAAAATCAGTTAAATAAAAAGCGACTCTTGCTACGACACAATAAAGTGCAATTCAGGTCGCATAGCGCTTATTACCTACAGTTACATTCAACTACAAGTTGCCTCTCTTTCTATCGCGTAACTCTTATACCTTCTGACCTACTGAATTAGCCCCGCGGACGGGGCCCGCCGCATACTTGTAGCTTCATAACTAAACTGCGGAGTGTCCCATCTGTATTAATGTGTGACATGGCGTCGAAAAATTCCTTCGCATCGCTATCGACTGGTAATGCTTAGTCTCTGGCCAAGGTAAAAGCCAGCCATTGGGCCAACCAGGTATTACTGTTAATAGTAGGTTTGACTTACATATCCATTGAGATGGTTAGGCGCGTGTCTCGGCGAGGCGGGATGCACTCTCTTGTCTGTGTGCTTGTCTTTGTGTGCGCCTGTCTGTGTGTCTGTTGCGAGCGCTGTTGTTGCCTCCGTTTCTAGACGTCGGCGAGTCTGTGAATATAAATAATAGTTATTTTACTCGTTCCCAGGAGATTTGAGAATCAGAACAGTGATTGTCGTTGTCAGTTCGTTAGTCAGACGAGCTCGTGGCTAAGTAATAACAGTCGCACCGTTGGATGCATCAGGTTAAGCTACGGTTGCCGGAGTTGGTCAGTGAATGGGTGACCATCTTTACATACCGAGACTCCTCCGTGCCTCGGAAAGCACGTTAAGCCATTGCTGGTCGTCAGAAGCCCGAAAGTCTGTCTTACCAAGGGATATCGTATTACTCAGTTAATGGGTTTTGGAGGTCAGATAGGCAGTAGCTCCATGTAAAATACTGGTATTCAGCTGCATCTGGTTAGTCTGAAAGCCGACCCAACATAGTACAGTAAATTAATTAATTTTCGCAACCGACATCTTGGATTTACATTTTAACGTCACTATCGACTTAAACACCCTCGAAAACCATGAAAACGACTCTCTCGCAGACGCCATCTTAGATTTTCATTTTGGCCAAATTCACATTGAGACAGAGAGAGAGAAAGTCGCATGGAGGAGCCATAACGGTTTTTCGTTACGTGATAATTTCTACCAATGTAATACTCACAGTGTCCGGCATGGCGTCGTGCGGCGTCACATGCTCAGGCGCCGCGTGCACGGCCGCGCGCGTGCGCGACACCGACACCGCCTGGACACACACACACACAAGGGTTAACAAATACCATTCAACTTAATGAGTAACAATATTATGTCGAAAACCCTGTCTGGAACGATGTTCGTATGCAGCGCAGATGATCAACGCGAATTATGTTAAGGGGGAAGCGCTAAGGTAGTCCGCGAAATTCAAATTTTCTTACGTTTTTTTGCAATTTGCAGGTCAGTGTCAGGTTGTATGTTGATTAAAATATGATTCGCGGCCGTAACTAACATGGCTTTACAGGATTATAATCATTAGAATCAGCAATACAACTCCATAAGTTAGAATTGACCTCAAATCTCACGATTTCATGAAATAGTCATTCAATAGGGTAATATGAACTTAGAGAGTTGTAAATCTGTAAACCATATTAGTTACGGCCGCGAATCATATTTTAACCAACATACAACCTGACACTGACCTGCAAATTGCAAAAAAAACGTAAGAAAAATTGAATTTCGCGGGCTACTACAGCGCTACCTTAAGCTAATATCAGACGTTTCACTCGAGTAAAAAAAAGAAAGAAAAACGGATTATTTGGACACAGTTCAAAAAAAAAATCTATACAGGGTGTAAGTGTGTTACAGTGGCTATCTTTTAAGGGGTCATTGTACTCATCATTAAGAACAACTTTTACTATGGGATCAAACCTGAAATCGCGAAAACAAAATCAACTGTTCCCTACATTTTGACGAATTATGCGAACATAAATGTACTGAACAGCTGATTTTTTTTTTGCGATTTCATGTTTGATCCCATAGTAAAAGTTGTACATAATGATGAGTCCAATGACCCCTTAAAAGATTGCTACTGTTTACACTTATACCCTGTATAATTTCTGAATAAAACGGCATCTTTCACTCAGAATTATGAAAATTTACAAAAAGTGAAGCGTTTGATATCAGCTTTAGCGGCAGAAATATTTATGGTGGTATTCCCAAACCTTTTTTTATTATAGAAAAGTTCTCTATCTTAATAAAACATCCCCAATTTTCACATACAACGCCACAGATGAAAAATAACACTTAACAAAAACGGACAATTCACAAATACCAACGCCAATTTTGAATGAAATGAAAAATACATAAACCCAGACATTTTGGACAAACATATAGAATGTAACTAAACACATATACAATGTAAATATAATACAAATAATGATATACCTATTCCGTTTATTTTATTATAATATTCTCACCTATTGAATTTTAAAGATGTTGTCAAAACAAATATGCCTGAAATATAATTTTGTAGCTTTATAATCGAGTGGGGATCAAACAGTTATTATACTCAAAATCTGACGTGTTACGAGCCGAATGTCTGAAAACAATCTTTTTCGTGATAAAATTAAGAAACCTATATACATTATTAATATCAGACATATTGTGATAAAACCATCTGCTTATTTTTAGGGTTCCGTACATCAAAAGGAAAAAACGGAACCCTTATAGGATCACTTCGTTGTCAGCCCGTATGTCAGTCTGTCAAGCCCCTTTATCTCAGGAACGCGTGGAGGTATCAAGTTGAAATTAATATCAAATACGTAGGTCTATGGCCCCGTGGAGTTCTAAAAAAGTCAAGCTTCTAAGTCAACGCAATAAAAAAATACGGCCATTTATGTGTCATATTTCTTTTAATCATGAAATTTGGCAAGAAGCAAGGTTTCACAGCACAAGTAAAGGAAAAAGTAAAAAAATTGTTAATTTGTAATTTAAAAAAAAAAAAATTGGGATAAGTAAAGTTTTTTTTTTGGGATAAATTCTTTTACAATTACGGAACCCTTCATTGTCAGTGGTCCGACATGCACTTGGCCGGTTTTTGTGACACCATAAAACTGTGACGTTTCTGACCAGTGCTGTGTCGTTATACTAGATCTTGCTACCGCCACACGTTCCTGAGAAAAAGGGTCTTGACAGACTGACAGATGGACAACTAAGTGATCCTATAAGGGTTCAGTTTTTTTCTTTTTGAGGTACGTAACCCTAAAAACAAGATGAACGGCATTAGTACCAACATTGGCCGCGCGGCAAAAATCCTTGTACAGTGGTATCCAACTGATAAGGCGCGTCATCAATCTTCGTTCGCACAGAAATGAAAGTATGGCCCCGAAGATTAACGAAAGAATGCTTAAAACTTACAATCAATCTTAGATCACTACTATAAGGTTCATAATACACTGCAGCTGTTAGTTCCGTCTCACTCGCAAGTATGGCGGCTGACTAACATGCCACGCGGCGCGCGCTAACATGGCGGCAGCTGCCGACCAATAGCGGTACAGGAAAAAGAAGCGCGGTGCGTGGAGCGTGCAGATTGGTCAGTAGCATTTCCCGCGCTTTGAAAATTCATCTTCTGTGCAGGTACATCGGTAAGCCATATCAGTTGAGTACTACTGTACCGTTGTATACTACAATAAAATGCTACTTACATCTTTCTCCCAATCATAAGGGTCAGTATCCCTGATGCCACGTCTCTTGCAGCACCTTTCAAGCAGGGAAGTCAGCATGGCGTAGTCTGGCGTATCGGCGTACTCTAACTGTTGAACGTGTTCTAGGAACTGGCGTAGTTCTGAAGGTAGATGCTTGAGGAGCAGACGGTGGTCGTATTTCTCTTTCATGAGGCCGACCTGTGGAGAAAATGGTTGTTGTTAAGAGCGTTGACTCGGTACGGCATTTCATACAAACTTTCAAGTCCTTTTTTATCGAAATGAATTAACCGATTTTAATGAAACTTCATACGCATAAGTAGGATACATAGGTCTAAAAAGTTAGTAAAGAACATTTTCTAAATGTCTTATTTAAAAAAAGATAAATGGAAATCTCTGCTTCTATGGAATATTTAAAATCGGTCTAATTTAGCTGCAACACTATTTTTCGAAAATGTTCTTTACTAACTTTTTAGACCTATGTATTCTGCTTATGCGTATGAAGTTTCATTAAAATCGGTTCATTCATTTCGATAAAAAAGGACTTGAAAGTTTGTATGAAATGCCGTACCGAGTCAACGCTCTTAAGCTCATTATACACAGCAAACGTGCAACATTTCTTTTTACCAGACTGCCCCAGAAATAGGGTAGTGTTTTTACAGCTAGCACATCACTCGCGTCGAACTTCCCTTTTTTTTAAACCCCTCCTCCATCTTTAAAAGGTCAATCAATCTGCTCGCCTTTTCCCATCTATGTTAGGGTCAGCTTCCAGTCTAACCGGATGCAGCTGAATACCAGTATTTTACATGGAGCGACTGCCTGTCTGACCTCCATAACCCAGCCACTGGGTAATACGATACCCCTTGTTAAGACTGGTTGTCAGACTTTCGGGCTTCTGACGACCCGTAACGACTGTCAAAGATCCACGAATGACAGCCGGGACCAACGGCTTAACGTGCTTTCCGAGGCACGGAGGAGTCTCGGTATGTAAAGATGGTCACTCATCCACTGACCAACCCCGGCAAGCGTAGCTTAACCTGATCGATCGACCCGTGCGGCTGTTATTACTTAGCCACGAGCTTATCTTTAACAGTTTTTGAATATTAATCACATCCACACGGGAACCTGCTACCGGGAATTCCTCCCTTATTCCTTGTCTAAATTATAAAGGGAACCGCTGTGCAAAATTTCAGCTTTCTAGGTCCAAGGGTTGGGGCTGGGCGTTGATGACTCAGTCAATCAGTCAGTCAGTCAGGACTTCTCTTTTTATTTAGATAGATAGATAGATGAGTTGTGTTGAGTTATGGAGGTCAGATAGGCAGTCACTCCATGTAAAATACTGGTATTCAGCTGCATCAGGTTAGACTGGAAACCAACCTCAAAATTGTTGGGAAAAGAGTAGGCAGTAGACTGTGATCTACTCGGTCTATTGATAGTCTACTGGCGGTCTATTGATAGTCTACTGGCGGTCTACTCGGTCTATTGATAGTCTACTGGCGGTCTAATCGGTCTATTGATAGTCTACTGGCGGTCTACTCGGTTTATTGATAGTCTACTGGCGGTCTACTCAGTCTATTGATAGTCTACTGGCGGTCTACTCGGACTATTGATAGTCTACTGGCGGTCTACTCGGTTTATTGATAGTCTACTGGCGGTCTACTCGGTCTATTGATAGTCTACTGGCGGTCTACTCGGTTTATTGATAGTCTACTGGCGGTTTACTCGGTCTATTGATAGTCTACTGGCGGTCTACTCGGTCTATTGACAGTCTACTGGCGGTCTACTCGGTCTATTGACAGTCTACTGGCGGTCTACTCGGTCTATTGACAGTCTACTGGCGGTCTACTCGGTCTATTGACGGTCTACTGGCGGTCTACTCGGTCTATTGATAGTCTACTGGCGGTCTCCTCACCTGCTCCTTGTCCTTGATCTTCCTCCACGGCAGCTGTCCGTTCACAAACTCCACGAGCATATAGAACAGGGACCATAGATCGTCGTGTCTGCCCATTTCTTTGTTCTTGTGCGCGTTTATTGATGCGTAGCGGACGGTTCCTGGAAAAAAAATAAAAAAAAATAATTACTAACATATCATGACGCCTGTTCTTGCAGGCGGGGTAGACAGAATTGTATAGTACACCGACATTAGCAGCCAGTTGCAGTAACGAACTTTAGTTTAGGGCCCTCGCTCACGGCGACTTTTTGTAGCGATGCAGTAGCGATGCTGTCGCGCGTCCGCATCGATACAGTCGCGAAGCGGTCGCTAGCTGTGTGCCCTCGCCCACGGGCCCAGATTCAGTCGCGATGCAAACGCGATACTGGCGCGCTTCTGTCGCGATGCAAACGCGATTCAGTAACGGCACAAAAATACCTGCGATCGCTACAGTTGCAAGATGGACTCCGTTGAGGCAACATTCGTCACGTTGTCTTTGGTGCTGCTTTTACGTAAGCAGCCGAAGCGTAGGCAACGAAAGCTCGGTTCTCCACTCACGCGCCACCCTCCCTCTGTTCTCTCCCCGATGTCGTTCGACACGGTCGCGCTTTTGCATCGATACAGTCGCGATACTGTAGCGCGTTATTAGCGCGTTGGCATCGCTTCTGTAGCGCGTTGCAAATGCGACTAACGCGCGTTAGTAGCGATGCAGTCGCGCATTTCGTAAACGCGCGACAGCATCGCTACAAAAAGTCGCCGTGGGCGAGGGCCCTTAATGGAAAATTTAAATTCATGCCATCCCTTGTATTATGTATCAAAAAAAGTAAGTTTGAAAACTAAAACCCGGCTACTGAAAAATCACTCTCTAAAAAGTATGAAACAAGAAAATATTCTCATCTGAAATTAGCAAAAGACATACAAATTATAAATCCGGAGTCACACGTCATGTATTCAGATTACGTGTGACTCCGGATTTCTAAATTGTCTGTCTTTTGCTAATGTTTGGCTAAGGTCTGAGGCGTGATTGTATTTTAGAAATTATGTATTTCTAACTATCGGTTGATTGCAAGCAAAGCCGCGAGCAACAGCTAACAATACATATATTTTTGAAATATGCTAATTTAGCCCTTTCCAAACACGGCGTCATTAAAAAAAGTTTTTGTTTTAGTGTTTAATGAGATTATTACCCAGTAATGGGTTGTGGAGGTCAGATAGGCAGTCGCTCCATGTAAAATACCGGTATTCAGCTGCATCCAGTTAGACTGGAAGCCGACCCCAACATAGAAAAGGCTAGGCAGATTGATTTTTGCGTCCAGCAGTGTAGCGTACCTCTAAATCCGGCCGCAGCGCGCGGCGGGCGCACCTGGCCGTTGCTGGTGGTGTACTGGCGCGCCAGCCCGAAGTCCAGCATGTACACCTTTCTACAGTTGGAAGGATGGCGGCCTATGCTGAAATTACTCTGAAAACATGATAAATTTTGGTTTAAGGCTTGTCCGTCGCAAAAAGCGCGGTCACTGTCGGACTGCATAGAAAAGAAAGAGAAGCGCGATGATACAACGCTTGCAAAATATGAAGTAATTATCGATTTCTAAAAATTTGTTGATTAAGGCGAAAGCGCCACGGTAGCCCGCAAAATTCAAAATTTCTTACGTTTTTTGCAATTTGTAGGTCAGTGTGAGCTTGTATGTTGATTAAAATATGATTCGCGGCCGTAGCTAATATGGCTTTACAGAATTATAATCATTAGAATCAGCAATACAACTCCATAAGTTAGCATT
Source organism: Cosmia trapezina (assembly GCA_905163495.3). Taxonomy (NCBI): domain Eukaryota; kingdom Metazoa; phylum Arthropoda; class Insecta; order Lepidoptera; family Noctuidae; genus Cosmia; species Cosmia trapezina. The sequence continues at coordinate 13,113,617 of LR991049.1, forward strand.
TACCTCAAACCTCATGATTTCATGAAATCGCTACATTTGAGGTAAATGCTAACTTATGGAGTTGTATTGCTGATTCTAATGATTATAATTCTGTAAAGCCATATTAGCTACGGCCGCGAATCATATTTTAATCAACATACAAGCTCACACTGACATACAAATTGCAAAAAACGTAGGAAATTTTGAATTTCGCGGGCTACCGTGGCGCATCATCCTTAAACTAAAAAAGTAATGACAAGAAATCATTCCTTATTAGTTTGTAAAGAACTGTATTTTATGAACATTTTTAATGAAAACTGTAGGCGTAATAAGGTAAGAACTCGAAAAAATAGACCGAAATAGACCTGGATTTAGGTTTTTTTTTCTTAGTTCCACAAACTAAAATAGATTTCAGGACGCATGAAATCACTTCTTATGGTAGATTACTGTGTATTTTTTCCTATCAGAAAGATGCTATAGTTACTGTAAAAGATGGTTACAAAGTTACTTAGTTTCGCCGTATTTTAGGAAGGAGCAGCCTTAATATTTTGCAATAATGTATCCCATTCCTAAGGGACTTTTTTTTCTTTTGTTTTTTTTTTTGTGGAAGGGAAATCATGAAATGACTTCTCCCGTCCTGGGTGGAGCGGAAGGGCGTGTCAGACTTTTACTGAGTAAAACCCACCCGTGTTCCTTCAGTTGCCTGTGCCAGGGCCACGGTATCTCTTTCGAACAACCCGCGACCCCGGCGGCATTATACGGGCCTGTGACTAAGTAATAACAGCCGCACTGGGCGATCGATCAGGGGCCGTACTAAGCCGTGAAAAAAGATCACATATTCATCATGATTCCGTTGAGAAAAAAGGATGGTGCTATAGGTCGTATACAGCACCGTCTCTCTTTCTCTCTCACGGGAACCCTGATGGATCCATGATCTTTTTTCACGTACGGCCCCAGGTCCTTCGATGGGTGACCATCCTTACATACCGAGACTCCTCCGTGCCTCGGAAAGCACGTTAAGGTGATTGCGCTGTGTAGCCCGCGAAATTCAATTTTTTTTATTTTTTTTTTGCAATTTGCAAGTCCGTGTCAGGTTGTATATTGATCAAAGTATGACACGCGGAAATAAAAAATATGTATTTAGATAATTTTTTTTTTTGCAATTTGCAAGTCCGTGTCAGGTTGTATCTTGATCAAAGTATGACACGCGGAAATAAAAAATATGTATTTATATAATTTTTTTTTTTGCAATTTGCAAGTCCGTGGCAGGTTGTATCTTGATCAAAGTATGACACGCGGAAATAAAAAATATGTATTTATATAATTTTAACCATAAAAATCATCAATACATCTCTCTAAGTTAGATTTCGTGCAGATTCGTCAAACGAACGAAATCTAACGAATCTGCACGAAATCTAACTTAAAGAGATGTATTGATGATTTTTGTTAATGAATAAATGAATAATGACTATTGTATTACCCAGTAACTGGGTTGTGGCAGTCGCTCCATGTAAAATACTGGTATTTAGCTGCATCCGGTTAGACTGGAAGCCGACCCCAAGGGAAAAGCTAGGTAGATGATGATGATGAGCAGAATTTGAACATGAGTAAGTTTTCGCTAAATAAATATGTTTTATCATGTACTTACAGGTTTAATATCTCTGTGTAGGAATCCTACGGAGTGAATAGAATCTATAGCTTTGAGTATTTGTAGTCCCAGTCTGAAACAAAAGGAATATCATTTTTATTCATACAGTGGTACCCAACTGATAAGGCGCGTCGTGAATCTTCGTTCGCACAGAAAAGAAAGTATGGCCCCGAAGATTAACGAGAATGCTTAAAACTTACAATCAACCCTAGATCACTACTATAAGGTTCATAATACACTGCAGCTGTTAGTTCCGTCTCACTCGCAAGTATGGCAGCTGACTAACATGCCACGCGGCGCGCGCTAACATGGCGGCAGCTGCCGCCCAATAGCGGTACAGGAAAAAGAAGCGCGGTGCGTGGAGCGTGCCGTTTGGTCAATAGCATTTCCCGCGCTTTGAAAATTCATCTTCTGCGCAGGTACCTCGGTACGCCATATCAGTTGGGTACTACTGTACTTAGTTTTATAAAGTACTAGCAATTCCCGCGCGCGGCTTCGCCCGCGTGGATGTCGGAAAATATCCCACAGGAACGTACTACCGGGAATTCCTTCCTTATTCCTTGTCTACATTATAAAGGGAACCTCTGTGCAAAATTTCAGCTTTCTAGGTCCAAGGGTTTGGGATGGGCGTTGATGCATTTTTTTGACATGTTTAAATATTTTAATTAGTTTTAGGTAAATAATTTTAATTTTAGACAACGAATGAATTGAAATTGTAGATAAGATTTTCTTTTTCAAATTAATTATCTTGAATATTGTTTTTATTTTATTTTTGGTCTCCTTAGTTAACATTAGTAATAGTTTAGCATTGTATTAGTCAATAGTTTTATTTATTATTATGTTGACATTGTTTTAATTTTTATTAATTTAATTTGAGATAGTGATGGTATTTAACTTTTTTTTTTTTTTTAATCGAGTTATGTTATTGTTTTTTTTTGTAATGTTTATTTAACAATTTTTTGTAACACATTCAGACACAATATATTGTTAATGAATAAATGAATAAATAAATAAATATCCTTGGACATTTCACACAACGCCATCTAGTCCCAAGCTAAGCAACCTAATGCTTGTGTTATGGTAACGAGATGGCTGATAAACTACTTATATACATTTTTTTTTGTAAATACATACATATTATAGATAGAAAAACACCCAGACACGGAACAAATACTTGTAGGTCGTACAAATATTTGTTCCGTGCGGGAATCGAACCCGCGACATGCTGCGCAGCAGTCAATCGCTCAACCACTGCGCCAACCATGTCGTCTAAAAATGAAATGAATGAAATGAAATGAATGATGAGTCAGTCAGTCCGCAGACGGTGAAGCGGCACACGTGTTCTTTGTTACCTGAGGGTGGTAGACAGGGAGAAGGCGCCCCGCGGCTGCGCGCGCCGCAGCTCGGCCAGGTTGCGCCCCTGCAGCTGCATCACGACGTAGTTGAAGCGAGCGTTCCGCCCGCAGCCGATGAAGCGGCACACGTGTTCCTTGCCTGGAATGTTGAAGAGGATATTGAAGTAATAATATAGAGGCATGAAGACCAGGGTGTAAAGTTCACTCATCCTCCATTGAGAAGGAAGGATCCTCAGACCAGACGGGTGTCTTGTCTGGTGGGCAACTCGGTACGTTGTATACATATATGCTAGTCGCGCGGTAAACTCTGATTGCGCGATGCAGGTTGCGTGACGTCATGTCATTGTGATGCGTAGTTCGTATGTGGCGTTGTAGATGCCGCCACAATGAAATTAAGCAAAAGAGAATCGAAAAAAGTATGCTTACGGAAGATGCGCTAAGGTAGCTCGCGAAATTTAAATTTTCTTACGTTTTTTGCAATTTGCAGGTCAGTGTTAGGTTGTCAATCTGCCTAACCTTTTCCCAACATAGGGCTTCCAGTCTAACCGGATGCAGCTGAATACCAGTATTTTACATGGAGCGACTGCCTATCTGACCTCCACAACCCAGTACTGGGTAATACGATACCCCTTGGTAAGACTGGTTGTCAGACTTTCGGGCTTCTGACGACCCGTAACGACTGTCAAAGATCCACGAATAACAGCCGGGACCAAAGGCCTAACGTGCTTTCCGAGGCACGTAGGAGTCTCGATATGTAAAGATGGTCACCCATCCACGGACCAACCCCGGCAAGCGTAGCTTAACCTGATGGATCGACCCGTGCGGCGTTATTACTTAGCCACGAACTCCTCACAGTGTTAGGTTGTATATTATGTTGATTAAAATATGATTCGCGGCCGTAACTCGATTCGACTCGATTTACAATTCTGTAAAGCCATGTTAGTTACGGCCGCGAATCATATGCAAAATAGATTTATGAAATACCTTGTTAACCCAAAACTGAAACGTGAGTGTAAAGAAAACTATGAGAAACTTTTTGATGTATGTAAGGTGCTTCCCGTGCATGAGAAGGTCAAGTACTTGTTGGTTCTAGAGCAGTTCTATAATGACCAATTCAAAGTGCATGTGCAAAACACTTACAATACTAGAAGTGTTAGAGAACGTAAATTCGTGCGAGCACCAGTCAAAAATTACTATGGCAAAAGAACCAATAAGTATTTGACCCCTACACTTTTTAATAGTATCCACTGGTTGAGGGAAGAAAATAGTGTAATTAGCAAAGGAACTCTAAAAAGTAAATTAAAGGCTGAATTGTTTAGCGCACGGGCGCGCGGCCGGTGCGCGTCGGAGGCGGAGGCGACCACAGAGCAGGCCGTCGGCGCTCGTCGGCGACGGTCGTCGGCTGCGGGCCGCTCGGGTATTTGAGTTCGGTGCTCAAATGCGCGAGCGGAGCGATGTCGGCGGTGTCGTGTCGGCGAGTGTCGGCGGCTGCTTGCATCTGCCGGCCGGTGGCGCGTGCCGCTTGTGTATGCGGGCGCTGGATGGTTTAAGTAGTTTGTTGTGTATGTAATGACCGAAATTATTTGTAAAAGGAGCTTTAATCCTGCCGACAAACTGTCTTGCAGTTTGGCAGGTTTTATAAACTTGTATTTGTGTTTGGTCAAAATAAATGATTTATTTATTTTATTTATTATTTATTTATATTTTAATCAACACAACCTGACACTGATCTGCAAATTGCAAAAAAACGTATGAAAATTTGAATTTCGCGAGCTACCTTAGCGCATCTGTTACAAATGGGTAGTCAAATCATTATTTTTTTACACAAAAGTATGTTTATTAAATAAAATGCAGCAGGGCGGAGAAGCTTCTAATCTTAGAGGCGAATGAAATAAAAAGAAACCGTAGCTTTCGATTCAAAAAGTATAATAATGAAGCAAAATTTTAGGTTAAGTACATAGATAATATCTACCACAGAACACAAAACAAAATATGCATTGTTAATTAGTTTTCAAAGAAAGTAGCGCCACCTAACCACGTTGACCTGAACCATCCTCTTGACTACCCGTGGTAGTGACGACCGGTGGCCAAGGATGGCGCTGCGTTAACACTTTGCATTCTTAAAATGTTTTTGGCCGAATTATTGATAGATGTGCAAAGTACGATTCTGAACTATAAATATAATATTAGATAGGTTAGTTTTTTCAATAAATGTGTCGAAGTAAAAAGCGTCCTTAGATGGTTTGGTCATGTTGAGAGGATGAATGAATGGCGACTAACAAAAGGTATTTACAAGGCAGATGTGAGTGGAAACGCCGGGAGGGGACGCCCTAGGAAGACATACCGGGTGTAAAAAGACACTTCCCGAAGCCGAAAGCCACATATTCTACACATTATTTGGATCGTTTTTTTCCACTACACCATACCTGGGAATCCACTGGTTCTGGAGATATTGAAGGTCAAAGACGCATTTTTTTTTTTTACTAAAATTTATTCGAAGTGTTATTACCTACGCGTACCGTAGAGCGAAGGGGCGTGGCTTAACTCCGTTTGCCTGGGTTCGCGTTACATTGCTCGTAGTAAAATATTGCTTTTTTTATATCTAAAAAAAAACAACCGACTCTTTTTAGTGGTGCCTACCTACCCCCCACAAATCTGAATACCACTCTACAAAATAAATTAGAGCATCATTGAAGCGGCATATAATTACCATTAAAGCATTTATAGCCAGAGTGCACCTCATGACAATTCCAATAAGCCCAAACACGGCTAGGATACATTGTTTTATTACTGAGTTCCGATGCCTACCTTCCGGCTTCTCCATCAGATCGGTTTGATGGTACCATTTTCATCAGAACCATTTATTTGAAGCTTCGTCATAGTCGCTTAACTATTTTAATCTTATTGCTATCCGTGAAATACTTATCATCGTTGAGCAGTTTCCGTGGCTATCTGTGGTCTTCTTCATCAGTTCCACTTCACCAAATGATACTTTCTGAATGCAAACGCTTGATTTGTTGATGAAAATACCATAATCGCTATATGTATGCCTATAATATTTGAGGAGTTCCCTCGATTCCTCATGGATCCCATCATCAGAACTGAGTTTTGATAAAAATGGGACCAATCTGGAAGTATACCCTTTCAAATAAAAAAAAGAATTTAAAAAAAAAAAAAAAAAAAACAACCGAATTGAGAACCTCCTCCTTTTTTGGAAGTCGGTTAAAAATAAAAGTCGTTTCCCAGCAATAATTTTTCCGCAAAGCTGCTTAGTTAGATGAACAGTATACATATCTGACGGCTTTGTGATGTGTCTTTCTACACCCTGTATAGTGACCTTATTGGTGATGTTATAGGAGGAAGTTATACCCCTCCTCTTTGATGTCGGTTAAAAGCAAGCTCATATTCAAACACTCCAAAACTTCATTACGATTACATTTTATTACAATCCTATAATCAAATATTTTAAAAAACCTTTACACCCTCCAGTCCACCTCCTCAAGTACCCACCTTGCAACTTCTTGAGCACAGCCACCTCCATCTTAAGGACCTGCTTCGGCTGCCGCGCAGATTCCACTTTCAGGGCCACCTGTTCCTGAGTCACCAGATCTAAACCTTCGTAGATCTCGCCGAAACCACCGCCACCGATCTTCTTTACAACCTGAGGAGATGAGGGGTAAAGTTATTTGTTTGAAAGTGATTTTGAGGGTTGTAATGTCATGGTTTCAAGTCATCATCATTATTTCAGCCGAAAGACGTCCACTGTTGGACATAGGGCACCCCCAAGCACCGCCACTTCGACCGGTCCTGTGCTTCCCGCATCCAGCGGATTCCTGCACCCTTCACAAGGTCATCGGTCCACCTTGTTCTGGGAGCCAAAAAAGGCTTAAATCAAAAAAATCGCAGGCTTCAAAGTTTATAGAACTTTAGAGGCATGAGGAACAGGGTGTAAAGGTCACTCATACTCCATTGAAAAGGGAGGATCCTCCGACCAGACGGGTGTTGTGTCTGGTGGGCTACTGCCCGACGGTTGATGTCGGGACTCGGGACGTTGTATTTAAGCTAGTCGCGTGGTAAACTCTAATTGCGCGATGCAGGTTTGCGTGACGTCACAGAACCAAGTATGCCCTGAGTCTGGATTCGTGGCAATAGGGTCGCCTCCTATTACATGGGACTTTAACATAACTGCTGAAATGTGGTTGTCACGGAGCAAATACAAAGAGATGTTGTAAATAGATTTCCCTACGAAACAACGCGTGACAATTTGCGGGGTGAGGCGGTGTTAGATACCGCCCACTTCTTTATTTTCCATCTACCGGTCAATAGCCAAACTATTTGCTCGTTCCGTCATTTTACTTTGTAGTTACGTGACTATCTCACACTAGATGTCACTAAGTGCAGCATGCAACAGGGTCCTATTTAGATAATGATATAAAAACTACAAAAATAATATTTTGGGCAATATAGGGTCTTTAGGAATGAATGTTGAACAAATTTCAGTACATATGATTATTAAAATATGTTAGTACTGCGCTCTATGTGGCTAAATATTTTTAGTTCTCATGGCACCAAGTGTCGCCATCTACTGTCGGGTAGAATTATGTTTGGAAAATAGGAACGTTTACAAAGTAGTGCACAGGACGAACGCCAACACTACACTGACTAAGGCCACGCCTACATGATGACGTCAGGGCCTAGTAGAGAATCACAGTGCACAGTTTCTTAGGCCGTCTCCTCTTTGTATTTGCTCCGTGTGGACTATAGATACACCTATGCCTATCCCTTCGAGGATTACAAGCGAGATATTGTGTTGTTACCTTCCAGCGCTCCTTGACCACGTGCCCCGGCTGCAGCAGATCCTCGGACGCCATGGTGATGTGGTGAGCGCGGCGGGAGGTGTCACACCTCGACGCCTCGCGCGACTGACGGCCTCCGAAGTTCGGGAGAGTTCGGGACCTGGAATGAGAAGTAAAAAGTTTGATTATGATACGAAAAAATTGATTGACTAATTCGTCTTCTACAACATGTTCCGGAATTAACGCACAACCTCTTAAGGGGTCGTTGTACTCATAATTTTGAACAACTTTTACTCAATCTGCCTAGCCTTTTCCCAACTATGTTGGGGTCGGCTTTCAGTCTAACCAGATGCAGCTGAATACCAGTATTTTACATGGAGCGACTGCCTGTCTGACCTCCACAACCCAGTAACTGGGTAATACGATACTCCTTGGTAAGACTGGTTGTCAGACTTTCGGGCTTCTGACGACCCGTAACGACTGTCAAAGATCCACGAATGACAGCCGGCCCCAACGGCTTAATGTGCTTTCCGAGGCACGGAGGAGTCTCGGTATGTAAAGATGGTCACCCATCCACTGACCAACCCCGGCAAGCGTAGCTTAACCTCATGGATCGACCCGTGCGGCTGTTATTACTTAGCCACGAGCTCCTCTTTGAGCAACTTTTACTATGGGACATGAAATCGCGAAAAAAAATCAGCTGTTCCCTACATTTATGTTCGCAAAATGTAGGGAACAGCTCATAAGTTTTGCGTCACTTTGCGGGACAATGAACGAGATACAATAGAAGCTTTATTGTTATTACTGCTATATTATATACTCCATTTGCACTAAGATTACACAATTAAACAAACCTTTTTTACACTCCATTCAACCGATTTTGACTTCTATTGCGTTGGTGGCATGACAAATGGTAGCTGCAGTAAACAGCTGGTATTGTTTGCCCTTAATACCATCCTTAAGCCTACGGAATAGAAGTCAAAATCGTTTGAACGGACTGTAAAAGAGGTTTGTTTAAATGTCTAATATTAATGCAAATGAAGTATTGTGTCCTTCAAAGCGTTAAGTAATTATAGGGGGCGTTCACTAATTACGAGAGGTGATTTCGGTTCAATTTTTCGACCGCCTGCCCCCTTGGTGAGATGTCGTGAGATTTGGCTCAACCCCCTCCCTTCCCCCCCATATTTTTTCAAAATGCGTATTTTTAATGTAAATATGTTAATCTGGGCTTGATTTATTTAAACAAACATAATTTGCTTAATTACTTTTTTATAATAATTACTTCCTCAATTTTCTCGCAATTTTACAAAACTTCATCCGAAAAAAAAACGTGATATTTGATTTGCCGAGAGCCCCCCCTCCCCCACGCCCCCCTAAACGCCTAACGTAAATAATGAATGCCCCCTAGGTACTGAGTTTACACAAAGACCTTCAAAATATGGCATTAATATCTAAAATTCCTCGTCATAAAATGTAGACTAATCATAAAACCGCTTACAGAATAAAAGCACCGGTTCATTAAACCAACCCTGTAAGGCCAAGGCTGCAAGTTCAATCGTGTATACCCTAATAAAATGCTAAACCTTTATTACACGAACTCTTGTAAAGTTCAAACAGGTCTCACATAACCTTTGAACTTAACTGCCGAGATCTCGATTTAATATTATGATGAGCACTCCGCCTACGCAAATGCGGTTGAATTTATAAATGTTTTACCTGAAGCGACTGCTATCTGACCTTTAGAATCAAGTTGAGGCTATTGTTGAGAGGGAGAGGAAGGCCAAAGAAAATGATGGATTGTGTGACGAATGATATGAAAGAGAAGGGAGTCAATGATAGCGTGACGGTTCACATCGAGAATGGAAGAAGAAAACGTAGTGCGCCAGCCCCACGTACCTTGGGACAAGGGCAGGAAGATGATGATTGGTGCCAATACTGTAATCGTTGAGCGTCGAGAGAAATTTGGTACAGTCGTTATGGGTAGTCAGAAGTCCGAAAGTCTAACAACTAGTCTTACCAAAGGGTGACAGAGAAGGGAGTCAATAATAGCGTGACGGTCGACAGGGAGAATGGAAGAAGAAAACGTGTGCGCCGGCCCCACGTAACATGATAAAAGGGCAGGAAGATAATGATTGGTGTCAATACTGTAATCATGGAGCGCACCCTGGCATTGACATAAAGATCGACTCAGTCGAGAGAAATTGGGTATAGGCGTTACGGGTAGTCAGAAGCCCGAAAGTCTGACAACTAGTCTTACCAAGGGGTGTCGTGTTACCCAGTATCTGGGTTGTGGAGGTAAGAAGGCAGTCGCTCCATGTAAAATACTGGTATTCAGCTGCATCCGGTTAGACTGGAAGCCGACCCCAACTTAGTTGGGAAAAGGGTAGGCAGATTGATTGTAAAATACGCATTTGATTAACGACCCCGCCACAGTACCATTATCAACAACACTATACTAATTGCTCAATTAATATTAATTAATGAAGTTCGTAAAAATGCTAAGTCGTCGGTAGTGTTTGGTTTCACCGTACAACCGGGTACTGTACTACCAGCAGTACTTGGAATTCTACTAGTTTATACTTATAGATAGATGATGCATAAACACACGCCTTCTTTTCATGGGGGTAGGCAGAAACTACAGTTCTTACATACTCCCTTCTGCTTCGTTTACGTTTAATATTTTTTTTAATAACTATTTTGACGACACGGTTGGCGCAGTGGTTGAGCGATTGACTGCTGCGCAGCATGTCGCGGGTTCGATTCCCGCACGGAACAAATATTTGTAAGACCTACAAGTATTTGTTCCGAGTCTGGGTGGTTTTCTATCTATAATATGTATTTATTTACAAAAAAAAAATGTATACAGGGTGGCCGGAACATTGACGTCCAAAAATAAAATTTCGGTCCCTCGTATCGTGGGGTATTCGAATCACCCCCATGTATGTTCCGCGACTTTTCATAGTTTTCGAGTTATGAATTTTTTTCTGAATGTTTGAAAATTTTCGACCTGACCAACCTAAAAAAATTCAAAAAAAAAAGTAGAGGGTTTTATCGAGTTTCTTTTTTTGCAACTGAATTTTCATAAGTAGTACTTTTATGCATAAAATAATCAGCTTCGTAACTGTGATGAAAGTTATGAAAATGTTGATCTAAAGTGAAAAATTTACGTTCGGTAAATTATGACTCAAATTTTCAACTTTAAATTAAAAATCTTAACAGGTGACTTCATAATTCCTAAGTAGGCTTCAAGAATGCGCCAGACTCTCAGCTTTCATAATCATAAAAAAAAATGAAGTACTTAATAGGGCTACTTTGTTTAAAATCGGCCTTCAAAGACAGCGAGGTGGAAAAATTCTTAAAATTACCCATCTGAGTAATTATTTTTTTTTGGCTATTTTCTCGTTCCTAAGGTTAATTAATGATAAGAATACTGAAAACTAACCAACAAATAGTTTCAGAGTTGGGTAAGAAAAGTTTTACGTAAAAAGTGGTTTTGAATAAAACACAGATGATAATGTGAAAAAAGTACTTAATTTATTTTTAACATTTACAAAAGGTTTTCAAAGTGGCCACCACCAGCAGCAATACACAATCTACACCTACGTAAGAAATTGTCTGGCAATCGTCTAAAAGGGTCTCTGTTCTCTCTCACAACACGTTCAGCTTCTGCAATCAACTGCCTCAGCTCTTGTTCACTTGAACAGTCTCGGGCGTATGCTATTTCCTTGTAATAGCCCCAAATAAAGAAATCGATGGGGTTGAGATCAGGTGAGCGTGGAGGCCACCTAATTGGTCCGCTGCGTCCGATCCATCTGTTGGGGTATGTTTCATCTAAGTAATTTCGGACCTGGGTTGCATAGTGACACGGGGCGCCGTCATTTTGCAACACCATGGTTCGTCTGAGTTCGAGATTCACATCTGCCAGCAACAATGGAAGTTCATTTTCCAAAAAGTTTTTGTATGTTTCTCCATCAAGTCTGGACGGCAGTTCAAACGGACCAATTAGTTCGCCATTGAGGATACCAGACCACAAGTTAACGCTGAAGCGATGTTGAAATGTCGAAGCTCTCACTTCGAGTGGATTGTTATTGCAGGTAAAAGAGTTGCACCCTCGTTTACAACCCATAGTCCACGAGAACGGATCGCGCAAAATTCATTAAACTAACATTTAAAAAAATCTCCGTGTTTAAATCTTAGCTTTCCTGCAGTCATTTTTGGTTAGCAAACTAAATAACCTTAGGAGCGAGAAAATGGAAAAAAAAAATATATTAATCAGATAGCTAATTTTAAGAATTTTCCACCTCGCAGTCTTTGAAGGCCGATTAAGGCCAAAGTTAGCCCCATTAAGTCCTACGTTTTTTAATGATTATGAAAGCTGAGAGTCTGGCGCATTCTTGAAGCCTACTTGAGAACCATGAAGTCACCTGTTTAGATTTTTAATTTGAAGTTGAAAATTTAAGTCATAATTTACCGAACGTAAATTTTTCACTTTAGATCAACATTTTCATAACTTTCATCAAAGTTACGAAGCTGATTATTTTATGCATAAAAGTACTACTTATGAAAATTCAGTTGCAAAAAAAGAAACTCGATAAAACCCTCTACTTTTTTTTTAGAATTTTTTTAGGTTGGTCAGGTCGAAAATTTTCAAACATTCAGAAAAAAATTCATAACTCGAAAACTATGAAAAGTCGGGGAACATACATGGGGGTGATTCGAATACCCCACGATACGAGGGACCGAAATTTTATTTTTGGACGTCAATGTTCCGGCCACCCTGTATAAGTAGTTTATCAGCCATCACACATACCATACCACAAGCATTAGGTTGCTTAGCTTGGGCCTAGATGGCGTTGTGTGAAATGTCCAAGGATATTTATTTTTTATTTAATACCTCTGGGGGTCTACTCCCTAAGCACGAAGCCCGTAGTTTCGGCCTTCGGTACGGGCGTTTCCTACTCCGTATCACCTACGGATGGATGTTTGTTTCGGGGCCCGAACGAAGTATAAATGACAACACGATTTGACAGCTGTCCCTACTCCCGATGTGTTTTTACCCGTCCGAAAAATTTAACTTTTACACTAGTTTTGATGGATCATTATGTCAGACGGATGGACTGAGGGATGGACTTAGGGAGTAGACTCCCTGGGTTGGGAGTAAAATACTGATATTCAGCTGCATCCGTAAGCGACCGTTGATTGTCATTGGCTAAAGCTAGTCTGGAAATACACGCACGACGGTAGCGAGTACTACGCACCTGACCTTTCTGAAGAGCATCAGCAATAAGGTTACGTATGAGTATGACTTACCTCAATAAAGGGTTGGGCTGCAGGCGCGGGGCGCTAGCCGCTTCCTGCCGACGCTCTTCCCTCTAAAACAAGCAATATATATGGTTGTGAAAAACATGAAAAATGGTTTATTCATTTTACATGTAATATCTTAACAACTAGTGATTAGAGCCTCCTTTTAAGCAAATAAGCCTGTGTTAGGAGACTGAGAACACCGTTAGTTTATTTATATCTATCTCGCGAGATTGTAAATTGACGATATATTGTGTGTCGTTTTTAATAATTAGGTACCTATTAAATTAATTTTATTTACTATAAGTAGAAAGATTTAGGTAGTGAAATAAAGGTAAACAATCTTGATGTGTACTTTATTCTTTTTTATTTTAAAACCTCAGTTTAAAAATAAAATGCAACTAAAAACCAATGTAAATACAACAATAATGATTATTAAATCAATTGAACCATTAGTTTAAGCAGTAGTGTATTTGTTTATTAGGTGTTTGTGTAAAAAGTCACATCAAGATTGTTTACCTTTATTTTACTACCTAAACCGTTCTAGTATCAAATCGCGGTCGCTAATTGATTACATTTTTCAAAAAAGCATCTTTTCATTTAACAATCTTAATTTGGTTCCGTGTGAGCGAGAGAGGTGATAAAATGCGACAGCCCTCTTAACCAGGGACCGTACAACCCCGGTTAAGAGTTCAAGTCTTTCGAAGGGGTAAGCCGTTTATGAGGTTACCTTTATCATGTGTGAATTTGAATGGGGGATAACCCATTGAATGGGTTCTATACTTGAAAACACAGTGAAAGGGTTACCCCTTCATTAAGATAACCTATAAGGGTTTTGTACGGGTAACCATAATAGCAATCTGCAACGTATGCCCATCATCGAGAAATCATATAACATTGCTCCGAGTCGGAATGTTACGCTGTTATCGTTTTAAAGAGAGACAAGAGAGTTGAAGCTTAACCCTTTTGAACGGCTTAATTTAAGCCGTTCAAAAGGGTTACCCACATCGTATGGGTTTTTGTTTAACTGGTTAGAAATATCCTATCTAAATGCCTTTCAATGGATAGCCAAAACGGTGCTTTAAAGCCATTCAAAAGGGTTACCTACATCGTATGGGTTTTTGTTTAACTGCTTAGAAAAACCCTATCGAAAACCCTTTCAAAGGGTAACCAAAATGGTACCTGCTCTTAACACACTGTGCGTTAAGAAACGGACGGACGGACAGACGTACAACGGAGGCTTAGATTATGAAGCCTCCGTTATACCCCGAAGGGTGCACACGGAAGCCTACTATAGCTTCCGTGTCAACCCTTCGTGTACGGAACCCTAAACATTACTTCTACTACAAAATGAAACTTACTGGAACAGTGACACATTGTATAATCTGCATCACAGCTTGCTCTAAAGACTTCATTATATTTATCAACACTACTTCTTTATCAGTAAGTTATTTATTTTTAAACCTAAGATCACAATATAACAATACCGCTCGTTCTCACTTACACTATAATAATAATGTTTATTTCAGAAAAATCACGACGATAAACGAAACGCATGTGATTAAAAGAGTGATGAATGTACCTACATATTGATGGATGGAGAGGCAGAGGTAGTCCAAAGAAAAGATGGATGGATTGTGTGAGGAATGATATGAAAGAGAAGGGAGTGGATGATAGCGTGACGGTTGACAGGGGAGAATGGAAGAAGAAAACGTGGTGCGTTCACAAAAACCAATTTTCTAAGTCATCATCTTCCTGCCCTTGTCCCACGGTACGTGGGGCTGGCGCACCACGTTTTCTTCTTCCATTCTCACCTGTCAACCGTCACGCTATCATTCAGTCCCTTCTCTTTCATATCATTCCTCACACAATCCATCCATCTTTTATTTGGCCTTCCTCTCCCTCTCCATCCATCAACATGTATATTCATCACTATTTTAGTCACATGCGTTTTGTCTCTCCTCATCACATGCCCATACCAAGCCAAACGATTTCCTTTCAAATTTTCTGTCACTGGCGCCACTTCCTCTTATATACTCATTTGTTACTTTATCCATTGTCGTCACTCCACACATCCATCTCAACATTCTCATCTCCGCTGCATGCAATCTTTTTTCATCCGTCTTCTTCACTGCCCAGCAATCCAATACAAGTACGACAGGCCTTATCACTGACTTGTAAAACAATTTTCCAAGTAAAATAGAATATTCCAGAAAGATGTTTATCGATGGAGTCTGTACTAATGAAAAAATTTATGCAGATATAGTGTCTATTCTTCGAAGATATAGAAGTGGCAATGCTACTCGAGCTGGACATGGTCATACACGCACGCCGGTAGCGAGTACTACGCACCTGACCTTTCTGAAGAACATCACCAATACTATGCCGTGTGTCTGGTCACCGGTGTCCGACCCATTAAAGGCGAAGCAATATGATCAATTTCATCGACAAATCCACAATAATAAGACATTTTGCCCCTACTGTTTTGAAATGGCGGCCATTTTTTTTTTACTGAGTCCGGATGGGTTCATTTATTTTGCAATATCTACCGATGTGGAGGTCCTACAGGCATAAAAATGGTTTCGTTCGATAACTACAAAAATAGGCAATAAGTTGACACTAAAAGGGTTATCAAAAACTCTCATGAAAACCTTTAAAAAATAAGTACTTTCAAGTGTAAAAAGTGTGGGGTAATGGGGTCGATAAAATTGATCATATTGCTTCGCCTTAGCGGTTCGGACGCCGGTGAACAGACACACTGTATATCTTCCTAGGGCGTCCCCTCCCGGCGTTTCCACTCACATCTGCCTTGTAAATACCTTTTGTTAGTCGCCTTCATTCATCCTCTCAACATGACCAAACCATCTAAACATACTCTTTTAAATTTTTGTCACTACAACTTCTTTTAAACCACACCATTACCACCGCAGACGACACATGTTACGTGTCACATAATTTATCGAATACTGAAGACATCCTTTTGACAGTTCCTTATAGAGAATGGAAATAAACATTGAATTAGTATGTCTATCGCGTACACTATACAGAATGATTATTTTTTTCAAGCCAGTGTGATTATATTTTTTGTGTAAGTACTTAAATTATTTCATCACCACTGCTTTCAAAACGGTGTAGGAAAACATCGTGATGAAACGAAAAAATGCGGCATATCCGGTAATATTTGCTGTAAAAAAAATATTTCTGTGAATCCTTAAAAAACACTTTTAAATTATTATTTTTTATTAAAACAAAAAAATCATCCTGTATACGTTTTATTTGATCTATCAGGTAACGATCTATGATCGTGATTGTATGTCGGTCGGTGAACCAAAGGTTTGTAACTTTGGGAAGTTCCTGGTTATCCAAAG
The DNA here is from genome assembly GCA_905163495.3 of Cosmia trapezina. NCBI lineage: Eukaryota > Metazoa > Arthropoda > Insecta > Lepidoptera > Noctuidae > Cosmia > Cosmia trapezina. The sequence goes on from LR991049.1 coordinate 13,130,064, forward strand.
TTCCGAACCTACTACGATGATAATTTAACCAGTAACACCAGTTGAATGCCGTAATTTTGCAATCTCAAAGTATGAAGTATGATTCGTGACGGTAACAAATATGTATTTAAACAATAAATTATAATCATTGGAACCATGAACACAAACCTCCAAGTTAGAATTGGCCTCATGAAATTGACATTCGCGGGCTACTCTGGCACCTTCGACTAAACCTATTCTTACTATGTTGTTAAATGTTTTTAGCAACTTTTAAAACTGTTCGAAGCACATGGTTACCTATGGTTACCTTAAGGCGACGCTATCTGACTTTTGATGATTTTAAACTGAAGATCACGTCTAAACAAGTAGTGTTAATGATTTGGAAAAAATATATGTTAAATTAAAGCATTTTCTTAATAACTTAATATGTGAATATTTTAGATTATGTTTATATTAAATAGTGTAATTAATTTGTAAAGTTATGTCTAACGCAGATAAAAAACTGAGAATCACGCAAAAACTGTCAGGCGTATTTTTATGAAACCTTCACCATTTTAAAGGTAATTTAATTATTTATCTTTTAGTATACGTGTTTTATTAAAATGCCTTTTGTTTTATGTATAATAAATTAATAATGCGTCTAATTTGGGACAGCGCTCCTTGATGGGCGAGTCCTATTACTGGCTGGACGAAAGACGCGTTGCGTGAGATCAGCACAGAACGCGCAAGCTAACCACTCAAGGTCATTGACGTATAGTTCCGCCTTAAGTTAAGGTTGCTAGAAGCGCTTGGTTACCTGTGGTTCATGTCGTCGCGCTCGCTGTGCGGGGGCAGCTGCAGCTGAGCCTGAACCCTGCGACGCTGTGTCTGCTGACGATGTGGAGGATTCTGTAACCGAAGCAAAAGGTTGCTGAAACTATGAGTAGGTTTAACCTTTTATATAGAGGATTTCGTCTGCGGATCAGCTGTCAAAAGGTAAATGGAAAAGTAACGTTGTACTTTTAGTCGAAGCTCCTGGTTGTCAAAATGGATAATCCCTGCTCAAATTTGAGTTTTGGCTACCAGTGCGTGACGTCAACAACTCAACACCATGAATATGAACATACATACTGACTGGTAATTCAATAAATCTGCCCAGCCTTTTCCCAACTATGTTGGGGTCGGCTTCCTGTCTAACCGGATGCAGCTGAATACCAGTATTTTACATGGAGCAACTGCCTGTCTGACCTCCACAACTCAGTAACTGATTACGTGTGACTGATTTTTAATTTGTCTGTCGTTTTCTAATTTCAGATGAGAACATTGTCTTGTTTCATACTTTTTAGAGCGTGAGTTTTCAGTAGTCAGGTTTTAGTGTAAACTTTTTATTTAAATTATTTTGGGGTTAGGTATAATTTCCTAAACTAAAATCTGCAGATTATACTCAATTACATGCTACCCCCGAAAAAATTCAGAGCATTGTTTTCGTATGTTAGCCAGTAAGGATTAAAACCGGAAGTATGCATTTATTTTTATCAATTTTTAGCGATTTTTTGTGATACAACTCTTTGCTGTCAGAAGTGGGATAATTTTCTAAGGGAGATGAGACTTCTCATTTATAAGAAGTTTTAAAAATAGCATGGTAAATCACTAAATATTGTGCGAACAAACTTACATTTGCAGTTGGAATTTATGGGAAAACATGTTTTTCATCTACAATGTTAGTTTTGGTTCTCGGGATAAATTCTTTTCAACTATGGAACCCTTCATTGTGCGTGGTCCGACACGCACTTGGCCGGTTTTTTTTCATGGCCACACATTTGTTTGTTAGGCACAATAGAAAATAAATGATTATTATGTAACTATGTTAATCACACAATGTTAATAATAATATAGTCTTTACCTGATCTGTTAGACTGGTGCGGAGCCTGTTGTTTGAAAGATGTGTCTCTCTCGCACGTCGGCTCTTGTTCCCTGCAACCAAATGAAACGAACGTTGAAAAAAATAGCCAAGTTTGGTAAAGTTTTATAGACGATTTAATATATTATAATATGTATTTGCGAACAGGTTTGATTGTCAGTATAATAATCATTGTTATAAGGTTAATGTAATGACAAACAAACAAATGACTCGGAGGCAGGCGTATTATTAATAATTTTTAATTTTATTTTGTGTCTTTTAATTTAATTGTTATGATTTTAATTTTATGATTTTTATTTGATATTATTATTTTGATTTAATTTTACAATTTCAATTTTATTTATATTATTTAATTAATTATTTTCATATTTATTTATTGTGACTAATTTGAACATTTATTATGATCTCAATGGATTGAAATAAATGATTTTGATTTGATTTGATTTGATTGGATAATATTTTTTCTGGTTTGGGGTGGCGTAAAGAAGGAAGGAGAGGAGCTCAACCCCGAAAAGACTACGCAAATGATGATGATAAAAAAAATATATGTACAAAACCAACAAGAACTTCGCCGGTGCACTACCGCGCACAGATAAATGGTTCACAGCTAATAAACAAATAACTATTACCTAATGAATCAATTAATTTGACCTCAATAGATACCACAGAAATACACGATAATATTAGTAATTTATTGCTTTATTTAATTGAATTAAGATAACAAACTGCACTGACCCCGCGTCGTTGCCTGCGGTCAGTTCTCTCTCATCGCAGCAGTGGGGACATGATGGGCTGATTATAAAAAGATTTGTGTTACTATAAAAATCAATCTGCTACCCTTGTCCCAACTACGTTGGGGTCGGCTTCCAGTCTAACCGGATGCAGCTGAATACCAGTATTTTACATGGAGCGACTACCTATCTGACCTCCACAACCCAGTTACTGGGTAATATGATACCCCTTGGTAAGACTGGTTGTCAGACTTTCGGGCTTCTGACGACCCGTAACGACTGTCAAAGATCCACGAATGACAGCCGGGACCAACGGCTTATCGTGCTTTTCGAGGCACGGAGGAGTCTCGGTATGTAAAGGTGGTCACTCATCCACGGACAACCCCGGCAAGCGTAGCTTAACCTGATGGATCGACCCGTGCGGCTGTTATTACTTAGCCACGAGCTCCACTTTAAGTATAGCATTTTGTCATAAATCGACATTTAAACGATGCGTGTTTAGTTCCGGTGCGCGTGAGAGTCTCTAACGCGTCACTTACACACAAACCACGCTTCAATATATCCTCTTAACGCACATTTTAGATACTTAAACTATTTAAATAAATCAATCTGTTTAGGGGAGACTGAGGTAAGACGGGGTAGCGGGTAAGACGGGGTACCCCGCAAAATTCACTGTTTAAACTGACTAATCACGGTCATTCATGCATCGTTCGATGCCTGCCATGACACTTGTCAGTCGCCTGGCTATTAATTGTTCGCAAGTGCACGCGTGTCGAAAAAATCTTAAAAAACTGTTTTACTGCAAATTGCTTATCATATTTTCTTCCGGTTTGACACGTGAGTGTGGTTTGTTAAATAATGCTAGCTGGTGAGGTGTGGCTGTGATTGACGCTTAAACTAACCTACAATAAGGTAGGCATTGTATTTCCTTGAGATTGCCAACTGTTTTTTATTTCTTTGATTATTGGTAGAAAATGGCTCGGCAGGCAAGATGGGGTAATGATTACTCCAGTATATTCCGCTTCCATTGAAGAGTGGATATCATGGTCACATTGTGGAAGATGGTCACATAATAACTGTGCAGGGTTGTAGGATGATGATGACGAAACCATCCACGTCTGCGTGTTCTGCCAGTCCAAATAATCATCTTTCTCTCTGATAATTCTCATCACCCCATCTTACCTCAGGGGGGTACCCCATCTTACCAGCACCATGGGGCAAGACGGGGCAAAACACCTTTTTGTATTTTGATTTTTTTTTCTAAAATGGATAGCTGAAAGCTCCCAATAACACCAAATATTAGAAGAGTAATAACTAGTTGTTAAGAGCGTTGTTGCATTTTTCATACGTAAATCGAGAACTTGGGAGATTTTGAAGTGATTTTGGTCACATAATTTATTTTTTTAGCTTCTTTTGACTTCAATCATCGTAATTATCATATATTTTTATTTAAAGTCTATTAAAAAAAACTTGTTCAAATTGAATTATTGACTACGAAAACAGTCGATTTCGAAGGCGCGATTTCCAGATGACGCGCGAAGGCTCAACTTTGAAGTAATCTTACACCAATTATTACTACTAATTAAGAAGGTAAAGTGGTATTCATTCGAAGAGGCATATCCTGAAATTTAAAATGCATTGAGAAAAGTTTGATTTTTAATTCATTAACTTGTATTTTAATCACGTCTAAGATAATCAAAAATCGAGAAATCGACTACAAAAAAACACGACATTTCTCAGAATCTAAAAGTCATTTGGCAACACAAATAATTTTATACGTAAGAAGAAAGATTGTACTATATATGTGTAAAAAATAAAACATATCTGTCTTCAATCATTTACGAAAATAATTTTTTAAAGTGAGTATAAAATCGGGTGCATCGAACGGCCTAAGTCAGTCGCGCTCTGGCGCTCTTCGACGCAGGACCTATGTCGGTTGACCTCCCGCCGCCGCGCATGCGCCTCGCGTGATATATAGTCAATTGTAGTGCGACTAAATATTTTTAATCCTTTCATTTAAGTAATATTTTAAGAAGCTAACGTGGTAGGCACACTTACTTTAGGAGAATTATGTTACAATTCTTGAATTATGTTGCATTACTTGTAATATTGATATTGTAATTACAATATTAATAATACAATATAATTTGGTCAAAATGTAAATCCAAGATGGTGGCTGAGAAAATTTTTAAATTTTTCGTCATGGGGATCGTTCCCATTGTTCTCGAGGATGCTAAAGCCGATAGTGACGTTAAAATGTAAATCCAAGATGGCGGCTGCGAACATTTTCAAATTTTTCATCATGGGTATCGTTTTCATGGTTCTTGTGGGTGCTAACGTCGATAGTGTAGTCAAAATGTAAATCCAAGATGGCTACAAGAATTTTGGAGGATGAATATGGAGAAAAAATTTATATCAGATTTTTATTTGAAATCTCTACTGCCACAATCTCTATTGTGGATCCGTGACAAAGGAGACGGAAACCATGTCATATAAACTTGGGCCTGGGCCTGGGTTGTAAAAAGATGAAATTGGTGTCAATTTATAGCTACTATATTATCAAACCATCACTGAACATTTTGCGGATTTTCGCGGTCTGAGTTCCGAGTTAAAAGAGATGTAATAAAAGTGAGGTTACATAACGATCTACATATAGGTACTTAACAGCTGATTTTTGAAGTTCTTCAGCTCGACGACCACGTAAACTACAGACTCTAGTCACTTTGCCACAATTTACACAACGATCCATGGTGCCAATATGAAATCAGTAGGCTGGTCGTAATATACAAAATAACAAGTTCAAGTCCAACGTTTATGCGGGGTTCTCCGTACCGTTTCCGGTGTGGTAGCAAGGTTCGTACAAGAAGCAAGATCAGAAGTCCGCAGAAAGAAAACAGGGGTCGAGGAAAACATCAATAAAACTATGGGAAATACACTCAAATCGCGACCGCACTAAACGATACGAAACGAGTGAGGCATAGATAAAGGCACTATATAAAGGTGTGTCCAAATATAGAGCGGCATTTGAGCGCGGCTGCCACGCGCGGCTAGCCGCGCTCTGATCGGACAAGGGCCGCGCGCGGCGGTGTTGAGCGTAATATATCTTCTCGTCTCACATCAGTGATGACCTCTGGCACTGAAACGTGCTCGCTCACAACATAATGGGTCTCAATCATAATCAGCCTATAATGTTCCCACTGCTGGGACACAGGGCTCCTCTCGGTGAGAGGGAGTGGGCCGTAATACACCACGAGGACCCAGTGCGGGTTGGTAGATGTCACATGTCTTCGAATTTTTGGTTCTAGGCGGTTTCCTCACGATATTTTCCTTCACTGATTTGAGAGTAGTGGTGATGAAATTATTTACACAAAGTGCCTGCCTGAGTTCGAAACCATGACCTACTCGTATGTCGGGATCGTTACCATTGGGCCACCATTGCATTGCTCTCTTGGGCCGCATAGTGCAGTCAATCATCCCTTCTAGGATGATTGACTTCACTATCGGCTCCATCCTCGAGAACTATGAAAACGACATCCATGACGAAAAATTTTAAAATTTTCGCAGCCGCCATCTTGGATTTTAATTTTGACTTCATTAGTCGAAATCGAAAACTATGAAAACGATACCTATACAAATCCTTATCACTTACCACTGACGTGCGACGTGTGGTCGACTGTATAGTCATTAGGTCGACTGGGCACGTACAATACCTGCCTAGGCTAATAAACATTATAAAACCAACCCCACACGAACGCAGCAGTACTATTATTTATTCTGTGGCAGCGGGGTGACCTACCTATTTGAAATTTGAAAACAGTAAACCAAACATTTGCGCATGAGGTGGCTTTATGTATTTATGTATTATTGTTGGTTCAAATTCAACTGTTTTATGAACTTGATGCGGTTGCTAAACCTATAATGCCGCAAGAAAAATAAATAATTATAGCTAGCGCGTGCCGTCTTTATCTACATTGAAATAGGGCTTAAATTGAACTGTTTTACACAAAAAAACGATGATTTTGGACAAAAATGGCTCCGCTGTTAACAAAATTTTATTCTGATTGTGTTCTCCCAGAAATTATAGATCCAAGAAAAAGTCGATCAATCCCCTTAGACAAATAAATAATAAATAAATATCCTTGGACATTTCACACAACGCCATCTAGTCCCAAGCTAATCAACCTAATGCTTGTGTTATGGTAACGAGATGGCTGATGAACTTCTTATATACATTTTTTTTTGTAAATACATACATATTATAGATAGAAAAACGCCCAGACTCGGAAATAAATACTTGTAGGTCGTACAAATATTTGTTCCGTGCGGGAATCGAACCCACAACATGCTGCGCAGCAGTCGATTGCTCAGCCACTGCGCCAACCGTGTCGTCAAATACAAATACTTTTATAAAACTTCAATTACTTATAAGTATACAAATACTATACTATACTATACTTAAGCAAATAAGTAAAATGAGTTTAGTTTTTATAAGTACCTACATTATATTATTTTCTTCATCCATATTTGTATAAATTTAATTAAAATACACTAATAATGTATTGTGGACAGTCTTTTTATTTTCTCCGTAAACCTCTAGCTTTTACTTCAAAAAAATATAGGTACGCCATAGCTACAGATCAAGATCGTTTAGTCGTCGCAGCATCGCAACTGTGTGCCGTACATGAGGAAAAAAGCACACACGCGCAGTCGCTACGCGGCGTCGAGCGTCAGATGTTTAAAATCCGAGCGCGAAAATAGGCGACCACAGTCTTAATTAAAAAATAAATATGATTGTCTCACTATGTATTTTTCTCTTTTATTGATCTTTAAACCTTAAGTACCCCATCTTGCCACTCTCTCCCCTATGTACTTACATTATTAGTAAATTAACCAAAAACCAGATACTTAATTAACGATACACAAATACGTTAATAAGTTAATTTCAGTTAGCAAGTAAATAATGTGACACGATTGTTAGCGATAACCCCCACATCTGGTTGTTTGTGATATTATTTTGTTATAGCAACATCTCTCGAGGATTCGTGCAAAATCTTACAAGATCGATGCTGATCGGGACTACAGGACCTAAACACAACTAAACGCAAGTTTTATAATGCCTAAAAGTATATGATCTACTGCAGTAAACAAAATCAGAAAAATATATGATATTCTTCAGGATATATGCTAGTTAGATAGTGTGTTGAAAACACAATACAACTAATTTGATACGATAGAAAAAAATCACGAAGATACCTCTAAAAATTTTTTTAACGAATAAAACCATACTAATATCATGCAATAATTCAGATTATTCTACAAGCAACATAATAATAATAAATAATCAAAAGCTTTTATTGATTCCTCACGAATTAATACAGGCATTATTATTAAAAATATATACCTATTTTTTTTTTTACAAGTAACATAAAGTGTTTTATTTTTTTAGTCCAAATGTGTGCTTCATATTTTGCAATAAATTACCAGGGTTGTGTCATCGCGCTTCTCTTTCTTTTATATGCAGTCTGACAGTGACCGCGATTTAGGTCCTGTAGTCCCCTTAAATTAATATTTTTGCGGGAATCTCATACGATCTCAACTTGATTATCAGAAGTCCGTGAGTTATTTCTGAGGACAGAACACGTCTAGACGGTTTGACCGTACAACCCCGGTTAAGAGTTAAGTCTTTCGAAGGAGTAAGCCGTTTATGAGGTTACCTTTATCATGTGTAACTTCTTGAATGGGTTTTAAGGCCCAGGTTCCAAGATTGGTTTAGCTCGGTGTGTAAGTGAAATGGCGTTATGGCTGTCTAGTTTGACGCACGAGATAGAAGATTCTCACGCGCACCGGAATTATGTCGTCAAAATGCAAATAAAATCGTATAAAATTAGAAATTAACTATTTAATAAAAAGTAATCCATCACTGGATGCAGTTTGGAATTTGACATTTCATGGTATATTTTTAATTATAATTATAATTGTTAATGAAGGGATAAACTGCTTTTAAAGATTATTAGGAGGTATGTTTAAAGATTTTTTTGGTGCATTAAAATATGTATAATTATGTTTTGGCTTCCATCACTGTATGCGAAAAAGACTTGAAAATATCATATTTTTTTACATGTCAAAATTATTTACGGTTTATGAGATACACTGCTTTAAAAAACCACCTTTTTGATCGTTTTCAGGAAATCTGGGCCTTAAGCTTGAAACCCAGTAAAAGGGTTATCCCTTCAATATGGATACCCACTGAATGGGTTCTATACTTGAAACCAGTCAGTGAAAGAGTTACCCCTTCATAACGATAACCTATAGGTACCTATAATATAAGGGATTTGTTCGGATTGCCATATTAGCTATTTGCAACGTATGCCCATCCTCGAGAGATTATATTACATTGCTCCGAGTTGGAATGTTACGATGCTGTTAGCGTTTTTAAGAGAGTTGAAACCCTTTTGAACGGCTTGGGTTACCCACATCGTATGGGTTTTTGTTTACTGCTTAGAAAAACCCTATCGAAAACCTTTTCAATGGATAACCAAAACGGTCCCTTAAATCCATTCATAAGGGTTACCTACATCGTATGGGTTTTTGATTAACTGCTTAGAAAAACCCTAGCGAAAACCCTTTCAATGGATAACCAAAATGGTCGCTTAAATCCATTCAAAAGGGTTACCTACATCGTATGGGTTTTTGTTTAACTGCTTAGAAAACCCTATCGAAAACCCTTTCAATGGGTAACCCATTCTGTCATTCACCTTTTTTTTTTTTTTGTTTTATTTAACGTTTACACAAAATAATACAGGATTATTCATAATATGAAATAGCAACCAAAAACCACTAAGGTTTAAACTTGTGCTATCATGAGTCAATATCGATCTATACAATGATGCATTTCGTTATTGTCGATACAATTAATAGGTACTATACATATTTAGGTCTTTTTAGAATTTCAATCATTCCTACATAATACTTAAGTAATAGGTATTGCTTAAGTTTACATTTGATATTTTTCTGTGTAATACCTTTGCCTATTTCTGAGGGTAGACTATTTATAAGTTACTTATTTGAGTTATTTTTAATTTACCTCTCAACGATGTAACTCTAAAATTCGCAATCTCTCTGAAGTAGAATGTTGTGCACTTTCTTATAATAGCAAATGTAAAATTACTATGCATTAGGTACACCCACATGCTCCGCTCTCGAGATAAACTTTAAAATGCGAGTGATATGCATACATTATAAACAAATAACATACTGCTCTAAAAATACTCTAACATGAGGAAAATGTCGCTAGGGAAGTTTTAATCTTTCGTAGAAACAAATAGACATTGTGTCTCGCGTAGATCCCCGTTTCCGGCAGTCGAGTCGAATGTTATGGCTATAAGAGTAGGGGAAGACCATAGAAACGATGGATGGACTGTGTGAAAGATGATATGGCTAGAAATGGGGTGAGTACTGAGATGACGACTGATAAAGATGTATGGAAGAAGACACACAATCAATCTGCCTAGCCTTTTCCCAACTATGTTGGGGTCGGCTTCCAGTCTAACCGGATGCAGCTGAATACCAGTATACAACAGTTTACATGGAACAATAGTTACAACAACAACAATAACAATAGTACCAAACACAACAACAACCACAACAATAGTAACAGTAACAATAGTTTACATGGAGCGACTGCCTATCTGACCCCCACAACCCAGTAAATGAGTAATACGATACCCTGGGTAAGACTGGATGTCAGACTTTCGGGCTTCTGACGACCCGTAACGACTGTCAAAGATCCACGAATGACAGCCGGGACCACGGCTTAACGTGCTTTCCGAGGCACGGAGAAGTCTCGGTATCTAAAGATGGTCACCCATCCACTGACCAACCCCGGCAAGCGTAGCTTAACCTGACGGATCGACCCGTGCGGCTGTTATTACTTAGCTACGAGAACGAAAATATTGTCGAAAAAAAATCTAGAAAAAAAAAATCAGTTGTTCCTTACATTTATTTTCGCAAAACTCGTCAAAATGTAGGGAACAACTGATTTTTTTTTCACGATTTCTGGTTTTGGTCCCCTAATAATAGTTGTTCATAATGATGAGTGCAATGACCCCTTAAGAGGCGGTTTCACTAATTACGGGACACACTGTATAAAGTCTATTATTGAAAAGTCTAAAAGCAAATAGTGCATCAAATGTCAGATAAATGTATTTCGTTCCAAAAGATGGTACCCGATAATCGTCTGACCTATATTCTCAATGTTCTTAAATATACTATTCAAAAATAAATATTGCAGCACTGGCAAAAAAAACATAGCAAGTTCCTAGATTCATTAACCAAGAAATTACTATAAATCATACAATGATACAACCCGTGCCTCGGAAAGCACGTTAAGCCGTTGGTCCCGGCTGTTATTCGTGGATCTTTGACAGTCTTTACAGGTCGTCAGAAGACCGAAACTCTGACAACCAGTCGTACCAAGGGGTACCGTATTAACCAGTAATTGGGTTGTGGAGGTCAGCTAAGCAGTGGCTCCATGTAAAATACTGGTATTCAGCTGCATCCTGTTAGACTGGAAGCCCACCCCAACACAGTAGTCAAAAGGCTAGGCAGATTGATTGACTTACTTTAAGAACGTCTGTAAGTACTCAAATCCTTAGCAACTGGGTTATATACGTCATTAAATTGACAGGGGTTTCGTCCACTTCATATTCCCCTTCCCTTCACGTGTATAAAATGCATCGATTATACAAATTGATGTAGCTTTGAGCCTTGTTAAATAAGACACGGCACTTCGGTAACAAGCTGTTTAAGGCGCAGATTTCCTGAAAACGATCAAAAAGGTGGTTTTTTAAAGCTGTGTATCTCATAAACCGTAAATAATTTTGACATGTAAAAAAAATATGATATTTTCAAGTCCTTTTCGTATACAGTGATGGAAGCCAAAACATAATTAAACATACTTTAATGCACCAAAAAAATCTTTAAACATACCTCAAAATAATCTTTAAAAGCTGTTTATCCCTTCATTAGCAATTATAATTATAATTAAAAATATACCATGAAATGTCAAATTCCAAACTGCATCCAGTGATGGATTACTTTTTATTAAATAGTTAATTTCTAATTTTATACGATTTTATTTGCACTTTTACGACATAATTCCGGTGCGCGTGAGAATCTTCTATCTCGTGCGTCAAACTAGACAGCCATAAAGCCATTTCACTTACACACCGATGTAAACCAAGCTTGGAACCAGGGCCTTAATCGCACTGATCTTAGAGGAGACACGCAGGTCGCATAACCGTATCTATAGCTGGCTACTAACTAATCTAACAAGCCTTAAGTTCGTATCAAAAGTAACTTTTCCTTGGGTTAGATATGACAAAGATCCACGAATGACAGCCGGGACCAACGGCTTAACGTGCTTACCGAGGCACGGAGGGATCTCTGAATGTTACCTACATAATATCGTGACAAGATGTCAATCAATCTGCCTGCCTTTTCCCAACTACGTTGGGGTCGGCTTCCAGTCTAACCGGATGCAGCTGAAAACCAGTATTTTACATGGAGCGACTGCCTGTCTGACCTCCACAACCCAGTAACTGGGTAATACTTTCGGGCTTCTGACGACCCGTAACGACTTTCAAAGATCCACGAATGACAGCCGGGACCAACGGCTTAACGTGCTTTCCGAGGCACGGAGGAGTCTCGGTATGTAAAGATGGTCACCCATCCACTGACCAACCCCGGCAAGCGTAGCTTAACCCGATGGATGGACCCGTGCGGCTGTAATTACTTAGCCACGAGCTCCTCTCATATCGTCACAAGATGTACGAATGAGTATTGACTCGGGGAAGTTATATTTTAGGTACCCCAATTCTGACTAAGTATTCCAATAAACTACAAAAAATGTTATCCAATTACATTAAAAAATCCAATCACTTTAAATTTTCTATGCAGTGAAATAAAAAACAGCACCGGATTTGGCAAAATCTTGGCGTGGGTAGTAAAATCTATCGTGAAAAAATGTTGACAGAAAATTTTTGTAGGTGTGTAGTCGCATGCAGTGAAAGAGTTCATAGCTCCACGATACGTGTTGGATATAAATCTTTTATGAAGAGATCTCGTGTTTATTTATTTCAACTAATAAACCATATAGGGTACCTACCTGAACCTCTAATGTCACGTAAAACATTTATGGGACTAGAAACAATTACATGTAAACACACCCACACAAGTACATTTCGCGAAGTCGTGCGATGTGCATCAACAACCGGACAACAATAGGGACATATTACGCGGCGTTCAGAGTCAAAATATGTCCAATTCTCAAAATGTCCAAATCCCAAAAAGTCTAATTGTCAAAATGTCCAACTCCCAAAATGTCCAATCTTTGAGAATGTGGTAACTGTGTTCAACAACTCATCAAAGCGCTTTTTTACCGACTTCACAAAAAGGACGAGGTACTATGTTCGGCTGATTGTATGTTTTTTTTTTTGTATGTTTGTTCATCGAATACTCCGCCAATTGTCGACGGATTTTCAAAATTCTTTTTTTGTTTGAAAGGGTATACTCTCGAGGTGGTCCCATTGTCACCAAATCAGAATCTGATCAGGGGATCCCATGGAAATTGAGAGGAACCCTCAAATTTTATAGGCACAACTATAGCGATTTGGGTATTTTTTAACCGACTTCCAAAAGGAGGAGGTTCTCAATTTTTTTATGTATGTTCCCCGATTACTCGAAAATGGCTGGACCGATTTGGATTTTTCTTTTTTTGTTCGAAAGGGTATACTTCCCAAGTGGTCCCATGATCATCAAGTCAGGATCTGATGATGGGATCCCATGGAAATCGAGGGAAACCCTCAAATTTTATTGGCACACCTATATCGATTTTGGTATTTTTTATAGTAACTCGTGCATTTGCTCTCGGAAAATACCATTCGGTGAACTGGAACTGATGATGAAGACCACAGAGGGCCATCGGAAATACTCAATTATATCTAAGTATATCACAGGTTGCGATTCGATTACTTTAATATGGTTTATGCTCGTCAAAATGCATAATGGTAATGGTGACTTCACCATGAGCTCCAGTTCTCCTGGTTCTTACTAGGAGAACTCCTCAACAATTAACGTCCCTGCATCGGGAAAAGCAATATTTTGTAAAACGTGATGAGCAGTTGACATTGGGTTATTGTAACTTAGATAAATTACAAACTGAACCACTAAAAAGTGAAAAATAAAAACTTTTTTACAAAAAAAAAAACCGACTTCCAAAAAAAACACTACAAACTGAAAAATAACTTTAATTTCGGAAGTCGGTGGCAAAAAACTAAAATACAGATCCAAAGACACCGACTTCCGAAATTAAAGTTATTTTTCAGTTTGTAGTGTTTTTTTTGGAAGTCGGTTTTTTTTTTTTGTAAAAAAGTTTTTTTATAGTAACTCGTACATTTGCTCTCGGAAAACACCATTTGGTGAAGTGGAACTGCTGATGAAGACCACAGATGGCCATCGGAACTACTCAATTTATAAGTATTTCACGGGTTGCGATTCGATTACTTTAATATGGTTGCTAAGTAATTTATGCTCGTCAAAATGCATAATGGTGATGATGACTTCACCATGAGTTCCAGTTCTCCTGGTTCTTACTAGGAGAACTCCTCAACAATTAACGTCCCTGAATCGGGAAAAGCAATATTTTGTAAAAAGTGATGAGCAGTTGCCATTGGGCTATTGTACAATAGCCCAATGGCAACTGCTCATCACTTTCACCTTACATAAATTACAAACTGACCCACTAAAAAGTGAAAAATAAAAACTTTTTTTACAAAAAAAAACTACAAAATGAAAAATAACTTTAATATTGGAAGTCGGTGGCAAAAAACTAAAATACAGATCCAAAGACACCGACTTCCAAAATTAAAGTTATTTTTCACTTTGTAGTGTTTTTTTTGGAAGTCTGTTGTTTTTTTTGTAAAAAAAAGTTTTATTAAGATTTATGTTATGAATGACAATTTTTATTGTTCGTCATTCAAAAATCTTAAAAAAAAATCTTTGATGAGTTATTGAACAGATTTACCACATTCTCAAAGATTGAACATTTCGACAATTCAAACAAAACAAAAAAAAATTAAATCGGTTCAGTCGTTTGGGAGCTACGATGCCACAGACAGATAAACACCCTGAAACCGTTGTTTTGTTAACATAGATTATATCTTATGAATTATTTTATCGGTCGAAAGAGACTGGATCCTGCGACACAGGGTATACTAGTGCGGGATCCAGTGTCATACTAAATTTTTTGAAACATGTACCTACTTACAGAAATCAATAAACTTTTTACATTTTTTTTTTGTTTTTTTTACACGTTAAACTTATAACATCCCCGTTTGCGTCGAGGGTTGATTAAGTGAAAAGTCAACAGAATACTGTATGAAATTCTGTCAAGTACTTAATTTTTAAAATAAAGTTTTAAACCACCTAAAAATTCTGCGTCAAACGATATTGACACCGAGAACGAACATTAAATAAACTAGGCTGAAATCGAGACTGAGCTGGATTGCGGGGACGTCCTTGGCCTAGGCTGGCACAAGGACAACCTAAGAGGCAGCATCTGACAGATCAATACCGAACACGGTACTGAGAAATGCTAGCGGCTTTTGCATTCAAACTCAAACTCAAAGCATTTATTTAAATTAAAACAATTACAGGCACTTTTGAATTGTCAAAGAGTCGGTCAGTAGGCAAGTCAGAAAGTTGAAGCTAGTTGCCCATTCCAAAACGTAGATCTATGGAGAAGAACGGGCAAGAAACTCCACAAATATGGTTACAAAATATTGGTTACAATGGGATGGTGACTAAAAATTTTATTTCCGTCCGTCAAACCGGCCAAGTGCGTGTCGGACTACGCACAATGAAGGGTTCCGTAGTTGGGATGAAATTATCCCAAGAACAAACTTAACATTATAGTTGAAAAACATCCCAATACATTCCAAGAGTTAATGTAAGTTTGTACTTACTTACCATGTTTTAATACCACAAACGTCTTTTTAATTTTTAACCGACTTCAAAAAGGAGGAGGTTCTCAATTCGTCGGAACCTTTTTTTTTTATGTATGTTCCCCGATTACTCGAAAATGGCTGGACCGATTTGAATTTTTCTTTTTTTGTTCGAAAGGGTATACTTCCCAAGTGGTCCCATAATCATCAAGTCAGGATCTGATGATGGGATCCCATGGAAATCGAGGGAAACCCTCAAATTTTAGGGGCACACTTATATCGATTTCGGTATTTTTTATAGTAACTCGTGCATTTGCTCTCGGAAAGTACCATTTGGTGAACTGGAACTGATGATGAAGACCACAGATGGCCATCGGAAATACTCAATTAAATCTAAGTATATCACAGGTTGCGATTCGATTACTTTAATATGGTTTATGCTCGTCAAAATGCATAATGGTGATGGTGACTTCACCATGAGCTCCGGTTCTCTTGGTTCTTACTAGGAGAACTCCGCAACAATTAACGTCCCTGCATCGGGAAAAGCAATATTTTGTAAAACGTGATGAGCAGTTGACAATGGGTTATTGTTACTTAGATAAATTAGAAACTGACCCACTAAAAAGTGAAAAATAAAAACTTTTTTACAAAAAACAAAACTGACTTCCAAAAAAAACACTACAAAGTGAAAAATAACTTTAATTTCGGAAGTCGGGGGCAAAACCTAAAATACAGATCCAAAGACACCGACTTCCGAAATTAAAGTTATTTTTCACTTTGTAGTGTTTTTTTTGGAAGTTTTTTATTTTTTTCCTGTAATCTACAGGTATAGAAATATTTTCTGTATTTTTTTCAAAATTTTAGGCTGGGTAGTTTCAGAGATAAGGGGGGGAATGGTCAATTTTCATCTATTTTTTTAAAATAACCTTTAAACTATTTGGGACCCTTATAGTAAGCCCTTTCATTTGATATATTACACGGTACAGTTTGCAAAACTTTTTTTTTTCTTATTTGCCCCCTAAAAGTGACCCCCATATTCAAAATTAATTAATTTACTTTAGCCGTACGTGCTTGGGTCACAGAAATCCATATGTGTACCAAATTTCAACTTAGTCGGTCCATTAGATTCGGAGCAAATTGGCTGTGTCAGACGGACAGACAGACAGACACACGAGTGATCCTATAAGGGTTCCGTTTTTTCCTTTTGAGGTACGGAACCCTAAAAATATTGGACACATGTTTTTTCTTTTTCTACGTAATCAAAAGATTATAGCGATACATTGAAATAAAATATGGCATGACGTAGCAAGCCCCAACTCCCCAACTTTATTGCGTGTTATCTAAGTAAATTTTTATTATATGATAAAGCAAAATTTTTATTATATGTTCTTTTTTTTTCAACCAAGCGTCAACCCTATTCGCAAAGATGAATGCGCAAGGGTAATCCCGCAAAATTAAAATTTTCTTACGTTTTTTGCAATTTGCAGGTAAGTGTCAGGTTGTATGTTGATCAAAATATGATTGACTTGAAAATTGCAAAACACGTAAGAAAATTTGAATTTCGCGGTCTAAGCTAACAAAGCTTTCACACTCAGCTGTTAATTGAAGAAAACAGACCGCCTTACTTACACTCGTATTTATAGTCAAGTAAAAGTAATTACTTAAGTAAAAGTAATAGCTCAAGCAATGATTTTCTTTCTATAGTTTAGTAATTGCTTGAAGTTAGAACTGTCAAAGCTTAGAATTCTTAGCCAAGTAATAGTCACCATTTTCTTTACTTAAGAATTCTACCCTCAAGTATGAAATTACTTAGTAGCAAGTAATTACTTTGATTATAAATACGAGCCTTAGTATACTATTACAAGAACATTACTGGCCAACATTAAGTGTCTAAACACACTATGCCGAAGTTACGCGACCGAACTTCCGCGGCTGATGTTACGTTCCGACGTGTTCGGCTGATATGACACCATAAGTGCCGAACTTACGCGGCGGAAATTCAGTTGCGGAACGTCAGTGTCTTGAAACCCCCCCCCCCCCCCCCCCCCCCGCGAATCTTCTTCGGTACCTAATCGAACCGAACTTCGGTCGCGTATAATGTGTGCTCTATACGTTGCCGCCGAATTGCAGCTGAACTTACGCCCGACCGAAGTTCGGCTGTACGCTAGAACGCAACGTAATTTCGGCATAGTGTGTCGTCAGTAATTCAAATAGCATTGCAGGCGTAACCATGCCGAACTTCGGTCGCGTAACTTCAGCATAGTGTGTTTAGACACTAAGGGCCCTCGCTCACGGCGACTTTTTGTAGCGATGCAGTAGCGATGTCGTCGCGCGTTTGCATCGATACAGTCGCGATGCGGTGCTAGCTGTTTGCCCTCGCCTACACCACAATACGATTCGAGTAGCGATCGCTACAAAAAGTCGCCGTGGGCGAGGGGCCTAAGAGCACCATATCCATCAGGCACCTTATATCGGATTCCTGAACCGTGCCAGTTATGTCTAATCATTAGACCATTACACTCTAATGGTCTAATCTAGTTTTCGTCATGGACTACTTTATTGGTAATGTCGTTAGAATGCCTGTCGGGAGGCTATTAATCATGAGGCATGTAATACCTGGGGGGTTAATGCCTATTCGGGATATATGGGGCAATTTAGACGATTGGGAATTTCATCTGGGTGGCGAAATACTAATAAAATCAATGTCACCTTGACGGTTTCTGTTAATGTCTTTTTCTGGTAATATACAGGGTGTAATTTTAATCACCGTTATACTCTTAAGGGGTCATTGTACTCATCATTATGAACAATGTGTTCAAGGTCAAAATGTCCAGCGGCAAAATACTGAAGAACTTCGTAAAGGTTCTTTCAGAGTAAGTATTTTGTTTTTATTGTTTGTCATTCATAAGTTGTAAAAAACCGGTCAAGAGCGAGTCGGACTCGCGCACCGAGGGTTTCGTTCCGATTTCTGAAAAAGTGTGCTACTTAGAGACATCGTTTTATTTTTCCTGTAATCTTTACATAAACTTCTATCACATAGAATAATTTCAGATTTTTCGCTTTGCAAACTTCGGAGATAAGGGGGGAGAACGGTATTTTTTTTACATTTTACATCAAAAGTCGAAAACTATGCGGCCTAAAAAAACATAAAAAATAGTTTGAGAATGTGCAAACAGCGCTCTTTCATATGATACCTCATATGCCATAGTAGCCCCACTTTAAATTTTTAAGACCCCCTTTCAGTCCCAGTTACAAGAAAAATATAATTATTTTTATTTCATTCTTATTTGCAAAATAGTTGGGTCAACGTCATCTAAAACTATTCTAAATTTCAAGTTGATAGCATTAGTAGTTCTTGAGATATCCAGCTGTGACAGACAGACAGACAGACTGAGTCACACCATAAGGGTTCCTTTTTTACCATTTTGGTACGGAACCCTAAAAAGCGCTTTGATGAGTTATTAAACACATTTATCACATTCTCAAAGATTGGACATTTTGGGATTTGGACATTTTGACACCGCTGGATATTTAGAGAATTGGATATTTTGACCCTGAACGATTGCTTCGTTTGTTCTAAAAATTTTTCTGCTCGTCAAAGTACTTAAATATCGCAATGAATTTTGTTTAACTATCAAAATGAAACCGATTCCGATTGATTTTGTATTACGCAACTGCCCCGCTTGTCATTAATGTTATCTATCTATATAAGTAAAAAGAGAAGTCCTGACTGACTGATTGACTGACTCATCAACGCCCAGCCCAAAGCCTTGAACCTAGGAAGCTAAAATTTTGCACAGAGGTTCCCTTTATAATGTAGACAAGGAATAAGAAAGGAATTCCCGGTAGTAGGTTCCCTTAGGATATTTTCCGACATCCAAGTAATTGTATTATGAGTCTATATTTACTACCTCAAATGGCTTAGCATGATCGGAGGATCGAAAATACTGCAGCATTAAGGCCGAACTATACGCCAATGACCTTGAGTGGTTAGCTTGCGCGTTCTGGCCTGAGCTCACGCAACGCGTCGTACGTCCAGCCAGTAATATTTTACATATTACATCGCTGACAAAAATGCTTGGCTAAATGCTGGTCCTGCTCCACAAGGACGCTTAAACTAATTGATTAGCATTCAAAAATATTGTTGGACCTGCTGAAGATTAAGAAGAAACAAAATTTTTCTTTGCATTGTGTAAATTCTCTTAGTATTGTATAAATGCATAGCACATGTGTGAGCACTATGTAGCTAATATAAAGCTACCTTTTACTGGGTTCGTCTTTCACTGACTTGAATGTGCCCTGGCGGTTGAGAGTATGTCATGCTCACTCAAAATGTCTCGCTGGTGGTGGCGTGTGTGTTGGATCATTAAGTTCCCTTCAAAATGGTTGAGCTAATTGGTGCTGATCCATGCGTCATGTTCGTGAACGGGCGCCGTCAGTTGGGACTGGTCGTCTCTTAGCTGCCACGGCTTATTTTTATTTTTTTTATTTAGTTGTTTTTAGTTTTTATCTTTTTTTTTTTATTACGGACGCTTTTAACGTGCACGTCTTTCTACATTGTTCTCACATGTATATTTTCAATATGAACGATGTAACCAATATTTTGTAAAATATTTGATTTTAAAAGAGTGTCCGTGGAGTTTCTTGCCCGTTCTTCTCCATAGGATCTACGCTTTGGAATGGGCAACTAGCTTCATTTTTCTGACTGACCGACCCAAGACCGACCCTTTGACAATTCAAAAGTGCCTGTAATAATAATTGGTTTATTTGAAATAGGACTCGCCCATCAAGGAATCATCAAAATCGTCTCAAATTAGACGCATTTTTAATTTATTATAATAAAAAATATACATATTTTTAAAAAGTAACAAAACCAAATCATTTTCGTTTGTATTGCAAAGTAGTAGATATTTTTTTTATATTCTTTTGATAAAAAATGAAGGAGTAAAATGGTTTCATCTTAACGATTTGGAGGTGATTTGGGGTTTTTTTTTCTTATTATGTGATACCGATAGAAAAATTATGGCTAAACCAAATTACGATTCATATCATGTAGATTACTATCAATTTTTTTTCAGATGTAATTTCTCTGTAGGTTCCGGCGAAAAACTGCTTCATCTGCACGCTGTTTTTAAGCTTTTTTCGAAAGAGTAGCCTTAATTTAGAAATAAATATATGGTCAAGTTTTGAAGGAAACACGATTCCATAAAATTTTCTCGATAGAAAAAAATTCCAAAGTTACCTCCAAACCGCTGGTATTCAAAAAATACTTCAAATTAGATCATGAAACTTTGCACACTAACTGAACTAACTATAACGCAGGTCTTATCTTCTGCCGCTGGGGTCGCGGGTAGTTTGAAGAAGATACCGCGGCCCTGGCATAGTATAGGCAACTGAAGGAACACGGGTGGGTTTTAGTCAGTAAAAGTCTGACACGCCCTTCCGCTCCACCCAGAGCGGGAGAAGTTATTTGATGATTTCCCACCCTCAAAAAAAAAAAAAAAAAAGGTCTTCTATCTATCTATTCTATAGTATAAAAATCAATTGCTGTTCGTTTGTCTCGCTAAAATTCGAGAACGGCTGGGCCGATTTAGCTGACTTTGGTTTTGAAGTGTTCGTCGTAGTCCAGGGAAGGTTTAAACGGCAAGAAAAATTGGAAAAGTTGCCGGGAACATTGGAAAATTCGGAAAAACTGAAAGTGGATTTTCTTTGGGAATTCTGAGTTATTGAAATTGGGGATTATTGAGATTTGGACAACGTCTGTCGGGTCAGCTAGAGTTTTATATATTTTTTTTCCAATAACCATTATTTCTACCGTAAAAAGAAATTATCTAAACTATCGGCGCTCAGCACCGCACTCAGACCGCGAGCAGTATCGTGCAGCTTCTCGCCATCAAACTTAAAAGTTTGGCGAGTAAAATTGTTTTTAATTAAAAATTTAATGTATGTTGATAAAATAAATAATTAAAAAAAAAAAAAAAAAAAAAAAGCGAGATAAAAAGCCGAGGTAGTATAGACTCGTAAGGTAACAAAATAATCCATAACAAAATTAGATTACTTCTAATCAAGCGTCCATTACATCATGAGCACAGATCATGACCATCAAATACCTTGTACGTCCCTCCCACGCATTTGTTTTATCTCGTCTTTGTCGCATTGCCGTGACAAGAGATGAGAAGTGTCGCGAATCTTGTGTTGATTTGATTATTAGTATCTGCTAAGCTAAAGATATTTTTATTTTGTAAAAACATGAGTAATTACAATACACGTGCATTGTGGAAAAATTAAAAAAATAATAAATAGGAGCTCCTTTTTATTATTTTTTTAATTCTTGTTTTGTTTTGTTTTGTGTTTTGCCAGTTAAAGCGTACAAAAAATCAATAATTTATTGTAAGGTACAATGATCTAACAAACTAAGCTAAATTATTTACCCTACAACAGTTTAAGAAAAGAAACTAAAACAGAAAACACAATAAAGAACAAATTAACAATTAGTAACTAGGAGAACTGTCGCAATAATGTGTCTTTCGCTCATTTAGGAACTCTGTTAGGCTGTAGTAGCCTTTGGCTATAAGATTTTTTTTTTAAATGCAACTTAAGCAACCTTGGAAAGGAAAGTACATTTACTTAAGATTATGTCCTAGTTTTCCTGATAGAACGGAGGCAAAAGATCATTCCCTTAACTGTACTAATAATAAAATTGAATAGTGTGTTTTTTGTTTATTTGAACGCGCTAATCTCTAGAACTGCCAGTCGGATTTGAAAAAATCTTTTTGCATTTAATAGCCCAATTTTTGAGCAAGGCATTCCCTTAGGAGTCGAGCAAAAAGAAAAAAACGTCAGAAATAATCCCCACTGATAACACAGGTTATAAAGAATCCTTACTGAAAACACAGGTTATAAAGAATCCCTACTAATAACACAGGTTATAAAATATCCATACTGATAACAGGTTATAAAGAATCCCTACTAATAACACAGGTTATAAAGTATCCCTACTGAAAACACAGGTTATAAAGTATCCCTACTGAAAACACAGGTTATAAAGTATCCCTACTGATAACACAGGTTATAAAGAATCCCTACTGATAACACAGGTTATAAAGAATCCCTACTGATAACGCAGGTTATCAAGAATTCCTACTGGTAACACAGGTTATAAAGAATCCCTACTAATAACACAGGTTATAAAGTATCTCTACTGACAACACAGGTTCTATAGAATCCCTACTGATATCACAGGAAATAAAGAATGCCTACTAATAACACAGGTTATAAAGTATCCCTACTGATAACACAGGTTATAAAGTATCCCTACTGATAACACTGGTTATAAAAAATCCCTACTGATAACACAGGTTATAAAGAATCCCTGCTGAAACTCTACTAAGACTTCGCCTATTGAAAAAATAAACATCAATGAAGAACGAAATAAATTAAACACAAACTTAAACCTTAACTTAAAACTTTGATCCATTTAGAATTGAACTCTAAACTAAATTTTGTTCAAACCGGTGGACAAAAGACCTTGCTCGGGTGAAAATAGAGAAAATTAACGAATTTTCCCAGATATTAGACCTAGCTATTTAGTTAGATCGATTTTTTGCCCCCGTAAACCTCTCTAATGCAACATTCATCGAAATCTTTAGAGCCGTTTTCGAGAACGTGATTACAAATATTAAGTTTAGATAGGATTTATTTTTAACCATTCAGCTGCATCCGGTTAGACTGGAAATCGACCCCAATGTAGTTGGGAAAAGGCTAGGCAGATTGATTGATGAACTGAAGACTGCTAGTGTTTATACCATAGAAATATAAAAAGGCTAGGCAGATTGATTGAAGAACTGAAGACTGCTAGTGTTTATAACATAGAAATATAAAAAGGCTAGGCAGATTGATTGATGAACTGAAGACTGCTAGTGTTTATACCATAGAAATATAAAAAGGCTAGGCAGATTGATTGATGAACTGAAGACTGCTAGTGTTTATACCATATAAATATAAAAAACCGGTCAAGAGCGAGTCGGACTAGCGCACCGAGGGTTCCGTTCCGATTTCTGAAAAAGTGTGCTATTTAGAGACATCGTTTTATTTTTCCTGTAATATTTACATAAACTTCTATCACATAGAATAATTTCAGATTTTTCCTTATACAAACTTCGGAGATAAGGGGGGGAACGGTATTTTTTTTTTACATTTTTCATCAAAAGTCGAAAACTATGCGGCATAAAAAAAAATAAAAAAATGTTTAAGAATGTGCAAACAGCGTTCTTTCATATTTTCATATGATACCCCACATGCCCTAGTAGCCCCACTTTTAATTTTTAAGACCCCCTTTCAGCACCTGGGGGTCTACTCCCTAAAGACGAAGCCCGTAGTTTCGGCCTTCGTTACGTGCGTTTCCTACTCCGTATCACCTACGGATAGATGATTGGTTCGGGGCCCGAACGAAGTATGAATGGCAACACGATACGACAGTTGCCCCTACTCCCGATGTGTTTTTGCCCGTCCGAAAAATTAAACTTTTACACTTGTTTTGATGGATCGTTAAGTCAGACGGACGGATAAACGGATGAACGGATGAACGGATGAACTTAGGGAGTAAGCCCCCTGTTACAAAAAAAGTATAAATATTTTTATTTCTTTCTTGTTTGCAAAATAGTTGGGTAAACGTCATATAAAACTGTTCCAAATTTCAAGTTGATAGCATTAGTAGTTCTTGAGATATTCAGCTGTGACAGACAGACAGACAGACTGAGTGACACCATAAGGGTTCTTTTTTTACCATTTTGGTACGGAACTCTAAAAACAGGAGAAGTGGCAAGCGGGCGAGTGTCCGCGCGACATGCTCAGTATGAGCCGTTCATAGTACAAATTCCGTCTCCGCGAACTAGTGCGCTTTCGACTGTGACCGTGACAATTTATAAGAATGCCGTGTTATTCAGTGCTTTTTTATAAAAACTGGAGCCATGTAAATCATCACTTTCCATATGTAACAACAAGTATTTTACCATATTTGTCTTTAAAATCATGAATGTGACAAAGGGAAAAAGTGGAGACACAGGGTTCCGATACATTTTAACATACTGGGCACATCTCCTTCTTTCTTATATTACCAATATCTACTTCATTTTTCCAGGAATTAAGCTAACCTTTCGCCGTTGTCAAGGTCAAAGGTCAGTCTGCCAAATATCACAATCGATTTGGTGGTTCGCTCGTAAAATCATAACAAGCAGAGGTCGTACCGATTCGCATTTTAAATGGAGAGGAAATGTGAAAAGCAGGTTGATTGCAAATTAAAATTAACATACCTGTTTATAGGGGTATGGGAAACTCCCAAACTCAAACGGCCTTATTACAAAACGAGGTTTTTCTTCTGCCATGGTTTAAACAATCGAGCCAGTTTTTGTAATAAGAACCTAGCTGTGTTAGAAATACAGTTCTTTATACAAAACTGACATCATAATGTGTCGGAATAAAGTTCGAAATTCAAAAAAGGTTTCATGGTTTAAACCTGGGTTTGAAGATGAACATTGTTTTGTAAGGCGGAAAGCATCTATTTTAAATAAACCAATTACAGGCACTTTTTGAATTGTCAAGGGGTCGGTCAGTCAGAAAGATGAAGCTAGTTGCCCATTCCAAAGCGTAGTAAGTACCTATGGAGAAGAATGGACAAGAAACTCCACGGACACTTTGTTTAACCGACGAAAAAAAAGGGAGGAGGTTCTCAAGTCGACACATTATTTAAAAAAAAATGTAAGTATGACCACGCATAACTTTTTACAGAATTGTCCGATTTGAAAGATTCTTCTTTTATTCGGGAGGGTATACCTCGAATTTGGTCCCATGTAAAATTTATTAACTTTGCTTGAGTAGTTTTTGAGTTAGCTTCACTAATACGTATTTTGTTCCTCATTTTTTTATCGATGATGTTGTCATTTATTTTGCAGGTACTGACTACTAAAAACTTAAATCAAAATTTTGTTACAAAATATTGGTTACTAATATCATTCATGTTAAAAGTGTGAGAACAATGTAGAAAGACGTGAACGTTAAAAGTGTGAGAACAATGTAGAAAGACGTCAACGTTAAAAGTGTGAGAACAATGTAGAAAGACGTGAACGTTAAAAGTGTGAGAACAATATAGAAAGACGTGAACGTTAAAAGTGTGAGAACAATGTAGAAAGACGTGAACGTTAAAAGTGTGAGAACAATGTAGAAAGACGTGAACGTTAAAAGTGTGAGAACAATGTAGAAAGACGTGAACGATGTAGAAAGACGTGAATAATGTGTAATAATTATGAGAAATAAAAAAAAATAAAAACCTGTTACTAAAGGCTCAAAGTAGCAAAAAGTAATATGCATTTCTTTGTTAAACATTACTAATTTTTTTTTTAATTTTTACGCCATCTAACGTTCACGTTAAAATTGTGAGAACAATGTAGAAAGACGTGAACGTTAAAAGTGTGAGAACAATGTAGAAAGACGTGAACGTTAAAAGTGTGAGAACAATATAGAAAGACGTGAACGTTAAAAGTGTGAGAACAATGTAGAAAGACGTGAACGTTAAAATCGTCCGTAGTAAAAAGATAAAAACTAAAAACAATTGAAAAATTAATCTAAATTAAAATAAGCCGTGGCAGCTAACGATTTTGTTACTGTCGCGAATTTTTCGCGAATCATACTTTCGAGACTACCATTTTAATTAGCCAGCATTGTATTTTTCGGAGGAACCACGGGCACAAACATTCCCAGTGGTCCCTTCCAGGTACTACGGCATGAGACCACGTAATAAACAGGTTTAAACCTGGGTTGGAAGATAAACCTACTTTTGCAATAAGGCCGTTTGAAGTTTTCTCACAATGAATTCCTTCAAAGTTCTTGAGCTAACAGAAAATTAAAAGCTAATTAAAATAACTTCATTGCAAACAGAAATTAATTTCAAGGTCAGCTCACTTCAAGCTGCATAGAAAGTCAAGGTTACTTTTTCTTTGACCTTGACCTTGACATGCCAGTAACAACTAGGGTTGCCAACCCTACAACCTAATATAGTTAGTATCCTGCTATATTACAGGCACTAAATCAATCTGCCTAGCCTTTTCCCAACTATGTTGGGGTCGGCTTCCAGTCTAACCGGATGCAGCTGAATATTAGTATTTTACATGGAGCGACTGCCTATCTGACCTCCACAACTCAGTTACTGGGTAATACGATACCCCTTGGTAAGACTGCTTGTCAGACTTTCGGGCTTCTGACGACCTTTAACGACTGTCAAAGATCCACGAATAACAGCCGGGACCAACGGCTTAACGTGCTTTCCGAGGCATAGGGACTAATAGGTAAGTACTAAATACTTATAGTATTTTCAAAAAAATATACATAGTAGGCGAAACTATTACATTTCTGATGAAATAAATTAAATAACATAATCGTTTTTATGTGTTTTTAAATGAAATTTGTCAAGTTTTGTTCCAGCAATTTCAGCTTTTACTGAGCGCATATTTTCAATAATTAATACAACATGGCGAGATGAGCGCAGTCCAGTATTAATCTCATAAAACCTGAATTACTAGTTGTAACCTTTTTAGAGTGTAACTAATAAGTAAGTAATACTAATTATGAGAAATTAAAAAAAAAAACCTGTTAGTAAAGGCGCAAAGTAGAAAAAAATATGCATTTTAATTTTTTTTTAAACATGTCTACTATATTTTTTTAACTTTTACGCAATCTAAGTACTTACTATATTTTTACAGGCAATGGCTTCGAAAATACTGTATAATTTGATAAAAAAAAAAGTTATCAACCCTAGTTACAACTAAATTACTAACTTGGCGAGAAAGTATGAGCAAATATTTGGCAAGAACAAACTAATTATGTATCTAATTCTTTGATTTAGTTCCTATGTTTTGGCAACAATATTATAATGACGTTTATAAGCTCGTGGCTAAGTAATAACATCCGCACGGTCGATCTCCAGGGTTAAGGAGGATGCACTGGGTAGCCCGCGAAATTAAAATTTTCTTGCGTTTTATGCAATTTGCAGGTCCGTGTCAGGTTGTATCTTAAATTCTTGATAAAAATATGATACTCAGAAATAAAACATTACCTATGTATTTACATATTTTTTACCATAAAAATCATCAATACATTAATCATCAATCATCTCTCCAAGTTTGATTTCGTGCAGATTCGTTAGATTTCGTTCGTTCGAAGAATCTGTACGAAATCTAACTTAGAGAGATGTGTTGATGATTTTTATGGTTAAAATTATGTAAATACATATGTTGATTTTCTGCGTATCATATTTTGATCAAGATACAACCCGACACGGACTTGCAAATTGCAAAAAACCCAAACGAAAATAATTTCACGGGCTACCACAGCGCATCCCCCTTGAGTAACGCTTGCCGAGTTTGGTCAGTGGATGGGTGACCATACGTAACATGGAGATTCCCTTTTTGCCTCAAAAAGCACACTGGTCCCGGCTGGCTGTCATTCGTAGATCTTTGACAATTGTTATGGGTAGTCAGTCAATCTGCCTAGCCTTTTCCCAACTATGTTGGGGTCGGCTTCCAGTCTAACCGGATGCAGCTGAATACCAGTATTTTACATGGAGCGACTGCCTATCTGACCTCCACAACCCAGTTACTGGGTAATACGACACCCCTTGGTAAGACTGGTTGTCAGACTTTTGGGCTTCTGACGACCCGTAACGACTGTCAAAGATCCACGAATGACAGCCGGGACCAACGGCTTAACGTGCTTTCCGAGGAGTCTCGGTATTTAAAGATGGTCACCCATCCACGGACCAACCCTAGCAAGCGTAGCTTAACCAGATGGATCGACCCGTGCGGCTGTTATTACTTAGCCACGAGCTCCTCCATGTTATGGGTAGTCAGTCAGAACCCTAATTTACTTGACATTATAATAGTATCTATGGTTATGACATTACGATATTATTATTACAATTTACAATTATTTATATAATCTGACATTGTATTAAACATTATCTGTGGAGCTTTGACATGATTTTAATTAGCTGCTGATTATTATTATTTAAAATTTAATTCAAATGTTGACATTGTAATCTCTTTCTCTGCTTTTTTTTGTATTTGTTTGTTTATTATAACTAATTTTGTACGCCATAAATGGAAAAACATGTAGCTACCTCACATTAATATTATAAGACCTGTATACTTTTACTCATGTTTCACAAAACAAATATATCTTATCTTATCTTACTATCAATCGGAAGCGGTTTCATTTCGACAGTTTAACAACATTCATTGCGTTATTTACGTTGTCGAGCAGACAAATCTTTCGAACGTAAGAATCTATGGATTAGCAATTTGCTTCAGAATGTCTTCAGATTCTGATTGATAGCATGTTTTTTTTAAAGTTAATTACGTTGTTGCTTTTTGATGAATGCTGTGTATACCTGTAATACATACATACCAGTACTTTTATATTACTCTGTTTTCTTTAGGCCGCATAGTTTTCGACTTTTGATGAGAAATGTAAAAAAAATACCGTTCCCGCCCCCTTGTCTCCGATGTTTGCATAGAGAAAAATCTGAAATTATTCTGTGTGATCGAAGTTTATGTAAAGAGTACAGGAAAAATAAAACGATTTCTCTAAAAAGCACGCTTTTTCAGAAATCGGAACGGAACACCTCGGTGCGCGAGTCCGACTCGCTCTTGACCAGTTTTTTTATGTACCTACTGCTGTTGGTGTACGTAATAAATAAATAAATATAAAAAAAAAACAATAAAATTCTTTCATAAAGAAATAGATTTCTGTACCATACCATGGTCATTGATCATGGAGTAGAATTCGACCATTGTGTTTGCACACACAAACATACATTTGTATTATGGCTATTTTGTAAGTAAGTACAACACTACCTATTATTATAGGGTTTTATCAAAGGAGAGCAGTGGTGGCCCAGTGGTAACGGCCGCGACTTACGAGTTGTAGGTCGTAGGTTCGAACCCTGGCAGATGCTTTACTTTGTGTAAATTATTTCATCACTACTGCTCTCAAAACTGTGAACTGGAAAACATCGTGAGGAAACCGGCTTGTCCTATAACCAGAAATTCGAAGACATGTGACATCTACCAACCCGCACTGGGCCCGCGTTGTGGATTACAGCCCACTCCCTCTCACTGAGAGAAGGCCCGAGTCCCCAGCAGAGGGAATATTATAGGCTGATTATGCTTATCAAAAACATCGTGAGGAAACCGGCTTGTCTTATAACCAGAAATTCGAAGACATGTGACATCTACCAACCCGCACTGGGACCGCGTTGTGGATTACAGCCCACTCCCTCTCACAGAGAGGAGGCCTGTGTCCCAGCTGTGGGAATATTATAGGCTGATTATGCTTATCAAAAGACAAAAATAAAGACAGACATAGGTAGAAATTGAAATTTTCACAGATTGTGTATTTTTATCGCCGCTCTAGCCACAATAATAAAAATTAAACGGGTCCCCATACTTACAATAAGAAACATGTTTCTTTTAACAGAAATATTTTTATTACTTAAGGTCCCATTAAAATAGGTGGACAAATTTTCACAGACTGTTCTACCCATGAATATGAACAACTTTCACTATGGGACTAACGCTGAAATCGCGAAAAAATAATCAGCTGTTCAGTACTTTATATCTACACAAAACTCGTCAAAATGTAGGGAGCTGCTGATTTTTTTTTGCGTGATTTCAGGTTTGGTCCCATAGTAAAAGTTGTTCATATACATGGGTAGAACACCCTGTGAAAATTTGTCCATCTATTTTAATGGCACCTACTAGTGTTAAATATTGTATGGTGCGGTTGTAGGGAACCCTTCGAGTGCGAGTCTGACTCGCACTTGGCTGGTTTTTTTTCTTTTATTAGGAGCTTCCCATATTCAATCTACCCAGAATTTTCCTAACTATGTCGGGGTCGGCTTCCAGTCTAACCACATGCAGCTGCATACCACTCCACAACCCAGTAACTGGGTCTTCAAAACTCAAAGACAATTATTGACATTTGTCAGTGTGATTTTGACAGTTGGGATAGAAAACTTTCTTCTGAAATAGTCTACATAAGAAAGGACCTAGACAAAAATCGTTAGTAACAACAAACAAAATGACAGGATTTCTACAGCGCAATGTCAAAAATGGAGATACAAAATGTCACATTGTACAGAAAGAGATGTCTATACTTCATAGAGATAGAAGTGGTCATGTTATGTGTGTAGGAGACCATGTATTACATAGAGATACAATATGCCATTAGTGTTGACCTTCTAAAAGGTCATGTTTACAGCAGAGTAAGCAGAATCTACTTATTTATGGATGAGTCTCTACATAGCTTAGTATAATCAGCCTATAGAAACTCTATAACTCTTTGGCCATATTGTTGCAAAAAAATCGTAAATAAGACTTTTTTCTCCATACTTTGAATCAGTCTTTATATTGCAGACATCTTACTGCAGTCACCTTTTGACCTTAGGGTCTGCAAAGCAATAGTTTTCAGCAGCCACACCACACCAGATTTTGCCATTGATAAAAAATACTTTTTAGAAGTAAGCTACCAGTTTTTGAACTACAAAAAAAGTTACAAAAACTGCTTAAACATTACTTCCTCATACAAGTAACAGATACAGGCTCAATTATTCTGATTTAATTTTAGATTGTAATCAACAAAAACAGTTTTTTGCATGCACACAGTCATTTTGAGAGTTGAGCTTGAGCCTTGAGTTTGACATTTATTTATTTTCAGTTCCAACCAAACAGGACAAGGCTTGTGGATATACAGCCCATAAACTCTGTTGGAATCTTATCACGTACTTTATTGTTATTTCTAAAGGGTGGAGAGACACACCTGTAATATACGACACTCCTTCACCGCAAATTAATTAATTCGACGCCAAAACCATCAGCAGTTTATTACTTTTTGCACTCGCGACATTTTCCAATATTAAAAATATCACGCAACTTTCGCTCTTACGGGAGTATCGTCCGATTAGATGAACACTCATTATCGATTAAATACAACACTATTTAAATACAAAACTGTCGGTCTGTCTATCGCGAATGACGCGCAAACTCATATAGAATACATTCGTAACGTGATTCATTTGAGTTTTACTTAGAAAACTGTGAAAGAATCCCGAAAAAAATAACTAAAATTAATAAGACATTACGCTAGAAAGGAACAGATATGGTTACCCGGCCGATTTGAATGAACTGCGACGCGATGCAGACGTCGCATTGTTACGTCACTCTCACACGCTGCCGGGTTATACACAAGTGAGACAGGGACAGGTCCCAGCAATCCCACCCACTTCTAATCGATTTTTATTCAAGCAAAAGACATTTTTTTCTCAATTAAATACACATATTTACAAATAAAACACATTACTATCTTTTAAAATGACCGCCTACGCACAAGTGAGTGTCGCAAAAAAACACAAATACTCACCGTAAAAATTTTCACGACTGGTCCCGTCTGACAAGGAACAAATTTAGATACGCTCGAAATTCACACATTAAACACTTAACTAGTGTAGCGATACGTTAAATATAATTATTATAGTTTCGCGAAGGCGCGAACGACGTCCTTCAACGTTTGCCGCGACATATTTTTCATGTTTTCCAGTAATTTTTAACTGGGGACTAGCATCGATCGCGTAGCCATGACAGATACATTTTCAACTGAATGAAGTTGGTCGCGACTCGAGCGCTCAGCTGACGCCTGCCTGACGGACAAGTTTTTTGACGCAGTGAAGTGAGCGGGTATCGTTGTAAGGAGGTTAGTGACCTATGCGGTGTAAAATTAGGGTTCCGCACGGTACCGCAATGTATCGTTTGCAGGTGACATTTGTGCGGAATTATTTAAGGCGTTTTTTGTATGTTTTACGTTTAATTATTACGGTGTGACCGTGTGAAGTTATAGATTTTATTTTCATTTGACCTTATCAAACTCAATATACATTGTTCTTCCAAAAATTCTCTATAAGTAATTATGTTCGTTATTTTCAGCCGCTGTTTCAGGGTTTGTTGTTTGCTAGCAATAAATGGAAATCTGAGGCCTAGGATATCTGAGGTGTAGGAGTAATAGGGTAAAAACTGGAAAAAATGAACCTGTATTTAGTTTTTTTTTCCTTAGTTCTACAAACTAAAATACATTTCAGGACAAATGAAATCACTTCATTGTAGATTACTGTGTATTTTTTTCAATCAAAAATATGCTATAGTTACTGTAAAAGATGGTCACAAAGTTACTTAGTTTCGCCGTATTTTGGGAGGACAAGCCTTAAAATCACTTGGGAGATATTTGACAGTTTGGTATACCTAACGATGTGCTGTTGTCTGTACACACGGCTACATATCAAGTTATACATTTCCAGTTTACACTGACCTCTCATTATAAGGAAATCCTATACAATGCGAGATGTATAGCTTGATCTGTAGCCGTGCGTACCTATACAATAAATAAGTTTACAATGCGAGTTTTGAGTTTTAAATATTCAGCCTATAATATTCCCACTGCTGGGAGACAGGCCTCCTTTCTGTGAGAGGGAGTGGGCTGTATAATAATCCACCTCGCAGTTCCCAGTGCGGGTTGGTAGATGTCACATGTCTTCGAATGTTTGGTTCTAGGACATGCCGGTTTCCTCACGATGTTTTCCTTCACCGTTTTGAGAGCAGTGGTGATGAAATAATTTACATAAAGTAAAGTGCCTGCCTAGGCTCGAACCTACGATATCTAAAGTCACCAATGCTCGCTACACTAATTTCTTTGTGAAGGAGTTTTTGAAGTCGATGGCAAAAATAATCACACCTATTCTAACAAAGAAATCTACCGGCCCTCTTCACATAATCCCTATCTTTCAAGTTTCAACCCTGATCCAAACAAAGTTTTTCAATGTTGACCGGCTATACCTACTGCGCATGTCCAGGGACAGGGACTAATATGGGCAAAAGGAGCTGCCTTGACCCACTTTATCTGAAAACCCGATGGCCGTCTGAGATAGGCTACCTTTCTGCGGCCCTTTGGATTTTCTCTTACGGTCGATTCTGTAAAAACTCACCGTGAAATCTTAGGTGAAGTGAGCTTCAAGTGACCTGTCAATAGTGTCAATTTGACAGCTCACATGTTGCTCACTTCACATGAGTTTTCACGATGAGATCGGCAGTTTTCGGAAAATTAGGCCGCAGAAGTCGGTCAAAGGGCTTGCCGGAATCGGTCTGAGGATGGATGACCATCCAGGTAACCCCTCCGTACCTCTGAAAGCAACCGGACTCCCGGATATCATTCGTAAATCTTTGACAGTCGTCGAAAGTCTGACAACAAGACTGGTTGTCAGACTTTCGGGCTTCTCACTAACCGTGACTAACCAAGGCTTATAGTGCGGTGTAACCCAGTAACTGTTTTGTGGAGGTTAGTTAGGCAATTGCTCCTTGTAAAATACTCGTATTCTACTGCACCCGGTTAGCCTGGAAGCCGACCCCAACATTGTTAGGAAAGGGGCAGATGATGAGGCACCTAAATTAACTCATACTGGACCCCTTGATCCGGGATTCAGGATATACCTACTTATCTATAACAATGCGTTTCAACTAAGAATAGGAATGACCTTGCGCCATATTGTCAACATTTAGCAGCACCTTGTTTACACATTTGCAAAGTCAGTGACTTATTATTACAAGAACAAATTCCAAAAACAGAACTAAAATGGATAAGGACTACAAAACTTTGCATGAAACTATTTGTTGCTGCATGCATTTGTGCATTTTCCCTTCGTTTTGACAAAAAAAAAACAGTAGATAACTACCTAATTATATAGGCTGACTGGTAATTAGTGACCGATACCTAAACACCTGATTGTGCTCATGATAACAAACAACTTTTACTATGGGACCAAACCTGAAATCGCGAAAAAAAATCACATGCCCCATACATTCATGTTCGCATAACTCGTCAAAATGTAGGGAGCAGCTGATTTTTGTTTCGCGATTTCAGGTTTGGTCCCATAATAAAAGTTGTTTGTTATCATGAGCACAATCATGGGTTTAGGTATCGGTCACTAATTACCATTCACCCTATATTACTACCTAAAAGTTGAAAAGTAGAGAGCCAGCTATTTATGCAATGCAAAATATGCAATGAGATGTCTGTAAAACTTAAAACTAACGTTCAGTTAGGACCAAGCCTAGCGCCACAGGTCAGGAAGGCTAGAATGCTGCTGGTTCGAAAATTGAAACGTTTTTATAAACCGTCAATAGAGGGCAGGAAAATATTTTGCCAGTTTCCCCACAGCAGATGAACAGCCAGATTGTGAAAAGTAGTCCCGTACGGTATAAAGAAGGCAACGACAACAACATGCATTCAGTCTAGTTGAGTGCTACATTTTCAAGACAGATGGCGCTAGTTAGCACATTTTTTTTAAAATCCTTTAACTTTTAATAATTTTTCAAATAGTCCATTGTTTATAAGTTATTGGAAACGTGTAAAATTGAAAGCACCTTCGTTTTGGCGTCAGATGGGCATTATTCAATGACTGGGCTTATTCGGTTTTTCAATTTAAACTGTGTTAGTGATAAAATGAAGTGAATCTTACCATGGTATTATCGAAGGAGCCCAGTCAAGTTGGACCCTCCTTGGAGCAACCAGCGACATCTTCTGTCCTTTTCTATCTGCCACACTCAATATCGCTCTATCTCTATCGCACAAACACTTGTTTACTTTATTATTTCTCTTCGAAATGCCATTTATTTTCGTTTATTTACATAGTATTTTTTTGTAAGTATGTGTAGGTAAATGCGTGTTTATTTAGTTACAGTTTCTATTAGAAAGTTGTTCTTTTGACTTTTCGGCGGGAATGACTATGCTTGGTCGATCCGTCATACCTGTAACAAAAAAAAAATCGTTAAATAAACGAAAAAACTTATTACCCTGCTCACAAACAAAAGTGAGGATTACAT
The DNA here is from genome assembly GCA_905163495.3 of Cosmia trapezina. Lineage (NCBI taxonomy): Eukaryota > Metazoa > Arthropoda > Insecta > Lepidoptera > Noctuidae > Cosmia > Cosmia trapezina. The sequence goes on from LR991049.1 coordinate 13,165,648, forward strand.
TATTAATCGGTTTATTCTGTAAACATCTCACGTGAAGACGTAGGTGAAGTGAGCTATTATTTCACTTGTCTACCTATTCTGTAAAAAGCTGACCGTGAAAATTCAAGTGAAGTGAGTTTGAAGAGCTGTCAATCCCTAGATTCCCAGGGATAAACAGCTCACTTTAAACTCACTTCACCTTTTACAGCAGTGCGATTCTGTAACCATCTCACCGTGAAAACTTAGGTGAAGTGAGCGTGGAGTGAGCTGTCAATTGTGTCAATTCCTAGCAAAAACAAACTCACTTCACCTAAGTTTTCACGGTGAGGTTTTGACAGAACCGACCGGCAGAAAGTTACATGCTCTGTGACCGGCAGATGCTAGGAATTGACACTAATGATCAGCTCACTTCACATAAGAGCCTATTATTACCTTAAATGGCTTTGCATGATCGTCTGATAAGTCGAAAATACTGCAGCATTAATCTTGCAATAAATATATGTTAAAGTTAAGGATTAATAATGTGTTTGACAAAAATACGATTCCATAAAATTTTTCCTATATAAAAAATCCAAAGTTACCTCAAAACAAACTGAACAATAAACCGCTGGTAAGTATTCAAAAATACTTCAAATTAGATCACAACACTTTGCATACTAACTGAGCTAACAATTTTTTCAATTTACCATTATTTTCACCGTAAAAAGCAATAAATTATCGGTGGCAGCACCGCTGCGAGCGAGATAAAAAGCTGAGGCAGTATTCACGATGAGATTTTTACAAAATAGATCGGCTTGTTTAAATAAATCATTTGGTTCATGAAATCTGCACCCTAATTACGTAACACATTATCAATCTGAGTTTGAATAATTTTAAAACAAATTGCTAATCCATTGCTTCATATATTCGAAAAATTTGTCCGCTCCACAACGTAAATAACGCAATGAATGTTGTTGAAATGTCAAAATGAAACCAATTCCGATTGATAATGTGTTACGCAATTAGGGTGCTGTCTCAAATCGAGGTAAAAAATATGAGCTGTAAATATTATTTAGTCTAGTATCTGTTGAAAACCTAAATAATCTAACAACCTAACAACCATGTCAATGTCATCATATATTCCGCGACGCAAATTGTACAAGCAATATTTTTTAATATGGCTGACGAAAAAATGCACTATTACTTTTTCTTACGTGAGGCGTTTAGGGGAGAGGTTTAGAGCCGAATCTCACCCAATCTCACGTGGGGGAGAAGGGCAGTCTTGGCAAATATCATGTATTTTTTTAGCAAGACATTGCAAAATAGCAAGAAAACTGGGTAATTACCTATGAATGAATGAATGAATGAATGAAATGCACCAATCCCAGCGTGGTTTAAACAGACTCGATTTCTCGAATGAACCCAAAGATTCACACTAGCCCCTATAAAAATATTTTAATATTTTAATTACTTATTAAAATATTATTGTTCTTGATTGCGTTGGATTTAAATAATAAGCATAATTATTTAAAAATCCAACGCAATCAAGCACAGAAATACGCATTTTGAAACACCTTTTTTTTTTTTTGAGGGTGGGAAATCATCAAATAACTTCTCCCGCGCTGGGTGGAGCGGAAGGGCGTGTCAGACTTTTACTGACTAAAACCCACCCGTGTTCCTTCAGTTGCCTATGCCAGGGCCGCGGTATCTTCTTCAAACAACCCGCGACACCTCACGTGAGATTAGGGGGAAGGGACTGGGTCGAGCCAAATCTCACGTCATCTTACCAAGGGTGGTTGAAAATTCACCAAAATCACCTCACGTAATTAATTAACGCCCCCTATGTGGACTGCTGGAGTGGAGAAAGACTAATAATAGGTATATATACAGAACGTTCACAGTATTTTAATTACCTCTGATTTTGCATCATTGTTAAAATCATAATCACAGTGATCTTTATAATCGACGAGTTAAGGTTGCTATTGGATTGCTGCTGTCTGAGCTGTCAGAGGTCATTGTGAACGGTCTGTACTTTGTTATGTTTGGATTTTAATCTCTGCCTAACCCTTGCCTGCCTGGCAATCGTAACATAACATCAGAATCACACACAGATCGAATGACACGACTGTATTTACGCAAACCACAGTCCTAATTTTTTATAGACATTCTTTTATGGATTAAAAACACAAGCAGCAGTCAAACTCGTCAAGATATAGGACAATATAAATATTTGGGACGAGTTATTCTTGCATTCGTTTCCAGCAGGTGACGCCTACGTGAAACATAAATAGAATTTGACTACAAATGATTCTGAAATTCTGAACGCTCTGTGTTGTGTCAAAATTTCAAAATGGCGGTCAGAGTTAGAGAAATGTATTTTCGCGCGCTTTTTCACGTTTCACGATAATGTTTAACGGGAAAGGTTACAAATACTTGCTAGAATTAAGTTATTGTGTTGTAATGTAGAACATTCCTTGTAAATAAAAATTATTTTTAAAAAAGTTTAGTTAAACGCCTGTTATCATTTACAACACAGCGTAAAGCTAATTATTGCAGTCTGAAAATGCCAGGCGCTTTATAAAAAAAAGAAAACTTTTGAACCCAAAATAAAACTTTGGTAGAGTTTAAAAAAGAGCCCAATGTTTTGAGTATCACATTATTATTATCTAAATAACTTCCAAGACAGCAAAAAGTTTAATTTGAGGATGTTTTGTTGTTATAGAGTTTGGAAAGTTTGAATCAATAATTAAGTGTCGTGATGGTAACGATGTATTGTGCTAGTGTGGTAGCGATGTACTGTTTGTTTTTCCATAAATAAATAAATAAAAAACAAAAGAAAATTAATACACTAAAGAGGTATTGTTGGTCCCAAACTAGACACAGCCTGTATCTTGGGTACCATTGAATAAATACTAAGCTAATACATTATCTGTTCGGGGAATTCATTGTATGCAACCAACGTGGGTTGAAGAAAGTACTTAGTAACATGTTTACTATAATATCACAGATTTATTATGTTAACATAAGCCTGTAATCCTCGAAGGGTAAAGCAGAGGACCTCTGCTTTACCCTTCGAGGAAATGTGGGTGTAGGTACTATAGGTCTGCCAGAGGTGTAGGTACTCCAGTAGGTATCGTGCGAGGCGAGATAAAAATCTGAGGAGCCCATACTACTAGGTACCAACAGAACAGTAGATAATTATCTGTTCTGTGCTACTACCTCAGCTTTTTATCTCGCTCGCACGATACTGGTGTCGGAATGTGTGAGGGCGAGACTGAGTGCAGTGCTGGGCGTCGATAGTATAGGTAATTGCTTTTTACGGTGAAAATAATGGTAATTTGAAAAAAAAAACCGGCCAAGTGCGTTTCGGACTACGCACAATGAAGGGTTCCGTAGTTGAAAATAATTTATCCCAAAAACAAACTAATTGGATATCGAAAAAAAAAAAGTCATAAAATTACAAATTCACAACTTTCGGACTTTTTCCTTTATTTGTGTTTGGAGACCTTGCTTCTTGCCAAATTTCATTATTCTAGGTCAACGGGAAGTACCCTATAGGTTTTGATTTACTTGCGAGTATCAAAAAATGTCGCATAAATGGCCGTATTTTTTTATTGCGTTGACTTAGAAGTTTGATCTTTTTAGAACTCCAAGGGACCATAGACCTACGTAGGTATTTGATATTAATTTCAGCTGGATATCTTCACGCGTTCCTGAGAAAAATGGTCTTGACAGACTGACAGACAGACAGACGGACAAACAAGTGATCCTATAAGGGTTCCGTTTTTTCCTTTTGAGGTACGGAACCCTAAAAATAAAAAACATAAGACCTGCATTAGTTACTTCAGTTAATATGCAAAGTGTCATCATCTAATTTGAACTATTTTCTAGTATATTTTCAAAATTTCAGGCTCAGTAATTTCGGAGATATGTGGGGGGTTATCTCCGAAACTACTGAGCCAAAAATTAAAAAAAAAAAAATACAGAAAATAGTTCTATACCTGTAGATTACGGGAAAACCTATAAGAAGTTTGTGGTCTTAAAATAACATGGTAAATCTCTCAATATTGTGAGTACAAACTTACATTTACTGTTGGAATGTATGGGAGAACATGTTTTTCAACTATAATGTTAAGTTTGTTCTTGGGATTGTGCGTAGTCCGACACGCACTTGGTCGCTTTCTTAATAGGTGCAAACTATTTGACCAAATATAGATAGATATATATATATATCTATACTTATAATAAATCTGTAGAGAGGTCAATTCTGTACATGATATATATTTTCAAAATAACTATCAGGGGGTAATTAGTGATCGATACTGATGCCAAAAATGCAATCAGTAAAATTTTTGTCTGTCTGTCTGTCTGTCTGTCTGTCTGTCTGTCTGTATGTTCCTTATAGAAACAAAAACTACTCGACGGATTTTAACGAAACTTGGTACAATTATTCTTCATACTCCTGGGGAGGTTATAGTATACTTTTCATCACGCTACAATCAATAGGAGCAGAGCAGTGAAGGGAAATGTTGGCAAAACGGGAGAAGTTGCTGAATTTTTTAAGCTTCCGTCACGTGTGCAGCCTTAATGGTTAAAGCTACATAGAAATTATTTATGACGGAAATATTCTACATAAAATTATCTAAAAAATATTCCACAACAGCATATGTCTATCTTTTATGGTTGACTCACAATAACACGTGTACCTAACTCCCGATAGCTTAGCAGTTCGGAGCTTTCTGATTATATTTGTTTACACTTACGTTTATAATACTCTCACTCCTCCCTAATTAAATGAAGTTAATATTAGTACCTATTCAATAAAAAAAGAATCATAGTAATCGGTATAGAAACACCAAACTTATACATGAAATACGCTAATAAGCCATCGCGCCGTCGCGCGTGAATACTGAATCATGCCATAAGGATTATTTTTGCGTAACGGTTGCCGCGCTCGACGCGGGTCGTGGCGGTAGGTTATAAAAGGCGGGAGGTCCAACATTTGGCTGTTGATGCGTTCAGAGCGTTCGACCTTATTGACAGACAATAATTGCTATTAACAAACCGTGCTTATCAGCGCGACTTTTAGTCTTTAAATAGTTTATTTGAATTTCTTTTGTTGTTATTTTATAAAATAGGTATTAGTTGTTTTGGTAGCGTTTAAATATTTATTAAATTACAAATTACAAATCATTAATAGTTTGCATTTTATTTCTTTTTAGGTGAAATAGTAGTAGAAGTAGAAGTAGTACGCATAGATTTTTAGATACCGATAGGTAAGTTTTGGCTAATTTATGTTCAATTTTATTTTTGTATTAAGTAGGTAAAAGCGTAGATACTTTTATTAATTATAGTAGTTATAGGTATTTATTTTTAAGTGAAGTTGGTATAGGTAGATAGTATTGCACAGGCGTTTCAGCTTTATTTTCATTTCTTTTTTTGTTGTAAGTTGTACATATTTCTGGGCATAATTCTATTAGAATATTTTAGTTTAAATAGGCACTTAGATTTTAAGTGTAAGGTAGCTATAGTTAGGACCTCTAATCTAACGTAGGTTATTTTGTTAGGTAACTGACAGCCTTTCCGACAGCGTTACCGTCGATTAAAAATAAAATACACAATGCCACCTAAAAAACGATTATCTTTATCTCGAACTTCGAGTAAAGCTAAGAGAATGAGAATTACGCGTTCTCAAGAATCGACAGAGGAAAGAGCACATCGGTTAAACTCTATGAGAGTTAGTGCCTCAACTTCTCGAGCCAATGAAAGCTCTCCAGAGAGAGAGATGCGATTAGCAGCTGACAGAGCGAGACGAGCTACATCACGGGCGTCTCAAAGCTCTTCTCAATGAGAGCCAAGGCGTACCATTGACCGAGAACAACATGCGTTATCCCGAGAAGCTGAAACTGCTTCACAACGAGAATTACGGCTTACAGCTGACCGCGAACGGCATTTGCGATATTTTTCAACAGTAGTGTGGATTGACATATTATATTTCCCTACTAAAATACGAAAGTTAATCTGTCTGTTACATCAAAACCACTAAACCGTGAGGAAGGACATATGGTACTTTTTTACGAAAAACGACGGAAACGCGGACGAAGTCGCGGGCAAAAGCTAGTGTAACATAAATTACAAAGCAGCCTTAATATAACAATTTTTATTTACTAATAATATTCACTCTAAAATAACGTTTTTTTCCCTATGTTCCAGAAATTCTTTAAGTGTATAAAAACAATTTTCTATGTCTCAACTAGTTTCAGAACACTAGGGGTGTTGTCCGGATAAAAAAAAAATCTATTTAGTTTGTCAGTGTCAGTCAGATAATAAAAAATATTCGACCCGTATTTTTTGCTTTATCAAATTATCATAGACTTAGATCACTCGCTACGTCACAACGACGTATAAAGTCTAGCAAGGCGTGACGTCATGCCACATTTTAACTCAATGTTTAACGTAATCTTTCGTATACCTACCTACTTATAAAAAGAAAAAAATACGTGTCCAATATTGTAACTTTATTGCGTTCAGCCTCCAGTCTAACCAGATCCAAGTTGAATACCATTAACATGGAGCGACTGCTTATCTGACCTCCATACCAAAACCCGGTTAAACACCCCTTCTAAGACTGGTTGTTAGACTTTCGGGTTTGTAACAACCTAACAACTGCATAATCTTCAAAGACTTTAGTGAAACATTGGTAATTTTGTAAGTTGTATTGCTAAAAACTTTGACAAACACTACCACAATAGAATACAACAGAGGCGTTAAAACGATCATTAGCTAATAAACAATAGCCACACAAATAACCGGAAGATGACCCAGCAAAAACGAGCCCAAGGTCGACAATATCATATAAACCATATACTTTAATACTTCAGTCTACAAACAGTTATCAATCGGAAAACTCGTCGAGTAAAAATGGCCATTAAACTCCTTATAATCATCGTTGTTCACATCTGCAATGGAGCAGTAACCGATAACCTATTACCGCCATCAATACAAGGAATGTCCAAGAATATAGTTAAAGGAATTACCAAAGATCCTGTTTTGAATTTGACAATGCACGCATATACCAATGCGTTCGCAGCAGCTGTCAATGCAGTGACCTGGATGCCTCACGTCATAGCAAGAGCCTTTGGGCCTGATGTACTCCCACATTTAATCAGTGACATAAATAATGGAGACAGAATCGAACAATTCGTAATCGATTTTCGTAAAGCAACTACAAATGAAGATGCTAAATTAGGAATAGCTGAGTTAATAAAAAAATATGGGTTTCCTGTCGAAGTTCACGAAGTGACATCTGAAGATGGATATGAGTTGACGGTGTTCAGGATTCCCAGTAAAGGGCAAGCTGTGTTCCTCATGCATGGACTGTTGGGCAGTGCTGATGACTTCGTTGTAGCAGGACGAGCTAGTGCACTGGCTTATTTGCTAGCTGATGCAGGATACGACGTCTGGATGGGCAATGCACGTGGAAATAAACATTCAAGAAAACATATCTTTTTGGATCCCTCAGAAGCTGAATTTTGGAACTTTTCTTGGCATGAAATTGGTGTCTACGATTTACCAGCAATGATTGATCATGTATTGGATGAAACAAATGCAACATCATTGAAATACATTGGACATTCACAGGGGACAACCTCATTTTTCGTCATGGCTTCGGAAAGACCTGACTACAATGAGAAGATAGCGTTAATGATTGCATTATCACCAGTAGCTTTCATGACAAACGTCAGATCACCAATAGTGCGTTTAATGTCCCCTGGAACCTTCATTATGCATGGATTATCAAAGAGTTTGGGTCTCTACGAGTTTCTACCTGACAACAGTTTGATCCGGACATTAAAACAACTAATTTGCGGTACGGGACCTATAGCAGAGATTCTGTGCAGTAATACTCTATTTCTTATGTCCGGATATGACTTTCCTCAGCTAAATGTGACGAATCTGCCAGTGATCCTTGGACACATACCTTCAGGAGCTTCCATTAAACAATTCGTCCACTTTGGCCAAGGGATATTGTCGAATGATTTTCTTAAATTTGACTACGGTTTAGAGGAAAATTTGATAAGATATAGACTTACAGTCCCTCCGAGTTATGATTTAGAGAATGTAAAGGCTCCAGTTTCCATGATTTATGGTGAATCGGATTGGCTGGCTCATCCTAGAGATGTGGTTAGGTTATTCCATGGTTTAAGTAATGTGGTGAGTTTTTATAAAGTTCCCTACGAACAGTTTAATCATGTGGACTTTATTATGGCGAAAGATGTGAAGAGGTTGGTTTATGACAGAGTACTCAAAGAGTTGGATTCGTTTTAAACATGGACTGTTGTGCAACGATAGAGAACAGGTGTTTGGTGTTTTTATTAACTAGTTATTAAAAAAATGTGTTTTAATTACAATATGTCCGTTCCAAAGTATCTGAAGAAAATATAAAGAAACCCTTTTCAAATCATTCAGTAAAGGCAATTAGTAACACATTCATCTGTATTGAGAATCTTTGAACTTTATATTTCAACACTTTTTCAACAAATTTTAAAATATTGTTTATAGCATTAGTCATCGACGAAAAATGAGGTTACCGTAAAACGCTGCAACTTTGCCAACTAAGCCCAAGTTTGCCTATTTCGTTTCAATTACGATATTTCACGTTTGCTTTGCTGTATAAATATTAAATTATGTAAGTACCTACTTACGTAAGTAACAAAAACACCATAATATAAGACGATGATCGTTTTTTAACAAGGATTGATCATCAAAATTATGTTTTTGTCGTATCTAGCGAAAATTACCTAGACATAAAGAACGTCTATGTAAATTACACTTCTGTTTTTTTCCGTAGTACCTACTTACTCCTACGTAAGTATAAAATAAGTAGTACCTAGGTATCATTAATCATTAAGGTACGGCTCTTGTAAGAGTTCCACAGATCATAATATTATCGGCTTTATACAGGGTGATTTTTTAATGACCAGCCAAATTTTCACAGGGTGTTCTACCCATGAATATGAACAACTTTCACTATGGGACCAACTTTGAAATCACGAAAAAAAAACCAGCGGTTTCCTACAAAAGTTCAATAGGTACCTACTCGATCAAAATGTATGAAACAGCTGATATTTTTTTTGCGATTTCAAAGTTGGTCCCATAGTGAAAGTTGTTCATATTCATGGGTAGAAAACCCTGTGAAAATTTGGCTGGTCATTAAAAAATCACCCTGTATTTTTAAAATAATATGATTTCAGACTACAAAGCTTTTGTTCTAGATCATTTAAAATATCAGTTGGGGGATGCGTTACGGTAGTACGGTACGGTGACAGACAGACGGACGAAGTGATCCTATAAGGGTTCCGTTTTTAGGGTTACGTACCAAAATGGTAAAAAAGGAACCCTTATGGTGTCACTCAGTCTGTCTGTCTGTCACAGCTGGATATCTCAAGAACTACTAATGCTATCAACTTGAAATTTGGAACAGTTTTAGATGACATTTACCCAACTATTTTGCAAATAAGAAAGAAATAAAAATATTTATATTTTTTTTGCAACAGGGACTGAAAGGGGGTCTTAAAAATTTAAAGGGGGGCTACTAGGTCATGTGGGATATCATATGAAAGAGCGCTGTTTGCACATTCTCAAACATTTTTTAATTTTTTTTAAGCCGCATAGTTTTCGACTTTTGAACAAAAATGTAAAAAAAAATACCGTTCCCCCCCTTATCTCCGAAGTTTGCATAGCGAAAAATCTGAAATTATTCTATGTGATAGAAGTTTATGTAAAGATTACAGGAAAACTAAAACGATTTCTCTAAATACCATACTTTTTCAGAAATCGGAACGGAACCCTCGGTGCGCGAGTCCAACTCGCTCTTGACCTGTTTTTTTTCCTTTTGAGGTACGGAACCCTAAAAAATTTTTATTGTTGCAAAACAACACGACTTCAATACAAAAGATATTCACGCATTCACGACCGCGCGGCTTGAAAATGTAAACAGCCATTTTTCGTCTGAATTTCAAAATACGTACAGCTAAATATACATAATGGTCTTTTAAGGATTAAATGTAGATTTAGTACGATACAGATTAGCAAATTTATTATGAGGTTATAAAAGATTTACAAACAATAGATGAGTAGGTATTTATGAAGAATATGTCTGAAAATGCAAACAAACTTAGTTAGGTCCGGTTAAGTTAGGAGGTTAACATAACTCTCAAAAGTCTTTGGCGTGCGGGTGAAATTCATTTTTTTATGATTTGTTGTGCAAAATAATAATTTTATTATATGAGATAAGTTTTTTTTCTCTTTTTTTTGTGGATGGGAAATCATCAAATGACTTCTCCTGCTCTGGGTGGAGCGGGAGGGCGTGTCAGACTTTTAATGACTAAAAACCCACCCGTGTTTCTTCAGTTGCCTATGACAGGGTCACGGTATCTTTTTCAAACAACCCGCGACCCCAGCGGCATCACCCGCGACCCCGACTATGTTAGAACACTTCACTTTGCACTTTGCTGCTTTGTAATGATGATGATGATGAAGTCGGAAGTGTATAGGGTTCCATGTTATAGGAAGCGAGCCTATTATTGCCTTTTACCGCACACAAGACCCAGTAATGGGGAAGGTCGGGGCACGCATAATACTCGCATGTCAGTAGCTCTTCTTTCCTTGGCTGTTTACACAGTGCGAGTTGCTGCACTTAGCTACTCGGTAGGCCAACTCTTACGCTGGCTCGCACAAAAACAAAAAATGTCAGCTGCGAGCTACTGTCCAACTTGGAAGTGAAAGTAACTCTTATGATAAGTCTATACAGTGCGAATTGCTGCATTGCAGCTACTCGGTAGGCCAAATCTTACGCTAGCTCGCACGAAAACAAAAAAACCGGCCAAGTGCGAGTCGGACTCGCGCACCGAGGGTTCCGTTCCGATTTCTGAAAAAGTGTGCTACTTAGAGACATCGTTTTATTTTTTCTGTAATCTTTACATACATTTCTATCACATAGAATAATTACAGATTTTTCTTTTTGCAAACTTCGGAGATAAGGGGGGGGGGGACGGTATTTTTATTTACATTTTTCATCAAAAGTCGAAAACTATGCGGCCTAAAAAAAAATAAAAATAGTTTGAGAATGTGCAAATAGCGTTCTTTCATATGATAACCCACATGCCCTGTAGCCCCACTTAAAATTTTTTTTTTTTTTGGAACAGGGACTGAAAGGGGTTTCAGTCCCTGTTCCAAAAAAAAAAAAAATATTTCTTTCTTATTTGCAAAATAGTTGGGTAAACGTCATCTAAAACTATTCTAAATTTCAAGTTGATAGCATCAGTAGTTCTTGAGATATCCAGCTGTGACAGACAGACAGACAGACAGACAGACAGACCGACAGACAGACAGACCGACAGACAGACAGACTGAGTCACACCATAAGGGTTCCTTTTTTACCATTTTGGTACGGAACCCTAAAAAGGTCGACTGAGAGCTACTGTCCAACTTACAAGTGAAAGTAACTCGTACGTGATACGTCCACACAGTGCGAGTTGCTGCACTGCAAATACGCGGTCGCTAAACTAGCCATAAACTAACCATTACCACCACTAGCCGTAAACTAGCCATAAACTAACCATTACCACCACTAGCCGTAAACTAGCCATAAACTAACCATTACCACCACTAGCCGTAAACTAGCCATAAACTAACCATTACCACCACTAGCCGTAAACTAGCCATAAACTAACCATTACCACCACTAGCCGTAAACTAGCCATAAACTAACCATTACCACCACTAGCCGTAAACTAGCCATAAACTAACCATTACCACCACTAGCCGTAAACTAGCCATAAACTAACCATTACCACCACTAGCCGTAAACTAGCCATAAACTAACCATTACCACCACTAGCCGTAAACTAGCCATAAACTAACCATTACCACCACTAGCCGTAAACTAGCCATAAACTAACCATTACCACCACTAGCCGTAAACTAGCCATAAACTAACCATTACCACCACTAGCCGTAAACTAGCCATAAACTAACCATTACCACCACTAGCCGTAAACTAGCCATAAACTAACCATTACCACCACTAGCCGTAAACTAGCCATAAACTAACCATTACCACCACTAGCCGTAAACTAGCCATAAACTAACCATTACCACCACTAGCCGTAAACTAGCCATAAACTAACCATTACCACCACTAGCCGTAAACTAGCCATAAACTAACCATTACCACCACTAGCCGTAAACTAGCCATAAACTAACCATTACCACCACTAGCCGTAAACTAGCCATAAACTAACCATTACCACCACTAGCCGTAAACTAGCCATAAACTAACCATTACCACCACTAGCCGTAAACTAGCCATAAACTAACCATTACCACCACTAGCCGTAAACTAGCCATAAACTAACCATTACCACCACTAGCCGTAAACTAGCCATAAACTAACCATTACCACCACTAGCCGTAAACTAGCCATAAACTAACCATTACCACCACTAGCCGTAAACTAGCCATAAACTAACCATTACCACCACTAGCCGTAAACTAGCCATAAACTAACCATTACCACCACTAGCCGTAAACTAGCCATAAACTAACCATTACCACCACTAGCCGTAAACTAACCATTACCACCACTAGCCGTAAACTAGCCATAAACTAACCATTACCACCACTAGCCGTAAAATAGCCATAAATTAACCATTACCACCACTAGCCGTAAACTAGCCATAAACTAACCATTACCACCACTAGCCGTAAACTAGCCATAAACTAACCATTACCACCACTAGCCGTAAACTAGCCATAAACTAACCATTACCACCACTAGCCGTAAACTAGCCATAAACTAACCATTACCACCACTAGCCGTAAACTAGCCATAAACTAACCATTACCACCACTAGCCGTAAACTATCCAGAAACTAACCATTACCACCACTAGCCGTAAACTAGCCATTTGCAGTTAGTTTTCCATCACTAGTGGGTCTAGAAACAGTCTTTTGGCAATGTTATCTATCATAAATTCAATGCTAATCCCTATAAATTTTATGACAGCCTAAGCACAACAAATCGCCGTCTCGCGCTTCAAATAAAATTCAAAGACAATTTTTTTTATAGACAAACTGATTTGTCCCTGTTCAAATTTGTATTCTACTATTAAAAAGCACGTGTTGTTTTTGGCATGAGATTCTAAAGAAAAACCGTGCAACGAATACTTATAATATAATATTCAAGTGCAGACAAATGTATGCAAAAGAGGAGCTCGTGGCTAAGTAATAACAGCGGCATGGGTCGATCCATCAGGTTAAGCTACGCTTGCCGGGGTTGGTCCGTGGTGGTGACTGGTGACCATCTTTACATACCTTACCGAGACTCCTCCGTGCCTCGGGAAGCATGTTAAGCCGTTGGTCCCAGCTGTCATTCGTGGATCTTTGACAGTCGTTATGGGTCGTCAGAAGCCCGAAAGTCTGACAGCCAGTCTTACCAAGGGGTATCGTATTACCCAGTTACTGGGTTGTGGAGGTCAGACAAGCAGTCGCTCCGTGTAAAATACTGGTATTCAGGTGCAGCCGGTTACACTGGAAGCCTTGAAAGTTTTCTTCTTCCATTCTCCCCTGTCAACCGTCACGCTATCTTCACTCCCTTCTCTTTCATGTCATTCCCCACAATATCCATCCGTCTTTTCTTTGGCCTTCCTCCCTCCCCATCCATCAACATTTATATTCATCACTCTTTTAGTCACATGCGTTGCATTCCTCCTCAGAACATGTCCATACGAAGCCAAACGATTTCCTTTCAACTTTTCTGTCACTGGCGCTACTTTCAAACTTCCCCTTATAATATGTTACCCATTTCTTACTTTATCCATTCTCACTCCACACATACATCTAAAAATTCTCATCTCCGCTGCATTCAATCTATTTTCATCCGTCTTCTTCACTGCCCAGCATTCCGATCCATAAAGTAGGACAGCAGGCTTACTCTCGACACTCGATCGCAAACGGAATTGGAAATTGGGATCGAGATCTTGTCATTTGGCACTCTTGAATGCTACACTAGCGCACGATTGGAATCGTATTAAACGGATTTTTTTGGAACTAAATGAAATCGACTTTACTCGAACGAATGCACTTTTTCGGTACTCTTGACGAGATTTTGACGTTACCGTATCGAGTTTGAAGTCGTGTTTGTGTCAAAATTGAACGATTACAAAAAGGCTACTTTTTCGGGATCGAGTTTGTTTTTGTAACGGATGGCTGAAGTTTTTATTGTGAATAATGGCACGTTTAGAACTTATTTGTGATATTTTGGACAATGCTCATAAGTAAGATATGAGACAAAGGCGGAATTTGAGACGAATGGCGCGTTATGCAGACAACGCGTTTGCCATGACTGGACGATGAATTTAGGAAAAATTACCGAGTAAATAGGGACTTGTACTCTCTCTTATTAAGACTCAATTGTAAGACTATTGTTCTATTATGTATTAAAATAATGTAAGTAATGTGCTGTGCTGAGGGGTTACTAATAATCAAATAATAATAAGCTTACATTAAAAGTCAATTATAATATAAGTTCATGGTATAATTTTAATTAGTAAAAATCTTAAGATTAAAAGGTAATGTCTAATTAATATTACAAAGTATATATTTGAATAAATATAATCATAGCCTTTTTATTATGAGTTTCCATTTATATTCACAAGGCATTTCCACAACAAAAAACAATTTTTATTTTGTTCACATCATAACTTAGGACTAAACACCATATTTATAAAAGTACCTGCTGTGTTTGGCATGTTACACATTGTTGGATCCCGTAAAAAATTATCTATCTACTGAGGTACTCTTATCTATATTATCTATTTTTTTCCACTGAAAAGACATTTCAGTGTAAATAGGATAAAATTATAATTTTTAATCAAAAACTGTTTTATATGATTTATTACTCGAAAAGTACTGAACCGACTTATAAGCTACATATAGATACCTCAGGCTGCTCTATTGAACTAAAACAATCCTACATTTAAAATAACACTACAGTGTTTTGCAGGCTGATCAGGGCACACCCTCGAATGATAGTTGTAAAAACCATATTTACAAAAATTAACAAACTAAAATTTTGCAACATAATTATTATATAAACTCAATTGAGTAAGCTTTTCAAAAGGACTAGACATCGTCCAGGGCTAGGTCTTGGTCTAGGGTACCTGGACGCACCAAAAAAAAAATTTAAATTATGGCTAGGTATAGGGGCCCACTTAATTGAGGTTTATAAGGGTTGTACTTACGATTTTTCGTGGAATCACTATTTTATCACAACTTTTTGCTTAATTAACACTATTATCACTATGAATTAATGTTAAAACTTAATGGAAAAAAAAACACTATAAAACTGATTTACTTTATGGTAAATTAATATAAGTATTGATGGTCGATGGGTGTTAGTAGGTATAGGTAAATTCTCTTCAGACCCACCACCTGTATGCCTCATCGACTGTGCATGCTCACCACATATCTTGATAAGCGAATGCTTTTTGTCAGCCCGATGCTGAAAAGGAAAGAAATGTATTCATTATTGTACCGTAGTCATATAATTAAGTGTAAAGAAAAATATTAGTGTGTAGACAGTAGCCCAGCCTTTACCATCTTTTTGTGCACCGCCTAGTGCATTTAAGGATACTGCTATCTCGTTCCACTTTTTCTTTGTCTCCTGCTTAGCATGAGCAGTACGCAATAACCCCTTGGCACTGGGTTCTGTACCAGGAAATCTACTAGAGTCTCTAGCTGTTGGTGTGTTGTCCTACTCATCCTGTAAGAACAATGAAAGTTTGTATTAAGCAAGTGTTAAATATTAAAATTTTAAGGAATTATAATATATTTAATAGAACTGTGGCCTTACCTTGATATTTTCGTCTTCCTCGGTTGAATGCTTGTCTTAAAGTACAACTAACTTGAACTTGAGCATACAAACGTACTTTATCACATTCCAAACTAAACACTTGAAAACTTTCAGATAACATCGCTTTAAAACTTTTGTTTATCGCAACAGTAATAATTCACAGTTTTTATTCAAGTAGGAACCTAATACGATTTTAAAGTGGATGACAGAATGACAAATGCGCGAGAAGTTTTTTTTAACGTAACGTAGGCAATGACATTCACAATGAGCCAATGTTGCCTAAATATTTAGTGTTAAAATACATATAAATGCAAGCAAAGACCACTTAAATGATTATTCATGTTAAAATAAATATCGGAACAATTTTAATAATAGATTTAACGAGTTATTCAATAGTTTTAAATTTGGTAATTAATGTTTTCATTTGTATGGCTACCCTATGTCAATCGGTGTAGTCGAACATGCAGTCGATTCCAATCTCAATCTCGATTTCGTTCAAGAGTGCCAATTTTTTGAAGATTGGAATTGAAATTGGATCGGATTGGAATGCGTTCGAGATTGGGATTGATTTCAAGAGTAAGCCAGGTCTTATCTTGTAAATCCCTTAAAGTCTGACTATCAGTCTTAACAAGGGGAACAGACGAGAAGACGGATTGTTAGCAAAATAACAATATTTACGCAAATCCACTGACCTCTACTACCAAAACAAATTAGGTATACACGGCTACACATCAAGCTATACATTTCCAGTTTACACTGACCTCTCCTTGTAAGGAAATCCTATACAATGCGAGATCAGCTTATACTGGAAATGTATAGCTTGATCTGTAGCCGTACGTACACACTTAAAAGTTAAATCTCACGGTAAGTTTACGTTACCAACATCAGCAGGCTTACTCTCGACACTCGATCGCAAACGGAATTGGAAATTGGGATCGAGATCTTGTCATTTGGCACTCTTGAATGCTACACTAGCGCACGATTGGAATCGTATTAAACGGATTTTTTTGGAACTAAATGAAATCGACTTTACTCGAACGAATGCACTTTTTCGGTACTCTTGACGAGATTTTGACGTTACCGTATCGAGTTTGAAGTCGTGTTTGTGTCAAAATTGAACGATTACAAAAAGGCTACTTTTTCGGGATCGAGTTTGTTTTTGTAACGGATGGCTGAAGTTTTTATTGTGAATAATGGCACGTTTAGAACTTATTTGTGATATTTTGGACAATGCTCATAAGTTAGATATGAGACAAAGGCGGAATTTGAGACGAATGGCGCGTTATGCAGACAACGCGTTTGCCTTGACTGACGATGAATTTAGGAAAAATTACCGAGTAAATAGGGACTTGTACTCTCTCTTATTAAGACTCAATTGTAAGACTATTGTTCTATTATGTATTAAAATAATGTAAGTAATGTGTTGTGCTGAGGGGTTACTAATAATCAAATAATAATAAGCTTACATTAAAAGTCAATTATAATATAAGTTCATGGTATAATTTTAATTAGTAAAAATCTTAAGATTAAAAGGTAATATTACAAAGTATCTATTTGAATAAATATAATCATAGCCTTTTTATTACGAGTTTCCATTCATATTCACAAGGCATTTCCACAACAAAACCAATTTTTATTTTGTTCACATCATAACTTAGGACTAAACACCATATTTATAAAAGTACCTGCTGTGTTTGGCATGTTACACATTGTTGGATCCCGTACAAAATTATCTATCCACTGAGGTACTCTTATCTATATTATCTATTTTTTTCCACTGAAAAGACATTTCAGTGTAAATAGGATAAAATTATAATTTTTAATCAAAAACTGTTTTATATGATTTATTACTCGAAAAGTACTGAACCGACTTATAAGCTACCTAAAGATACCTCAGGCTGCTCTATTGAACTGAAACAATCCTACATTTAAAATAACACTACAGTGTTTTGCAGGCTGATCAGGGCACACCCTCGAATGATAGTTGTAAAAACCATATTTACAAAAATTAACAAACTAAAGTTTTACAACATAATTATTATATAAACTCAATTGAGTAAGCTTTTCAAAAGGACTAGACATCGTCCAGGGCTAGGTCTTGGTCTAGGGTACCCGGACGCACCAAAAAAAAATTTAAATTAGGGCTAGGTATAGGGGCCCACTTAATTGAGGTTTATAAGAGTTGTACTTACGATTTTTCGTAGAATCACTACTTTATCACAACTTTTTGCTTAATTAACACTATTATCACTATGAATTAATGTTAAACTTAATGGAAACAAAAACACCATAAAACTGATTTACTTTATGGTGGTATGGTTGGTGGTGGTATAAGTATCGATGGTCGATGGGTGTTAGTAGGTATAGGTAAATTCTCTTCAGACCCACCACCTGTATGCCTCATCGACTACCACATATCTTCATAAGCGAATGCTTTTTGTCAGCCCGATGCTGAAAAGAAAAGAAATGTATTCATTATTGTACCTGTAGTCATATAATTAAATGTAAAGAAAAATATTAGTGTGTAGACAGTAGCCCAGCCTTTACCATCTTTTTGTGCACCGCCTAGTGCATTAGCATGAGCAGTACGCAATAACCCCTTGGCACTGGGTTCTGTACCAGGAAATCTACTAGAGTCTCTAGCTGTTGGTGTGTTGTCCTACTCATCCTGTAAGAACAATGAAAGTTTGTATTAAGCAAGTGTTAAATATTAAAATTTTAAGGAATTACAATATATTTAATAGAACTGTGGCCTTACCTTGATATTTTCGTCTTCCTCGGTTGAATGCTTGTCTTAAAGTACAACTAACTTGAACTTGAGCATACAAACGTACTTTAACACATTCCAAACTAAACACTTGAAAACTTTCAGATAACATCGCTTTGAAACTTTTGTTTATCGCAACAGTAATAATTCACAGTTTTTATTCAAGTAGGAACCTAATACGATTTTAAAGTGGATGACAGAATGACAAATGCGTGAGAAGTTTTTTTTAACGTAACGTAGGCAATGACATTCACAATGAGCCAATGTTGCCTAAATATTTAGTGTTAAAATACATATAAATGCAAGCAAAGACCACTTAAATGATTATTCATGTTAAAATAAATATCGGAACAATTTTAATAATAGATTTAACGAGTTATTCAATATTTTTAAATTTGGTAATTAACGTTTTCATTTGTATGGCTACCCCATGTCAATCGGTGTAGTCGAACATGCAGTCGATTCCAATCTCAATCTCGATTTCGTTCAAGAGTGCCAATTTTTTGAAGATTGGAATTGAAATTGGATCGGATTGGAATGCGTTCGAGATTGGGGTTGATTTCAAGAGTAAGCAGGCTGTTCCTCTGCGAATAACAGAGCAAGCATCGACAGACGTGAATCAGAAACTAATATTTAATACTGGCAATGTTAAACGAGTGTTGCCAGCTATTATTGGTTGATAATCAGGTCATTGTATTAAATTAACTGTTGAGAGATGGACGGTATGCTGGCATTCTTGAGACATTTGGCGGTGTTTAGACATTGGATTGTCTGTTATCACTTTCTGTTATGATAACAATGTTGCTACTATTATCTTATCTAGTATTTTATATGCGAAAGTAAGTTTGTTTGTTTGTTACCTTTTCATGCCTAGGGTAAAGGAGACTATCCGCGGTCAGGCGACAATGGCGGTCACCACACTTTCTTGCAAACTACAGCGTTTTTGTGCACACACACATTGATTGAGGGTGGCATGAGTGTTCCCCACGCCGACGCACCGGCCCCCGCTCAGTTCCGAGCACGCGTCTGGAAGAACCGTAGGTACATCAGTTTGTTTCACGCCACTATTTCGTAACTTTGTGGCCGCGGAACATAAGAGGTGAGTGTCTTAATTTCCATGTTTCATTCATTGTCAGTGTTATTTATTGCCGTGTAGTTATCTATCTACCCATGTAATCATAAATTTCAAGCACTTTGCTATAGGTTTTTGTTAAAATTGTTACTAACCAGAAAAGGATAGGGGCGGCTAATGCCGGTCATGGTAACCGGTATTAACCGCAAGTTATGTTTGCAAGTATATTATATTTTGATATTTTATTCCGTTGAATCTTATATTATTTTCCTTTTTAGAATGTCGGGGACTCGAAGTAGGAGCAAAGGATTGAAGGTAAAATGGAGCCAAAATGATTTGAGTAGGGCATTCAGACTTGTCGAAGAAGGAACACCGATAAGAGAGGTAGCTCGGTCTAATGGCATCCCATTTTCAACCCTACAAGAAAAACTGAAAAACAATAATAGTGAATTACTAGCTATGGGTCGAAATGTCTGACGCACGCGATGATGATGATGGCACCGATGTCGAAGATCTGGAGGCCAGATGCATGATATGCGACGATTATGGCCGGAACAACGAGCTTTGGTACAGGTGCAAACAGTGTGGGCTTTGGGCCTATGCTGAGTGCTCGGGTTATGAGTCTTCGGGTGAAGGCTACGTGTGTGACTTGTGCCGCTAAAAGCTTGACCGGTATTGCCGACCTGCCGACCGGTATTATCTGCCATGTCGGACAATACCGGTCAATGTCACTTTTTTTTAAAGAGTTGATTGTGTCGTATTTGAAATAAGTATTGCTCTCAATGGTTATGATTAACTTAGAATAATATCTTAAGTTATGTTTCTTAAAAACTTTTAAAATAAATGTTAAATTTTCACTGAGTTGTAGTTCCTTTTGCTTAAGTGACCGGCAATAGCCTTCCTTACCCTAAACCACTGAACCGATCATCCTGAAATTTTGCATATAACCACGTTGTCAGGTGTACCTTTCATAACGAAAGAAGTTATGTTCCCGAGGAAAACAACAATAACGTTCTTATGATAATAGATGGCGCCACGTGTCTTTCGAATCATGATTGAATAAAATTATAATATTATTACAAAAGCAGAGTACAACTCGTGTCGATTGTCAAATTCTAAAATAACGCGAGCGAAGCCGATGATTGGCATACCTTTGATTGGTGACAAATGGCTAGGTTTAATTTATTGTATTCCTGTGCCTCTAATTAGAATAAATATCTTCAAACATTCTTCAAAGCAATAATAGGTACATTATTAAAGTAATAACTGTCAAAATAAAATGTCAATAAAAGAAACCATGTAAAATTTAAATAAGCAAACAAAGCATTGTAGTCTCCTATTAATAATTATTCTAATCTTCAGAAGTCACAGATAGGCATAAATTATTTTATATTCGTGCCTTAGTTCAATCATCTCAAAAATTTTAGACGCGGAATCTAAGATGGCGGCGATCAGAAATCAAATAAATTACGATTATTACACGAAAAACATGACAAATATATACGTTTCACAAACGGGAGACAAACAGACTGACGATATCATTATTTGAATTTTAGTTATTTTGAATTTAAAACACATACAAGTCAACGAACTGACAGCGAGTTTTGGGAAAGACAACATTAAAAATAAAATGTGCGAGTCATTTTCAGGAAACGCCTTTTTATTTCGACTGAAAGCAATCTGCGCACGTGTTTTGGATTTTTACATGGTTCTTATTTAAGTATTTTTGGAAGATACAACGAGTGCAACAGTAAGGAAGTTAACCACAAATAATCGTACGCAATCTCTTTTTTTTTTACAAATGTGATGAGTTCTTTTTCGAAGACTATCAACTCCGGTTTTTGAGTCTACTGGCAATGGTGTAAGCGTAATCAACACCCTAATTGCGTAACACATTATCAATCGAAATCTGAAACATTTTGAAGCAAATTACTAATCCATTGCTTCTTGAGTTTTTTATGTTTCGAAAGCTCATTAACTAACAATTGAAACTATGGCGCTGGTAAAACTAATTTCTTCGTGTTTTGCTTCAGGCTTTTTGTTTGTTTATAGAATAGGAGGATTTTTATCCCTGAGGGGATTTGAAACAGACTGTTTCAACTCACCTCGCTTAAGTTTTGTATACAAGTAGGTGATTGCTAATACGGTGTGGTTTATGTTTTTTTGCTAATTTTGTTTCAGTATGTCTACTGATTATGAAAGGAAGACTGATAGAGGTATGGTATGGCGATGTTCGAAAAATATGTCTGCTCGACAACGTAAATAACACAATAAAAGTTGTTGAACTTCAAAATGAAACCGATTCCGATTGATAGTGTTACGCAAAAGTGCTGTTTTCCCAGGCAGAGTGTGTTCAGTATATACATAACTAGCTTTTGCCCGCGGCTTCGCCCGCGCATGTATTATACATATAAACCTTCCTCTTGAATCACTCTATCTATTAAAAAAAACCGCATCAAAATCCGTTGCGTAATTTTAAAGATCTAAGCATACATAGGGACAGACAGACAGCGGAAGCGACTTTGTTTTATACTATGTAATGATGGCCATCCATAAATTATACTTACTTTGAAGACCTCTGCTCCTTGTCACAGGTGTGACCCCCTCACCCCTGGTGTGACATCACATATTTTGTAATTTTAAATTTACAAAATATTCAATTAAAACTGCATTTCCTAAATTGTTTTACAAAACATAATATACGCTTTATTACAAAACGTAATAAAGCGTTTTTTATTATTTCTAAAACAAGAAGAGAAGCAAGACGTTCCTCGGGAAAATCAAAAGAAATCAGGACCATAAAGTTACAAAAGTTGTCAAAAAATACCGCCATTTTTTGACATTCATTGCATTCTTTCCCGCGCAATTTTAAACCCAACCAAACATCTTCCTCTGCCTAGCCTTTTCCTAACTACCTATGTTGGGGTCGGCTTGCAGTCTAACGGAAGCAGCTGAATACCAGTATTTTACATGAAGCAACTGCCTATCCGACCTCCACAACCCAGTTAGATACTGAATATTATGATACCCCTTAATAAGACTGGTTGTTTGACTTTTTGGGCTTCTAACTATCCGTAACGACTGTCAACGATCTATAGGTACTGATACTGTACCTACTGATACTTTAATGATAGTCGAGACTAACGGAGGCACGGAGAGGTCTCGATAATGGATGGTGACCCATCCACGGCTAACCAAACAAACGTCAAAATAATTTTATACATACCAAGCAACAATGTGTAAGTAAAAAAGATTAAACTATTCAAATAATTTCACCTTTTCCCAATATATTCTCAGGACGTAAGTACCATAAACAACAGCTAGTAACAATCGCGTCCATCTTGGATTCGTTCCAAGCGCGTTCGTTTTATAAATTGCATGTCAAAACTTAAAGTATTTTGTTAAGAGACTATTATCTGAATTGGTTGAGATAATATTAATGTAATAGCAGCTGATATTTGATGTATTACTTCCTGATTCTTGTTTTGGTAAGCAACGATATTATTATTTTGGTTAATTCGAGTTATGGCTCGCGCCATTTTGAATTAAGTATCTGATTATTTTAAAGAGGCTGTTTGATTTATGGTCGGACTTTTAATGAGGGATTTTCTTTTTAAACTCTTCCCTATTCACTGGATAGATGGCGCTGAACTTGGTAAGTTACTGCAAGGAATGGAACGTCACATCATTTCACTTGGATGTCATTATGAGATCGTAAAACGAAACGTACCTAAATAAAAAAAGTAATTAATGTCATGTCATTGTCACAACACATCACAATGACATTTTGAAAATAAATAAATAATAACAACAAGGAAAAAGAAAAAAATATTTACCAGTCTTTTTATGGGTTTTCCACGCCAGAAAGAAAATGTCCCAACAGAAAAAGAAGAGAAGTGACGTGACCCAATGTTTTTTTTTTCCAAGCGTTTTGGCTTTGCAACCTAGTAACGTAGTCAGTTTAACGCCATCTACAGAGTTCTTGGAAACTATTTTTTTTAATACTCAAAAGGAAAACCTCTCATTAGCTGCAGTAAAATGACACTTATACTGTCATTTTTCTACTGTCACTCCGATATCAAACGGGAACATTTTTTAACGAAATGACAAGAAGTGTCATTTTACTGCAGCTAATTAAAAGTCCGAGCATAGGTACAGATGTCAGCAGGTCAAGCCACCCGAAACTGTCAAATTTTCCCAATCAACCTTGAACATAATGCTCTGTGATAATGCTTTAGCGATAAAGAGGTGATTGCGCTGTGTAGCCCGCGAAATTAATTTTTTTTTTTGGGTTTTTTGCAATTTTCAGGTCCGTGTCAGGTTGTATCTTGATGAAAGTATGATACGCGGAGATAAAACATATGTATTTATATAATTTTAACCTTATTTATAAACCATCAATAAGTACATCTCATTAGATTTCGTGCAGATTCGTCAAACGAACGAAATCTAACGAATCTGCACGAAATCTAACTTACAGAGATGTTATGATGATTTTTATGGTTAAAATTATATAAATACATATGTTTTATTTCCGCGTATCACACTTTGATCAAGATGACACGGACCTGCAAACAGCAAAAAACCAAAAAAAAAATTGAATTTCGCGGGCTGCCACTACGCATCGTCGAGCTTGCTGTGCTGGCGTCTGTACTGTACAATGTACATAAACGACAAAACTCTACAAAAGGATCGGCAGCTACAGTGGACATCTAAAATAGGTTATACAGGGTGTAAGGGACAGCCCTCCGCAAACTGATAGGGTGAATTCAGTATGTCATACTAAGATGACCGGTACATGAAATTTTTTCAGGAACGTTAAGGGAATCCAATAAACCTGATTTGTTTGTGTTTTTGTGCACGAATCGGATTGTAAAAGGTATGTGGTGAGTTCGATGAACTCTGAAGCTAGGCAGAAAGTGAACAGCTGATTTCACGCGTCGTTGGTTAGAGTATTTCAACATCCATTGCTGGTTTTTTGTTTTTGCTGTTTTTTTTTGCAGTTTTTTTTACATAAATGGAGTGCTGCGAACACACAATGCAATTTTACATTGAAATAATGAAAATGTAACTGAAAAAAAAATTGAAAAAATGAAAATTTTCCTGAGAAAATTTCCGGTGGGATATGATTCAATTTCAAAATGAGGAGCTGAATGCACCCTCTTAGTTTGCGGAGGGCTGTCCCTTACACCCTGTATACACATAGGTATATCTACAAGGTTATTTTTGCGCGTTGCTCAAAATCGGAACTAACGCCACCATCTTGTTTTTTTTAATACACGATTAAATTGAATTAGTTAGAGCGAAACTCCGCGGACGAGGTATTGCTAAATATTCACAAAATTATTCTAATTAGAAATAAATCCGCGTAGCACACCCACGAACAGTGACATTTGACATATCGGATACCTCACGCTACACTAGCGCCTCCAGCGGCGAATTCATACGCGATAACTCTCATTGCTTAAAGGTTTTACAAACAGCGCAACATTTTCGTAGCAGCCATCTTGGATTTAAATTTTGTCCTAACTATCGACTTTAGCACCCTCGAAAACTATGAAAACGACACCCATGACGAAAAATTTGAAAATTTTCGCAGACGCCATCTTTAATTTACATTTTGATCTCACAATCGACTTTAGGACCCTCGATAACTATGAAAACGACACCCGTGACGAAAAAATTGAAAAATTTCACAGCCGCCATCTTGGATTTACATTATGACTTAACTATCGGCTTTGACACCCTCCAAAACCATGAAAACGACCAAAATTTTCACAGCCGTCATCTTGGATTTTCTTTTTAACCAAATTCACACTTTATCTCTGTCCCTTTCTATTATAATATAATAAACCTAATAGAAAGAGACAGAGAGAGAGAGAGAAAGTCGCATAACGCATTTTCGTCACGTAACGATTTCTACCAGTCAACTCCCGTTCCAAAAACAAAACAACAAAATATATCTTAAGGTTTTCCCCAAAGGAAGAAGACCGTAAACAAAATATCTACACAAAACGTCATACGTAAACATTGCTCTGCCCACCTTGTTAATGACTTAGCGAGATATAAATAGTTTTATAATTAAACCACAGCGGAGCGGCGGCGCAGATTTCAAAGAAATAGCAGTAAACGTTCAATACGTAGTGAAAACTGTTTCGATTTTCTTTGCAGCTGGATTTCTTGTGAGTCATCGTGTGTTTTGGTTCCCACGGTGTGGCTTTTGAAAGCTATCATGTCTGTTACTATGCTCGTAAAAGGGGTTATTTTGGGTTGGTATCAGAATGACTGGATCGCAAATTGACCACGTCGCTGTTAGTCCAAATCTCAAAATGTCTAAATCTCAAAATACCTAAGTCGCAAAATGACTACATCGCAAAAAGTCCGAACAGTTGTGTAGGCACCTATACAGGGTTGATATCAGAATGACTGGATACATCATCATTCATCATCGTCATCTGCCTAGCCTTTTCCCAGCTATGTTGGGGTCGGATGCAGCTGAATACCAGTACTATATCACCCAAAATAGGTGATTTTAACATTTTTGTCTGTTTGTAGGTTTGTCTGTTCAAGCATCAAAATGGACCGATTTGGTTCAAGTTTGGTGTAAAGAGTGAATTTTGGGGAAGCACATTATAGTCTAGGGAAAGTTAGAAAAATAGTCACCTTAAGAACCAAAGAGATTAATGTAGGTATAGGTGCCTACACAACTGTTCGGACTTTTTGCGATGTAGTCATTTTGCGAGTTAGGTATTTTGAGATTTGGACTAAGAGCGACGTGGTCAATTTGCGATCCAGTCATTCTGATACCAACCCGTTATTTTTAACAGAGGGATCTTTAGCCAAGAACAGAAGAACTGCTTGACTCCACGGCTTGACATAAGTAGTTAGGTTTGTCCTGCAAATTGGACTCATTTTTAGGGTTCCGCACCAAAATGGTAAAAAAGGAACCCTTATGGTGTGACTCAGTCTGTCTGTCTGTCTGTCTGTCACAGATGGATATCTCAAGAACTACTAATGCTATCAACTTGAAATTTGGAACAGTTTTAGATGACGTTTACCCAACTATTTTGCAAATAATAAAGAAATATAAATATTTATAACTACTTTTTTTGCAACAGGGACTGAAAGGGCGTCTTAAAAATTCAAAGTGGGGCTACTAGGTCATGTGGTGTATCATATGAAAGAACGCTGTTTGCACATTCTCAAACATTTTTAGGCCGCATAGTTTTCGACTTTTGATGAAAAATGTAAAAAAAAATACCGTTCCCCCACCCTCTCCGAAGTTTGCAAAGAGAAAAATCTGAAATTATTCAATGTGATAGAAGTTTATGTAAAGCAGTATGCACTTTTTCAGAAATCAGAACGGAACCCTCGGTGCGCGAGTTCGACTCGCTCTTGACCGGTTTTTTTTATTTTGCTTCGAGTTTGTTTTGCGAGAATTAAGTAGGTTGTTTTAAAAGTTTTTTTAATGGCAAATGTTTTTAATTTTTTGCATTTTTTTTCAGCAAATGGATTGAGTTTGAATTGAAGTTTATTTCTATTGTTTTCATTATAGGAACGAGAGTTTTCATGTCATGCATTAAAACTTATACAAATCTTAAGTTTGTAATCACGAAAAAAAAAATCAGCTGTTCTGTAGGTAAATTTATCTATAACAAACTCGTCAAAATGTAGGGAGCAGTTGATTTTTTTTTCGCGATTTCAGGTTTGGTCCTATAGTAAAAGTTATTCCTAATGATGAGTATAATGACCCCTTAAGAGGTTGTTGGTGTTTTACCTAAAAAAAACTCTGATGGTGTAAACTCTGATTGCGCGATGCAGGATTTTACGTGACGTCAGTGTGATGCGTAGTTCGCATCTCGCGATGTAGATGCCGCCACAGCATGACGTCACGGCTTCAGATTTTATACTCAGTTGTGATGTAGCGAGCCACACTATCTAATTAAGTATTTTTTTTATTATTAATATGATAAATACACAAAAACGTGTCTAATATTTTTTTGTTAACGACGGTGACGGACTAAATACATTTTTTTAAAATACAAAATTTGAATCTCTGACACACGAAGAAGTTCGAATGACATTATTCATTGCACTTTCCTCAAAAGTTACATAAAAAACTTCACTTTCGTCCGACAATAACATGCAACAGATACCTATTCCATCTCCCCCGCTACTATTAAAACATAAACATTATTATTTTGAGAAATATTTACATCTTTCTACGAAACTCGCGCATTCTATTAATATTTTTTATGTTCCTACTGAATTGTACAATAGAAATTTTTAACATACTTTAATCAACCGTTGTTAGGGGCAACGGATAACGGATAGTGACCGATACCGCTGTACCGCGGCTTAGGTATGTACACACGGCTACACATCAAGCTATACATTTCCAGTTTACACTGACCGCTCATTGTAAGGAAATCCTATACAATGCGAGATCAGCTTATACTAGAAATACCTAAAGCTATAGCTAATTTCCAGTATAAGCTGATCTCGCATTGTATAGGATTTTCTTACAATGAGAGGTCAGTGTAAACTGGAAATGTGTAGCTTGATGTGTAGCAGTGTGGTGTGTAACTGTGTACACAGCAGCAAGTCAAGTACTACAAACTGTCAAATTTTCCCATTCGATTTTGAACTTAACCGTCAGTAATTTAAGGTTTAAAATCATTTAGAGAAATTTGACAAGTGTGTACTTACTACATGAAAACAAAAAAAAAAAGGACAGACATGTCATTAACAGCAATTTATTTATGTTCTAAAATACAAGATAAAACGCCAAGGTGTAGACCGTGTAGACAGCAGGAAACCATACGAAAATAAAGAAATAATAATATATACAACTGTCACAGGAAAATGTTCATAAAAACAATATTATCATTATATTTATAAACTTTTTACGGAGAAGAGAATAAATCAGAGAGACTACGTTACATGTTCTATGAGTTATAGGGTCGGCAACATTGAGAAAATGGCGGCTGGTTAAAAAGTAAAACTCCTACGTGTACTGACTGGACAGGTACTAGATGCGAGCCAAATAAGAATAGTACTGTCGAGACGCCATTTTGTGCCGCGCAAAACTTGTGAACTTCATTACCAAAGCGTACTAATTTGACAGCTCTATCGTGTATTTGACAGCTATCGGCAGTACTAATTTGTCAGCTATCGTGTATTCGACAGCTATCGGCAGTACTAATTTGACAGCTATCGTGTATTTGACAGCTATCGGCAGTACTAATTTGACAGCTATCGTGTATTCGACAGCTATCGGCAGTACTAATTTGACAGCTATCGTGTATTCGACAGCTATCGGCAGTACTAATTTGACAGCTATCGTGTGAATGCGTTGGATTCTTAGTTGGCTCGCATAGTACACTCAAATCGATCGTTCAGGGGCAAAATGTCCAATTTTCAAAATGTCCAGCGGTGTCAAAATGTCCAAATCAACAAAAAAAAAACTTCGTACAGGTAAATAAGCTATGTTGTCATATATCTATAACATAGGTATTTAGCTTTACGAAGTTCTTTCAGTATTTTGTTTTTATTGTTTGTAAAAAAGCGCTTTGATGAGTTATTGAACACATTTAGGTGCCACATTCTCAAAGATTGGACATTTTAACAATTAGACATTATGACAATTGGACATTTCCGGTTCCGTATCAAAATGGTAATAAAAAGGAACCCATAAGGTGCGACTCAGTCTGTCTGCCGGCTGTCACAGCTGGATATCTCAAGAACTACTAATGCCAACTATTTTGCAAATAAGAAATCTTTTTTTTTTTGTTTTGCAACAGGGTCTTAAAAATTCGAAGTGGGGCTACTAGGGCATGTGGGGTATCATATGAAAGAACACTATTTGCACATTCTCCGCCGCACAGCTTTCAACTTTTGATGAAAAATGTAAAAAAAAATACTGTCACCCCCTATCTCCGAAGTTTGCAAAGAGAAAAATCTGAAATTATTCTATGTGATAGAAGTTTATGTAAAGATTACAGGAAAAATAAAACGATGTCTCTAAATAGCACATTTTTCCAGAAATCGGAACGAAACTCAGTGCGCGAGTGCGACTCGCTCTTGACCTCGTGAGATAGTTTCGTTGTTTTTTCTCGAGACTAGCCGGATAAGAAATACTGACCTCATCTAGTTTTTAAAATATTATTGACGTGTAAAAGTATGGACTTGGTCTGAAATAAATAAATTAATTAATTAAGTGTTAAAGAAGGGTTATGATTTTAGCAGTATACTTGTGTATGTATGTATATAAGTATGTATTTACGTGTGTTCCACCGTAGCGCCTAAATTACTGAACCGATTTTGATGAATGAGGTATCAGTAGATTCGAAATAATAGTCCAGGTGACATAGGCTATATAAATTCTCCCTAAATTTAATATGGTGGACTTAACATGTAAATTTCTGACCTCGAAAAAAAATAAATTGCGATAATCATGACATGTTTGGTATCAAAAGAAAGGTCTTGACGAGCACATTACAAATATGTATATACCTATGACAGTATTGTTTAAGTAAATAAATATTTTGAACTTTTTAGATCAATTTTATTTTCCGTAGTCGGGTTACAGTTTTTAGGGTTCCGTACCAAAATGGTAAAAAAGGAACCCTTATGGTGTGACTCAGTCTGTCTGTCTGTCTGTCTGTCACAGCTGGATATCTCAAGAACTACTAGTGCTATCAACTTGAAATTTGGAACAGTTTTAGATGACGTTTACCCAACTATTTTGCAAATATGAAAGAAATAAAAATATATGTATTTTTTTTACAACATGGGGTGAAAGGGGGTCTTAAAAATTCAAAGTGGATCTACTAGGTCATGTGGGGAATCATATGAAAGAACGCTGTTTGCACATTCTCAAACATATTTTTATTTTTTTTTAGGCCGTACAGTGTTCGACTTTTGATGAAAAATGTAAAAAAAAATACCGTTCCCCCCCATTATCTCCGAAGTTTGCAAAGAGAAAAATCTGAAAATATTCTATGTAATAGAAGTCTATGTAAAGATTACAGGTAAAATAAAACGATGTCTCTAAATAGCACACTTTTTCAGAAATCGGAACGGAACCCTCGGTGCGCGAGTCCGACTCGCTCTTGCCCGGTTTTTTTTTAAACTTTATTCTTGTTATAAACCTATTTGTACAAGGTGTTAAAGTAGTCGCGTATCATAGCTTAGTTCAGTATCGATAAAGGAACCCAGGAAAAAAAAAGAATAATAATATACAGGGTGGAATCTTTCAGCGAGGCAGTAAGGGGAAGTACCTTATCCGTTGCAGCTACGTTGCGTTGCAGCTACGAAAATGGTCTTAGGAGACTATCCATATTTTTTTATGGAATTTTGATCCCCATTCACAGATTTTCAAAAAAAAAAAAATACAGTTTGCAAGAAAATAGCCATTTTACACAAAAACATTTTTTGATGCCAAGCGATCCTGTTTCTAATACTGATCAAAAACTTTTATGGGACCAACCATCGTTGGAGTACTCAAAAAGTCACAAAGTGCAAAAAACTTTTCCCTTTCCGTGTAGCTGCGACGGATAAGGTACTTCCCCTTACTGCCCCGCTGAAAGGTTCCACCCTGTATATAGTGCAAGATCAACATAATTTAGTACCTACTGACTTAAAATAGCAATCGTTTAGAATTAAAATTATTTTAGTATTCGGACGCGAGAAGTGAAGGACAAAATGACAACGCGGTCGATAGTAGTTAAGTATGTAATTTACTCCTAAACTATGGCACGCGACTACTTTAACATCCTGTATAGATAGAAATCAATATCATTTATCAATTTATCACTTTCTTTGCTAAGCAAAATCAGTCGTCTAAAACCACAGACAACCCTGAACTACAGACTCTATGCGTAACTCAAACGTTTTTAACCTGACATTGACCTTCACGGACGCCATTTTAAATCGACCAAAATACGCGGGAAAAGTTTAATGTAATTGCGTTACTCGGTACTCGGTTTGAGGTTAGACTTTTTAGATTTTTTAAAAGTTTTTATTGGTTTTAAAAAGCTCTCGTGTAAGCCATTCATCTAAATAAATTGTTGGATAAGTCGTTTCTAATTTGGATGAGGTGATGGCGGCTAAACACCTAATATTTTTTTTTTCTAACTGTGCAGACAGCTGTGCTGCTGCCTGCTGGACTGTTTGTTCCGCTACTTCTTCTTCCCAGCTAAAGCACTATAGGAAGTGATGAAGGGCGGGCTGCCCAGGTAACTGTCAATCTGCCTAGCCTTTTCCCAACTATGTTGGGGTCGGCTTCCAGTCTAACCGGATGCAGCTGAATACCAGTATTTTACATGGAGCGACTGCCTATCTGACGTCCACAACCCCGTTACTGAGTAATACGATACCCCTTGGTAAGACTGGTTGTCAGACTTTCGGGCTTCTGACGACCCGTAACGACTGTCAAAGATTCATGAATAACAGCCGGGACCAACAGCTTAACGTGCTTTCCGAGGCACGGAGGAATCTCGTTATGTAAAGATGGTCACCCATCCACTGACCAACCCCGGCAAGCGTAGCTTAACCTGACGGATCGACCCGTGCGGCTGTTATTACTTAGTCACGAGCTGTCTGATGTACTATTGACGTTCTAAAAGTGCTGATTCTCAGTGTTTGTTTGAATAAATGACTTTTAAAAAAGGAGGAAGGTTATCAATTCGTCGCGTATACAAGGTGTACCATAAATAACGCACGGCCTCTTAAGGGGTCATTGTACTCATCATTTTGAACAGATTATGGCTCTGGGTACCAAATTTCAAGAGCAATTAATTTTTAGGGCAATTGAATTATGGCCATGCTGTAGAAAGATTTTTTTATTGGAAATGACCTCCTTTATCTTCCTATTTCTTTGATCCACGATTTTTTGACCACCCTTTATATATTATTAGATGTTAATATATACAGACACACGAGT
Organism: Cosmia trapezina; assembly: GCA_905163495.3. NCBI lineage: Eukaryota > Metazoa > Arthropoda > Insecta > Lepidoptera > Noctuidae > Cosmia > Cosmia trapezina. The sequence goes on from LR991049.1 coordinate 13,198,306, forward strand.
GACCCTATAAGGGTTACGTTTTTCCTTTTGAGGTAAGTACGGAAAAACGGAACCCTTAAAGCACCCTACAAACAGTTACATCTACAATGCGATTCAAATAACAATAGGAACGTCAATGACTTCTCTCTGTCAAATGTTTATTGAAAAGTTAGGTTTGCAAAGAAAACTTATTTGCGTATCAATAACGTTTTGTTTTGTTAAATCGAGTCTTAGTTAAATCAAAGTGAAAAAAGATATATTAATAATTAGTTTAAAAAAAATTATACTACTTTCATTCATATTTTCATTGTTGGCAACAATTTTTGTAATTTTTTTCCAATAAAAAAAAAATCCAAAAATTAAATTCGAAAAAAAAAATGTATATATGTAAGTAGTTTATCAGCCATCTCGTTACCATAACACAAGCATTAGGTTGCTTAGCTTGGGACTAGATGGCGTTATGTGAAATGTCCGAGGATATTTATTATTATTAATTCTTCGTTCATGATTCGTAAATAACTGTTATTTAAAAAATAATATCTTGTTTTGTTCACCCTACAAAATTTATTCGATTTGACAGCTATGACGTCACAACATGGCGCTTAGTCGATCCTATTCTTATTTGAAACGCATTGTATGATCTACCACGACGTGGTCCACTCAAGGTCTCGCCCCAGAAAGTACTGCACCCAAGTCAATCCCCCCGACACAGGTACATAACCTTAGCAACATACACTTGCATCTATTTTGAACCAGAGTCCACTATCCAAACATTGGAATTGGCACGAGAACAATTCAACGCTAAGACGATATTCCTTTGAATAAAGATAAACTTTTCTTTCATAATTATGCTTTTTATGGTTCCGTACCTCAAAAGAAACCGGCAAGTGCGAGTCGGACTCACACACGAAGGGTTCCGTACCATATACACTCCTTTGGAAAACAAGCCACGGCCCGCGCGAATTATAATTATTATTTACAGCACCTGTTACAGATTTATTATTAGAAAATAATGGTTCACGGTTTATGCATAAGGTTTATGTTTATGAAATTAAATGTTTTTTTTTAATTTTTATATTTGAGTTGATTGAATGAAAGGTAAAGTGGAGTATTGACGTAAACGTTACAATGCCCCTAAGATACGTGTCTCATCCGGACACCTACTATGAATGTATTGTGTGCCAACAAAATGACAAACTTTAGTGCGTTGTAGAAAACGGAGTGATATTTCCTGTGTATTAAGACAGTTTTTGTCTAGGCATTTCATCTGTGCTGGATTTGGTGGCCTATTTGGCTGAAAACTTAAAATAAAAAAAAATAAAAATAAATATCCTTGGACATTTCACACAACGCCATCTAGTCCCAAGCTAAGCAACCTAATGCTTGTGTTATGGTAACAAGATGGCTGATAAACTACTTATATACATTATTTTTTTGTAAATACATACATATTATAGATAGAAAATGCAACGAGGAATAGTCAAAAATACACAATACACCATGAATACATTATTTGAATATTGTGGGAGACTGGTGCCTGAGCTAAGCTCTAGGCCTGTATTTCAGGACACCAGGTCTCCGCCCTTTTACAAAATAAAACTTTTTATGTATGTACTTGTACACTGACAAAAATTTAAAACATAAAAAAAGAAAAATCAAGATTTTATAAATATTGGTGGCTCGAATGAAAATTTCAAACTTTACATATACTTAAACTAAACTTTTTTTTTTAAATTAGGTTACTTGTGTGTGGAAGAGTGTGAGGGTGCGTGTAAGGGAGTAGGAGGTCTATAAAAGTTCCCTCCCGCACATGGTCTAATATTCTCCTTAGTAAAATGTAATATTTTCTTTCATTCGCTGATAGACCAGAGGCAACGCAAAAAAAATTTACTATAAATTAATATTATAATTATTAGGGTTCCGTACCAAAATGGTAAAAAGGAACCCTTATGGTGTGTCTATCTGTCTGTCACAGCTGGATATCTCAAGAACTGCTAATGCTATCAACTTGAAATTTGGCAAAGTTTTAGATGATGTTTGCCCAACTATTTTGCAATTAAGAATGAAATAAACATATATATGTTTTTTTTTGCAACAGGGACTAAAAGGGGGTCTCAAAAATCGAAGTGGGGCTGAGAATCGAAAGAGCGCTGTTTGCACATTGTTAAACATTTTTTCTTTTTCTAGGCAGCATAATTTCCGAATTTTGATAAAAAATGTAAAAAAATAAATAAATAAATAAATATCCTTGGACATTTCACACAACGCCATCTAGTACCAAGCTAAGCAACCTAATGCTTGTGTTATGGTAACGAGATGGCTGATAAACTACTTATATACATTTTTTTTTTGTAAATACATACATATTATAGATAGAAAAACACCCAGACTCGGAACAAATACTTGTAGGTCGTACAAATATTTGTTCCGTGCGGGAATCGAACCCGCGACAAGCTGCGCAGCAGTCAATCGCTCAACCACTGCGCCAACCGTGTCGTAAAAATACCATCCCGGGGAACCCTTATCTCCGAAGTTTGCATAGAGAAAAATCAGAAATTATTCTATGTGATAGAAGTTTAATTAGGTACAGGAAAAATAAAACGATGTCTCTAAATAGCACACTTTTTCAGAAATCGGAACGGAACCCTCAGTGCGCGAATCCAACTCCCTCTTGACTGGTTTTTTAGGGTTCCGTACCTCAAAAAGAAAAAACGGAACCCTTATAGGATCACTTCGTTGTCCGTCTGTCTGTCTGTCTGTCTGTCAAGACCCTTTTTATATTAATATCAAATACGTAAGTCTATAGTACCTTAGATTTAAAAAAAAATCAAGCTTCTAAGTCAACAAAATAAAAAAAAATAAGGTCATTTATGCAACATGTTTTGATACTAGCAAGTAAATCAAAACCTATAGGGTACTTCCTGTTGACCTAGAATCATGAAATTTGGCAAGAAGCAAGGTCTCACAGCACAAGTAAAGGAAAAAGTCAGAAAATTTATTATTTGTAGTTTTATCACATAAAAAAATACTTTTTAGTTTTCTTTTTCTGGCCAAATGTGGTTGTACTATAGGTACACCCCTGCCCAACCCTTTGGGGAAACAAGGCGTGATGTTATGTTTAAGAATAGCTTTTTTACAAACTTAAATAAGCAGTTGGAGAATTGTCCATGACGTATATCAATGTATGGGAGAACATGTTTTTCAACTCAATGTTAAGTTTGTTTTTGGGATAAATTCTTTTCAACTACGGGACCCTTCATTGTGCGTGGTCCGACTCGCTCTTGACCGGTTTTTTCTTTACTGCATTATATCCAATAGATGCTCTTACGTCACACAAAATAATTGCTGGATTACAAAGTCCATTCATTTGTATTTCAAATCTGGCATACCCAATTTATCCATCTACAAATCAGCTGTCAAGTTTCCGCCATTATTCTTGTAGTGTTAAGTGTTTTGGCGCCAAACCATTATAATAGATGACGCTTTGTCTTACAGCTAAGTCGTGGGTGGAACATCTTTGTCAAAGAACTAGTTTCTGACAGCGGTTCCCCCGACTTAACCCGGTTAAAATCTAGGTTTTACAAACAACTTCAGACCTCTGCGATGCTTTTTCAGCGAGATATCGGCGATAACGTGTTTTTCACCGTGTCAATGGCGCGGCTCCTGAAATATAAACCTAGGATTTTTTGTTGTATTTTTACAAATTTTGACAAATTCAAATCTAGGTTTTACAAACAACTTCAGACCTCTGCGATGCTTTTTCAGTGAGATATCGGCGATAACGTGTTTTTCACCGTTTCAACGGCGCGGCTCCTGAAATATAAACCTAGGATTTTTTGTTGTATTTTTACAAATTTTGACAAATTCAAATCTAGGTTTTACAAAAAACTTCAGACCTCTGCGATGCTTTTTCAGCGAGATATCGGCGATAACGTTTTTTTTTATTATATTGATATTTTAGTCTCACCGCTCCTAAAATATTAACCTAGGATTTTTTTATATATTTTTACAAATTATTTACAAATTGAATCTGTTATTTACCAAAATTTCAGGTCTGTGCAACGCTTAGTTTCTGAGATCTCCGTGACCGCGCGGTTCTCCGCGTTTCGATGGCGCGGCCACGTTCAAACCCTTAGCTTTTTAACCATAGCTTTGACAAATTTGTGGTTTTGGGAGTCAACTTTTACAAATTGTTACAAAATGTTGGCGTAGTTTTTTTTTTTAACGCCATGGCCGCGCGGTTGAAACGAACACTGTATATTTGTCCGTAATAAAACCAAGTTTCTAAATCAACGCAATATAAAAAATACGGCTGTTTAATCGACGTAGGTTCGACGATATTTTGATACTCGCAAGAAAATTAAAACCTATAATACCGTCTTATTACAAAACAAGGTTCATCTTCAAACCAAGGTTTAATCCATTTTTGAATTTAGAACTTTATTCCTACACATTAAGTTGTCTTACAAACAGTTGTAGTTTTACAAAACTGACAACTTAGTACCAGACTAAGTTGTCAGTTTTGTATAAAGAACTGTATTTCTATCACAGCTAGGTTCTTATTACAAAAACTGCCTCGATGGTTTAAACCATAGCAGAAGAAAAACCTCGTTTTGTAGGGCCGATAGGGTTCTTCCCGTTGACCTAGAATCATGAAATTTGGCAAGAAGAAAGGTCTCAGCCTAAGGCTCACCACAGTTAAAAGAAAAAGTCCGAAAATCGTTAATTTGTAATTTTATCACATAAAAACATTTTTTTTTTGGGATTACAAACTTAAGTTTACAGTTGGAGAAGAAACCGTGACGTATCAATGTATGGGAGAATATGTTTTTCAACTACAATGTTAATTTTGTTTTTGGGATAAATTCTTTTCAACTACAGAACCCTTCATTGTGCGTGGTCCGACACGCACTTGGCCGGTTTTTTCCTTTTGAGGTACGGAGCCCTAAAAACTAGCCTCGTGCATTATTAAGACCTCTCTATAAATTTATTATATCAAAAAGGAATAAAACAGTCTTTTTTTACACTCAAAAATACAGACAGCTTTCGGAAATATCTTCTCCGATAATCCAACGGTCTGCTTGGCAAGGTTTGTGCCCCATTAACGCCAAAGTTGCCCTCGATATCTTGCCAACCAATACATTGTCCTTTTTACGTGGATCGCCATTCCTTGACAATCGTTGACAAATTGATTGCATTGTTTTTATGGGGTTAATAACTCAGGTACTTACCGGTGTCAAAAAAACCGGACAAGTGTGCGTCGATCCACGCACAATGAAGGGTTTTGTAGTTGAAAAGAATTTATCCCAAGAACCAACTAACATTGTCCAGGCTGTCATTCGTGGATCTTTGACAGTCGTTACTGGTTGTCAGAAGCCCGAAAGTCTGACAACCAGTCTTACCAAGGGGTATCGTGTTGGCCAGTAACTGGGTTGTGGAGGTCAGATAGGCAGTCGCTCCTTGTACAATACTGGTATTCAGCTGCATCCGGTTAGACTGGAAGCCGACCCCAACATAGTTGGGAAAAGGCTAGGCAGATTGAACCAACTAACATTGTAGTTGAAAACATGTTCTCCCATACATTCCAACTGTAAATGTAACTTTGTACTCATAATATTGAGAGATTTACCATGTTATTTTAAGGCCACAGACTTCTTGTAGGTTTTCCTATAATCTACAGGTAAAAACAATTTTCTGTATTTTTTTCAAAATTTTAGGTTCAGTAGTTTCGGAGATAAGGGGGGGAATGGTCAATTTTCGTCTATTTTCTTAAATAACTTTAAAACAATTTATTTTAAAATTATAAAAAAAATATTTTTGAGACCCTCATAGTATGCCCTTTCATTTGTTAAGTCACACGGTATAGTTTGCAAAACTTTTTTTTTTTCACCATAGTTGGAAAAAGACTAGGGAGATGATGACCGGAAAACTCACGGAAGCCAAGGTAGCCGGCGGCGATCTCTCGCGTCCGAGCCTGGGGCCTACTCCCTAAGTCCGTCCGTCTTTCCGTCCGTCCGTTTGTCTGTCCGACTGACATTACGATCCATTAAAACAAGTGTAAAAGTTAAATTTTTCGGACGGGCAACAACACATCGGGAGTAGGGACAACTGGCAAATCATGTTGTCATTCATACTTCGTTCGGGGCCCGAACCAATCATCCATCCGTAGGTGATACGGAGTAAGAAACGCCCGTAACGAAGGCCGAAACTACGGGCTTCGTGCTTAGGGAGTAGGCCCCCTGGTCCAGGCCATGGTGCGGAGCGAGAGTGCATGGGAGGCCGTCACCTCCTTCTGCGAAGCAGTGATGCTCGCGAAGGAGGAGGCGGAACGCGTGAGGGAAAGGCAGCCTCACGCCCTCAGTCGCCGCAGGAGACGCCCTGGGCGGCGGGAATCGCGGGGCGATTTCCGGCCACCGTAGGCGCGGGCCTGCGGACGGTGAGCAGCGGGTAGCTCACCGTCCGGTAAGGACCAGGGGGCCTACTCCCTAAGTCCGTCCGTTCATCCGCCCGTCCGTTTATCCGTCCGTCTGACTTAACGATCCATCAAAACAAGTGTAATAGTTGAATTTTTCGGACGGGCAAAAACACATCGGGAGTAGGGACAACTGTCGTATCGTGTTGCCATTCATACTTCGTTCGGACCCCGAACCAATCATACGTCCGTAGGTGATACGGAGTAGGAAACGCCCGTAACGAAGGCCGAAACTACGGACTTCGTGCTTAGGGAGTAGACCCCCTGGGGGTCCGGCCCGAGTCGACGGCGCGTTGTGTTCCGTGCGCGCCTCAAAGAGATGTCAGCAAGTGACGGGGTCCAATAGGGCCGACGCCGCTGGGGTCGCGGGTTGTCTGAAGAGGTTACCGCGGCCCTGGCATAGGCAACTGAAGGAACACGGGTGGGTTTTAGTCAGTAAAAGTCTGACACGCCCTTCCGCTCCACCCAGAGCGGGAGAAGTTAATTGATGATTTCCCACCCTCAAAAAAAAAAAAAAAAAAAAAAAGCCAAGGTAGCCAACCACATCACAGAACTTTCACCTGTCATCAACATTTCTTGGAAACAATGACACACGTTTTAAAACAAAGCATTTTTGTTGTTGGCCTAGTTTTAAAACGAGGTGCTTCCTAGAGAAGTCACCTGGGTAAGTGGTAAGGTCATTGTCTCTTAATTCCGACACAATAACCAAAATAAACCGTCTGGAAACATTTCAATGCGCATGAGTTTGCGCTTTCAGATTAATTTTTGTTATTTTAGCTTCTGCATTGTGTACTGATTTGCGGTCGCGATTCTGGGGGCTTATTATGTGCTCTTATAGCAGGGCAGAAGTTGAAAGTTTCCAGTGAGAGAGAGAGAGAGACGGAGCCATTTACGACCTATAGCACCGTATCCCCAATCTCCATATCCGCAGTTAGGTACTAGTAACGATATTCCCCCTTGGTAAGACTGGTCTTCAGATTTTGTTCTCGCTTAGCGTTCTTTCTGACTTTTTAGGGTTCTGTATCTCAAAAGGAAAAAAACGGAACCCTTATAGGATCACTCGTGTGTCTGTCTGTGACCCAAATACGTACGGGTAAAGTAAATAAATGAGTTTTGCATATGGGTGTCACTTTTGGGGGGCAAATAAGGAAATAAAAAAAAAGTTTTGCAAATTGTACCGTGTGACATAAAGTGCTTACTATGAGGGTATCAAATATTTTTTTTATAATTTTAAAATTGTTTTAAAGTTATTTAAGAAAAAAATTTACGGAAATTGACCATTCCGGCCCCTTATCTCCAAAACTACTAAGCCTAAAATTTTGAAAAAAATACAGAAAATAGTTCATAGCCTGTAGATTACAGGAAAACCTATAAGAAGTCTGTGGTCTCTCAATATTGTGAGTACAAACTTACATTTACAGTTGAAATATATGGGAGAACAGGATTTTTAACTACAATGTTAACTTAGTTCTTGGTATAAATTCATCCCAACTACGGAACCCTTCATTGTGCGTGGTTCGACACGCACTTGGCCGGTTTTTTTCTTTTTGCTCAGCTCATAAAGGTCGTAGCGTGTAATTTAGATACATATAAATAAAATTGACATGTCTGTTTGTAATATCAAAATAACAACTTTTTACTAAATGCATACGAAAGCTTAAACGTTATTAATAACAATATATATATTTTTTATTTTTGTCTGTATGTTTATTTGTTCCGTCTATCTCCGAAACGGCTGGACCGGTCTTGACGTAACTTTCACTGGCAAATAGCTGATGTTATAAGGAGTAAAACATAGGTTACTTTTATTTTAGAAAAAAAATAACTCATGAAATTATGAACAAAATCCGATTCAAATAATGGAAGTTGTTTTCCAACATGTACGGGAACGAAGCCGGAAGCACAGCCAGTTTGAAAATGATTTGACTTTGACTCAAGTCCTTCATGTGGACCATTTTGCGTGAGCCATGGCGCTCACGCAAAATGTCGCGCGTCGCGTTGTGCGGCGCGGCCCGCACTAAATTCAAACATAGGGCGTTCTATGAGAGCGTTTACGGAGAAGATTTCTTACACTTGACGGCCGCAGCCCGCCCCGCGCGCGTATATAGAAATGCTACTGCAGTACGTCCCCTCAGGTGGAGACGATAGAGTCATTTCCAGGCGTTAAACACACGTAAATGCTAGTATTCAGTAGCATTTACGCGGAATTAGTATTTACGTATTTAACGCCTCTGGAAATGACTGCGGAGACGTATTGAATTAGCATTTCTATATACGCGACCCGCGCCCCGCGCCGCCCGACGCCCCGCGTCTCCATAAATGAGGCCTAAGTGCGGGAACACAGAACTGCAGTGCGATTCTGTAACCATCTCACCGTGAAAACATAAGTGAAGTGAGCGTGGAGTGAGCTGTCAATAGTGTCAATTCCTAGTAAAAACAAACTCACTTCACCTAAGTTTTCACGGTGAGATTTTTACAGAATCGACCGGCAGATAAAGAGGTTGTGGGAACATAGACTTTGACTCAAAGGTGTATCCGAACTGAATCTTAGAAATCTGAATCTAGTAACCTGGCCTCTCTATTAATATCTTGGCCTATATTTGTCAGTGCGATGACCTTTTTGTATTGATGGATCGTGGCAGCGTGTCAAATTATTTCTACTAATAAATAACTAAGCGTGATTATTGATTGAGGTATTTACTATAATTAGATACTTACTGTACAGTTAGAGAAACTAATTGGCACTCTTTGTCTATTTGCCGTGTCATAGCAATTTCATTCAACTGTCAATGAATGACAGTTGTGAATATACAGGCAATGAGGGATTTTCTTTTTAAACTCTTCCCTAGTTGCTGGATAGATGGCGCTGAACTTATTAAGTTACTACAAGGAACGGAACACATCATTTCACTTGGATGTAATTTTGAGATCGTAAAACGAAACGTACCTATATAAAAAAGTAATTAATGTCATGTCATTGTCACATCACATCACACTGACATTTTGAAAATAAATAAATTATAACAACAAGTCTCACATTAAATTCGATTATTCATCAACTGCCCTATATTGGATTTAGCTTTTGAAATCATTGGATATTGGTAGTTTTTTTATACACACGTTTTCTTATAACACATTTGGCAGAATTGTCGGAATCAACACCATTGCCACAGAGAAAAATAGAATATAGAACAACAAAGAGAAAGAAAAAAAAATACCAGTCTTTTATGGGTTTTCCACGCCAGAAAGAAAATGTCCCAAGAGAAAAAGAAGAGAAGTGACGTCACGCAATGTTTTTTTTTTCCAAACGTTTTGGCTTTGGCACCTAGTAACGTAGGTAGTCAGTTCAACGCCATCTACAGAGTTCTTAGAAACTATGCTTTATTTAATACTCAAAAAGAAAACCTCTAATATAAGTTTACTTACTTTTTTTTACACTATAACATAAAGTTGACGTAAAATCAGATAATTTAATAGTTAAGCAAATTAACTATACCATAAATATTAAATAAAAGTCCTGACTGACTGACTCATCAACGCCCGGCCCAAACCCTTGAACTTAGAAAGCTGAAATATTGCACAGAGGTTCCCTTTATAATGTAGACAAGGAATAAGGAAGGATTTCCGGTAGTAGGTTCCCTTGGGATATTTTCCGACATCTACGCGGGCGAATCCGCAGGCAAAACCTAAATAATAGAGACAGTAAGTATTCAATTAGGATATAATTAACGTTACACGAGCCACGAGCCACGAGCCATGACATAAATGCATAACGACCCATCAGTGACGTAAATGAATAAAATCTGAATCGAAATTCAACTGCATACTTCTACGAATATCTTGCTGAAAATATATTATCATGCACTGCACGAAACAGTCAGAATGTGATGATAATATGGCTAGAATAACATACCTACATAATATCACGCTTGTTTTGGTTGGAGGGTTGGGCAGAGGTGTAGGTACCTATAATACACCACATTTCCACAGTTATGTTTAATTCCCATGTAATTGGAGTTGAACCATAGATATAAGAAAGAAGGAGATGTGCCCAGTATGTTAAAATGTATCGGTGTCCCTTTGTTACTTTCATGATTCTAAAGACAAATACGTTAAAATACTTGTTCTTACGTATGGAAAGTGATTCCATGATTTACATGGCTTCAGTTTTTAGAAGAAACCACTGAACAACACGGCATTCTTATAAATTGTCACGGTCACAGTCGAAAGCGCACTAGTTCGCGGAGACGGAAATTGTACTATGAGCGGCTCATAGTGAGCATGTCGCGCGGACACAGATTCGCCCGCTTGCCACTTTTTTATATTTCTATGGGGCGAGCCTACTGCCATCAAACGGGCACTAATCCAGACTCGAGAAATTCCTAATAGAAAAAAAAAAAATAAAAATGAAAAACCACTTTGCCCGACCTGTGAACTGAAATGAACTCAAGGACCTCAATTGTCAATTAACCTCATTTGTATCATTTTGACAGTTCAAAAACATTCATTGCGTTATTTACGTTGTTGAGCAGACAAAGTTTTCGAACATACGAAGCAATGGATTAGCAATATGCTTCAAAATTATTCAGATTCCGATCGATTGTGTGTTACTGTGTTCTGCTCGGGATCGCGTCAGTTTCACCAGTGCTTAATAATTTTCTAATACTACGCACTGAAAACGTGCACAAGTAATGAAATACAGTTGGCTGGAATATTTAACACGTATTTGTTATGATTAATTATTGTGTACGTTTGTAAATAAACAAAAAGCATCACAAGCCAACGGCATTATTAAATTAGTACTTACGTTATTAATTAATATTTAAATACTGTGATTAATAATTTGTGATTAAACGGTTGCTTTTAGTTATCTGATTTTTAATGTAAAGGCTGAAAATGATACAAAGTATAACTGTGTGGTTTAAACGCTCTTAACAACCTAGTAACACTAACATCAAAAGGTTTTATGAAAGGGCAGAAAAAAGTCACTCAAAACGTTATAATTAATTGAAGAACGGCTGTTCACAGTTTTGGCAAAAACACTCGACTGAAACTGATTCGTGGCTGAGATAGTATAGTACGCGGCAATGTTAATGTGTACATAGATCTTTAGACACAACACATAAATAATATTGTATAACACTATGTAAAAAGTCCCTCCATTATTCCAGGAATGATAGATTGTCATAATTCTCTCTCTCAAATGAACACACACTCACTCACTCACTAACTTTCATTCACTTGAATGTAATTTTTGTGAAATAAATAATATATTCTATCGTATTCTAGAATTTAAAATCCATACGTTAGGTATGTATGTTATAGTCAAACCTCGAAGCCCCGGCGCCCCTAGGTTTGACTAGTCAATCCTCAGGTCTGACCTGAAGTCTCAGTCAAAGTTTTTCGGCATCTGACTAAAGAATTTTAGTCAAACCTAGGAGAAACTAATTTGGTCAGGTAAACATCGAAACTCAATCATCGAAACTTAATGAAATTGGGGTTTGAATAGTCAAACTAACTAACCTCAAAACACCTAGGTTAGTCTTGGGTTAGGGTTTTCGTCAGCAGGTCGCCGGAGCTCCGCTGCGCGGGGCTGCCTATTTCTGTAGGTACGTAACAAAACCGAACCTCGGGATGCCCCTGACGTCGACGTTTGACCGAGTCTGCCAGTCACTTCTAGGATCGACTAGGCAAAGCCCGAAACAGATTATTTTACTTTCGACGTTTGACCGAAAAGTTGGGAACTTCTAGGTTTGACCAAAAATACTTTAGTCAAAGGCGGAAATTGGAATTTATTTCGGGGTTTGCCCGAAGGCTTTGGTCAAACCCAGGATAAACCAATCATTCCGCGAAGAGACTGCATATCGACCTTTGACTAGTTAGGTATACGATATCACGCAAAGACAAACATACCTTTTACTCTATCATAAAGGTGATGCGGAAACAATACCCAACTTTTCTAAGTTCTACGTTAATCTTGTAAAGGAATATTTTGTGCAGAATAAATTTAGAAATTTTACGTAAAACGAATACTCGAAATAGTAGAAAGAAAAGTGATTTTTATTTTCGCAATGTCAAAAGTCTCATACAGTATTTCGAATGCCTGTAATTTGTTTTATTTTCCTTGGCTACAAGCAGAGAATCACTTTTTTTACGAAAACAAAAGAAGTAGTACTATTATCTCCACAGAACAGATATTATCTCAGGTTAGCTGATAGCAACTGGATGAAAGTGGCTAAATATAGAGGATGGAATTTTGTTAACCTCACCTAGAGGGAAAGTACTCTAAATACTGGAGATAGAAAATTTTATTCTAAAGAAACATTCCATTATTTTTAAAATGAAACAAATCTGCATTTAAAGATGTTTGAAAATTCGTTTGAAGCCACACTCGGGAACTCGAACTGGCTAAAATCTGAAGTTTAGATTTCATGGTTTTGCTTTCATTTAACTTGTCATGTTTGTTAGAGATTTGATCCCTAATATTGACCCTATCGATTGACGCCACAAAATTACATGCTGTTATTTTTTCGGATTTTAGCCGGTTCGATTTTTGATTCGAAGCAAATTTTCGAAAGTCTTTGAATGCAGATTTGTTTCTTTTTAAAAATAAAGGAATGTCTCCTTTGAGTAAAAGCTATCTCCAGTATTTAGAGTAGATACATACTTTCCCTCCAGGTGAGGTTAAAAAAATTCAACCTGTATATGCAACAGGCAACGCTTTCAAATATAACACCCAAAATATTTCGCAAAAGACATTTTCCAAAAAGGAATAAAAAAAATATGAAAATCAGACACGATTTATTTATTTATTTATTTATTCATTTAAATAATGCATATTTACAATATTAAGGCTTAAACTAAAATGGTAGGTATATAATAAATTCCGATTAATAAATCCCTGTCATATTTAGCTTCTGACAACATACGACAGCTCTATAATCTATTCACAAATAACATTCTTTTGACAGCAGTATAGTATTAATAACTAATATCTACAGAAGGTCGGCTCTATACAACAAGCGAAAACACACGCACACATAGACGCCGATCATCAATCGTGATATAAGAAAGAAGATGTGCCCAGTATGTTAAATGTATCAGAACCAGCTGTCTCCACTTTGTCCCTTTGTCACTTTCATGATTTTAAAGACAAATACGGTAAAATACTTGTACTTGTATATCATGATTTACATGGCTTCGGTTTTTACAAGAAACCACTGAACAACACGGCATTCTTATAAATTGTCACGGTCACAGTCAAAAGCGCACTAGTTCGCGGAGACGGCCATTTGACTATGAACGGCTCATACTGAGCATGAGTCGCGCGGACACAGATTCGCCCGCTTGCCACTTCTCCTGTTTTTATATTTCTATGACGCCGATACAACATACACTTAGGTACTATGGCCACGTGTCCACCAGAACAGTGGTGGCCCAGTGGTAACGGCTCCGACTTACGAGTTGTTTTCGAACCCAGGCAGGTGCTTTACTTTGTGTAAATAAATTCATCACCACTGCTCTCAAAACGGTGAAGGAAACATCGTGAGGAAACCTGCATGTGCTAGAACCAAAAAATCGAAGACTTGTGACATCTACCAACCCGCACTGGGTCCGCGTGGTGGATCACAGCCCACTCAATCTCGAAGAGAGGAGTTCTGTTTCCCAGCTGTGGGATCATTATAGGCTGATTAATGATGCGTGTCCACCGTACGCCGTCACGTCTCGTCGACGTAGTGCCGTGCCGTAGACAAACAGTGTAAAGCTACTATTAACGTATACAATGCAAAGTCAGCTGTTAATAATCTATCAAATTCAAAACGATTTGTGGTGACTTGCCTGACAGCTACGTCATCATGTTGGTAAATAATGCAGCAGACATGTCTAGGAAATGCTGTGTAGGTTTATGTACAAAAAGTGTACGTATGGTAGATCAGTAGTAAATATTAATCGAGGACTATCATAGTATTATAATAATCTGGATAAAAACTATGGTATGACAAATATAAAAAAAACCGGTCAAGAGTAAGTCAGACTCGCGCACCGAGGGTTCCGTTCCGATTTCTGAAAAAGTATGCTATTTAGAGACATCGTTTTATTTTTCCTGTAATCTTTACATAAACTTCTATCACATAGAACAATTTCAGATTTTTCTCTATGCAGACTTCGGAGATACAGTATTTTTTGACATTTTTCATCAAAAGTCGAAAACTATGCGGCCTAAAAAAAAGACAAATAAAAATGTTTGAGGACGTGCAAACGTCTTTCTTTCATATGATACCCCACATGCCCTAGTAGCCCCACTTTGAATTTTTAAGACCCCCTTTCAGTCCCTGTTGCAAAAAAAATGTAAATATTTTTATTTCTTTCTTATTTTCAAAATAGTTGGGTAAACGTCATCTAAAACTGTTCCAAATTTCAAGTTAATAGCATTAGTAGTTCTTGAGATATCCAGCTGTGACAGACAGACAGAGCGACTGCAATGAGTCACACCATAAGGGTTCCTTTTTTACCAATTTGGTATGGAACCCTAATTACTAACAGTTGCAAAAAAATAGAATTCTGAAGGTAATGTAGTGCGTTGACCGATCTAGTTTCATTGAATCCTGTGTTTCAGGCCAACAAAAAGGAAATTGTTTTACCTGGACAGAACAATACGGAAGAATAATAAAACGTACTTCAATTCCTGTAGGAATTGTCCCTATTTCTGCCTCGCATAATAAAGATGTGTTGAATGATACTCGAAAGAAAAAAAACATGTGTGTTATTTGCCAAAAGTCATTTAACGAGAAGTATAAATAGATCAACAAACTAGCTAAACATTTTAAATTGTAAAAACTTTTGATATTTTTGTGAAAGTAGGTGAGTTTTTTTGATAATTATTCAAATGCATTTTTCGTGTAAAATAATTTGTCCGGGGAATTACTAACAGTCATCATTTTCCCGCCCTTGTCCCATGGTACGTGGGGCTGGCGCAACACGTTTTCTTCTTCCATTCTCCCCGTCAACCGTCACACTATCATTCACTTCTTTCTCTTTCATATCATTCCTCACAGAATTCATCCATTTTTTCTTTGGCCCTCTCCATCTATATGCATTTCTATCAACTCGCACTGGGGCCGCGTAATAGATTACAGCCTTCTCACAGACACGAGACCAGGGGACCCAGTCTGCTATTTTGTAGAAATTCGTCATTCCAACACGATCCCATTGTCACTGCATTGTCATTTTGCTAAAAGTTCGTAATCTGCTAAATTTATAATTTAATACAATGGAGTGTCAGTGGTTGACCATTGGAAAGTCATAATGACGCCATTATATTAGTAGATTACCAAACTTGTCAAAGTCAACAATTATGAAATCAATGATAGACCATTTCATAATCTAAGGATAGACCATTCTGACTGAGATTCTGACACTATTGTAACAGCAGACTTGAGGCCCTGTGTCCCAGCAATGGTTTGTATAAGCAAATAAAATTAGTGATTGATTATAAGTGACATCTCCAAGTTACGCAGTGTTACCATAGCCTAAAATGGTTTTAACTTTGTTTACGTAAATTAAAAACAACAAAATTTTGTCAATTATAGATCGTCTAATTTAAAAATACATGCACTTCCACTATTTCTATTAAAACATTTGAAATGTATTTGCAACAAGCAGTGGAGAGGCGTGCAATTTTAAATTACAAGTATACACAATCACAATTATTTGTGAAAACTTGTATTTTGTCATATTCATGAATGTTATTAACAAATGAACAATTGTTCATTGATATCTAGCTGTAGGTACCTAAGTTTTCTGGAAAGTATAAATAAAATAAAATCTATACCTACCTACAAATAAATAAAATTTAAATTTCTGTTTGTAATGTCAAAATTTGCTTTTTACTATAGGTATGCATATGAAAGTACTGATAACAAAAAAACAGTTTAAAAATTTTGTCTCCGAAACGGCTGGACCAATTTTGATAGGATTTTCACTGGCACGTAGCTGATATTATAAGGAGTAACTTAGGATCCTTTTATTTTGGAAAAACAATTAGGGTTACGCGCAAAAAAAAAACCTCATGAAAATGTGAACAAAAAGTCGGATTTGAAAAATTCTTTTTGCCCAATCCTCGATGATGAATTGATGATTATAGGCTATGATAAAAAGAAAAAAGTCTGAAAGAACGCTAAGCGAAAACGAAGTAACAACGCGAGCAGACGATGCAAATCGGCGCGGCGGGTTGGAGGACGAGGGAATTTTAATAAAATATGGCTGTTATTTTAGTATATTGTGTATATTATGACTTCCGCGCAAACGAATTCGCGAGGCTCAGCTAGTAAATAAATAAAACAAAATAATGTAAAGTTTTTCCTGACGTGCTACGAGATTACTACGACGCGCTACGCAGTGCTACGCCGAACCACAGAACGAAAAATTCAAAAAACGTATGCGTGAAATATGAATTATTAATTGTGATTTTAATGTTAATTCATGAGATAGTCATGTGGCGGCATCTACATCGCCACATAAGAACTACGCATCAATGACATGACGTCACGCAAACCTGCATCGCGCAATTAGAGTTTACCACGCGATTAGCATATATACAACCCAAGCAGCAAAATGTGGTCTAGTAATTATCCTGGAACCACTATTTCATTAGGACTATAACGGAATAGTAAGCAATTATAACCACGGAAAAGGGCCCAATTTATAGGCGTATTTTACCTAATTAAATATCTATAGTAGACTTGGTGAACAGCACTTTGACCAATAACGACCTTATATTTGGACTACGTAGAACTATTTGTTACCGCGAAGCTAACTATCAGCGCTTAATGGAACCAAACACGACAATGATGACCTTATAATTGGACTACGTAGAACTATTTGCTCCCGCGAAGCTAACTATCAGCGCTTAATGGAACCAAACACGACAATGATGACCTTATAATTGGACTACGTAGAACTATTTGCTCCCGCGAAGCTAACTATCAGCGCTTAATGGAACCAAACACGACAATGATGACCTTATAATTGGACTACGTAGAACTATTTGCTCCCGCGAAGCTAACTATCAGCGCTCAATGGAACCAAACACGACAATAACGTACACAGAGAATCTCTTACTAGCTCATACAAAGTGTTGTGAATTGGTGAATGTTGCTGCGTACATTTGTAAAGAATAATATTGATAAAGGTAAGTAATTCATCCATTTCTTAGTTTAAATAATATCTAGAATATTAATGATAAGTAGAGTGTTAACTAACATTAACTCAAGATGTATAATGTTTAATGTTTGAATGTGCATGGCGCATGTTTATTTTCGGTGAAGTATAATAAGTTTTCTATCAAAATTTTTACACGCCCCTTGAAATTAGCGTTTTCATTAAATTAAATTTTAAAATAATGTTGGTTTCAGTAAGACATACAACGAAAAGTCGCCATTTTGACAAAGTTGGTTTTCTCAAATACAATAACAAACCGTTATAGGCGTACTTTGTTTGAAAATGGTAAATATCAGAACCATTGCTTGGCCATATTCTTTGGAATTAGAGTTCCGCAAATATTTCTATAACCGGTGGTTATTTTATATTGCTATGAGGTACCTATGTCTTATTTTAATGTTTTTGTTTAGGTGTCAGCATTGAAAATGGTAATGTTTCTGGACGTCGATCGCTTTTTGACTAAAAGGGATTTTCGAGCTTTAAAAACCTTAAGGTGGCCTTGGAACGAAACACACTTCTTGTTGTCTCACAAATGTCGTGGTTGTAACCATAAAGTTTCAAAAAATCTTGCAAGACGGCCACGACACTTTGTTCTGAATAAAGAACACATGAGATCATTGTTAAAAGAAGATAATTTCTGGTGTGAAAAGTGCTGCTTCTACTCCATTTATGACCACTTCACCAGTGACGAATGTGAACTTGGTAACTTACTCAATAGTACCTAATTTCTGTCAGCTTAGGTTTAATTTCTCTTATTTCTCTTTACCACCTCTAAGTCATTGATTTATACGGTACTTACATAAAAATGAAATAGTTACTTAAAGCATTCAAAATATCTATTAAGTACAATATACACTTACACGTATCGATATTTGTATTTATATACTTACACTAAGTATTATTTATAATGAATGCACCGGTTGATTGTTAGAGAATGATTTTAACATTAGATATGTTAGAAAACAAGTTTGTGTATATGGCTTAAATAAAAACCGTAATTTATACATTGCTATGAATTAGATATCTTTACCGTGCTGTAGATATGGTGACGCGACTATACGGGCGGCTGCTAGGTCCCGCCCCGCACCCCCTCCGCCTGACCGCACGCTTTATAGCTTAGTATGTTTTAACCAATGTAAACGTGAAGACGTTCAGTCGGGACTCGAGACGGTACCTAATTGATGTCCGTTAATCTAATGTACAGACGCCAGCACATCAAGCTACTACAATCTGTCAAATTTCTTTAATAGATTTTGATCTTTATCGCTAAAGCATTAGGTTCAATGTTGATTGGGAAAATTTGACAGTTTCGGGTGGCTTGATGTGCTGGCGTCTGTACGTACCTATATTAGGCAGAAAACTTTAGGTTCTAGCGTTTTTTTTCTTGGAACGACTTATTGTAAGAATAATTGTCAACTTTTATCCAATCCTACTACCTACTTAATATTATAAATGCGAAAGTTTGTGTCAGTGTGTGTTTGTTTATTTTCATGCTAAAACGACTGGATAGATTTGGAATGCTATTAGCTGATAAGTATGTAATTTTGACGTTCAGAAAGTGCTGATTCTCAGCCTAATTTGAATACATAAATGACTTTTGATTTTGATTTTTGAGTCCTCTGGATACGTATATGCTACAACTCTTCGGGCGGAAGCTACTTCGTTTTTAACAGTGGAGTCTTTCGCTTTTTTATAATATTAGTGGGTATGGATAGTTTACATGGACGGGTTTGAGCATTTTTACTAGTAGGTACCTACGCACGGCTACAGATCAAGCTACACATTCCAGTATTAGCTGATCTCGCATTGTATAGGACTTCTTTACAATTAGAGGTCAGTGTAAACTGGAAATGTATAGCTTGATGTGTAGCCGTGTGTACCTATGTTTACTGTTCTAGGTATGGTTTTAATGTGATCTATGTTTATTCGTTCGCAGAGTCTTGCCATGCCTTTTCACGTGGTGCAAACTAAGGAAAAAGGTCAGTTAAACTTAGCAGCTGTACCAGATCAATGGGTACACAATAACGTTCTTTTTTGGCCGAAAAAATCAGCAGAAAAATTAAGAAGATTAGAAAATTGTCAACCCGACGCTTCTTGGGAGACTATGGCATGTCTTGTGAAAAGAAAAAGTTTGAGAACGTTTCAAGAGGCAAACGACGAAATTGAAGCAATGAGTGATAGATCAGAAACCGAGACAGATGAGAGTTATGTTCAGTCGAACCGATCGAATGCCAAAAAAAAGAGCGTCTTGCCAGAGAAATCGTTCAACGATATGGCAGAAGCCTTGATGGAGGTAAGAACGTAACTCTGACTAAATTAAGTTTCGTGTATGTTTAGTTTCTCCTATTAGTGATTTGATTTTTTCAAATATTTAACTAACAATGTTTATTTTTTCATAGAATCGTGGTCAAGACCAAATTAGTGTGATGCCAACAGTGTCTCAAGAAGCAAAATATACTCGTTCAAATACCACAAGTTCAGTTCAAATACAACAAAACTCGGCTACCATTCAATCAGATTCAGCAGTTTTCCCTGTATCTTCTTTTGTCGCGCAAAACCCTCAACTTGTAATAACAGAGGCAGAAGAAACATTGCCAGACGTCAGTTTGAATGCTCAACATTTCGTTCTTTACAACACGGATAACCAAATACAGCCTGTTGAGGATGGTCAGATTCAACAACTTCAACATGAAGTAAAGTCAATCAAGGAGGACATTCAAACAATCATATCGAACCAAAATTCACTTTATGAAATACAAGCTAACATGTGCTCTAAGCTGTCGGAGATTCAGAATGAATTAAGCTCGTACATCCAAATGACCGTTTCAAGAAAGCAGAAAGACGTAGAGGTAGCACATGTTATAAGAAATCTAAGAGAACTTGAAGAATTTGAAAGAAACATAACAGATAGTACATTTAAAGAAAAAATAATGACGAAATTTGCCGTAGTATGTACTAAAGGTTTAGGTAAAGGAGGCGCAAATGCCTATTATTTGATTGATTCTATATTTGATCGGAATTTTTTAAAAGAATGCACGTGGACAGGTTCTTCTAAAGATGAAACTGTTAAAATATGCTTCAAAGCATTTAAGAGGACAATTAATCTTTTTTTTGATATTGTTCATGAGACAGACGCATCGTTCACAAAGACAGACTGTGATAAATTTTTCAAAGTTATATTGAAAAATGCTCGTAAACGCAGTGAAAGCAGTCAAAGGATGTCGGCTCCGAAAGTGAGAATAGTAAAAAAGAAAACAACAAAAAAAACTGTTACCACCGTACAAGCTGAAGAGGCTGACAATAATGTCTCAGCGGTGACAAGAGAGGTCGATATTGTAGAAATACACGCCAATAACCCAGCTGCTTCAAAAGAGATAGGTAATGAAGAGATATCAGATTAAGTAAATCTTAAAATACCTACCTATTTTACGCGAGTAGTACTTTACTTTAAAAGTTTTCTATTTTGTATTTGTTTTAGCTATTTACATTAAGTACCTAAGTTTCAAGTTCGTCTATGTGCCAAAGAAATGTTTAGGTATTAATACCACTACCCACGGTATTTATTATAGGAATACAGAGTGTAAGTGTAAACAGTGGCAATCTTTTAAGGGGTCATTATATTCGTCATTATAAACAACTTTTACTATTAGACCAAACCTGAAATTGCGAAAAAAATACATTACATACGCGTACATTTATGTTCCCATAATTCGTCAAAATGTACGGAACAGCTGATTTTTTTTCGCGATTTCAGGTTTGGTCTATAGTAAAAGTTGTTCATAATGATGAGTACAATGACCTCTTAAAAGATTGCCATTGTTTACAGTTACAGCCTGTATAAAGTAAAAATACTCATATTTTTAAAAAAATTGAGATCGTAACATTTGTTTTGTTGATTTTTTTACTATTATTGCTACATAGATGTTAAAATCTTTAGACATGGTTAATTTTATATGACAAATTGTAGGTTGGAAAAAAAAACGTTTTATTACCTACGATTATATAATGGTGACTGATAATTAGTGACCGATACTTAAACACATGATTTACTCATGATAACAAACAACTTTTACTATGGGACCAAACCTGAAATCACAAAAATAAAATCAGCTGTCCCATTCAAGTTCGCATAACTCGCCAAAATGTAGGGAGCAGCTGATTTTTTTTCACGATTTCAGGTTTGGTACCACAGTAAAAGTTGTTTGTTATCATGAGTACAATCATGGGTTTAAGTATCAGTCACTAATTACCAGTCACCACATATAATGCATGAAGATACATTATTATGTTTTTTAATTTGTTAAACAACAATGAATGATTACTGAAATAAAAATGTTACCTATTTAGCTATTTACCTCTCGTAAGTAGTTTAGTTTAGTTTTACTGAAATTTACAGGATATTGAAAGACTTATAATTGTGATAAATAGTATCTAAGTTAGGTACAGTCGAGTTCATTAATATATTGGCCCTTTCTGGCTTCAAAAATATATGAACGTCAAAAAAATTCATAATGTTTATTTATTTAATCTTCTCGCACAAAAAACAGTACAAAGGTGGACTTAATGCCTTAGGCATTCTCTACCAGTCAACCAAGGGTGGTGAAGAGATTAATAATATTGTGACAACTATAAGCATCATTAAATTGTGGTCAAGATTTAGATTCATTAGTTTTTAGACTCACATATTAATGTATCTAAATCTTGACCCTAATTTAATGATGCATAAAGTTGTCACAATATTATGAATTTTTAGACGTTCATATATTTTTGAAGCGAGAAAGGGTTAATATATTAATGAACTCGACTGTACCTATTAAAAATAAGCGATTAAATTACCTCTATGATTATAAATTGAAGACTGATGATTATCTCACTAATATTAAGTATAACATTACGTAAAAAACAACTATTGTGTAAAACTAATAGGTAGCGAATCTATTAGATAGAACTTCAAATTAAAATTACACTATTATGAATAATTTGATTTTATTTATACCTTGTTCCCTCTCAGTTTAGTTTGTTTGTTTATTTTTGTCAATTAAATTAGGTACTTTAGCAGTAAATAGGAGCTAATAAGATAATCAAACGAGCTGTCAAATAATAAATGGCCAAAACTGTTGTTCAAAAACTTTTATTATTCTGTTAACTCACAATGTGTGCAACAGCGGTATGAAATATATTTTTGTTCCATTCAAAACACTCACAAGTTTACACTTTATGTTTGAAATTTTAAAGACATTTTCCTTTCTATTGCTGTTGATTTCATTAAAATTGCATTGATATATATTTAAAAAAGATGATTTTAGTGGTTGATCGAATGCATCTTCAGTTTGTTCAACCACATTACCACGTATTTCTATATCTTGCTCTTGTGTCTGGCTATTTTTCACATAAACAGATAACAACTCAACTACATAATTTTCTGTGGTGAGAAACCATTTGTCTTGGGGTTTTCTTGACAATATGAACGTGTCTAAATGTAATAAGTTGTAACCGCGTTTTTGTTTTTTTAATACTGGGTATTTCTTCTTCTTTTCTGTAAGACTTTCTATCTCAACTAAATCTTTTTCAGTGATTCTCCTAGCAACTTGGCAAAGTGCTTTATTTCCGTGTCTCACCATACGTTTTAAATATTGAAGTTTGTTTTCAAATTCATAGGCATTGAAAGTGTGTAGAACTCCGAATTTATTCACCTCATCAACTAAGTGCGAGAGATTGTGAATATTGCTAGTGATGTAGTCCTTGCCATATATATTTTGAAACTGTTGTACAAAATACGCTAACATTTCTTTTGCGATTCCAAGAAACTTTAAATGTTTTTCACTGGAACATATTGAAATAGCACAATACAAATGCATAAAATGTAAATAAGGCTCATGTCTTAAAACCTCTTTAAGAATTATGAAGCTAAGGTAATAAAGAAAAGTTCGGTACTCTGAACCTTTCCAGAATTTTAAAACCTCCAATGATCTAACAGAGCGATGTATTTCTGCAGGCATTTTAGCATTAATTAAAAAATTATCAACTTTCTCCGAGTCCTGTGCACTCCATTTAGTAAGATACAAGCCAAAATTGCCATCACGCCAACCCGTAAGTAGTCTTTTCATAACTCCCAGGTCAATGAGATGTAATGAATCTGCCACAGGAAAGTCTTCAATCATATCTATGTTGAGCTTGAGGAACGGTGAGTCTGATTTGTGATGTTGGCCATATTTTTTGGCCCGAAAGTCATCATTATTTCTTTTGGGACAATCGATTCGATGAAATGAGACAGTATGCGATCTGTGAGAGTATTCCCCGACGACAGTACATTTTAAACATCCATTTCTGCTGTTAAAGTTTGATACACCTGTAACAAAATAATTATGTAAAAAATTTATCCGATATTTTATCATTGTGCCTAAAGATTTGCATAAAAAATAATACCTACTAAAAATAAAACTGCCTAAAATGAAATTCAAATATCTATAAAATGATGTAAACACCTTTAATCATAGCTCTGGCAGGTGAATCGCAAATAAATGCTCGAATTTTCACATGCACTTTAATCTCTCTTTGTGACTTAGTAGCTACTGTAAATCCATCTTGAAGTTGAATCATTTCTGCCACAAAAGGTCCCAAAAAGGTGTCCAAATCTGAAGGCTTGCCATCGCCAGCATAGATACCTGTTTAAAAGAAACAAAATTACATAGGAATATCACGTATAATTGAAACACTGCACTAGAAGCTAACTTCACAGGTCTTTCACTTACCGACAACAAAAGGTGATAAAAAAGGAACTTCAAATATAGAGCACAGAATTGGCCAAAACTGATATTTAGAGCTTTTGAAAACAGGTAATCCATCAATATTTATATTTAAAGAAATCTCTTCGGGTGGAATGAGAAGTTGTTGAAAAATGTTTTTTAAACATTTTATAAGGCCATTATGCCAATATTCTCCTGGTGCTGAATTAGTAATATCCAGATTTTCTTTATTAGTGTCAAGAAGTGTACGGGCATCCTTAGGCAGGACATTTTCAATCTTCTTATTTAAAATTTCTAACAAAGAATTTAATGCCGCATGTCGTATATTGTATTCTACAGCCCATTTTCTAAGATCACTATGTAGTTGAAAATTGGAATAGTCTTCAATATCACTTTCATCTTCTTGCACCAGTTCCTCACTAAGACAATCTTCTAAGTCTAAATTTAAATCGCTTTTTATCGATAAAACATCGTTTTGTGCAGAATCACAGTAACTATTTTGCACGGAACCTTCTCCTATTTCTACGATTCGTTCTTCACCGGATACAAAGCTAGAACCCGACACCTGAATAATTTGTTTATAGGTTTTCTGAACTTTTCGTTTGTAATAACCACTTCTTTTTAGCCGTTTCCATTTATATAGATCCATTTTTATAGAAAAGTAAATAGAACACCACGTGGGCAACGAATACGACACAACAAAATCTAAATGTCCGTACTGAGATTGTAACAGCATTGGCAAGACCATTATAAACCAATGTATTCTTGTACAGGGCAGCACGGATATAGTTTTGGATACTAAGAATATTATATTAAACCTTTATAATCGTGTTAAGATTATAACAATATTGGTTTATACCACTATAAAACCACTCCATTTTACTCATAATTGTTCTGTAAAGTGAATTTGTAAACCCTTATAAAACCAAGTAATAAATGCAAATAGTTTCCAGTATGTTTAGTTCTGTTTATCACTCTTAATAGCATACTTTACTTATAGTAGTTCTATAATACTTCTTGTTAGCAGTTATAAGTATAGCTTACCAGTTTATCTACTCTTTAGTGCATTTACACCCTCGCGATACTTTTATAGGTCACCCAAGCTTATATTGCACCCTTAATTTCGACCTATAAGTAATTATAAGTTAATGTATAAGATCAGATATACTATAAGGCCCAACTAACTCCATGCTTGCTATTATAAGCGTGGCAGTAAATACTAGAACCGCTAAGAGAACATTATAAGTGCTGGAGGCTTATAACATCTGCTCTATAGGATAATTTTGCTGCTTGGGAACGTCCCGACATCAACCGTCGGGCAGTAGCCCACCAGACACGACACCCGTCTTGTCGGAGGATCCTCCCTTTTCAATAGAGGATGAGTGAACTTTACTCCCTGTTCCTCATAACTCTAAACATTCTATAGAGTCATGAGGAAACAGGGTGTATATGCTAGTCGCGCGGTAAACTCTGATTGCGCGATGCAGGTTGCTTGACGTCATGTCATTGTGACACGGTTGGCGCAGTGGTTGAGTGATTGACTGCTGCGCAGCATGTCACGGGTTCGATTCTGTCATAAAAAAGCATACCAAAATTTATCAGACACCTAATAGAAAGACAGTTATAAAACCCTGGATGACGGCTGGCTTAGTTCGATGCCTTCGTAATCGTGACAAAATGCACCGAAAGGTCAGTAAATCTCCCAATAATTTAATATTAAAAACTTCATACGCGCGGTACCGCAACTTCTGTAATTCCCTACTTAAAAAACTAAAACGTGCCTATGAAAAGGCTGAGCTTCTTAAAGCTAATAACAACCCGAGAGCTACGTCGAAAGTTATTAAATCTATCACACACAGTAACCAACAAAGACACTCCCCGAATGCTCTGCTTCAATCTTCCGTCGACCATATCGTATCAGTTAATAATGTCAATAAATATTTTGTTAATATAGGAACAACCCTTGCATCAAAATTTGACTCTACAAGGCCATCCGTTTACTCATCTTCGTCCCCGTCTTCAGTTAACTCTCTAGTCATTCCAATAGTTGATGAAGAACTTGTCATAAGTACAATTGAAAGTTTGCGCAGTGATTGTGCTACTGGATGGGATAACATCCCAGCAATTATCTTAAAGCAATCTAGCTCCATTTTGGCTCCTTTCATTGCCCATATATGCAATTGTGCCATCAATTCGGGTATTTTCCCAAAAGCTTTCAAACGTGCAGTAATCCATCCAGTGCACAAAGGCCAAGCTAAAGATGACGTGTCCATTTATCGGCCAATTTCAGTGCTCAGTTCCTTGTCTAAAATACTTGAACGGATCCTTAACAGTAACCTTACAAAATTCCTATCAAAAAATAAATTAATCGCAGGCAACCAGTACGGATTTCGTTCGGGTATCTCCACAGAAGATGCCGTCTCTGATTTCACCAACACTCTGATTGATAAACTGGACACACGCATTAAATGCTATGGTGTTTTCTTAGATTTAACGAAGGCCTTTGATACAGTTTCTGTTCCCAGACTTGTAGCCAAAATGGAGCATATAGGAATACGTGGTGTGGCCCTGGATATTTACAAAGATTACCTCAGTGGGCGTAGCCAGTGTGTTAAAATAGATTCTGTTTTTAGTGACGAAGAGTTTATCAGCTACGGTGTACCTCAGGGGAGTATTTTGGGACCCACACTCTTTCAAATATATATAAATGACCTTTGTCAATTGTCCCTTACTCATTGTGACATTTTTACTTACGCAGACGACACAGCACTTTTGATCTATGATGAGACCTGGGATAAAGCTAAACATAGAACCGAACTCACTTTGCGAACTGTTTTGGACTGGCTCTCCATTAACCTCCTGACGCTCAATGTTTCTAAGACTAAAGTAATTCAGTTTCTACCACCAAATTCACCTAAACCACCAACGGATTCAACTAAAATAAAAGCGCATATTTGTCATGACGCTTCACCTTGTAATTGCGATTGCCTTGCTATTGTATCAAATGTTAAATATTTAGGCGTTCATATCGATGAGAGGCTAGATTGGAGTGTTCATACGGATGCTCTATGCTCCCGGCTTCGTAAACTAATTTATTTATTTAAAGAGCTCAGACATTCGGCCGACATTGAAACGGCATCACTTGTATATCGTTCCCTGTGTGAGTCGATTATTACCTACTGCATCCCGGTGTGGGGGGGAACTTTCAAAACCGTGATTCTTAGGGTGGAACGAGCTCAGAGGGCTGTCCTCAAAGTTATGTATTTCCGTAAAAGGGACTACCCCACAACCCAGTTGTACTCCGAAGCCCAAGTACTCACGGTGAGAAAACTCTATGTCCTCCGCACTGTCTTGCGTCGACATTCCACGATGCCACTTGATAGAGATCTATCCAATAGGCGGATTGGCTTTCCTATCTGCGAATCTATCCAGCACCGTTCTGCGCTTGCCCGACGACACTTTCGCGTACAAAGTTCAATTATGTACAATAAAATCAACAAGACCCTATCAATTTATAAACTAACCCTGCATAAGGTCAAGCAGAATCTAAAGCCTTGGTTACTGTCCCTCAATTACGACGAAACAGAGCAAATTCTAAAAACTCTTTCGTAATATCAATTCTAGCCAATGAGAGGCACTCAACTTCATCCTTTACTCGCGATCCCAGTAAATTTTTCCTGTACTTCCAATTCAATTTACATATACACACACACACACATACTTCAAGCACACACCCACACACACACACACACCACACACATTACACGCACACACACACAATCACCACTACAGGCTCATTCTAAACAATTTTCATTTATTTATTTAAGTTGTATTATTTTAGTCTTTTTATTTCTCATTGTTAATCTTATTGCATAAGTTTTCAATAGTATTTCCTCCCGGGAGAGGGCACTGGCTCTTGTAACACAGGTTAACCACCTAGCACAAGTGTCAGGGACTTCACATTAATTGTAACCACTTCCTTATGTAATAAAGATTATTATTTTATTTATTTATTATTTTTTTATTTATTTATTCCCACACGGAACAAATATTTGTACGACCTACAAGTATTTGTTCCGAGTCTGGGTGTTTTTCTATCTATAATATGTATGTATTTACAAAAAAAAAAGTATATAAGTAGTTTATCAGCCATCTCGTTACCATAACACAAGCATTAGGTTGCTTAGCTTGGGACTAGATGGCGTTGTGTGAAATGTCCAAGGATATCATTTATTTATTTATTTTATTATTGTGATGCGTAGTTCGTATGTGGCGATGTAGATGCCGCCACAGACTACTGCAGCTTTATTATTCTGTGGCTTAGACGAGTTCTAACCTATATTAACGACGTAACATTGTTTACATTTAACCCTTTCAGACCTGGCGTCCACAATTGAGGACATAAAATATAATCTTAGTTAAAAGTATTACTTTCGCTCATTCGTAGTGAAAAACGGTTGTATTCATTTGTGCACATAATAAATCAACAAAAACACTACAAGTAGCGGCATCTAGTATCATGTTTTAACATTTTTTCGTCAAGATTCATCCAGTGATCGTACGTGTTTCGAACCGCGCAGGTAAGCTGCTATTTTTATTCCTAAATACTTCGATTTTGCGAAAAATTTGCATATACATAAATATGTATCAATAAGTTATATCACTAAGATTATGTATGATTTATTTTATGCGTCATTTATTGTTTTTTTATATCAAAATTATAAACTTTTCGATTTGTGCTCAATTGTGCCCATCAGGTGTCAATTGTCTTTTCTGCGTGATATTCAAATAGTGTAAAATCTTTGAAAAGAAATATGACTTTGTAAATGTATCTACTGTAATGTATGTAATTTACGTTGTTTTTGCAACATATTGTTATTAGGAATACATTATGTAACATTTCTTTATAAATATTTTTCAGATTATGTCTTCTACGAAAAATGTTTACACGAAATGCATTGAGTCTTCTTCAACGTGCCGAAAATCTCTCAGACTTTGAGTTATCTTCAGATGACGACGATTGGAATGGAGGTAGTTTTGCTCGAGAATGGCAATCTGTTCGATTCGGTGCAGATGCAGTTAACCAAAAACAAAGGAAGATCTTCCCCCCAGACTCTGATGATGATGAAACGGATGATATTTTTCTCAACAACATGGTCGTCCCACCTCATCGTATACAGGAAGTACCTGACAATTCTGATGGAGTATTTGAGACAGAACCAGGAACAGCTTCTTCAAATGAAGATATTTTTAGGAATCTGTCACCAAAGTCGAGGAGAAGCGATTTGTTGAAGTTCAACTTCAACAAATCGCTTCTCCTCGACTCGAGGCCAGAAATCGTGAAGAAGTACAATCATGCAATGGGAGGAATTGACTTGCTTGATCAACTCATGAGCTATTACAGGACATTCATAAAACAAAAAAATGACGTCTGCACATGATATTCCACGCATCAGATCTTGCAGTTGTTCAGGCTTTCCGGGATACCAGACTGACAACGAATTACTTGGAGTCCCGATAAACAAACGACTCACTTTGCTTCACTTTCGTCGCAGATTAGCAGAAAGCTTTGTTGTGCTAAATAAACGTGTCGGTATCGCTAAAAGAGGCCGTCCAAGTGGCAGACGCCCGACATCACCCGTAATTATTCCCCGAAGACCAGGAGAAGTTCGCCCCGAGACTGAAATAGTTCATGACGGGGTTGGACCCCTTCCTATAATAATAACGGTACCAACGGAAGATACGACTTAATTTTTATTTACTTTATTGCTTTTTCTAATAAAAAAAATAATTATAATAACAGTATTTATTCATTTAGAAAAATCCCCTAAACATGAATCGTAATTATAATGAAAGCCGGATGGTCACATTTGTGCACATAAAGAAAAACCGGTTTTTCTCAAAAACTTGACTAGCAGGATTTTTTTTACTATTTTTTTCCTAGTTCTTAATGCCTATTATATAACACTGAAAATTTACTTAAATCCGTACGAGAAAATAAAAAAAGTCAGGTCTGAAAGGGTTAAAACCAAGCATAGCAACTCGCCCAGAAATGAACCAAACGTCATAATAATATGTACAGTCAGTGTTACGTAATTCTGTACCCGGGCCGAGGTAGCATGGCGTGGCCGAGGTAAACGTACACAGTAAACTAAACAAATATAGGATTGTCTGTATATCAGAGAAATCGTGAGAAAACCGACGTATCCTAGAATCAACAATCTCGAGAGATGTTGTTATCGAGAAAAAATTAACAGCCAATGGGTCGATTAGGTATTAAAGCTTTGTACGGGACATCTAATAATTAGGGTTCCGTACCAAAATGGTAAAAAAGTAACCCTTATGGTGTGACTCAGTCTGTCTGTCTGTTTGTCACAGCTGGATATCTCAAGAACTACTAATGCTATCAACTTGAAATTTGAAACAGTTTTAGGTGACGTTTAGCCAACTATTTTGCAAATAAGAAAGAAATAAAAATATTTATATTTTTTTTGCAACAGGCACTGAAAGGGGGTCTTCAAAATTCAAAGTGGTGCTACTAGGGCGTGTGGGGTATCATATGAAAGAGCGCTGTTTGCACATTCTCAAACATTTTTTTTTATTTTTTTAGGCCACATAGTTTTCGACTTTTGATGAAAAATGTTAAAAAAATACAGTTCGCCCCTTATCTCCGAAGTTTGCAAAGACAAAAATCTGAAATTATTCTATGTGATAGATATTTATGTAAAGATTATAGGAAAAATAAAACAATGTCTCTAACTAGCACACTTTTTCAGAAATCGGAACGGAACCCTCGGTGCGCGAGTCCGACTCGCTCTTGACCGGTTTCTTTTTCTTGATTCGTAATCGTTGGTCGCTTGGAGAACTTTGTTCAATTTGATGGTCTGTACTGATAATGTATGTGTACAGCAAACTTTCAGTTTAGTAAGCGACATAATAATAAGACAAGAAACGAGTAGTGATTCGCCGAGTATTCGGCCACCGACTACTAGGGATATTTCCCTTACCTACACAAAGTGAATCCTTTTTGCGTGGTGAAAACCATAATTTCTTAATTTGTCAATTCATTTGTTATTTTTCTACGAGTATTCACGTAGAAGAGGTACGAGGAGCTCGTGGCTAAGTAATAACAGCCGCACGGGTCGATCCATCAGGTTAAGTTCCGTGGATGGGTGTCCATCTTTACATTACCGAGACTCCTCCGTGCCTCGGAAAGCACGTTAAGCAGTTGGTCCCGGCTGTCATTCGTGGATCTTTGACAGTCGTTACGGGTCGTCAGAAGCCCGAAAGTCTGACAATCAGTCTTACCAAGGGGTATCGTATTACCCAGTTACTGGGTTATGGAGGTCAGATAGGCAGTCGCTCCATATAAAATACTGGTATTCAGCTGCATCCGGTTAGACTGGAAGCCGACCCCAACATAGTTGGGAAAAGGCTAGGCAGATTGACTCACGTAGAAGAGGTTACGCTCGTGTGTTTAATTATAGTACATTATGATATAAGTGCGGTAAGTTGAAAATTACAGCCGAGGCTATATTGCTAGCCCGAGCCGTAGGCGAGGGCTACAAGAAAGCAGAGGCTGTAATTATCAAAGCGCACGTATGTCATACGACGTTTTATAACATATTTGCGAGGAAATAAATAAAACTCGAACTTTCTTAAACGAATAAATCTTTAAAAACACACTTTCTGAAAATGAATTTGCATCTTTGCTTGTTTTCCATACGATGAAATTTTGATACGCTTGCTTGTAAGTATCTATCGGTCGATTTTTTGGGCAAGAGGCTTAGAGTAGCCTATTTCGCTGCCTGTGAGACTTCTGGCGGTGTTGAATGAATAAATTCATAATTACTTGACATTTTCAAATAAAAACAATACAGCGAAAAGAAAAAACGCGCGGAATAATTTTTACTTGTTCACAAATTAGCGATGCGCACGCATCAGCGCTTTTTTTTAAGGCAAAGGCACAAAAACAGCCAGTATTATTAGAGTAAATTAATATTTTTTGTTTTTGTTACAGATAAATGGTTGTAATTTATTGGCAAAATTAATTAAATTAAAGACTTACATGTTTAACATTTAATTCTTTAATTTCATTTTATCCCAAAGTTAATTTTATTCATAAAATGTTGACCACTTTTCCGACATAAAAACTCTTTGCTAAGATTTAAAAAAGTAGGTACCGTTCGTTTTAGACGGAGCATCATGATAAACCGTACGGGTTACCTTATTAAAGAAACTCGTGCGTTTTACTTTACGATAACGCACAAGTACGTAATGACATACATTACGATATTGAAATTGGTGAAATAAGAGACCCTTTACGAGCAAATGTGTTATAAATTATTTTATGTAGACAATGCGTAATTTATTTACAGAGATGTCGAATAGTGCGAAAAGGTCGGGTGTGTGGAAATACTTTGTGGAGGTTTATAAAAACAAATCTAAATGCAATTTGTGTAAAGTCCAGCTATCACGCAGGGGTTTGGGAAAAACTGCGACTACTTCGTCCATGAAA
The DNA here is from genome assembly GCA_905163495.3 of Cosmia trapezina. Taxonomy (NCBI): domain Eukaryota; kingdom Metazoa; phylum Arthropoda; class Insecta; order Lepidoptera; family Noctuidae; genus Cosmia; species Cosmia trapezina. The sequence continues at coordinate 13,231,241 of LR991049.1, forward strand.
AGACATTTGCTGGCGAAAAATAGGTCGGAGTATGACGAGGTTTTTGGTACTACAAGTATTGCTTCAAGTAGCAAAATATTTGTCTCTCAGCCCAGTGAATCTGTTCTGGGAATGTTTTTGTCTTTATTTTTCCCTGCAATATAATTAAGGCCGAGTACTCGGCACTCGGCCGTTAATACTCGGAGCTTGGCCGAACCTTAAAAAAAATAATATCCATATTTTGAGGAATAAAAATACATACAAGAAACAGATGATTGCATGAAAATTTTTTTTAATGAAAATAAGAAAAATATTATTTAAAAAATAGCTATGTAAAGTACCTCTGTCACTCATATCCTGTTTGACAGTTGCTTTTGAAGGTTAGATGTGTCATAAGTATGTAGTACATAGTACATACTTACTGCAGAGTGCAGATATGCATCTTCAATGCACTTGGACAGTCATTGCACTTCAAAATACATTTATTATTTATCTGTGCTGAACATTTAAGCCAATTACTACTTTGCAAACAACGATAAATCTATCTAGTTGTGATAATATTTATCTAAACTAAATCGTATTCTATCCATAATAATATTATACAGGGTGATTGGAAGGTGGGTGGGAACCTTTAAGCCGAATATAGTAACTACACACAATTTAGAACCATATAAGCCATGGTTGTCTTAGACGAAGTCTTACCATTTTTTTGAACGTAATTTTAATGATTTATATCGAAAATTCCCAAAATTTTAAATAAACTGCTTATTTATGGCCTAATTGAATGATAAATTAATTCATTTTTATTTTATTTAATTAAAGTAATGTGTAAGCAATCTAGGATTTAGGTATAATTCAGGATTTTTTTTGTAATTTTTGTCTAAGAAAAATATAAATTACGAAAAATAAAATATTTAATTAAGTAGTGATTTTTGCCAAAGTTTTAAGCATTTTGGAAATTTTAATTATTAGCAAAGATCTGCTACGGCATCAGCTACCAACTTAAATTCCTGTATAGTCGTGCCGTAAATAATTTTTAAATTGGATTTTTCATATTAAAACTAAAAATCTAACGAACTCAAAACATACTGAATTTCGGTAGAACATTCGGTGGCTTAATTTGTTGCATTTTAACCCTACTATTTCCTGCAAGGAATACGTCGAATTTCAAGTCTCCCTGTATACTCGTATTTTATTGAATGCCCTTAAAGTATACTAATAAACTATTGCATATACAGTGTATTTTTCATAATATTTTTAGGTACAGTCAGCAACAAGAGTCGATTGAGTTGAGTTTTCTAAATCTTAATTATTGAGAAAAATACTTCATTAAAATCGGAACAGATGTAAATTTTAAAGAAAATTAACTCTTATCTTATAAATGAAATGCTTAAAAGCAGGATATCATATCATTTTGTGTTAATTTAGATGATGTCAAAAAGTAGCAGTGATAACCGACTTTTGTTGCTGACTGTAGTAGCATTTTAAAGAAAATAAACAGTACGAAATATTACGAGTTTTCAAATCATATACAAGAAAGAACGTCACGATCTTCTTAAAAACATGCTATACTTACTGTTTCGAATTAACGATGTAAACACGTTAATTTTTTCAAAATCGCAATCATTTTGTTTCCGAAATATGAACCAGATATCAAACACACAAAATTGAAGTTTTCTGAGATACGCATTCCCTTGCAGGTAACAATGTTTCAAGCCAAAACTCTACTCAAAACATTGTGAAGACAGTTGATAAATTATGGTCCTACATATAGACTAAGAGCCAAAATACAACTTTAACAATAACCTTTGTACGTACTATACGTATAGTATGTACGTGACCAGGTTTTAGGTTAAACGAAGGAGTATAATACTCCTGTAGTTGAGCTCCGAGTTGAGCTAAAAGATTACTGACAGATACTTACACTGACTGGACATTCCACTCAACCATGTGTGGTTCTTTCCTCAAAATACCATTTCAGACATGAAAGAGACTTTGACCTTTGAGTTGGTTTCACCATTTCTTCCATAGAAAAAGTTGTTCATTTTCATAAGTACTATACACTCCCTAAAACTATGTCCCTCGTTTAACACAACAGCCTGTATTTGTAAAACCGTAAAGTTTCAACGTGAGTTGATAGATAGATAGATAAAACATTTATTTGATGCACACAAAAGACATAGCACATAGTTGGTCTCGCCATTTCTTCTCAGAGGTAGTCAGATAGGAAATGTAGAAAAAACTTTTAATAAGGGGCCAACCCTGAAAATGCAAAAAAATTGTCAGCTGTTCTCTGCATTTACGTTCACATAACTAAGTACTTATACAAAATGTAGGGAACAGCTGTTTTTGTTTTCATATTTCAAGAGTTGCTGCCATAGAACAAGTTGATCATTTTTACAAGTACTATACACATCCTAAAACTATGTCCCTCGTTTAACCTAACACTCTGTATATTTGTAAAACCGTAAAAGTTCAACGTAAGGGGGCGTGCTGTAGAGAACCGTGTGCAAGATATTATTGTTACGGCTATGTCCGTTCAGAATAACTGAAGTTTTAGTACACATTAAAAAAATAATCCTAGCTTCTAAATAAGAACATAAAATAAGTAGATAAGTACACAAACAAAAAAAAAAATAAATAAAAAGTAAGTATAAATAAAGAATACGTAAAGAAAAGTTGTTTAAAACGTTTCCTAAGAAAGCGATGAATGGTCACATAATATCGGCTGTGCAAATACAGAGGACGTTTTTTGACACTTTAATACTGATGAAAATAACAGATTTTCATTACGACATGACAGAACCGCTTTCCTAGAAAACTCAAACTTATAAACAGAATGATAATAAAACAAAAGAAAGGGACATTACTTAAAGACAACCGAAATAAGAAGAAAAAAACTACTTACTTACCAATTCAAAATCATATTCCACACACAAAAAACACTGAACTCAAAATAGAAACGTTTTATTTTTAACTTGAAATATCACGAATTACTGCAGAGAGTAATTATAGCTCGGCCGCGAGCGATCCGCGCTCCGCTCCGGCTCAAATACATCTGAAACCACACTCGACACAAACTGAAGCGAATTGGGGAAATATAAAATTACTCCTGTAGTGTTGGGGTTGGAATATATCGATAGATCTAAGATAATAGGTACCGTAAGGGCGAGTAACTTTGAGTTTTGACCTAGGTCGTTATTATTTATTCTGTGCTTATGGCATAACTTTCTGTGTCTTTGGCCCAAATCGAGACAAATGTTTCAGCTGCCCGAAGTGTCACGACCACACAACCGAACGTCGCGTTGTATGCACTTCAGTGACTAAGGGCGAGCGCGCATTGCGGTGCGTTTTTCTACCGCATAATCTGTGAAGTATGGAATGTCTTTGAAGTGCGCGCACTGCGGTCATGCGTTTTGTTACTGTAGGCCCCGCCCAGTGCGGCAGAACTACCGGAAACGCACCGCAGTGCGCGCTCGCTCTAATAGATAGCGACATAGACGCGTACAGTAGTACCCAACTGATTTGGCTTACCGATGTACTACCTGCGCAGAAGATGAATTTTTAAAGCGCGGGAAATGCTATTGACCAATCGGCACGCTCCACGCACCGCGCTTCTTTTTCCTGTACCGCTATTGGTCGGCAGCTGCCGCCATGTTAGCGCGCGCCGCGTGGCATAAGAAGAACACCATGAATAAAATGCTAACCCAACTATGTTACCCATTTCTTTTATTTAAATTCAAAAATCAAAATATTTTATTTCACACTAGCTGACCTAACAGACGTTGTTCTGTCCGAATTTGAATAATTCATACACAATTCCTTTCACTTTGAGTTTTTCCGAATTTTCCAATTTTCCCGGCAACTTTTCTAATTTTTCTTTTGGATATTTTGACGCCTCACTGTTGGCATTTTCTTAACAATGAAATAAACCAAGACTGAAGGTAATTGTGTGATAGATAACACAACGAAAGAAAGAAATTAGTTTTTTTAAGGTTTAGTGTTAGAAGATTTTGTTCTAGCCATGTTGTGATGATACTCAACCCTTTTTCAGTTGCATCCAAAGCCCGTTTCCAAGTAGCTCGATAAAAAAATACTGCAGTATTAGCATAGCAGACAACTTCCGACTGTTCAATATTAGCCTCGGAATGTCATCCATGTATATGATGGAGAGGGTGGGTCCCAGAATACTTCCCTGGGGCACCCCGAAGGCAACTGGAAGACTCCCACTGACAGTATCCCCGATTTTAATAAGCTGGTGTCGACCAGACAAGTAACTCCTGAACCAATCTATGGACAGGCCTCTAACACCAAAATATTCGATTTTTTAAGCAGTCTGAGAATTAACACTATGTCAAAGGCCTTGGCCAGGTCTAGGAAAACAGCAGCTGTACCATGGCCCTTGTCGATGTTTGAGGAGACAATGCCAGTCAGCAGACTCACAGCTTGTGAAAAGCAAATAATCCACGAATGTTAGCTGGGACTAACGGCGTCTCGGTATGTAAAGATGGCCACCCGTCCACGGACCGACCGCGGCAAGAGTAGCTTAACCTGAACGATCCATGCGACAGTTACTATTTTTTTTTTCTTATTATCGACTCTATCGACACGTCCTATCACTAAACGTCTAGCACCTGGCATTGCCCGGCGCGTTCCCAGAAACTATTGTTTATTTTAGAAAGATCATGTATATTTTGTTTTAGCAACAACATGTACAAATCTTTGTTTTCTACTCTCTTTTGTGCGTTTAATAGTTTTTAATAAGTCTTTGAACGGAGTAACCTTAGGGTAGCCGAAACCCCTTTTTGGGTTGTAGAGGTCAGATGGACGTGCTCAGTAGGTGTGGGTCGTTACGTGATTTTCGCGAAACGTAACGTAACTAGTGACTTCGAAGGCGTCACCAGTTTTGAAAACAAGTGATTTTAGTAACTAGTTATTTTTTCAAATTCTGTTCAGTGATTCAACATGGTTATTCTATTGAAGTATTACAGATAATTACGAAACGAAAACATTAAATGATTAATTACCTAATGTAATTACTTACGTTACTTATCACAAATTTAGTTTTTGTAACTATGCAATTACATAATTAACAAAATTAAAGAGTTTTAACAAAGTATTGCAAAAACATGCATGGGGCAATTAATAGTTATTCTTGACCATGAGCGAACTAATTTGAACTAAACGTAAATAAACAAACCATCAATGATATCTTTCCTCCCTCGGTCACTGCATTGTAATGTAACGTAACTACTTACAAAATCACGTGTTTATAGTTTCACTCGAAACTAGCTATTCGGCTACACGCCCATAACTAGTTCGGATATATTCGTGTCACCGCTCGGGATTTCGGGAACTCTCGGCTCATTCATTCGGTCACTGTATTGTATTGTAACTAGTTACAAAAATCACGTGTTTATCGTTTCACTCGAAACTAGTTATTCGGTTACATGCCCCGTAGCCAGTTATTGTAACTAGTGACGTGAAATAACGCCCATACCTAGTGCTCAGCTCGTGGCTAAACACATTAACAATGGACCTGCAGTAAGACTGCAGGCCAATTGTTAATGTATGGGGCGGTGGAGCCCTGGCAGCGGTGGGTTCGTGAATGGGTGACCATCCGATACATACCAAGACCCCTCCGTGCCTCAGAAAGCACGTTAAGCTGTTGGTCCCGGCTGTCATTCGTAGATCTTTCACAGTCGTTAAGTACGGGTAGTCAGAGCCCAATAGTCTGACAACCAGTCTTACCAAAGGGTTTCATGTTACCCAGTAACTGGGTTGTGGAGGTCAGATAGGCAGTCGCTCCATGTAACATACTGGTATTCAGCTGCATCCGGTTAGACTAGAAGCGGCAGTCTAACCGGATGCAGTGGAATCGTGGTCGGCTTCCAGGCCGAGCCGACCCCAACTTAGTTGGGAACAGGCTAGGCAAGTTTATCGGAGATTAGATGGTCATAGCTTCTTGTAAAACACAGATTATCAGCCACACTGTTATAATCAGCTTATAATGTTCCCATTTCTGAGACACAGGCCTCCTCTCTGGGAGAGGGATTGGGCTGTATCAAGTACGGGTTGGTAGATGTCACATGTCTTCGAATGTTTGGTTCTATGACATGCCGGTTTCCTGACGATGTTTTCCTTTACTGTTTTGAGAGCAGTATTTTCATAGGCACAGAAGAAGAAGAAGACATGTTGTGCCGACCATTTGTAAATGATGTTAAGAGCCATTTCACGTTTTCGGGCGGATATCTAAGATTTTAGTCGCCTAATTTACCATCTTAGGTAAAACTCTGACATTGTTGAATACATTTAAAAGAAAGACCAATCTTTCGTATTGAATGTTAATGTAACACATTTGCAAAAACTTATTTGTTTACTTTGTGGCGATTAATCTCCCACAACTAGTTTGCAGAAAAATCATCGAAGAGACAATTTCAGACTCCTAAATCTATCATTAATATTCATAAATTTTACTTTTAAAAATACATAAAGCATCAGACATATAATTTTGTTGACTTTTAATGTACTAGAATATCGATTATTAATAACATTAATTAGTAAAAAAATAAAGTCTCGGGGCAATTTTTACGTTTTATACCGCTATTTAATCGCGATTTTTTGGTTTGAATAACGCGTAATTAAATTTAAAAAAATATGTCAAAATAAACTATGTTCTTTAACAAAACTAATTCTAAAGTTTTATTAAAATCCCTTCATTTATTTAGACATAATAACGTTATTAAAATCACTCTAAATTAGAATAAATTACGTTGCTTAAGCGGGCACCGATTATTACAGCTCGAGCGCTCATCGAGGAAGGACCTGTGCCATTTTTACCCGCCTCCTGATGTCCGAGCTTACGTATCGTGAACGCATTATTTTAGTACGACTGCAATATTAAAAATTCGTTAAAATTTGGTGAAATGGCTCTTAAGATAGGAAAAAAACCGGCTAAGTACGTGTCGGACCGCGCACAATGAAGGGTTCCGTAGATAGTTGGGATGAATATATCCCAACAACAAACTTAACACTCTCAACTTTTTTAGGCTTGGGACCAAACCTGAAATCGCGAAAAAAAAAACAGCTGTTCAGTACATTTATGTTCGCATAATTCGTCAAAATGTAGGAAACAGTTTTTTTTTCGCGATTTCAGGTCTGGTCCAATAGCAAAAGTTGTTCATAATGATGAGTAGAATGATTCCTTAAAATATTGTCACTGTTTACACTTACACCCTGTATATAAGCAATAAGGTTAACTGTGCGACGAAAAAGTGGACGTTTTACGATGTGAGCTTAGCGCAGAACTGAAAATCATTACCCATCTTGCATGACAAACAGTTCCTCACAGCCGGAACAGCACCGGAAAATCATTGAATTGAGATGTCCACTGAATAACCTTCTTTAGAGTAGTATTATCTATTTTCATACACAGTTAGGTATATCCGTCTTCTAGTACCAATGATGAGTATAATTGTAGAGGAAACTCTCGTGTTTATAATAAAACTAAGTATAGCGACGCACTTGAATTCTATGCAGAATTTGTTTGGTATTATTTTGTTTTTAAAAGCAAAAGCACGTTAAGCCGTTGGTCCCGGCTGTTATTCGTGGATCTTTGACAGTCGTTACGGGTCGTCAGAAGCCCGAAAGTCTGACAACCAGTCTTACCAAGGGGTATTGTATTACCCAGTTACTGGGTTGTGGAGGTCAGATAGGCAGTCGCTCCATGTAAAATAGTGGTATTCAGCCGCATCCGGTTAGACCGGAAGCCGACCCCAACATAGCTGGGAAAAGGCTATACATATTTTATTGTACATATTTTTAGAACTATATACCACATTGTCGGCACTGTAGGTCTTTTGTAAGGAACTAATTCTTTCATAAATAATATTGTTTGTAAGTACATGACTGTTTGTTGCCAAAATAAAAAAAAAAACCGGTCAAGAGCGAGTTGGACTCGCGCACCGAGGGTTTCGTTCCGATTTCTGAAAAAGTGTGCTATTTAGAGACATCGTTTTATTTTTCCTGTAATCAACTCAGAATAATTTTACTAATAGAATTAAAACAACAAATATAATAACAAATACCATAAACTAATCTAAAATAAAAAAGAACCTAAAACTAAAAACCATAGTAACTAAAATATATTATTAAAAGGAGTCCCTTTAGGCAAGGTTCCGAAGATACTGGCAGCGTTCCCCCTTTGAATAGCTAGACTAATTCTTTGTCCGAGGTAGCTGCCAGCTCGTCGGTCTCCTGTGACGTCGACCAACCTTTTCGTAATTTCATTAAAAAGCCTTATAGCGGTAGGACCCCACGGACCAAGGGTCTCGACACCTAATGGGACAAAATCATATTCGGAGCCTAGACCCCTGTATTTTGATACTTTACCTTTTTCAGCCGCTTCACAAGCCGCACCAGCTCCTGTAATCTATAAATAAACTTCTATCACATAGAATAATTTCAGATTTTTCTCTATGCAAACTTCGGAGATAAGGGGGGAACGGTATTTTTTTTACATTTTTCATCAAAAGTCGAACACTGTGCGGCCTAAAAAAAAATAAAAAATAGTTTGAGAATGTGCAAACACAGTTCATTCATATGATACCCCACATGCACTAGTAACCCCACTTTGAATTTAAAGACCCCTTTCAGTCCCTGTTGCAAAAAAAAATACATATATTTTTATTTCTTTCTTATTTGCAAAATAGTTGGGTAAACGTCATCTAAAACTGTTCCAAATTTCAAGTTGACAGCATTAGTAGTTCTTGAGATAACCAGCTGTGACAGACAGACAGACAGACAGACAGACTGAGTCACACCATAAGGGTTCCTTTTTTACCATTTTGGTACGGAACCCTAAAAAAAAAAAGTACTTACCATATTACCTCCTTATTCATAAAAAAACTTTAACGCTTTACAAACCAAGTGTATTTAAAATAGTTTTTTGTCTTCTTCTTTCAAATTCAAATCATAATTCGAAAGAAATTGACAAAACACTATTTTAACTAAAGTAGGTTTGTAGAGCGTTTTATTTTTTTATGAATAAGGGGGTTAATACTAGGTACTAAAGTAATTATGAATAAGTAACTAACTATACAAATAAATACAAAAACAAAAGGACACTAAGAGCGGTTTCGCACTTATACGTCCGATCCGAATCCAAGAAATGTCGGTCGGAAGTAGCCACAGCAGTGCGATTCTGTAATCATCTCACCGTGAAAACTTAGGTGAAGTGAGCGTGGAGTGAGCTGTCAATAGTGTCAATTCCTCGCAAAAACAAACTCACTTCACCTAAGTTTTCCCGGTGAGATTGTTACAGAATCGACCGGCAGTACTATTTGTGTGAAGGGTTGCGCACTAAAAGTAACCGTCATGAGAAGCTATAAATTTTGTAAACAAGTGTTCAGGAGTTCACAACATTTGGACCAACAAAAAAAATGAATTTGTTTAAGATTTAAAAAATTATTAAGTAACAAATATTAATTAACATATATTATTTAAGAATAATTATTCGTCAGATTCAGATGTTTCCATTTCTGTGTCAGAATCAGTGACATGTATCACGAAGCTGTCTACAGTTTTATCAATCATCTACAATAACAAATAAAATTAACGCAACAATTAAAGTAACAACAATAAAAAAGTGATAACGAAACAATAACAAAATTAACAATAACAACTAGATCCGCGATATATGCAAAGCAATGAAACAAACTCGTACGCATTTGAAACTCGAATGACGCGTTTATTTCAAAATGGTGTCCCGAATCCCGATAGTTTACAATCCCTGCGACGGACGCGTTCCGGTACCAAGAAACACAAACGATAGCGCTTTGCGTCGTTAAAATATGATCCGACTAAATTAAATAGGTTGTTACTTTCATATAACCCGTCTATATTTCATGTCGATTGAATATGGTCAATTTATTATTATCTCGCAGTATAAAATGTTTACTTAGTAAAAGATGTTTGTTTACATAATTTATAGCTTCTCGTGACGGGTACGAACTCTAACTCTGCCCGTCCGAATTTAGAACATTCCTAATTCGGATTGGACTCGGATCTTGAATTCGGATTCGGATTGGACGTAGTGCGAAACCGCTCTTAGGCGTCGAAGTACTCGTCCGCATCGATGTCATCCGGAAACGTGCCCAGAAGACTGGCAGCGTTGCCACGTTGAATGGCAATTCCAATTCTTTGGCCAAAGAACGAGCCAGCCCCAGCCGTACCATACGAATAACTATATTACCTACTAGATTTTGCCTGCGGCTTCACCCGCGTGGACGTCGGAAATTATCCCACGGGAACGTACTACCGGGATAAAATATATCCTATGTCCTAATCCAGGTCATGGTCTACCCGTGTGTAAAATTTCATTCAAATCCGTTCAGCCGTTTAAGCGTGAAAGCGTAACAAACAAACAAACTCACTTTCGCATTTAAAATAGTTTCAGTGTGGTGGTCATTTGGTCAATTGGGTGTTAGGGATCGAGGCTAAATAAAAAAACCGGAAAAGTGCGTGTGGGACCACGCACAAAGAAGGGTTCCGTAGTTGAAAATAATTTAAGCCAAAAACAAACGTAACATTGTAGTTGAAAAACTAGAAATCCCAAAAAAAAAAAAATTATGCGATAAAATTACAAATTACCTTAACTATGAGTTCGTGTGTGTTTGTATGTTTGTTACTTCTTCGCGCTCAAACGGCTCGACCGATTTGGATAAAATTTGGTATGTAGATAGCTGGATTAACACATATACATGAATATTGACTTTATAAAGTATTACTTATATTTTTTTTATTTATTGTGAATGTGAAGACTACGCGGATCATTGTTTTTTATTTATTTTATTTTATCCTTTACTCAGTTTTAGTCATAGTCTGGCAGTTTGAGTAATTTATGCGGCCTACCCAAATGTCTTTTCTTTGGTATTGTTCGTCGAATCGTTAAGCTCCTTAAGTTTTGAGTTGAGCTGCACGATTACTGACAAATAATGCGTGCGAGCGTGCACTGACTGGACAGGTCCACTCAATCTGTGTGGTTCTTTCCTCAAGAGACCATTTCAGACTGCAATCTACATGGTCTTCACATGATCTGACCAAGATTTTCTGGACTTTAAAAGAGACTGTGACCTCTGAGTTTGTTTCGGCGTTTCTTCTCAGAGTAGTCAGATAGGAAACGTCGACCTCATCTAGTTTTAAAAAATATAATTGACGTGTAAAAGTGTTTGTACAAACCTACAAGCTTACAGATAATAAATCATTTTTCATTTATCATTTATAAGCTACTTTTTATCCCGGTCTACGCGGATCGGATGAAACAGCGGGGGCAGCTAGCTTTAAAAAAAAACCGACCAAGTGCGTGTCGGACTACGCACAATGAAGGGTTCCGTAGTTAGGATGAAAATATCCCAAGAACAAACTTAACAACAGTAAATGTAAGTTTGTACTCACAATATTGAGAGATTTACCATGTTATGTTAAGACCACAAACTTCTTATAGGTTTTCCTGTAATCTAAAGGTATAGAACTATTTTCTGTAGGTCTTTTTTTCAAAATTTTAGGATCAGTAGTTTCGGAGATAAGGGAGGAATGGTCAATTTTCGTTTATTTTCTTAAATAACATTAAAACGATTTATTTTAAAATTATAGAAAAAATATATTCGAGACCCTCATAGTAATCCCTTTCATTTCATATGTCACACGGTACAGTTTACAAAACTTTTTTTTTTGTTTCTTATTTGCCCCCTAAAAGTGACCCCCATATTCAAAATACATTTATTTACTTTATCCGTGCGTGTTTGGGTCACAAAAATCGAAATGTACCAAATTTCAACTTAATCGGTCGATTAGATTCGGAGCAAATTGGCTGTGACAGAAACACGAGTGATCCTATAAGGGTTCCGTTTTTTCCTTTTCGGGTACGGAACCCTAAAAACTGAATCGACTTGTTTTGAAGAGTATCACTACACACTGAAATTATTTTACTACTATTAATAACAGAAAGAACATTCTCGAGATGCAAATTAAAATGTCCTGATTGAAAGTCAATTGTCTCGACATCAGTATGTATGATCAATAAATATTGATTGAATCAATCAAAGAGTTAATGGATCGAAACTGAACGTCTTTATTGATTGCTTGAGATAAATATGACTTCAAAGGAATGCAGGATTTTTCCAGGTCGTCAAATGAACCAAGAAATTACACCATCACAGCCGCACGGGTCGATCCATCAGGTTAAGCTGCGCTTGGCGGGGTTGGTCCGTGATGGGTGACCTTTACATACCGAGACTCCTCCGTGCCTCGGAAAGCATGTTAAGCCGTTGGTCCCGGCTGTCATTCAAAACCATCAAAATCAAATCAAATGTCAAACCATCTCTGGTTTAATGGTACAATACAAACGTGAACCTGTAATAAACCTATACTTATGCATAAATAAAAAAATAAAAAAAATTCGTGGATCTTTGACAGTCGTTACGGGTCGTCAGAAGCCCGAAAGTCTGACAACCAGTCTTACCAAGGGATATCGTATTACCCAGTTACTGGGTTGTGGAGGTCAGATAGGCAGTCGCTCCATGTAAAATACTGGTATTCAGCTGCATCCGGTTAGACTGGAAGCCGACCCCAACATAGTTGGGAAAAGGATAGGCAGATTGACATAACATAACCTCACGGACGTATTCTGGTGCTCTGTCACCAGGAGCATTCCCTTAGATCACCCTGTAGGATTATTTTTTGAGACAAAAAGTAGTCTATGTCGTTCCCCAGGATGCTATCATAGCCTTGCCAAATTTTATCGAAATCCGTGCAGTTTTGCGATATTTAAAATCATCCCCTATTAAACCCCCTTAGCAGATGATTTTTCAAACATTCCGGACCCAAGGCACCCCTGGAGGACACCCCTGGGGGTGCCACGGGAACTTGAATTCAGACCCGTGGCTCTCCTGGTCCTCAAACCCATACAAAGGTGTACCAGTGGTATCACGGGTTCTATTTTCTAGTTCCCATGAATCCACCAATCGAATAGTGATGGGACAGATGAACAACAGTGACAAAATAATTTCAATATATTTATTATTATTTATTTTTCCCTTATTTTAATATATTTATTTAACGCAATTTCTCCAATGCGTGGCCTAATGTTATTTCTTTGTTCAAAACTTGCAATTGAATGTGCACTATTCAATTGTCATTATCATGATATCTACTTGTTTCCGTTTTTAGGCACTGCATTCAAATTGTGAATATTCTGCAATACGTTTAGTAAACGCATCACGGAAACCGTATTTTTATTGATCAATTTATTTAATTTGGAGTGGTAACCTTCTAAAATATTATTTGTCCTATAACGCTCTCCAAAAACGCTAAAAATCTCAGGTGAATGTATGCTGAGCCAAAATCTTTCTATGTAATTGATGAATTTTTCCATATCGACAGTACTTACCTATTTTTTAATTTTTCTATATATACACCTACATTTAAAAGCGCTGCACTAATTGACCTGAGGGTGCCACGGGTACGAATCCAAGTTCCCGTGACACCTCCAGGGGTGTCTTCCAGGGGAGCCTTGGGTCCGGAATGTTTTCAAAAAAGCATAATAATCACATTTTTTTTTATTTCCTACCAAAACCATTAATTTAAATTTTCATAAAGGTAAAAAACACGAGAAGTGGCAAGCGGGCGAAAATGTCTCCGCGAGACATGCTCAGTATGAGCCGTTCATGGTATCTACAATTTCGTGTGCCTCACCACACAATCCTCATATTTGAAAACTTCAAGAAAATCAATTTTGAGAACGCCAAAAAATAGTACTGAAATAGTCATAAATAGTACCATTGGTCAAAAAAATAGTACCATTATGCTTCCGGAGTTATAGCTATCAGTTGGTGAGGATTGTGTGGAGAGGTTCACCACACAAGCCTCACCTCTAGTGCAAGCAAACGGCTGGGAGTATCGACTTGGTTTCAATTCCAAAAAATACTACTGAAATAGTACTGACGCTATGCCAAATCTCGAAAATAGTCATTAGGTGATTCCAGAGATATATAGGTGTCTTGGTGAGGATTGTGTGGGGAGCTTTTATGATTACCTGATTACTGCGGATCGCTTACGTTTTTGAATTTGAATTTAGTGTCAAAAAATAGTCAAGAAATACTACTCTCCAACCATGATAATTTCGACCTGGTTTACTATGTAGAAGTATGTTAAACTTCCACGTAAACTTCTACATACATTTTGTTTTGGTACAGTCGCAAACACTAAAATTACAAATCAATTTATATATTGTTATATATTAATTTAAAACAGTAATAAAATATTGCAGTTACTTAATATATTTTTTTCTGTCAAAGTTTAGGTAATATTTCTAATATTTACTACGATTTCAGTTCTAGACATTTCCTTCCGGTTGGCTTTATGACTTAACTGATAATTTGATATACTTAATATAAAAGACTAACCGTATTATTCATTAAAAAAAACTCAAACGCCTAGTTATAAACCTGTTTTAGTTAAAAACTGTCTTGCCAAAAGACAAAACACTTTTTAACTATAGGTTGATTATGCGTTTTAGTTTTTTTATGAATAAGGGAGTAGGTAAGTCTTTATTTCAAATATTTTTTTCGTAGTATGAGTAATATTAAGACTATCTGACTACTTACCTATTACTAAAATACCTACTTACTGTACTTATGGTGCCGACAATTTTGTTTACATTATTAGTAACAAAACATTTTGAGAATAATAAAACAAAACAATGATTATCAGTTTTGGGAAAACCATTGAACAAATCCCAGTGTGGCTCAACATCCCGGCATCGTGGGATTTTTATTCTCAAAATGTTTTGTTACTAATAATGTAAACAAAATTGTCGGCACCCATTCATAAAAATGTGACTTTTATAGTTTTTGTCGGCACCCATTTATCAAAATATACCTTTCATATTTGTACAGAGGTCGGAATAGGTACAGTATAATTACGTAAACTTTGAGCAAAGAAGTCACAAGAGTGGATAATACCTCCTATAAAATCCCGGAATCATAAACATAACGATTAAATCTCGATAGCAGGACTCTTGCGCGAAAGATACTTGCGCGAACCCACTCGCACGAAAAGACATTTCCGCGCATGGACTTTTGCGCGAAGGGATTTTTGCGCGAAGGGACACTTGCGCGAAAGACACTTGTGCGACAAGACATTTCCGCGACTGGACTTTTGCGCACATGGGCGTTTGCACGCAAGGCACTTGCGCGAAAGACACTTGCGCGAAAGACTCTTGCGCGAATCCACTTGCGTGAAAGGACAAGTTCTTCATAACATCACGCCTGTATTCTTTCAAGGGATTGGGCAGGGATGTACAGTACATTTTTTTTTTCTTATTTAAGTAAGTAAAAGTACAGAAAAATTCTAATAATATAGTTATCTTATTATTGTTATTTCTTTTAGTTTTTTTTTTCGACATGGGTGCCATTTTCATGGTTTTTGAGGTCACTGAAAATAATAGTGGGGTCAAAATGAAAATCCAAGATGGCGGCTGCAAAAATTTTAAAATTTTTCGTCATGGGTGTCATTTCCATGGTTTTTGAGGTCGGTGAAAATGATAATGAGGTTAAAATGAAAATCCAAGATGGCGGCTTCGTAAATTTTCAAAATTTTCGTCATTGGTGTCATTTTCATAGTTTTTGAGATCGCTGAAAACGGTAATGAGGTCAAAATGAAAATCCAAGATGGTGGTTGCGAAAATTTTCAAATTTTTTGTCATGGATGTCATTTTCATGGCTCTTGAGGTCGCTGAAAACGATAATGAGATCAAAATAAAAATCCACGATGGCGACTGCGAACAAATTTTTCTTTTTAAAATTCATTTTGATTTTGACTTCATTATCGGCTTTAGCGTCGTCGAACACAACGGAAGCGACATCAATGACGAAAAATTTAAAAATTTTCGCAGCCGCCATCTTGGATTTTCATTTTGACCTCAATATCGTTTTCAACGACCTCAAGAACCATGAAAATGACACCCATGACAAAAATTTGAAAATTTTCGCAGCCGCCATCTTCGATTTTCATTTTGACCTCTTTATCGTTTTCAGCGACCTCATAACCATGAAAATGACAACCATGACGAAAAATTTGAAAATTTTCGCAGCCGCCATCTTGGATGTTCATTTCGACCCCACTATCGTTTTCAGTGACCTCAAAAATCATGAAAATGACACCCATGTCGAAAAAAAAAATTAAAATAAAAAAATAAAAAGATATTTTTTTTGATATTAGAAAAAAAAACTTAACAAATGAGTAGGCACTCAAATGTATTTTTCTGTATAATTAATGTACTGTACATTCCTGCCCAACCCCTTGAAAGAATACAGGTGTAATGTTATGAAGATCTCATTTCCGCAACTTTTTCGCGCAACTGTCCTTTTGCGCAAGAGACTTACGGGCAAACGTCCATGCGCGCAAAAGTCCATTCGCGCAATAGTCCAGTCGCGGAAATATCTTGTTGTTAACTATTATCAGAAACCAACTTTGTGATTAACTGTGCTGTTAGTTTGTAAGTTTTTATTCAACTCTTAAATTAAACTTTAGTTTGTTTCTTCTTAGATTGTCTTTTTCTGATCACAACCCCTACCTACACTCAACATTAATTAATCTTGTTTGGTAATTTTGTAAATATTCATTTTTGGATAAAGGCAGAAATCCGTCTGCCCGAAACCCGACACTCTCCCACGCACTGCAGTAGCAATGAGAAAGTCAAAATGCCAAATTTTCGGACGCCGAATATTCAGCGCTTCGGCAGATAGCGTGACTTGGTATTCAGCTAAATCATTATTCATGGCATAATAATAAAATATCTTGTTTTTATTTATCTCTACTTTAATTAATCTTTTACGACCGAATAGTTTTGTAAGGAAAATTCAACATTATAATGTAGGTTATGATATTCTATAAATTCAAACCAATCGCAACCCGGCTTCGCACAGGAAGCATATTTCTATACTTACACTTAAACCTTCCTCATAAATCACTCCATCAAATTGGTGAAAACCGTATGAAAATCCGTTCGGTAGTTTTTGATTTTATTGCGTTCAGACTTGGTTCAGATAGTTCGCGTTAAACACATACTTGAAATACCTACTTAAAATAGCTACATAACTAACAATGCAACCAAAAAATACGCTTTTTAATACAACCAAAAAATAAGGTGACCACTAAAAATACGTACTTAATCACTTTTTGCTCGACTGTACTCGACTCGAAAAATGTATGTAGAAGTTTACGTGGAAGTTTAACATTCTTCTACATAGTAAACCAGGTCGAAATTATCATGGTTGGAGAGTAGTATTTCTTGACTATTTTTTGACACTAAATTCAAATTCAAAAACGTAAGCGTTCCGCAGTAATCAGGTAATCATAAAAGCTCCCCACACAATCCTCACCAAGACACCTATATATCTCTGGAATCCCTTAATGACTATTTTCGAGATTTGGCATAGCGTCAGTAGTATTTCAGTACTATTTTTTGGAATTGAAACCAAGTCGATACTCCCAGCCGTTTGCTTGCACTAGAGGTGAGGCTTGTGTGGTGAACCTCTCCA
Source organism: Cosmia trapezina (assembly GCA_905163495.3). NCBI lineage: Eukaryota > Metazoa > Arthropoda > Insecta > Lepidoptera > Noctuidae > Cosmia > Cosmia trapezina. The sequence continues at coordinate 13,248,820 of LR991049.1, forward strand.
CACAATCCTCACCAACTGATAGCTATAACTCCGGAAGCATAATGGTACTATTTATTTGACCAATGGTACTATTTATGACTATTTCAGTACTATTTTTTGGCGTTCTCAAAATTGATTTTCTTGAAGTTTTCAAATATGAGGATTGTGTGGTGAGGCACACACAATTTCCGTCTCCGCGAACTAGTGCGCTTTCGACTGTGACCGTGACAAGTTATAAGAATGCCGTGTTGTTCAGTGGTTTCTTGTAAAAACCGAAGCCATGTAAATCACGGAATCACTTTCCATATGTAAGTACAAGTATTTTACCGTATTTGTCTTTAATATCATGAAATTGACAAAGGGAAAAAGTGGAGACACAGGGTTCCGATACATTTTAACATACTGGGCACATCCTTCTTTCTTATATCTATGGTATCTACCATAGTAGAAATATAAAAAACGCTTAAGAGATGCGGGGGTTCCCATACAAATATTCATCTCCTATATCATCCCCTACAGTGGCTAAAAATAATCTTACAGGATTATTTTTGAAAAAAAGTAGCCAATGTCCTATCCCAGGATGCCATCTATAGCCTTGCCAAATTTTATAGAAATCCGTTCAGTGGTTTAGGCGTGAAAAGGTAACAGACAGACAGACAGTCAGAGTTACTTTTGATTTATAATATTAGTATGGATCTGCCTAGCCTTTTCCCAACTATGTTGTGGTCGCCTTCCAGTCTAATCGAATTCAGTTGAATACCAGTATTTTACATGGAGCGACTGCCTATCTGACCTCCATAACCCAGTAACTGGGTAATACGATACCCCTTGGTAAGACTGGTTGTCAGACTTTCGGGCTTCTGACGACCCGTAACGACTGTCAAAGATCCACGAATGACAGCCGGGACCAACGGCTTAACGTGCTTTCCGAAGCACGGAGGAGTCTCGGTATGTAAAGATGGTCACCAACCACGGACCAACCCCGGCAAGCGTAGCTTAACCTGACGGATCGACCCGTGCGGATGTTATTATTACTTAGCCACGAGCTCCTTCCAGGACATAATATGAACAATACCTGATAAAAATCGGATAATATTTAGATAATTTTCCCTAGCGATATCAGTAGTCATGTCATGGTCTTAAGATATATCACAAATAGATATTGTGAGCTATACGTCATGGAAGCAGGTTACACTTGACTACTCGAGTTGATATGTGCGTGTTCAGTGTTTGATACGGTACGGTAATAATCGCCGTCCCCAGCGAATAATATCGTAATCAACTATTGCGATACAAGTGCTTTTATGGGGAATTATTGTTCTAGAGGTGCGATTACACCTTTTAAATGATATCTCTTTATTTTACAAAAAAATAGCTATCTATTGGTATGTTAACGATCTTGCTATGTAAAACTGTTATGAAGTTATAATATAAAAACTGTTTTTAATTTTTCCTGTAAATTTTACTTTTTTTTATTACGATGTTATTCGTTGGGGACGGCGATTATGATGGTTGAAATTGAGATACATATGTCACCTTTCCGTATAGTCGTGAGCAGTCGTGACGGATTCAAGCAAATGAGAAAAGCCGGCCAAGTGCGTTCCGGACCACGCACAATGAAGGGTTCCGTAGTTGGGATGAATGAATCCCAAGAACAAACTTAGCATTGTAATTGACAAACATGTAAGTTTGTACCCACAATATTGAGAGATTTACCATGTTATTTTAAGACCACAGACTTCTTAAGGTTTTCCTATAGTCTACAGGTAAAGAACTATTTTCTGTATTTTTTCAAAATTTTAAGCTCAGTAGTTTCGTGAGATAAGGGGGCAATGATCAATTTTCGTCTATTTACTTAAATAACTATAACGATTAATTTAAAATTATAAAAAATATATTTGAGACCCTAATAGTAATCCCTTTCATTTGATATGTCACACGGTACAGTTTGCAAAAACTTTTTTTTTATTTTCTTATTTGGCCCCAAAAGTGACACAAACACGGACGTGTAAAGTAAACAAATGAATTTTGAATACTGGGGTATATTCAAAATTCATTTATTTACTTTACACGTCCGTGTTTGTATCACAGAAATTCATATGTGCACCAAATTCCAACTTAATCGGTCCATTGGATACGGATCAAATTGGCTGTGACAGACGGACCGAGAGACACACGAGTGATCCTATAAGGGTTCCGTTTTTTCCTTTTGAGGTACGGAACCCTAAAAAGAAAATAAAAGTCGGCAGTCGTTGGCAATGTTCATTTGATGATTCGATCCAGCCTGTCCCCTGGTGTCCTCCCGCAGCGACGCCATAAGCCGAGGTCCGTACCTCACATCAGGCACCCCTTAAGGTGTAGCCGCTTTGTATATAAGTTTTATGCCCTGGTTGGAGGCCTTCAATTATGAAGGCTTTCACAGGGTTAAGGAGCCAACAAGCTCCTAGTTCGACCTGCGAGATGCGAAACACAACAAAAAAAAAACTTGCAAAGGGCTAGTCCCTAAAAACTGCTTGAACAAATGACACCGTATTAAGGCTCCCGCAGACAGGCGCGTTTGGCATGTATTTAATTGAACCTCCAATATCTCGTATTTTAATTTTCAAAAAATATTATTGGACACTCTAATATGATAAATGTTCCTCTTTTTGTGAGCCTCAAATCCATTTTAGTGTCCTAAAAATAATAAACAGCCAATTAACTTGGATATAGTTTTGTCGCAGTTTGTTACAGCATAATTCTGACCGAACTTAACCCATTTGTTCGGGGAGCCTTATCTTAGTTACTGCGACCAACTTTGAGAAAAAGCCGGAAGGATAAAAGAGGCTCATTTATTTAAAAAAGTGAACATCATTAGAGGGCCAATAACTTTTTGAGGATCAATTAAAAATTTCTCTTATTATTTTTCACGCTTGTTCAAGTTGTTTTAAGGCTATTATACCAACCGATACTGAGTGAATAATCTGCACACCACTACATGAGCTATTCTAGACAAATTCCTCATTTCTCTATAAATACCATTCAATCAAAACCATCTGACGACACGGTTGGCGCAGTGGTTGAGCGATTGACTGCTGCGCAGCATGTCGCGGCTTCGATTCCCGCACGGAACAAATATTTGTACGGCCTACAAGTATTTGTTCCGAGTCTGGGTGTTTTTCTATCTATAATATGTATGTATTTACAAAAAAAAAAAATGTATATAAGTAGTTTATCAGCCATCTTGTTACCATAACACAAGCATTAGGTTGCTTAGCTTGGGACTAGATGGCGTTGTGTGAAATGTCCAAGGATATTTATTTATTTTATTTATCTTTAATAGAAATCACAAAAACAACGGAGTAATTTACCAAACAAACTTATGTGATTTGCGATATTTTGTTGGTATATTTGCAATGATAAGGAAATAGATTATAAATAGATATCGGTATTACGCTGTACGTGATGGTATGGAGTGGGTGTCCGTTGTCGTTACGATACGGTATCTTTCTTGACGGATGCTACTTGATGATTATTAAAAAGGAGGAATATTAAATCATGATGTTTTTAAAAAGTAAAAAAAAAAATCCTACAGTTTCTTTTATTATTAGAACTTAATGCACAAGTAAAAAAATACGGTACAGTGGTAGGTTTAATGCTTGTGGCATTTTATAAAAGTCAAGGTTGATGCAGAGGCAAAACATGCCAGCTGGAACATACGGCATTCGTTGTGAACAAAATGTTTTTATTTATTTTTTAGATTGGAAATCACACAGAATGAAGAGAAAACGTTCAAGAGTGAGGAGTAATGAAAAACAAAAGGGAAGCTGCACCATGAAAATAAGGTAAGCGCCAGCGCAGAGTGAGCAACAAAATGATCGAACAGTCGAACAAAAAAAACATAAAATGATAATGAACTCAATCGCAACTTAGCTAGAGTTTAAAATAGCGTCCAAGAGATAATTCTCTCAAACTTGACAGTAAAGGATATGCTCAGACATTTTACTGCTCTGCTTGCCATATTGTAGTAGTTAAACTACTTGCGAAAGAGTTCCACATTTTGAAGTGCGTGTCGGACTACGCACAGTGAAGGAGTCCGTAGTTGGGATGCATATTTACGCATACAGACTATTGATTTTACCGACCGCAAAAATAAGCTTGTATTTCATAGTATCTGTAGTAAAACTGTGAAAAACGAACTTATTTCTGCGGTTATAACCGAAAATATCCCATATCTCAAAAACTCACTTTGAAACATCTTCATCATCTTTTAAATTATGAGATCCAAATATACCCCACATGCTGATGAGTGTTGATTTTTTTAAATCTTATTTTTTATTATTAGCCTACATTGTATCCCACTGTTGGACAAAGACCTCGAATTTTTCCTTCCAAACCTTCCTGTCTTGTGCGATCTTTGGCCATGTTGGCCCTGCAAACCTTATCAGATCGTCACACCACCTTCGCCGTGGCCTGCCTCGACGGCGATGTCATCCCTCAGGCGTCCAGTGAGTGACGATCTTTGCCCACCTCTTCGGGTGCATCCGTGCGACGTGTCCGGCCCACTCCCACTTCAGCCTGGCTGTTTTTTCTCCAACATCTGCTACTTGAGTTATGGAGCGCAGGGTGGTGTTTCTAACTCGGTCTGTACGCTTGACGCCTATTTTGCTGCGCTCCATTGCCCGTTGGCAAATCTTGAGAAAAATCTAATGATTATTTTCGTAATTTTTGTTTAGTACCTAATGCACAGAATACACCTTCTCTCCAATTTTCATCGATTTAGTAATAGTCTCGAAAGTAAAATAGCTGTGTGACATTCGATCGGACAGACAGACGGACATGACAAAATTATAAGGATTCTGTTTTTGCCATTTGGCTAACCTAGAAACGTCACATGTTCTGGAATTAGGCATCCGACTAATAGTTTTGGAATCGAACGAAGTAGAAGGTCAGGTCAAGGTCAGGTCTATAGGTATTCAAAACAAAAACAAAAATTATGCAGCCATATTAAAAGCATGTGTTTATGTATGTCAAATCATCTATTAACATAAATTATGAATCATCTGTTTTCAATGGAAACAAACTCACACACACACAAACATCTCACTGATATATTTACATCAAAATTTACCTCCTAACATCTGCTATCGTCGTCATCCTTATCTCTATGTCATAAGGTTGATTTTCGATTATTTTGGTGTATTTATAAGTTGGTAATAGAAGCACTCTTGGATTTGACGTTTTGGTACTAACAGTCACGTGGGAAACTTGTTATAGTGAACACACGCGTTTAATAATGTAAGTAAGTAAATATAATAATACGCTAGAATAATAGTACGCGGGATTAGGATTGATAATAAATAGTTTTTTTTGTACAATGCGGAGTTATTTTTAACTTTCTGTGTGGGAAAATATTTGTTTTAAATATTATTATTTTATAAGGTGCGAAATCTGTTTTGTTCTTTTTCCTATGGCTATAGACATACGGTGGGTGCGATAAATGAAATATCTATTTTTAAATAACACACGTAACTTAACGTATTCCCGAAGGTTTAATACAGAGGTGTCCCTATAGTAGGTAGGTAGGTACTTACATCCACATTTCAATTTTATATTCTAATCAAATAAAAAAATAAGATAACGTTTAAGTAAATTAAATATAAGTTTTTAAACTGTCATGGTCACTAACATTATTAGTAACACAAACGGGATATTTACCATGTTTACTATTATTGTATTTGAGTTCCCGATATTTCGGCACTGTTGCACTTCAGTGTATCCGTGATCATGGTGCATGCAACAGTGCCGAAATATCGGGAACTCAAATACAATAACAGTAAACATGGTAAATATCTTGTTTGTGTTAATAATAAACTAAATTAAATATTACTTAGACTATACAACGTGTCGTTTTAAATAAATAAATAAATAAACTATTTATTTCAGGCGACACAGGCCCCTAAATAAATATAATATAACCTAAACATACATACATATTTAATTTTTATTTTTTATATAATTTTGTATCTCTACTTTTGTTTTCAACTTTTATTTTGTGTTTTAGTTTTAGTTCTGTGCGATTCACAATAAATACTTTTTCTTTCTTTCTTTCGTACTTAATAATATTTGAACAGAAACAAAACTTGTGTTTAATTAATAAGGCTTAAGGCCTATGATATTAGCACTCCACTTTCCACTAGCTTGACTTTTTGCATCCTCGTCAAATTTAAGGGTGTGGTACCTATACAATCAAACCGAACAACTTTCTCCATGGCACCAACATTGTAATCGCGAAAAAATAATCAGCCGTCCCATACATTTGCGTCGAGTATTGAAGTTTTGTATGGGACAGTTGAAATTTTTTTCGCGATTACGATGTTGGTCCCATGGAGAAAGTTGTTCGGTTTGATGTTCTGTGTTCAAAAATTAGCTCTAAAAACTTTAAGTAGTCCATCGAATTGAATAACTTTTTATTATGGGATCAACTTTGAAATCGCGAAAAAAAAATCTACTGTACTGCTGTTCCGTACATTTTGACGAGTTATGCGAACATTTAATGTAATGCTGATTTTTTTTTCGTGATTTCATTCTACCACAAGTACAAAGTAGTTACCAAATAAAAATTTATTTGTTTACAATCGGGATTTCTTTAGAGTAAAAGTGAAAAATAAAAACTTTTTTACAAAAACAAAAACCGACTTCCAAAAAAAAACACTATAAAGTGAAAAATAACTTTAATTTCGGAAGTCGGTGTCTTTGGATCTGTATTTTAGTTTTTTGCCACCGACTTCCGAAATTAAAGTTATTTTTCACTTTGTAGTGCTTTTTTTGGAAGTCGGTTTTTGTTTTTGTAAAAAAGTTTTTATTTTTCACTTTTTAGTGGTTCACTTTGTAATTTATCTAAGTTACAATAACCCAACCCAAAAGCAACATTTTGTAAAACGTGATGAGCAGTTGTGCTCATCACGTTTTACAAAATGTTGCTTTTCCCGATGCAGGGACGTTAATTGTTGAGGAGTTCTCCTAGTAAGAACCAGGAGAAATGGAGCTCATGGTGAAGTCACCATTACCATTATTTTGACGAGAATAAACCATATTAAAGTAATCGAATCGCAACCTGTGATATACTTAGATATAATTGAGTATTTCCGATGGCCCTCTGTGGTCTTCATCATCAGTTCCAGTTCACCGAATGGTACTTTCCGAGAGCAAATGCACGAGTTACTATAAAAAATACCAAAATCGATATAGGTGTGCCCATAAAATTTGAGGGTTTCCCTCGATTTCCATGGGATCCCATCATCAGATCCTGACTTGATGATCATGGGACCACTTGGGAAGTATACCCTTTCGAACAAAAAAAGAAAAATCCAAATCGGTCTAGCCATTTTCGAGTAATCGGGGAACATACATAAAAAAAAATAATAAAAAAAAAAGGTTCCGACGAATTGAGAACCTCCTCCTTTTGGAAGTCGGTTAAAAATGACGAGACTTGAGAGTAAAAGTGCGGAGCTTCATAGTTTTTTTTTTAAGGGACAGGATCAAACAAACAATTCAAGCATACAAACTCACACATACCTACATACGCACACCCTCACACAGACACATACACCCTCACGCACCCTCACACACAAATACACAATAACAATACACAGACACCAACAAACATACTTTCGCGCAAAAGAAGATGTAAGTAGGTATTTAATTTTACTTATATTTTGCTTGGATTACTTATACATCTATTTTAAAGTATAGAGTCTCTTTTGTTTCCTTTTGTTATAAGTAACTAATTATTTTTTTCTTTGTGTTGTCATAAAATAAAAAATTGTGTCTTTTTATTACGGTAGGAGACCGTCTTCTGCAACACAGTATATACAGGGTGATTTTTTAATGACCAGCCAAATTTTCACAGGCTGTTCTACCCATGAATATGAACAACTTTCACTATGGGACCAACTTTGAAATCGCAGAAAAAATATCAGCTGTTTTATACATTTTGATCGAGTAGGTATTGAACTTTTGTAGGAAACCGCTGGTTTTTTTTTTTCGTGATTTCAAAGTTGGTCCCATAGTGAAAGCTGTTCATATTCATGGGTAGAACACCCTGTGAAAATTTGGCTGGTCATTAAAAAATCATCCTGTATATATTGTATATCTATGGTTATAGTTATAACTAGCGCAGGAGTCAGAAAATTCTATAGGTAATTTATTGTACCTCTGTTTCGCATTTTGCGAGAAAAACGTGCGTACATCTCGAAAAATGAAATTTTTTAGGAAGCCACATGTAAACATTTAAAAAATCATGACAATTAAATTAATTAATATGTTTTATCTTAAATGAGTTAAATCTAAGTAATAAACTTTTAAAAAACAACAAAAAGATTCTACAACCGTATACAGGGTGTAAGGGACAGCCCTCCGCAAACTGATAGGGTGAATTCAGTATGTCTTACTAAGATGACTGGTACATGAAATTTCAGGAACATGAACTTCATCAAAATCAGGAACGTTAAGGGAATCCAATAAACCTGATTTGTTTGTGTATCTGTGCACAAATCGGAACGTCTATTACTGGTTGGGATGGGTAGGTAATAGGTATGCGGTGAGTTCGATGAACTCTGTAGCTAGACAGAAAGTGAACAGCTGATTACTCGCGTCGTTGGTTAGAGTATTTCAACATCCATTGCTGGTTTTTTTTTTGCTGTTTTTTTTTGCAGTTTTTTTTTACATAAATGGAATGCTGCGAACACACAATGCAATTTTACATTGAAATAATGAAAATGTAACTAAAAAAAAATTGAAAAAATGAAAATTTTCCTTAGAAAATTTCCGGTAGAATATGATTCAAAATGAGGAGCTGAATGCACCCTGTTAGTTTGCGGAGGGCTGTCCCTTACACCCTTTATTAAATTATCGAATAATAACAAAAAAAATATTTTCTGAAATGTCACGTTTTTCTCGCAAAGAGGCGGTTTGATGTCAATAAATAAGTTTTGTACTGTATTTGTATTATAAAATCACAATACCAACGACAACAGTGACGAATCACGCAGTCTCAACTTTACCTTATTCTCTGTTAAGTAATACCAAGTGTAGGTAACTGTCTTTACCGGTCAATGCACATTACGTAAACATGACGTGACATTATTTTGTAATGAACTCTGTTTCTGCATGGACAGAGTCAAACTATAGTTTTTGAACAAGATCCATCCACATTGATATAAAAAGTATAAGTCAATGTCCATCCATAATTATATCACCCGTCTCTCCACTATGCCATTGCTTATTTTATCTACACCCATGCTATAAATCGTCTATAAAAGTTTCTGAAACAGTTAGCTTATTGCCAACATTAAAACAGCCAGTGTCATAGTAACCATGGTAACCATAATAGCATCCAAACGGGTGCTTTAATGTTGTACTGAATTTCATAATGCAACTCGTTTTCAAAAAAAGAACATTGTAATGCACGCGCGTTTCACTACAAGCGCCGTAATTTAAAAAAAGAACTTATTCGAATTCACGTCGGATACTATTACTATGACGTCGGCCGCCATGTTCGATACGAGTATTAGTATTGCAAGAAACTGTTTCAGAACCTTTTATAGACGATTCATAACATGGATGTAGATAAAGTCTTCTAGGCAACTGTACATAATTAGGTATTAGGTAAAACACTCATGTGATACTATTATCACACGAGGCGAAGCCGAGTGTGATAAACCCACATTCGTGTTTTAATACCCCTTATTATACGTCAGTTGCATAAATAACTATTACGGTGCATACTGGATAGGCTGTATAATCCTTATCCATATCCTAAAAGGGCATAAAGTCTTCCCTACCACTACCGCGCCCCCCGGTCTACTCCTCGATATACAATGGTCTCTGTGGCACCATGTAACATGAGGCTACAGGGGCTAGTGGCAATCTTTGGGCTCATTCCAGTAATCGAGTCTGGTCAAACCACGCTGGGGTCGGTGCATTTCGTTCATTCGTTCATTCAAACATTAGTGGTTGGCATTGATAATGGCCCTGAATTAAGAGCTATTAATATATCCTTATCTATATCTATCTATATCTTATATATCTGTACTTTATAATATGTAATTATAATCAGATAATATTTAAACGCACATAAAAAATTACTTACTTATCAATTGTTTCCAACAGAATACGTACACACGGCTACACATCAAGCTATACATTTCCAGTTTACACTGACCTCTCATTGTAAGGAAATCCTATACAATGCGAGATCAGCTTATACTGGAAAATGTATAACTTGATCTGTAGCCGTGCGTACACACAGCAGCAGGTCAAGTTATTACAAACTATCAAATTTTTTCATTCGATTTTGAACTTAACTACCAATATTTTAAGGTTTAAAATCCTTTGGAGAAATTTGACAATTTGGTTATAACCTGATGTGCTGTTGTCTGTACATCAAAAATACTATTTGCATATCAAAATTTGCATGTCTAAATAAAGTAAACTTAACGTCAGGTCGACGGAGCCCCGCTGTGCGGTGCTCCTATTTCTATCTACAGGGTTTAAAGGAACCTGACCAAACCGAACCTCGGGGTGCCCAATAATTAAAATTTGTACAAGTTTTGATAGGTATTCAGTTAATTAACTAGTAGCCTAGTGCAATCATTGATTTGGTGTACTTATTATTTATTTTTTATTATTATTTATTAGTACATATTACAGTTTTAATTTTTAGTTCTATTTTTAATTTAATTTTTTTTTCTCTTATTTTTAGTTTTAATTTTACCTATTAGTCTTTTAGTTTTACTTTTCTTACCATTTTTTGGAAGTGGGTCGTTAATGACTGCGACACAGTATTACACTAATGTTATCGGACACAAAGTTTCTGTAAAATGAGTTTTTTCGTTTCAATAAAAAAATATTTTATTTAAAAAAAAAACTATCTATGTAGGTATACAGAGCTCAGAACAATAACAAAGCATGTTCTTCTGAGATACAGAGTGTATCAGAAAGGTGTGGTCATATTTAAGGGGCTGATACAGACCATCAAACGGCTGGACGGGTTTGGTTGAAATTTGGCAAAACCTGGAGAAGGACATAAATGATATTTTTCATCCCCGCAGTACGTTCCCGTGGGATAATTCCCGGCCTCCAGCGAGGAGGTCGGGAATTGCAAAAGCTAGTTTACCATAAAAAAACCGGACAAGTGCGTGTCGGACTTCGCACAATGAAGGGTTCCGTAGTTGGTATGAAATTATGCCAAGAACAAACTTAACATTATAGTTGAAAAACATGTTCTCCCATACATTCCAACAGTAAATGTAAGGTGGCACTCACAATATTGAGAGATTTACCATGTTATTTTAAGACCCCAAACTTCTTATAGGTTTTCCTGTAATCTACAGGTATAGACCTATTATCTGTATTTTTTTTTAAATTTTAGGCTCAGTAGTTTCGGAGATAAGGGGGGAATGGTAAATTTTCGTCTATTTTCTTAAATAACTTTAAAACTATTTATTTTAAAATTATAAAATAAATATATTTGAAACCTTCATAAAAAGCCCTTTCGTTTGATATGTCACACGGTACAGTTTGCAAAACTTTTTTTTTAAATTTTCTAGTTTGCCCAATAACCCTCATATTCAAAATTAATTTATTTACTTTAGCTGTACGTGTTTGGGTCACAGAAATCCATATGTGTACCAAATTTCAACTTAATCGGTCCATTACATTCGGAGCAAATTGGCTGTGACAGACGGACAGACAGACAGACAGACACACGAGTGATCCTTTAAGGGTTCCGTTTTTAGGGTTCCGTACCAAAATGGTAAAAAAGGAACCCTTATGGTGTGACTCAGTCTGTCTGTCTGTCTGTCTACCTGTCTGTCACAGCTGGATATCTCAGGAACTACTGATGCTATCAACTTGAAATTTGGAATACTTTTAGATGACGTTGACCCAACTATTTTGCAAATAACAATGAAATAAAAACAGGGACTGAAAGAGGGTCTTAAAAATTTAAAGTGGGGCTACTATGGCATGTGGGGTATCATATGAAAGAGCGCTGTTTGCACATTCTCAAACTATTTTTTATTTTTTTTAGGCCGCATAGTTTTCGACTTTTGATGTAAAATGTAAAAAAAATACCGTTCTCCCCCCTTATCTCCGAAGTTTGCAAAGCGAAAAATCTGAAATTATTCTATGTGATAGAAGTTTATGTAAAGATTACAGGAAAAATAAAACGATGTCTCTAAGTAGCACACTTTTTCAGAAATCGGAACGGAACCCTCGGTGCGCGAGTCCGACTCGCTCTTGACCGGTTTTTTCCTTTTGAGGTACGGAACCCTAAAAGCAGTAATAGTCAGGTACATCTCCAGCCAAACATCGCCACATGCTCCACAGTCGTTCGTCCGACCATTACACCGACGAGGTAGTGTCGTCATTGTCAGTCATCAGAATCGTTTTCTTTTTCAGATGCCGTGGCAAAGACCAGCGAGTGTGCCAGTCGGCCAGGTGTGGAGCCGGTTCGAAGGCAGAGAGAGAAATGGGAAGCCAGCACTAATGTAAGGTCTTTATCTTTTTGTACGAAAACAATACACTAAGCCTTCAACCAGTGGCGTAACTATACCGTTCGAGGCCCATGGCAAATTCATCATCGGATGCCCTCCCCCCCCATATAAAGAAGATTATTTTATATTTTATAATAAGTACTTATTTAAATTCTAAAGACAAAACTATTTTTTTTTTTAATAAATGTGTATTATTAATTGTTGGGAGCTGGGATTCTCCTCTGACCGGGGGCCCCTTCCATTTGGGGGCCCGTGGCATTTTGCCGACTTGCCACCCTGTAGTTACGCCACTGCCTTCAACCATACTTTAAAAATAGACCAGCATCCTTTGTGCAATGTAAATTTCATCATCACTTCTCTCAAAATGAGCAATTCAATCTTATACCCCGTTTACATGCAGCCCATTTCCACGGCAACTTGCAAGGAAATGGGAAATAAAATGGGCAACGGGAATGTGTAAACAGGTCGCTTCCCTTGTCGTTGACGTTGTCGCTTGCCTTGCCTGGCAATACCCAAACTGGTGTTTTTTTGGCGGACATCAAAGGGTCGGCAACGCGAGCGCGAATGACCAGGGCTTGTTAACGTTACCAAATAATAACCGTTACGTAAAGTTAATTACAATGTGATACTTTACTAACGTTACACAAATGTAACGTTACTTGATAATATTACCAGTAATATAACGTTAATTTACCGTTAATTTAGCTACGTTGCCGTTCCGCACGTAGGATTATATTTTTGTGTGCTCCGCTCGCGGTCGCTAGCATTGGATCACGATGCACTGTTGCCGCTCCGCCTCGCACCGTTATTAAACAATTAACGTTAAAAAGACTAACGTTAAAAATTTCATAAAATAACGTTAATTCTATTACCGTTATTTTCATTATGAACGGTAACTCTGTCAAACAGAGGTAACGTTATGAATTTTTATTGCTATTTAAAGCCCTGCGAATGACTGTGTATGTAGATATTGATCTCTCGCTCACTTGCTATCGAATTTCTACGTTCTCCATTGTTGGAATAACATGTAATGAATCAATGTAAGCACTCATTTCCCTTGGCGTTGCCACAGCAATGTTTAGGGAAATATTTCCGGCAGCGCGAATGGCAATGGTAATGGCTGATTATAAACGGGGTATTAGAATCACAAAATATCGATGCGACATCTACCAACCCGCACTGGGCCCGCGTGGTGGATTACAGCCCACTGCCTCTCACAGAGAGGAGGCCTGTGTCCCAGCAGTGGGAACATTATCTAGGCAGATTAATGTCGACCATCGAGGAGCTCGTGGCTAAGTAATAACAGCCGCACGGGTCGATCCATGAGGTTAAGCTACGCTTGCCGGGGTTGGTCAGTGGATGGGTGACCATCTTTACATACCGAGACTCCTCCGTGCCTCGGAAAGCACGTTAAGCCGTTGGTCCCGGTTGTCATTCGTGGATCTTTGACAGTCGTTACGGGTCGTCAGAAGCCCGAAAGTCTGACAACCAGTCTTACCAGGGGGTATCGTATTACCCAGTTACTGGGTTGTGGAGGTCAGACAGGCAGTCGCTCCATGTAAAATACTGGTATTCAGCTGCATCCGGTTAGACTGGAAGCCGACCCCAACATAGTTGGGAAAAGGCTAGGCAGATTGATTAATGTCGACCATCGAAATTATCCAGAAAACATTTGAAGAACAGTGTTCTTTTGTTTTTCAGGTACCAAATTAGAGACATGGATGAAAGTACAAGAAAAATATGCTTAGACATGATGGAGGAAACGTTTCTAAGAGACGAACCACTCTGTGAAATTTTAGGTAAGTACCAATTAAAGTTAAGCCAGGTTGACTTATTGTAGAGCCCAAGAATGATGATGACTGACTCATTTTAGAGGAATGAATCGAAAACCTGGATTTCAGGATCATAGCTACCGCCATATCAGCCATAAAAGAGATACGGAGCTCCCAAGCTACAGGAGTCCCGAAGCCGACTGTTTATGAAATATCTTTTAAATTGGTCCAGTATTGGAGGAGGAAACAGGCGAGAGTCAAACCTCGAAATGTGACTTTTTACATAGGCTATTTAACTAGTCGGATCTGCAGTTGTCCTTATCGCACGAATTTGAGGGCGGAGCGCTCGCAGAGCGACAGCAATAGTTTCTTCAAATATCTAATTGTCAAAAGTCTGGCCGCCTGCATTTCCTCTTGGGGTACCGCCTCGCCTTAACGTAGCCACGCTCAGGATTATAATAACCAATCTTTTCCCATTCCAGGAGTTACCAAAGATCCAGAGTCCATAGCAACCATCAGATCGAACTGGGAACAGTACGCTTCGTTGAACACCAGTTTGGCTTGCTTCACTGAGGTGGATGGACAGCCCAAAGACCTGGTCGGGTTCAACATAGTCTACGTTAGAAGCAAGGACGATGATGAAGAAGATTTTGATAAGGTGGGTCTTGAATAAGAGCCTAGTCTATCCACTTTAACAAACAGTAATTGGTTTCATATCCATTCATACAAATGTTTTTTGTACAAGCTGTGTATAAGTGCTAGGCACCCCGTCGCGCGCCGACAAAATAATTTATTTCAAGTAGGCCATACATGGATACAACTCTGCCAATCCCGTCAGACGCGATGTTATGTTATACATGGTGAAATTTAATTCATGGGCATCCTCCTCATCATTATGAACAACTTTTACTATGGGACCAAACCGGAAATCGAGAATAAAAAATCATTTCAATTTGATGAGTTATGCGAACATAAATGTAGGGAACATCAGCTGATTTTTTCCGCGATTTCAGGTTTGGTAACATTGTAAAAGTTGTTCATGCTGATGAGTACCTTCAATGACCTCTTAAATGTTTGCCCATGAATTCAATTTCATCCTATACAGGGTGTAAGGGACAGCCCTCCGCAAACTAACAGGGTGCTTTCAGCCCCTCATTCTGAATCATATTCCATCGGAAATTTTCAGTTCATTTTCATTATTTCAATGTAAAATTGCATTGTGTGTTCGCAGCACTCCATTTATGTAAAAAAAAACTGCAAAAAAAAAACCAGCAATGGATGTTGAAATACTCTAACCAACGACGCGTGAAATCAGCTGTTCACTTTTTGTCTAGTTACAGAGTTCATCGAACTCACCGCATACCTACTACCTACCCCTACCAACCAGTAACAGACGCTCCGATTTGTGCACAAAAACACAAACAAATCACGTTTATTGGATTCCCTTATCGTTCCTGAAAAAATTTCATGTACCGATCATGTTAGTATGACACACTGAATTCACCCTATCAGTTTGCGGAGGGCTGTCCCTTACACCCTGTATATCTAAATAGGGCAGAAGAATGATGTGACTTAATTTGAGGTAATTCATCATCATCGGCCTATCCTTCTTCACAACACTTTGGGGTCGGCTTCCAGTCTAACCCTTACTTATAGTATAGTAACAATAACAATACTCTAAGGTCTAACCGGATGCAGCTGAATACCCGTTGGAGTAGTTGGTTTTTAAGATTCTTTATTTCCAAGATAAAATTTACTTACATTGTTAATAAAAGATCTTCATAAATTAATAATTATAATATGTAAAAAACTTTTTTACAAAAAAAAAAACCGACTTCCAAAAAAAACACTACAAACTGAAAAATAACTTTAATTTCGGAAGTCGGTGTCTTTGGATCTGTATTTTAGTTTTTTGCCACCGACTTCCGAAATTAAAGTTATTTTTCAGTTTGTAGTGTTTTTTTTGGAAGTCGGTTTTTTTTTTTGTAAAAAAGTTTTTATTTTTCACTTTTTAGTGGTTCAGTTTGTAATTTATCTAAGTTACAATAACCCAATGTCAACTGCTCATCACGTTTTACAAAATATTGCTTTTCCCGATGCAGGGACGTTAATTGTTGAGGAGTTCTCCTAGTAAGAACCAGGAGAACTGGAGCTCATGGTGAAGTCACCATTACCATTATGCATTTTGACGAGCATAAACCATATTAAAGTAATCGAATCGCAACCTGTGATATACTTAGATATAATTGAGTATTTCCGATGGCCCTCTGTGGTCTTCATCATCAGTTCCAGTTCACCGAATGGTATTTTCCGAGAGCAAATGCACGAGTTACTATAAAAAATACCGAAATCGATATAGGTGTGCCAATAAAATTTGAGGGTTTCCCTCGATTTCCATGGGATCCCATCATCAGATCCTGACTTGATGATCATGGGACCACTTGGGAAGTATACCCTTTCGAACAAAAAAAGAAAAATCCAAATCGGTCCAGCCATTTTCGAGTAATCGGGGAACATACATAAAAAAAAAAATTAAAAAAAAAAATAAAAAAAAAAAAAAAAGGTTCCGACGAATTGAGAACCTCCTCCTTTTGGAAGTCGGTTAAAAAGTATATAAAAAAGGGAGGGGAAAGAATTATAGGGATTATTATTGTGATTGTAATCATCTTTTGATAACAATCACAATAATGATAAACTAAATCACATGTTACTTAGATTAAATTTATTTATTCTTGCCTTTATATCAGTATCAGTCTACTAGTATCAGTGATAATACCAAGTGAGATAATCTGCACTTGTTATATCATATAACAGTAGGTTATAGCTTATCTATAGGTAATTTTACAAGGCTATTTGATACTAGATAAGATATAGGTACAGTCACCTGCAAAATTGCATGGATACCTTAGTGTCTATTTTCCTGTGAACGTTTGAGTTGAAGTTTTCAAAAATCAAACTAGATGGCGTCGGTTTCTTCACGACTATGATTAATTATTTACGAAATGTATTATCTGTTTAATTCCCAGTGTCACTTGTAGATGACAAAAGTTTTTATGGTTTTTTTCATTTTTTTCTACCACAAGGCAATTTTACTTTTAATTTCTACAAGAATAATAAAAATCGCATGTCCTTTAATTATAGTCTTAACTTTACACAATGACAATACCCAGTGTCATCTGTAGGTTATACCTGTAGGTTATAGGTTTTTTTTATATTTTTGTCCTAACTAAATGCACACAGGCGTCAGTATGTGTCCCTCAAGTTTTAAAATGTTATACTGCTACAACATCGAACCCGTTACGAATAATTTAAAGAATACTGCAAAAAGAGTTCATTTTTCGACTTGGATTCGAACCATCGCTTCACCAAACGTCGTCATACTCATACCAGCAGTTTCACAAACTAGCCAGCGAGACCTTAAGAAATGTGATGAAATTGTTATCTACTATCGTCCGAGTAACTTTATCTTTAGGTCTCTGTCTAATCGATAGATGTTATAATTTGAGGGTATCCATTAATTTTACTTACTTAAGTTTTCTTTATAAAATTAATCCATACCCTCAAGTTATAACTACAACGTTTGATGTTGCGTTATAGGATGTCACTTGTCTAGGAACCCGTTTGTGTCAGTTGGCAAAATAATTATGTCATGTCATATTAAGAGAACTGTAAATGATCAAGTCAAATTGTAAAATGTCAGTGCAATTGTATTGTAAATTGTAATCTTTGTAGTGAAATAAGATCAACGTTTTGTTAAATAATAGCAATAATAAATATTATTAAATGTTATTACAATATTTTATTTTTCTTGTTTAATTGTTTATAAATATTACTAAAACAAAATAGAAAAATACTTTCTTGAAAAAAAAATATAATGCATGCCAAAAAAGCACATGCCGTGCCTTGGATTTGAACCTCCAACCTGATACACGGCAAGCGGTCTTGATACCTCCGGTCTATTAAGACATTCAATAACACTTCATAAATGTTAAGTCTATTATCAAAAGAAACCGATACGAATAACGAGTGGGTATTCAACTTTTAATAATTTAGTAGGTATTTGAGTTGGTAGTTACTTAGCAACAAAAAGGCACTATTAAAAAATGTAAAGATTTATTTCTTACAGTTTATTATTCAAATGTAACATTTACTTTATTAAATATCGTATAACATTATAATATTATGTATAACTTCTTATTGAGGCCATAGCTTAAGTATTCGTTTCCAAAATTGGAAAGAGGATTGAAGCTTATGTAACCTCAATAAAAACCAACAGGAGACCAGATTATTTTATCACAAAAGTCAAACGGATTAAATGGATTAAATAGGTAGGCTAAAAACTACAATTTACAATTTTCAATTGCACAAAAACAATGGTTAGTAAATAACATAAAAAACTAAAAATTATGTTTTTTGAACTTGAAGTGTTCATAACTTTTTAAGTTATTAAAAATACGTGAATAATATGTTACACAGGTTACACACATAACCAGGTCTCCAGTTAATATAAATAATAAGCACTAAGTAAAATAATATTAATTAAGTATAATTTTATTTAAGTACTAATAGTCCGGGTCTGGCTGATAAACAAGCTTGCATTATATGGCAACGCATTGAATTAATTAAATTTTTACACAAATCTGAACCACGAATACCTACTCTTCCATATTTGTAAACAATGAGCCTCTAACGCATCTGAAGTACGCTCAGTTTGATTATTCCACCGTTGAACGATAACACCCCATAGATGATAAGCAATATGGTCTCCTCCAGCACTTTGCACTATTTGCTCGACTTGGTAGCCTGACTACTTCTCCCGGATCGGCTGCACTCATCCATCCCCACATGTTCACTGTTATATGACCAGATTGCATATTGGGCACTACGTGACCACTTTTAAAACGCATAATATTTCGCCGCCACAAACATAAGCGTCCGTGTTCACTGCACTTAAAAGTTTTTTCATCTGTAAAGATGACATTACTCCAATCGAAGTGTGATCCAAAGCAAACTGTAATCTTGCCCTTTTATGGTTTTCCGTGAGCAAGGGTTTCACAGCATGCCTCCGATAATGCAGCCCTCCACTGTGAAGAGCAGGCGGACAGTGTCAACACTTGTGACACATAAACCAGCATAGTGGTTAGTCGGCAGAAATCCATTTTCTTCATAGTCCCTTATCATAGTTTGACCACATGAGTTTGAGTTTTGAGCCGTGGTCTACCAGTTCTTTGATGGTGTTGTAAAGAATCCTTCTCTTCAAATTATCGTACCCATAGAACAGCTGTTTTTCTCTGCAACAGTAAAACAGAAATATATCATACCAAATAGTGATTATTATGTAGCATGGTAAAAAAAAATATTGTAGTTTTAAAATAGTGTAAAAATAAAACTACTTACGTTTACACCGGTCTCTTTGGCTATTTCTGACAAGTTTTTGCCTTGATTATGCAAAGCAATTATTTGAGCTGATTTCGTTACAAATCAATATTACAACGCGTACTCATTATGGTAAAATAAGTAATTCACCTGATTACAAATAAAAACTGAACAAAAGGCACTCGCACGAGGTAATTGAAATGAACTTAGCGAATCAATTGAGCTTAGTCATAACTCATCGATCTAAGTATTAATTATACTACCTACAAATTATTTATAAATCCATATTCAACCTACCCTCTCAAGTTTGGAAACTAAAACTCAGAAAATCATATACTTATAAGTATATGATTTAATAGATATTCAATTTTAAATTAATAGTGTTTAGAACAGTTATAAATTATTTGAATGTTTGAAGAGACAAAAATTAACTATTAAAAATATTTTATCGTTTATTAAAGCAAAGCAACGCCATCTAGTAACAGCATAATTAAGTTTTGTTAGTCGATAACTGATTTACGCTAGGTGGCGTCATTTCTCGCTTCACACGATTTTATTTCTGTTCTATCCATGGACTTTTGCTGGCGACTGTACATCGGAGAATTGTTAACTAAGATAAGACAAAAACATTGCTAACTAAGATAAGATTTTTAGGTACCTAAAAATCTTATCTTAGTTAGCAATGTTTTTCTGCACGTTTGCATTGATAAAACTCTGTCAGTGCATTTTATAAAATAAAGTCCCATTAAAATAGATGGACAAATTTTTAGATATCATTCAGACTTACAAAATAAGGACAATGTTAAAAAAAATAATAAGAAAAACCCATTACATACTTACAAGAAAAAAATCTGCTAGCGAAAGTACCTACACTAAAAATGTTGGTTACCCAATGCATAAACACATCTATGTCTTTGTTATCTCATAATGGAAATACAAATGTGCAGGCGCACGCGACCACGTCACTGCCCGCGCCACGTTTTTTTAATTATTTTAGTCAAAATAAAATCACTTTAATCAGTGTTTTTTTTTTGCTTGGATATCTTTGGTTAGACGTAGCTGCCTACTGAACGCTCTGATAATTTTGTCCATCTATTTTAATGGGACCGTATATGTTTTATAAGAACAAAATCTAGCCTATACCACTGTACAACTAGACGAGTCGATAGAGTCTTAAAAATCCATCCAGTCGTTACGATTCTTAACACCGATTCCCACCGCGAGGAATATCATCAAAAAGTATGATTATTACAATAAAATAAACGTTTATGAACAAATTAACATTTATTTGTGTTCTAGACACAAAAATATTTGAATTTTCTATTTTTCATATTAGGCTGTTTATCGGCTTTATACCTTTGCTTCTCCTTCAACCTGGCGAAAGCAAAGCGCGGAAAAAAAAAGAAAATTTAAATCATAGTTTCATAATAAACAAAAAATAATATTGTTCGCTATTTTTATTTTATTTCTTCAAAAGTGTATTGGAAAACGTCGTTTGATACTCGTGGACATTTGTTATTGCAGTTCTCGGCTCAAAAACAACCTCGCCTACAGCTCGGATGTTTTAATTCCGCCTCGAATGCAATAACAAACGTTCTCCACTTGTATCAAAATGTACTATTATTAGATTGATTCGATATTTTAGTCCAATACAATTATTTTTTTTCACAAATATTTTCACATTTTCTCCATTCTCCTTTCAGGTGCAAGGAGAATCCTGGAAGAAACTCCTGCGCACCCTGATCACTGCTGAGGAGATGGTAGACGTGTTCAAACATTACAACGTCGACAGATACATCACTTCGAGCGGACTGACAGTGTTGCCTGAATATAGAGGACAGAATATTGGAGCTAAGCTGTTTGAAGCAAGGTAATTTACATCAAATCTGTTAAGGGGGATGCGATTTTAATCTCGTGGCTAAGTAATAACAGCCGCACGGGTCGATCCATCAGGTTAAGTTGCGCTTGCCGGGGTTGGTCAGTGGATGGGTGACCATCTATACATACTGAGACTCCTCCGTGCCTCGGAAAGCACGCTAAGCCGTTGGTCCCGGCTGTCATTCGTTGATCTTTGATAGTCGTTACGGGTCGTCAGAAGCCTGAAAGTCTGACAACCAGTCTTACCAAGGGGTATCGTAGTATCCAGTTACTGGGTTGAGGAGGTCAGATAGGCAGTCGCTCCATGTAAAATATATTCACTGGTATTCAGCTGCTTCCAGTTAGACTGGAAGCCGACCCCAACGTAGTTGGGAAAAGGCTAGGCAGATGATAATCCACTTTAAAAATAAATACTTAGTTAACTTAAAATAAAACAAATATTTAAGGGGGCTCCCATACAATAAATGTTATTTTTTTGCCGTTTTGTAGATAATTGGTACGGAACCTTTCATGCGCGAGTCCGACTCGCACTTGGCCGGTTCATTTCTTTATGACGCCAGTAAAGGCAAAAAAAATAACTCTAAAAAATTTAGGTACTTACAAAAAAAGCAAACTGCGCAAAACCAAAAGGAAGGGTCATGATTTTAGCAGTCTAAGTACTTATTATACGTAAGTAAGTATTATGTATTTAAGTAAGCATAAACTGCCCTGCAAAGGAATATTATAAGGGGCCAGGCGGGCCCAGGTGATAAAAATTGTATAGTGACATTCGTAAACAAAAAAAAAGTAACTAAAAAAACTAAAAAACCCGACTGCAGTAAAAAACTAAAACTGAAAAGCTAAAAACAAGCCTATTTTAAATTTAATAAAAGTTGGAAGCAGGCGGGACCCGTTTGAGTTTGAAAATATAAAAATGGAATGGGTCCCGCCGGCTTCCAACTTTTATTAAATTTAAAATGGGCTTGTTTTTAGCTTTTCAGTTTTAGTTTTTTACTGCAGTCGGGTATTTTAGTTTTTTTAATTACTTTTTTTATTTCCAGCTTTTTAGTTGCAAAAGTGAAAGATGTCACAGACGATTTAGTTCTTGCAAAGAGTTGCAAATAGCCAAGCCTTCGAGGTCCTAACTCTGCTCAAAGCAAATTTTTTTTTATCAACGTTCGATTTGTCACTTCGAATTACTTTTAAACATATAAGTTGTATATATTTTTGTAATCACCTTTTAAAACCCTTCATTTTGATATCCCACTCGATGGTATTAGAAGACAAAAAAAATTCGAACTCCACAATATGTCACCCCAAATCCGCCATTTTACTTTATATTTGATGTTAATGTAGCCAGTGACACTCGCGCCACCAAGACAAATCTAAAGACGTATAATTTATCCAAATCCGTTCATTCGTTTAGGAGTTACCAGGTCAAACACATAACCCTCCTTTTGGGCTTCGCCGCAGTCGGGTAAAAACAAATGAAGTTCATCGAAAAATACTATAAAGTTGTCCCTTCGCTCGATAGATGGCGTTGGCGTCGAATTAGATCTCGCTATGGTTTCGTTACCGTGCCGCATTTATGTAAGAGTCAAGCTCAGTCACTACCAATACCAACCAATATTAGAATTTTTGAATAATCGAAATGATATTTCCGTTTCGATTTTATGTAACCAAAATAATCAATCACCTCAGTACCTCACTACATAGACATACAGAGTAGGCGTGGGTCGTTACTATAGGCCGACCGTTTAACTCGCGCATCGCCAAAAAGGTGACAGGATGGGTGAAAGGGGTGCGCGGAGCAGAGAGCTACTCCGCGCACCCCTTTCACCCATCCGCTAACATCTCCCCTCGCTCCCTTCTTACCGCGCAGGCGATACGCGAGTTAAACGGTCGGCCTATAGACATGGGTCGTACTTGCAAAATAATCAATCACCTCACTACATAGACATACATATTACATAGTCTATAACAAATTAACAAAGTCGCTTCCCGCTGTCTGTCTGTCCCTATGTATGCTTAGATCTTTTAAAACTGCGCAACGGATTTTGATGCGGTTTTTTTTATTAGATATGATAGAGTGATTCAAGAGGAAGGTTTATTATGTACTAGCTTTTGCCCGCGACTTCGTCCGCGTTTCCGTCGTTTTTCGTAAAAAAGTACCATATGTCCTTCCTCACGGTTCAGTGGTTTTGATGTAACAGACAGATTAACTTTCGTATTTTAGTAGGGAAATATAACATGTCAATCCACAATACTGTTGAAAAATATCGCAATAAGGAACCGCAGAATATTATTATTAATAGCCAGGCCCGCGACTCCGTCAGCGTGTAACTCCTTGTATGTTATTAAGTTAATGTATTGTACTGCTAAGCTATCGGGAGTTACACGTGTTATTGTGATTCAACCATAAAAGATAGACATATGCTGTTGTGGGATATTTTTTAGATAATTTTATGTAGAACATTTCCGTCATAAATGATTTCTATGTAGCTTTAACCATTAAGGCTGCACACGCGACGGAAGCTTAAAAAATGGAGCAACTTCTCCCGTTTTCCCAACATTTCCCTTCACTGCTCTGCTCCTATTGATTGTAGCGTGATGAAAAGTATACTATAACCTTCCCAGGAGTATGAAGAGTAATTGTACCAAGTTTCGTTAAAATCCGTCGAGTAGTTTTTGTTTCTATAAGGAACATACAGACAGACAGACAGACAGACAAAAATTTTACTGACTGCATTTTTGGCATCAGTATCGATCACTAATTACCCTCTGATAGTTATGTTGAAAATATATATCATGTACAGAATTGACCTCTCTACAGATTTATTATAAGTATAGATAATAAACGCGGACCAAGCCGCGGCCAAAAGCTAGTATTCAATATTACCCATATCAACAGGGATTAGATATGGCCGATTATTTGTTAATGATTAATAAATAATAATCGAACGATTTAATTTGATTCTAATATAAAAAAACCGGCCAAGTGCGTGTTGGACTGCGCACAATGAAGGGTTCCGTAGTTGGTATTAAATTAATTATTCCAAGAACAAATTTATCATTATAGTTGAAAAACATGTTCTTCCATACATTCCAACAGTAAATGTAAGTTTGTACTCACACTTTTGACAGATTTACAATGTTATTTTAAGACCACAAACTTCTTATAGGTTTTCCTGTAATCTACAGGTATACTACTTTACTATTTTCTGTATTTTTTTCAAAATCTTAAGCTCAGTAGTTTTGGAGATAAGGCGGTGTGGGGAACGGTCAATTTTCGTCTATTTTCTTAAATAATTTCAAAATTATTTAAGTATTTTAAAATTATGAAAAAAATATATTTGAGACCCTC
Organism: Cosmia trapezina; assembly: GCA_905163495.3. NCBI lineage: Eukaryota > Metazoa > Arthropoda > Insecta > Lepidoptera > Noctuidae > Cosmia > Cosmia trapezina. The sequence goes on from LR991049.1 coordinate 13,273,707, forward strand.
ATAGTAAGCCGTTTCATTTGAAATGTCACACGGTAGAGTTTGCAAAACTTTTTTTTTAATTTTCTTATTTGCCCTCCAAAAGTGACCCCCATATTCAAAATTCATTAATTTATACGTATTTGATAGATATTAATTTCAATTTTATACCTTACATGCGTTCCTGAGAAAATGGGTCTTGATAGACTGACAGACAGACGGACAACGAAGTGATCCTACCTGGGTTCCGTTTTTACCCGACTACGGCAAAGCCAAAAGGAAGGTATAGGATTTTAGCAGTCTATATGTATGTATGTAAGTATGTATTTACGTGTGTTCCATCGTAGCGCCTAAATTACTGAACCGATTTTGATGAATGAGGTATCGATAGATCCGTAATAATGGTCCGGGTGACATAGGCTACATAAATTCTTCCCAAATTTAATATGATGGGCTTTACACGTAAATTTCTGACCTCGAAAACTAAATTGAGATAGTCATGACATGTTTGGTATCAAAGGAAAGGTCTTGACGAGCACATTACAAATATGTATATACCTATGTCATTATTGTTTAACTAAATAAATATCAATTCCATTTTTCCGTGGTCGGGTTACAGTTTTTTAAACTTTATATAACAGGGATGATGACTAAAAATTTATTTTTTGTCCGTCATAGAGATTATTAAAAAACATTGGACACGTATTTTTTCTTTTTTTACGCAATCAAAAAATTACGGCGATACATTGAGTTAAAATTTGGCATGACGTCACGCGTAGCTAGGTTTTATACGTACAAGTGACGTAGCGAGCCCCCACTCCCCAACTTTAATGCGTGATAGCTAAGTATTTTTTTATTAATATGATAAAGCAAAAAATACGTGTCTAATATTTTTTTATTATCTGACTGACGGACTAAATAGAATTTCTTTTTTTTTTACCCAGGCATCATCCCTATTATTTTCTTTTGAGGTACGGAACCCTAAAAACTCCAATAACACTATTTCACACTATGCTCAAACCCAGTACCAATCGCTTTACAAGTCGCACTTACAAGACCGAACCGATCAAACACTTTTTACTCCAAAAAAGTCTGACACATCATCATGTTTTTCCAGATTGCCGCTCTCGAGAGCCTTTGGTCTTGAAGCCTCAGCCACAGTCTTCACAGCAACAGCCTCCCAGGTCTTAGCAGCTAAATGTGGCTACGAGGTGCTAGCTGAACTGGACTATTCAGATATGAAGAAAAAGGGAGTCGACCTGACAGGGTGCCCCACGCCGACCGCTAAACTAATGGGGATTAAGTTTAAATAGAGCTCGTTTTTTGTATGTGGGTAGTTTTATTTTGTGGTAGGCACCTTGCCTTTTTCCTCGATAAGTCAACCACGGCCGTTGATTTAATTTCTGAATCTATGAAGAGTCTGTTTGTTTGGTTGAACGCGCTAATCTCAGGAACTACTGGTTCGAATTGAAAAATTATTTTGTAAAGCCCGATTTAGACTAAACGAACATGGAACCAGGGGGTCTACTCCCTAAGAACGAAGTTCGTAGTTTCGGCCTTCGTTACGGTCGTTTCCTACTCCGTATCACCTACGGACGTATGATTGGTTCGGGGCCCGAACGAAGTATGAATGGCAACACGATACGACAGTTGTCCCTACTCCCGATGTGTTTTAGCCCGTCCGAAAAATTTTACTTTTACACTTGTTTTGATGGATCGTTAAGTCAGAAGGACGGATGAACGGACGGACTTAGGGAGTAGGCCCCCTGAACAAGAACTAGAGCATTATTTTGTCGATATTCTTGACATTTTAGTATGGAGAGACCAATGAAGGAGTGCTCTATCCCTGTTTACACAAAAATAATTTGGTAGAGTGGGGATACGCTCGTTTAGTCTACATCGACCTTTATATAAACTATCGAGGAAGGCTATATAAAATCACGTTATATAAACTATCGAGGAAGGCTATATAAAGTCACGTTATATAAACTATCGAGGAAGGCCATACAAAATCACGTTATATAAACTATCGAGGAAGGCTATACAAAATCACGTTATATAAACTATCGAGGAAGGCTATATAAAATCACGTTATATAAACTATCGAGGAAGGCTATATAAAATCACGTTATATAAACTATCGAGGAAGGCTAAATATAATCACGTTATATAAACTATCGAGGAAGGCCATACAAAATCACGTTATATAAACTATCGAGGAAGGCTATATAAAATCACGTTATATAAACTATCGAGGAAGGCTATATAAAATCACGTTATATAAACTATCGAGGAAGGCTATATAAAATCACGTTATATAAACTATCGAGGAAGGCTAAATAAAATCACGTTATATAAACTATCGAGGAAGGCTATACAAAATCACGTTATATAAACTATCGAGGAAGGCTATATAAAATCACGTTATATAAACTATCGAGGAAGGCTATATAAAATCACGTTATATAAACTATCGAGGAAGGCTATATAAAATCACGTTATATAAACTATCGAGGAAGGCTATATAAAATCACGTTATATAAACTATCGAGGAAGGCTATATAAAATCACGTTACGACTAAGTAATGGCAGCGGAACATGGGAAATGTTGCAAAAACGGCGAAAATTTATTCCTTTTGAGAGCTTCCGTTGCGTGCGCTTCGTAAACGGTTAAGTATATAGATTTCATTCATAAAAACTCACAACTTGTCAGATCCGGCAATCGAACCCAGGCCCCTATAATCAGCAGCCGCGGTTGAACCACTAGAACAATGAGGCACTCAGAAATAATAGCCGTTTCGCGCGGTAGTGACGCATAATTAAGTATTTTGTTGTTTTTCTTTTTATGTTTAAATTTAGCTACCCAATTGTTTTTAATTTTTTAGGTTTATGTAAAAAACGAATGCATGTGCGTCATTTTTCACGGGAATAAATAGTTTTTCTTTCTTTCGTCTTTCTTTCTTAAATAAAATAAAAAAACAATTCTTATGAATAATAATTTATTAGTTACATAATTGTCTTTTATAAACGTTACAAAATAATATAAATGCTTTTAAATCACTGTATACTATGTACGTCTTAGTACAATTTATATTATTAGTAATGTGGCGAAATAGGTCTACAGTTTTCTAAAGAAAAGTATGCGCTTCGGGAATCATCGTCTATCTTCGGAAATACGAACCCGATGATGAGACCTATGGTCGGACTTTTCATAAGATGCAGTAAAATGACACTTCTACAGCCATTTCTGCTGTCATTTCTCTGACAATGACAAATGACAGTTACGAAGCAAAGCGCGGTAGTACAAAACATAGAAGCATTGCCTCTGTGGGGTGTTACTCTGTGGCGCAACGTTCGTACTAATTCGGGTACACGAAGATTACCGAAGTGCATACCTTTTATTGTCTACATGTACTTTCGGTTGAATGAATATTATACCGAGTGATCGGTCGGGTAACGCCTTAGCACTCCATTTCTACGCTACTCTATGATTGCTAAATTACACGTCACGATGCTTTTTTACTGGCTAAACAACTTTTACGAAACCTGAAATCGCGAAAACAAATCTGCTGTTTCCTTTGATGAGTTATGCGAACATAAAGTAGGGAAAAGATGTTTTTTTTTTCACGATTTCAGATTAGGTCCCATATTAAAGGCTGTTCATAATGATGAGTACGACACTATCGTGGCAACTCAGTAGCCAATAAAAAAGTAACGTGTATAGTGTCGCCATCTACCATTTTATTTAAATAACACTCATCTTATTTAAACACTAATCTAAATAATTAGCTTTGGTTTAATGTACGTTACAAGTTACAATACATACTTAGTTTATTTAAAGAAATATTAGCTTTTTTTACGGAAGGCTTGATATAAAGATATTCTATTCTTACACGAAATCTCATAAGAGGTTATTGTACCTACTCATTATTAAGAACAATTTTTATGATGGGACCAAACCTGAAATCGCGAAAACAAATCCGCGGTCCCCACAATTATTTTCGCATTTGTTCTTTGTTCATAATAAAGAGTACAATGATCCCTTAAGAGATTTCGTGACCTTATGCCACAGATTAATAATTAATCTGTGCTTATACAGAGTTATTGGTTAAACACCGACAACCTCTTCAGAGTACCTCATTGTACTCATCATTATGAACAACTTTTACTATAGGACAAAACGTGAATACGCGAAAAAAAAAACAGTTGTTCAGTACATTTCTCTACGTCAAAGTCGTCAAAATGTAGGGCGCAGCTGCTTTTTTTTCGCGATTTCAGAGTTGGTCTCATAGTAAAAGTTGTTCATAATGATGAGTACAATGACCCCTTAAGAGGTTTTGCGCATTTAACGTTACACGTTGTATAAGGAAACAACTTTCGAGTAGTCAAAAAAAATACAGACATTTTTGGAACGAAGTTCTTTAGCGCGAACTGTCAGAAATTGTGAGGTAACGAAAAGGCGTTATGCCGTCAGTTTCAAGTGTCAAAAGTTTAGGTTTTTTAATACAGAGCCATCTAGTATAGTTTTTGAAGTTAGACACTTGAAACTTGAGACCATAATAGATGGCTCAGTCTGGCATAATCATAATACATATCGTAGATTATAAAAGTTGAGCGATAATCATTGAGTTATACATGGTGACTGGATCTGGACCCGCCATAGCAAATTCGCATATAGAGGAGGTCATTTGCTAATTATTGAACCTTACTTTCCCTTACTAAAGTTTTATAGTTTATAGTATAGTTAAAATCTCGCTGCAGACTTGGTCATAAATCATAATCGGAGTAGGGATGTGCGCTAGTTGCGCGCGCTCAAGGCCATTGTCGATAACAGATGATGACGATGACTCAGACGAAGAATTTTAATTTTCTATTTTTAGTTTTATATATACGTTCTTTTGTTTATATATTTAATATGCTTTGTAGTAAATTTGGTAATAAAATAAAAAAAATGCGTATTTATTTCTATCACCCATTTATAAATATATAAAACTATCGATATCACTCATCGACTGCAGTAATGCACACGACTACGGTGGGCGTGGCCTGCCCATAAGGCCCGTGAGTGGGAAAGAGAGCGAAACACTCGAATGATTTATGACCGAGTCTGCAGCGAGATTTTAACTATACTATAGGAGATGTGTCAATTTTTAAAAATACAAATTTAGTACCGTTGGGAAGGTGACGAACTAGAGAAACTAACTTAGACTAAAATTAATTATTGAAACACCGTAGTTTTTTTTTAAATTTTAGGTTATTTTTTGTATCTTTTTTTAAACAGCGTAGTATCTTATTTTTTATCCCTAGGTTGATAGAAATTCCGATGTATTTTAATCACCAATGTTTATGACTACCAACAAATAATAAAAAAAAACTACTAAAATAATGGAAAAAAAAGTTATGAATGCTTGAATGTCAAATTTTGGAAAAATCTCGATAAAGTATAAAAATTGACATATCCCCGAAAGGTTCAATAATTAGTAATTGACCTCCTCTATATCGTCACGGTGCAATGAAAACCTCGTAAAGAAAAAAAAAATTGTTTTTCTTTTTAATAAATTGTTAGGTAAAAAAAAAACCCGTAATGCATATTCAGAACAAACGTGCACAGCTCTAAGATGCTTCTAAAGCTATATATTGGATTATAATGAGAACTTTAGCCCTGGGCCATTTCTCAGACAGTTTTTATCATCTCCTGTAAAATAACGTTCATTGCAATTACAAGGTTTTCACTGCACGGCGACGATATGCGAATTTGCTATGGCGGGTCCAGATGCAGTCACCCTATATATTACTGCGGCGATATAGTCTCTCAATTGATTATTATGATACTAAAGAGAAGGAGAGGGTAAACGCCGTGACGCGCTCGCTAGAGGGCGCGGCACGTCACACGTGGGAGTCGTGGGAAGTGACTATTATCGTTCCGTAGCAAAAGATTTCATATAAAACATTACAAAAACGATTATTATGACAAAAGTACACCCTGTGACTACTAAAAGTATTATTAAATGACATTATTTTAATATACTTAATGGCAAGATACGTCTTGTCATGCTTTTTAATATACATTCTTAATGTATGTAGTATCATGTCTTTTACTATTCAAATAGCATCCACGAATGCATAATCAGCCTATAATGTTCCCACAGCTGGGACACAGGCCTCCTCTCAGTGAGAGGGAGTGGGCTGTAATCCACCACGCGGGCCCAGTGCGGGTTGGTAGATGTCACATGTCTTCGAATGTTTGGTTCTAGGACATGCCAGTTTCTTCACGATGTTTTCCTTCACCGTATTGAGAGCAGTGGTGATGAAATTATTTACACAAAGTAAAGTAAGAGAGAGAGAGAGAGAGTTGTAGGTCGTAGGTTCGAACCCAGCCAAGCACTATACTTTGTTTAAATAATTTCATCACCACTGCTCTCAAAACGGTGAAGGAAAACATCGTGAGGAAACCGGCATGTCCTAGAACCAAAAATACGAAGACATGTGACATCTACCAACCCGCACTGGGCCCGCGTGGTGGATTACAGCCCACTCCCTCTCACAGAGAGGAGGCCTGTGTCCCAGCAGTGGGAACATTATAGGCTGATACGAGAGTACAAAATACTCTTACCAAGAGGTATCATATTACCCAGTAACTGAGTTATGGAGGTCAGATAGGCAGTCGCTCCATGTAAAATACGGGTATTCAGCTACATCCGGTTAGACTACAAGCCGACCCGTAATCGTGAGCTTTTTAAAACCAAAGAGTAATAAAACATACATTAAAATTATTAATAACTTAAATAATTTAAGGAATAAATTACAGGCAAATTGGAATACACCTTGGAATTACTATAACGGTTATACGCGTCAAGGAATACATTATTTTCACACATTGATGAAATTATTCTTCTTTCCTAAAGCTTCGATTTAGTATAAGAGCGGTGGCCACTACATAACGACAGCAGTGACAGCTGTCAAAAAAATGATGACAGCGGGCCATTGATATATTAGAGGAAGATATGTTACGCGCTAATTTCGCAATCACTCAACCTGGACTCGGCGCACGACTACATGCACCGAAACTCGCACATCTGTGATCAGTCACAAACCTACAGTTACCGATAGACAAGGACAGAGATAGAAGCTGGCGCTTTCGTGCAAGATACATCGCGTTAGCCGCTGAATGCTTACGATTATGAATGACATTGCATGTCTATCTCGCTGTCACAAACATGGCGAAGCAAACATTAAATATTATTATAATTTTAAACAAATTAACATTTTTGGTTGTACTTACGACTGAAAAGTAATCCCGTGGAACTTGTTTTTGGTTTTTGATTGAACTATGTGTGCACATTTTGAGAACACAGGAAGGTTTTGTTGCTGCTTATTTATTATTTATAGTAATTTTACTTAACGTGCTAGACAAACACCAGTTCGATTGTGACTAAGGTCAATTGTGTGCGTTAACACAATTTATGCGGTCCACGTCGAGGAGCGCGAACCTTATCTTCCTAATTTATACATCAATGGAGCGGGGTTTAACTTTAGTGTTAAAAACGCTCTCTCTCTCTCTCTCCAACTTACTTTCATAAATAACGTTTAGTGACGTCATTGGACGGTAAATAGGGATGATGACTATTTTTTCTGTCCGTTATGTAGATTATTAAAATAATATATTGGACACGTTTTTTTTTTACGTAATCAAAAGATTACGGCGATACATTGAGTTAAAATATGGCATGACGCAATGATATTATTTAATATAATATCATTGGCATGACGTCACTCGTTGCTAGATTTTATACGTTTTGGTTATAGCTGTGACGTAGCGAGCTCCCACTCCCCAACTTTAATGCGTGTTAACTAAGTCATTTTTATTAATATGATAAAGCAAAAAATACGTGTCCAATATTTTCTTATTATCTGACTCACTGAAGCCTCTAAATATTAGATTTAAAAAAAAAAAAATATATATGACTGACGGACTAAATAAGATTTATTTTTTTTACCCTGGCAACATCGCTATTGCAGACACGAGACGCTATGTGGCGGACACCGAAATCTTAAGAAACCGTAGTTTAATGAAATGAAGTTATTATGCATATAAATACGTACACAAAACTGCGTTTTTATACAAAATACTTTATATCAAAATGTTATAAGTACCTTACATATGCAGAGAATGACAATAATTTCAATATAATAGGATATTCTTGACGCCAAAATAGGCTACTCTTGATGATTTATTGATACATAGATCGGATATACGCACGCATATTTACCTAAAGTTGAGGTGTTGGCTATTATGGCGCGAGATTTTTACGATCGATACAACTAGCCATTGTATCAGATAGCCATTGGGCCTTAATTGGGATTAATTTCGAGACTTAATTTGTTTAGATTATTTATAAAAATGTTAGTCCGACAACCAGTCTTACCGCGTGGTATCGTGTGTTAGCCAATAATTGCGGGTTGTGGAGGTCAGACAGGTAGTCGCTCTATGCAAAATACTGGTATTCAACTGTTAGACTGGAAGCCGACCCCAACATAGGAAAAGTCTAGGTAGATTGTTTACTTATAAAATACTTAAATGGCAATAAAATACAGTTCTCAGCTCGAAATAGGGAAAATTTTGAAACAAAAGCGAGATTAATCAATAATACTTATCTACTTAAAGATATTTTAGTACATCCCCTTTTTACTGAAAACCTTTTTTTGTGTATAATACAGTCAGCCGAAACGAATCGCAAGCGCGCCACTGGCGACATCACGTGATCTACCCACACCTACAGCGCGCTTCTACAGAGTCGTGATGTTTTAAGCTCATGGCGAGGAGGACATTCTAGTGTCTGATCGCATCGGGGTTAATACGTCGCGGAACTGTACTCGTTGTGCTCAGTGATTGTGTTAATTTTAATTAGAAGTGATTGTGTTAGATTGTGATTTTAATAAACATCGTGTATCGCACCCAGTGTGTTTTCATTGCACGAAACCCATCTTCTGCCAACATGGTGTCTGAATCTAACAGAGTAAATCATGACGATCCGACATCGACAAGAACTCAGTCAATGTGTAGCAACAAAGTACTTGCTTAGGCTCAGATCAGATAGAACGGAAAAATCGTCGCGCAATTTACTGGCTCCATTGAAAATGGGACCGTATTACCATAGGATAAAATATAAATAAATAAAATATCCTTGGAAATTTCACACAACGCCATCTAGTCCCAAGCTAAGCAACCTAATGCTTGTGTTATGGTAACGAGATGGCTGATAAACTACTAATATACATTTTTTTTGTAAATACATACATATTATAGATAGAAAAACACCCAGACTCGGAACAAATATTTGTAGGTCGTACAAATATTTAGTCCGTGCGGGAATCGGACCCGCGACATGCTGCGCAGCAGTCAATCGCTCAACCACTGCGCCAACCGTGTCGTCAAAAATACTACGAATAAAATCAATCATCGATACGACACAGTCGGCTCGGGTTCGTGGATGTGACATTTCTTCGAATGTTTGGTTCTAGGACATGCCGGTTTCCTGACGATGTTTTCCTTCACCGTTTTGAGAGCAGTGGTGATGAAATAATTTACACAAAGTAAAGCGCCTGCCGGGGTTCGAACCTAAGACCTACAACTCGTAAGTCGCGGCCGTTACCCCTGGGCCACCACTGATCTACCCTTTAAGATTGGTTATTTATATTTCTGTCATCCAATCACAACATAAATAAGAATAAATAAACATCTTATATTTGACAGCAGATTTACTGATGAGGCTTGATAAGGTTTTCAGTAAAAGGGACTACGTATATTCTATCTAACCATTTATCTTACTAGCTTTGACATAGGCACACCTATGAAGTTCCTTATTTATTGACAGGCAACCATAGACGAAAAAAATGCAATACTTCATGGACGCTATGGCAACCATAGACGAAAAAATGCAATACTTCGTGGACGCTATGGCAACCATAGACGAAAAATGTAATATTTCGCGGACGCTATGGCGACCATAGACGAAAAAATGTGATAGTTCATGGGTGCGATGGGAACTATAGATGAAAAATGCAAGACTTCGTGGACGCTATGGTAACTATAGATGAAAAATGCAATACTTCGTGGACGCTATGTCAACCATAGACGAAAAAATGTAATAGTTCATGGACGCTATGGCAACCATAGACGAAAAAATGCAATACTTCATGGACGCTATGGCAACCATAGACGAAAAAATGCAATACTTCGTGGACGCTATGGCAACCATAGACGAAAAATGTAATATTTCGCGGACGCTATGGCGACCATAGACGAAAGAATGTGATAGTTCATGGACGCGATGGGAACCATAGACGAAAAATGCAATACTTCGTGGACGCTATGGGAACTATATATGAAAAATGCAATACTTCGTGGACGCTATGGGAACTATAGATGAAAAATGCAATACTTCGTGGACGCTATGGCAACCATAGACGAAAAAATGTAATAGTTCATGGACGCTATGGCAACCATAGACGAAAAAATGCAATACTTCATGGACGCTATGGCAATCATAGATGAAAAAAGGAATACTACGTGGAATCTATGGCATCCATAGACGAAAAAATGCAATACTTCGTGGACGCTATGGGAACTATAGATGAAAAATGCAATACTTCGTGGACGCTATGGCAACCATAGACGAAAAAATGTAATAGTTCATGGACGCTATGGCAACCATAGACAAAAAAATGCAATACTTCATGGACGCTATGGCAACCATAGACGAAAAAATGCAATACTTCGTGGACGCTATGGCAACCATAGACAAAAAAATGCAATACTTCATGGACGTTAAAATAAAATAAATGATTGGAAAGATTATAGAACTAATTATTTTAAATTTCGAGTAATTCACACAAAATAATTAAGTCTATGTTGTCTTTTATAAATATTGCTCAAAAACTTGTTACATTTAAGAATTACACACAATGGCAGTATAAATTAAAGAATATCTAGGCCCGTTTCATTATCTCCCGATTTTTGGTTAACTTATTTGTAGATTCCTCCCGAAAATGGATTTTTTTTACGGCCGAAAACGAACACTTATTTCGACCTGATTAGCATTACCTACCGAAAAGAAAAATGTGAGGAAAAGCAATGTTTTCTTAATTTTCGTAGACTGTGCTTTAAATTGTAAATATTTTTTTTTGTTAATAAATTAATTACGAGTACCTATTGATTGGCCGGCACTTAATTTTTTTTTGGCCGAAATCGAAAATTGGTTGGACTCTACATAATATTATATATTTTTTTAATTGTCAAATAGTGATTTACAGAGACTCTAAAACAGGCCTTAAATATTATTTTTCAGATATTTCATACAAACATTTCATTTGTTTTTTTAGAAAAGTGGTGGAAGCAAATGGTGTCAGTCTACTTCTTCAGTTTTTCTTGCAGCCAATCAGCTGTCAGCTCGTCTATTTCTCTCACTTCTAGTAAACGAGGGGCACCGACAGTCGCCGCTAATGCCCTTTGGGTGCCGGCGTACATTACCTGTAAAACGAAATAATTTATATTCAATAATAATCTTAAGAGCCCATATTACCTTAGCTTTTTTTGTCACTCTCACTATACTTCACGCTCAAACGGCTGGACCAATTTTGATAAAATTTGGTGTGGAGGTAGCTGACACCCTCGATACCACTGGGCCACCACTGGTCTCAATAGGGCAGGCTTGTTACAAAATAAATTAAAGAAACTTATGGTTTTTAGTTATACCTGCAACTCCATGTGTGCGTCCCGTGGAGTATAGAATATGAAGCACATTGGGAACGAAACGCGTCCGTCATCGTGGTCCAGTTTGTAACTGAAAAAGTACACACAAATATTTAAAAACCGGTCAAGAGCGAGTCGGACTCGCGCACCGAGGGTTCCGTTCCGATTTCTGAAAAAGTGTGCTACTTAGAGACATCGTTTTATTTTTCCTGTAATCTTTACATAAACTTCTATCACATAGAATAATTTCAGATTTTTCGCTTTGCAAACTTCGGAGATAAGGGGGGGAACGGTATTTTTTTTTACATTTTACATCAAAAGTCGAAAACTATGCGGCCTAAAAAAAAATAAAAAATAGTTTGAGAATGTGCAAACAGCGCTCTTTCATATGATACCCCACATGCCCTAGTAGCCCCACTTTAAATTTTTAAGACCCCCTTTCAGTCCCATTTGCAAAAAAAAACATAATTATTTTTATTTCTTTTTTATTTGCAAAATAGCCCAACTATTTTGCAAATAAAAAACAAATGGGACTGAAAGGGGGTCTTAAAAATTTAAAGTGGGGCTACTAGGGCATGTGGGGTATCATATCAAAGAGCGCTGTTTGCACATTCTCAAACTATTTTTTATTTTTTTTTAGGCCGCATAGTTTTCGACTTTTGATGTAAAATGTAAAAAAAAAATACCGTTCCCCCCCTTATCTCCGAAGTTTGCAAAGCGAAAAATCTGAAATTATTCTATGTGATAGAAGTTTATGTAAAGATTACAGTAAAAATAAAACGATGTCTCTAAGTAGCACAGTTTATTTCTTTTTTATTTGCAAAATAGTTGGGTAAACGTCATCTAAAACTATTCTAAATTTCAAGTTGATAGCATTAGTAATTCTTGAGATATCCAGCTGTGACAGACAGACAGACAGACAGACAGACTGAGTCACACCATAAGGGTGCGTTTCCACTGACGCGGAGCTGGGCGGAGCGGAGCGGAGACGTGCAGGAATCGACCAATCATAATGGTTGAAATCCTCATCGCGTCTCTTGCCTCGTCTGTAATTGGACGATTCCTGCACGTCTCCGCTCCGCTCCGCCCAGCTCCGCGTCAGTGGAAACGCGGCCTAAGGGTTCCTTTTTTACCATTTTGGTACGGAACCCTAAAAACTGTTTAGAACATCATTTCTTGACACAACCTAGAATCACGAAATTTGGCAAGAAGCAAGGTCTCACAGCTTAAGTAAAGGAAAAAGTCCGAAAATTGTTAATTTGTATTCTTATCACCTAACTTTTTTTTTTGGGGTTACAATGTTGTATCGTGTCCTTGTTTCATGCCAGTAAGGCTGAGGCTACAGTAAGCAGCGATTTGCGATGCGACTGGAAGAGCGAAACGAATAACGAGAGAAATATTTGATGTACGGTGTAGCCATATACGTGAGCATTCATTTATTTGTTTTGATCGCTCATGTGTCGCAGGTCGCGTCGCGGCCTAATGTAGCCTCAGCCTTACATTGATAGAATATAATTAATGTCATTTGCACAAAATATCTATACTCTATCCGCTAGGTTATTCACTTTTTAATTTCTTATCAAGCTATTTCAAGTCACATTTATAATTTTTCATTTGTTTCCATTCATTCATTTTAAAACGCGGCTGTTTACAGCAGGGTTGGCAAAACAAACAAGTTGTTTTAAAACACGTATTTTAAACAATGTTTATAACAGTTTGAAATAAAACAAATGTTTTTGATAGTGTTTAAAATCACAGTTTTAAACAAGTTTCAAACATTGTTTAAAATATATTTGTTAAAGTGTTCTCCATTCACCTGTACACAATAAACCGTGGCTGGTGTGACGGCAAGATATCCTGTAGCTCTTCTAGCTCCACATTCTCCAATTCCTCGTCAACCTCCAAGGTCTGCTTCTCTCTGTTGACCTGGAAATTATTAGGTTGGTTTGTGGATCGTTGACCATTTCATATTGAGACTCCTCCTTGTCTCAGACATCATGTTAAGTTAAGCCGTTGGTTTCGGCTGTCATTCATGGATCTTTACAAAGTGTTAAATGATAAATGATATATTATTTATTTTCTGTAAGTAGGTTTGTACAAACACTTTTACATGTCAAACATATTTTTTTTAAAACTAGATGAGTTCGACGTTTCCTATCTGACTACTCTGAGAAGAAACGCCGAAACAAACTCAGAGGTCACAGTCTCTTTTAAAGTCCAGACATAATCTTGGTCAGATCATGTGAAGACCATGTAGATTGCCGTCTGAAATGGTCTTTTGAAGAAAGAACCACACAGATTGAGTGGACCTGTCCAGTCAGTGCACGCATTTGTCAGTAATCGTGCAGCTCAACTCAAAACTTAAGGAGCTTAACGATTCGACAAACAATACCAAAGAAAAGACATTTGGGTAGGCCGCATAAATTACTCAAACTGTCAGACTATAACTAAAACTGAGAAAAGGATAAAATAAATAAAAAACAATGATCCACATAGTCTTCACATTCACAATAATTAAAATAGTATAAGTAATACTGAGTAACTGGAGGACTGTGGAGTTCAAATAGGCAATTCGTCCATGTTAAGTTATTCAGCTGCATTTGGTTAGACTGGAAGCTGACTCCAACATAGTTGGGAAAAGACTAGGCATATTTTCAATACCATTTTAAGGTACAGAACCCAAAAAAATTGCAGATATCAGTCACATGTAGGTAGAACACTCTTTTATGTTGGTTAATTGTATGTGATTGATCTTTTCCTATATCACCAATTCACTGTGAGTCATTCGAAATAATAAAATAATAAACAAATACCCTGTATGTACTTCAATATCACGTAAATGACGTCAGTACTGCAGGAGATACGGTTCAATGACTCAGAACCAATGAAGCTCATCTATTCAATATAATTATGGAAAAATACTACCAAAACCCAAGCTATAGAAAGAAGAATTGATAAACAAACTTTTTAGATAATTATAACACGAATATTGATAAAAGAAAACAGAAAATTGTACATCTCAAATACCTTTAATATAAGTGCAGAATTCGACGTGTGTTTCTGAAATCTGAACTTCTTTAACACTTCCTTCACATCGTCTGTGATGTCGCAGACGTTCACGTTATGTGCCGACATGTTTATTACCCGAGTTTAATATAAAAATAAACAATAAATACAGGAAATCTCCGTAGTCCGTAGTTGTTTACGTCGACAATTTGACAAGTGATGAAGTGAGTGACGCTGACGTCAACGCCCTTGACAACATAGAGGTGGGAAAAGTTAATTGATGATTAGTTAGTCTATCGATTTAAAAAGTAAATCATTTTGGTTTTGTTTTTGTGTAAAATGACAACTGATTATTCAACAACACGAAGGCTAGTATCCTAGAATAATTATGTAATACATAATGGGGAGGAAAACTAACTTTTTATCACGCTAGGTGGCACATGATCGACTGTACTTTTTTCATTGATTTGACGTAACGAACGATTGTCAAATTGTATGGATTTGTTTGTAAAACAATGTACAGTCGTTCAGAGCGCCATCTACAAACAGCTTTGCGTGTGGCTCCCCATTATGATGACGATTGGAATGGTGGAGCAGTGGAGGCCCAGTAGAAACAACTGCAACTTACGACTTTGTAGGTCATAGGTTCGAACCCAGGCGCCCACTTTGCTTTGTGTCAATTATTTCATCACTTCACTACCATTCACTACTAAACACAACAGTGAGCCGACGTACGCACGGACGTAAAAATATCGCAGCGGGATTTTACCGCGCACTGGATTTTCAACTCTCGTCGTTGAGCCGAGCATTGAGAATCCAACTTAACAACAACAGAGTGCATTCTAGCGCTTCGAAAAAACACACTATTGGATTTTCAACTCTCGACGCTGAGCAGAGCGTTGAAAATCCAGTGCGCGAAATAATACCGCCGCCGATAATTTTACGTCCGTGCGAACGTCGCAGGCATATTCTAGAACCAAAAATTCGAACACAAGATCCACCAAGAGTTTCGCGACTATAGGTACGCAAAAAGTGGCCTATTTCATGCTTGAATAATTGTATTGATACTTTTTTTAGGTATTTCAGTAAGTATGTCTGACCTGCCAAACTTCCGTTATATCTGCTAGAAGGTGGTTCTAGCTCTAGCTAGACCACCCTACTGTTTCGTTCAAAAACCTAGAACAGTTATTATAATTAACTGTTCTAGGTTTATATATATTTTTATTTATCAACAAAAATTGGAGTTAAAAATTAAATAAAATTTAAAATTAGTTAAAAATTATGTTACGAAACATTTTGTGGATAATAATAAGGTGTTCGTAACGCAAACGTCAATATGACAGATTTGACAGAATGAAATGAAAAGTACATTTTCGTTTTCCTGCTGTTCACAGAAAATGAATTTC
Organism: Cosmia trapezina; assembly: GCA_905163495.3. Lineage (NCBI taxonomy): Eukaryota > Metazoa > Arthropoda > Insecta > Lepidoptera > Noctuidae > Cosmia > Cosmia trapezina. The sequence goes on from LR991049.1 coordinate 13,289,847, forward strand.
TTTGATTAAATTATCAACAAACAAACTATCTATAATGGTTTTGATAAATTACCAGTAAACTTCTTCTTTCTTAAAGTGTTTCATATAATTTTTATCTTTAATTCTGGTGTAAAAACGTGAAATACAGTGAGGTGTTAGTCAGTTATAAAAAGTAGTTTACAATTTTATCGGTTTTCTGCAATAGTGTATGTTTAGGCGGCCTAAATAAAGGTCAACAGCATTGTGGAGGAATCTGCGGTGCTTGTAAGTATTGTTAACCACTTGTATTTAGCGATAATTCTGACATAAACATCGTGCAAAAGAACATACCAAGGTTTTCTGTGAAGTCTGTGTCGTACGCAACTTTCTCATTGTTTAGTTGATTTTATTGAAATTGTTTAATGCAAACGGCAGTTAAAATGGTCTATCGTTAGGTTTATCTGTAGATATTGTGCATAAATCGTAGAGATTACACAGTTTTATAGGATTAGCAGGTTTAAGATAAGAAATCAGAAATAATTCTCTTTATGTCCCTATGCTATCGTCTTTGTAAGAAGTTAGTGACCTAAATATGTTAATGAGAGTGTATTGGACCTTGATTTGTCAGTGGAACAATTAAATATTGAGGATTTATTGTGAATATCTGTTGTTTACAAATCATAGTGACTATAAGGGTAAGTAGATATCTTGTACAATATTATTTCAACCAATAATTAAAGTACATTTGACTTAGTTTTTCTTTATAAAACTGTAAATGTTCAAATAGAATGTGAGCAATTGCTTCAACATGTCATGTTGTCAGTCCCATATAAACTTCTTAAACAACCAATATCTAGACTTTTTGAACCTACCTGTAGAAATAACATTGGGAGACATTCGCCAACATCTAGAATGTGTATACAATTCAACAAACTCAACTCAAAACTACCTGATTTGGATGTGTTCTTTGGTTCCCTGCCGAAATTCAAAACCCTTTTGCCATTTAAATAAACATATAAATTACCAATGTTAATTCATAATTTTAAATTAATACAATTTACGAGGGCTGCTTTGTTCTACAATGTGAATGTTGTGTACACCTGGAATTGGTATATACATAAGAACCTGTTAATTTTTAGTATTTAATGTGCAATGTATGTATATGCTGTTGTCTTACCTATTTTAAATATATAAATAATTGAATGATACAGCAAGTGCCTATTAATTAATAATGAGTATCAATATAATTTTGCCAGTTATGTTTTAATCCCATCGAGTCTATTTATTTATTTAGATTTACCAATGTTCGTATACGCTAACTAAATTACAGGAAGCAATAGAAAATATAGAATGGAGCGGCTAACAACTCCATAAAAATAAGCCCTTGTTATATATTTAATTTTTCATCTTATTAATGGTTTTAGACGTGAGCCGGTGAGCGGATTACAACTCCGAAAATAAGCCTACTGTTATTGATTTATCAGGTCGAGTAGTGATCATTGAATGTGAATCATGCCTGACCTAACTTCATAAAATGTCGGTGTGATTGAATGAAGTATGTACGTTTTATGAATGCTTTTAACCTTCAAAATTTTCAATTGAGTTGAAAATTTTCTCGGGGTCGATGGGGAAATATAGGATCGACATTTTACATTCACATACACTACCTACATTTATTTTAATACTTACACTTTCCATCAACTGGGCACAAATCGAGCCTCCGGGATGCTATTTAGAAATTCCTGATACAAAAACCCAATAACACTTTGCTCGACCTGGGTATTGAACTCAGGAGTTCATGCTTATGCTTTAATTATAATTTTAAATATGTAATTTTTCTGCATTGTATTCAGGAAACGCAAAATATAAACAAACACTTCAATATCTTTGTTCAATGGAAATCTCAATAAACAACATGTTTAATTGTAAAGTGAGTGGACTATGTTTATAGTTCTAACTCATTGTGCTACAGTGTAGGAAAATTTACATTCATAAGTTGAAAAATAACAAAATTCCTTGCTCAATCAATCTGCCTAGCTTTTTCCCAACTATGTTGGGGTCGGCTTCGGGTCTAACTGGATGCAGCTGAATACCAGTTTACATGGAGCTACTGCCTATCTGACCTCCACAACCCTGTTACACCCCTTGGTTGTCAGACTTTCAGGCTTCTGACAACCCGTAACAACTGTCAAAGATCCATGAATGACAGCCGGGACCAATGGCTTTCAGAGGCATGCCCCTCGGTCTTGGTATTTAAAGATGGTCACCCATTTACGGACCAACCGCAGCTTGCGTAGCTTAATAGAATACATCGAAGGATGGTTTAGTTTAGTGTGTAAGTGAAATGGCGTTATGGCTGTCTAGTTTGACGCGCGAGATAGAAGACTGTCACGCGCACCGGAACTAAACGCGCTTCGTTTAAATGTAGATTTATGACAAAATGTATTTTTGGCTTGTCACGCGCACCGGAACTAAACGCGCTTCGTTTAAATGTAGATTTATGACAAAATGTATTTTTGGCTTGTCACGCGCACCGGAACTAAACGCGCTTCGTTTAAATGTAGATTTATGACAAAATGTATTTTTGGCTTGTCACGCGCACCGGAACTAAACGCGCTTCGTTTAAATGTAGATTTATGACAAAATGTATTTTTGGCTTGTCACGCGCACCGGAACTAAACGCGCTTCGTTTAAATGTAGATTTATGACAAAATGTATTTTTGGCTTGTCACGCGCACCGGAACTAAACGCGCTTCGTTTAAATGTAGATTTATGACAAAATGTATTTTTGGCTTGTCACGCGCACCGGAACTAAACGCGCTTCGTTTAAATGTAGATTTATGACAAAATGTATTTTTGGCTTAGTAAGTTCTTAACATATTTAAATACCTTCGATTTGAAGCAAATTTTACCGCGTATTATGGAACTATTTACGTATAATCGTATAAAACTGAAAATAGTCTACTGCTACTTTGGAATATTTTTCTGAAAAATATTCCAATAATCATGATTCGGTTTTAGTACAGGAGTAGACAATAATATAGCCAAATAACACATATGGAAAATCCAAATGATTTAACTATACAATGTGTAACGTTAAATGCGCAAAACCTCTTAAGGGGTCATTGTACTCATCATAATTCGTTAAAATGTACTGCACAGCTGATTTTTTTTCGCGATTTCAGGTTTGGTCCCATACTAAAAGTTGTTCATAATAATGAGTACAATGACCCCTTAAGAGGTTTTGCGCATTCAACGTTACACGTTTTATAATATACATTTGCTTTTATAGGAATTTAAAAAAAACACAACATTTATCGATGTATACCCTTAACCTGATCGATCAACCTGTGCGGCTGTTATTACTTAGCCACAAGCCCCTCAATTTACTTCTATAAAATATTATGAATTTATGTAAAATCAATAAATAAAACCTTTAAATTATTTGTTTCAGATTTAAACTAAACAATTATGGACTGGACATAAAGTGAGGTTTTGTGATATTTACACTTTTAAGAACAATATCACCATGTCTTCCTCAAGTAAGTATTCCTATTATTACAAATATTATACAGTTCAGGCTGAGTGATAGAGATAGAATGAGCTGTCACACTCTTTCAGTGGACTTGTTTCAGTAGATCGTCGGCACTGAATCAATCTGCCTAGCTTTTTCCCAACTATATTGTGGTTGGCATACAGTCTAACTGGATACAGCTGAATACCATTATTTTACATGGAGCGACTGCCTATCTGACTTCCACAATCCGGTTACTGTTATAATACGATACTCCCTGGTAAGACTGGTTGTCAAACTTTCGGGCTTCTGACGACCCGTAACGACTGTCAAAGATCCACGAATGACAGCCGAGACCAACGGCTTAACGTGCTTTCCGAGACACGGAGGGAGGGGTATCGGTATGTAAAGATGGTCACTCATCCACGGACCAACCCCGGCAAGCGTAGCTTAACCTGATAGACCGACCTGTGCGGATGTTATTACTTAGCCACGAGCTTCTCATAATAAATTAATAATGAGTCTAATTTGGATAGCGCTCCTTGATGGGCGAGTCCTATTACTGGATGTGGACCTTGAGCAGTTTGGCTTGCGTGTTCTGTGCTGACCTCTCAGCACAGAACACGCAAGCTAACCACTCAACGCCATTGGCATACAGGGCTATTTTTAAATGACTAGCTAAATTTTCACAGGGTGTTCTACCCATGAATATGAACAACTTTCACTATGGGACCAACTTTGAAATCACGAAAAAAAAATCAGCGGTTTCCTACAAAAGTTCAATACCTACTCGATCAAAATGTATGAAACAGCTGATTATTTTTTTGCGATTTCAAAGTTGGTCCCATAGTGAAAATTGTTCTTATTCATGGGTAGAACACCCTGTGAAAATTTAGCTAGTCATTTAAAAATAGCCCTGTATATCTGTTTCTTAAGTAGATAAATGAGAGGAGCTCGTGGCTAAGTAATAACAAAAGCACGGGTCGATCCGTCAGGTTAAGCTACGCTTGCCGGGGTTGGCCAGTGGATGGGTGACCATCTTTACATACCGAGATTCCTCCGTGCCTCGGAAAGCACGTTAAGCCGTTGGTCCCGGCTGTTATTCGTGGATCTTTGATTCACATTCGTTTATTTCGATAGTGTGAAAGATGATTTTGTCTAGAAAGGGAGTGACTACCGAGATGACGACTAATAGAGAAGTATGGAAGAAAAATACATGGTGCGCCAACCCCACGTACATTGGGATAACGGCAAGGAGAATTATGAGACAAATAAGCTACTGAGGTGCAGTAACAGACAGTGGTCTGCTAATAAATTTAGCTGTTTGTAATATAACACAGTTTTGTAATTAAATACCAGTTGTTTACTTCGATAACGGGGTGAGACCTTCGATCGCCTGTGGGCGGATATTGTTAGTATGCAAATGTGTTTGAGTCATTTTCATTATAATAAATAATAATGTACCTACTACATCTCGATAGATAGAGATGGAAATACCATACCTACCAATAACACATACATATACTGACGCCTGTATTACCCGAGTTGTGACCACCCGGGATTTTAATTTTGATAACACAATAAATTTAGTCGCTAATTAGACGAAATTTGTCGCCAAACCCATGAGATGTATTTAGGACATACTATTTTTGTATGGGAAGATTTGTGACAGAAAAGTTGAAAGGAAATCGTATGGCTTGGTATGGGCATGTGATGAGGAGAAACGAAACGCATGTGACTAAAAGAGTGATGAATATACATCTTGATAGATGGAGAGGCAGAGGAAGGCCAAAGAAAAGATGGATGGATTTTGTGAGGAATGATATGAAAGAGAAGGGAGTGAATGATAGAAAACGTGGTGCGCCAGCCCCACGTACATGGGATAAGGGCAGGAAGATGATGATACTGCCTTCTTTTTCTCATGGGAGAGTAGGTAGTCTTTACAGAACGCTTCCTGCTACGATCCGGAATACTCCTCTTGATTCGTCCATATTTGATTAATAGGATTATTTTGTTACAGTTGAAACTACCGAAATGCTGGAGAAGAAACCTCTGTAAGTACAAAATATTTAACCGTTTAAGTAGTTTTTAAGTTAATCCATTATCAACCAAAATCGTCTACTAATAAGTCATCTGTATAACGCGATTTTTAATTGCTCACAAAGACAGCAGCGTGCAAACTGTTCTTTTAGGGTTCCTTATGTCCGAATGAAAAATGGAACCCTCATTCATGTGTCCGTCTGTCACAGTCAATTTGCTCTGAATCTTATGGACCGATTAAATTGAGATTTGGTACACGTGAATTTCTGTGACCCAAACATAAATAAATTAATTTTGAATATGGTGAATATGGGTGTCATTTTTGGGGGCAAATAAAAAAATTAAAAAAAAGTTTTGCACACTATACCGTGTGACATATCAAATGACAGGGCTTACTGTGAGGGTCTCATGTATATTTTTTTATGAAGATGAATTGAAGTTCACATCTGGTCCAAATTGGAGAAGAGTTGCGAGAGATAGAACTCAGTGGAAGTTGTTAGAGGAGACCTTTTTGTGAACTACTGAAAATGCCACAACGCAAAGATGTCCAGAATAAAAAGGGCTTACTATTAATCATCTTCCTACACTTATCCCACGGTACGTAGGGCTGGCGCAACACGTTTTCTTCTTCCATTCTCCCTGTCAACCGTCACTCTATCATTCACTCCCTTCTCATTCATATCATTCCTCACACAATCCCTCCATCTTTTCTTTGGCCTTCCTCTGCCTCTCCATCCATGAACATGTATATTCATCACTCTTTTAGTCACATGCGTTTCGTCTCTCCTCATCACATGCCCATACCAAGCCAAACAACTTTTTTTCAACTTTTCTGTCACTGGCGCCACTTTCAAGGGCTTATTATTATTAGGTATAAGTAAATAAATGAAAATTAATTATGAAAATATTTCACTCCTGATTTATTGCACTCCAATCAGTCTGCTATCTAAACGATAGTCAATGAGCTGAAACTATCTGTTTTCAGTCAGATAATAATAAGGCCGATTGTCTTGGTATGTGTTCGGGCATAGCAACTAATTAAAACATAATATAACGTCTGTATTCACCGATAGGTTAGGCAGAAGTGTATATGTCACAGGATAATTGGAAAAATCGTTTTTGGTACGAAGTTCTTTAAGGTAGAACTAGTCGATATTTTTTCCATTCTTTCGGGAGGATATTACTCTACGGTTTGACAATGTGCATCTAAAGTTAAACATGATATCGTATTGTCTCACTATTAATGTTGTCTGTGCGGAAACAGAATAGTAAAATAAAAAGCCATTAAAAAGTTATGAGCTAACAAAGATTCGTTTTTCTTGTTAATTTAACGCAACTTTGGTCGTAAATAACTATAAAAAGATGTATAAAATCGCCAAAACAAAGTCGGCACCGACAAAGCTCAATTATCGAAGAGTTCAATAATAGTATATTATGCAATTAGTGAATAAAGGACGGATTTAAAGCGAGGGCCATAGATGAATCCCGAGCTAGCGAAGGATCAAGTGTTAGAATCCTGAGCGACGCGAGTGATTCATGGCCCTCGATATAAATCCGTTTTATTCAAGAGTTGCATACTATACTTTATACCATGACTACGAGAAACGAAACATTTAAGTGAAAATAGACATATAATGAAGAAAAAGGAAAGTTAAATCGGCTTTGATGTAAACCAGCCGTGATTTTTTAGGTAGCAAGTTTTCCACTATATCGGCTGCCCTCTCTTTCATAAACTCAGGTGTTAACACATCTTTATCACTAGAATGCATTTTTAATCGATTAGAACAACACTAAACAAACACAAAATTAAACATTAAAGTAACACTAAACATTGTGTTCGTACAACTTACAGTATTCAAAATAGCGCCAATTTACTATGAACAGCAAAGAACACAAAACAGTTTTTATTCTAATGCTAAACTCCTTGTCGAAAATGTCGACCAATCAAATTGAATTTAGAACACATCAATATAGGTCGAATACACAGATTACACTTACACTAGATATGGCAAGCCATCCGACCAAGCGTGCTCTGCATGTTCGCACTAAAAAAAGTCTGTTAGCTCAGTGACGCTTAGCGATTGAAACAATTCTGTTTACGTTGAGCACATCACTAAATGGCTAGGGTGAAGTTATCGTAGGTATAAAAAAGATGACACGCTCGGTTTTCATACTATCTAATAACATGCGGTAGGTACTCTAAATCTGTGGTCGAATACATTGGTGTGTTCCATTTTCAAACATCAAAACATTGAGTAAAAGTGCTTTTTATTCACTGTTTTCAGTGAATAAAATAAGCTTTTTAGAGGGGGAATGGTATAAACTTTATTTGTAATTGATTTATGCAAAGGTTTTTTCATAAAACTCGATCTTCCAAAGGACTTTTCGTAAATTTTTACGCGCTCGTTTTACTATTACTAATTTTACTTAAATACTACTATCTATTATTTTACTAGCGTCTTACTGCTCGTCACTGATACTATCTCTGTCGGAAACGATGCCAGGTGAGACAGCGTGCTTTTTGGCCAACCCCACAAGTGAGTTCGAGCCCTTGACTAGTTCAACCTTAACGCGGCTTGGTAGGGGTTGACTCGGTGGAATGCAGTGCAAAAGGCTCATAGGCGACGAGGCACTGGGGGTTAGGCTTCACAGTCTGCCTCATTGGCGTAATGTTGCTTACCTGAGCATTCGGCATTTCAGCTGTCGGCAAATATTGAAAGTTCACAATTCTATTGGTTACACAATCTCTACAAAAATGATACCTTATATCAATGTGTTTGGTTCTCTTGTGAAAAACTGGATTTGCAGTCAACTTTAATGCACTCTGATTATCATTATAAATATCAATCGTATACATTTTCTTTGTAATCTCAAACTGTAGATTCCTTAAATAAACAGATTCTTTACATGCTTCAGTCAAAGCCATGTACTCTGCTTCGCTGCTCGACAAGGCAACAGTTTTTTGTTTTTTAGCTTCCCAAGAAATTACACAGCCAAATAAAGTAAAACAGAAACCTGTGTATGACCTTCTATCTATACTATTACTTCCCCAATCAGCATCAACAAACCCTTCTAAAATTGAGTTCCCATTAGCAGTAAACTTTAAGCCATGTTTTTTGGTATGTTTTAAATAACTTAATATACGTTTAACATATGAACAATGTTCTTTACTAAAGCAATTATTAAATTGACTCAAAAAACCAACTGAAAATGCTATGTCAGGTCTGGTAAGTACTGCTAGATACATGAGACAACCTATTATTTGTTGATAAGGAAATTCATCTGCATAATTCTCATCTTTAGATACATTTAACTTGGTCTCCATTGGAGTTTGAACACTTTTACACTGACTCATATTAAATTTATGCAATAATTGGTCAATGTAATCTTCCTGACTTAATGATATTGTTTTTTCAGATTTATTTACTGTTACATTTACACCAAGACACTTCTTGATTTCACCTAAGTCTTTAATTTTAAAATGACTAGCTAAAACATCTTTTAAGTATTTAGTCTCTTTACTGTCATTGGAAAAAATAAAGAAATCGTCCACATAAAGCGTGACAATAGTTTTCAAGTTATCCTGTATCTTCAAATACATACATGGTTCTATCTTAGATTTAGTATAACCAATTTTTAGTAAACATTCATCTACTCTCTTATACCATGCTCTTGAAGATTGTTTAAGGCCATATATTGCCTTTTTTAATTTTAGAACTTGACCACTCTGTATCGTTTCAGAAAAACCCTCAGGTACTTGCATATAAATATTCTCTTCAAGAGTACCATTTAAGAAAGCAGTTGTCACATCAAGATGCGTTATATCAAGACCTAGTTGAACAGACAGAGCAAATAATAATCTCAAAGTGGTGTGTCTCACTACGGGAGAAAAAGTGTCTGTATAGTCTAAGCCTTCGATTTGCGAAAAACCTTTGGCTACTAAACGCGCTCGAAAACGAATATTATTTTCACTATCATATTTCTTACGTAGCACCCACTTGCACTGCACAACTCTACTGTCTTGTGGAGCATTACTCAGCTCCCAAGCATCATTGTTTTTGAAACACTGTAACTCTTCAGCCATGGCCATCTTCCACTGCTCCTTTTCAGATCCATTTAAAGCTTCTTTTAGAGACAAACCTGCCGCATCATCATAGATATCTTCACGTATACAAATATTTGAATAATGATACCTGTCTGGCTTCTTCCTCTCACATATAGATCTATGTGGTTTAGGTGAAATATATTCTTCATTATCACTGGGTTCATACGTGTCGTCATTCACATCTAGAAATGTGTCATCCGAGCTGTCTGTGTTCTCTTGGCTTGTATTTGATTCTGATGTTTCCGGGTCGAGTTCTTTCATCTTCCGTTCTTCTTCCCCCACTGAATCAAAACTCTGATCTTGAACTTGTATGAGACATTCTGATTTTGATTCCTGCTCAACTATAATCACATCTCTACTAGTCAACACAGTTTTTGTTTCTGGATTATACAGTCTATATCCCTTTATGTTTTCTGGATATCCAATGAGAATACATTTCTCCGACTTCTTGTCCCACTTCTTACGTTTTTGTTTAGCTATATGAACCATCGCAGTACTTCCGAAGATTCTGATATGACTGACGTCTGGTTTACAGCCATTCCATATCTCATATGGTGTTTTATTTCCCAATGCTGCAGCTACACTTCGATTCTGCAGATACACCGCTGTGTTGGTGGCCTCACCCCAGAACGCTTTACCTAGGTCGGCATCAAAGAGTAGGCATCTTGCCTTTTCAACGATTGTGCGATTAAATCGCTCACACACTCCATTTTTCTGTGGTGTATACGGATTGGTCTTTTGATGAATCACACCAGCACTACTCAAGTAGTTATCAAATTCCTTATTACAATATTCTAGCCCGTTGTCGCTTCTTAATACTTTGATTGTCTTCTTTGTCTGATTTTCCACTTGAGCTTTGAATTCTTTAAAATACTTCAATGCCTCATTCTTGTTTTTCAGGAAATAAACAAATGCCATACGGCTATGATCGTCGACAAACAACAAGAAGTATCTCGAGCCACCCAAGGATACTTTTTCCATTGGCCCACAGATGTCACTGTGTACTAAATCTAGCAAGTCACTACTCTGACTAGTACTCTTGCTCTTGAATGGTATGCGACACTGCTTACCTTCACAACATGTAGTACATGAAGACTTGCTTATATCCACTTTGTCATCAATGGACATACCCTGTACAGCATTCTTCATCTGATTTAAATAGTCTTTATTGATATGTCCTAATCTGCGATGCCATGTAATTCCTGTCACGACTGATGCTGCTAAATGTTCTTGGTTTGACAAGTTTACTTTGTACACTCCATTGACTAATGATGCTGTTGCTACTAACTCATTCTTCATGTTGTGTATAGAACAACCGTTGTCCGAAAAAGGTACTTCTAAGGTAAAATACTTTATTTCCTTTTCTTATGAGTTCACTGACTGACAGCAAGTTTGCTGTCAGACTTGGTACACAAAACACGTCTTTTACCACAATATCGTATTCTATATTATTAGCTGTAGTCGTAATCTTCACATCGCCAGAACATAGAACTGACAGCTTTTCACTGTTTGCAACAACAATTTCCTTCTTCTGTTCACTAGATGCATTCATAACCCAACTTTCATTAGTTGTTAGGTGTACACTGGCTCCTGAATCAATGTACCATTCATTTTTGTTGAAATTTCCACTCATGAATACTGCGCTGAATGCATTTGACTGCATTCGATTTTTATTCTTGTTTGATGAGTTATTTTCACTATTTGTACATTGATTTTTATAATGTCCTTGTTGTTTACATCGATAACATTTCACCACCTTGACGTTTGTTTTTGTCGGATCCGTGGTACCAACATTGACATTATTTTTTGCCATAGACGAATTAGTATTACTTTTTTTTTTGAACTTTGAACGAGTAGCGAATGCGCCGCTAACTTCATCTTGTTCGGTCACCGACTCCATGTCCAACAATTTTGATTTGATGGAATCTGCCGATATACTAATCCCAGAATGCTCGATGGCCATGATCATTGGGGAAAAACGATCAGGCAATCCCGCTAACAGCAACGATCCTGTCCACTGGTCATTTATTTCGAATCCCGTTCCACTTAATTTTTGCGCTGTATCGATAATTTGAGTCACATATGACGTCATTGAGCTGGAACTTTCTAGACGTATCGAAATTAAATTCCTCAGGAGACTTATTCTTCGCGAGAAACCGTTATCATCAAACAATTGTTGCAGTTTATCCCATAGTTCTTTCGCCGTTTTTACACTTTTCACGTGTACGTATAAAGCCGGATCGATTAATTTTGCTCTGGTTTTTCTATCATCTGCAGCTCCTATGTCCACCCCTACTTCTGGCTTTACACAATGGTTCATGCCTTCAAGGATTAGGAAATTCTCTGCCGCGAAACACCATTCATTATAATTTTCTCGACCTTTTAACTTGGGTACATTTATCAGATAGTTAGTAGCCATTGTTTGATTCCAATCACTAACTCCGCAAAATTTACAATCGTCCTTCACTCCTGAACAAACACTCGTTTCGTAATAAAAAGTCTCTTTTTAACACTCGTTTTCCGAAATTCTTGCTAAAATACTGCATTTTTTATTTTTAATGGCCCATAACCTATTATTAAAACAACGTGTTCCGTTCAAACCACAAAGAGTGAGTACATTTTATTTGAAAAAATTAACAGGTGGCAGCACTATATATAGTCACAGATAATTAAACATTGTAGATATTTACAACACCTGTCGGTCAGGAGCACCACGAACGACCTGATCCCACCATCGCCCTTTTACTACCCGACTACCAGACGTACTGCAGGATACCATCCGCACTTGGTTGATATCCCGACCAGTCGTACTCAGCGCTTCTCCTCCACATTTATTGTGCGTACAGAGAAAGTATGGAATTCTCTGGCAGCGTCTGTGTGCCCTTCCACATATAACCCGTCCTCCTTCAAAGCAAGAGTGACCAGGCATCTTCTGCGCACGCTCGTTCGTTCGTAGACCTCATCCATCGGTTTCCATCAGGCGAGATCGAGGTCAAGAGCAGAGCCATTAAAAAAACCGGTCAAGAGCGAGTCGGACTCGCGCACCGAGGGTTCCGTACCATCATTTATATGTAATTTTTGTTGATGATTTCTGAAAAACTGTGCTATTTAGAGACATCGTTTTATTTTTCCTGTAATCTTTACATAAACTTCTATCACACAGAATAATTTCAGATTTTTCGCTTTGCAGACTTCGGAGATAAGGGGGGGGGAACGGTATTTTTTTTACATTTTTCATCAAAAGTCGAAAACTATGCGGGCTAAAAAAAAGAAAAAAAAAAGGTTTGAGAATGTGCAAACAACGTTCTTTTATATGATACCCCACATGCCCTAGTAGCCCCACTTTGAGTTTTTAAGAACCCCTTTCAGTCCCTGTTGCAAAAAAAACATAAATATTTTTATTTCTTTCTTATTTGCAAAATAGTTGGGTAAGCGTCATCTAAAACTGTTCCAAATTTCAAGTTGACAGCATTAGTAGTTCTTGATATATCCAGCTGTGACAGACAGACAGACAGACAGACTGAGTCACACCATAAGGGTTAGATACCCTAAAAACCGGCCAAGTGTGACCACGCAGAATGAAGGCTCCCGTTATTCCGTAGTTGAAAAGAATTTATCCCAAAAACAAACTTAGCATTGTAGTTGAAAAACATGTTCTCCCATACATCGATATACGTCACAATCAATTCTCCAACTAAAAATTCAAGTTTGTAATCCCAAATAAAGATATTCTAAGTGATAAAATTACAAATTAACAATTTTCAGACTTTTTCCTTTACTTATCCTGTGAGACCTTGCTTCTTGCCAAATTTCATTATTCTAGGTCAACGGGAGGTACCCTATAGGTTTTGACTTACTTGAGAGTATCAAAATATGTCGCATAAATGGCCGTATGTTTTTATTGCGTTGAATTAAAAGCTTGATTTTTTTAGAAATCCAAAGGAACAATAAGATCTACGTATTTGATATTAATTTTAACTTGATAACTGCACGCGTTCCTGAGAAACAGGGTCTTGACAGACACGACATACATACGGACAACGAAGTGATCCTACAAAGGTTCCGCATTTTCCTTTTGAGGTACGGAATCCTAATAAAACATGGTTAGTCCAATAATAATAAAAAAGTTGTTCATAATGATGAGTACAATGACCCCTTTTCAAGTTTAAGGATAACTGAAACTAAGGTTTTAATATAGGTACATATACACCCACATTTCGAAGTAAGAAGTTTTGCAGCTGAGGACAAAATAATCCCATAGTCGTCTGTTAGGACATCTATAGAAAAGAGGGAAAAGCGTATATTATGTACCAAGAATAATTTAGAAAGTTTAGAAACGAATCGGTAAAGTACGTTCGAAATTAAACGCCTGATGTAATATTAATAGCAGCATGTTGTTGATACACATTACTAAAATTTTGCTATGAAAATAATGATAGGCGCTCTTATTTTATTGTGTACAGGCAGTCGCTCCATGTTAAAAAAACCGGGCCAGTGCGTGTCGGATTCGCGCACCGAGGGTTCCGTTCCGATTTCTGAAAAAGTGTGCTACGAGTATTTAGAGACATCGTTTTATTTTTCCTTAAATACTACAAATTCGATGTAAACTTTTCATATTTGAACCATAAAAACAGTTGGGTATGCCATTACATAGGCTTCTACTCCGTTCACCTAATATACCCGTTTTTTTTCGAGACGGTAAAAAAAGTCATCCGGTATAAACTTCTATCTCATACAATAATTTCGGATTTTTCTCTTTGCAAACTTCGGAGATAAGGGGGGGGGGGGGGGTATTTTTTTTTACATTTTTCATCAAAAGTCGAAAACTGTGCGGTGTAAAAAAAAATAAAAAAATGTTTGAGAATGTGCAAACAGCGCTCTTTCATATGATACCCCACATGCCCTAGTAGCCTGCATCACTTTGAATTTTTAAGAGCGTAGACGGGCTGCGCGGGAATTGAAAAATAGGTATTTGAAGAAACTATTGCCGTCGCGCTGCGCTCTAGCAACCGGGCGGTATCAATATGTGAGTGAAGTCTGTATTTGTGTGCGTAGCTCAGTAGCGCGCATCTCCCGCCCGCTCGCGCCAACCAAACTACCTACGTTGCGTTCGTTTCTGTCTCAGTCGGATTGAAAATATCGGCGTGCGCAGTGTTTCGTGTGATCGTGCTATTTATACTAAATTTTTCCATGAATGCCTTCTCCCTGAAATAATTGACGGTCGGATACCAAGAAATTTACCTGTAAGAGAAAGGATGGAAATGACGACAGAATAAATGTACATATTATTATATAACTTTTGTATTATTTAAAATACCCACAAGCACCTTTTCTGCGTCTTTTGCATAAATATTAAGAACTAGCTTTTGCCCACGGCTTCGCTCCCGACAACTGACTACTACCCTACTTACCTAAAAAAATAATTAAAAAAACTTATTATCCTATTTCGGACGACGGCGTCGGCTAATCCAAAAACGCAAAAAATATAAAAATCGGTGTAATTAACACGATTGTCGACTTCCTTTTATATCAATAAACAAATGACTACTTTTGGAAAAAAAAATCCATGTTTTTAAAATAAACTTAATTTGAAATTAGAATTCTTAGCCAAACAAAAATTATTTTGATTTGAAATGGCCAGTACTGCAGAACGGCAATTTCATAGGTAGAGACCTAATATTAGGTCTTTATTGATTAGTGTTACATTTTCATCGCATTTCAATCTTTTTCGTCATCATGGATACGTTAAAAATTCGAGTAATTATGGAATATGAGTACCGTCGTGGCAGCAACGCGGCACAAGCGGCACGCAACATCAACGACGTTTACGGAGCTAACACTACAAACCAACGCACCACCTGTTATTGGTTTGCTCGCTTCCGTTCTGGAAATTTCGACCTGAAAAATGAACCTCGCGGTCGTCCGAAGACTTTGGTCGACAATTACGAATTAAAGGCGATTGTGGAAGCTGATGATACACAATCTACGGCTGAATTAGCAGCAGCTTTCGACGTTAGCGTCAAAACAAACTTGGTCCATTTGCGTCAAATTGGCAAGGTAAAAAAGCTTGACAAATGGGTGCCCCACGAACACAATGATCGCTAGCGCGAAGTACGCGTCGAGACGTGCCTTGCACTGCTCAACAGACACAGAAATGAAGGAATTTTGAACCGCATTGTTACCTGCGATGAAAAATGGATTCTGTTCGATAACCGCAAGCGCTCAGCAAGTTGGTTGGATCCTGGTTCAGCACCTAAACAATGCCCTAAACGAAAACTTACTCCTAGAAAAGTGATGGTCACTGTTTGGTGGTCTAGCGCCAGTGTGATTCATCACAGCTTCTTACCAAACAGGGTGAGCATTACTGCAGCTGTGTACTGTGAAGAACTGAACACAATGATGGAGAAGCTGGCACATCTCCAACCAGCATTGGTCAATCGCTCGTCTCCGCTGCTCCTGCACGACAACGCACGACCTCATACTGCACAGCAGATGGTCTCCAAGTTGCAAGAACTGGTGTTAGAAGCTCTCCGTCATCCACCCTACTCACCAGACCTTGCGCCTACAGACTACTACTTTTTCCAGAATTTGGATAACTTCTTGGCGGGAACAAAATTCAATACCCGAGAGGCAGTACAAAATGCCTTTGAAGAATTTGTTGCCTCCCGACCAGCTGATTTCTTTAAGAAGGGCATCAATAAACTGCCACTGCGTTGGCAAAGATGCATTGATTGCATGGGTGATTACTTCGATTAATACAAATAAAAAATACATGAAAAAAATTCGTTTAAATTTTTTCATTAGGCACTACATTACCTTCAGAATTTGATTTTTTTGCAACTATAATTTTTATATTTGTCATACCATAGTTTTTAACCAGATTATTATAATACTACTAACATAGGCCTAGATTAATATTTACTACTGAACCATCTATTTACACTCTTTTGTAAACATATTTTTATTTCAATAAATTTTATTTTTTTATTTTTATACAAAACGGCAATTTCATAGGTAAAGACCTATTATATAGATTTACTTGATAAGAGCAGTCATTATTTTATAAACTCCCCTGTAAATATTTATGTCAAGTCAAAAGCAGAATTATCACACCAAGCAGTATAGTGCAAACTTTAGTTACGTATTATACCTAATGCTTACGGTTTGTATTTTTGTAAGAGACACTTCGCTAAAGTTCATTTTAATTATTAGTTAATTATAAACCCTAAAAATGTCATTGAATTGTTACTTCGTTGTCTCTTAAAAAAAAACAAAATGAGCATCAAACACTATTCAGTAAATCAGTATAGGATAAACGTCGATATCGACTGACATCACTATGATTTCGATAAAAACTTCGACACTAGTCACTTCCCTAATTGTGTACGTATTAGTCTAACCCTCCCTCACCTCTCGTCTCCCCCCGTAGAGTGCGATAGAGACAACTGCAGCTCAGAACGATTTTACCTATAAAAAACCTTGACCGATCGACGTTTCGTATTCTCCTGTTTTCTCCTCGAAACCTAAACCAATTAAATTATATTTGGTATCAAAATTTAAAGGAAGAATAGATCTATGCCCCTATTACTTGTTTTTATTTTAAAAACTTTTCAATTTTCTTTGGCAGTCGTCTGATTACGTAGGTAAAAACGGGGTATTTTTTTAGGTTTTTGGTAAGTCATATTTATTTTTGTAATAAATTTTTTGAAAAAAAAAAATGACAGGGGCATGCCTTCAATAGACCTGGATTTTTATAAATAAAAACGATTACTCTAGAGGCATTATCCAGGAAGAGAATAGGGGAATACATTTGTATGGAAAAATGCAGCCCGTCTACGCTCTTAAGACGCCCTTTCAGTCACTTTCAGTACTTGGGAGTATTAAAATATGTCACATAAATGGCCGTATTTTTTCATTGCGTTGACTTAGAAGCTTCATTTTTTTAGAACTCCAAAGGACCATAGATTTACGTATTTCATATTAATTTCAACTTTATCAAGTTGAAATTAATATCAAATACTTACGTAAATCTGAAGCCCGAAAGTCTGACAACCAGTCTTACAAAGGGGTATCGTATTACCCAGTTACTGGGTTGTGGAGGTCAGATAGACAGTCGCTCCATGTAAAATACTGGTATTGATTGTTGGGTCGGCTTCCATTCTAATCTAACCGAATGCAACTCAATCTGCCTAGCCTTTCCACAACTATGTTGGGGTCGGCTTCCAGTCTAACCGGATGCAGCTGAATACCCGTATTTTACATGGAGCGACTGCCTATCTTACCTCCACAACCCAGTAATTGGGTAATACCCCTTGGTAAGACTGGTTGTCAGACTTTCGGGCTTCTGACGACCCGTAACGACTGTCAAAGATCCAAGAATGACAGCCGGGACCAACGGCTTAACGTGCTTTCCGAGGCACGGAGGAGTCTCGGTATGTAAAGATGGTCACCCATCCACTGACCAACCCCGGCAAGCGTAGCTTAACCTGGGTAATGGCAAAAGACTAACATTAGGGCTCCCTGATACAGTCGCGTCGCGCCTCTCCACGGAATCCTTTACTGGCGAACTGTTTGGAGAAGCTCGTGGCTATGTGGTAACAGCCGCACGGGTCGATCCATCAGGTAAAGCTACGCTTGCCGGGGTTGGTCCGTGGATGGGTGACCAACTTTACATACCAAGACTCGGAAAGCACGTTAAGCCGTTGGTCCCGGCTGTCATTCGTGGATATTTGACAGTCGTTACGAAAGTCTGACAACCAGTCTTGCCAAGGGGTATCCAATTACACAGTTACTGGGTTGTGGAGGTCAGATAGGCAGTCGCTCCATGGAAAATACTGGTATTCAGCTGCATCCGGTTAGACTGGAAGCCGACCCCAGCATAGTTGTGGAAAGGCTGGGCAGATCTGACATCTGTTCCTACCTCTTAACATTGAATATACCGGTAAAGGCGGGTTACTTTGACTCTAGGGCATAACTTTGGCCCAAATCGAGACAGATGTTTAGTGTCATTAGATCCACACAAAGTTCCACAAGTACTCGTCTATATCGCCAACTAATAGTTACCACAGGACATGCGACGTTCGGTTGCGTGGTCGCGACACTTCGGGCAGCTTAACCCCTCAAGTGTATGGCCCGGACCGCCCCCTGCGCCCCGCGTGATGCGCAAGTTTAGAAAACTTTTTGATTTTTGAGTAGGCCTTCAGAAAAACTGAGAAATCGGCAACTTATAGCCATTATCATGGTATATATTATACCTTCCTAGCTTCGTTATGAGTTTACCTAACTATTTATACTATTCAATAAACAAATAAAACTGACCTCATCTCGCAGTGATGAAATATGTTTTCACTTTTATAATTTTCACTCACATAACCATAAAACTTTATCACAATACATCGAATTCACACACATATTCACCAAAAAATCTTCATTACGATAACACAATAATGTGTAGGCAATGTTTACACATCTATTCCACTTAGAAACAATGTTCAACACTCCAAAAACGAATAAAAACTTTTTGTTTACGCAATGAAAATAAAAATGGCGCGTCACTTTGAAAATCACAGATGAATTTGTAAAAATTACGTTTCGTTAAATTTTAGTAGTGTTCCATTAAAATGTTATTAAAACTGGTCAAGTATGAATCGATTAATCGAATGATACAGCCAAATTGTGTTGAAAGTGAAAAGAAACGTAAAAAATACCATCGCCAATGAGAGCTGTGACGATGACGTAGTTATGCACACATGGGGTGCACGCGACATTTCGAGCACTTTCTCTTATGCACACATGGGGTGCAGTTGACACTTGAGGGGTTAAACAGTTTTCTCTATTTGGGCCAAAGTTATTCTTTAGAGTCAAAGTAACCCGCCCTTACGGTACTTAGTTTACTCACAAATCCGCTTAGTAGCTTGCAGAATCTGTATCTTTGTCATTGAGCACTCGAGACAAACGGATAGACATGATTGTCTCTTCACACGATTGATTTTTAACTCTAACTCCACGTGATAGAGTTGGTATTACAGCTATCGGTTTCGACGCGATACTATGATCTAAGTAGCGTAATCTGCTTAGTGATGGGCTGGTATCGATAGAAGATTGTCGATGTTTGTCTATTTTTAAAGAACGTGTTACCTATTTGATTTTTTTCTGTTTTATAAAACAATGGTGTCCAACAATACTTCAAAAATACGTGTAACATCTGACATTTCACCCTGGTAACAGTAACCAAATTTCAATCAATCCGTCACTCAAAACTTTTAGAAAAATATTTTCACTTCCTGTTACACATTTCCGTCTCTTTTCGCGAAATCACTCCCACAGATTGCAGGAAATCGAGAGGAAAGATGTTACGCATCAATAAGTTAGTAGTTGTTTGTAAAAACATGATATTTCGTGGAATGAGAAAGAAATAAAGGTCAAATTCCCGTTCAGTTAAGTAGAACCGGTACATTGCCAATTCAATAAATAAAATACCAGAAGTAATGTAAAAGTTTCCCCTGCCTAAATACCGTTAAGTAACATACTTTTACTAAACGCAATGGTTGATAAAGGTGACAATAAATTTATCCTTTTTATGTTCATAACGAATCAGATTGCATTCATCATGTGCCTAATCTTTTTCCGAATTAATTTGGGGTCGGCCTCCAGACTTACCGGATGTAGCTGAATACTGGTATTTTGATATGGAGCGACTGCTAATCTGACCTCCACAACCCAGTTACTGCTGGGTAATACGATATCCCTTCGTAAGATTGGTTGTCAGACTTTCGTGCTTCTGACGACGCGTAATGCCTGTCAAAGATTTACGAATGATAGTACGAAATAAGGTCACTAATTTTTACCTGTTTGGAGATTATCTCTAACCCACGAGACGTTTTTTTTCCCTAGCCCATTTTATGTCCACGGCTGGGTAAACCTTTCTGTCTTGTGCGATCTCTCGCCATGTTGGCGGCTGGGCCCACTCTAAAAATCTCCACAAAACATCATAAAGCAATCTTTGCAAAAAATACTACTTATCGATAAAAGATAATAGTCCGCCTTTTCCCACCACTAGAGCTCTTCCATTGAAGGTATCTCGTCGACTCTACGGCAGTGCACGCGCGCGCCCGCGAACCACCAGTCGTTATGTACAGCGAAAGTTGCCGAACTCGCACGAAGCGATTCGGAACACTTTCCAAATTCAAAATGCTCTGATTTTTTCCGGTAATTCGGTAATACTACTAGTTTTTTTATTTGTGAAAAGTTCGGTACTGTGCTGTGTTCTTTTTTCGAATCGAATTCGAGTTTTTGTTTTTCGATCTTCAACTATTTTTTTTGGTTGTTGATCGATTTCATCTGTCTTTTTCTGCGTGTACTTAACAAGTTGAATTTTTAAAGAAGTGGTTTTATAAGTTTTTAAGTAATAAAAAGTTATTCATTGGGTTATAATTAAGTGAAAGTTATTGTAAACGGTAGATTAGATGCGGTACCTGTCGAAGTTACAACTGAATACAATGCTCCGGTTTCATAAAATTTATTATGTGCTACAAATTACGATTTACCGCGAAATTGGGTAAATAATAATGCTAAATTACTCGCTTGTTACGGATATGATATGTTTGTTTTTATATTCAATATAATGAACATGCATAATTTATTCGTTCCAATTCACCAAAAAAAAAACCTCATTCAAAGTCAGATTGACGTATGGCAAAGGAAAACCCATATTTTTACCGCCAAGCTTGCTTGTCATCCAATAACATAATTATAACAAATGTACTTATTTTTTTTTTTTTTTTTTTTTTTTTTGTATTATCTAGAGTCCTTATCAAGACGAATCAAACGAACCCAAACTCGATAGGCTTGCGTCATTTTATTACTGAGTTCCTGTGTCCACCTTCCGGCTCCATCATCAGATCAGCTCCATGTCATAATAATATTGCACTGTCATCCGATTTACATATGCATGTGAAATTTAATCGGAAACCGGGAAGTGGGTCAAATTTAACGATTACAGACAGACACAGGGATAGGTGAAACTAAAAAAGTTTGTAAAAAAAAACTTGACTGGCGAAAATCATTTTTTTTTTTTTTTTACAATTGACAGGCTAGTATCAGGCCTGTTGTATGTTGATCAAAATATGATTCGCGACTTTACCAAAATATATTTACAGAATTTATCTAGAATTATCAATACTCAGTCAGACAGAACTGACCTCAAATGTGATCATGAAACAGTCATTGAACGGGGTAATTCGAACTTGGAGAGTTGCATTAATGATTGTAATTTTGTAAAGTCATTGAACGGGGTAATTCGAACTTGGAGAGTTGCATTAATGATTGTAATTTTGTAAAGTCATTGAACGGGGTAATTCGAACTTGGAGAGTTGCATTAATGATTGTAATTTTGTAAAGTCATTGAACGGGGTAATTCGAACTTGGAGAGTTGCATTAATGATTGTAATTTTGTAAATACATATTTGTTATTGTCGTGAATCTTATTTTGATCAATATACAAACTGACACGGACGGCATCTTGTCTCTTTTGGCGGGGTATAATTGCATTCTCGATTCTTTTTAACCAACTTCAAAAAGGAGGAGGTTCTCAATTCTTTTTTTTTTTATTTTATTTGTTTTTATGTATGTTCCCCGATTACTCGAAAATGGCTGGACCGATTTGGATTTTTCTTTTTTGTTCGAAAGGGTATACTTCCCAAGTGGTCCCATGATCACCAAGTCAGGATCTGATGATGGGATCCCATGGAAATCGAGGGAAACCCTCGAATTTTATGCGCACACTTACATCGATTTCGGTATTTTTATAGTAACTCGTGCATTTGCTCTCGGAATGTACCATTTGGTGAACTGGAACTGATGATGAAGACCACAAATGGTCATCGGAAATACTCTAAATATCTAAGTATACCGCAGGTTGCGATTCGATTACTTTAATATGGTTTATGCTCGTCAAAATGCATAATGGTGATGGTGACTTCACCATGAGCTCCAGTTCTCCTGGTTCTTACTAGGAGAACTCCTAAACAATTAACGTCCCTGCATCGGGAAAAGCAATATTTTGTAAAACGTGATGAGCAGTTGACATTGGGTTATTGTAACTTAGATAAATTACAAACTGACCCACTAAAAAGTGAAAAATAAAAACTTTTTTACAAAAAACAAAACCTACTTCCAAAAAAACACTACAAAGTGAAAAATAACTTTAATTTCGAAAGTCGGGGGCAAAAACCTACAATACAGATCCAAAGACACCGACTTCCGAAATTAAAGTTATTTGTCACTTTGTAGTGTTTTTTTGGAAGTCGGTTTTGTTTTTTGTAAAAAAGTTTTTTATGTCACTGCTATGCTGTATTACAAAAATCTTCGTCTGAGGTCTCGCTGCTATCCGTTTCAGGTTTCTTGTAAATTTCGCTAGCAGCCTTCTTAGCTTATCTCGTTCTTCAGTCGTCAGAAGTCTCAGAGAGAATCAACTCTATTTGAACGTCAAAATGACAGTCAGACAGTCCCCACAAAACGCCCGCCCTTCACCACTTCCTAGTGCTTTAGCTGGAAGAAGAAGTGGCGGTCCAAACTGCCCAGCAGCACAGCTGTCTGTTCAGTTAGTATATTACCACTGCCAGGCCTCTTGCACTGGTACATTCCGCTCGAGATAAGTACCTACAGCGCGCGGCAACTAAGGGTTGCTAGTCAGTCGGGGTCACAGAACACTATTACCTACGGAAGAATGACAACTTCATGTAAAAAATGTGTGGACAGAATTCGATTGCGCTGCCATCTACCAGACTCCCAACTACACTACTCAAAGCGGGAAGATTTGAAATTGGTTTCGGATTAGACCCACAAAATGATTTTTTTATTGGAAATTAGAAACGAATTTGCAGTAGCTACTACGAAAAAGTAACATGCGCTACTTTTCCGTAGTTCTATTGCAGATTCTTTCTAATTTCCTTAAAATAACCTCCACGTTTGTAGTTATAGGGATAAAAAGAACACAAAATTAGTGAAAACTGATTTTTATTTATATTAAATAATTTACATAATGGCTTTAAACTAATGAGGCATCTAAGGTATTTCAAGTTACATTTTATATAAATATTTCTCGATGTTAAATGAAAAGATGCTTGATGCTTGATGAAAAGATGCTCAAAAAAGCATCTTTGCACATTTAAAAATGCCACTCAACACTATCACTGATATAAAATCGACGTAATAATGAAGAAACTGGGAACTAAATTAACACAGCGCAGGTAACCAACAAGACGATGATTCGCCTAGCTAAACGAACGCCCAACAACAAAAACATCACAGAAACATCCATTTGAAAACTCAAAGTACGCACGCCATATTTTTTTCTGCATAATACCCTCAGAATAACGACTAAATAATACCCTTTGTTTTGTTAAAGTTACTACCATAACTTTATAAATTCATATTCTGTTTTTTCTTAGAAACCATTGATATACAAATAAGTAAATATGTAAAGTAATTTTCATTGTTATTTAAAAAATAAACATGATATTATTTTATGAAAAGTCTGTAATTGCCTCTAAATACTTTTATCGTCCATTATTATTTACTACCAAATACTACCAATAGTTCAATACATGCATTGTTGGTAACACTAAGAATCTGTACCTTTGACAGAGTATTATGACAGACCCAAATTAAATAATTTTTTGGTCTCTATTTAGGTCTTTCATAATACTTTTTTTTTTGGTCACATTTTTTGTCTCCCTAGTAGGCATGTCTCAAATTCGCCGTACAAAGTCGACCGACCCTGGTCGGGGTCTATACGCGCTCAGCGAGTCACGTACGACGCAATCACGCCACGCACCGCTGCCCGCGCCGCGCCTCTGAGGCTCCGACCGAACCCGTCGTATTTATTATTATTTTATTTTTGTTTTTTGTGCACCCTTCGTTATGACTACTTATGACATCAAAATTAAAACGTAATACTAGCAGTTGTTGTGTGGACGGATGTTCTAGTAAACAGAAGAACTCAAAGTTTAATTTATTAAAATTATTTATTAGATTTAGGATTTTTGCTACATTAAAATTTAATAATACTTAGGAACTTCAGAGAATGGAAAAAAATTATAAGACATTACATCAAAGTGAAACAACTCTTAGTCTTATCTGATACAACTCATATATACCGGATGACTTTTTTACCGTCTCGAAAAAAATTGGGTGTATTAGGTGAACAGAGTAGAAGCCTATAAAATCAAATCAAATCAAAATCAAATCAAAATCTTTGATTTGATTTGAGAAGCCTATGGCATACCGCATATGAACAGAACTTTTGATTTTTTTTTTGAAAAAAAAAAAAAAAAAAAAACAGCTATGCCATAGGTTTCTACTCCGTTCACCTAATATACCCATTTTTTTCGAGTTGGTAAATAAAGTCATCCGGTATATACAATAATAAAAGACAACAGGACAGCCCTAGTACTCGGTTAAGCGGCGTAGGCATGTTACGGTCGAGAAAGCACACAAAGTAATAACAACTCTCAAGCGCGGCGATTAAGTGCAATTTAGCTTGCGCGTGGGTGGAAAATGATTTTGTAGGCTATTATAAAAGCGGCTTTCTTCAAGATCAAAGGAGTGCAACTTCTGTACGTTAGTACTATTATTTATTCTGTGCCACTGCTAGCCGTTCTATAACATCCTTAAATATAAATTGTAGGAGTCAGGGATGTCAGTGATTACTTATAATTTATAAAGTACCGTCCGCAATCCACAATGGAGCTACAGAACTCTTAGATTAATCCAATAACACTCATTATTTTTGAGATTTCTTACCATTCCTGGGCTAACTGCTGTCATTCGTAAATTTTTGACAGTCGTACCCAGTAACTGGGTCGTGGAGGTTAGATGGAAACCTCCACAATCTAACCACCACAATCCAGTTACTGGGTCTCCATGCAAAAAACAGGTCCAGAGCGAGTCGGACTCGCGCACCGTGGGTTCCGTTCTGATTTCTGAAAAAGTGTGCTATTTAGAGACATCGTTTTATTTTTCTTGTAATCTTTACATAAACTTCAATCACATAGAATAATTTCAGATTTTTCTCTATGCAAACTTCGGAGATAAGGCCCCCCCCCCTCTTAATGAACGGTATTTTTTTTACATTTTTCATCAAAAGACGAAAACTAAGCCGCCTAAAAAAAATGTTTGGGAATGTGCAAATAGCGCTCTTTCATTATGATACCCCACATGCCCTAGTAGATCCAGTTCTAATTTTTAAGACAACCTTTCAGTTCGTGTTGCAAAAAAAAAAAAACAAATTTCTTTCTTATTTGCAAAATAGTAGGGCAAACGTCATCTACGACTGTTCCAAATTTCAAGTTGATAGCTATGAGATATTCTTGAGATATCCAGCTGTGACAGACAGACTGAGTCGCACCATAAGGGTTCCTTTTTACCATATTGGTACGGAACACTAATACTGCTATTCAGCTGCATCCGGTTACAATGGAAGCCGACCCTAACATAGTTGGGAAAAGGCTAGGCAGATTGATTGATTTTTCCTGAGCTAACTGACTCCATTTAGATTGTGATGAATTGAATCTAGCGTAGACTCTACGTGTGATGTCCTAAATGAGATAGATTGCTCTGCATGAAAATAAACGGTCGTTGAAGAACTTTGTGCGTTTAAAAAGATGATGACTATAATGATTTTGGTAATGGCTCTGTTTAAGTGGAGACAGGGAAAGTTCAGTTGTTTTATCTCAGGAAAGCGGGCGAGCCATACTTGTATGTGTAAATGTTACATGCACATTGTCTTTGTGTGCGTAAGCTCGGGAGCGCGCTACCTGCAGGTACGCACACAAGAGCGCGTGTCTATACGCATTACATCTACAAGTATGGCTCACCCGCTTTCGTGAGATAAAACTATACTTGGACACAGTCGTGGAGACGAAGGACCATTTTTAGCATTTTATGCTGAGAATAGTTATTCTAGTTATCTTAGTTGTTCTTCTTATTCTTGTCCTTCTTTCTTCTTGTTAGTTATTTTTAGTTTTTAGGATTCCGTACCCCAAAAGGAAAAAACGGAATCCATATAGGATCACTCGTGTGTCTGTCTGTCTGTCCGTTTGTCACAGCCAATTTGCTCCGAATCTAATGGACAGATTAAGTTGAAATTTGGTACAAATATGGATTTCTGTGACCCAAACACGTACCGCTAAAGTAAATAAATAAATTCTGAATATGGGATCTCTTATAGGGGGCAAATAAGAAAATTAAACAAAAAAGTTTTGCAAACTGTACCGTGTGACATACTATTAGGTACTATGAGGGTTTCAAATATATATTTTTTATAATTTTAAAAGAAATCGTTTTAAAGTTATTTAAGAAAACAGACGAAAATTGACCATCCCTCCTTATCTCCGAAACTACTGAGCCTTGAAAAAAATACAGAAAATGGTTCTATATACCTGTAGATTACAGGAAAACCTATAAGAAGTTTGTGGTTTTAAAATAACATGGTACATCTCTCAATATTGTGAGTACAAACTTACTTTTACTGTTGGAATGTATGGGAGAACATGTTTTTCAACTATAATGTTAAGTTTGTTCTCGAAATAATTTCATCCTAACTACTGAACCCTTCATTGTGCGTAGTTTTTTCTTATTCTTCAATGGTTAGACCTGCTGGAGGAGCTCGTGGCTAAGTAACAACAGCCGCACGGGTCGATCCGTCAGGTTAAGCTACGCTTGCCGGGGTTAGTCAGTGGATGGGTGACCATCTTTACATACCGAGATTCCTCCGTGCCTCGGAAAGCACGTTAAGCCGTTGGTCCCGGCTGTTATTCGTGGATCTTTGACAGTCGTTACGGGTCGTCAGAAGCCCGAAAGTCTGACAACCAGTCTTACCAAGGGCTACCGTATTACCAATGGGTTGTGGAGGTCAGATAGGCAGTCGCTCCACGTAAAATACTGGTATTCAGCTGCATCCGGTTAGACTGGAAGCCGACCCCAACATAGTTGGGAAAAGGCTAGGCAGATAGATATATAGATAGGTTAGACCTGCTGTCTTGTATGGATCAGAATGTTGGGCCACAAAAGGGATGCATGAAAAGCAATTGCATGCAGCTGAGATGATTGCTTCTTTTTCTCACAAACATGTATAAAGCCAAAGGAAAACTCGAAAAAGCAGTAGCAAAACCAGCCGCATATTAATGAATCTAAATCTAGACCACAATTAAAATAATAATGCTTATAGTTGTCACAATATTTTGAAATTTATTGACGTTCATATATTTTTGAAGCCTGAAAGGGCCAATATATTAATTAACTCGACTGTACTATTATGTCTTGTGTGCCTTAAGGTTGATGCGCCAGGGTAGCCCGCGAAATTCAAAATTTCTTACGTTTTTTACAATTTGTAGCTCAGTGTGAGCTTGTATGTTGATTAAAATATGATTCGCGGCCGTAGCTAATATGGCTTTACAGAATCATAATCATTAGAATCAGCAATACAACTCCATAAGTTAGCATTTATCTCAAATCTAGCGATTTCATGAAATCATGAGGTTTGAGGTAAATGCTAAGTTATGGAGTTGTATTGCTGATTCTAATGATTATAATTCTGTAAAGCCATATTAGCTATGGCCGCCAATCATATTTTAATCAACATACAAGCTCACACTGACCTACAAATTGCAAAAAACGTAAGAAATTTTGAATTTCGCGGCTACTTTTGCAAGATTTTTTTACAATGCGATTCAAATAAGAATAGGAACGTCAATGACCTCTATCTGTCAAATGTTGATTGAAAAGTACGGTTTGCAAAGAAAACTTATTTGCGTATCAATAACGTTTTTTTTTTTTTGTTTAACCGAGTCTTAGGCCGCGTTTCCACTGACGCGGAGCTGGGCGGAGCGGAGCGGAGACGTGCAGGAATCGTCCAATTACAGACGAGACAAGAGACGCGATGAGGATTTCAACCATTATGATTGGTCGATTCCTGCACGTCTCCTCTCCGCTCCGCCCAGCTCCGCGTCAGTGCAAACGCACCCTTAGTTAAGTAAATCAAAGTGAAAAAAAAAACATCAAAAAATTAGTCATAATTACTTTAAAAAAAAATTATACTTCTTTCTTTCATATTTTCATTGTTGGCAACGATTTCATATATTTATTAAAAATTCTTCGTTCATGATTCGTAAATAAATGTTATTTAAAAAATATCTTGTTTTGCTCACCCTACCCAATTTATTAGATTTGACAGCTATGACGTCACAAGATGGCGCTAAGTCGATCCTATTCTTATTTGAAACGAATTGTACACTTTATTATGGTCAAATACGTGAAGTATTTGACCATAATAAAGTGTACAATGCGCCATGCTTTGGGTGGGTTTGCAAGATGCTGCAAGTAGTGTTTATTTATCAACATTAGCTGAACTTAGAATACAAAACATGACATAACTTTGCATCTGGACATTATAAATAACATAAGGAAAACTCTCGCTACTATTAATGTTAAAAGTAATGACGCAAAACAGGTTTTAGCTCGAAAAAACCATAGCTTCGTCTGTATAGGGCAGGGGCCTCACCCTATCTGCCCAGTCTTTTCCCAACTATGTTGGTGTCAGCTTCCAGTCTAACCGGATGCAGCTGAATACCAGTATTTTACATGGAGCTACTGCCTATCTGACCTCCAAAACCCAGTAACTGGGTAATACCCCTTGGTAAGACTGGTCGTCAGACTTTCGGGCTTCTGACGACCCGTAACGACTGTCAAAGATCCACGAATGACGGCGAAAGCGCCACGGTAGCCCGCTAAATTCAAAATTTCTTACGTTTTTTGCAATTTGTAGGTCACTGTGAGCTTGTATGTTGATTAAAATATGATTCGCGGCCGTAGCTAATATGGCTTTACAGAATTATAATCATTAGAATCAGCAATACAACTCCATAAGTCAGCATTTACCTCAAACCTCATGATTTCATGAAATCGCTAGATTTGATATAAATGCTAACTTATGGAGTTGTATTGCTGATTCTAATGATTATAATTCTGTAAAGCCGTATTAGCTACGGCCGCGAATCATATTTTAATCAACATACAAGCTCACACTGACCTACAAATTGCAAAAAACGTAAGAAATTTTGAATTTCGCGGGCTACCTTGGCGCATCAACCTTAAGTCTCGTTACGTAAAGATGGTCACCCATCCATGGACAACCCCAGCAAGCGTAGCTTAACCTGGTGGATAGACCCGTGCGGCTGTTACTTAGCCACGAGCTCCGCTTTTTGAACCAATAATCTATAAGTACTTTTGTATAAACTAGACAGGGGCCTTTTACTATGACGTGATTGTTCCAGTGTGAGAGAGAGACGAGCTATATACGACCGATAGCACCGTCCTTTTTCCACAACGGAATCATGATGGCATTAACACGTCATAGTTCGGCTCCTGCTCATCTCTTGTACGTATGTACTTATATGAATAAATGACGTATACGGAAAATACGTTGTAATCTACGTGTTTATCATTAATTGATCCTTCTGTACGAAAACTCGAAAAACTTTATTAAGTACAAAAAAAAATAAAAAAATAAATGTCGGACTACGCACAATGAAGGGTTCCGCTTCCGTAGTTGGGATGAAATTATCCCAAGAACAAACTTAACATTATAGTTGAAAAACATGTTCACCCATACATTCCAACAGTAAATGTAAGTTTGTACTCACAATATTGAGAGATTTACCATGTTATGTTAAGACCACAAACTTCTTATAGGTTTTCCTGTAATTTACAGGTATAGAACTATTTTCTGTATTTTTTTCAAAATTTTAGGCTCAGTAGTTTCGGAGAAAAAGGGGGGGGCGGGGAATGGTCAATTTTCGTCTATTTTCTTGAATAACTTTAAAACTACTTATTGTAAAATTATAAAAAAAATATATTTGAGACCCTCATAATAAGCCCTTTCATTTGATATGTCACACGGTACAGTTTGCAAAACTGTTTTTTTTTAATTTTCTAATTTGCCCCCTAAAAGTGACCCCCATATTCAAAATTCATTTATTTACTTTAGCCGTACGTGTTTGGGTCACAGAAATCCATATATGTACCAAATTTCAACTTAATCGGTCCATTAGATTCGGAGCAAATTGGCTGTGACAGACGGACAGACAGACACACGAGTGATCCTATAAGGGTTCCGTTTTTTCCTTTTGAGGTACGGAACCCTAAAAACACTGCAAAGTGAAAGTTAGGCCTTTATATCATCATCATAATTTCAGCCGAAAGACGTCCACTTCTGGACATAGGCCATTGGGGGAGCCCAAGCACCGCCACTTCGACCGGTTCTTTGCCTCCGTTCGCGTTCGCCACTGCAGAACCTTTCGGACCCATGGGCCGTCTGTTCTGCCCTGCCCAATGCCACTTAAGTTTGGCAATTCTTCGGGCTATGTCGGTTACCTTGGTTCTCTTGTGGATCTCTTCATTTCTGATTCGATCACGTAGGGAAACTTCAAGTTTATCCCTCTCCATTGCCCTTTGGGTGACTTTGAGCCTTCTAATGAGGTCCATTGTGAGCGACCATACTCGGAGCTCGTGGCTAAGTAACAGCCGCACGGGTCGATCCATCAGGTTAAGCTATACTTGCCGGGGTTGATCCGTGGATGGATGAGCATCTTTACATACCGAGACTCCTCCGTGCCTCGGAAAGCACGTTAAGCCGTTTGTCCCATCCATCAGGTTAAGCTATACTTGCCGGGGTTGATCCGTGGATGGATGAGCATCTTTACATACCGAGACTCCTCCGTGCCTCGGAAAGCACGTTAAGCCGTTTGTCCCATCCATCAGGTTAAGCTATACTTGCCGGGGTTGATCCGTGGATGGATGAGCATCTTTACATACCGAGACTCCTCCGTGCCTCGGAAAGCACGTTAAGCCGTTTGTCCCGGCTGTCATTCGTGGATCTTTGACAGTCGTTACGGGTCGTCAGAAGCCCGAAAGTCTGACAACCAGTCTTACCAAAGGGTATCGTATTACCCAGTTACTGGGTTATGGAGGTCAGATAGGCAGTCGCTCCATGTAAAATTCTGGTATTCAGCTGCATCCGGTTAGACTGGAAGCCGACCCCAACAAGAGTTGGGAAAAGGCTGGACAGATTGATTGTGAGAAGATATTGCGAAGCTTATGGGACATTTTCTGAATGAATAATAAACAACCCACTCAACAACTTGATTATTCTTGAATTACTTTGAAATCATAAAAGTAATAATCGTTGTTATATGTATACGACCGGAGACATCAAAAGTTTTTAATTTCTAAGAAATGGATATTGTATAAATGAAGCTAATCTTAATGATCCAATAAACGAAACTGCAATAAAAGCGAAAGTTTGTGAGTGTCGGTGTTTGTATGTTTGTTACTTCTTCACGGTCAAACGGCTGCACCAATTTTGATAAAATTTGGTATAGAGGTAGCTGACACTCTGGATTTACACTTAGGCTATTTTTTATCGCGATATTCCTACGGGTTCAAAACTTACGCGGGTTAAAGACATGAAAAATATAGGATACAATTTAATCGAGAGCAAAATTGTAGATAAATACCGAAATTTCCAGCAGCTGTTGTAATACAGACACATTATTAAACATTTGTTTAAGTAAATAGATATTTACTGCATCTCACCACTGAATACGCGACACGTCACGTTAAATAAAGGTAATTAAATAATTATACTAACAATGACATTTTGTACGCCGCAACTAATAGTCTTTACTTTTGAAAAATAATTTTATCAAGATACACGAGGCTATGAGGAAATATACAGGGTTACTTGTTATTCGATGTATTCCTTGCAGGTCGTCATATTAGGGTTAAAATGCAACAAATTAAGCCACCAAATGTTCTAAAGATCTGCTGCTACAGCATCAGCTATGATGGTTTTTAATTCCATCAAAAAGTACTCAAAAATATACATCCCAGTCTTATTTTGATTACAAAAATAACTGCAATTATTATGCTATTCGATGAAGTGCATAATGTCTGAGTCCAATGCAAATTTTCTAACTTATAATTGTTAATTAACTTTTTGCATTCTCTCCTCTATTATAATAAGGGTGACTTGGACGACCGTGTCGTGAAGAACAACACGGTCAACGTAACAACACATATGGACAATCCAAATGATATAACCATTTATACATTTGGTTTTATAGTTTTAAAAACACAAAATTATCGTTGTATCCCCTTAACTACAATCGGTAAATCATCACAGCAATCACTTATAAAAATTACGAAACGCGCCCAAAATATAGCCATTAAAACCAATATATCCTCACCATAACAAATAAATTTAATGTAAATACTGATAAGCTTATCGAATAATGTTTGAACTAATTTTATCTCATAGATATCAGAGTTTGCATCAAAAGACCAAAAAAATCTTGAACCGCGGCTAAAATGAGAACTAATTCTGAATACAGTGAAGAGTGTCCGTGGAGTTTCTTGCCCGTTCTTGTTCCATAACCTACTACGCTTTGGAATGGGCAACTAGCTTCATCTTTCTGACTGACCGACCCCTTGACACTTCAAAAGTGCCTGTAATTGGTTTATTTGAAATAAATGCTTTGAGTTTCAGTTTGAAAACTACCTTTGACAGTGGCGTTTGCTAGTAGCGCCATGTTGAAGTGTCAAGATATTTTGGTCGTTAAGTACTCGAGTTATCTGTTTATCTTTTAGATTAAATAATAAGTAGTTATTAAGGTAAATAGTGGGAAAATGTTGACGGCGTAGAATGTACTGGTATTTTTTTATGTAGGTTAGTAAGACTGTATTTATTGTAAATCAAGGTCTCTTCTTATACCTAGAAGAAACCAGTGGGATTAAAAAAAAACTAATACTTCATTCTGCCTAGCCTTCTCCCAAGTATGTTGGGGTCGGCTCCAGTCTAACCGGATGCAGCTGAATACCAGTATTATACATGGAGCGACTGCCTATCTGACCTCCACAACCCAGTAACTGGGTAATACGATACCCCTTGGTAAGGCTGGTTGTCAGACTTTCGGGCTGCTGACGACCCGTAACGACTGTCAAAGATCCACGAATGACAGCTGGGACCTTTCCGACGTGACGCTCGGTGGAGTAGTCTCGGTATGTAAAGATGGTCACCCATCCACGGAACAACCGAGAGCAAGTGTAGCTTAACCTGATAGATCGACTGCGGCTGTTATTACTTAGCCACGAGCTGATTAATAGAATATCAATTAAAATCTATTTAGTTGACATTATATATGAGAAAAACAATGTTTGTTTACTGTTTGCGCTGCTAGCGCCACTGGTGGTAAAACGTAACACTACACTTACCCACAATAGATAAATACTGATATGCAAACGCAAAATAAAAATAACTTCGCTTGATTATACATATTTATAAAATAGTTGCTATTGTCTATAGCTGTTGTTTTTAAATTAGTAAAATAGAAGTCGAGAAAATGCGTCTTCCTCATTGGTCGGTTTGTTTATGACTTCAGATCAGAAGACCAACCGCTGTGACTTGTGCTATCTACAAAAATATTTATTGTGAGACAAATCACAGTGAATAGATTTATAGAATACTCTTTATTATCCACAGAATAAAAATCTATCTCAGTATACTTGTTACTGTTAAAGCCCGAACTACGGTAAATCTTAGGATTTACCGGTAAATCTAGATTTACCAAGTGTCACCGGTAAAAGTCCGAATTGTTCTATAATAATCGTTAATTTCTGACTTTTACCGGCATTCAGTCGGTAAATCTCAGGTTTTACCACAGATACCGGTAAATGTTAGTTCTCAGAGTAAAACAATGAGTTACTAATCAGAAACTATTTGTTCAACATTAATATCATTATTATTGTTATAAGTCAAGTCTTAAAACATGTGTGCATGCTTTATAAAAATAAAATGCAGAAAAATACACAAATAAAAATTACTTCTCACTAGTTAACACCTACTTTTGTCTAAGTAAGATAGACAGTCTTTTGATAATCATTTCGTTATTCGGTACAATCAATATTACCAGTTTGCCTATGTATGTTTTTCTTCTTTTTTGGCACCGTGTTTTTATATTAATTTAATTATACTTTTGTATGTTGTGCTATGTCTTTTGTAAATGTTTTTAACTTTTTAATGTTTAAATAAATGTATGATCTATCTATCTACTATTGTTATACTTATTTCAATATTTAATTTCGGACATTTACCAGTGTCTGCGGTAAAACCTAGGATTTACCGACTGAATGCCGGTAAAAGTTCGAAATTAAAGGTATTATTTAACAATTCGGACTTTTACCGCTGAGACTTGGTAAATCTTAGGATGTACCTACCGGTAAATCCTAGGATTTACCGCAGTTCAGGCTTTTACAGTAACAATACAGGGTGTCCCTGGAAGTATGGATCATATCGAATAGGGGCGTGGGCAAGATCATTTCCAAACTTTTAACACTGTGAATGTCACTGCAATTTTTTTTTTAAATCGCTCGAAAATTGAGTAAAATTTTTGCCAGACCGAACCCTTTGCAGTAAATGTTTTTTTTCTTATTGAACACATGTTTTATAGCTGCGTAAAAGTATTATCACAAGAAAGGCCCACTCTTCTACAACGTCCTGAAAAAAAAAAAATATTGATAGCCCCGATAGTTTTTTTTAATGATTTTTTCATTGAGCACTACGCGAAGGGATGGAAAAAAAAACAAAAATTGGTCATAATTTTTGAACCGTAAAAAAATGCACCGACATTTAGCGTTAAAAAGTTTGGAAATGACCTTGCCCACGTCCCTATTCGATTTGATCCATACTTCCAGGGACACCCTGTATAAATAAAACCGGTCAAATGCGTGTTGGACCACGCATAATGAAGGGGATCCCTTAGTAGAATTTCGGTAGAACATTTGGTGGCTTAATTTGTTGTATTTTAACCCTACTATGAAGTCCTGCAACCAAGTGGTCGAGTTACGAATAACCCTGTATACACGATTATTTCCGACGTCGTATGACATTGATTCCATTGACGATAGTACAAATTACAACATAGTCTTAACGAGTACTGCTTAAGGGCATGGCGCAATGACCATTACTGTATCATTGTAACTGATATATGTAAGTAGTTTACTAGTATCCTGTTGTAAGACCTTGACATAGAAAACAATGGTGGCCCAGTTATGACCATAAAATTAAAATCAAAAGTGTAGAGTTGCTGGCGTGAAAATAAAGCCCCATTGAACTTGGTGATAATTTATTGGCAACTTGAGGCGCGGACTGACTACGATTTTAAATGGCACACAACCGCGTAATCTATTGTCACCATTAGCTGCCTTGAAATAAGGTTGATAATTGAAAATAATATTTGTGTTGCCGAGATGTGACTAAACTGCGAATGTGCATTTATTTTCCGGGTTTTCTTTAGATTATTCAGAATATACACAATAAATTAAATAGCTGTCCGGTAAAAGTTTAAAAAAAATGCTAATTCTAATAAATTCTTAAAAAAAAGAATGTCGTTATCGCTGAAAATACGGAGATATTCGACGCCAAATTTTATTTTTGTGGAGCAACTTCCAAATTTTTTATTGGGAATATCAAACTATTTTTTACTTTTCTATTTAGTTAAAATTTTTCTTCGAACCCTTCTCTGTCCACTGTATTTTTTGCGTCGGATAGTTTCATTGCGTTACAATGCGATTCAACTAAGAATAGGAAAGTCAATGACCTTTAACTGTCAACTGGAGCTAGAAATCTAAGGCTTGCAAAGATTTGTAGTGTTATCCTTATCCATTTTAGTTCTGTTTTTGGAATTTGTTTTTGTTAAAATATGTCACCGACTTTGCAAGTGTGTAAACGAGATGCTGTTTTGCTAAATCTTCACAATATGGCGCAAGGTCATTCCTATTCTTAGTTGAAACGCATTGTACGTCATACTCGACAATCCAAGAAACCAATTTTTGTGAATATTGAGCTAATACCGCGCCATTGTACGTTACAATAATTATTATATAATTTGGCAACTCTTAAGTGCAGGAATGAAAGGGACTGCGTGGCTATCTCCCTTCAGACCTCCCCTAGCTGACTAGTTCCTGAAGACTGCTAGGCTATCGAAGTAGGAACTAGACTTACTTAGGATCAGAGAAAGCTCAAACTCAAACTCAAAGCATTTATTTCAAATAAACCAATTACAGGCACTTTTGAATTGTCAAAGGGTCGGTCTTGGGTCGGTCAGTCAGAAAAATGAAGCTAGATTGCCCATTCCAAAGCGTAGATCCTATGGAGAAGAACGGGCAAGAAACTCCACGGACACTCTTTTAAAATCAAATAATTACAAAATATTGGTTATATCGTTCATATTGAAAATATACATGTGAGAACAATGTAGAAAGACGTGCACGTTAAAAGCGTCCGTAATAAAAAAAAAAAAGATAAAAACTAAAAACAACTAAATAAAAAAAATAAAAATAAGCCGAGGCAGCTAAGAGACGACCAGTCCCAACTGACGGCGCCCGTTCACGAACATGACGCATGGATCAGCACCAAAGCAGCGTGGCTACCGAACTCTGAACCTCTAGAGCTAGTGAATGATGATTTGTTAGAAGACAGCTCAGCTTATAAAGACGGACAGGTATCATATCGTCGCTAATTTAACTAACTGACGTATCTGACATTTTGCACTAAGCCAATAGCCGACCTAACTATAGTAATTTGATACATTTTCCAAGTCGAATCGATCTGTCTAATCGGCGAATCTGTACCTTCTATGCCTTACGGTCCCCATGATAATGCAAAAATCGAGACCGATGTGTCTACAGTTTACAAAAAAAAAAAAAAAAAAACTGGCCAAGTGCGTGTCGGACTACGCACAATGAAGGGTTCCGTAGTTGGGATGAAATTATTCCAAGAACAAACATTATAGTTGAAAAACATGTTCTCCCATACATTACATCATCATCATTACTTTCATCTTCGCCAACATCTTATACATTAGGCAAAATATACATTTGTACAGTAAAAACAGTGATATTCACAATATTAACACCAGAAATAAGGACAAATTACGTGCTCCATTTCATCGGCTTCATAAGGTTCATAACTCATTTGTTGGTCTTGGTATAGCTTTTTATAACAAGCTACCTTCTTCTTTGCTAGATTTGCCTTTTAATGCGTTTAAAATTAAAGTTAAATCCAATCTTTGTTCAAAGGCATACTATTCTATCAACGATTACTTAAACGATAAGAATAGTTGGTCGCTGCGATTAACTCAAGACAATGTTTATGTTATGTTCTTTCTCCAGGATCAGCTTACATAATGACAGGTTACATGAGTTAAGTACTAAAATTGTTTATTTTATTTGACAAAAATATAATTTAATGTATTGTGTTGCGTAAATTATTTTGCATAAGTACTATTGTATAGAATCTAGTTCTTCTAACTGAACAGACAGCTGTGCTGCTGGGGAGTTTGTTCCGCTACTTCTTCTTCCCAGCTAAAGCACTAGGAAGTGGTGAAGGGAGGGCGTTTTGTGGGGACTGTCTTACTGTAATTTTGACGTTCAAAAAGTGCTGATTCTCAGCCTAATTTGAATAAAGGACTTTTGATTTTGATTTTTTTTTGATTTTACAACATTTACAACAGTGAATGTAGGTTTGTACTCACAATATTGAGAGATTTACCATGTTGTTTTAAGACCACAAACTTCTTATAAGTTTTCCTGTAATCTACAGGTATAGAACTATTTTCTGTATTTTTTTCAAAATTTTAAGACCAGTAGTTTCGGAGATAAGGGGGGGGGAATTGTCAATTTTCGTCTATTTTCGTAAATAACTTTAAAACAATTTATTTTAAAATTATAAAAAAAATATATTGGAGACCCTTATAGTAAGCCCTTTCATTTGATATGTCACACGGTACAGTTTGCAAATTTTTTTTTATTAATTTTCTTATTTGCCCCCTAAAAGTGACCCCCATATTCAAAATTCATTTATTTACTTCAGCCGTACGTGTTTGGGTCACAGAAATCCATATGAGTACCAGATTTCAACTTAATCGGTCCAGTAGATTCGGAGCAAATTGGCTGTGACAGACGGACAGACAGACTGACAGACACACGAGTGATCCTATAAGGGTTCCGTTTTTTCCTTTTGAGGTACGGAACCCTAAAAAGAAAAATAGTTTGCCCTGTAAAATTTTCTTCGAATCAGTTACGTCACTAGATTAGCGACGATTATGTGTGTGCAATATCTACACGAAGTTGTTTGTGTTGTTGTCCTTCTAGTTTATGAAGCCGTTCGGTTCCGTACCTCAAAAGAAAAAAAACGGAACCCATATAGGATCACTCGTCTCTCCGTCTGTCACAGCCAATTTGCTCCGAATCTAATTGGACCGATTAAGGTTGATGCGTCAGGGTAGCCCGCAAAATTCAAAATTTCTTACGTTTTTTTCAATTTGTAGGTCAGTGTGAGCTTGTATGTTGATTAAAATATGATTCGCGGCCGTAGCTAGTATGGCTTTACAGAATTATAATCATTAGAATCAGCAATACAACTCCATAAGTTAGCATTTATCTCAAATCTAGCGATTTCATGAAATCATGAGGATTGAGGTAATTGCTAACTTATGGAGTTGTATTGCTGATTCTTATGATTATAATTCTGTAAAGCGATATTAGCTACGGCCGCGAATCATATTTGAATCAACATACATGCTCACACTGACCTACAAATTGAAAAAAAACGTAAGAAATTTTGAATTTCGCGGGCTACCTTGGCGCTTTCGCCTTAAGTTGAAATTTGGTACACATATGAATTTCTGTGACCCAAACACGGACGTGTAACTTAAATAAATTAATTTTGAATATGGGGGTAATTTTTGGGGCAAATAAGAAAATTAAAAAAAAAAAGTTTAGCAAACTGTATTATGACATATCAAATGAAAGGGCTTACTGTGAGGGTCTTAAATAGATTTTTTTTATAATTTTAAAATTATTACTTTTAAAGTTATTTAAGAAAATAAGCAAAAAATTACCATTCCCCCGTTATCTCCGAAACTACTGACCCTAAAATTTTGAAAAAAAAATACATAAAGTAGTTCTTTACTTCTATTAGGAAAACCTATAAGAAGTCTGTGGTCTTAAAATAACATGGTAAATCTCTCAATATTGTGAGTACAAACTTACATTTACTGTTGGAATGTATGGGAGAACATGTTATTCAACTGCAATGTTAAGTTTGTTCTTGGGATAAAATAATCTCAACTACGGAACCCTTCATTGTGCGTAGTCCGACAAGCACTTGGCCGGTTTTTTTGAGCTGTGTGTTGTCCGCCACGGAACTATTTGATAATGTCTTTAGATAAAGCTATATAAGTCATACATAATGGCAGCGGTAAGACTGTGGTAATATCCTAAGAAAAACCTTGCTTTGCAGTGAAAGTTTGGCGCGCGACAAGGATACCACTATGTTTAAATAGAGACGGCACTATTTCTCAGAATTGTTTGTTGTTTCTTGAAGTCGTTTCCGATAAGTAGGGCTCGTGGCTAAGTAATAATAACAGTACGGGTCGATCCATCAAGTTAAGCTTCGCTTGCTGAGGTTGGTTCGTGGATGGGTGACCATCTTTACATACCGGCACGGACGAGTCTTGGTTCTGGCTGTTATTCGTGGATGTTTGACAGTCGTTACGGGTCGGCAGAAGGCCGAAAGTCTACACAGTTACTGGGTTGTGGAGGTCAGATAGGCTGTCGCTTCATGTAAAATACTGGTATTCAGCTGCATCCGGTTAGACTAGAATCCGACCCAACATAGTTGGGGAAAGGCTAGGCAGATTGCATTTCATCCATCTAATTAACACTAGATGGATAAAATGGCGGCAGGTCATGGGAACAATCTACGACAAGACCAAAGAAACGATGGATGGACTGTGTGAAAGATGATATGGCTGGAAAGGGAGTGACTACCGAGATGACGACTAATAGAGAAGTATGGAGGAAAAAGACAGGGTGCGCCAGCCCCACGTACATTGGGATAAGGGCAGGAGATTGATGTTGATGACAAGATAAAGGAGAAGAAAATTAAATTTCACGTGGTCTTTGATATCAAGCTATTATTACAACGACTTTCTTCATGATAAAGTTGTTAATATTAATAATCAGTTGTGTAGATTGCAATCTATTCCCTATCTACATGTTTTTCATTGCAATTACATGCATACTCGTAATGAACAATACTTAAATCTAATTATCTTTAAAACAATACCGTTTAAAGACTTGCACTCGATCGTCACACGTGTGTTATGATATCAGGGCTTCCCAAGTATGTTGTGGTCAGCTTCCATTCTAACCGGATGCCTGAGAGTATGTCATACTCACTCAAATGTCTCGCTGGTGGTGGTGTATGTGTTTGATCATTGAGTTCCCTTCAAAATGGTTGCGCTAATTGGTGCTGATCCATGCGTCATGTTCGTGAACGAGCGCCGTCAGTTGGGACTGGTCGTCTCTTAGCTGCCACGGCTTATTTTAATTTTGTGTTTTTAGTTTTTATCTTGCACGTCTTTCTACATTGTTCTCACATGTATATTTTCAAAATGAATGATGTACCTACCTAACTTAACCAATATTTTGTAACCATCTTTTGATTTAAAAGAGTGTCCGTGGAGTTTTTTGCCCGTTCTTCTCCATAGGGACCTACTGCGCTTTGGAATGGGCAACTAGCTTCATCTTTCTGACTGACCGACCCCTTGACAATTCAAAAGTGCCTGTAATTGGTTTATTTGAAATAAATGCTTTGAGTTTGATTCAGCACGAAGCGACTGCCTATCTGACCTCAACAACCCAGTTACGGGGTAATACGATACCCCTTGGTAAGACTGGTTATTTCCTGGACTGCCGAGTATTACGCATCTAATGTTAATTAAAACTACTCAACACTTATTATCAGTTTTTCAAGTGGGTACCTCTTAAGCACTCTTAAGCACTTTCGTAGACATACGCAGGAAATACAAATTGCACCCGACACTAGTTGGAGCTACCAATATAACTTGACAACGGCGGAAAAGGGAACTAAAATAAATCGTACTGTATTTGACGTTTGATTGACGTATGTCGTTGCTAGTGGCGCCACTTTGACAGCTCATGTCATATTGGTTGTGTTGTTTGTATTATGAAGGCTTCTGGAGATATGTAGTTTCTTTGTTGTTCATTTATTTTTAGTGTGTAGTTGATTTTGTTGTACTTGTCCTTGAAAAAACTGAAGAAATTAGTGCTTGAAAGGTTATATTTTACATTCTAAGGTCTGTATTACAGAACTTTACTTTTTTACATTTTTCATCCAAAGTCGAAAACTGTGCGGCCTAAAAAAAATCAAATTTTTTTGAGAATGTGCAAACAGCGCTCTTTCATGTGATACCCCACATGCCCTAGTAGCCCCACTTTGAATTTTTGAGACCCCCTTTCAGTTCCTGTTACAAAAAAAAAACATATATTTTTATTTCTTTCTTATTTGCAAAATAATTGGGTAAATGTCATCTAAAACTGTTCCAAGTTTCAAGTTGATAGCATTAGTAGTTCTTGAGATATCCAGCTGTGACCGACAGACAGACAGACTGACTGACTGACTGACTGACTGACAGACAGACAGACAGACAGACAGACAGACTTACAGACAGACAGACAGACTGACAGACAGACAGACTGAGTCGCACCATAAGTGTTCCTTTTTTACCATTTTGGTACGGAACCCTAAAAAAAGGGGTTGTGAAGGTCAGATAAGCAGTTGCTCCCATGGAAAATACTAGCATTCAGATGCATCCGGTTAGACTGGAAGCCGACCCCAACATAAGGAAAAGGCTAGGCAGTAATTTACACTTCTTTTATACCACTAAATGGGTGTGTCCGATAATCCTGATGTAATTGTATTTTGTTATTGTGTGGTGTAATCCTTGCTAAGGATTAAAGACACTAATCTTTCACCGATTAATTTGTTTTGTTCATCATTGCTATTGATACCAGTGATAATGCTATGAAAAGTAAATACCCGAATTACATTGTCATTGTCCTATTAAGAGGGCTCTCGCATTTTGCACCTCTCTCGCTCACATGGGAGCAAATTTTTAAGAATGTGTGAAATGAAAAGATGCTTTTTTGAAAAATGTAATAATGTTTAACAATAGGTAGGTATTAAAAACACATTTTTATTGTGGTATTTATTTAACTCATCTCAAAAACAGATAATACTTTTTCAGCTGAGTTTACTAAATAACACAATATAAATGTGTTTTAATAATTAGGTACTTATTAAATTAATATTATTAACTAGTCCTTTATTTGATTATATTTTTCAAAAAAGCATCTTTTCATTTAGTCAAGAGCGAGTCGGACTTGCGCATCGAGGGTTCCGTTCCGATTTCTGAAAAATAGTGTGCTATTTATAGACATTGTTTTATTGTTCCTGTAATCTTTACTTAGCTTCACATAGAATAATTTCAGATTTTTCTCTATACAGAGTTCGAAGATCAGGGGGGGGGGGGGGGGGAAACGGTATTTTTTTTCGGTTCAGAAGTCGCGGCCTAAAAAAAAGAAAAAAAAAAATGTTTCAGAATGTGCAAATAGCGCTCTTTCATATGATACCCCACATGCCCTAGTAGCACCACTTCGAATTTTCAAGACCATCTTTCAGTCCAAGTTGCAAAAAAAAAATCTTTCTTATTTGCGTAATAGTTGGGCAAACGTCATTTAAAACTCTCTATTTCGCCACGATTATTGAGAGCCATGCGGAATGTAAATAAGGTCAAGGGCTTAAACACATATAACCTTGTCTTTGCAGTCGTCGCACAGTCGCGTAACAAGGACTTTCACCGTGTGCACACGGGACAAGACGTGTGCAAAACGTAAACTTACACACGTATAATGATAAAGGACTTAGTGTTTACCGTACCTTTTAATTATGATTGAATTATTTATATACCTTTCGATAGTCACGCGTTTGACCACTTTATCACACGACGTTGAGCTGACGGATCAGACAGTATTTTTAATTGAAAAAATAAATTATGGAATATTAAAAAAAATATCCGAACGAAATCCGAAATATTTCTATGTATTTTTTAAAATTTACTAGAGGAAAAATAACGACCTTTTTTAAACTGTCAAAGCTAACGTTTCAAAAAGTTTCGAAAAAGGAACACAAACACAGCTGTATATTTTCAGTGTTTATATAGTGACAGTGTTGTGTGAGTGAGACAGTGGTATTGTTTACGTGTTTAACAATAAGTGCGACAGAGACGACAAGATGCGTGGTATTAAGTACCAGCTGTTGGATGACCAGGAGATTGGGTAAGAAATTTAATTTATTTAAAAGAAATTTGAGTTACTTTTGATGGAAAATGTCATCATGGCTTCTGACGTCAGTGTGATGCGTAGTTCGCATGAGGGGTTGTAGATAGGACACAGTTCGTGAAACACAAAAATACAAAAGAAAAAAACAATGTGAAAATAATATTATAACAACAATAGTGTGTAATGCACTGTTTTTCACGTAATATTTCAGAATTTTCCCGTCTTTACTTTTCAAAGTCTTTCACGTTATATTCCTCACACCTGCAAATACGATTTACTTTGAACATCATAATTTTTCAGGTATTTTAATACTGTTTGGAAGATAACCACAATCTCGTTTTACGCTTCGAT
The DNA here is from genome assembly GCA_905163495.3 of Cosmia trapezina. Taxonomy (NCBI): domain Eukaryota; kingdom Metazoa; phylum Arthropoda; class Insecta; order Lepidoptera; family Noctuidae; genus Cosmia; species Cosmia trapezina. The sequence goes on from LR991049.1 coordinate 13,334,138, forward strand.
GCAAAGTATAATATTTATCTGTTATTATTATAATCGCTATCGGTTATAATAAGTCCCCCAACCCAGTATATCTGTAGGACATATTTATACAAATATTTAGATTAATTTAATCTGAGGTACTTGACCATACATAAAACATATTTTTTTTTTTTAAACCAGTCTTACCAAGGGCTATCGTATTACCCAGTAACTGGGTTGCGGAGGTCGGATAGGCAGTCGCTGCATGTAAAATACTGGTATTCAGCTGCATCCGGTTAGATTGGAAGCTGACCCTAACATAGTTGGGAAAAGACTAGGCAGAAAAATTTACTTTAAAAAAAAGTAAAAACTGACTTCAAAAACCTAAAAGGAATAAAATATTTTTCTGAAGTTGGTGCCAAGCTAAGGTGCATTGAAGACTTGAAGACATCGACTTCAGAAGCTAGCAGTCAAGTGTTTTGTGAAAGTTATTTTATTCGTTTTAGGTTTTTGAAGTCGGTTTTTAAAGAAAATTTATTTTTCCGTTTTTAGTTGATTATACAATTAGGTACAAACTTAAGTCCAAAACTCCAAACCGAACGAAAAGAAGAATCATCAAAATCCGTACTAGAAATGCCGGAGATATAATACATTTATGTATATAACTTCGTACATAATAATAATTACATAATGTATTATATACTAAAACCTTCCTGAAAGTATGTAGATCACGTTAGTGAAAGAACCATCAAAATTGATTCATCAGTTTTTGAGAAAATCGGGGACATACAAACAAACATACATACATACGGGTCGAATACAGAACCTCTTTTTTTGAAGTCGGTTTAACTTGCAGCTCTACTTTTTTAACCGATTTCAAAAAAAGGAGGAGGTTCTCAATTCCGTTGTTTTTTTTTTGCGTTAATACTAGGTCTTTTGGTATCCTTGATGAAAATAGGAATGTTGTACCTTAAGCATGATGTCAGTAAAGAAATATAATATGTAACTCGGATGCGTATTTGTTCAAAAACTTATTCTTGCATTGTTCATATACAGTGTGTCTGTATACGGTATGCTGGAAATTAAGAGGAAACGCGGGTGCTCTTTTTTCCATACAAAAAGATACAAACGCTCTCGCCTGTTTTCTTTCTGGGTAATGACCATAAAGCAATGATTTTTTACAGAAATATAAATAACAGCTACTTGTATGCCCCTATGTTTTCCTTTTTGATGATATATTATTTTTATAAGAACTAGAACCCTCAAAAAATGCTCAAAATTGCCTATTCAGACCGCTGTCAACAGACGCCTAGTGTACCAATTTAACAACTATTAACGAAAAAAGAAAAACATAGGGACATAGTATATATTTTAAATTGGTCCAATATTGGAGGAGGAAATAGGCGAGAGCCAAACCTCGAAATGTGACTTTTTACACAGGCTATTTAGTCGAATCAGCAGTTGTCCTTATCGCACGAATTCGAGGATGGAGCGCTCGCAGAGCGACAGCAATACCTTCTTAAAATACCTAATTTTTCGCCCCCATTTCCTCTTAAGAGTGTGGTACAGACCATCACACTGAACAACTTTCTCCCGGAGAACAACATCGTAATCGTGAAAAAAAAGTCATCCCCATTGATGTATAACATTAGGAACATAGGCCATTATCTAACGTCACGTAAACATTATTGGACTCGAAACACTTGCATGTAAACACACCCACACTACTACATTTCCCGATGTCATGCGTCATGTACTCAACAACCGAAGTAGAGAGATATATTACGCGGGCTGTAGCGGGAACGAAATAGCAATAATTGTCACCGTTACGTAACCATAACAACAGAGATAGGAGCCGGCGCTGTCGTGCTAGCGAAATCGCGTTAGCCGCCGAATGTTTATGTATGATTATGAATGACATTCAGCTACACAAACGCCAGTTCGATTGTGACTAAGATCAATTGTGTGCGTGAACATATTATATGCGGTCCACGTCGAGGAGCACGAAGCACATCTTCCTAATTTTATACATCAATGGTACCCAAATGGTAATGGTGGTGGTGGTGGTGGTGGTGGTGGTATGGTGGTATGGTAATGGTATGGTGGTGGTGGTAATGGTATGGTGGAATCTCGTTACCATAACACAAGCATTAGGTTGCTTAGCTTGGGACTAGATGGCGTTGTGTGAAATGTCCAAGGATATTTATTATTATTATTATTTTATTAATGGTCATCCCATACAAAACTCACTACTCGGCCAAATGTATGGGACGACTGATAATTTTTTCGCGATTACGATGTTGGTCCCATGGAGAAAGTTGTTCAGTTTGATGGTCTGTACCACCACGTCCACCACACCCCTAATTTTCCACACCGTAAACAAACACATTGTATAATCCTAGACTCCTATCACAAAATTCTTAGCCCCACACGACCCAAATACCATGCATACAAATAAAGACATACCTTTCAGCAATTCCCTTCAAATATGAAGGTTGACCTCAAACACGGTGCGAGAATGCGACTGAACTTCACAATGAGCCGGCGGCACTTCTATTATGCATTAATGAAAAATTCCTCACATCGCTTCGAGTACAGACAGCTTCACATCAGTAAGATAGACGGGAGAAAAAATATCATACCCACTTTACGTTGTGTAAGTAAGTGGTAAAATTTTATTTTACCACTTCGTCGGCGTGATTAAGAGGAAAGGCGGGTGGCCAGACTTTTGAAAATTAGGTATTTTAAGAAGGTATTGCTGTCGCTCTGCGAGCGCTTCGCCCTCGAATTCGTGCGATAAGGACAACTGCAGATCTGACTAAATAGCCTATGTAAAAAGTCACATTTCGAGGTTTGGCTCTCGCCTATTTCCTCCTCCAATATTGGACCAATTTAAAAGATATTTCATAAACTGAATAAGAAGGATATATACTATGCCCTAATGTTTTTCTTTTTTCGTTAATAGTTGTCAAATTGGTACACTAGGCGTCTGTTGACAGCGGTCTGAATAGGCAATTTTGAGCATTTTTGGAGGGTTCTAGTTCCTATAAAAATAATATTATATCATCAAAAACGAAAACATAGGGGCATACAAGTAACTGATATTTATATTTCTGTAAAAAATCATTGCTTTATGGTCATTAACCAGAAAGAAAACAGGCGAGAGCGTTTGTATCTTTTTGTATGGAGAAAAGAGCACCCACATTTCCTCTTAATATGTATTCAGATTACAGCTTTCTAGTACCTAGTAAAAGTGTCTAAGCTAAGCCGCGGGCAGACAGACAGACATGGCGAAACTATAAGTGTTCCTTGTTGACTACTACGGAACCCTAAAAAGTCAGATAACTTATACCTGAGGAATAAAATAATATTGCGGTTGGACAGTTTTTGTACTTTTAAAAAAACATGTCAAACTGTCACATTTTTTTTTCAGATAAAAAAAATATTTTATTCGGGAACTTACAGCTAACTCCTGCCCGGCGAGCACGGCCTACTGTGACATGGCTTGAGTCACACATTTTATCGTAGTTTGGGCGATAAAACTGTTTTGTCTTAAATGCTAGCACGGCGGCGTGAGATAATTTCTTGAATGTGACATAACTTCTTGACGTTTAGTTGGGACTCATTATGTCTTATTTGCTAATATGGGTGCACCAATTATATCACAAATGTCACATTTTGACGGTGACTAAGAAAAATTGTATCACGTTCGTTCGGAGGCGGTGATAAGATTTCCTGCTGCACCAAATGGGAATAAATTATTTTTTTGCATTGTTTGGTGGTGGTTTATTTGTGTGAAGAATTGCGCGTGACAACCAAAAAAAATTGTAATAAGTAAATAAATAAATTACTATTTTTTATATTTTTAAATGGTTTTTTTTTAATTTTTAAAAATACATATTTAGACATGTAAATAATGCGCGTCGAAACCAACAAAAAAAAATCAAAATAAATAAATAATTTAAGTAAATACATAGGTACTTAAATACAACATTTTTTTTTTTGGTACCTACATGTTAAGAGTAAGGGGTTTATGGGTTTCATAAAGGGGGGCCAAATTTTCATTATTTTTGCGATAGGACACACCGTTTTCGAGTTATAAGCAATAGAAAAGAAAAAAAAAGATTTTATTTTGCCGCATATTCAGATAGTCTTAAACATTTTAATTTCTTTAATTTACTATGTCACACTATGAATTTAGCAACAAGAAAGCCATGTCGCGCCTCTAGATTATGTCACATGGTTGACCCGTGCTAGCATTTAAGACAAATTGTAAGACATGACATAATTTATCATGTCTTGTCACAAACGTCTTGGGTACGCCCGTGCTCGCCCCGCAGACAATGTCCTTAAATTTTAGGAAACTGAAGGCCATTTTACAAGTTTCCACTGATAAACACTATCTTTTAATAAATCTTATCTGACTATACAACATTAGTTTTTGTTTACCCTAAACCCGAAAAGGGGTCATTGTACTCATCATTTTGAACAATTTTGTCTATGGGACCAACCTTGAAATCGCGAAAAAAAATCAGCTGTTCATTACATTTATCTACATCAAACTCGTCAAAATGTACTGAACAGCTGATTTTTTTTCGCGATTTCAACGTTGGTCCCATAGACAAAATTGTTCAAAATGATGAATAAAATGACCCCTTTTCGGGTTTAGGGTAAACAAAAACTAATGTTGTATATTAATCAGCCCTTGGAATAATAAATTAATTAATTTTGCTCAGGAGTTTGTTGCGCCACTTCTTCTTCCCAGCTAAAGCACTAGGAAGTGGTGAAGGGCGGGCGTGCGGGGGACTGTCTGACTGTCATTTTGACGTTCTAAAAGTGCTGATTCTCAGCCTAGTGACTATGACTTTTGATTTTGATTTTTTTTAAATTTAATAATACCAACAGGGTGTAAGGGACAGCCCTCCGCAAACTAACAGGGTGCATTCAGCTCCTTATTCTGAAGTATATTCCATCGGAAATTTTCTCAGGAAAATTTTCATTTTTTTTATCGTTTTTCAGTTAGTTTTCCTTTATTTCAATGTAATAATACATTGTGTGTACGCAGCACTCCAGTTATGTAAAAAAAAACGGCAAAATAAAAAAAAACCAGCAATGGATGTTGAAATGCTCTAACGACCGACGCGTGAAATCAGCTGTCCACCTTCTACCTAGGTTACAGAGTTCATCGAACTCACCGCATACGTATTACCTACCCCTCCCAACCAGTAATAGACGCTCCGATTTGTGCACAAAAACACAAACAAATCAGGTTTATTGGATTCCCATAGCGTTCCTGAAATAATTTCATGTACATACCATCTTAGTATGATATACTGAATTCAACCTATCAGTCTGCGGAGGGCTGTCCCTTACACCCTGTATACAAAGAGATAATATGGTGACAATGTATCTAACTATGGACTACTTGATCGTGGCGCCGCCCTAGTGGCAAAAAAATCCTGGTTCCATTTTCATAATGGACGTACAGCTGACAGTACGCGTAGGTGGCGTGGGAGTGTTATCCCCTCTCCTCCCACGCTGTGACGTCAAATCTACCCACGTTGTGCACTGTATTGATTTATTTGCGTTCAGAATTTAGTGACGAGCGGACGCTTTTTGATTTTTAACCGACGATAAAAAAGGAGGCGGTTCTCAATTCGACACGTATATATATTTTTTTTTGTATGTATGATCACGTGGCTAGCGAGGAGCTCGTGGCTAAGTAATAACAGCCGCACGGGTCGATCCGTCAGGTTAAGCTGCGCTTGCCGGGGTTGGTCAGTGGATGGGTGACCATCTTTACATACGGAGACTCCTCCGTGCCTCGGAAAGCACGTTAAGCCGTTGGTCCCGGCTGTTATTCGTGGATCTTTGACAGTCGTTACGGGTCGTCAGAAGCCCGAAAGTCTGACAGCCAGTCTTACCAAGGGGTATCGTGTTACCCAGTAACAGGGTTGTGGAGGTCAGATAGGCAGTCGCTACATGTAAAATACTGGTATTCAGCTGCATCCGGTTAGACTGGAAGCCGACCCCAACATAGTTGGGAAAAGGCTAGGCAGAGATGATCACGCATAACTTTTTACAGAATCGTCAGATTTGAAATATTTTTGTTTTATTCGAGAGGGTATACCTCAAGTTGGTCCCATAAAAAAATTATTAACTTTGCTTCGGTAGTTTTTGAGTTAGCTTCAATAGTACCTACGTATTTTTTCCTCACTTTTTTGGATGATCATCTAGTTTCTTTAGTATAGTGTAGTGTAGTGGTTACAAAATTTGTGTGGTACCTACGTACCACAACTAAAAAGTGAAAAATAAAAACTTTTTTACTTACAAAAAAATACAACCGATTTCCAAAAACAACACTCCAAAGTACAAAGTGAAAAATAACTTTAATTTCGGAAGTCGGTGGCAAGAATACATTTAACCAGACAGCGACTTCCGAAATTAAAGTTATTTTAGTTGTTTTTATAGTTATTTAATTTTTTTTTAATGGTGTGCTTAATAAAGAGTGTTCTATCTATCTATACCAGGGATGAAGAAACTTTTTCCTTCGCGTGCCAATATAATACTAACGAAATATATGGCGGGCCAAGTTGTTTCATTTTTGGCTATGTTAATTACTGAAATAAAAATATTAATAATATGTATTTTTTAAACACTAATTTATTGTGCAATATTACAAAATAACTATTGGACTTAAAAAGAAATTGGAAATTATAACGTTCGGACCGCACATGCACAGCACATGGCACGACCCGCCCGCGCTCGCGAAACAATTGATTGTTCTATTAGATGCAAGCTGGCCATTGCCAATGAGAATTAAATTACTAACAATACGAAATATTCTCTTGATTTTTGTTTGATGGTCGCGGGCCGGATTTCAAGAATTCGCGGGCCGGAGATGGCCCGCGGGCCGTAGTTTCCCCATCCCTAATCTATACCTACATACCAAAATCCAAAGATAGTTAATTACATGCACAGAATTTTAATTGATAATTTATCTGATAGTGTTAACAAGGTAATTCCATTAATTACTGATAGGGAAATGGCGAGGTGAAGGGTTCCTTTCGTTTGTACGAGTATGTTTAAAGAAATATATGGCAGTCATCATAATTTACCTAGATTTATCCTAACTATGATTTCGGCTTCCAATGAATGAATACCAGTATTTTACCTGGAGCGACTGCCTATCTGATTTTCACAACCCAGTTACTGGGTACACGATACTTCTTGGTAAGACTGGTTGTCAGACCTTCAGGCTTCTGGACTACCCGTAACTACTGTCAAAGATTGACAGCCGGGACTGACAGCTTAACGTGCTTTTCAAGACACCGAGGTGTCTCGGTATGTTATGAATGGTCACCCATCCACGAACTGACCACGGCAAGCGTAGCTTAACCTTCGATTGTCCTGATTTATTTAGCCACGGTAGATACAAAAATGCGTGACAAAAAACTTTTTTACAAAAAATAACAACCAACTTCCAAAAAAAACATTACAAGGCAAAGATGTATAAAACCTAATTTTATACATCAATGTTACACGGTGAAAAATAACTTTAATTTCGCAAGTCGGTGGCAAAAAACGAAATTATGAACCAATGACACCGACTTTCGAAATTAAAGTTATTTTTCACTCTGTACTGTTTGGAAGTCGGCTGTTATTTTTTATAAAAAAGTTTTTATTTTTCACTTTTTAGTTGTGGTAGTCCCACACAAATTCGAATACCACTACCTGCAAAAGAAATCAGAACATCATCCACATAAAAAGTGAGAAAAAAATACGTATTATTGAAGCTAACTCAAGAACTACCCATGCAAAGTTAATAAATTTTACATGGGACCAACTTCAAGGTATACCCTCCCGGATAAAACAAGAATCTATAACATTGGAGTACTCTGTAAAAAGTTATGCGTGGTCATAGATAAATAAACCGGCCAAGTGCGTGTCGGACCACGCACAACGAAGGGTTCCGTAGTTGAAAAGAATGTATCCCAAAAACAAACTTAACATTGGATATAAAAAAAAAAAACAATGGCATAAAATTACAAATTCACAATTTTCGGACTTTTTCCTTTACCTGTGCTGGGAGACCTTGCTTCTTGCCAAATTTCATTATTCTAGGTCAACGGTAAGTACCCTATAGGTTTTGATTTACTTGCGACCGTTGCGAGTATCAAAATGTGTCGCAAAATGGCCGTATTTTTTTACTGCATTGACTTAGAAGACCATAGACCTACGTATTTGATATTAATTTCAGCTAGATACCTTCACGCGTTCCTGAGAAAAACGGTCTTGACAGACAGACAGAAAGACAGACAGACGGATAAACAAGTGATCCTATAAGGGTTCCGTTTTTTCCTTTTGAGGTACGGAACCCTAAAACAAACAAAAAACACATGTCGACTTGAGAAACTCCCCCTTTTTTTTCGTCGGTTAAAAAAGTGTCGAGAACGCAGTTTAACCGCCAAAAGATTCACCGGTGAAGTTGGACTTTAACCAACCTAACGGCGACGTCGTAGAAAGAGCCCATCCATTATTATCTTCACAATTCCATTGCTCACTATACGGTGCATACTGGGTAGGCTCTATAACCCTTCCACATCCTAAGGGCACGTCTTCCCCACCACTACCGCGCCCCCCAGTCTACTGCTTGATATGCAATGGTCTCTGTGGCACCATGTCACATGAGGCTACAGGGGCTAGAGTGAATCTTTGGGTTCATTCCAGTTATCGAGTCTGGTCGGTGCATCAACATTTCACTGAGCACTTAGGCTCGTATTTATAATCAAAGTAATTACTTGAGTAATTACTTGCTACTAAGTAATTTCATACTTGAGGGTAGAATTCTTAAGTAAAGAAAATGGTGACTATTACTTGGCTAAGAATTCTAAGCTTTGACAGTTCTAACTTCAAGCAATTACTAAACTATAGAAAGAAAATCATTGCTTGAGCTATTACTTTTACTTAAGGCGAAAGTGCCAGGGTAGCCCGCGAAATTCAAAATTTCTTACGTTTTTTGCAATTTGTAGGTCTTTGTGAGCTTGTATATTGATTAAAATATGATTCGCGGCCGTAGCTAATATGGCTTTACAGAATTATAATCATTAGAATCAGCAATACAACTCCATAAGTTAGCATTTACCTCAAACCTCATGATTTCATGAAATCGCTAGATTTGAGGTAAATGCTAACTTATGGAGTTGTATTGCTAATTGTAATGATTATAATTCTGTAAAGCCATGTTAGTTACGGCCGCGAATCATATTTTAATCAACATACAACCTGACACTGACCTGTGGGTCTACTCCCTAAGCACGAAGTCCATAGTTTCGGCCTTCGTTACGGGCGTTTCCTACTCCGTATCACCTACGGATAGATGCGGTGACACGGGGGAGGTAGACAAACTTGTCAATCGCGGCCTCCCCCGTCTCACCGCTCACATACCTCAGGCGGAGACTAGCACTTGCGCGCAAACTATAATTAGATTGTAACATGTATGTATACAGATAGCTTAGAATATTAGTGACGCACTGAAGTATTTATCAAATCGATATCAAGGGGAAACTGTTTTGTTATTTTAAATGTTAGGTGTGATAAAAACGGCTTATTCAATTGATGTCACACATTTTCCTGATTGTCAGACCGTAGATAAAACTTACATAATAAACATATTAGATAGTAACAGTCTCCTGCGCCTGAGTTTGTCATTCATTCTTAGTTTGGGCTGCGACCTAATCTTATGTCAGTAAATGATATAACACGCCCGTAACTTCGGCCGAAACTACGGACTTTGTGCTTAGGGAGTAGAAATCCACCACGCGATTGTGGCTGGTAAAAAAAATACAACTCCAACCTCATTAGAATGACTTCCTCATTCAATTCTAAATTCAAACGCACACACGCTACACGTGCGAATCGTAACGGTCGTTTTACACTTTCATCATTTCCCGCGTAAATGTTCGCGCCAAAAACAAAGCCGCCATTGTTTTATCAACAAAGATTATGAAACGATTTTATGGTTCCCGTAATTGCATTGTGGTTACTATTTTACGGTACGGTGTGCGCGGGTGATTATGAATGAAAGTGACGTCAAAGGCAAATCATTTATTATCAAATAGGCCATTTGAAGTCACTTTTAAACGTCAAAATGTACAAGAAAATTGAATTGGTTTTACTCTACTAGGTGCCCCTTCCAAACAGTAGTTCACTAGTGTGACTTACGAGTTGTTATAGGACGTAGGTTCGAACCCAGACAGGCGCTTTACTTTGTGTAACTTATTTCATCGCCGCTGCTCTCAATACGGTGAAGGAAAACATCGTGAGGAAACCGTCATGTCCTAGAACCAAACATTCCAAGACATCTGCCAACCCGCACTGGGCCCGCGTGGTGGATTACAGCCCACTCCCTCTCACAGAGACGAGGCCTGTGTCCCAGCTGTGGGAACATTATAGGCTGATTATACCACATGCCCATATCCATGTTCTATGTTAAGGGTTTGGTTTCCGCACTTAGTCATTCATGTGGACCATTGTGCGTTGGCCATGGCGGCCGTGGGGGGGTTATTCTAACCAGCCCACCTCTCTCCAGAAGGTGATCAAGTCTCCTGGTCTGTTAAGAACATCTGTGAAAGATACGGGTGTTCCGAGGGTTTCTGTTCTAATCTGGGTGACGCCTGTGCATTCAAAGAGCACGTGCACAACGATCTCCTCAGCCTCCATGCAGGCCCTGCACAGAGGACTGCCCGTTATTCCTATTGTGTGGAAGTGTTTGTTTAGTGAGCAGTGTCCTGTGATGGTCCCTGTCACCAGGCGCAGCCCGTTCCTGTCCAGACGTAATAACCGTCTGGTTAGCTACACACCCTACTTATCTACTGGTGCTCCATACTTTAATTTACTACCACAACGACTTCAAATTCAAACACACTCGCGTCACAAATCATTGGCTAAAGCCACATGATTTTAACTTCAACTGCGCATGATTACATGTCGATTGCAAAGAGAAAGGCAATACGGTTACCACGTGGTATCTTGTAACTACCTTTCTTGTAGTTATGTCTTTAGTTGTATCATTGTATGTTATTAACATTACGTCTATATTTTACGAAGAGGTCGGCTGAAGTGCACATGAAGTGCCCTTAATTTCGCAATATCCTTCGTGGTTTACTGCGTCTCGTCTCGCAGTTTTCTGGCTTCATGTACACGGAGCTGAGGGTCTACTCCCTAAGCACGAAGCCCGTATTTTCGTCCTTCGTTACGGGCGTTTCCTACTCCGTATCACCTACAGAGGGATGATTGGTTCGGGGCCCGAACGAAATATGAATGACATTACGATTCGACAGTTGTCCCTACTCGCGATGTGTTTTTGCCTGTCCGAAAAATTTAACTTGTTTTGATGTATCGTTATGTCAGACGTACGGCGGACGGGCGGACTGGCGAGGGAGTAGACCCCCTGGGCTGGAACCGCGTGTAGGTACATCTTATTGATGCTGAGTTAAATAGTAAAGCAACGATCATAGTTCATTAAAGCTTGGCCAAGTACTGTAAAGACGTCTGCTTTTCAGTTTAATTTTGATAAATATGAACGTTACGACGACATTGACTATTGGTCGCGGGTTGCTCGAAAGAGATACCGTGGCCCTGGCACGGGCAACTGAAGGAACACGGGTGGGTTTTAGTCAGTAAAAGTTTGACACGACCTCCCGCTCCGCCCAGAGAGGGAGAAGTCATTTGATGATTTCCCATCCACATAAAAAAAGTCTTACCAAGGGTACGTAGTTGTGATATACAATTAAATGTAGCACGCAACTCAAAGGGTCTCACGCCACAAGAGTCCCGGTCAGTCTGGCCCATGCCTGGAGCCGACAGACGTTCCCTTTGAGCTGCAGTGTACTTACTGATAATCTGGTGGTTTTACTCCAAACACACAGTCCTAACAAGTGATCTTAGTGGACACCACAGTAGTATTATAATTATCTGTACAAAGGGGTAATGTCTGTGCTACCCAGTTACTGGGTTGTGGAGGTCAGATAGGCAGTCGATCCATGTAAAATACTGGTATTCAGCTGCATATTGTTAGACTGGAAGCCGACCCCAACATAGTTGGGACTGGGAGGCAAATGAAGATGATTACTTCGAGTGAACCTAGTAACATCATCTCACAGCATATTCTCATGCCCTCGTTAGACAATCACTGTTGAGTGTTGACATGCCACACGATATAAATATTACAGCCAACAAACATATTGTTTCATTGTCAGAGCAAACATCTCATAAGTCTTCCAATTGTCTGTCTGAGCACAGATTAATACAGATGGGACACTCCGCAGTTTAGGTATGAAGCTACAAGTACGCGCCGGGCCCCGTCCGCGGGGCTAATTCAGTAGGTCAGAAGGTATAAGAGTTACGCGATAGAAAGAGAGGCAACTTGTAGTTGAATATAACTGTAGGTAATAAGCGTTGTGCGATCTGAATTGCACTTTGTTGTGTCGTAGCAAGAGTCGCTTTTTATTTAAATGATTTTCCGGAGTGTCCCATCTGTATTAATCTGTGGTCTGAGTAACGAGAATGAGATTATTAGTTTGACTACTTATCATAGACTGTTGTGTGTTCTCTTTGGGTCGAACGGTTATTCAAGTCAGTTACTGGATATAACTGGTTGTAATTTTAATCACCGTTACCCTCTTATGGAGTCATTGTACTACTCATTATGAACAACTTTTACTATGGGACTAAACCAGAAATGGCGAAAAAAAATCCGAGTTCCATCTGAATTGGAAATGTTCTAAATTCGGACGAATTGAATTATAATTCAGATCTAGGGGTCTACTCCCTAAGCACGATGTCCGTTGTTTCGGCCTTCGTTACGGGCGTTTCCTACTTCGTATCACCTACGGACAGGTGATTGGTTCGGGGCCCGCCGAACGAAATATGAATGACAACACGATTTGACAGTTGTCCCTCCTCCTGATGTGTTTTTGGCCGTCCGAAAAATTTAACTTTTACACTTGTTTTTGTGGATCGTTATATCAGACGGACGGACGAACGGACGGACAGACAAACGGACTTACGGAGTAGGCCCCCTAGTGCGAAACCCTTGATACAAATGGTACGTACTAACGAGCACTTCGGACTGTCATTCCTCAGATTCAAATCGGATGCAGTGCGCAAACGCTCTTATGCTATAGAAATAACATTTTTGACATTCTGCTCTTTTGACAATTTGCAACCCATTTGTCATTTCGCGCTTTTGACCTTATGCTCCTAAACGCCGGCGGCACCCCTTGGTAAGACTGGTTGTCAGACTTTCGGGCTTCTGACGACCTGTAACGACTGTCAAAGATCCACTAATGACGACCAGGACCAACGGCTTAGCGTGCTTTCCGAGGCACTTAGGAGTCTCGATATGTAAAGACGGTCATCCATTTTATTTTTTAAAACACAAAATTTATCGAGGTATCCCCTTAACAGCAAAGTTCTCGTGTGGAGAAAATTACTCGTATTATCGTGTAGGAAAGTAGGTAAGTACATCCTTTACACATGTTCAAGATACTTATGTAAGTTAAGTAGGTAATAAGTTTTCGTACCCTATCGCCCATTCATATTATGAAACCAACCAATGTTCACACAATATATAACTGTTTAATGAACACACATATCGTTTATAATACCTCTATTACAAACATTATTATATCTAAAATAAACTTTGCATTATCCAATCTAAGCACTGGTGAATTTTAAAAACAATGGCAACCATGTTTGTTTTACTTCGCGCGCTCGTACGCTATTGGTCGGTTGTCTGTCAGCAGCGGTCTTGTTGTTTTTTTTTTTCGAAAAAGGATTTGTTGCTCTCTGGTCGTGTGAGTAGTGCCTTTTTTTATTTATTTTTGGGTATATATTTATAAAACACCTAGATACCTTGTTGTAAATTACCTGTTATTAATTTAGTGAGAATGTATAAGGACTGGAGTCATAAATTCTATTTTTTTTGTGTTTTTTTGTTGTATGTGCGGACTCTAAACCAAAAAAAAAGTTCGAAGACATGTGACATCTACCAACCCGCACTGGGCCCGCGCGATGGATTACAGACCACTCCCTCTCACAGAGAGGAGGCCTGTGTCCCAGCAGTGGGAACATTATAGGATGATTATGTATGTTATGTACGGACTCTATAGTATTACTGGTTTATTTATTTTATTTATTAAAACTTTATGCACAAGAAAAAAAATACTGTACAAAGGCGGACTTAATGCCTGAGGCATTTTCTACCAGTCAAGCTTAAGGTCCAGATTTCCTGAAAACGATCAAAAAGGTGGTTTTTTAAAGCAGTGTATCTCATAAACCGTAAATAATTTTGACATGTAAAAAAAATATGATATTTTCAAGTCTTTTTCGCATACAGTGCCATCACTGTATGCGAAAAAGACTTGAAAATATCATATTTTTTTATACACATAAAAAATAAATACATAAAAAAAATATATTACATAAAAAAATATGATATTTTCAAGTCTTTTTCGCATACAGTGATGGAAGCCAAAACATAATTATACATATTTTAATGCACCAAAAAAATCTTTAAACATACCTCCTAATAATCTTTAAAAGCAGTTTATCCCTTCATTAACAATTATAATGATAATTAAAAATATACCATGAAATGTCAAATTCCAAACTGCATCCATTGATGGATTACTTTTTATTAAATAGTTAATTTTTTAATTTTATACGATTTTATTTGCATTTTTACGACATAATTCCGGTGCGCGTGAGAGTCGCGCGCGTCAAACTAGACAGCCATAACGCCATTTCACTTACACACCGAGCTAAACCAATCTTGGAACCTGGGCCTTAAGGTGATGCAGAGACAAAACATGTTAGTATTAATAACAACGTCTATTAACAAAGTTTATACAGGTTGAATTATCCGAGTGTGCGTGGACGAAAACAGTAAGTGCCCCTGTGTAGTAAAATAATTAAATAAAAATAAAAAAAAGTTTATTCGGAACAGTTAATAAGTAAGTAAGTACCTACTAAACATAACAAACGACACAAAAAAAAAGAAAAGAAAAATATTTTAAATGTTTTATTTTTTATCAAATATTTCCTAATAATAATTAATCATTATTAATAATATAAAAAATAATATTTATTATTAATAATTTGACTGTGCTTCGTTGAATAAAATAAAATAAATTCTACAGGCTAGCTTAGAATGCGGGTTTTTTTAATGCCTTTTCAAAGTATGTCATCAAATCATTGTTAGAAGATGATGAGGGTTCAAGAATAGGTACAGAACTATGTAAATTTTGATTTCGAATGCAGGTACTTAAGAGGATACATCGATAATTTTGTGTTTTTAAAATACGTATTAAACCATATGGTTAAATCATTTGGATTTTCCGTTATATTAGTACTTATGGATGTTTTCCTAACTATAACGGAGCTGCATTCATATCACAATCGATTAGTTGTCCTTCCTAGTGACTGTGACCTCTATCATAGCCTACAAGGCGGCTTTATTTGGGTCTCGGCCGCCATTTATTAAATAGCTATTTTCCTACTTGTACTATACAGGGTTTTTTTTTCAAGCCCGTGTCAAGTGTGTTAGGGCACAGATTTATACAGATGGGACACTCCGCAGTTTAGCTATGAAGCTACAAGTACGCGGCGGGCCCCGTCCGCGGGGCTAATTCAGTAGGTCAGAAGGTATAAGAGTTACGCGATAGAAAGAGAAGCAACTTGTAGTTGAATATAACTGCAGGTAATAAGCGTTGTGCGACCTGAATTGCACTTTATTGTGTCGTAGCAAGAGTCGCTTTTTATTTAAATGAATTTGTGGAGTGTCCCATCTGTATTAATCTGTGGTTAGGGTAGGGTAAAATCTACGAAAAATATTGATTTTTCTTTACTTACCTAAAGCCGCGTCCTCACTAGGGGCCGAGACTAGTGTAGTGGGGGCACTGCTTAACCTTTACTCTTTTTAATCTATTCAAATGTCTATTTTTACCGCGTTCGCTATTTTTAGCATAATTATATTTAAAATGTACGCTGTTATCTTAATTATGCTCTTATCAATGATATTGTTTAGTTGGGTAAACGTAAATTAACTGTAAGAAAGCGAAAACGAATTAAGTAATTGAGATTGCCTGCAATAGTTGGTACGTATTTCCAATAAATATTAATTAAAATGTATCCATGTCATGAGTAATAATGCCAAACACCAACTTGCTTCCTATACCAAGTCACACGACACTACAAAGAATTGAATAAAAATAAAGCGCTTTAACGCTGCTAAAAATACGCGTTGACAACTCCCGTTTATTGCACGCAGCGCTCTAAGCGCGTGGAAGTATGAACAATTTGCACTCCGCGCGCCATAAACCGAACACGCTCTTTGTATTGTCTGTGTCATAATATTCAAATTTCGATCGCGAATGAGGCGGGAAATGCTGTTTTTATTACGATATTTTTTGTCTGTGATTGTATTTTAAGTTTTGGTGTAAAACGTATGTGAAATATAGTGATATAGTTACGTTTAAAACTGTATCTGGTCTTGTGGTTTATTATCTTATCGACAATTCGATGATATGTTAATTTTTGAACGTCTGGTTTGACTACTCGGTAGTTCCCGCGGAATTTAAAGTGTTTAATGTAATTTTTGTGCAAAAAAAAAAACTCAGTGTAAAAAATCGGGTTGTTTTGGTGATAAATTGATCGAAAATTGTAAAATTAGTGGATAAAAGTGACAATAATATTGTTGAAGTTTATTTTCCTTTGAGTTATCGACCTTTTTTCAACAATGGATATCTATAGATTGGGACATATGCGCCAAATGTCGCATATTATGCGGTAAGTACAGAATTCGTAATTTATGTGTATTTGCGGCAAACAGAAAAAGATAGAAAACAAACTTGGCTGACTTACTTTACTATCCAACTAAATTGAGAAATTCGTCAATCAAAACGATTCATAAGCCTCCACTACACTACTCGCGAAGTTGCTTCGACCAAGTACTCGTCGAAGTTGAGCGAAGTCAGAAGTACGTGACTACACACTCGTGCAACTTCGCGAGGAGGTCAGTTGCCCGATGGCACCCGCGCGCTTTGCACCACAGACTAAGTAGTATTCTTTGCACCATGGATAATGTTGAAGTGGCAGCTGCCGTTGCAATGTGCACTCTCGCTTATTATAATTACGTGCGAATTTATCACGCGACAATTTGAAGTGAGTCGAGTAGTGTAGTCAGACGCTTCGTCGGTGCACTTCGGGCCCTTTGACTCGGGCGCAAAAACCGACAACGATCGGAAGTCGCGCGAGGCGAGCCAAGGTTGCACGAAGCGAAGCGAAGTGTCCGTCCACACTACCGTATTCGCCTAACTTCGACCAACTTCGCGAGTAGTGTAGAGGAGGCTTTACATTTGTAAAAGATATGTCGACAAATTTTGTTTTTATGATAATTGTAGGAAAATAAGTGATTGTGTAAAATGTAAATAAAATAATAAATAACATGGAACTTGGAATATATTGTAATTATAGTAGTTTACAGAGTTTAGGAGAAGAGATAGGTATACACAGATAAATATAAATCAAAGACAATGACAGCGACAAATTGACAGGTGACAGGTGTTGGCTTATTGGTTGCGTTCCATTTCAACAATAATAATAGGTAAATAAACTCGGTTACAGAAAAAATGTGAAACCCTCACTCCAGAGCTAGGTTATCTGTATTTCAGGAGCCCGAGCCAGTGACTTCTTCTTCCACCAACTATAGGTAATAATAATTGAAAGAAATCATTGGAATCTTTCCAAGAGGAAAAGTACTTCATGAATAATAAGTTGAACTTATGGGAAAAACCGCAGAAAATGCTGTTTCATACAAATATGCAATATCCAATTATCCACGGTCTAATTAAAATATATCAAAATCAAATCAAATCAAATTTATTCAATAAATTACAAGTCATAAAAATTTGTACAGTTTTGCTGAAATGTAAATTATATTCCTAAGAACTTACGTGCCTGAACTAGGTAGTCCTGTGTTTCAGGCGAAAAGTGCTAAATAATCTTATAAAATTAATAAATATTCTAACAGTTAACAATAGGCAAAATAATTATTATTATTATTTTATTATTATTATTATTTTGTCTTTGACATATCTCGGGACCCTGGGGTCCCGGACCTTTGGAAGGCATACGAGGGGCCGAAGCCAACTCGCAGAGGCCCTTAGACAACTTTTAAATGTCGAGAAGACACCAGCCGACGATTATCCCTGTATGCACCATGCAAGTGCACCCAAGGACAACCCCCGGTTTGTGCAGGACTATTGCAGATCATGGAAACAAAACATATTGGGCTATGGGTTTAGGTGGCTTTAGTGGATTGGGTACCTTGAACTATGGTAGAACTATGTCCCCTGCCTCACCAATGTTATTTATCATACACAGATAAATAGCAGGGGGTGACTTGCACACTCAATAATGGGCCCCCAGAAACGGTCGCTAGCACATAGTGACGTAGCGACAATGGGGCAACATGTCCTGATGTGCTTGAGGAGTGGAGAGGTATTCCACGGTTCTCAGAACAATCCCAGAGCCCGGAAGATGGTCAAGATCCCTACAAACACTTACTGGAATACTTCCTTCCTCCGAGCATGTTTGCTCTTGCGAATCTCCACTCAAGCCGGCCAGTTAAGGCAAGATTGAGGTAGGAGCTCTGTTCCTCATCAGTGCTCACTCCAGCAGGCCAATAAATGCAAGCCAGAGGTGAGGAACAAGACTTCTCCCGGGAGATAGGGTCCGTGGGGTCGCTACTGCCCAACAGCTCGCCACATGCTGCCCTGCGGGTTTTTGTATCTCTCTTGGTCTGGCTCCTCACCCTGGACCTGATTAGGCAAAGTAAACTCTACCGGCACAGACCTAGAGTTCGGAGCGCGCAAGCCCCACCACGACGTCAACGTAGAGATACGGAGGTGGGGTTATTATTATTATTATTATATTATTATTTTTGTAAGTCATTTATTTTGTAACGATGGACCAATAAAATTATTCTTATTCTTATTCTTATTCTTAATTATAATTATGTTGAGTAGCTCAACTCTTAGTTTCTAAACATTTTAATGCTTAACGTATACCTATACTAAAATAAAAATAAAATAAAATAGCTCTTAAATTAATAGGTACTAATCGTAGGTGAGTAAAACAAAATGCATTTTCGCTTTTACAGATATGCTCCCATAGACAATGTTATATACCTACATGAGTACTTTTATCACCTTGAAAGAATGTCCATGGTTTTATTTACCTACACCCTGCATAGTTGTCATAGTACCTACCTTGGTTGACCGAGCTCTGCTCGGGTGAAAATACAGAAAACGAATTTTCCCCGATATGAGACCTAGCTAGATCGATTTTTCGCCGCCTTAAACCTATAAGTATTGCAACTTTCGTCGAAATCGTTAGAGCCATTTTCGAGAACGTGATTACAAAATAATATACTTTTAAGTATACAAATATTGCTTATTTAATAGTAGGTACCCATAGAAATATAAAAAAAACATTCCGATTCCGATACATTTTGACCTACCGGGCACATCTTCTTCTTTCTTTTATAGGCACCTAAGTATATTTCAATTAATCACATTATAATTTAATAACCGGGCACATCTTCTTCTTTTTTTTGTAGGCACCTAAGTATATTTCAATTAATCACATTATAATTTAATTTTGACACTTTGTTATTGTTCGATATTTTACCTAGACATTTTATTTTGTACTTTAATTCAATTTGTACGCCATAATTGGCAAAACATGTTCGTACATTTTTATAATTTATATACCCTGCATACCCGACCAGTCGGTGTGTAAACGCATGTTTTTTTGACAAATAAATTATCTCTCTCTCTCTCTCTCTCTCTCTCTCTAAGTATAGGATGTTTGAGTTATTTACTAAAAAAAAAAACTTTTAGAATTTGAAAATATGTTAAATTAAATCTGAGGAACAATTCTCGTTTCTTTGAAGACCGCTCGCAATCTAATCTCAGTTTTTATCTGTCGAAAGTATCTCTCATTTCCCTATATCTTTGACAAGCTTTTGACATTGATTGTCACTGAGATGAGATTGCGAGTTTGCGACTACATTTAACTACATTTTGTCAACCAATCAAAATAACATTCATGAGTTATCAGGAGGTTTGACAGCAAATGATTAGGTATAATATTTTTATGCTTGGTGCATCGCCAGACGGTACTTAATAATGCCGCTTGCTGTGGTACTTTTGGTGTCACACGAAATAGTGTCTACTGTCGTAGTACTTCTAGAATCGTCTACGGAATAGTGTCATTTACTTATTTAGGTATTTATTCGCGGTATTTTTAGTGACATAGAGTTAAAATATCGTCTGCGTCGGTTATTTTAATGTCGTTGAAATAATTGTATCTAAAAGTGTCGTCTTTTTTAGTAAGTACTTAAAGTTTAATTCAACTGTCGTCTGCATTGGTACTTTTAATGACATGGAAAATGGTACCGTCTGCAGCAGTTCTTTTAATGTCATTCAAGGCGTCTGCAGCTGTGGTCTGTAGTACTTTAAAGAGTCATTCTAGAATAGTGCCGTCTGCATCGGGAATTTTAGTGGCATCGACGTTATCATTAAGGTGACCGCGGTACTTCAAATGTTATCCACGTAATGAATAGTGTCGTGAGCCATCTTAGTGGCCGGTACTAATTAGTACCGTGTTACTTAGTGACTAGTGTCATTCAAGAAAATAATGCGATACTTTTAAGACCTCACAAAATAGCGTCGTCAGCTGTGGTCTGTAGTACTTAGTCTTTCTAGAATTAGTGCCGTCTGCATCGGGAATTTTAGTGGCATCGACGTAATCATTAAGTTGACCGCGGTACTTTAAATGTTATCCACGTAATGAATAGTGTCGTCAGCCATCTTTGTGGCCGGTACTAATTAGTACCGTGTGACTTAGTGACTAGTGTCATTGCGTAACCTTGCGTTGTTAAAATTAAGATGGTAGGTATGAATTATAATGCATTCTGGTATTTTGCCGTATTATCTTAGTTGATGACGTACTAAAGCCTTTCCGACAGTGCATTTTAAAATAGTGACAAATTAATTCACAGATTCTGTTCAATTAGATAAAAATCGAGATTGATTCAAATTCAAATATTCTTATTTGTAGAACATGGGAAAACGAAAAGAACAGATTTTTATTTAAATAAATTATTAATTAGATAAATCAATAAAGGCTTTGTCTTGCCGTCAACGGTGTACAAATATTTTTATTATAATTTCTAGTTAATTAGTAATAAAAACAATTAGTACATTCAAATTTAAAAATTACAATATATTAAACGAAAATAAAACATTAAAATACAATAAAAAAAATTAAATTATGAACAATTTATTAAAATCTAACTTAATAATAGAAATAAAAAAATGCCAGTAATGAGGACTGCCGACAGATGTGAAAACTTAACATAAATAAAAATAAATATTAAAGGTAAAACATGCATGTGATAGCATTTCGACCCGTAACAACCCCTACCAAGAATCGCTCAAAGCGTCTAAAGAAGTTTTCACTTCAAGAATAAAATTTGTAAATCTAGGAATAACGTATCAGTCCTCATATTTATTTATTAATCATTTAGACGACATACATATTAGATAGCTTTGAAAATCTAGCAGAATGCATAATCTGACCGTTAGGATCTGATAAACGTCATGTGCATAATTTCAAATGCAAATAAAACCACTTCCATAATGGTACTTCATAATCATAACATAGTATTCAGTATTATTTAATCGTAGTATGCTTAGATGGTTTGGTATTGTTGAGAGGATGAGTGAAATGCGACTTTGGATTGACCGTTACCGCTGTACCGCACCTTAGGTGCTTAGGTGGTGGTGTGCTTATGTGTGTGGCGAGACGGGCGGGCCCGCTCATTCGTCTACAGTCACGGCCTCTCGCCCTCCGCGGTACAGCGGTAACGGTCAAACTAAAACATACACAAGGCAGATGTTAGTGGAAATGCCGGGAGGGGACGCCCTAGGAAGACATATAGTCCTTATTGGTGATGTTCTTCAGAAAGGTCAGGCGCGGAGTACTCGCTACGTGCGTGTGTGAGCAGTGGCCTTAGTGCGAGTTTTTATACTTACTCGATCGCGTTTACGTTAACGATGACATATGTCAATTCGTTTGGAATAATTGTGTTTCCCATTATAGTCACCAGGCGGCGCTTATTCATTTTCAGTACAAACTGACGTTTACGTTAACGTGATCGAGTAAGTATAAAAACTCGCACTAAGCCCTCTGATGTATGAACGTCAATGAGGCAAAAGGATCGTAGCAAATAGAAATCTGTAGTTTTCTACTCCCATTGGAAGAAGGCGTGAATATATTTAATTGTACATTCAATATTTTTAGGTTAATGCCATTTACTTTTACTTCGGTAAACCAGTTTCTTTACTGTGACATTTTCGAAATAACACACCGGTTTGTTATAATATTGCCATAAAATTATTATCAAATTCAATTTCATACAAATCTACAATCAATCTGCCTAGCCTTTTCCCAACTACGTTGGGGTCGGCTTCCAGTCTAACCGGATGCAGCTGAATACCAGTATTTTACATGAAGCGACTGCCTATCTGACCTCCACAACCCAGTAACTTGCAATACGATACCCCTTGGTAAGACTGGTTGTCAGATTTTCGGGCTTCTGACGACCCGTAACGACTGTCAAAGATCCACAAATGACAGCCGCGACCAACGGCTTAACGTGCTTTCCGAGGCACGGAGGAGTCTCGGTATGTAAAGATGGTCACCCATCCGCTGACCAACCCCGGAAAGCTTAGCTTAACCTGATGGATCGACCCGTGCGGCTGTTATAACTTAGCCACGAGCTTCTCTTTTCATATAAATCTACATGGACACTTATCATGGATACTCTTTTAAATCAAAATATAAACACTAGAAACCACAACATTGACTCATACGACTGCATAACTATATTCCAACCGGTGCCAGCAGATAAACTGGTTGATCTTATAATAAAAGCGGGCTAGGAATTCTAGAAACCAGTAAGTACAGTAACCGGTGGTGTTATTTTTAAACGACGAAAAGTAGGTTCTCAATTCGACACGTACAATGCGTTTCAAATAAGAATAGGATCGACTTAGCGCCATGTTGTAACGTCATAGCATCGACGACACGGTTGGCGCAGTGGTTGAGCGATTGACTGCTGCGCAGCATGTCGCGGGTTCTATTCCCGCACGGAACAAATATTTGTACGACCTACAAGTATTTGTTTCGAGTCTGGGTGTTTTTCTATTATAATATGTATGTATTTACAAAAAAAAAAAAATGTATATAAGTAGTTTATCAGCCATTTCGTTACCATAACACAAGCATTAGGTTGCTTAGCTTGGGACTAGATGGCGTTGTGTGAAATGTCCAAGGATATTTATTATTAAATAAAGCTATCAAATCGAAGAAATTGGTTAGGGTGAGCAAAACAAGATATTTTTTAAATAACATTTATTTACGAATCATGAACGAATAATTTGAAAAAAAAATAAAAAAAATTGTTGCCAACTATGATAATATGAAAGAAAGTAGTATAATTTAAAAAAAAAACTAATTATGAATATTTTTTTGATGTCTTTTTTCACTTTGATTTAACAGACTCGGTTAATTAAACGAAAAAAAAAACGTTATTTATACGCAAATAAGTTTTCTTTGTAAACCGTACTTTTCAATCAACATTTAACAGATAGAGGTCATTGACGTTCCTGTTCTTATTTGAAACGCATTGTATAAGTATACATACTTAATTATGAACGAAAGAACATATTTTTCGTTTTTGGGATAAATTCTTTTCAACTACGGAACCCTTTGTGGCGGCATCTACATCGCCACATACGAACTACGCATCAATGACATGACGTCACTCAAACCTGCATCGCGCAATTAGAGTTTACCACGCGACTGGCATATATACAACGTCCCGACATCAACCGTCGGGCAGTTGCCCACCAGACACAACACCCGTCTGGTCGGAGGATCCTCCCTTTTCTATGGAGGATGAGTGAACTTTACACCCTGTTCCTCATGCCTCTAAATACGCAAATAAGTTTTCTTTGTAAACCGTACTTTTCAATCAACATTTAACAGATACAGGTCATTGACGTTCCTATTCTTATTTGAAACGCATTGTATAAGTATACATACTTAATTATGAACGAAAGAACATATTTTTCGTTTTTGGGATAAATTCTTTTCAACTACGGAACCCTTCATTGTGCGTGGTCCTGCACGCACTTAGCTGGTTTCTTTTACTTGTTTGTAATTGGTAAGTACATACTAGTTGATAGTCAATTAATTTTCCTCACTGTACACTCGTGGAGATTATCTTACCGGTAAAACAAAAAGACGATAGTAAAAATTACCTTCGCTTGAAATTACCTTATCTAATTCTTAATTTCATAGTTTTCCTTAAGTGTGTCTAATTGTAAAATAAAAATAGCTAATTAGGCTATGCTCATTTTGTGTTATTTAATCGTTTTAAAGATACTTAAAGGAAGGAATATAGTGTTTGTGCTAATTGTCTTAGACATAAAGATTAATAGGGGTGCTTCCTGCGTAAAAAAATAATATACGGGGTGTAATTTTAATCACCGTTATCCTCTTAAGGGTCATTGTACTCATCATTATGAACAACTTTTACTATGGGACCAAACATGAAATCGCGAAAAAAAATCAGCTGTTCAGTACATTTATGTTCGCATAAAGGCTCTTACAGACAGAGGCGATATCGCGTCGCGACGCGATATTTTTCTACGGATATAATATCGAAATATCGCGTCGCGACCGCGATATCGCCTCTGTCTGTAAGAGCCTTAATTCGTCAAAATGTACTGAACAGCTGATTTTTTTTCGCGATTTCAGGTTTGGTCCCATAGTAAAAGTTGTTTATAATGATGAGTACAATGACCCCTTAAGAGCATAACGGTGATTAAAATTACACGCAGTATATTAGTCAGTCAGATAATAAAAATATATTAGACACGTTTTTTTTGCTATATCGTATAAATAAATAAAAAAAGCGGCCAAGGGCAATGAAGGGTTGGGATGGGGAAAAAGAACTTGGCATGATTTTATCCCAAGAAAAAACTTAATTTTGTGGTTGAAAAACATGTTCTCCCATACATTCCAACTGTAAATGTAAGTTTGTATTCACAATATTGAGAGATTTAACATGTTATTTTAAGACCACAGACTTCTTATCAATTTTCCTGTAATCTATATAAATAAAGAACTATTTTCTGTATTATTTTAAAAATTTTAGGTAGTTTTGGAGACCTTGGGGGAATGGTCAATTTTCGCCTGAGTATTATCTTAAATAACTTTAAAACTATTTTTTTTGTAATATAAAAAAAAAATATTTGAGACCCTCACAGTAAGCCCTTTCATTTGATATGTCACACGGTACAGTTTGCAAAACTTTGTTTTAAATTATCTTATTTGGCAATAAGGGTTCCGTTTTCCCTTTTGAGGTACGGAATCCTAAAAATTACTTAGATAAAACGTATTAAAGTTGGGGAGTTACGGTTGGGCCTTACATACCGAGACTCCTCCGTGCCTCGGAAAGCACGTTAAGCCGTTGGTCCCGGCTGTCATTCGTTACGGGTCGTCAGAAGCCCGAAAGTCTGACAACCAGTTTTACAAGGGGTATCGTATTACCCAGTTACTGGGTTGTGGAGGTCAGATAGGCAGTCGCTCCATGTAAAATACTGTCAGCTGCATCCGGTTAGACTGGAAGCCGACTCCAACATAGTTGGGAAAAGGCTAGGCAGATTGATTGAAGTGTTTTATTGAACCAATTTTCGGAAATTAATATCAGTTATCATTTATGAGGAATTAGGGCTCAAGAGTGTAAGCATAATCAGCCTATAATGTTCCCACTGCTGGGACACAGGACTCCTCTCTGTGAGTGGGCCGTAATCCTCTACGCGGTCCCAGTGCGGGTTGGTAGATGTCACAGTATCCACCTTCACAACCCAGTTACTGGGTAACACGATACTCTATAATAAGATAATACCATTGGTTGTCAGACTTTTTTGGGTTTCTATAGCACTATAGTAACGACTGTCAAAGATTTACCAACGGCTTAACGTGCTTTCCGAGGCACTGTGGGGTTCGATATGTAGTAAGTAGATGGTCACCCATCACAGCTGTTATTACTGAGCCAAAAGCTCCCTGATTTACTGAAACCACTATCGGTATAATAATATTGTTAACTCTTAAAGAGTTAGCTGTCAATACCGTTTATTGTAAATGCAGGTGTTTGTTTGATTATTTTTGTATTGTTTTCTGTAAAACAACATCGTTATTAATTTATTTATGTTGTTATTTTATTGTACCTTTATACAAAATACGTTTTGATAAAAGAATGTCGTACATAGCCTTTACAAAAGAGTTACATACGTAATCAGTTGTTCATTCAAATCGTCGCTAATTTAACTAACTGACTTATCTGACATAGCCGACCTAACTATAGTAATTTGATACATTTTCCAAGTCGAATCGATCTGTCTAATCGGCGGATCCTTACGGTCCCCATGGTAATGCAAAAATCGAGACCGATATATGTACAGTTTACAAAACAAAAAAAAGCCGCCAAGTGCGTGTCGGACCACGCACAATGAAGGGTTCCGTAGTTGAAAAGAATTTATCACAAAGACAAACTTAAGTGAGTTGAATAAAATCTTTTTAACAAAAAAAAAAACCGACTTCCAAAAATCACTACAAAGTGAAAAATAACTTTGATTTCGGAAGTCGGTGTCTTTCGTTTTTTATTTACTTTCTTTTTTTTTTGCCACCGACTTCCGAAATCAAAGTTATTTTTCACTTTGTAGTGATTTTTGGAAGTCAGTTTTTTTTTTTTTTTGTTAAAAAGATTTTATTTCTCGCTTTTTAGTGGGTCTGTTTATAATTTGTATAAGTTACAATAGTCTAATTCAATTGCTCATCACATGTTACAAAATATTGCTTTTCCCGATGCTGGGACGTTATTTGTTGAGGAGTTCTGCTGGTAAGAACCAGGAGAACTCCTCAACAACCACTCACCACACGCATTGTGTGACGAGCGGAAACTGCTTAGCAACCATATTAAAGTAATCGAATCGCAACCCGTGAAATATTTATCATTGAGTAGTTCCGGTAGCCATCTGTGGTCTTCATCATCAGTTCCACTTCACCAAGTGGTGCTTTCCAAGAGCAAATGCACGAGCTACTATAAAAAATACCCAAATCGCTATAGGTGAGCCTATAATATTTGAAGAGTTCCTTCGATTTCTCCAGGATCCCATCATCAGAACTGGATTTTGACAAAAATGGGACCATTTGGAAAGTATACCCTTTCCAACAAAAAAATATTTTTTCAAATCGGTTGGCAAGCGACGGAGTTATGCGCGAACAAACATTAAAAAAAAAAAAAAATACAAACATCCGAATTGAGAACCTCCTCCTTTTTTAGAAGTCGGTTAAAAACATGTTCTCCCATACATTGATATACGTCACGGACAATTCTCCAACTGCATATTTAAGTTTGTATTCGCAAAAAACTATTCATAAACATAACATCACGCCTTGTTTCCCCGAAGGGTTGGGCAGAGGTGTAGCTGTAGTACACCCACATTTTGCCAGAAAAAGAAAACTACAAACTATTTTTTTTATGTGAGAAAACTACAAATAATCAATTTTCAGACTCTTTTCTTTACTTGTGCTGTGAGACTTTGCTTCTTGCCAAATTTCATGATTCTAGGTCAACGGGAAGTAGGTACCTTAGAGGTTTATTTACTTGCGAGCATCAAAATATGTCGCATAATTGGGCGAATCTTTTTATTGCGTTGACTTAGAAGCTTCATTTTTTTAGAACTCCAAGGGACCATAGACTTACGTATTTGATATTAATTTCAACTTGATAGCTCCACGCGTTCCTGAGAAAAAGGGTCTTGACAGACAGACAGACTGACAGACAGACAGACGGACAACGAAGTGATCCTATAAGGGTTCCGTTTTTTCCTTTTGAGGTACGGAACCCTAAAAAGAAAAATAGCTTGCCTTGTAAAATTTTCTTCGAATCAGTCACGTCACTTAGTTAGATTAGCGACGAAATCTGCGGTCCAATTGAGTCCATTATCAGTCGGAGTTGGTTTCCCATTTCAGACACCAATCTACATGGTCTTCACATGATCTGACCAAGATTATGTCTGGACTTTAAAAGAGACTGTGACCTCTGAGTTTGTTTCGGCCTTTCTTCTCAGAGTAGTCAGATAGGAAACGTCGAACTCATCTAGTTTAAAAAAAAATATGTTTGACGTGTAAAAGTGTTTGTACAAACCTACTTACAGAAAATAAATCTTTTATCATTTATTACACGACAACAGTCACTCTGACAAGAACTTTATCCAATTGAGATAAAGTTTAATTTTCTTAGTTGATGAGATTATTTTGAACAGTCTGTTCGCTCCGATATTTTTGAGGCTGACTGTAGGTACTTACCTATTAATTGATTATCTTAACGGTTGTCCTTTGCGGTGTTTCTGACATAAATACGTGTTGTATTTGTGTTGCTTTAGTAATTATTTTTTATCTAAATCTTCTATTTTGCAACAATATTTTATTATTTTATTTATTTGCACACAGTAAAATGTAAGTATTCAGATATAACATGTACCTCTATTTCTGTAAAATTCCTATGTGTGCAACACAGGAATTTTACAGAAATAGAAGAATGTTATTATGATTCTGACCCGTCCTAAACTGAAATATACCTACACCTACCACACATCACCCACCACCACCACCATAAAAATTTGGTGAAGATCTGATGAAAAAATGTAGACTATAATAGTGTGTGTGAACAGGAATAGAAGAATATTATTATGATTCTGAGACGTTTTAAACTGAAATATACCTACTCCTACCACACCTCACCCACCACCACTACCATCACCATCACCATCACCATCACCATCACCATCACCATCACCATCACCACCACCATAAAAATTTGGTGAAGATCTGATGAAAAAATTAAAAACAATTGGCACTTAGTTATCCCGTTCTAACTAACTTTAGTGTTATATTAATTGTAGCAAAAAAGTTTGTGCTGTAAAGGTCTACAAGGGGGGGCCTAAAACGGCCACATTAAATTTCAATTCAATTCCTCTAAAATCGATTCATTTCCTGAATTCCCAGAAATTTATTATGATTGACGTATTTGACATTAAACTTCAATAAAGCAATTCATAATTTGTGGACCAGTTTACGAATCTCCATACAAAACTGTCAAACAGATGAATTGCGTGCTATTTTGGAGGAACAGGGTGTAAAGTTCACTCATCCTCCATTGAAAATGGAGGATCCTCCGACCAGACGGATGTTGTGTCTGGTGGGCTACTGCCCGACGGTTCTCGTGGATATCGCTACGCCCCGCAAGGGGCGTGGCGTGCGGCTCCAGGGCTAAGCCCCCCGACCGCGGAAGCTTTACGGTGGTCCGTAAATACGGACCCCTCCTTCTGTGGGCCTAACACGGCCTAGGATGATGGAGCGCCTGGCGCCCCTGTGTGTAGATGCTATATTTGTGTCTGTAGGCACGCCACGATGCTGCTAGTCAGCGCCGCTTTCTTCACCGAACCCCGGCGGTCAGCCCCTACCAGGTGGAACCCCCATCTACATGGGGCCCGACGGTTGATGTCGGGACGTTGTATATATGCTAATCGCGTGGTAAACTCTAATTGCGCGATGCAGGTTTGCGTGACGTCATGTCATTGATGCGTAGTTCATATGTGGCGATGTAGATGCCGCCACACTATGAATTGTACGCAGATAAATTATTAATTGTCAGTTTGTGACCGTTTTACGGTTTCAAATATGATTCATAATACCTATTATCTTATTATGATTCTGCCAAAGTGGCCGTTTTAGCCCCTGAGGTCTTATACTGTTGCAGAGCTACTATTATGCTGTTAGAGTCAGTGTTTGTCCTCATACCTAACCTTCACTCATCTTTTGTCCACAGAGAGTCCAGCTCAGAACTGCTGGCAATCCGAGTGGCTATCAATGGCATGACATGCCAGTCGTGTGTGCGCAGCATCGAGGGTTCAGTCAGGGAGCTGCCTGGCATTGAGTATGTTAAGGTAAGGAAGTCAGAAAGAAAGAACTACATATATACCTACCTACTTTGTAAACGGTAAAAGTATGTAGTAGACTGCTGGTCCTTTAGACCAGCGGGGTAATTTTTTTAACACACCAGTCTGCCTAGCCTTTTCCCAACTATGTTGGGGTCGGCTTCCAGTTCTTCTTCATAGAGATCTACGTTTTGGAATGGGCAACTAGCTTCAACTTTCTGACTAACTGACCGACTTTTTAACAATTCAAAAGTGCCTGTAATTGGTTTAATTGAAATAAATGCTTTTAGTTTGAGTTTGAGTCTAACCGAATGCAGCCGAATACCAGTATTTTACATGGAGCGACTGCCTATCTGACCTCCACAACCCAGTAACTGGGTAATACGATACCCGGTTGTCAGACTTTCGGGCTTCTGACGACCCATAACTACTGTCAAAGATCCACGAATGACAGCCGGGACCAACGGCTTAACGTGCTTTTCGAGGCACGGAGGAGTCTCGGTATGTAAAGATGGTGACCCATCCACGGACCAACCCCCAATTTTCACTTTGAAAATCTAAATGAAATATTTTTTTCGTGATTCATACAACATGTTCCAATTTTTTTTTGGGTCTTTCTCTCCCTCTTGGGAAAAGCACTCCTTCCCTCCTCCCTCCACTCCTCCCATCTTTCGCGGCGATTGATCTAGTAATCTAGTTCATCCCGCCATCTCGTTCATGGTCTGCCCCCGTCTCGCTATATTAGGGCACCAGGCTAAGCCATTTGTACTTACAGTAAGTTAGTCCATATTTATTATTTTTAGGGTTCCGTACCTCAAAAGGAAAAAACGGAACCCTTATAGGATCACTTGTGTGTCTGTCTGTCTGTCCATCCGTCTGTCCGTCTGTCACAGCCAATTTGCTCCGAATCTAATGGACCGATTAAGTTGAATTTTGGTACACATTTGGATTTCTATGACCCAAACATGTACGTCTAAAGTAAATAAATGAATTTTGAATATCCCCATATTCAAAATTCATTTATATGTAGTCACTTTTAAGGGGCAAATAAGAAAAAAAAAAAAGTTTTGCAAACTGTACCGTGTGACATATCAAATGAAAGGGCTTGCTATGAGGGTCTCAAATATAAATTTTAAAGTAAATTGTTTTAAAGTTATTTAAGAAAATAGACGAAAATTGACCATTCCCCCACTTACTTCCGAAACTAGTCTAAAATTTTGAAAAAATACAGTAAATAGTTATATACCTGTAGAGTACAGGAAAACCTATAAGAAGTTTGTGCTCTTAAAATAACATGGTAAATCTCTCAATAATGCGAGTACAAACTTACATTTACTGTTGAAATGTATGGGAGAACATGCTTTTCAACTATAATGCTACGTTTGTTCTTGGGATAATTTCATCCCAACTACGGAACCCTTTATTGTGCGTAGTCCGACACGCACTTGGCCGCTTTTTTATTCTTTTTTGTGTAAGATTTTGTCTTGAAGCTGATATGTCATCATCTGCCTAACCTTTTCCCAACTATGTTGGGGTCGGCTTCCAGTCTAACCGAATGAAAGAAAGAAAGAAAGAAAGAAAAACTATTTATTCCCGCGAAAAATGACGCACATGTATACATTAGTTTTTAACATAATCCTAAAAAATAAAAAACAATTGGGTAGTTATATTTTAAACTTAAAAAGAAAAACAACAAATACATATTTATGCGTCACTAACGCGCGAAACATGGATGCAGCTGAATACCAGTATTTTACATGGACTGCCTATCTGACCTTCACAACCCAGTAACTGGGTAATACGATAGATGAAGCTGATATGTATGGCTCAGCAACAAAAAGATTAGATACAAATACTACTAATACAACATCGTACCTAACTAAAGCTATCGTCTTATCAAGCACTCTCAATTATCAAAGCGATAATTGTTTACTACGGCAATCCAGGTATTATCACAAAAACTAGGTCTCAGAAAACAAATTATTTGTTGATAACTCTTGATGAAAAGTTATTTTTAGGTAGAGTTAAATATTGTAATATTGTTGCTGGTACGGAACCCTTCGTGTGCGATTGCGACTCGCACTTGACCGGTTTTTTATGTGTGATAACCAGAGGTCGGAATAGGTACAGTATATTTACCAAAACTTCGAAGAAGGAAGTAACATAGAGTTGATAGCACCTTCTCTAAAATCCCGGAATGATGAAAATGACGTTTAAGGCGCAGATTTCCTGAAAAAGATCAAAAAACGTGGTTTTTTAAAGCTGTGTATCTCATAAACCGTAAATAATTTGGACATGTAAAAAAAATATGATATTTTCAAGTCCTTTTCGCATACAGTGATGGAAGCCAAAACATAATTAAACGTACTTTAATGCACCAAAAAAATCTTTAAACGTAACTCCTAATAATCTTTAAAAGCTGTTTATCCCTTCATTAGCAATTATAAATTATAATTAAAAATATACCATGAAATGTCAAATTCCAAACTGCATCCAGTGATGGATTACTTTTTATTAAATAGTTAATTTCTAATTTTATACGATTTTATTTGCACTTTTACGACATAATTCCGGTGCGCGTGAGAATCTTCTGTCTCGTGCGTCAAACTAGACAGCCATAAAGCCATTTCACTTACACACCGAGCTAAACCAAGCTTGGAACCAGGGGGCCTACTCCCTAAGTGCGTCCGTCTTTCCGTCCGTCCGTTCATCCGTCCGTCTGACATTACGATCCATCAAAACAAGTGTAAAAGTTAAATTTTTCGGACTAGCAAAAACACATAGGGAGTAGGGACAACTGGTAAATCATGTTGTCATTCATACTACGTTCGGGCCCCAAACCATTCGTCCATCCGTAGGTGATACGGAGTAGGAAACGCCCGTAACGAAGGCCGAAACTCCGGGCTCCGTGCTTAGGGAGTAGACCCCCTGGGCCTTAAATCTCGAGATTTAAAAATCACAATTTATTTATTGGACTCTATTGTAGTTAAAAATGATTGATTTGATGAATAATGTTATTAAATTTTTTAGAGTCCCGTACTAAAATTGTGTCAACTTCACTTGTGTCTTGTTCATGTTTTGTTTTAAGTAGTTACCTACTTAAAACAAAACATAACATTAAGTTAGCTGGTTTTGCATTGAGTGAAAGAGATAACAAATAGCAACTCCTACATTATGTGAAAGAGATAGTAAATTATCACATTTTATTGTGTAACAAAAGAGATTTTGAAACTATAGGAACTGCCACCTGGTTAATAATAACCAAATACAAAAAATGTATGTATGTATTTAAAGCACAAGTTTTATTTTACCTAATATCCACTAAACAAGTAAGCAAGCAAAAACAAAACATTTGAATTTGACACAATTTTAGCACGGAACCCTAGAAAATGTAATAGTATGATTCTTCAACTCAATAATTTGTAACTACAATAAAGTCCAACTAATAATTCGTGATTTGTAAATCCCCGGATTTCATCATTCCGAGATTTTCCTCCTCTTCCTCCTTAGTCGTTCACTCTTGGCAGAGTGGTCGTGGTTGATGACTCTGCATTTTCTTTGACCAAAGCAGCCCTCGCGATGCTCCTCAACTTATTCCGGTATTCCGCGTCTCGAACATTCTGAACTATGCAGGTTTGTGTTGACGCTTTGATAAGGTCTGTCCAACGCGTAGGTGAGCGACCGCGCGACCGCTTGCCCTCCACTTGTCCTTGGACAATGAGTCCTTCCATGGAGTATTCGTTACGAACCACGTGGCTGAAATATTTGATAATTCGTGTTTGCACAGTCGAAGATAATCTCTGCTTGACTTTTACCTTCTCCAGGATCGAAACATTTCGGGGATTTTAGGGAAGGTATTATCAACTCTATGTTACTTCCTTCCTCGAAGTTTATGTAAATACACTGTACCTTTTCCGACCTCTGGTGATATAAATGAAGGAACTACCAATACTAACCAATCAATCTGCCTAACCTTTTCTCAACTATGTTGGGGTCGGCTTCCAGTCTAACCGGATGCAGCTAAATACCAGTATTTTACATGGAGCGACTGCCTATCTGACCTCCACAACCCAGTAACTGGATAATACGATACCGCTTATAAAACTGGTTGTAAGACTTTCGGTCTTCTGACGACCCTTAATGACTGTCAAAGATCCACGAATGACAGCCGGGACCAACGGCTTAACGTACTTTCCGAGGCACGGAGGAGTTTCGGTATGTAAAGATGGTCACCCATTCACTGACCAACCCCGGCAAGCGTAG
Organism: Cosmia trapezina; assembly: GCA_905163495.3. Lineage (NCBI taxonomy): Eukaryota > Metazoa > Arthropoda > Insecta > Lepidoptera > Noctuidae > Cosmia > Cosmia trapezina. The sequence goes on from LR991049.1 coordinate 13,368,565, forward strand.
CTTAACCTGACGGATCGACCCGTGCGGCTGTTATTACTTAGCCACAAGCTCCTCACCTACCTATTCCGACGTCTGGAACCGAAGGAACTGCCAATCCTAACCATCATGCTTTTATGTTTCAGGTGGAACTATCAGAAAACGCTGGTTACTTCAGATATGAGCCGCGCACCATCACAGAGGAGGCTATCCGTTCTCATATAGAAGACATGGGCTTCGAGGTGCCCAGTGACACCACGGAGCACGAAACTAGGTCAGTCTACTCACTCTACTGACCACAGACCAATAGAAAAGTTAAATTCTAAATTTTAAAACCTCCGACACAAAGGAGATGCCTGCTTTTTGTATGGACGTTGGTTTTTTATTCCGGAAAAATCTGGCAAGCATCAAACTACACCTGACACACGGTTGGCGCAGTGGTTGAGCAATTGTCTGCTGCGTAGCATGTCGCGGGTTCGATTCCCGCACGGAACAAATATTTGTACGACCTACAAGTATTTGTTCCGGGTCTGGGTGTTTTTCTATTTGTAATATGTATTCCAAGGATATTTACCTAAATAAAAACGACAAAAATATGGAACTTAGAACCACTGAAATAATATTTTTAGACCCCCTCCATTTAAGAGAAAAATCATAAGCTATTTAAATATTTTATTTATTGATGGCAACCCAAACAAAACCTCCCACAAACTGGCAATGTCATAATTGACAGATGATTGATTCAAATATGACATAAAGTGTTGACTGACAGCGACAGGCCTGATGAGGCCTCATCCTATCATCATCTTAAATCAAATATTGACTGACAATAGTGACATTAAGTACCTACCGTGTGTCAAGTTTGACAAGTTTACTATTTTTTTTGGGGTGTGTTTATTTTATTATCTATATAAATAAAAAGAGAAGTCCTGACTGACTGACTGACTGATTGACTGACTCATCAACGCCCAGCCCAAACCCTTGGACCTAGAGAGCTGAAATTTTGCACAGAGGCTCCCTTTATAATGTAGACAAGGAATAAGGAAGGATTTCCCGGTAGCATGTTCCTATGGGATAGTTTCCGACATCCACGCGGGCGAAGCCGCGCGGGAAGTGCTAGCCCTAGATAATTAGAAAGGTTTGTTCGTTTTCGGACTAAATTAACACTAAAATAAAAAAGATTTTTCTCAAAATTGGAGACATTTATAGAACCACTAATTTTTGGGTTGTCAAACCAAATATATTTAACTTATCCATGTTAGAGTGATTGAATAATAAAAAATCATTTGCGGACATGTCCTTTACCCTCATTTCTTTTTGCTACTCCCATCATCTTACTTATATGAAATTCTTTTACAGAAACCTACTGCCCAAAGAAATCCCAACAGACACGTTAATAGACATGTCGTCTGGAACAAGCGAGGTGGACGAACAGGAAGTGGTGCTGTCAATCGTTGGCATGACCTGCCAATCCTGTGTCAACACTATTGAAGGTACGTTTTTAGAGGCCTGAGGAACAGGGTGTAAAGTTCACTCATCCTCCATAGAAAAGGGAGGATCCTCCGACCAGACGGGTGTCGTGTCTGGTGGGCCACTGACCGACGGTTGATGTCGGGACGTTGTATACAGGGTTATTGGTAAAACAACAGCAACCTCTTAAGGGGTCATTGTACTCATCATTATGAACAACTTTTACTATGAGAACAAACCTGAAATCGCGAAAAAAAATCAGTTGCTCCCTACATTTTGACGAGTTTGATGTTACCTACTGAACAGCTGATTTTTTTTTCGCGATTTCAGGTTTGTTCCCATATTAAAAGTTGTTCATAACGATGAGTACAATGACCCCTTTTCGGGTTTAGTGTAAACAAAAAGTAATGTTGTGTATGCTAGTCACGCGGTAAACTCTGATTGCGCGATGCAGGTTGTGTGACGTCATGTCATTGTGATGCGTAGTTCATATGTGGCGATGTAGATGCCGCCACACGTTCATGTAACAGTACATGTGTAAGTACGATCATGTGTCTGCGCACCGATTGCTTTTAAAATGGTTACCCATTCGTCAGCGCAGAGAGCTGAGGGCTCTGTCTATGTTATATTCCATACTAAACAAGCCCACTTCTCCTTCTTATCTGACTTCCCATGTTCAATACTTATGCTCTGCCCATAGTAGAAATCTTCGTTCAACCAACAATCTTCTTCTACGATGTCCTTCTCACCGCTCTGATTTTATTCATTCTTCATTCTTTGTCCAGGCAGTATTTCTTTGGAATGCGCTCCCTCTGAACATCAGGATGGCAACCAGTCCGTTATCTTTCAAAGTGAAGGCACGTGAACACATTCGTGAAAAGTTGGCAAAATCATCGCAGCGCTGATTTGTTGGATTCTTTTTCTCCTCTACCTATCGTTATTTCTCCTGACAAAGTTTATTTTGTTTATATGTATGTATGTATTTATTGGTATTTATTCTTTTTCCAGTTATCTATCCCTTGTGTTGCACCTACCATGTTTTGTCTCTGCATCACCCTAAGGTTGACTGGTAGAAAATGCCTCAGGCATTAAGTCCGCCTTTGTACAGTATTTCTTTACTTGTGCATAAAGTTTTAATAAATAAAATAAATAAATACATGTCTGAGCTGGCGAGGTTGACGATCAGGTGGTGTTGCTGTCAGTCGTTGGCATGACCTGTGAATTGTCCGTCAATAGTATTGAAGATACGTTCATGTAAGACATGTACAGTTAAACCAGAAAAGGAATCATCATCTGCCTAGCCTTTACCCAACTATGTTGGGGTCGGCTTTCATTCTAACAGCTGAATACAAGTATTTTACATGGAGCGACTGCCTATCTGACCTCCACAACTTAGATACTGGGTAATACGACCTCTCGGTAAGACTGGTTGTCAGACTTTCGGGCTTCTGACGACCCGTAACGACTGTCAAAGATCTGCGAATGACAGCCGGGACTAATGAGGCACGGAGGGTTCTTGGCATGAGCCATGGACAGACCAACCCCGGTAAGCGTAGCTTAATCTGATGGATCGACCCGTGCGGCTGTTATTACTTAGCCACAAGCCCCCTCTTTTGCAAAGCATAAGCCCCACAGTTTTTCTTTTTATGTTCATAATGTCCTGTATTTATCACAAACAAATACTTACCTTTTCTTCTTTTTTACTTCCAGGAGCTCTACGCGAGGTATCAGGCGTTACATCCGCCACAGTATCGCTGTCAGAGCGCTCGGCACGCGTGCGACACGCGCGCGGCGCGACGTCGGCGCGGCAGCTAGCGGACACCGTGTACGGGCTCGGCTTCTCCGTCACCGTGCCCGACCCTGAGCTGTACTCTGGTAAGACAGAAAAAAAAACATTTAATTTAGGCAAAAACCCATATTACATAAGATAAAAAAAAAACAATACTGCCACAGACCACACACACACACATACAGCATATTGATCAGAATGAAATGTTATGTACAATTAAAATAAATGAATGAATACAAATTCAAAAGGTCAGAGATTTATAATAAAAATAAAATGTCAATGCAATTAAAATAAACGAAGATTAAAAATACAAAATTGTCAGGGTCACAGGATTAAAAATTAAATTAAAAAATAAAATTTTATATAAAAATAATACAATACAAAACGAGTCATTATAAATATTTATGTCAAGGTCAATCAAGTTTAGAACAGTCAAATATGTTTTGGAAACAGAACAACAGATTGGCATGAAGATGCTAAAAAAGAAAGTAACGACATTGTGCATTAAAATACATTTCTTAATTATTTATTGGAACGAAGTACTTTAACGTGGCTTGCGATAAGAGTACTCGTATCTGGTAGAAATCGTCACGTAATGAAATAGTGTTATGCTCCCTCCGTGCGACTTTCTATCTCTCTCTCTCTTAATAGGAAGAGACAGAGAGAGAGAGAGAGAAAGTGTGAATTTGGTCAAAATGTAAATCCAAATTGGCGGCTGCGAAACATTTTAAATTTTTCATCATGGGTATCGTTTTCATGGTTTTCGAGGGTGCAAATGTAGCCAAAAAAGTCTAGCCGATAATGAAGTCTAAGAAAAAGAAAATGTAAATCTAAGATGGCGGCTGCAAAAATTACCTATTTATTTTATATTATACTTAAGAAGGAATTTCGTTCCTGACGAGCGTCTGACCGCACACGTTTCTTTTTTTAAGTATAGAAAAAAAAAGTCTTGGAGCCAAAGCAGCAATGCGATATCATAGATTAGAAAAACAAAACAAAAAAATTGTCTTACTGCAGGACAAAGTCCTTTTCTCAGAAGGAACAAGCTTTGTTCACCATGCTTGCTCACTGTGGGTTGGCTACTCTTCTTCATCTTCATCATTCCCTCGATGCTGAGGATCGCGACCACATACGACGCGTCTCCAAGCTTATTACTACTGTTGCCTGCTCAAAGATCATTCTCATCATTCTCCTGGCCTTATCCCAGTGTACGTGGGGCTGGCGCACCATGTATTTTTCCTCCATACTTCTCTATTAGTCGTCATCTCGGTAGTCACTCCCTTTCTAGCCATGTCATCTTTCACACAGTCCATCCATCGTTTCTTTGGTCTTCCCCTACTCTTATAGCCATCCACATTCATACTCAAAACTTTTCTCACGACATTTCCCTCATTCCTCCGCATCACATGCCCATACCATGACAACCGATGTCCGCACAACTGTTCAGTCACCGGTGCCACTTTCAAACTTCCTCTTATGTACTCATTTCTTATTCTATCCATTCGTGTAACACCACACATCCCTCTTAGCATTCTCATCTCAGCTGCGTGCAGTTGCCTTTCATTCATCGCTTTTATGTCCCAACATTCTGATCCATACAAGACAGCAGGTCTAACCAATGTTTTATATATCTTCCCCTTAAGTTTAACGGGAATGCGGGAGTCGCAGATTGTTCCTGTGACCGCCGCTACGTTGGCTACTCATCATCTGCCTAGCCTTTTCCCAACTATGTTGGGGTCGGCTTCCAGTCTAACCGGATGCAGCTGAATACCCGTATTTTACATGGAGTGACTGCCTATCTGAGCTCCACAACCCAGTGACTGGGTAATACGATACCCCTTGGTAAGACTGGTTGTCAGACTTTCGGGCTTCTGACGACTCGTAACGACTGTCAAAGATCCACGAATGACAGCCGGGACCAACGGCTTAACGTGCTTTCCGAGGCACGGAGGAGTCAAGATGGTCCACCAACCCCGGCAAGCGTAGCTTAACCTGATGGATCGACCCGTGCGGCTGTTATTACTTAGCCACGAGCTCCTAACGCTGGCTACTCATGGATATTAAATTTAAATTGTAATAATTTCATTACAGAATCAACACCACAAAGTAGAAGTGCGGAAGGTTCAGGGGACGGCATCAAACCACCTACTCCTGTCAAGAGTCGAACACCGGCTAATGTAAGTACCTAATTAAATATTTTTAGGGTTCCGTACCTCTAAAAGAAAAACGGAACCCTTATAGGATCACTCGTGTGTTTTTCTGTCACAGCCAATTTGCTCCGAATCTAATGGACCTGTTGATATTTGGTACAGATATGAACTTTTGTGACCCAAACACACGGACGGGTAAAGTAAATAAATGAATTTTTAATATGGGGGTCACTTTTGGAGAGCAAATAAGAAAAATAAAAAAAAGTATTTTTAACTGTACCGTGTGACATATCAAATAAAAGACCACGACGACGGTTGACGGTTGACGGTTGATGACGTCCCGACATCAACCGTCGGGCAGTTGCCAACCAGACACAACACCCGTCTGGTCGGAAGACCCTCCCTTTTCTATGGAGGATGAGTGAACTTTACACCCTGTTCCTCATGCTTCCATAGGCTTATTGTGAGGGTCTCAAATATTTATTTTTATTTTTAAACTTTTTATTTGTATTTCAGTTGTTCACGTATAAAGTCTGTCTATTTTTGAATTCATAATCAGAAATTTACGCTAGGAGTGTAGATAAAATATGTTAATCTATTAATTATTATTTATTTGACGACACGGTTGGCGCAGTGGTTGAGCGATTGACTGCTGCGCAGCATGTCGCGGGTTCGATTCCCGCACGGAACAAATATTTGTACGACCTACAAGTATTTGTTCCGAGTCTGGGTGTTTTTCTATCTATAATATGTATGTATTTACAAAAAAAAAAATGTATATAAGTTGTTTATCAGCCATCCCGTTACCATAACACAAGCATTAGGTTGCTTAGCTTGGGACTAGATGGAGTTGTGTGAAATGTCCAAGGATATTTATTTATTTATTTAATTACTTATTTCCTTAGGGCACAGTATCACCTATCCCAGACAGCGAGCTCGCCCGCTGTACGCTAGAGGTGCGTGGAATGACATGCGCGTCGTGTGTCGCCGCCATTGAGAAACACTGCACTAAACTATACGGTAGGTTTTATGACATACCCTCGGAGCAAATACAAAGAGGACACGGCCTAAGCAACTGTGCACTAGGTCCTGACGTCATCATGTAGGCGTGGCCTTAGTCAGTGTAGTGTTGGCGTTCGTCCTGTGCACAACTCTGTAAACGTTCCTATTTTCCAAACATGATTCTACCCGACATTAGATGGCGACACTTGGTGCCATGGGAACTAAAAATATTTAGGCTCGTAGAGCTCAGTACTAACATGTCGCGGGTTCGATTCCCGCACAGAACATATTTGTACGACCTACAAGTATTTGTTCCGAGTCTGGGTGTTTTTCTATCTATAATATGTATGTATTTACAAAAAAAATGTACATAAGTAGTTTATCAGCCATCTCGTTACCATAACACAAGCATTAGGTTGCTTAGCTTGGTGCTAGATGGCGTTGTGTGAAATGTCCAAGGATATTTATATTTATATTTTAACAATCCTATGTACTGAAATTTGTTCAACGTTCATTCCTAAAGACCCTTTAATGGCCAAAATATTATTTTTGTAATTTTTATATCATTTTGTAAAAAAAAATCTGAATACGAGCCTGTTGCATCCTGCACTTAGTGACATCTAGTGTGAGATAGTTACGTAACTACGAAGTAAAATGACGGAACGAGCAAATAGTTTGGCTATTGACCGGTAGATGGAAAATAAAGAAGTGGGCGGGATCTAACACCGCCTCACCCCGCAAATTGTCACGCGTTGTTTCATAGGGAAATTTATTTTCCCCGTTTTAGCTGAATATACAATTACATAAGCCCAAGACGAACGAAAAGAAGAATCATCAAAATCCGCTTATAAATTCCAAAGATACAGTACATTTATGCATATAACTTCGTTCATAAGAATAAATACCTAATGTATTATATACTTGAACCTTCCTGAAAGTATGTAGATCACGTTAGTGAAAGAATCATCAAAATCGGTTCATTAGTTTTTGAGAAAATCGCGGACATACAAACATACATACATACAGGTTGAAAACAGAACATACTTTTTTGAAGTCGGTTAAAAATACTTTCTTTTTCTCTTACAGGAGTCCACTCAATCCTCGTAGCTTTATTAGCGGCCAAAGCCGAAGTTCAATACGCTCCTAACAAGATATCGGCTGAAGACGTAGCCAATTGTATCACGGAATTAGGGTTCCCTTCGAGCGTGATCAGCGACTGCGATGGTAGCGGACAGAGGGACCTGCACGTGGCCGTAAGAAGCTTTAATAATAATTATCCAATTTCATCCATTAATAAATATCATCATCCATCTTCATCCATCGTCAATGCATCGTCTTCTATCGACTTTCATTTGGAACTATCAAAAATTCTACTAAGTATCATCAACAAATTATCATCCATCATTAAAATACATCATCATGCATCAGTCATCAAATCGACATCAACCTTCATTCATCATCATCCACTATTATCATCCATTTTCATATCCAACCCGTGTTCAGCTGCAAACGTAGCCAATTGTATCACGGAATTAGGGTTCCCTTCGAGCGTGATCAGCGACTGCGATGGTAGCGGACAGAGGGACCTGCACGTTGCAGTAAGAAGCTTTAATAATAATTATCCAATTTCATCCATTAATAAATATCATCATCCATCATCATCCATCGTCAATGCATCGTCTTCTATCGACTTCCATTTGGAACTATCAAAAATTCTACTGACTATCATCATCCATCCATCCATCTTCAACTTGATCTGGACAGATTCCAAGAATATTGTGTCACCAACCGCTTGGATTTGAATGTATCGAAATGTTACATAATATGCACGTTCACTCGCAAACCTAAACCTATTCTTTATGAGTACAAGCTATCCAACACTTCAATATCCAGAGTTAATACAATTAGAGATTTAGGCGTCACCTTCGACTCGAAACTTCTTTTTGACACACACATTGATAATATTATTAAAAAAGCTTCTAAGGCACTTGGTTTCATCTTGAGAATATCAGCCGATTTTAAAAATATAAAAACACTCAAAATTCTTTATTGTGCCTTTGTGCGCAGTCATCTCGAATATTGTTCACCCGTATGGAATCCTATTTATGCTACTTACGTTAATCGCATTGAAGGTATTCAAAAGAAGTTTTTGAGGTACATTCAGTATAGATCGAAAATCTATTTACCCAACTATCACAGTCGCTGTAGGAAGTTTCACATTCTTCCACTAATCGAGCGAAGAAACATTGCTGACATTGCATTATTGTTCAATATAGCTAATGGTTCAACCGATTGTTCTGAACTGCTTGGCAAAATTGGGCTACGTGTTCCATCCTTTACCTTTAGGAATCATCGTCCTCTGTATGTTCCCTCGGTACGGTGTATCTATAGACAAAACTCTTATACGATAAGAGTTAGCAGATCATACAACTCGATGTGTCAGAGTGTTGATGATCTTGATTTATTTACTACCAGTGTCACTAAACTTAAAAAAACCCTATGTAACCTCTTCTTTGAGGATCACTGATACTTCTCATGTTATATTGTTATTTGCTCCGAGTTCTTTTACTTCTTACTTTCTCTTACCTGTCTACTGTCTCTTGTTCTATCCTAGTGTTATCAGCGAAAACTTGTAATTGGCCTTCTGTCACTAATGTTAACCTATCTATAACCTAGCTGTAAGTTTTCTTGAGATAATAAAATAAAATAAAATAAACATCCAACATCATCCATCATCAAGACTAATTGATGGGCGCCCCCAAAATACTGAAATACTTGCACATATAATTGATTCGTGTTGCCTTGTAAATAAGGAGCATAATCGTATGCCACGTATCGTGATGCCACGGCTCAAGGTTTTCACACTCGCGATCAAAGGACATGTCCGCTTTTTGTATGGACGTTGGTTTTTTATTCCAAGAAAAATCTAACAAAGATCAAACTACACCTAAATAAAAACGACAAAATATGGAACTTAGAACCACTGAAATAATATTTTTAGACCACCATTTAAGAGAAAAATTATAAACTATTTAAATATTTTATTTATTGATGGCAATCCAAACAAAACCTCGGGAACACACTGACACTGTCCTAATTGACAGATGATTGATTCTATTCATCTGTCACAATATGACAAAGTGTTGACTGACAGGTGACAGGCCTGATGTGGCCTCATCCTATCATCACTTAGATAATATACATCTAGATCGAGCCACCGCGTGGCCGGTCATTTATTTTTTTTTGTTTGAGGGTGGGAAATCATCAAATAACTTCTCCCGCTCTGGGTGGAGCGGAAGGGCGTGTCAGACTTTTACTGACTAAAACCCACCCGTGTTCCTTCAGTTGCCTATGCCAGGGCCGCGGTATCTTCTTCAAACAACCCGCGACCCCAGCGGCGTCGGCCCTATTGGACCCCATCACTTGCTGACATCTCTTTGAGGCGCGCGTGGAACACAACGCGCCGTCGACTCGGGCCTGGTCCTTACCGGACGGCGAGCTACCCGCTGCTCACCGTCCGCAGGCCCGCGCCTACGGTGCCCGGAAATCGCCACGCAATTCCCGCCGCCCAGGGCGTCTCCTGCGGCGACTGAGGGCGTGAGGCTGCCTCTCACGCGTTCCGCCTCCTCCTTCGCGAGCATCACTGCTTCGCAGAAGGAGGTGACGGCCTCCCACTCTCGCTCCGCACCATGGCCTGATCCAGGCACGGACGCGAGAGATGAGACAGCAATATTAACAGTGAAAGTACTTTGTTTGGCAACATTTTTAAATTTTGCCATGCAAAGTACTTTGTTTGGCAACATTTTTAAAGCAAAAATAGGGCACGCCGTAAGGGACAGAAGATACGATGCTTTTCTCAATTTTCCTAATTATTTCGTATATATGTGTCTCACTTCCACACTTCACACTGTAATCATGGCAACGTCTAGATGTATAATGTCATTGTATCATCATAAATCAAATATTGACTGACAGTACCTACCGTGTGTCAATTTTGACAAGCTTACTATTTTTTTTGGGTGTGTACACTTTATTACCCTAGATAGTTAGAAAAGTTTGTTCGTTTTACCAGTAAATTCACACTAAAATAAAAAACGATTTTTACCCAAAATTGGAGACCTTTAAAAATGTATGATATAGTTAGAACCACTAGTTTTTGTTGTAAAATAAGCTACATATATTGTTAGCTAAATAAAGTTAGTGACATATTTATTCTGTTTTCAATATGACATAGAATAACATAATACGAACTTGTTCTATGTAGATAAAATACTTAAGGCGTCAACTACAGCCAGTATTACAACAGTTTTTGGGATGTCAAACCAAATATATTTAACTTACCCATGTTAGAATTATTGAATAATAAAAAAACCATTTTCGGACATGTTCTTTTGGATGTACAGTCAAGTTCATTAATATATTGGCACTGTGAAGGATTCAAAATATTGTGAGCGTTAAAAAGCTCTATAATTCTATAGGACCTATAGATCAAAAATATGTCCTGATGTGAACGGTTCAATAATATATGCTGAGAATAAGGAGGAAGTACAGGATAGGTGCAGTCACATATAATGACTCTAAATCTTGACCACAATTTAATGATGCTTATAGTTGTCACAATGTGTGAGGAGCTCGTGGCTAAGTAATACCAGCCGCACAGGTCGATCCATCAGGTTAAGCTACGCTTACCGGGGTTGGTCCGTGGATGGGAGACCATCTTTACATACCGAGACTCCTTCGTGCCTCGGAAAGCACGTTAAGCCGTTGGTCCCGGCTGTCATTCGTGGATCTTTGACAGTCGTTACGGGTCGTCAGAAGCCCGAAAGTCTGACAACCAGTCTTACCAAGGGGTATCGTATTACCCAGTACTGGGTTGTGGAGGTCAGATAGGCAGTCGCTCCATGTAAAATACTGGTATTCAGCTGCATCCGGTTAGACTGGAAACCGACCCCAACATAGTTGGGAAAAGGCTAGGCAGATATAGTTGTCACAATATTATTAACTTTTTTGACGTTCATATATTTTTGAATCCTGAAAGGGTCGATATATTAATGAACTCGACTGTAAATCTAAAAGGACATGTCTGAAAATGGTTTTTGTACATCACGCTATTTTTAACCGACTTCTAAAAAAGGAGGAGGTTCTCAATTCGGATGTTTATATTTTTTTTTTTTTTTTTTTTATGTTTGTTCGCGCATAACTCCGTCGCTTGCCCACCGATTTGAAAAATTATTTTTTTTGTTGGAAAGGGTATACTTCCCAAATGGTCCCATTTTTGTCAACTTTACTCTCGGAAAGCACCACTTGGTGAAGTGGAACTGATGATGAAGACCACAGATGGCTACCGGAACTACTCAATGATAAATATTTCACGGGTTGCGATTCGATTACTTTAATATGGTTGCTAAGCAATTTCCGCTCGTCGCACTATGCGTGTGGTGAGTGGTTGTTGAGGAGTTCTCCTGGTTCTTACCAGCAGAACTCCTCAACAATTAACGTCCCAGCATCGGGAAAAGCAATATATTGTAACATGTGATGAGCAATTGACATTAGACTATTGTAACTTATACAAATTATAAACAGACCCACTAAAAAGCGAGAAATAAAAACTTTTTAACAAAAAAAAAAAACCGACTTCCAAAAAGCACTACAAAGTGAAAAATAACTTTGATTTCGGAAGTCGGTGGCAAAAAAAAAGCAAGTTAATAAAAAAACGAAAGACACCGACTTCCGAAATCAAAGTTATTTTTCACTTTGTAGTGCTTTTTGGAAGTCGGTTTTTTTTTTTTGTTAAAAAGTTTTTTTAATATCAATATTACCTTCTGTTTCAGATCACAGGTATGACCTGTGCGTCGTGCGTCAGTAAGATAGAGAAGAGCGTACTTAAGCTGACTGGAGTCGTGTCCTGTACCGTCGCGTTGACCACTAGCAAGTAAGTACCATCCTAAAACAACCCGTCAAGTGCGTATTGACTTCGCACATTTAGCCGACGTTCGCACCGTTTGTGGATTTTCAACGCTCTGCTTAGCGCCGGGAGTCGAAAATCCAACAGTGTGTTTTTCGTCGCGCTGGGATGCATTCTGTTGTTGTTAGGTTGGATTCTCAACGCTCGGCTTACACAGAGAGTTGTAAATCCAGTGCACGATATTTTTATGTCCTTGCGAACGTCGGCTAAATGTACCGGTTCCGGGTTCCGTACCAAATCTGATTTATCAATATATCGGTATTTGTTATAGGCCGACCGGCAGGATGGGTGAAAGGGATGCGCGGAGCAGCTCTCTGCTCCGCGCACCCCTTTCACCCATCCGCTAACATCTCCCCTCGCTCCCTTCTTACCGCGCAGGCGATACGCGAGTTAAACGGTCGGCCTATAGTTATGGTGTGACCAAGGGAAATAGGGATTCATTTTTATAAAGTGTGTGTCTTCATAATGTGCACAAACTTAAAGATGTGGTGCACACCATGAAACTGAACAACTTTTTCCCGGGGACCAACATCATAATCTTGAAAAAAAAAACAGTCGTGCCTTACAAAATGTCGATGCCTTACTTGACCAAATGTATGGAACTTTTGTTTTTTTATGATTACGATGTTGATCCCCTGGAAAAAGTTGTTCAGTTTGATGGTCTGGTCCCTTGGAGCTCTAAAAAAATCAGGCTTCTAAGTCGACGCAGTAAAATACGGCCATTTATGCGACATATTTTGATACTCGCAAGTAAATCAAAACCTATAGGGTACTTCCCGTTGACCTACAATCATGAAATTTCGCATAAAGCAAGGTCTCACGTCACCAGTAAAGGAAAAAGTGTGAAGATCGTTAATTTGTTATTTTATCACATAAAAAAGTTTTTTTGGGATTACAATCTTAAGTTTGTTTTTAGGATAAATTCTTTTCAATTACAGAACCCTTCATTGTGCGTGGTCCGACACACACTTGGCAGGTTTTTTTTCAGGTTGGATTGATTGACAGAAATATCAATAACCAAATGTATGCGTTGACATGACATTACAGATTAATACGGATGGGACACTCCGCAAAATTATTTAAATAAAAAGCGACTCTTGCTACGACACAATAAAGTGCAATTCATGTCGCACAAACTCAAACTCAAACTCAAAGCATTTATTTCAAATAAACCAATTACAGGCGCTTTTGAATTGTCAAGGGTCGGTCTTGGGTCGGTCAGTCAGAAAGATGAAGCTATAGGCCGACCGTTTAACTCGCGTATCGCCTGCGCGGTAAGAAGGGAGCGAGGGGAGATGTTAGCGGATGGGTGAAAGGGGTGCGCGGAGCAGAGAGCTACTCCGCGCACCCCTTTCTCCCCTCGCTCCCTTCTTACCGCGCAGGCGATACGCGAGTTAAACGGTCGGCCTATAGTTGCCCATTCCAAAGCGTAGATCCTGGAGAAGAACGGCAAGAAACTCTACGGACACTCTTTTAAATCAAATATTTTACATAATATTGGTTACATCGTTCATATTAAAAATATAGATGAAAGAAAGAAAGAAAAGAAAGAAAAACTATTTATTCACACGAAAAATGACGCACATACATGAATTTAATGATGATAGATGTGAGAACAATGTAGAAAGACGTGCACGTTAAAAGCGTCCGTAATGAAAAAGATAAAAACTAAAAACAACTAAATTAAAAATAAGCCGTGGCAGCTAAGAGACGACCAGTCCCAACTGACGGCGCCCGTTCACGAACATGACAACACAAACCTTATTACCTACAGTTATATTCAACTACAAGTTGCCTCTCTTTCTATCGCGTAACTCTTATACCTTCTGACCTACTGAGTTAGCCCCGCGGACGGGGCCCGCCGCGTACTTGTAGCTTCATACCTAAACTGCGGAGTGTCCCATCTGTATTAATCTGTTGTAACATCTAAACTCACATTCAGAATATTAATTTACTTTTTATTTTTTAATTATTTTATTGTTTTTGTCCACAGAGGCAAAATAAAATACAACGCAGAACAGATAGGCCCCCGAACTATTTGTGAAGCGATCAACAGTCTTGGGTTCGAGTCCAGTGTAGTCACACCGCACAACAGAGGAACCACCAACTATTTAGAACACAAGTAAGTCATCATCGTTTTTACTATCGTTTTTTAGGGTTCCATACCAAACGGGTAAAAAGGAACCCTTATGGTGCGACTCAGTCTGTCTGTCTGTCCGTCTGTCTATCTGTCCTCACAGCTGGATATCTCAAGAACAACTATTGCTATCAACTTGAAATTTGGAACAGTTTTAGATAACGTTTGCCCAACTCTTTTGCAAATAAGAAAGAAATAAAAATATATGTAAATACATTTTTTTGCAACATGGACTGAAAGGGGGTCTTGGGGAGGAGCTCGTGGCTAAGTAATAACAGCCGCACGGGTCGATCCGTCAGGTTAAGCTACGCTTGCCGGGCTTGGTCAGTGGATGGGTGACCATCTTTACATATCGAGATTCCTCCGTGCCTCGGAAAGCATGTTAAGCCGTTGGTCCCGGCTGTTATTCGTGGATCTTTGACAGTCGTTACGGGTCATCAGAAGCCCGAAAGTCTGACAATCAGTCTTACCAAGGGGTATCGTATTACCCAGTAACTGGGTTGTGGAGGTCAGATAGGCAGACGCTCCATATAAATACTGCTATTCAGCTGCATCCGGTTAGACTGGAAGCCGACCTCCGCAACCCAGTTACTGGGTAACACGATATTTTCTGGTAAGACTGGTTGTCAGACTTTGACGACCCGTAACAACTGTCAAATTAAGATTCACGAATGACAGCCAGGATCGTCTTAACGTGCTTTCCGAGACACGGAGGGGGCTTAGTATGTAAAAATGGTTACCCATCCACGGATTAACCGCGGCAAGCGTAGCTTAACTTGATGGATCGACCCGTGCGGCTGTTATTACTTAGCCACGAGCTCCTCGAGATATTATTATGTAAATAACGAAATCCTGTTACTTATTTCCAACACAATCTCCTTTCCTCGTCTGGTCTGTCCCTTCAGAGGGCTATCTATGAGCGCTTATAGCAAGGCAGAAGTTGAAATTTTCCAGTGAGAGAGGGTGACGGTATAGCTCCGTCTCTCTCTCTCACTGGAAACGTTCAACTTCTGCCCTTATATAAGAGCTCATAGGAAGCACTCTGAATTGTCAACGTCGCATATTATAACTCTAAATATCTTGTCCACAGAGAAGAAATAAAAAAATGGCGGAACGCGTTCCTGATCTCCCTCATCTTCGGCGGCCCCTGTATGATAGCCATGGCGTACTTCATGGCCGTCATGTCGCACGGCCACAGCGCCAAGGACATGTGCTGTGTGCTGCCCGGGCTCAGTCTGGAAAACCTGCTCATGTTTGTGCTGTCCACACCCGTGCAGGTACAAAATCAACATTTACTATACCCCTACAAACGGTCTTACAACACACCTATTCACTATCTAAAAATACACCCACAAACACCATTACACACAACAACACACTTACACCCTAATAGTCACTTACACACCCACACCATTCTCACGAATAAATACACAACTCCACACACTCTTCATTAATATCCCGTGAGACTTTATTACCCGACTGTGGAAACGCCAAAAGGAGGGTGCGTTTTTCTTCAGCTCGATCAGTACTCGCGCCATGTTGTAAGGCCCCTGTATGATAGCCATGGCGTAGCGCCAAGGACATGTGCTGTGTGCTGCCCGGGCTCAACCTGGACAACCTGCGTATGTTTGTGCTGTCCACACCCGTACAGGTACACAATAAACATTTACTATAAACCTACAAATGGTCTTACAATACACCTATACACTATCTAACAATACACCCACAAACACCCTTATACGCCAACACACTCACACCCCCCATGAAAATACACAGTCGATCACTTCGTTATCCGTCTGTTTCTCTGTCTGTCAGTCTGTCAAGACCATTGTTCTCAGGAACGCGTGGAGGAAATTTATACTTAGAGTTGTAAAAAAATCAAGCTTCTAAGTCATATCAGTCATATTTTGATACTCGCAAGTAAATCAAAACAAATAGGAATCCGTTGTCCTAGAATCATGAAATTTGGCAAAAGCAAGGTCTCACAGCACAAGTAAAGGGAAAGTCCGAAAATTGTTAATTTGTATATCACATTAAAAAAAAAAACTTGAGAGGTGTCAAGGGACACCCGGATGGAACGAAGTTCCTTTCGATTAATTAGTGAAGGAATTGTAACAAAATTTTATTTTTATACTTATCATCATCATCATCATCATCATCATCATCATCATCATCATCACCATCATCATCATCATCATCATCATCATCATCATCATCACCATCATCATCATCATCATCACCATCATCATCATCACCATCACCATCACCACCACCATCATCATCATCATCATCATCATCATCATCATCATCATCATCATCATCATCATCATCATCATCATCATCGCGACACCACACTGTTCAATGCGAAATAGAAATGAAAATATCTGGCTTGCTTTCTATAAGAGAGAGAGAGAGAGAGACAGACAGAGAAACATGCGCACGCCGCACGGCTTACAATAGCTACCTATAGCAAAAAGTGTCGTGACAACTTTTCGTGAGACTTTTTTCCGTCTAGCCCCCTTTCACAACGCGCGATAAGGAACTTCATTCCAAAAATTTGGGATAACTATGTTAAGCTTGTTTTTGGTATAATTTTATCCCAACTATGGAACCCTTCATTGTGCGTGGTCCGACACGGACTTGCCCGGTTTTTTTTTTTAAAAAAGAAATCTAATGATTCCATTTTGTCTACAGTTCATCGGTGGCTGGCATTTCTACAAGCAAGCTTACAAGGCGTTACGGCACGGCACATCAAATATGGATGTTCTAATTTCTATGACTACCACAATCAGGTGAGTTTTTGATGTTCTGAAGCGTTATTGTTACTATCCGGAAGATGTCCATTATTGTCATTGTGGTAATTCAATACTGCCAACCACGGAGCAAATACAAAGAGGAGACGGCCTAAGCAGCTGTGCACTGTGATTCTCAACTAGGCCCTGACGTCATCATGTAGGCGTGGCCTTAGTCAGTAAATAAATGAATAAATATCCTTGGACATTTCACACAACGCCATCTAGTCCCAAGCTAAGCAACCTAATGCTTGTGTTATGGTAACGAGATGGCTGATAAACTACTTATATACATTTTTACAATACATACATATTATAGATAGAAAAACACCCAGACCCGGAACAAATACTTGTAGGTCGTACAAATATTTGTTCCGTGCGGGAATCGAACCCGCGACATGCTGCGCAGCAGTCAATCGCTCAACCACTGCGCCAACCGTGTCGTCAATGTATTGTTGGCGTTCGTCCTGTGCACAAATTTGTAAACGTTCCTATTTTCCAAACATAATTCTACCTGACATTAGATGGCGACACTTGGTGCCATGGGAACTAAAAATATTTAGGCTCGTAGAGCTCAGTACTAACATATTTTAATAATCATATGTACTGAAATTTGTTCAACATTCATTCTTATAGACCAATGAATGGCCAAAATATTATTTTTGTAGTTTTTATATCATTTTGTAAACATTTTCTGAAAACGACCCTGTTGCATCCTGCACTTAGTGACATCTAGTGTGAGATAGTTACGTTACTACAAAGTAAAGTTGACAGAACGAGCAAATAGTTTGGCTATTGACCGGTAGATGGAAAATAAAGAAGTGGGCGGGATCTAACACCGCCTCACCCCGCAAATTGTCACGCTTTGTTTCATAGGGAAATCTAATTATTTTACAACATCACATCTTTGTATTTTCTCCGTGGTCCCAACGGATAATATAATCTAATAGTGTACCGCTTAACATAGCGACGCAGGTGAAGTACTTGGGTCACTGGGTCCCGCAGGAGCTTGCTGATGACGTGGACGTTGAGAGGGAACGATGGGCGTCGGCTGTCCGTGGGAACATGCTGGCTCGCAGGTTTAAACGGTGCCCGAATGAAGTAAAGTGCACAATGTTCAGGGCATTCTGCCAATCGTTTTATTCGTGCAGCTTGTGGGTCAGCTGTACTAAGCGGACACTCAATATAAAGATATAAATAAAGATAAAGAAAAAAAAAAGATATAAAGACATACAAAAAGACACATCACAAAGCCATCAACTACGCATACTGTACCTACATCTAATTATGTAGCTTTGCGCAAAAATTATTGCTTGGAAACGACGTTTATTTTTAGGTGTAAAAAAAAGCTATTTTTTATTGCGCGCAATGTAACGCGAATTCGGGAAAATAGAGTTAAGCCCCGCCCCTTCGCTCTACGGTATGCGTAGGTACTTGTCGGAAAAGGTTTGGTATAACACTCGTTTTAGTAATATCAATCTGCCTAACCTTTTCCCAACTATGTTGGGGTCGGCTTCCAGTCTAACCAGATGCAGCTGAATACCAGTATTTTACATGGAGTGACTGCCTATCTGACCTCCAAAACTCAGTAACTAGGTAATGCGATACCCCTTGGTAAAACTGGTTGTCAGACTTTCGGGCTTCTGACGACCCGTAACGACTGTCAAAGATCTACGAATGATAGCCGGGACCAACGGCTTAACGTGCTTTCCGAGGCACGGAGTAGTCTCGGTATGTAAACATTGTCACCCATCCACTGTTCAACCCCGGCAAGCGCTGCTTAACCTGATGGATCGACCCGTGCGGCTGTTATTACTTAGCGACGAGCCCCTCAAGCCACCCAAACAAAATAAAATAAAATATTGCCAATAATTTTATTGGTGCACCCTGTGGCTCAGCTGTACTAAGTGGACACTCAATATTTCGTGCCGATTCATTCTAAAATATTATATATTGATTCGGTCAGATAGCTAACCTATTTCTTTGTCAACAGTTACGCCTACTCCCTAGCAGTGGTAATAGCAGCGATGGCGATGCAGCAGGACACGAGTCCAGTCACGTTCTTCGACACGCCGCCCATGTTGCTAGTGTTCGTCTCTCTGGGGCGGTGGCTTGAACATATCGCCAAGGTAAGACTTCGTTTGTCTAACCTTAACCCAACTATGTTGAGGTCGGCTTCCAGTCCTACCGGATGCAGCTGAATACCAGTATTTTAAATGGAGCGACTGCTTATCTGACCTGAAAAGGATGTGTGGAGTGACGAGAATGAATAAAGTAAAAAATGAGTGGCGCCAGTGACAGAAAAGTTGTAAGGAAATCGTTTGGCTTGGTATGGGCATGTGATGAGAAGAGACCAAACGCATGTGACTAAAAGAGTGATGAATATACATGTTGATGGATGGAGAGGCAGAGGAAGGCCAAAGAAAAGATGGATGGATTGTGTGAGGAATGATATGAAAGAGAAGGGAGTGAATGATAGCGTGACGGTTGACAGGGAGAATGGAAGAAGAAAACGTGGTGCGGCAGCCCCACGTACCATGGGACAGGTGAGAATGGAAGAAGAAAACGTGGTGCGGCAGCCCCACGTACCATGGGACAGGTGAGAATGGAAGAAGAAAACGTGGTGCGGCAGCCCCACGTACCATGGGATAAGGGCAGGAAGATGATGATAACTGCCTATCTGACCTCCACAAACCAATATTTTAACTGGTAATTTGGTTTAGCGATTGATTTATTTTTAGTGGCGACATTGTGGAATTTCTTAATTCATATATTTGATTAATATTATACTAGTTTTTACTATTTACGTACTGTAAGCGACCGTTCACACGGCGCTCTCCTGTAAGATATTTTACTTAAGGCGGAGATTTCTTGAAAATGGACAAAATGGTGGTTTTTTTAAAGCAGTGTATCTTATAAACCGTAAATAATTTTGACAAATAATAAATAGTTATTTATGCAACCGAGTGTGATAATAGTATCACATGAGTGTTTTAATACCTAATTATGTACAGTTGCATACAAGACTTTATTTACACCCATCATGAATCCTCAATAAAAGGTTCTAAAACCACAGGGTAGGTATTGTACAATGTTGTAAGAACTCTATGTATTTTTACCCGACTACGGCGAAGCAAAACGGAGGGTTATGATTTTGACCGGTATGTATGTATGTATGTATGTTCATCTGTTCCCTCATAACTTCTAAACTACTTATCATAATTTGACAAATAAGGTGTCGTTAAAAGCGTCTTGACCGTCCCCGCTGGTGGACAAATTAAAAATCCGGAGTCACACGTCATGTTATTAAACGTGAATGAAACAGATTACTTGTGACTCCGGATTTTTAATTTGTCTTTTTCTAATTTCAGATGAGAATATTTTCTTTTTTCATACTTAGAACGTGATTTTTTCAGTAGTCGGGTTTTAGTTTTTAAACTTACTTTTTTCATGGAAAGTTTAATTGTTGAGTATCTAATACAAAGTATGCAGGTATAGCGCCCTGTTTACCTGACATAATATCTGTATTTTTTGTGTACCTATGTTAACAAATAAATAAATGATTGATTGGTTGATAGGATTGCGTTCATTAGCAGTCCCCTCTCCAAACGCAACATTGATATTGCGAGCTGTTTCTGCCGCGTTAGTTCTGCGTCGGAACTCGTATTCAAAAATAACTCGAATTTTTGAAGTATCCATCTTTCTTGTCTAAGCTGAATAAAAAAAACAACTGAAAGTCGATAATCGAATGTTGCATTTTTTAAAAGAAGAACTTCATAAATGTACCATGTGAAAAAAGTTTCACTCAAAAATCTCAAACCATGAAGGTTCTATGTCAATTCGAAGTACCTCATACAATAAAACGGCATACTTTTGAAAATAAAATAATGACCTGAACAAGTAAAAAAACCGGTCAAGAGCGAGTCGGACTCGCGCACCGAGGGTTCCGTAAAAACTGTGCTATTTAGAGACATCGTTTTATTTTTCCTGTAATCTTTACATAAACTTCTATCACATAGAATAATTTCAGATTTTTCGCTTTGCAAACTTCGGAGATATAGGGGGGGGGTGGGAACGGTATTTTTTTTACATTTTTCATCAAAAGTCGAAAACTATGCGGGCTAAAAAAAGAAAAAAAATTTTTGAGAATGTGTAAACAGCGCTCTTTCATATGATACCCCACATGCCCTAGTAGCCCCACTTTGAATTTTAAGACCCCCTTTCAGTCCCAGTTGCAAAAAAAAATATAAATATTTTTATTTCTTTCTTATTTGCAAAATAGTTGGGTAAACGTCATCTAAAAATGTTCCAAATTTCAAGTTGATAGCATTAGTTGTTCTTGAGATATCCAGCTGTGACAGACAGACAGACAGACAGACTGAGTCACACCATAAGGGTTCCTTTTTTACCATTTTGGTACGGAACCCTAAAAAGGCAAAACCTGATTTTTATAAAAAATCAGAGGGGCAATTCTCGTACCTAAAAACGTTCACAATCTCATGCCAGCGTCAATCAAATGTCAAAAATGTAGGTAAACGCTATACAATTTTTGACAGATTGAGTCTTGAGATGATATTGCGAACGTTGTTAAAAATACGAGAATTGCCCCTCAGGTAATGCCTTTCCGAACAACCAACAGTCAGTAGAAGTTAAATACCCGTTTTAGGCTAGACGTTACGTAGGCGTACATGTAGGCGTATGAGGCGGCTTAGGCGATAGGGCCGATGCCGCCGGGGTCGCGGGTTGTTCGAAAGAGATACCGCGGCCCTGGCACAGGCAACTGAAGGAACACGGGTGGGTTTTAGTCAGTAAAAGTCTGACACGCCCTTCCGAGCGGGAGAAGTCATTTGATGATTTCCATCCACAAAAAAAAAAAAAGCCAATAGAATCTAAACTCTGGAGCGGAGTTAAGATTTATTGGTTGGTAGATTTTTTTGGACAAGAAAGGGCAAATATCTTCTGAAGTGTAAAAAAAATAACTAACCGTTTCTCTTTCTTCTTCCTCAGGGCAAAACATCAGAAGCTCTATCAAAACTACTGTCCCTCAAACCTACAGAAGCGGTCCTGGTGACTCTAGATGACAACGGACATCCCATCAGTGAGAAGAGCATACCAGTGGACCTGGTGGAGCGAGGAGATGTTCTCAAGGTAGGATCTTATTACAAGACCTGCCAAAAATATTGACAAAACATGCTAATGAATCAGCAGTGAGCTGAGTGGTGGCCCAGTGGTAACGGCTGCAACTTACGAGTTGTAGGTCATAAGTTCGAACCCCGGCAGGCGCTTTACTTTGTGTAAATTATTTCATCACTACTGCTCTCAAAACTGTGAAGGAAAACGTTTCGTGAGGAAACCGGCATGTCCTAGAACCTAAAATTCGAAGCCATGTGACATCTAGCAACCCGCACTAGATCCGCGTGGTGGATTACAGCCCGCTCCCTCTCACGGAGAGGCCTGGGGGCCTGTCCAGGGGGTCTACGGACGAAGGATTGGTTCGGGACCCGAACGAAGTATGAATGACAACACGATTTGACAGTTGTCCCTACTCCCGATGTGTTTTAGCCCGTCCGAAAAATTTTACTTTTACACTTGTTTTGATGGATTGTTATGTCAGACGGACGGACTGACGGATGGACTTAAGGAGTAGACGCCCCCAAAGTGGGGACGTTAAAAGCTGATTATGCAGGCTTTCAGAAACCGAAGGTGTATGTCCCATGGTCAACATTATGTTTACCTGATATTTTTGTCACCAGGTAGTGCCAGGAGCCAAGGTTCCAGTTGACGGCAAGGTGATCTTCGGACAGAGTACGTGTGACGAGTCCCTCATCACTGGAGAGTCTATGCCGGTGGCTAAGACTAAAGGTAAGCTTGGATATGTCTTATACTCTCTGGTCTTGTCTCCCGATAGCAGGAGTACTCAAAAATACCAATATTATACAGTGTGAGTCTTCATAATGTGCACAAACTTAAGGATGTGGTGCAGACCATCAAACTGAACAACTTTTTCCCGGGGACCAACATCGTAGGCAGAGGAAGGCCAAAGAGGCCTTCCTCTGCCTCTCCATCCATCAACATTGTATATTCATCACTCAACTCAACTCAATTCCTAAACCAATATTGTTCTTTTTATTCCCAGACTCAGTAGTGATCGGCGGCAGTATAAACCAGCACGGCGCTCTGATAGTGTCAGCGACCCACACGGGCGAAGCGAGCACTTTGGCTCAGATAGTCAGGCTGGTGGAAGACGCTCAAGCTAGCAAGGCGCCTGTTCAGCGGTTGGCTGATACTATTGCTGGGTAAGTAAACATACTGTTACTTAGACGCTAACGCCATCTGTTATCGAGTAGCAAAACTACACGATACGTCGATTCGTGACAGATTTTTCTAGAACATTCTAAACCCTTCCAGAATTTTTTGATGGTTAAGTGTCGTGTTGCAGCATTCTAGATTATTCCCGTAAGTACTAGAATGTTCTCGAATTATGTCCTCGAACTTTGTAGAGCTTACACTCGGCATATAAATAGAAGGTTATCAACGGTGTACGGCAGTTCAGCTAGGAATGCGAAACAACAGTGCGAACAGTGGGTTTTTCCTGTGGCAACACTACAGCTAACAGCTGATTTGAATTTGTTCTTGATAATTTTAGCTTAAATATTTAAATTTTATGTTTGTAAGGCCTATTTCCAATTACTCATCAAGTAAGTAGGATAATACTGTGTATTTTGTATTAGATTCACATACTAAGTGCAAAATAAGTGATATTATATCAATGTGAATCGGTGACAGTTGCCGGCACAAGTGAATTTTGCATTGTCATCTTGTTAACAGGTACAATACTGAACAATTTACTTTCTTTCAGTTTGTTTACGTGTTATAATTACAGTCAGCAACATAGTTCACTTTTATACGGCTACTTGTTGATGCCCAATTGACCTTTGTAGATACGTAAACATAACCCTAATTTGGTTTGATGACAGAACTCCTTGCTTGTCATCTAATCTAAATTTCGAAATTTCGTTTTCTTTTTAAACTAATCATCTTTTAAACTGCTGCTACAACTACCTACTCTCTTCTAATTTGTTTGTCTTTTCCTTATTAATAATGATGACTCGCAGCGCCCGTGCTCGCCATGAAGAGTCCAAACTCAGCCAGGCTTTGAGCGAACTAAAGGCGTCAAAGGAGTACTGTGACCAACTAAATAAGGAAATAAATGACAATGAAAGAGTGCTCTTTGATGCCCATGAATTGAATAGGAAGTTAAAAAATGAAATGGCTCAGATACATATTCAATACAATGATGCCATAGAAGCCCGGGATAGACTCCAAATTGTTGTGGACGGGTTCAGCCAATGTAGCATAGAGTATGAACAAGCTCTTAGTCACAAGCATTTACTTCAACAGCAGCTGCATGAGGCTCAAAGTCAGATTACAGAACTTGAGACCACAAATCTTAACATCACTGCCTCGCTGAATCAAAGTCTGTTCAGCGAATTGGTGTCTATTGCCCCGTCAATGGTTTCTGCCATAAACTCCACATGCAATATTGATTTGACAGGTGATGATGAATCAGAATCATGTAATTCAGTAAGGGTAGTCACCAGTAAAAACAAGCTAAAAAAATACATTAAAATTAATAAATACATTGTAAAAACTCAAAGAATGGTAAAAAAACAAAAATTCTTCACCAAAAATGTTAAACTTCATAGAGATAGATTAAATTTAGTTAAACAATTAGATAACTATTCTTTTAATTTGGAGCAAAGCAATAGGAAATACAACATTGACACACAGGCCTTGCAATCTCAACTTGACCATCTAAAGGAGAAACTTAGTTTAATGACCGACAAGTATAATACCTCCGAGGATCTGATAAGGGAATCTGTGTTGGCTATGAATGAGCTGGTTAACTCACAAACCAACAACTGTGAGTGTTGTCAAACAGCGTCCAATGTACCTACACCAGACCATTCATCGTCAACATGCAATACCACCTTTCCGCAGCCTTGTGTTGATTTGACAATTCCTGTTATTAATAGTTCCAATAAAAAACATTGTAAACCAATTGTAAATAATGATATTGTATTATTTTGTGATGAGATTGGAAAGGATTTAGGTCACTTGTTGATACATAATTATCCGGGACACTCAATAATTAATTACTGTATGCCTGGTTGTTCCTTACTTGATATTATGAAAGAAATTATTAAATGTAACTTTAGTCAGGAAACAACATTATTAATTTTTATGGGAAATAGGGGAAATGTGAACAAAGGGGAATTGCTCAAATATCATAAAACATTGTGCAACCTTAGATTGAAAAAAATTGTGTTGTTTACATTCCCTTATAGTAACAGTTTGCCACAGGAAGAAAATAACATAAGATTTGACATTAACATGACTTTGTACAATTTGACATATAATGATAGTCTATTCCATTTAATTGATACTAACAATTATGTTAGTAATTTGTATTTGACAAAAGATAGACATAATATTGTTATGTACTATCTTTCTAATTATCACAAAAGACAGATAGCTGTGTCGCTATCATATTTTTTTTCTATTTCAGCCAAAAATTTGGCTAAACAACTTGCTTCTTTTGAGCAATGCAATGACATTTTAAACAATTCTGCCAATAATTTGGCCACAATTATTAATGACATTGATTTTCATTTAAATTAGAAATTAGGACAAAAGAGGCAACCTCTTGCAAAAATGTAAGGAAGGTAAAATCAAATAAAAGTGTAAAAAATTTAAATAGTATCAACCTGGTGCATCAAAATATTCAAGGTTTTTTGAACAAAGATTTAGAAGTAGAATTATTCCTGAATTGTAACGATATAGACATTCTTTGTTTGACAGAACATTGGCTTAAAAGCCACCAGTTCATGTTCAATTTTAGTAATCACCAGGTTGGTAGTTCGTTCAGCAGAGTAAATGCTATACACGGTGGCTCATTAATTTTAGTAAATAAACAGCTTAAATTTAAAGATCGTAAGGATATTGTGAGCCTATCTGTTGAGCGGACAATTGAATTAGCCTGTATAGAATTGGAGCAGTTCATTATATTAAGTGTGTACAGGCCTCCATCAGGATTGTATGATTGTTTTGAGAAGGTTATGGATGAAGTTTTGCACAAAATCTATAATTCTAACAAGTCTATCATCACTTGTGGTGATTTTAATGTTAATTTGTTAGAAAATTCTGGGTCAAGTACTAAAATTATAAGTTTGTTTCAGTCATACAATCTTGCTAACCAATTTTTAGAGCCCACTAGAATAACTCCCACTAGTGCCACATGCCTAGATAACATTTATACAAATATTACACCAACCCACAAAGAAATTATTAATTTATTAGACTCAGATCATTGCGGACAATTGATTACCATTCCAAATCTAATAAAAAAAAATACTAAAAAGGATATCACTGTTAATCCAAAAACAGCTGATCGTTTGGAATCATTTAAAACTAAACTTTTGAGTAAATTACCACTTTTGTCAACTAATGATGACCCTAATGAACAATATAATGATTTTTTTAATATGTATTGCACACAATTTGATAACACTTTCATTCCAAAGGCATTCTCGGTTAATAATAACACTTGCTTCAGTGACTGGGCCACCATTGGTATACATAAAAGTAGAAAACGACTTTATGAGTTGTATGATGAACGGACTTGTATTAACACTGCTGAATTTAATTTATATGTTAAGAATTATTCTAAATTATTTAAAAAAGTTTGTTGTATGGCCAAGTCACGTTACTTGAGTACAAAAATTAAAAATAGTAGTAATGTAATAAAAATGACATGGAATATCATTAATAGCGAAACAGGAAGATCAAGCAACCGAAGTAGTGACTACAGCCTTGCTATTGATGACAACATAATTAAATCAGATTCCCAAGTCGCCGCGGCCTTTGAAAAGTTCTTCGCTGAGATTCCCGTATCAACTACTAAATCTCTAAGGTCATCACCCACTGCTGCAGAGTCTTTACTTAAAGAAAACGTTTCAGTTTGTGATTCTGAGTTTAAATTCCAATATGTTACCTGTAGAGACATAATTAAAACGTTTCACACGTTAAATATTAAAAAGACTGCTGATCTATGGGGTAATTCTGTGGACGTTGCTAAATCAATTATAAACATTGTAGCACCTACTTTAGCAGTTATTTTTAACAATTGTATTGACCGTGGTGAGTTTCCTGATCTTATGAAATATAGTAAAATAATACCGTTGTTTAAATCGGGTAGTACATCTGACCCTACTAATTATAGACCTATTTCAGTGCTACCTACTTTTAGTAAAATTTTTGAAAAAGTTATTTTAGATCAACTGCAAAGATTTTTTAATAAACATAAATTATTACATAACAAACAGTTTGGTTTTACAAGGGGTCGTTCGACTACTGATGCCGGTGTTGAACTTTTAGGTCATGTTTATAATGCATGGGAGGATAAATGCGATGTTTTGGGCATTTTTTGTGATTTGTCCAAGGCATTCGACTGCGTTCTTCATGAAACATTAATCAGGAAACTGCATCACTACGGAATCCGGAACGCCTCTCTGGATCTTCTCACTTCTTACTTAAGTGATAGGATTCAAAGAGTTGATGTTAACGGGAAAAGATCACCCGGATCCGTAGTAACAATGGGGGTCCCCCAAGACTCAATTCTTGGCCCGTTTTTGTTTCTTATTTATATTAATGACTTGCCTTACCTCATAAAGGATAATCATGGTATAGTGTTGTTTGCAGATGACACTTCACTTTTATTTAAACTCAAACGTCAGCAGCTGGTTACTGACAATGTAAATAGCGCCCTCGCAAAAGTAGTTAACTGGTTTAATGTTAATAACCTACTTCTTAACGAGAAAAAAACTAAGTGTATTAAGTTCACTATACCTCATGTTAGACAAGTAAAAACTAGTGTTCTCATAAAGGGTGAAGAGTTGATTCCCGAAGATACCACAGTGTTCTTGGGCATAACTTTGGATGCCAAACTTCAATGGGGCCCCCATATAGATAAATTGTCGAAAAAGCTTAGCGCTGCAGCATACGCCGTTAGGAAAATTCGTGATTTAACTTGTTTAGAGACAGCCCGTTTAGTTTACTTTAGTTATTTTCATAGTGTGATGTCGTACGGTATTCTGTTGTGGG
This sequence comes from Cosmia trapezina, assembly GCA_905163495.3. NCBI lineage: Eukaryota > Metazoa > Arthropoda > Insecta > Lepidoptera > Noctuidae > Cosmia > Cosmia trapezina. The sequence continues at coordinate 13,397,009 of LR991049.1, forward strand.
GAAATGCCGCCGATATTCAGACAATTTTTGTTTTACAAAAAAGGGCTATTCGTTCAATTTACAAATTAAGTCCCAGACACTCACTCAGAGATAAATTTAAAGAAATTAATATAATGACTGTGCCTTCTCAGTATATCTATGAAAATCTTTTGTATGCTCATAAAAATATCAATTTGTTTAAAAAATACAGTGACGTCCATAATGTGAATACTAGAAACAAACACAAATTTGTTGTTCCTACAACCAGGCTGAAGAAAATAAGTGGTTCGTTTAGTTGCCAATGTATACGTTTTTATAATAAACTACCTAGCCACATTCAAGAACTAAGCCTTAATAAATTCAAAAATTGTATAAAGCGGAAACTTTGTCAGAAAGCCTTTTATACTGTCAAAGACTATATTGAGGACAAAAAGGCTTGGGTTTGAGCTGCTCCAATAAATTTACACTATTAATGTTGATTTAAATACCTTTTTACATATTCTATACAATGACATGAATATTTTGTTTGTTATACTATTTTTAATTATTGTGAATGTGAAGACTACGTGGATCATTGTTTTTTATTTATTTTATCCTTTTCTCAGTTTTAGTTATAGTCTGACAGTTTGAGTAATTTATGCGGCCTACCCAAATGTCTTTTCTTTGGTATTGTTCGTCGAATCGTTAAGCTCCTTAAGTTTTGAGATTACTGACAAATGCGTGCACTGACTGGACAGGTCCACTCAATCTGTGTGGTTCTTTCATCAAAAGACCATTTCTGACTGCAATCTACATGGTCTTCACATGATCTGACCAAGATTATGTCTGGACTTTAAAAGAGACTGTGACCTCTGAGTTTGTTTCGGCGTTTCTTCTCAGAGTAGTCAGATAGGAAACGTCGAACTCATCTAGTTTAAAAAAAATATGTTTGACGTGTAAAAGTGTTTGTACAAACCTACTTACAGAAAATAAATCATTTATCATTTATAACAAAAAACAAGTGATTTTGCTTAAAGTTTCTGATTGTTTTTGTTTGTATTTGTGATTATTTATATACCCGATGACTTTTTTACCCCCTTGAAAAAAATAGGGTATATTAGGTGAACGGAGTAGAAGCCTGTGGCATACCTAGTTTTTTTTATTTTTATTTCTTTGACAAAAAAACCGGTCAAGAGCGAGTCAGACTCGCGTACCGAGGGTTCCGTTCCGATTTCTGAAAAAGTGTGCTATTTAGAGACATCGTTTTATTTTTCCTGTAATCTTTTCATAAACTTCTATCACATAGAATAATTTCAGATTTTTCTCTTGGCAAACTTCGAAGATAAGGGGGAGGATGTTATTTTTTCTACATTTTTCATCAAAAGTCGAAAACTATGCGGCCTAAAAAAAATAAAAAAATGTTTGAGAATGTGCAAACAGCGTTCTTTCATATGATACTCCACACGCCCTACTAGGGCGTGTGGAGTTTGAGTATTTATAGCCCCACTCCACCACTATATACTATATACAGTATGTTAAATAACAGAGGGCGTTCCCCAAAACTCGTTAATCTATATCATTAATAGATTAAAATAAAAATATCAGCATAGAAAAATAAGCGTAAAATAATCCGAATTCAAAAAAATAATTCATTGACAATAAATTCGAAACATCCTGTTTTAAATCAAAATAGTAGCGCGGAATAGTACCTAGCGTAGTAGCATTGCCCAAACCGGCAACGTTGCAATACGCACGATGCCGAGCGTCTCACGAATACTCACGAAGCCGAGCGAACCGGCCGCCGCGCGCCGCGCTGAATGGCGAGCAGTGACTTTTATAATAGCGGCATAAAACGTCTGAGAACTAGAGTTCCCACGGGTACTTTAGCGGATAATGAATTAGAAAGACACGTCGTCGTCGGGTTGTTATCAGTAAAATTAAACATTTATGTAAGTATGTGTAGTTTTAGCAATAACATTTAACAACCCGTCTCAAATGCCCGGCTGACAAAGGAATGCGTCACTGAGGCACCTTGGACTTGGAAGGACCTATTTGCAAACATAATAGGTAAATAAAAAAACCAGGGCACTCACAATAACACGAGAATTTCGCTGTTGATGTGCATTGGGGCACCTCTCAGCATACATCCTCAGAGCACGTGCACCATCATAATTACACTCGGAATAAATGAGCACCATGTTCGCATACTCCTGAGCACTGAACTGATAACGCGGCATTTTTCACACAAGAATGACGCAAGATGTTGCAATGCGAAAATAATGCACGTCCGGTCAGCGCGTGATATTAGTTCCGACTAAAATTAGGTGGACATCCGGGGGCAGGGGGCGGGGCCCATCAGATGGCCGCACGCGCGGCCCGTCATTCATAAATTTGTAAATTGCGAAGTTGCCGTCCTTCAAGTACGCGTGTACAGAGTGTTTCTTTTACGTATCAATTTAACATTTTTAGTGAATATTTTAATATTAAAAAAATAAAAATATTTTGTTTTCGAATGGTAATATTTTTTTTAGCATGTATGGATGCTATACTATTGCGGGTTAACGGGAACGCCCTCTGTTAGTTAACATACTGTATATAGCCCCACTTTGAATTTTTAGGACCACCTTTTAGTCTCTGTTGCAAAAAAATATAAATATTTTTATGTTTTTCTTATTTGAAAAATAGTTGGGTACAGTACTACCCAAGTAATAAGGCGCGTCGTGAATCTTCGTTCGCACAGAAAAGAAAATATGGCCCCGAAGATTAACGAGAATACTTAAAACTTACAATCAACCTTAGGTCACTACTATAAGGTTCATAATACACTGCAGCTGTTAGTTCCGTCTCACTCGCAAGTATGGCGGCTGACTAACATCATGGCGGCAGCTGCCGACCAATAGCGGTACAGGAAAAAGAAGCACGGTGCGTGGAGCGTGCCAATTGGTCAATAGCATTTCCCGCGCTTTGAATATTCGTCTTCTGCGCAAGTACCTCAGTAAGCCATATAATTTGGGTACTACTGTACCCAATTGATGCAGCCCACTGTACATATTATTATTTTAAATCTGTTAATTTATGTACTGTTCGTAGAACTACTAGTACTTAATAATAATGTTCTTTGTTGCAGGTACTTCGTGCCCCTAGTAGTGTTTCTGTCTGTGCTGACCCTCGTCTGCTGGATCATAAGCGGAGCCCTGAATATTGATAGAATCAAATTTATTACACCGGTAAGTTTAATATTTTGCATTTTATTAAGTACTAGCTTCTGCCCGCGAATTGAAATTCTTTTTACTCAGCTTCTAAGCGTCATAGCGTGATGTTAAATAGCCTATAGCCTTCCTCAAGAATTGGGCTATCAAATGCAAAAAGAATTTTCCAAATGACTGGTATTTCCAGAATTACCCCCTACCAAAGATTAATGACAAGATGGGACACTCCGCAAAATCATTTAAATAAAAAGCGACTCTTGCTACGACACAATAAAGTGCAATTCAGTTCGCAGAACGCTAATTACCTACAGTTATAGATAGTGCAATCCACGAAGACGCGCCCCACTACTCCTCCTAAAAGTTGCACACATACAGGGTGTAAGGGACAGCCCTCCGCAAACTGATAGGGTGAATTCAGTATGTCACACTAAGATGACCAGTACATGAAATTTTTTCAGGAACTTTAAGGGACTCCAATAAACCTGATTTGTTTGTGTTTTTGTGCACAAATAGGAGCGTCTATTACTGGTTGGGAGGGGTAGGTAATAGGTATGCGGTGAGTTCGATGAACTCTGTAGCTAGACAGAAAGTGAACAGCTGATTTCACGCGTCGTTGGTTAGAGTATTTCAACATCCATTGCTGGTTTTTTTTTTGCAGTTTTTTTACATAAATGGAGTGCTGCGAACACACAATGCAATTTTACATTGAAATAATGAAAATGTAACTGTAAAAAAATTTGAAAAAATGAAAATTTTCCTGAGAAAATTTCCGGTGGAATATGATTCAGAACGAGCAGCTGAATGCACCCTGTTAGTTTGCGGAGGGCTGTCCCTTACACCCTGTATACTTTATACGGTTAGGAGGAGTAGTGGGGCGCGTCTTCGTGGATTGCACTATCTTTATATTCACCTACACATTGCCTCTCTTTCTATCGCGTAACTCTTATACCTTCGGCGCGCGGCAGTTGTACTGAATTAGCCCCGCGGACGGGGCCGGCCGTGTACTTGTAGCTTCATACCTAAACTGCGGAGTGTCCCATCTGTATTAATCTGTGCCCCTACATACAAACCTACAAACAAATTTTACCTTTTTATAATATTAGTATAATAGCTGTCATTCCTGGATCTTTGACAGTCGTTACGGGTCGTCAGAAGCCCGAAAGTCTGACAACCAGTCTTACCAAGGGGTATCGTATTACCCAGTAACGGGGTTGTGGAGGTCAGATAGGCAGTCGCTCCATGTAAAATACTGGTATTCAGCTGCATCCGGTTAGACTGGAAGCCGACCTCAAAATAGTTGGGATAAGGCTAGGCAGATTGATATATAATATTAGTATAAACTAGTGATTGCGTGGATGTCGGAAATTATCCCACGGGAACGTAATACCAGGATAAAAAGTATTCTATATCCTAATCCAGGTCATGGTCTAACCATTTGCCAAATTTCGTCCAAATCCTTTCAGCCGTTTTATTGTGAAAGCGTAACAAACAAACTCACTTTCGCATCCTAACTATTATATTATAAATGCGAAAGTAAGTTTGTTTGTTTGTTACCTTTTCACGCCTAAACCACTGAACCGATCTTCCTGAAATTTTGCATCTACATTGTCAGGTGTACAGAAACGGACATTAGAGTACCTTTCATCCCGAAAAAAATTACTGTTCCCGAGGAAAACAACAATAACGTTCCTATGATAATAGATGGCGCCACGTGTCTTTTTTTTTTGTTCTCGCTCGCTACTTCGGCATTGGTCCCATTGTTAAAGTTGTTCATAATGATGAGTGCAATGACCCCTTTTTACGTTTTCAATTTTATCTTCCAGGAAATGTACCTAAACGCAGGCTACGCGGACTGGGAACTAATAATCCAAACGGCCTTCCACTTCGCTCTCTCCGTTCTCGCCATAGCGTGTCCGTGTGCGCTCGGCCTGGCCACTCCTACAGCTGTCATGGTCGCTACGGGCGTGGGCGCTAAGATGGGACTGCTTATTAAGGGTGCCGAGCCGCTGGAGAATGCTCACAAGGTATGAAGACACTGTTTAGAAATTATTGACACTGCATAGACACTGTTTAGAAACTAACGACACTAACGACACTGCATAGACTCTGCGGAGATACTGCATAAACACTAAAGATCCTACATAGACAGGTGGACACACTATGGACACTGTGTAGAAGCTCAATAGGTATATTCCACTTCGCTCTCTCTGTGCTCGCCATAGCGTGTATCTGTGCACTAGGCCACCCCTACAGTTGTCATGCTCGCTACGGGAGTGCGCGCCAAGATGGGTCTGATCATTAAGGTCGCTGAGCCTTTGGAGAGTGCTCACAAGGTTTGTAAACACTGTATAGACGCTACATAAATACTGCATAGACACTTTAGACACTGTCTGGATACTGCATAGACCGTATAGACGCTGCACATGTCTTGTAAGGCACTGCGTTAACCCTATAAGCACTATGGACATGCATCTACCCTACATGGACTGTGTTAATGCTCACAAGATTATATGTTACACTTCACCGTCTCCGTGCTCGCCATAGCGTGTCTCTGTACACTCGGCCTGTGCACCTCTACTACTATCATGGTTGCTACGCGAATAGGCGCCAAGATGGGCTCATCAAAGGCGCTGAGCCTTTGCAGAATGCTCACAAGGTTTGTAGACACTGCATAGACACTGCTTAGATACTATGGACACAGCATAGACACTGTTTAGATACTATATACGGTTCATAGACACTGCATCGACACTGCATTGACAATATGCAGACACGACTATAGACGCTCATAATATTCTTAAATCTTAATCCTGTCACTTTGTCCACAGGTCAAAACCGTAATCTTCGACAAAACAGGCACAATAACCCGTGGTAGCGCGACCGTAGCGAAGCTCTCCCTGCTGACCGGCTCGGCGAGCACGCTGGGCTCCGTGCTCGCCTGCTTGCTCACTGCTGAGCTCAACTCTGAGCATCCGGTGGCGTCAGGTGAACATTCAATTATTAAAAAAAAAAAAAAAAAAAAATAATATTTATTTATTTTTTATTTTTTATATCTCAATCTATTTGGGGTCGGCGCAACATATCCTTTTTCCCATACTTCTCTATTAGTCGTCATCTCGGTAGTCACCCCCTTTCTAGCCATGTCATCTTTCACACAATCCATCCATCGTTTCTTTGGTCTTCCCCTACTCTTATAGCCATCGACATTCATACTCAAAACTTTCCTCACGACATTTTCCTCATTCCTCCGTATCACATGCCCATACAATGACAACCGATTTCCGCACAACTTTTCAGTCACCGGTGCCACTTAGGTCACGCGATCCGGCTCGAAGGACCAAAATGTAAAGGCGCGATCTAAGTGGTACCTGACTATTTGGATGTCTACTAAAACACACTGAGTTTAACTTGCTAAACACAATTTATTTTATAACGATTAAAAAGCTACGCTAAAATGATGGCTAATGACAATTGTAATATTAGTGTGATGTGATTGTGTGCCAATTAATAATATAAGCCTGTATTTAATAAGATGTAATAACAGCCGCACGGGTCGATCGATCAGGTTAAAGCTCCGCTTGCCACGGTTGGTCCGTGGATGGGTGACCATCTTTACATACCAAGACCACTCCGTGCCTCGGAAAGCACGTTAAGCCGTTGGTCCCGGATGTCATTCTTGGACCTTTGACAGTCGTTACGAGGCGTCAGAAGCCCAAAAGTCTGACAACCAGTCTTACCAAGGGCTATCGTGTTACCCAGTTACTGGGTTGTGGAGGTCAGATAGGCAGTCGCTTCATAAATACTGGTATTCAGCTGCATCCGGTTAGACTGAAAGCCTACCCCAACATAGTTGGGAAAAGCCTAGGCGGATTGTTTTTTTTTTATTGTGAAATAAAAAGTTGTTTTGAAACAAAAAAAAATGTAGACGAATGCACCGGTTGCTGTCCGAATATGCGCTGAGCTCGCGGCGCATTTAGTGCAAACGTGATCGATTGCAATAATTGCATCGAACATCACTTCATTTTGGACGAATAAACCTGTTTTTTGACACGGTTGGCGCAGTGGTTGAGCGATTGACTGCTGTGCAGCATGTCGCGGGTTCGATTCCCGCACGGAACAAATATTTGTACGACCTACAAGTATTTGTTTCGAGTCTGGGTGTTTTTCTATCTATAATATGTATGTATTTACAAAAAAAAAATGTATATAAGTAGTTTATCAGCCATCTCGTTACCATAACACAAGCATTAGGTTGCTTAGCTTGGGACTAGATGGCGTTGTGTGAAATGTCCAAGGATATTTTTTTATTTTTTTATTATTATTCTGCACAAACTCATACCGGCCACTCCCCCCTCAGCCATAGTCCGCTGGTGCAGCGCAGCGCTGGGAGGCCACAGCGGCCTCACGTGCGTGAGCTTCGTGGCCGCGCCCGGCTGCGGGCTGCGCGCCAGGCTCAAGAGCATCGCCGACCGGGAGCCGCTTAACTTGATCAATTTCAACAACCAGGCGAGGTAAGTCATAATAATTTAGTCATATTTAAAAATCCGGCCAAAAGCGAGTCGCGCACCGAGGGTTCCGTACCATTATTTATATGTAATGTTTGTTGATGATTTCTAAAAAAACCGTGCTATTTAGAGACATCGTTTTATTTTTCCTGTAATCTATACATAAACTTCTATCACATAGAATAATTTCAGATTTTTCTCTAATGACGTTTCCCCAACTATTTTGAAAATAAGAAAGAAATAAAAATATTTTTATTTTTTATTTTGCAACAGGGACTGAAAGTGGCTCTTAAAGTTTTAAAGTGGGGCTACTAGGGCATGTGGGGTATCATATGAAAGAGCGCTGTTTGCATATTCCGCATAGTTTTCGACTTTGATGAAAAATGTAAAAAAAAAACCCTTCCAACCCCCCCCCCCCCCTCCCCCCGCCCCGTAATCTCCGAAGTTTGTATAGAGAAAAATCTGAAATTATTCCATGTGATAGAAATTTATGTAAAGAATACAGGAAAAATAAAACGATGTCTCTGAATAAGCACACTTTTCCAGAAATCGGAACGGAACCTTCGGTGCGCGAGTCTGACTCGCACTTGGCCGGTTTTTTTTTTCTTTTGGTCTTTTTATAAGGATATAATTTCTTTCACAGATCAGGCAGCACTTTCCTCGTAGAAGGCGTCCCAGTGGAGGTAGTGTCCCCGGAGGGTGACGCGGCTCTAAGTTCTGCGCAAGCGGCGGCCCGGCTACACACGTTAATACGGACAGACCAACCGGGAGCGGGCGAGGTAAATTACTATTTTAGTCATAGAAATATAAAAAACAGCAGAAGTGGCAAGCGGGCGAATCTGTGTCCGCGCGAAATGCTCAGTATGAGCCGCTCATAGTACAAATTCCGTCTCCGCGAACTAGTGCGCTTTCGACTGTGACCGTGACAATTTATAAGAATGCCGTGTTGTTCAGTGGTTTCTTGTAAAAACCGAAGCCATGTAAATCATGGAATCACTTTCCATATGTAAGTACAAGTATTTTAATTATGTGTCATGAAAAGGACAAAATGGAGACACAGGCTTCCGATACATTTTGACATACCGGGCACATCTCCTTCTTTCTTATATCTATGGTTTTAGTACAGTCATTAATATCTACGTATAGTTGCCAGCACGTAACTTAGCACGAATCGTTATATTAGATGCGCATTTGATTTCTTTAACCCCTCGCACGCCAATTAGCAGACAATAGATTTTCTATTGTTATCTGAACACTTGGGCAGGCCTCTTGCACTGGTACATTCCGCTCGAGATAAGTACCTACAGCTCGCGGCAACTCTGGGTTTCAAGTCAGTCAGGGTGTATTACGCGCTCAGCGAGCGAGTCACGTACGGCCGCCCATGAAAAAATTAAATCTTAAATTTTAAATTTAAGTATACTATTCATTATCACTATACTATATATAAATTAGTGATATACTTACTTTTTTAATGACGAAATTGCTACCTTTTTTTTACCTACCTACCTACTTACTATAGTTGCCGACATTTAACTTGAGCTCTCGGCGGAGTGGTGGGGGTTTGTGTGCGCGTCGTATTGTTTCAGGAGTAAGGTCCAAAATCGCTTAAAGTAATTAAGGATTAACTTAGGATTAACAAGCAAATGTACCTACCCGCGATCGTACGATCGCACAAACTTAGCCACTGGTGCGTTGAGGCATCTTTAGTGGTTTTATGACCATGTTCAGGCGACTAAAGTGCCCCAAATGTCACTTTCAATTTAAGACGTGTTTGTATCTTGTTTACTTTAGAACACTTCAAAATATTATACGAGATGATGGTGTATTAAAAATAATTATAGTTTAATTGATTAATAAAAAATAACGTTTGAAAATTATAAGACATTACATTAAAGTGAAATAACTCTAGATAGACTACTCTTTTAAACAATAAAAGTATAAAAAGATACCATATACCCCACCACCACCACCACCACCACCATACCATATGGTATGTATGGTATGGTGCTATGGTACCATATTTTATTTTTCTTTCCGGACAGCCCTAGTACTCGGCTAAGCGGCGTAGGTATGTTACGGACGAGTAACGACACAAAGTAAGAACAACTCTCAAGCGCGGCGATTAAGAGCAATTTAGCTTGCGCATGGGGAGGAAAATATTTTGTAGGCTATTATAAAAGCGGCTTTCTTCAAGATCAAAGGAGTGCAGCTTCTGTACGTTAGTACTATTATTTATTCTGTGACCTGGGTGTGCAATCGACGTTCAAAGAGTTACGGGGGAAGCGCTAAGGTAGCTCGCGAAATTAAAATTTTCTTGCGTTTTTTGGAATCTGCAGCTCAGTGTCGTGTTGATTAAAATATGATTCGCGCCCGTAACTAACATGGCTTTACAGAATTATAATCATTACAATCAGCAATACAACTCCATAAGTTAGAGTTGACCTCAAATCTAGCGATTTCATGAAATCATGAGGTTTGAGGTTCAATCTAAGTTATGGAGTTGTATTGCAGATTGTAATGATTATAATTCTGTAAAGCCATGTTAGTTACGGCCGCGAATCATATTTCAATCAACATAAAACCTGACACTGATCTGCAAATTGCAAAAAACGAACGAGCAGGAGGAGTTTTTTTTTTTGCCCGCGTGGATGTGGGAAAATATCCCACGGGAATGTACTATCGGGAAATCCTTCCTTATTCCTTGTTTGCATTATAAAGGGAACCTCTGTGCAAAATTTCAGCTTTCTAGGTCCAAGGGTTTGGGCTGGGCGTTGATGAGTCAGTCAGTCAGTCAGGACTTCTCTTTTTATTTATACAATATATCCGAACTGTACAAACTTAAGGGTGTGGTACAGATCATCACACTGAACAACTTCTTCCCGGGGACCAACATCGTAATCGTCCCATACATTTGGTCAAGTAGGGATTGAAGTTTCGTAGCGGACAACAATTTTTTTTTTCACGATTACGATGTTGGTTCCCGTGAAAAAGTTGTTCAGTTTGTTGATCTGTACCTTACCCTTAAGTTTGTAAGTCCAATTTTTCAGTTCAATTATATAGATATACTATAGGCCGACCGTGAAACGCAACCTTGGTGGTCCCTTAATTCGGTATCTTTCAGTTATGGAAGATAATGAAATATCCTAAGAGATTGAAAATTGCGGTACCGCCATCGCCAGTCAAGCAATCTAACGTTAATTAGAAGAAAAAGAGCCATTTAATTTTCACTCCTGAACACAGAAGCATTCCTACCTCCTAATGTAAGCAGTCAGCGTATAAAATATTGGGACGAACACACTGTTCTTAATGATCTCAACAACTAAGAAAATTAAACTTTATCTCAATTGGATAAAGTTCTTGTCAGAATGACAGTTGTTGCACTGTCTTCATTCTGAAACATTCCTTGTGTATTTCATTTTCATAGTTGTTTAGATCTGTATAATTATCACAATAATTTATGATGACTTACTTAGTTACGTACGAAGGATCTTTTTATGTTACCTACACTAAAACTTGTAAATAGGAGGAGTAAAGAGGAGCTCGTGGCTAAGTAATAACAGCCGCACGGGTCGATCCATCAGGTTAAGCTACGCTTGCTGTGGTTGGTCTCTGGATGGGTGTCCATCTTTACATACCGAGACTCCTCCGTGCCTCGGAAAGCACGTTAAGCCGTTGGTCCCGGCTGTCATTCGTGGATCTTTGACAGTCGTTACGGGTCGTCAGAAGCCCGAAAGTTTGACAACCAGTCTTACCAATGGGTATCGTATTACCCAGTTACTGGGTTGTGGAGGTCAGATAGGCAGTCGCTCCATGTAAAATACTGGTATTCAGCTGCATCCGGTTAGACTGGAAGCCGACCCCAACATAGTTGGGAAAAGGCTAGGCAGATTGATTGATTGACTATAGGCCGACCGTTTAACTCGCGTATCGCCTGCGCTCTGCTCCGCGCACGCCTTTCACCCACCCGCTAACATCTCCCCTCGCTCCCTTCTTACCGCGCAGGCGATACGCGAGTTAAACGGTCGGCCTATAGCTGACCTGACAGACGTGTCTTAGCTATCAATATTCCAATGTAAACGCGTGAAGTCAAAAGAGTCGTTAAGTTTTCTGAAATTTTCCAATAATCTGGGATTTAAAAAAAATTTCGTCCCTATGAACTTTCTCCTGACAATACAATAAACACAACAAAAATAGAATTAGCGAAATTGTTCCATCCGTTCCCGCGTGATGCGATGACCTAGGGAAATAGAGATTAATTTTTTTATATAACAGATAAATAAATCACACTAATATTATAAAGGCGAAAGTTTGTGAGTGTGTGTGTGTGTGTGTGTGTATGTTTGTTACTTCTTCACGCTCAAACGGCTTTACCGATTTGGATGAAATTTGGTATGAAGACAGCTTATACCCTGGATTAACACATAGGCTACTTTTCATCCCGAAAAAATGTAGTGCTCCCGTGGGAAGAGCAAGGAATTCAAATACATATTATGCTACTCTTTCAAACTCAAACGGCTCGACCGATTTCGATGAAATTTGGTGTGAAAGTAGCTGACACTTTGGATTAACACATATACTACTTTATATCCCGAAAAAATGTAGTGTTCCCGTGGGATGAGCAAGAAATTCAAATACATATTATGCTACTCTTTCAAACTCAAACGGCTCGACCGATTTCGATGAAATTTGGTGTGAAAGTAGCTGACACTTTGGATTAACACATATACTACTTTATATCCCGAAAAAATGTAGTGTTCCCGTGGGATGAGCAAGAAATTCAAATACATATTATGCTACTCTTTCAAACTCAAACGGCTCGACCGATTTCGATGAAATTTGGTGTGAAAGTAGCTGTCACTTTGGATTAACACATATACT